>JARDVY010000011.1:2720000-3992500 GCA_029030555.1 Ornithoptera alexandrae | reverse complement strand
CATCATCAAAGGGATGACGTCTTATAGCCTATATAGCATAGCGTAGTAAAGGAAATTAGCCTATACGTTTCTCATTTTATTTATTTACTTATTGTTATCGAATAGTTTACCATTTTTAATAAAATTCGCTTAGACGATAAGGGACAGCGTCTACTTATGAGCGATAAATAATTAAAAAGTTATATAAACAGTGGGAGGGGTGTATCCTGTGGAATGTATGATAGCTGAGTGAAAAAAAAAATCTTCAATTATGCGACATGAAGTAGCAAATCTTGTTATTGCAGTTAGATCGACTTGTCGCCGATCGTGATTGCGAAAGATAAAAACCTTAATGGTCCCGTCGTAGAACAACCTAGCGAAGTTTCATGGTTGCCATTTCCACGTATTAAAGTCGCGTTTAAAAAAGGCGCTATCAGATATCATATTTCTCTTTTATAATAAAATGTAATAGTTTTAAAATGTAAAGTCTATTACATTTATAAAAGTAATAAATTGATGATATATATTATGGCTATGTTTGTGAGTAATAGAAAACTAATGTGCGTGTAGCTATTTCCATCAACTATGAAGAAACGAAAGAAAAAAAATGTACAGAATTTTCTTTACAAGATAAATATTCTGTTCTCAGGTTAGAGTAAACCGTTGTTAATATATTTATATGTGAACTTATTGCATGTCCTAATTTTCAGAATTATTAAACCAAATCACTCAAATCCAAACAAATATTACCTCCTTGCATATGAAATTGACGTTTTGTACGGGAGGAATATAAAATATTTTTTTTTAAACATATTTAATTAATAAAAATATGCACCGTTGTTATCTACGCATTTTTGCCATCTCATAGGTAGTTCATTGATCCCTTTTACTGAAAAAACCATGGGAGTGAGAATCAATAAACCTCTTTAGAGGCGGTTTGGACTGCCGCATCTCAGTTGAATATTTTTCCTTGTAAGAAATTGTCCAAATTCCGAAAAAATTGGTAATCTGTTGGGGCAAGGTCCGGGGAGTACGATGGATGTCGCAGACATTCCAGTAATAGCTTATCTAACTTAGTGGTTGTTTGTTGTGCAGTTTGGGGTTTTGCGTTGTGGTGAAGCAGCAGTAGCCTAGAGCGATTGACCAATCTCGGTTGTTTAGCAGCTAGTTCTTCCATCATGGTTTGCAATTGCTGACAATATATATCTGCCGTAATCGTTTGGCCAGATTTTAGAAAGCTGTAGTGAACGACACCGGCGCTAGTCCACCGAACACAACACAACAAAACGGTAAGTTTTCTGGGTCAATTTTCGTATCGCTGGGTCTCCAGGGTTCAGCCATTGCGACGAGCGCTGCCGATTATCGTACAGTATCCATTTTTCATCACAAGTAATGGTTCGATTTAAAATCCCTTCATTATTGTGTCGGTTGAGCAAAGTAACACAGCAGCAGCAGTCGACGCGTATTTGTAAGTTCGATTCACTCAATTCATGAGGTACCCATCGTTCAAGTTTTTTTACTTTCCCGAATTGTTTTAAGTGGATTAATACACTTTTGTCACTTACCTCGGAGCCTGCAGCTATCTCTGAAGTGCTTTGTGATGGATCCGCATCCACAATAGCTTTTAAATCCTTATTTTCCATTTTGGTCTCTGGCCGTCCGCGGGGTTTGTTCTGAAGGTCGAAATTTCCAGAACAAAAACGTTGTAACCAAAAACCGTGCCGTACCGTGCTTTCTTTTGCGACACCAGCGCCGTACACATCACTAATCCTTCGAGCTGTTTCTGCAGCACTGGTGTCACGGTAGAACTCGTACTCGTAAATATACTGATATTTCATGTTTTCCATTGTGCGGTAATAAGCGAAGCCAAAGAAAAAAAATTATGAGGAAAAAAAAATTAATGACTGTTTTCAACTCAAATGTACCAGCTAAATGAATTTATAAATTTCAATTTGGAATTCCTAACCAAAGAGGAGATATTTCAGATCAAAGTGGTTAGTACGACAAAACGCTAATTTCATATGTAAGGACCTAACATTGAAACGAGCTGGTTGTTTACCTGAGGGTTGGTGTCACACTTGCTAATAAGTGTAGTATTAATTAGTATGTATATAGTTTAGTTACATACAATATAGGTATAGCTCCTGTTAAACCGAAATTGTAATGTTTGAATACTATTGTTCGGCGATAGAATAAGACCTTGTGGTGGCTGCAGATATACCACCAGTTACATATGTTAATCGTGTAAAACTAAAAATAAATAAAACATGAGTTTATGTACAATACGCTATGTTTAAGAATCGGTGTTATTTAATCGCCTTTCAACTACGAACACGTCCAGGCAAAATGATACAGTTGAAACACTAGTATCAGTCTTAGTAGCAAGTAGCTTCAAATGTTTATGCGAAGAATTTAACAAATTAGTGAGACTGAAATTTCATTCGAGGTTTAGAAAACAAAAACATGATTTAATTTAAAACAACAAATCTATTTCTCATGTTTAGGCTGTTGCATCGACTAGCTATTTATACATTCTTGCTACTTCATCATCATCAGCTCGCATCCACTGCTGGACTAATGTTCTTTAAGTATTAATATTTTTGTTTGCTTTTAAGTACACAAGAGGTTATTATTACAACAAAACATGTATACTGCCTATTGCCTATTACTAGATATAAGTTTATTGATAATACAGGATAGCACCACATTAACTCTATATAACTTAAAAAAAAATATATTTTATTAATAACTACTCCACATTAGAAATATGTATGTTTGTGTCTCTATCACTATTGATTTAAAAACCTTGTAATACTCGTGGTAGATTTTTGCCTCCACAAAATAGTGTGTAAACATTACTATGTTCTACTTTGTAAGTAGCTAATGATTTTACTTTGGTAACGAATCTTAATATCTTATGTATCGAGGCGAAAAACATAATGTGGTGTTATCCTAACTAGTATATATAACATCCTAACTAGTACCACGTTGTGATGGTCAGGTGTTACACTTGCCATCAGGTGAACGTCTCGCTTGTCTCATCGCGTTGTCATATATAAAAAAAAGATGGACTCTTTGAAGGTTGATATATTGTCTTTTTTGAATGCTTGTGATTTGCCCATTTTTTCAATTTTTTTTTTGTAATTAATATATTTATTATTGTTAAGTAAGCAGGTAGGGAGCAGCTGAAGCGCCTGTAGCTGTTAACGCACTGACTTTGTTAGAACATATCGTTGGGCGAACCTATCGCTAATTTTACAAATACCTACTAACACAATATTATGTATGTCAACATAACCCGTACAGAACAATCATTACAAGATTTGTATGTCCAATACTAGATTATATATAAGGTAGTAAATTATAATGAAGTACTATAGATTATATTTAAGAAATGAGTATTACGAAAAAATTCGTTGGACTTTATAAATCTTTTAACATAGACAAAAACGTTTAACCAATCTTTTACTCGGCGTTATAAATGTTAAACAGAAAGTCGTCAAAAGATTTAATCGACGACCGTTTTATGCGTGTCCGTAAACAGGACGATTGTAAACAGTAATTGTAAAAAGAAACGCCGAAGATGGTGGGAATTAAATTGTGCCTAAAGTATAAAAATTTACTGCGTCTCTTGAATCAAAGAGGGCCCTGCATGTAATACTCATATGAACATGCGTTAATTTGTTGCCACGAACAGTCAAGTGTAATTGAAATTAAAATATTTTTAATGTTAATTTATGTACCATATCTATGCCCTCTCCCTATCCACCAAGCCGGAAGTCACCGCTAATCGAAGTGGTATAATAGACGGCCGAGAGATTTTTTTTACCCTCTATAAAGCATTTGCAAAAAGATTTAAGATAAATGAAAGTGTAGGTAAATATAACATTTTTTATTTTATGGCCACTTAAATCAAACTTTTGCCTCTAAGTTATAAATAAGTTCGACACTATACATCTTTTGTTTTCGTTTTTAAAGATATTATTAATATTATGTAAGTTTATGACTGTCAACAGGATGTGAGGAAAGTTAATATATTTTCTCAAATGATTGCCCATCGCATTTATGTTATCCTTAATAAATAAAATTAATTGTTAAAATATGCTTTAATAAAACTGATTTTACTATATATATATATTTTTTGGTCTCAACGTCTAACATATAATATTTATATTCATAATATTGTATGAAAAATTCTTTTGTTATAAATTAATAATGTTTAACCGATTAATTAACGTTATCAAGCCCAGTTAATGGTGTACAATATGCGATCACCTGCGCACCTTCTGATCGTAACCTTTAAAGGGGAAGTCTTACAGTCGTAATTACTGTTTTCCCTCGAAAGTGATCGCGTGTGGGATGCTTTGTGTTCGAGCTGTACCCTTAGAGGTCTTGGTCGCGTGTTGTTTAACAAATAATCTAAACTCCTATTGAATGGAAATCGTACATCTATTTTGTATTTTAACTTTTCTTCTGTGAACGAATTTTAATATCTTGATTAAGAGAAATGAGATTATAAAATTAACAGAGTAAAAGAAAGTTTAATAATTAACATACGCAATCATCGTTCGGGTCGGAGACGATATCATCTTATTGGAGTTGGGAATCGCCACTCAATTGAATAAGGTTAAAAATCTATAACTATACTGTTGCTACTAGATAAGTAATAATCTCTTTGTTAGAAAAACTTTTCTTACCAATTTCAACACAGTTACAAATTTGAAAGATCACTTGCAACCCTGTCTATTAACGTGCATGGCGTTAAAACTATAGTCTTTAATTGGTTTGTGTTAATCCGTAGCCTTGTGCGTAGAGGTTGAAACTGCTCTTAGTTATTAACACAATAATAATGCATTTTTTCTATAGAAGTAATTTGTATTTTGTTTCTTTGATCCTAAAACAACGCTATACAACTGATTTAGTTTTTTTTTCGATAATAATACTTAATCGTATTTTTTTTGTGAATGCGTATGTATGTAGGAATATACCATGAGTCAACTTGTATGTTTTACGAACGACAGCTACCGAGAACTTACGAACATCCTCCAACCCGCACTTTAATCACAGAGATTAAATGGTTTCGATATCTTTATAAAAACAGGCCCAAGGTATATAGGTTGGTAAGCGATAGTCTATATTACTGCGAAACAAATTACCGATACATTCGTCTACGAATTCAAAAAGCATATAAATGCCCAACGGCCAAAAAAATTCAGCCTTATGAAGTGCCTCTTATTTAAGCACTATATATGTTTCTTATTCATTATCACCGTATGAAAACTTATTTTGTTTATGTTACATTTCATATTGTTGGAGTTATGGTGTTTCTCCATCTAGAATTATTTCGGAACGGTTGTGTATATGGGATGGGTATATTCATTCCAATTTCATCATCGTCATCATAATTCAATGAATATGAAACCTAACGTGTTATCTACAT
Organism: Ornithoptera alexandrae; assembly: GCA_029030555.1. NCBI lineage: Eukaryota > Metazoa > Arthropoda > Insecta > Lepidoptera > Papilionidae > Ornithoptera > Ornithoptera alexandrae. Next base: position 3,987,081 of record JARDVY010000011.1, on the reverse strand, counting down.
CAAATTTCGGAAATTGTCTTATATATTTCGGGTATTATTCCTCTTGAATAAATTTTTCGCTGTAAATCTCTCATTAGTTAATTTTTATAATAAGCACATATATGTTATACTGTTTTACACCAAAAATTTTAAATTTTACTTTTATCGCTACCGTAGAATTCAATGAAATTATTTAAAACGCATTCCCTATACTACAAGAACGTAGCGGACGTCATTGGCTATATAAATGTATCGCATATGCCTTTTACATAAAGCGGATTGTTAGACTTAGTAGCTTAAAGGACTGATGACTGTTGGGGTGGTAAGGTACTCGAGGTCCTCATGTAAGTGCTGGAAGACCTTTCACAAGCCTGTACTAACAATCGACTGAAAGTCGGGAAACACCTTAAGGCGAGCAGCGCAGGATTGATCGATGTGAGATCTTTGGAGAAGGCCATGTCCAGCATTAAACGTCTATTGGCTAATATTAACAGTGAGGTTTTTTTTAACCCTTTATTTGGATTCAGTTTTGAAATACTGTAATAATTATTTTCGTCTGTAAATGCCAATTGTTGAGTACCATAGGAATAAGCGTCGTATTTATATTGGTAAAGTCATAGGAAACTCTCCTGGTCATTTCCAATAAGAGTACTCTCAAAGACGCCCTTTACTACACGCCGTGGGTAGAAGTAAGGGCGAGATATCCTCCTACACGAGTAATACTATAACAATGGCAAAGTTATAAGGAGTAAAAGTTCAAAGGTTCAATAAATTGAAATGTTTTAGAAGAGTCTTTAGTAATATTAGCTCACTTTCTATGTATATAACATTTACGTAGTTTGTATTTAATTCTAGTAAATAGTTTCTTAATGTATCTAAATTAAATACTTTTTGTTTTAATTATAATGTACACGGAAAGTTAAATTTATCGAAATGTAAATGTGTTTTATAAAAGAACTATAAATGAATTCGAACACAGAGTAGAGGAAGCGTAAAATAATCAGACATGTTAAACATCTCTCGATTATTCCGTTGTATCCAGCTGAGAGGCTGCGTAGGCGTTACCGACATTAGCCGACTTATCTACGAGATCGGGCCACTCAATTAACCGTACCCATTTAATGTATTTATAAACGCTTAAAAGCCAAAGGTTGTATCTACACGCCCACACGCGAAACACGGGAGCTGAGCCGCTACTTATTACTTAATGTCTTAATTCTATTACTTTAACATTCCCATTCAAATGCTTGTATGTCATAAATCAGTTTTATAGGCCTCCACCCTCACACTTATTGTGTGATTTGTTTTATATTATTTGTTGTTATCTAAATTGATCTACTATGAATTTCACTAATAATTCATCGAGACACTAAAAATAATATGACAAATTCGTAATGATGTTTTAATAATTAAACAAAACTGTTTCCGCGACACTGCATGTAGATATCGCGTTGGAACAAAAGGTCAAACAGGCAAGGCCGAACGAAAGGAGGTATCGCCGCTTGGTACGAAGACGATGAAATTGCGATAAGGCGTCGGCTCACCAGCTAAAATGTAACCATTTTAAATTGAAACCAGGTCGCTGGTCTCCATCACTTAGTTCTATTTACATTGGACATATAACATATAGTAGATTCTATCATTTGTCTGATAGTATGTTACAACGATATTAATTAGTAAAGATGTGTTATCTTTAGCATTTTGGCTTTGGATCTTGTCTATTAGAAAAGGTTTCATAGTATTGTATACAATAATCTTGAAAATAAGATTAAGTATGAATCTGTCATAGGATGACAAAGTCATGAAAGTTTCAGACGTTAAGTTAAAAAACGATTAGTGTGAATTTTTTTTTGCAAAATTCTAAAACTGTAATGAAAATCTTTCTAAATTTCTTTAATATTATATATTTATTTTTTTAGGACCGCAGAATTTTGTAATCAATGAAAATAGAGATAGATTAGTGGACAATTTTTTTTTACTTTGCTGTCTACTCTTCTAATAAAGCATTTTTAATTGCCCTTTATACTGTAATTAGGAATCAATCGATTGTTCGTCACGGGTCTTTTAAGAAGACCACAGACTTGTTCACTGTGTAGTATGTGCTAGTATATAAGGCACAGAATATCCTTGTTGTGTATACGTTAACTATCTTTGTGTGTGTAAGCATTATATAACTAACTGTATTTGTTTGTTGTTACAGGTATGTTTTAAGAGGTTGGAATGTTAAAATAGTGCGTCATAAATAGGAATGTGGAGGGTCGCCGCTTCATTTGGTATGTAGAGGTTGTGTTATAAAATATTTACCTTTGTTTCCCTGTTGGAATAGGGTTTTATGTTACAAATTTGTTCACTAGAATTGTACTCATAATCCCCCTTATTATGCAAATTGTTTTTGGATAAAACTTTCTCTAAGAAATAGTTTTTTAAAAAATGCTAACGAATCATAACTTTTCTCTTCATATTGAATACAAAAAAAAACATGTTAAATAACGATTGCTGGATAAATGAAAAAAAAATATTACTGGACCTCAATTACACAAATGGGTACAAAAAAGAAATTTGATAACGTTTTACTGATTTTTAATAACGCAAAATCGTTTATCTCTTAAGTTTGGTACAATTATAAATCTTAAATGGGCTGAATCTGTATGAAATAATAATAATGTATATTATTACATTTTTATATTTAAATTAATGTATAAATTTGGACTGTTATAACAAACATTGCTTTATTCACCACTGATAAGTTAATTGACAGTTTTAAGTAGGTACTTTTTATTTTAATTTTAGTAAGTTACAAGGACTATGCGACGTAAGTCCTTATTGGTAAGTCCTCCTTATCAAAAGTTTACATTAATTGAAATCCAACTTGCCGTGAATCTAGTAGCAAAATTATTTCTTTACTAAATTGGAAGAGGATTTTAGTATTAAAATGTAATGAAAAATATACCGGATACAGAAAATGAATTCCACAAACACGGTGTATTCAATCGGAAATTAGTCGCCGGCGAACTATCGCCCAAGTCTGCAGATTGCGGGTTCGTTAGGTGTTCAGTGTACACACATTGATATTGTAGGGACATCGATATTTGTTTCGATAACTTGTCAACAATTTATCGAAACAGGGTTGAGGCAGTATCGATAAATTTAAAAGCTCGGATATTTTTAATGGTGGGTAGGTCTTTATTACCGAAACCGTCTAGGTGGGAACCACTGTAGCTCTTATTTTTACCGACAAACATTAAATAGTGAAATTACTACGGTAATCAGATTTAACGCCTTATGTGTCAAAGCAACAAGCATAACATTGTGCTGTGTACATCATCTTAACTAGCGGTTGTTGTGACGAAGCTGCGTTTCACTTACCAACATGAAGGTCTCACTCGTCTCGTTGCTTCGTAGAGTAAAAAAACTCTGTTATCTCCTGCTATCCTAATTACTAACTTTACATCTACATATAACATAGCCTTTCTTAGCTTCAGCGTTGACTTTGGTCATTTCTATCATTATTAAAATTTAACATTTCTATAGATACGTAAATTGCATTAAATGAACGAATTTAGATTTCTTTATTCTATTATTACTAAGAAAACCAGGCTGTGACGTGCAGTAGGAGAAGTTCTGCTCGTGTTTATGAGTAGACTTTCGATAGCAAAAAATAAATAGTACATTTATCAAAAAGAAAATGAAAATACTCAACGTAAGTTCTACATTATAATAGTCTATTTATTACAAGCCCACCTGTCCATAACATTGATACCAAGGTGGTTTACACGAAACTGCTTTCAGAAAATGTATTTGACAAGTTCAATCTGCAGCCCCTTCAGAAGTTTGCATTGATGTGGTGCATTCTCTCTCTGGTTCGTCTACTACCTCGAATGATAATTATTATAATTTTCTTAAAAAATATTCTTATATAACATACACAGTAATGATTTTTTTATAACATTGTGTTATAAAAAATATGTTTAAACATATTGTGTAGGTTGCCGTAACCCTGATAAATATTCTATTTCACGAGAACAAAACCGCAGGTAGTACAATTTAATATCCTTTTACTTATTCTGTACCAATTACAATAATTTAAAACCGTAGCCAAGCTGTTATATACATATATATATACATATATATATATGTATATATATATACACATATATATACATACATATATATATATATACTATCCTCTTTTCTGTTATATGATAGACAATAATTTCAGGAAATCAATTGCGAATATTTTGACATATTTGTAGAAACAAAAAAAGTTATACAAATAGAGAGCGAATAATGTATTCTACTTTCGCTGACTTAGCCTTTTATTTTATATAGTGATATTACATTTACCGGAAGCTTTTCATGTCATTTTCTGCTGACTTTATTCCTTATTTCCGTAAACAAGATGTTATGAGAGTCATAAATGGTATATTTCATTTAACTCACATTAATGAATTTTATGATGTCATCAACGTCTCAAGTAACTCGTTCTTAATCTTAAAACATTGTTACCAGTTCCGTGTAATTTTAATAAAGCTTTAAGATTTATAATAACATACTTTATATAACCATAATACGAATTGTATAGTAAGCAATTTGGTTTAAAAATTATTTGTGTTCCAATTGTCATTTGAATTATTATATTTATACAACATGTAAAAATCTCCAACAAAAGCATAAAATAAATCATTGTTTTCAAGTGGAGTAACGATGTATAGGAAATGAGAGTGTGAGGGGAAGAACCGAGCTCGGTACACACACTATTCTCGCATACCTCACGGCGGCGATAACCACTCGAAAGATAAACTGTGAACTAACTAATGTGATGACCGGAAGAGATGGACCACCCATTGCTTGTTTACTAAAGCGTTTAATAAACAGCCCTTACGCTTTATTTGTGGTTAGAACTGACGTGTTTATAAAAGAACTTGTTTTTTAAACTAATTTTTCTCTAAAATAAGTCATATCATTTGCAGTTTGAAACGGTTGTTTGCTTGTGACAAGATGAAGTCCAGAAATAGTAGAACTGTCACAAAGTGCTTTACATATTTATTTCTGTCTAATTCTGAACGCGTCACAAGCAGATCAGCTCGCTCGTATCCTTTTTAGGTCGCTGTTCGGGACTAAATTTCAAGTATTGTACGGGATAATTGACTTTTCTAATGGCACGAATTTCTTGCTTTTTATTTTTCACAAATATTGAGGACATATTTGTTGTTAAATATCGGTAAAATACAGTTTTTACAGGTTTTGTTATACCGATTGAAATTCAAAAAGAAAAAACTTCTCTGAACATCATGAATATTCGTTTATAAAAAAATTATGATTTTACTCGAATGATCACGATAACATGATAAGCCTATCCCATAACAATTTGGAGCTAGTAAAATTGATATACACATTGTGCTGGTTGCCTTGAGTACTAACATATTAAGTTACATATATCGAACCTTGCAAACACTGAATAATTTAACGTTCAATGTAACACCATAAGCTAGCTTCCTGTCCCCCACGACGTCCGGTATTTTTTGTAAGCAAATCTGTGCCTATCCTCAGTTTGCGGAAGGAAGGAATTCACACTTAATAAGCCCCGCTCGTATAGTTAATATCGACTGGCGTAAATTGTTGCGCCTCTAACAGCGCCCTTGTTCCTTAAGTGATTGATACTCTTATTGTCTTAAGTAATAAATATAATGACAGCTTTGTGTCCATTTATCTAATAATCATCGCATTTTTTATCTGATGTTAATTGTACATCGTGTAATATCACGAGTAGTAGTTATAAACTAGTCGAAATTCTCTAAATGTTTTGGTCCTGTGTTCTCGTTTGAAGGGAGCTGTAGCTACTGAAATTACTAGTAACGATACTATTTTTGTTTTACGTGGGGGAAATGCCTACGCATACTCGTCCTCGCGGGGGCAAGGATGGGTTATGTCGGACTTTCACCGACTAAAACCCCCACGATGTTCCGCCTCATCGCCTGATGGCAGGGTCACGGGAACGCTTTAGCTCACAACCGCGATCTTGCCGGCGCTGGCCGCTTTCGCAGCCCCACCTCGGGAGAGAAGGATGAACCCTTCCATTCCAGGGCGCGCCGGAACATGCAGTGCACCCATTCCTCGGCCTACTATAGTCGTGCGGGCGACGGGTTCTCCCGAACGCTTCGCCCAGAGGTCATGGGAGCCACAGGAGAAAACCTCTCTCGGCTCCCCGCGGCGGAAAGATGTTGGGTCCGCCGCTACCCGTGAGTGGCCGCGGAGGATAGGGAGAACGGCGCATCGCAATACCGACACTCCTCTGACCCCGCGGCCCTACCGCCGCCGCATCGCCGGTGCGACACCGGTTAGTCGCAGAGAGCACTCCTGCGACTCCACCTGGGCTGCAAAGAGCAGTGTGAAACCGCCCCATCAGCCGGCCGCAAAGGGCAGCATAAAGCTGCCCCTGCATTCCCCTGGCCGCTCCGGTGAGCTCCAGTTTTCCAACCGGTGCTCGAATCTGGAGCGGCCGCTTTGGCCAGCCCTTTGGCGCGGTCCGGTCGGGTGGGTTCCACTTCGCTTCACCGTGTGTCGGACCACGGTTACTAAGCCCCTCCGCTACGACAAGGCGGGAACCCGTAGGGGGGTAGTAACGATACTTAACATTACATGTTTCATGTCAACGAGCACAACATAATTCAGTGTTTATTACGGTAAATAGCGTTACATTATTATAAACAAACCTATCACTTACTAATGAGATGAACGATCTGCGTCGCACAGCTACGTCGAATAAAATAATATCCATTGGCAACTTGTTAAATAAAATAGAGAAATACACGTTAAATACTGCTGGCGAATCTGACATACGCCTGCCAAGCGTTGACGTATACATAATAACTATAATTGAAATATTGTTGCAGTAAAAACTCGTTTAAACTTTCCTACACTATAAACACCGTATAGTATTTTTTTCTAAAAAAGAGACCAATGTTATTTTGTTTATGCATTTCAATTTCCTTGCATCTTTATTTTTTGTTGATACCTTGTCGCATGTAATATTTCACTTATATTCATAAGGAAAACGTCAAAGATAACCCCTGTTACTTCAACTCTGCCATGATAAAATATAACAATATCTGCGAAGGACTAGAATAATATGAAAAAAATATATATAAAATTACCTTGTATGTTGGAAAGAGTATTCATAGAAAGGTATAAATTTTTGATTATGATTGTTGAAAGATTATACAGCAATATATTTTAAGTGGTTCATTAAAAGCAAATTTAATTTTTATGATCTTTATGTTTTGTTGTTATACCGATTTAAGTAAAGATAAAATTGTAGCCAGGTCAATAGGCGCGCTTTACGAAAAGTTTACTGGATTGACTGATAAATTTTTTTATTAAAAAAAAAACCGAGATATAAGATTTCCATGGTGGTAGGTCTCTGTTGCCGGAGACCATCTTGGTAGGTACCATCGTAGCTTCTATTTCTGTCACCAAACAGTAGAGTGCAAACATTATTGTGTTCCAATTTGAAAGACGTTGTAGCGTAGCGACGTTGAATAACGAGGCTTAATATCTTATGTCTCAAGCCGGTCGAGTGCAATGTGATGCAATGTATAATATCCTAACTAGCGTCTCGTTGTTATGACCAGTCGAGCTATTTACCATCAGGTGACCGTCCCTCTCTTCTCGTAGCTTCGTTAAGTGAAAAAATATGCAAGTTAAAAAAGATATAATTGAAGCTTCTTATTTCTGAATACACAAGTTTTTGACTAGAGTTAATTTTGTTTTAATTCTTTATATTTACAATATGAATTTAAATATGTTAAAGTAAACATAAATTGAATATATAAATGTTTTAGCATAGAGAATGACTACCTAATTTTAAATAAATGCGATATGCCAAAGGTGACTGACAAAAGGTATTATTCATTAATTATATTCGGCTAAAACCTCAATTATATCCGAAGACCTGACTCAAGGCGAATTATAGCCGGCGCAGCAAAAAGTGGAATCAAATCGTTGTTTAATGCAAAGAATCCTCGCGATTTATAAAAAGTTTAACAACGGGTCCTTATTTCTCGGAAAGCTTATCGCTTCTATACTCACTCAACAAGGGGTCCGCATGCTCCTCTCGCTATGCTCGTGCGGCGCTCGTGCGGCCTCTTGTGCGGACGCGTTTGTGTCAAATACAATTTAGTTTCTTATGAGTATGTTATCGATTGTTTACGCATTTTATACGTCCGTTAACACCTATTATCCCGATGAAGAAAATTAATAAAGCATATTTCTTTTATTTTTATAGTTATAAAAAAAATTGTATAAGACAAACTTTCTTAAAATTCTATTAGACTGATATGTTAATTTCTGAAAAGGAAAATATTTTTTTTGTTTTAAACGATCGAAAAACTGCAGGAAAATCATGTTAAGCGACACATAAAAGTAAGCAGCATCATACACAATATTTTTATGAATTTCACAACAATAAATATACCAAACGATAGAGCTCAAACAACTAAGTCTGCATATATGTCATATCCGCCATAATAGCGATTACGCCTTTTTCAAGCTTATCGTTATGCAAACACATCAAAAGACACTTCAGTCGTTACGCTTAATAATCAACGTTAAGTTCAGTTTAAATAAAATTAAAATCAAATGATAAAAGTATTTTAAACAATGAATTGATGAAAAGTTTGAGAAGGACTACGGTGCGAGGGTCGCAGACGCACGGCAAATGGAGCCTTAGCTTGTAATTGCCATTTCTAAGTAGAGGCGCGCCGATGTCGCAGCACGCGAACTAGCACGCCTCCCTGGACTTCCTTTGCTTTTCAAGCTCTATACACCGTCATTGTTAACATGAAAACGTTCATAACAGCCAGAGTAGTTAGAAGGTGATAGGTGATAGTTCTTCGTTGCCGAAAACCATCTAGGTAGTTAGGCAGCTTCTATTTCTGCTGCTAAACAGTAATCTGAAAACATTACTGTGTTTCTGTTGAAAAGGCGTTGTAGCTAGTGAAGTTACTGGGGTAATGAATCTTAACATCTTGTCTTAAGGAAACGAGCGCATAATTTGGTGCTGCATCCTAACCAGCGCCACATCTTTTTGGCAAGCGTATCTCACTATCAGGTGAAAGTCTTGCTCCTGTTGTTGCATTATCAAATAAAATAATGTTATTCTAATTAAAATTTCAAGCATTTTGAAATTTATTGTGTATTTATAGCTACAGTTAGAGTAAATAAGTATTTATGTAGAATAAATACGTGTGCAGAACTTTCTCTGGTCGGTAGGTGATATTAACTTTGCATAATATTTTTTATAACAATAATTGGAGTTTTCCGACGATAATGGTTCTAGCCGAGGATGTTTGTTTATGTCACAGAAAATTGTCAATAAAATACTGAATATATGTTAATGATTTTTTAAGAAATGCTTACTATTCTCTTTTTATAGGAACGTGTTTTAGTTACAGGGAAGCCGTGTAAGACAAGCGCAAGTGTTCAAAACAATGTTTAAAACAATTAAACTGAATTATATCTGAACGACTTGATTAACTAACTCAACTGAATATAATCTATCAAAGTTGTTTTTTTATTATTATTCATTTAAGCGACGAGACGAACGGGGCGTTCAACTGATAGTGAGTGATACGCCTGCCCTTAATAACGTGGTACTAGTTAGGATGATATACACTGCATCGCATTACCCTCGTAGCTCAAGATTTAAAATGTTGTCTCATTACCCCAGTAACTACATTTGCTTCAGCGCACTTCAATCCGGAATACAGTAATATTTACTTACTACTGTTTGATGGTAGAAATTGGATCTGCGATGGTACCTACCTAAACAGTCTCCTACAACAGAGCTACCGCCAGTAAACTTTGATAAATTTAGTTTTCTGCCATAGCATATTTCAATCTGAGTTCTTGATAAAATTTCTTTCGATCTCCCATAGATCTACACTTCATCATAGAATAGGACTTAGATCGGAGTTCAAAAGTTTTGTATATCATTGCTTTCCGGTAAAATACATTATTCTTTAAAAAAATTTAGTTTTTTTAAAATGCTCATAAATTTTTCAAGCTTTGGGGTTTTTTATTATGTCAATGAAACAATTGTATCAGAATAAACATCGAATACCATTAATATACAATAAACCGTTACTCGATTTTATTATATAAACGGGAATATTTTTATCAATTCTAATATTTTATCTATTGACATAATAGTTAAATAAGGTGAAGTACTGGTAAACTTTTTTTTTGACAAAATAAAAAGTTTTTTAAAAATTTATATTGTAACTAATTAGGAGGGTCTGGAAAACTAACCACCAATCCCAATCCCTCAATAGTTGGCCCCGGAAACGAAGAGACAATCACTGGCGCGAAATTGATAACGTCATTCTTTTTCGATCGTATATAGAAACGTTTGATAAAAGTTTTCCTGTTACCCCGTTATTGACATCACGAGGTAGACTAAAGTGAACTAGGGTTCTGCTATTTTAGATAGTAACCTGTTGTTACTCAATTGTCATCGAAACCTTATGTATAGTAAACCATCTCTAATCCATTATCCTTACAGTCAACACTGCGTTTCCGCTTGCTTTAAAATTTTCTTCGTACAGTTAAAAATTTAGGATACTATTAAAAACGATATTTAGTTATTAATAAAAATTTTAATATTTCTATAAAAGAGAGTAGCTCGTGGACCTGATTGAAGTAAAGGACCCGAGATGGAGCCTGTGTCTAGCAATGGGCAATCTTACGGATAATGATAATGAAATTACTATGAAGAAAGTGTATATCTCACTTGATGTTGTAGTCGAAGTATGTAATTATCTGAGTTGTTGCTGTTAATGTGTTCGGAGGATCAACATAAACATACGAGTTCAGTTTTTAGTTTCAAATTAATTCTAACGGTTAAAACAATGCTGTGAACATAATTAACCTAATTGTGCATTTCGTTTGCAGCTGCCCTAAATTTTGTACAGTTGTGGGACAAAATTCTGTTAACCCAGACCCCGTTTAGACCGGATATGTATAGAGGCGTATCCGCTTTGTACCGTTACATTATTGCCGCGACGAGGTTCTCGAGTATTACTTTTATTTATATTGATGACGTCACACTTTAATCCTCTATTACATCTTACATTCTTAGTAATCAAATTTGTATTTGTTTAACCTAACACCTTCCTCTTTAAACTTTTTCTTTCTTATTCTATGCCTTTGTGTGGGATAAATTATTATGTGGAGAAGACGATGATTTTAGTGCTTACGAAATGACGGTATTAATCAATGCTACTTAATTCCTCCGAGAGACTAGAGAAATTACTATTTGAAACATTTAAGATATGTTTGGCGTGTCATTTGATGTAATTTTATTAATCTTTGCGTTTGTTAAACTTCAGATATATAATTTATCTGCCTAATTGTTATCGGCCACAATTGATAAATAATAAATTATAATATTTTAACCCGCGTGGCGCTATTTAAACGTTATTTAATCTTTCAATTGAGTACAGATGCCCATTACACGAGCCGCTGCGCTTAATGAATAATGTTTAAAATGTTCGTTACACGGAGTCTGCGATATTAAAAGCAAACTGCAGTGTTATTTTAAACATTAAAACAGAGTAAGATTAACATAATCATTTATTTTGATTTTTCTTTACATGTGTATGAAACTAGAAAACTTAATATTGGTAACATTTCTCACAAGCATAATTATCACGGAAAATTATCAGAAATAATTTATAATTTACAGATTACATAAAAAGAAATTATTTTATATTATGTATTTATTAATAAAATAGTCTATATATAACAGTAATAATTAGAAATATTCCTATATGGCACAAAAATCTTGTCATTGTTCTAATTAACCTTGAAACAATTTTTATTTGAAGTAAATAAATAATTTAGATACCTTATTTTGGATAATCCATATGTTAATCGAATTTGCTAGTATTAAACATTATACTGCGCTGCAATCAAGAGCAACGCGGTCAACAACACGAGCGGCGTCTGTACTCTTGCCACTAAGTGGAACAATAAAATGATTCGTCTGAACCTGATTGCGCCTCTTATTTCATTAATAAACATGTCAAATGTCTCACGGCTCTATGGACTGTTTCATTAACGTAAGCACTGGGTGTTGTTTGTTTTGTTTTTTCTTTATTCGACGAAGCGACGAGACGAGCGGAAACGTTCACCTGGTGGTAAGTCATTAGCCTGTCCATAACAACATGGCGCTAGTTACGATGATATATATTGCATCACATTGTGTCTTTCGTATTGAGACAAAGAGTTAAGTTCAAACGTGAACACGATAATTTTTACACATTACTGTTCGGTGGCGTAAATAGAGGCTGTGGTGGCGCCCACCTCGAGGCGGTCGACGGCAATAAAGACCTACCACCCTTCTTGCCTTAAGAATTGTCTTATAAAAATTATTTAAATATTTATAATTATTTACTTGATTATTACTTTGTAATTCTGCAGTTCAGTTATTTATTAACAGATCATTTATTAAACGATTGCGAATTTAGAGAAGTTTTTGTGTTATTTGTACCATGTCTTATATATTGGTATGTATATCCATGCCACACATAATAAATACATGGTGAAATCTTAATCGGTAATTTCTACTTAAGACTAAGCATGTCATTTATGTCTTCTAAAATGTTGAACAGTTTAATATAGTCATTAATACACTGCTTTTAATGAACGTGTAACAAAATTTTATCATAGTACCGGCAGTGTGTTTAGTGACTGTTGTCGGAACGTCTGCGCTTCCTCGTTTATCAAGTAGGTTTGTGATCAATCGTGTTTGATTTACTGCACCATTGTGTCGCGCAGCGCCTGCCTCGGGAATTGACGCACTCGTGTTATGTCACTGCTACTGTTCCCGTGGAGCGACCGTTCCGAAATACTGGTTTGTAGTATAATGATAAAAGGATTTTGAATTAAATATTTTTTTTATAATTATTTAATAAAGCGATGAGACATGAAAGACGATGTCATTGTGATTATAAGTAAAACGTCTGTCCACCAGGGACGTGCACAGAGATTTCGGGTAGGGTATGCAAACTACACCTGAAATCTCTGTGTTTATATATACTTAAAAATAAACTTACTAATTTAGCAATTTAATTAATTTTAATAACAATTTAGCAGTAGTTATATAATCTTTTGAGTAACTTGACAGATTATTATTTAGATAGGTTTAAGGAGCCAGGATATGCAGAGGTTTTTTGCATGTAACTAGCGCATGCGTCTGCTGTTCACCTACCTACCGCCTAGGACTAATTATGATGATACAACAGAAACTTTCAATTCAAATGATAGTGTTTGACCACGATTCCACCTAGTGTTAACTACTAGTATGGTCTTTGGTTTTAACGCACACTACCCTAGTAACAGACTATTCATTCTTTTTTGAAGACACGTATTTGGACAGAACCACTGACACTGACAAGATGACAAGACGCTTCTATTAAATTGAAATGATAATTACAATGATTGTATTGCGATATTCTATGATATGTCATTTCAATCCTGTAATTAATTACAGCGCTTGTAAGTAATATAAACATGCAACGTAATAATAGAGTTATTTCTACATTACATGTTATAACAAGATTATAGGAATAGGTACTTTTGTTACAATTTTTTTCCAAGTAGACTATCGTTTTTGTAGTAGCCAAAAAGTAGTTTTCCCATATTTCTCTATTCTCAGAATTAAAAGTGTTACGAGTTTTCTATACTGTGTAAACAATTCTGATTGTGATGAACACCTCATTCTATCATTGTTCATACAAATACAAGATTTTATTTTTTAGCATTAATCATAACAAACTAATCGAAAAAATGTTCTAATTACTACTGTAATTTAGTAATTTGCATAAAATTTTAATAAAAGTTTATCTAGTTAACCTATTGGTTGAATATAAAATTTATCTAGCAGTATTAGTTACTTAATAAAAATGTAAGGTCTTTTACGATAATTTTGAACCATGAAAATGATACATTCACATACATACCAATGCCCAGGGTCAAACATTAGATAAGCCGGTTTGATTTTATGTTGTTTATTTATATTCATTATTCAGTTTTTTTTATAAACCGACGAATACGTTTTAATGCGGGAAGTATTTAAATCAATTCGCGTCTAGTCCGAACAGATGCTACTTATGCGGTCAATTGACAAAGCAGATGGGGAATAAGGATTTTTGTTTGTAAGTTTTAAATACTTTGTATACTAGAAACTACTTGTGTGTATTATAAACATCTAAACTGCTCTATTTTATTCGAAAAATGTTTCGTCTCTAGCAGATAATTACTAAGACTAACGTTAGACGTAATGCTTGGAAAAAAGGTTTAGTAAGCCTACATTCAGTAATAGAATCGGCTGGTGTTACGCGTAGCGAACAAACAAAGTTGTCGGGAATAGATTACTCTCAGTTGATATAACAGCCATATAAAACACTTTTAATTTATTTTGTAATGGATACCAGTCTGGGAATTTCGAGTGCAGTTCATTGGCATTGTTCAATATTTGAAGAGCCAATGTATTGTAGAGTTAGGCGCTTAGAGGGCGTTATGAGGCTAGCAGGAGTTCGCAGGTCAAGGTGGTGCCATAGGCTGCCGCCGTTCGGGTCGAAGACCGCGGCGCTGCGTCAGTCACGCTTGAGGTAGGTTCCGTTACTCCACCCGGTCCATTTTTTTTTCATTATATAAACTGGCGCTTGGTTACGATTCCACCTGATGGTAAGCATGATGTAGTCTTTGAGGGTAATGCACATTTATCAAAAAGTGGCCTATTCACTCTTCTCTCCAAGATTCTCATATCATACGTGGACAGAAACATTCATAACATATAGTTACTGCGCACACTCCGAAATGCATTCGGTAGAACACCGAGAGGCTCTTTACCCTCTGCCCAGGTACGGTAAGTCAGGCTATGAAGTTTTGGATTTATCAACTAATGGTCATCGACTAATCTTGTGGCGCGTTTCTAAACCGAGTTCAAAACAGCCAGTGTATTTGGCAGCATCTGCTCAGATATGGCAGAGAAGTACATTCTACACAGGTTCCGATCTGCGCTTTATTCAACAACAATCTTTAAATCTCTATAGCACTGCGACTATAAAAATTAAGCATTATTGTTTAACAAAATCAGCAGGTGTTTTAAACTGTTGGAAAAAATACACGAAACGGTCGACATCACCGCGGACGGTATGAACACGGTGGCCGTGGGAACGGAACTCAAAGCGACGTGTTCACCGAAGTGGCTTATCTTTAAATATCGCCACTGAGCGCAAGTCCGGCAATCGTAACGCTACCGTTGAACGCCTGATCTTTGCCTTCATTTTTTACACCAGTTATAACACGTCAAAATACCTTGTTTTTTCGAAAAGTTAATATTTTATTAAAAATTCAAAATTCATCTTATTATCCACATAGGAAATAATTGTGGTAAGTTGATTGATGTACGTATCAATTGCCGCCCTCTGAACAGATTTTCGCCTTGTCGTGACGATGGCGCTCAGTAGCCCATGGTGAAGCCAAGAGGAAATTACCTAACCGGCCTGAGGGAACCGATCCAGGTGAGCTCTATGAGTGTATCGGATGTGTGCCGGTGAGCTGCGTTGGCAGGGTTGCACTGCCCTATGCAGCCGTGGAAGGAAAAGAGTGTCGGTATTACGATTTGCCGCTCTCCATACCCTCCACGAAACTGTGTCGCACCGTTGATGCGGTAGCAGTGGGACTCTAGGGGAAGAGACATGTGGGTATTTCTTTCCGCCGCTCTCCCCATCCTCCGCGGCCGTATAACAGTTGGCGGCGGAGCCCGATTTCTCAAAAGTCGGTAAGTTTTTTCTCTTGGCTCCTATAGCCTCTGGGCGATAGATTCATAGAGATTCGTTGTCCAGGTCACGGTAAGAGTTCGAGAGAAGAGCGCGCTTTTTCTTCCGGTGCGCCTTTACTGAAGTGGAAAAATTAGAGAAGGGTGGCGGAGGGTTTTTTTTTTCTTTTTTTTTTTTTTTTATTAACGTGTGTAACAAAATGCTAACGGAACGCACACCCCGTACCAATACTGGGCCGGTAGCGGGGTAGTGTCGGACTTCAACCGACTAAAAAGCTTCACACGGTATTCCATCACCTCCGCAAATAAATGCACGAGAGTCGCGGGATAACGCGACAGTTCTTCCGCAACCCCCGTTCGGTGCCCAGATCGAACGAGCCCGCCTCGGGGAGGGATGTGAAGCATCCCTCCCAACTGACAAAATCCCTACACTGCGCGGCGACGCGTCGAAATTCGAGACGCGTCGCCAGATACGCCCCAGGAACCCTTTCCAAGGGGGGCGCCGGATCGACGGCCCTTGTCGGTCGCGGCGCCAGGTTCCTCTGCCTAAGGAGGCAAGCGGCGGTCGTGCGCTCGGCTCCGCCCGTTGGCGACGTGCTGTCTGCGCACTGCGACCGCCTCCTGCCCCCTCGGCGCCCGCTCTCTGTGACGCTCGGTCTCTCGCTTCTGCGACATAACGATATCGCAGAATCGGGATACCGCGTCCCATGACGCCTCGCTTCCGACCATGGTCCGTACCACAGCCGGCAGCGAGAGGTCACTCCCTATCGCCGCTACGAGCGCGGCCCTATCCCCCCCGAATTGCGGGCAATCGGCCAAGGTGTGCGACGATGTGTCCACCGGGTGTCCACACTCGTCGCACGCCTCGTCCGTCCTAACACTACAGTGACGCTGGTGCAGATAGCTCCCGAAGCAACCGTGCCCCGTGAGTATCTGCACCAGGCGGAAGTTTAAAACTCCGCTGTCTCTGTCCAGCCAGTCCGCGAGGACCGGTCGGACTGCCTCCACGGTGAGGCGGCTGTGCGTCGAGTCTCGGAGTCGCCGCTCCCATCGCCAACGCACGTCCAGGCGCCCCTCTCGGCGCCACCTCGCTTCTTAGTCCGGCGCCGGACGCTCGCCCCGCTCAAGGGCGCACTTCCGCCGCCAGTACACACGCGCCAGCGACTCCGCCTCGAGATCCCACGGCGGCGTCCCGGCGAGGACGCACGCCGCCTCGAACGAGACGGTACGGTAACCACGTACGACCCGTATGGCCATGACACGCTGCGGTGATCGCAGCAGAGTCCGGCCGCGGGCCGACAGGTTCTCCGCCCATATGGGCGCTCCGTATAACGCCATAGAGCGCACCACTCCAGTGTAGAGTCGCCGGCATCCGACGCTCGGTCCGCCCAGATTGGGCAGAAGGCGGCTCAGGGACCCAGCCGCTCGAATGAGCTTCGGGCCCAGCTGCCGAAAGTGCTCGTCGAACCTCCACCGTCCGTCGAGGACGAGTCCCAAGTACTTCATGGAAGTACCGACGGCGATGGAAGTCCCACCGACTATCAGCTCCGCTCCCGGCGGAGGCGCGTTCCGAGCGCCGTGGAAGCATAAAGCCTCGCACTTGCTCAGCGCCACCTCCAACCCCAAGCGCCGAATGCGCGCGACGACTTGGGCTACGCCCGCAGTCGCCAACACGCGCGCCTCCCTAAAGGTGCGTCCGCGGGCCGTCACCAGGGTGTCGTCGGCGTAACAAGTCACGTCGACTCCTCCGAGGTTAGCCCCGCGCAGCACCGAGTCATAACCGACGTTCCACAGGAGCGGTCCGAGGACCGAATCCTGTGGGACGCCGCACGACACGCCGTGCCGACACCACTTGTCTCGCGTCGGGTACCTCACGAACCGGTTCGAGAGGTACGTCCCGATCGTCCCCCTCAGGTAGACCGGGACCCCGAACTGGACCAGCGCAGCGGTGATCGTTTCCCACGGAAGGGTGTTGAAGTCGTTGGCGATATCGAGCGACACCGCCAACACCACCTCTCCGCGAGACACCGCATCGTCCGCTATGGCGCGCACCCGCGCTATAGCGTCGACGGTAGACCTGCTCCTGCGGAATCCGAACTGTGAATCGCTCAGATCCGGTCCAGTCTCCTCCATGTGTCGAACGAGGCGAGCTGCGATAACGCGCTCGAAGAGCTTGCTCACCTCGTCCAACAACACTATGGGCCGATACGACGACGGCGAGTCGACCGGTTTCCCCCCCTTCTTGAGCAGGACCAGTTTCCCGTCTTCCAAAGGCGCGGAAACCGACCCTGCTTCAAGGACGCCATGAACAGCGCCCGCGTCCAGGGCTCCAGGGGACCCAAAGCTAGAGCCCACGCGCGGCCGGGTATACCGTCGGGCCTAGGAGCGGTGTCTCTGACACGCATCCTTTTGACGGCCGCCGACAGTTCCCCTTCGCTGATACCCGGGGCGTCGTCCGGTTGGAAGGAGTCTTCTCCCCCCTCGGCCGACGCGGGACTGACTCGCAGTCGATGGCGACTCCTCGACGTTCCGCCGTGGGAACAGGGTGCAAATCGTCCGATCGAGAAGTTCCGGTCGGAGGCTGCGAGTCAGAGGGGGTCTCCAAAGGCGCAGCTTTTGCCGCACCCTCTTATACGGCTTCCCGAAAGGGTCGCCGTCCAATGACTCGAGCATCTTGACTTCGGAAGCCTTCTTCGCCTCGGCGATCGCGACCACCAGCTCCTTCACGTTGGCCCTGTGCGCCGCATACAGCCGCTCCTCCTCGGCCGTATCGCGCCTCCGTCGACGTCGGCACCTGCGGTACCGTCGCCGGCTCGCCACGCACGCCTTACGAAGGCGCGCTAGGTCCGCCGACCACCAGTACACACCGCGCCTAGGAGGCAGGGAGCGCACTCGCGGCATGCTCGCGTCGCACACGCGCGACACGGCCGCCACCAGCCTCTCCGCTTCCTCCTCTACGTCGACCGCCGCCGCGGACGCCCCAGACGCCCTCCCCTCGCGGACCCAGGCCTCGACCAGGGCCGCCTCCTCGAGGAGGTCGCGGTCGAGACGCATCAACGCCCACCGAGGGCCGTCCCCGACCAAGGGTCGACTAGGATCGCTCGGAGTGCCCGAGGCCGCCGAGACACTGAATCGGACGTACAAATGGTCCGACAGCGTCTCTACGCCCCCGAGCACTTCCCAATCCCCGATGCGGCGGGCCAGGGCGTCTCCAGCGAACGTAACGTCCACTATAGAGCCGCCCCGTTTCCGCACGCACGTGTTCGTCGTCCCCCTGTTGAGCACGACCAACCCGGCCCCGACCGCGAACTCCTCGAGCGCGGCGCCGCGTGCGCTCGTCGCCGGGCACCCCCACGCCTTCGACTTGGCGTTGAGATCTCCGGCGAAGAGAACGCGACCCGATCCGGTCCGGCCGATGAGAGCACCCACCTCGTCGAGCAGCCGCTCGAATTCGGCTAAGCTGCGATTCGGCGAGAAGTATGCTCCCACGACCAGAACGTCCCCGACCCGCCCCGCAACGTAACCCCGACCGCGCTCCACCGACTCAAGGTCGGGGGAGCCGTTCGAGGTCACCGTACCTATGGCCACCGTTCCGTCCACGTCCCCCGCCCAGCTCTTCTACGGTGGGACGTAATACGGCTCGCTGACCACAACGACGTTGATCAACCGCTCCGCCATGCTCTGGTACAGTAAGTGCTGAGCTCTGGCGCAGTGGTTGATGTTCGCCTGGAGGAAGTTGAGGTCCATCGCTATTCGACGGACATCGCAACCCCCTCGCGCACGGAGCCCACGCTCGTGCTCAGCGCTGGCGGTCGAGTGACCCCGGGGCCCCTACCGCCACGCTTAACGCCTTTCTGCGTCGCCTTAGCGACGCGCGCCTTGCCGCAGGCTATACCGCCGCCTCTATGGTCGGCCGGTTTACCAGCCGCACTGCAGCGGTTGCAGTGCGGCGGGGCGGAGCAATCGGCAGCTTTGTGGCCGTTCTTACCGCAGCGATAACACTCATCGCTGCGGTCCGATTCGGCCTTACAATTTGCTTTCAGGTGCCCCTTTTCGAGGCACCTGAAGCAACGCTGCGGTCGCCTCTCCAGCAGTGTGACCTGCGCAGACACCCAGCCAACCAGGAGTCTGCCGCCGTCCACCACTTTCTGCGCCGCAACCACGGGGCAGCGCAACCACGCCGTCCCGAGGCCGGACGCGCCGACCGAAATGCTGCCCGACCTAACTTGGTCGGCCGGACAGCCACCTGCTCGCGCAATCGCGGCGACTAAGTCGGCGCTCGTCACCGAGTCGTCGAGTCCTGAGACCCTCAACTCGGCGCACTTCACCGGCCTGGCGATGCGCACGACCTCCTCGCCCAGAGACTCGCGGAGCCTCTTAGCGAGGTTGTCGGCTTTTTCGCAGTTGCCGGCGCCGGGCACTTGCAATATGCGCGCTCCGGTCGCCGCCGTCTTAAAACGTATCCCGGCAATGCCGAGATCGTTTAAGTTGACCTGCTCTTTCGCCCGGGCGATGACTTGAGCGTACGTAACGCCCTTCGTCATCGCCTCGGGCGACAGGGTCACCACGACCGCTGCGGACCTCTGGGCCCTCAGCTTTCGCGGGCGACTCTTCTGGTCGCCTTTGCGCTTCGCGCTCTGTCGCTGCTGCTGCTTCGGCTGCGACTGCTGTCGCTGCTTCCGCCGCTGCTGCTGCTGCGTCTGCGGCAGTCGCTGCGCCCTCCTCGGCTTTCTACCCACGACGTTCCACCCCTCCTCTAGAGGAGGTGGGGCGGGCGCGGGCTTGAAAGCGCCGGTCGACGAAGAGGAAGTCGGCTTCTCCGCCCCCTTCTTCGTCTTCCCCTTCCCAACCCCTTTCCCTTTACCCGCCAGGGCTTTGGGGACGGGGTTCGCGGTAACCGCGGCGACCGCTTTCGGCGCTGGGCCGGCCTTTTTGGCGGTTGAAGCCGCCGGCTTTGCCGCAGCAGCTAGCGGTGGGCGGACAAGCTTCTCCGGGAGAAGCCTGTCCTCCAGCGATGCCAGGCGGGCCGACACCATGGTCCCCACCTGCATCATAACCGTGCGGCAGATCTCCTCGACCGACAAAGTCGTCGGTTCGAGTCGATCGGCACCGGTGCACCGCTTCTTCTTCGCCGGGCGGGCCGCCTCCTCTCGGAGAGACTCCTCGCCGGCGTTCGAGCGAGAGGGCGCGGGTCGTTCCCGCCGCTCACTCTCATCAAATTCCGCCCTGAGGTTGGCCAGTTCCTTACGGAAGTCGGCCACCTCGGCGCGCAGGCGGGCATTTTCCGCCTGCAGCTGCCGCGTCTCGTCCGTCACCGTGCGAGACCCGATGGCCGCCACGGCCGCCTTGATGGAGGCCGCTGCTTCCTTCAGATCCCGCACGAGATCGGACTTTAAGTTCTTCGATTTGCTGGCGATCGTCGCGATCAGCTCAGCGTCATCGAAGACTATCTTCTGTAGCATAGCAGCGGTCTGGTCGTCCGGAGCCATTCTTGGCTCCAGCGCCGGAGACCGTGCGAGCCTCCTCTCCCGGTTTCGGCGGAACTTCGCCGCGGTCGCGGCGAGTTCCTCCTCCGCCTGGAGTTTCAGCTCTTGACGCCTTTCGGCGTCAAACGCGGCCTTAGCCTTGCTAAGGCCGACGTATTTCCCTGTCGTGGGCGGACGTCCGCGGCCACGACGCTCAGTCTTGTCGCCGGGACGCTCGGTCTCGGCGATCTCGGTGGGCATGTCGTCCTCCTCGGAGGAGGCTGACAAGCCGTCCCTGCTGGGACGACGTCGTTTGCGGTCCTGCCAAAAGCGGGAACCGCCTGACGCCACCGTAGCGAGGCTGCAGTCGGAAACCGAGGCAGCCTCGTCGTCACGAGTTGGGGTAACGGGGGCCATGTCGACATCGATTACGCCCTCGTTGTTATGCGGCTCGAAGCACAGCCGCTCCAACACCACCCGCGCTTCGGGAAGCGCAGTCGGTGTCGGCGCGTGCTGCGCGAGCCTGTCCAGTCCGGTGGTTTGGCCAGCGCCCGTCTTTGGGCGCGGCACTGTCAAATTAGTGTTGTCGCCCGCGCCCATCACGGGGCGCGGCGTTATCGTCGTTGCAGCTTCGCTGCCTTCTATGCTCGCCTCACACACTCCTCCCTCTCCGAAAACAGTGTTGCCCACCCCAGAGTACGAAGGGCAGACGGCGCCAAGCGCCGTGTGGGATTCCCCAGCCGTAAGGCCGGGACCCACCTGGGTAGTTATGTCTTTACCACTGTTATTCATGTTGTTGTGTTGTTTGCTGATCCACAGCTTTGGGCGCTAGCGACCAATACCCTTGGCCATTCATCCCATCGGCACGCCAGACCTTAGGATTGGGGTAATTTGAGAGGTTGTCTTCCTCTTGACTCCGGTCGCAATGACCGCAGTCCCCGCTCCCGCTCGGGGTGTGCTATAAGCGGGCTACGGGTGCGCCCGACGTGGCCTAAGCCAACAGCCGCCCTAAGGGCGGACTCGCCGCGCGACTCGACTGCTTGCACGGAAGAGAAAACTGTATCCTCGAGGGAAAATTCAGTTTTCGCTTCCGTGGGCGATGGGTTCGTCACTTCCCGACGCCGTTTGACTGGTTGCACCGGAGAGAAGAACTGTATCCACAAGGGATAAGCCTTCGCTTCAGCGGGCGGTGGGGTCGTCACATCCCTACGCCGGTGTGGCGGAGGGGGTTGTTTCTCCCGCCGAGATGGGGCTGCGCGTTATAGCCGGCGGTGGCGAGGTCGCGGATGTGTGCGAAAGCGTTCCCGTGGCCCCGCCGTAGAGCAACACAGGTGGAAAATCATCGTGGGGGTGTTAGTCGGTACAAGTTCGATATAACTTTTCCTTTACCCTTGCGAGGGCAGGTATCCCAAATCAATTCCTCCACTTAATAAAAACCAGACCACATGTTATGACCTGAGGCGATTAGCGTAATGTGGTCCTGTGCATCTCATCCTAACTAGCGCCACATTGTTATTTGCTGGATAAAAAAAAATATTGTTTCAATTATTCATACATATCATGAATTAGTATATTGTATAAATTAATACATCAATTAATGCATTTGGTTTATGAAAAAATTTATAGTTTTCGGTGTTAATTTTTTAAAGAAACAAATTTATTTCATTAATCGTTGCTTAATTAGGAATAGACGTTTTAATTATAATTAACGTTAACTACATTATTTTCAACGTTGACTAAAACATACTCGAAGAATGTGAAGGTGGATAAAGTAATACTAACTTAACTGAACATCACCATAGGGAGCTGCACAATTGAGAAGTTAGTGCGATTGTTCACCGTGACAGGACCCAAGAGTGGTGGACCTCGTCTCTTTATTATTTATACCCCGTGTTTAGCGGTTGCTTTGCGCCGGTTTTATGGTGATGTCGGCGATTTACGTTACACGCTCAATTCGTCACGTGTCGGGATGACATCAGTGCTATGGTCGCTGGTTAAATGTACCATGAAACTTAGGTGTTATTAAGGCGGTTTTTGGTTACAACTCTTGTATAAATGATATCATACTTTATCATGTACGTCTGGAATTAGTCATTGTGATACTACTTTCATGTTAAGTTGATTTTCATAAAGATTTTTTACATTTTATACAGTATAGTTATACTATGTAGTATTTTCACTTTTGAATGAAAATTAGATTATGGTTATGATTTTTATTATTTTATTATGCAAAACTACACATAAGTTAAATTTGCTTTAGCCGAAATTCCTACACGACTTTAATTCTCGAAAATTTCTGAAGAATGTGCTTTATATCTCCGCTTTTAATATATGCCATCTTGATCTAAATTAAGTGGGTTCTAATATGGTTGTTGTTGATTTTTTCACGAATATTACTCCCCTTTATAATGTGCCAACAATTGTCCTTTGCTTGTGACAGATGGCATTATAAAGTTGATTGATAACATTTCCGATGCGACAAATGGAGCGCCGGGCTGTCGCCGCTGCCTTATTCTAAAGGAAATAAAAATTTAAATGTTATTCACTGTATTTTCATTTCTGTACCATGTCATAACACTGTGTCCAAAATTGTTTTGTATTCAGGACCGGGACGAAAGTAATGGATGATCACTTTATACGCGGAAGAAATAATATGGAGCTATAACGTAAACGGATCTGGCTTATAAGACCTCAGGAAGTAGTCGAAAGGTATTGCCTTGAAATAACAGTTTACTGCTACCATCTCGTGTAATTACTAACGATGTATGTTATAGTTTATCTAAGGAACGAAAGGAGAGACGATACCGCTACTACAATGTATACAGGTATGCAAAAAAAGGGGCTAATGGCAACAGTTGGAAAAACAGATTAATACTTTGTATGCTTTTCTTTTACGTCTATTGGATTCATCATCATCATTTCGATCGATTGGACCAAGTTTGGTATTTTTACTTTAGCGAAAGTTAATTAATTACTTGAATGAACGTTTTATGGACTAATAACAATATAAGAGAGGACGCGCAGTATCATTCACGTTAATGTTATTATTTTCTATTAAATCGTTTAAGATTAAGAAATTGTTGTCCCGTTTATTAATTATGTTTAACTTCTATATCTAAATCAGAAGCATGAAATTGTTAAAAAGTTGGGAGAGCCGATGAATAAAATGCCTTAAAGCATTTCGAACTCTGTAGTAAGCACCTCATATTGGCGCGAATCCAAGCGCAGAGGTATAATAACGATTACGTAGCACATTTATGCTTATCCTTAGACGTTATGAAGTGCGACTGTTTTATGTCGGTTCGTTTCCATCGAATATACGTTTCCATCGTATATCAATTCGTTTTTGTTAATATAAAAATAAACTAAATCTAACTCTCAAATAGAGTTCTGTTCTCAGTAGAGCTTCACCTTGCGTCTCATTTCTAAGAACAAGCTATAATACTGATGTAATTACTGTTAATCAGACTTATCATTATATCTCAACGAGTCCAGAGCAATGCGATCTATGTAATCAATCGTGGGTAACGTCGCATTGTTACAAGATAAACCTAACAGTAATCATTGTTTTATCTCTTTATATAAAAAAACCATAAAGAATTTGATAATAAAATATCAACAGGCTTACCTGAGGTCTATTTTTATTCTAGCGTCGGATATAACTTTTCAAATTGAAATACACAAAGGGACACAAATTGCAGATTTAATAAATGAATCGACCTGGATAGTTAAAATATTACTGGATAAGCTAACGAAAAGCTTATTGAGTAATAATAAATTGGTTTCAGGCCAGGCAACGCTTCCACCAATAAAGCTCAATATAGCCATTATTAGAGACTGTATGAGGCGCCTCACATAGACCGCAGTTTATGCGCACATTTATTGGCCTATACGTTGGAGGTTATCAATATGACTTGCTTTACTCTGGCGGTATCAGTCTCCTCAGTTAGATTTGTGTTTATATTGTGCAAGTAAAAATATTTGGCTGTAAAACAGTTAACTTTTGTTTTAATTTAATATTTGATGAACTCTGTAACCAACCACCTTTTATCTGCCTTTAACGTCCGTTACTACTTTGGACAACATATATGATGGAAGTTGGTCAGTCGTAAAACTTTAGCGATCATGATTCATTATTTAAATTTGAAATAAATATACCACATCTAACCACTTCTTCTATAGATCTCTGGATGTTCGTTTTCTGAATCTAGTAAAACTTTATGAGGGTCTCATCTACAATATGTGATTTCATCGTTTATATTGACTATTTGCAGTACTTTAGGTTTTAATACGAAGTGTTTACATAGGATTTGTAAAAAATGGGACGGAATCGTTACAGTTTTTAAAATGGTTGAAATAAAATATTTCAATGAAATTAATTTAGTTATTTGTAAAATTTAAAGAAAAAAATTCTCATCACATATCCAAACGGGTAAGTGTAATATAATATTGCCATTTATCATAACTATTGTTAAACAATGCTGCTCCTAGCTTAAGAATAGGGCAGCTCCATCTCATCCCGTGGATGTCGTATGAACCGACTGAGGGAAGTCGCAGTATTCTGTGGAAGTTTATCAATACTGATGCGCAATGCGCGACCATCAGGAGTCTATACATTTTTTTTTATCCCCCTGGCCGTAAGGTGGTGGATATTCCGCCAGCAATAATTCCCGAGGAGGGTTGGTGTCAGGCAGGCGGCCGGCCGTAAAAACTCTAGCGAAAACTTTTGCAGTATGAACTACAATAACTATGGTGATTGCGACCGAGTTAGGGCGTCCCCTGCAGGCGATGCGCAGCAGCGTCGCCTGGCTTCTGTGAGAAGTAGACTAGGATTGTCGCATCAAGGACGGGTGTGACGTAAGACGTGGGTCCAGGATGTAAGGGTGAGAATTGCGAGTTGAAATGTAGGGACTGACTGGCTGTAAGAGAGGACTGACTGAAATGACTGGCAGGGGAAGAGAGTTAGCAGATGTATGTAAGAGAAGAAGAATAAATGTGGTTTGTTTGCAAGAGACGAAGTGGAAGGGATTGAAAGCTCGAGAAATCGGAGAAGGATATAAATTTTACTACTGTGGGAGCAATGGTAAGAGGAATGAAGTGGGGATTGTGCTAGATAGTGAACTGAAAAATTGTGTGACGAATGTTAAAGAGTTAATGATAGATTGATTATGGTGAAAATAATAAAAGAGAAGTTGATTCTAAATGTAGTAAGTGCGTATGCACCTCAATCTGGATATGATGATAGAATGATAGAGAAATTTTAGGAAAACTTAGATTCCTTAAGATGTTCCAGAAAATGAGGAATTGTATGTGGGAGGAGATTTTAATGGGCATGTAGGAAGAATAAGTGCCGACCCCACATAGAATGGGAAACTGGCAGGAGGAAGAAGAAAAAGAAGTAGGAAGAATGAGTGCAGGATCTGAGAGTGCGTAGAGAATGGGGGTTTAGAACTAAAAATAGTTAAGGTGAAGCCTTGCTCGAAGCGGCTGTTGCTTTGACCTGGCCATTGTGAACACCTTTTTTTTAAACAAAAAAAGCATGAACACACGATCACGTACAAAAGCAGTAGCCGTAAAACACAAATCGATTACATTCTTCTAAGAAGAACTAGAATTGGATCAGCTAAAGACTGTAAAGTCGTACCCGGTGAAAATCTAGTTAGCCAATGCAGGCTCGTCATACTAGAAACTAAAATTAGAATTCGGCTAAACAACAGCAGACCCAAACCTCCTCCTAAGATTAAATGGTATATGTTAGATAAAGGTGAATATGCAAAAGAAATACGGAAGCGGTGGTGGATAGGATGATAGATATGAAAGATTTGACTGGAATAACAGTAAATGAATGTTAGAATAAAATGGCTGGGTGCATTAGAGGAATGGCAAAAGTTGTGCTAGAAGAGACGAAAGGTAAAGGAAAAATTGATAGAGAAACTTGGTGGTGGAGTGAAGAAGTGCAAAAGGCCTTGAAAGAAAAGAAGAGTGCATTTAAGAAGTGGCAAGGGGTGGAAGAATCCCCCAACCGGTTCCCGCCTTGTCGTGGCGGAGGGGCTTAGTACCGTGGACCGACACACGGTGAAGCGAAGTGGTACCCACCCGTCCGGTTCGTAGCGAAGGGCTGGCCGAAGCGGCTGCTCCAGGTTCGAGCACCGGTTGGATAACTGGAGCTCACCGGAACGGTCGGGAGCCGCAGCACCGGTTTCATATCCTCTGCGACCAAACGTTGTCACACCGTGAATGCGGCGGCGGTGGGGCCGCGAGGGGGGGTGGAGTGTCGGTATTGCGATGCGCCGTTCCCTCTATCCGCCGCGGCCGTTAACGGGTAGCGGCAGGCCCAACATCTCTCCGCCGTAGGGAACCTGGAGAGGTTTTCTCCCATGGGCTCTGGGCGACTGCAGGAGGTCGAGGAGGGGGCGCGCTGCATGTTCCGGCGCGCCCTGGAAAGGTAGGGTTCATCCCTCTCTCCCGAGGCGCGGCTGCGAAAGCGGCCAGCGCCGGCAGGGTCGCGTTTGCGACTAAAAACGTTCCCGTGACCTTGCAATCAGGCGATGAAGCGGAACATCGTGGGAGTTTTAGTCGGTGCAAATCAGACATAACCTGTCCTTGCCCCCACGAGGACGAGTACGCGTAGGCTTTTCCAACACGCAAAACAAAAAAAAAGGGGTGGAAGAAAGTAAAAATGATTTGAAAGAAAATAAAAAAGAAGTAAACAAGGAGCGTAAGTGAAGGGCAAGAAAGCTATCGCGATTGCTAAGGCAAAGGCACAAGAAAAGCTGTACCATTCTCTGGACAGCCCACAAGGACAAAAACAACTGTTTCGGATAGCAAAACAGAGAGAAAAGAGTGCAAGGAGTATAAATCATATCAAACGTATAAAAGACGATGAAGGAAAAGTATTGATGAATGATGACGATATTAAAAGACGATGGAAGGAATATTTTGGAAGACTGATGAACGAGGAAAATGTCTGGAGCGGAGTATTGGAAAGCGTGCTGACCAACATGGGTATGGGTCTGGTGAGGAAGATTTCTATGGATGAAGTAAGAAAATCAGTGCAAGGTATGAAAAATGGAAAGGCTGTTGGGCTGGATGGAACACCAGTGGAGGTATGAAAGTTGTTAAAGTCGGATGGATGGATGTGGCTGACTTTATTCTTCAACAAGTTGTTACAAGAAGAGGCGATCCCGAATGAGTGGTGTAGCAGTTCACTGGTACCCATCTTTAAAAACAAGGGTGATGTACAGCTCTGTAACAACTATAGAAGAATAAAGCTCATGTCGCATAGTATGAAAGTGTGGGAAAGAATCTTAGCGGGAAGACTGAGAGAGGAGAGTGAGGTATCCCGAAACCAATTTGGTTTTATTCCTGGGCAGGGGATTACGGACGCCATTTATGCTCTTCGCCAACTGTGCCAAAAATACAGAAGTGCGCATTAAAACCTGCACATAGTGTTCGTGTACCTCGAAAAGGCATACGATAAGGTTCCGCGGAAGGTTCTGTGGTGGGCTCTGGAAGTGAAAGGAGTGCCTGGGAAATACCTGCAGCTTATTCGTGCTATGTACTGTCGTGCCAGTACCGACATCCGGTCCAATGCTGGCGAAGGAGACAGTTTTGGGATCTTGGTGGACCTACACCAGGGGACGGCATTAAGCTCGTATCACTTCCTCCTGGTAATGGATGCACTGACATCAGACATACAGGAAAAGGCACCCTGGTGTATGCTTTTTGCGGACGACATCGCACTCGTCGGGGAAGATAAACGCGAGGTGCAGAGCAGATTGGACAAATGGCGAAATAAATTAGGGAAGACTGGGCTCAAGGATCAGCAGGACCAAAACTGAACATTTGTTCTGTGACTTCGGCGGTCCCACCAGCTTTCCTCTAATCGCCTTAAATGGTGTATCCATACCAACCTGCTCCGATTTCAAGTACCTAGGTTCACTAATACAATGCGACGGCGATATTGATCGAGATGTGAGAAGCCGAATAAATGCAGGTTGGATGAAATGGCGACAGGTCACTGGAACGACTTGTGATCCACGAATGCCCCTTAAACTTAAGGGACAGATCTACAAGTCGGTTGTTAGACCTGTCCTATTGTATGGAGCTAAGTGTTGGGCCACCAAGGGTTCGGATGAAAGGAGATTACATGTGGCCGAGATGCGAATGTTAAGATAGATGTGTGGTGTGACGAGAATGGATAAAATTATGAATGAGTATATTAAAGTAAGTCTGAAAGTTGCTCCAGTAACAAAGAAGTTGAGGAGCAAGAGGTTAGCGTGGTACGGGCATGTTCCGCGGAAGGATGAAGGACATTAACAAAGAAAGTAATGAGAATGAATGTGGATGGTTATAAGGGTAGAGGAAGACCGAAGAAAGTGTGGATGGATTGTGTGAAAGATCACATGTGTAAAAAGAGTGTGAATTCATATATGGCAGCTGATAGAGGGATGTGGAAGAGAAGTACATACTGTGCCGACCCCACATAGCTGAGAAAAGAGCAGGAGGAAGAATACTTATGAGAAAAGGGATAAATAAGGACCCGTTTATTATAAGTTTATTATTTAGTAATCCTTTTTAAATTTAGGATCACAGTGAAAATGGGAATTAACTTACAACACATTGACTACAAACTCTTTTAATATCCCTAGAAAGTATGGCATAACCACTTCATAGTTTTCAGTATTATAATAGTTGCTTTGCGTCAATAGTGAATGATAATCTTAAAAATTTTTTTTTTAAAATGTCGCATACGTAACGTCGCAGCTCATTTTCTGGGTAATTGTTTCTTAGATTGTATTAACGTACATGCTGACCCAGAATTATTCATTTGAATAGTTTGGTTTTCTAAATGAATATATTATGACTTCATAACAAGATAATATATACATTATGCATAGCGAAGATTATTATTTTATATTTGTTGATGATGTTTTGATGATAACTATGAATTATTGATGGATTGATTAGTTGATTTCCTGTTTATAGAATTGATATTGAAGAAAAATACTTTTTTAATGTTTATAAACACTTCTTAAAGTATTATTAATATGGTTATTAATATTACAAATAAATAAATTCGCAACATCTTGTTAATGTGTAGTGTAGCTTGAAAGATTTTAACTCAAGATTTTATGATACTATATAAAACGTTTTTTTTTTTTTGTTGCTATTATTACAATAAAAAAGTTCAAATATGTTCACTTTTAACAGTAGTAATTGCAAATATTGCGAGGCAGCTATGCAACATCCACTAGCTCATCACGAAATCTGTTATTATAATTGCGAAGCAAGCCAGCGTAACATTAAAACCCCTTGAGTCCTTGCGGGTGCAGGCACTTGATTTAATTACCGCTGGAATATTTTTTTTGCAAGGTCTATTTTTTAATGATAAAATTTAACTTTGAAAATGAAATCCAAAAGAAAACACTGTCTGCAATTATATTTTGTGCGTCGCAAGTAATAAATATTTTTTGATAAGGTATATATATATATGTTCATGTGCCTAAAAATATTCTTAATTTTTTAGGCACATGAACACCTAATAATAGTAGCTTTTAAAGTTTTAATGAAAATTCGATTTAAGCGTTTTAAGAGTGTTTTCAACCACTACTGGTTACTATCTTTTATCACTAAATAAATCAAATCATCAAGACTATTATTGATGATTTGATTTGATTTGAAAAAGCAATATTTCAATTGCCTGAGACGGACTAGGTAAGTACTACCGCTGCTCCTACTTCTGCTGCCAATAGTAGTATGTTACGGCTTAAAAGGCATTGTGGATAGTAAAATTACTAGGGTTACGAGATTCAACTTGCGACAAGCACAATACAGTGCTACGTTTATCATCCCAATTATCGCCACATTGTTTACTGGTAGGTGTATCACTTACCATCAGTTAACCGTTAAAATTTAAAGGGAACCAATAAAAAAAACAACTGGTCATTAATTTTTTACCAGAGATATAAAGGATAGTTTAATGATATGTGATCTTTATTCTTCTTCCTGACTTGCACGGCGATCTATAAAGGGCATAGCGTTCTTGTTATTCAATTAAATACTGTCAGTAATCTGCACAACTGTGGTATCGCTTTTGTATCGCAATAAAATTGTTATAATTTAAAACATAAAAAAAGGCGCGTCTGTTTTAAATAATATAGCACACGATCGATGGGACAAAAACAATACTACACTGCATATATCTCGTTAGCGGGGATACCAACTGGTAAATGTAAAATAGTAGGGCGAAAATTTACATTTTGATTGGAATTTCCCTCGCCGATCCTCTCTTCCCATTGTGAGCGGGAAAGTTGAGCCACTAAAGAAGATAATGAGCGTGCCCACGACGCATAATTTTACTTATGCTATGAATAAGTACAACGGCTGCAACATGTTTTTAACTAATGCCGAGTAAAAGGTTACTAATTTGATGATTAAACAGCCTTTTTCGTTGAATATACAGTATCGACCTTGTTGCCCTGAAGACTGAAGTGATGATGATAATCTTACAGAATGTTCCAATTTCAACAACTTAATAATATATGCCTCTTAATTTACTTTTAATCCTTTCTCGTCGATTGATTGTTATAGTTTAAAATAGTAATAGCAATTTCGAGCTTTACATTCTGTGTAAAACTTGATGGTATATGGCATTGAACTAAGCATTTTCTCGTGTTTAATATTTGCCACGTTTTGGCTGTCACTGACGCCAGTAGAACTACTGTAAAGTCTCTCATAAAAAAATTATGCTTTACCCTTAGAAATGATCCTTTGTTATGTCGGATTTTTATCGTTCCCTAAACTTCATTTTCAATGTTCATAAGTCGTTTACGGAGTAAATTATTTTGTGAAACTTAAAACGTTCTTTGATCATTAACAAAGACGATGTTTAATGAGTTTATAACAGTTATATTATAAACAAGCATCGATATTGTTACCGGTTCGTCGTTTTCTTAAAACTTGAAATAATTACAATATGTTTTATAAACTCTTTTCTTTTTTTTTTATCTGCTTTTTCGTACAAATAAGTTGTGGAAGTCTTTAAGAGATTGGTATAAGTCTATATAGGCTTCTCTTAAACTAGTGGATGTTACCGTCTAATTCTTCTCCACTTAGCCTTATAATATTATTGTGAACAGAAGTCACTTCATGTATAAAAAAAACAAAAAATAATTAAATCAAGCATCACTGAGTTGTAATTATATCTCACCTTAATTCACAAGTTTGTATTGTTCTAAACATGTCCGAGTGTTCATAACGAGAAAATGTCTAATTATAAAGATCAAACAATTGTACCTATCTATGTTGCAGTGATTTACCTGAATTAACTTCGCAATGTCGTGACAATGGTACTGGTGAACTATTAACCGTTTCGTTTGAAAACTTTTTGCGATCGCCTAGAAAAAACATTCAGGTCAGCAGCTTGTGGCAAAAACTGCGGGTCGGCCGCCAGTATCGTGCCGATTAAAACTTTAGTTCACCTAGGTGGAGTTGGAGTTGCGGAGTGTAACCTGAAGTTACAACAGGGTTTAAGTCAATTGACGTATAACTAAACAATTAAGATTTTGATATTACTATTATATACTTGAATTAAAAGAATTCTGTTGAATTAACTGTTTTTTTTATTAAAAAGCGTATCTATGTTACCAATAGCTATTAAAAATTAGTAATTTTTTTATATTTAGTTTTAAAAAGGCAACGAAGACGGGACCGATACTGTATGTTTGCTTATATTCGATATTATAATATGATCAATTTATCTTCTATGTATATAAGAAAATTCCACCTATGTAAGACACTCATCATGATATATCGGGAACCATAAGACCTAGAGACTTGAAATTTGATAGGAATATTCCTTTTACCAAGTATAAGTTAGGTAAGAATTGAATTTACGAAATATTATCCCAAAAGAATTTGCGGGGGTGCTACGGCCAACAAAGCGGGAGGGGAACAAATAGTACAACATAAAAGTATTGGACAATAGATCACAATATATTTTTTAAGCTAAATAAATACACACAAGTAGTTTAAGTTATTAATATATTGTAATCTTTTACATTGAACTTAGCTTTCGTTTTTCTGTACAAGTTATACAATCGCGTGCAATATCTCAAAGTTTTACTACAGCGCGGAACTTATTTATTACTATAACAACAAAGTAGTTTGCACTTAAACTCATCTCATCTCAATTCACTGTCAGTGCGTCGTATTAATCATACGAAGGGAAGGGTAATGGTTTTAAGAAACCGACGGTCCGAGTTATGTTGAGCGTTTTGCTTGCATCTCGTCTTCTTAGAAGCGTGCTTCAACCTGTTGTGTAAGACAATTTAGTGCAGCGGAGAAAATTACACGGCCTGCCAGCTATTTAGCTCGGAATTGCAGAGTCTTAATTACTATCAGTTTGCGACCGCGGCTTCTAATCAAAATGCCATAATCGAGCCTTTGCTGATAGTTCCGTGACAGTAACGGGCTAACACTCATTATGTTTCTAAGATGAAAGTGATTTTATAAAATATAGAATTTACAAAATCTTTATACTTTAAAAGAACAGGTAGCTATATTTCTTACAAACTATAAATATGGTCGTCAGAAAATATGTCAGTTATTACAGCGAGATAAAGCAGAAAAGTAGTATTACAGAAAACTTGGCTAGTTTGATAAGGATGAGTGCATTACATTTATTTACTCTATAAGCTTATCACTACACGAATATCGTTTCTATGTTACTGTAGTTTAGAATCAAAATTTTTGTAGTGCAGTAAACAATGGATAGAATGAAAATCCGTACACAGGTATTGCCGGTTGAATCAACTCAGTCTGCTCACATTGGCTTGTATTCCGTAATTTACGAACTGTACGATTAAGTTTTATTTCTGTTCTTGGAATACGCCGTCCTATAGATACGTCGGATTTATGGTGAAGCAGTGTTATCTTGAGTCAAGGCGTAAATATTCATCATTTGTGTATTTATAATGATTGGGATTTTCTTATTTGTAATATTTATAAGGTTCAGATATATTTATTTAATAATAACTGAACACAATTTAAATTCTGACATACATACTATTCATAAAAATTTTTAAACAACATAATGATTTTAAAATCTTAATAATAAATTTAAGAGGAGGATTGCTTTGAATCTATCGTCTTCAAAAGTGTATCGTGTATGTTGATCACGTAAAGAAGATTGAAAAAGAGAGCTTCTAGAAAAGTACATAAAAACTGATTGGTACACCTTCCCGAGAAGTTTTAGTCGCCGTTCACGATCAGGCCAAGTATTTGATTAGTCGCAACACTACCTTGAGATGGGATTTGAAACCCAAAGCGAGCGTTTGTTCAAATAAGCCTCGACGATCGTCCAACAAGATTAACGCTGCGCCCCGCTCCGAACAAATATTCGAAGCACTATCGACGGCCCGCGCAACACTGCCTAATTTATACACACGTTGTCCAACGACCAGATATACTGCCCTAAGCGCCTATAAGCACCGACAACCTACACACAATTTCAATCTTTATCGTTACAAAGAAAAGCATAGTTTCGGTTCACTTATACAGAAATCCATGGTTCACATTGCTGATGTGCATGCCGATGTTTCTCTTCGTATAAACCCAATACGGGCCAATTTTTATATGGTATGGGTATGTATATAAACTCTTTTTAGATGTATGAAAATCATATGTATTTGTAAACATATTAGTTTTATATTTACATCAAAAATTAATGTAAATTAACATCATTGCATCAGATCTCTTTTTTTCTAAAATATGAAAGTATATAAAAAAAACTGTAAATATTTATTTCTCTGGGTATATTCATATATTTGGAGCACAGTAATAATTACTGTATATAGCAGATGTCATCTTTAAAATAAAATATGCTCGTTTTGATTTCGTTACAACTATTTCTTATTGGTTTGTATGGCACTTATCATATTGCTCTCATAACTTTGTAATAATTACTTAAGTCTCGCTACCCTAGTAATTTTGATAGTCATTTAAGATTGATTAATCTATATTTGATTTAGAATTTTGATTAGCTATTTGCCAGATTTAAATTAGGTTACGACAAGTGTACATTGTATATATGATAGAAATATTCTAAACACCCCGAGCTCCTTCTTTGGCTAAACAAAGCACTTTGTTTTAATTCGATTCACGAACTTCACTAATTTGATATTCGACTCGACTGAGTAGTAATCAAGTTGCACGGTAGCAAGTTGCGCTCGCTTTTCCCTCACACTGTTATTATGGAGTAGACCGAATCTAGTCTCGAGCAGCGGCGATAAACGCCTACTTGTTGGATGCCGGGTTGCAGAGTTCGGCTACCCTCCCTGAGCCTGGCCGACTTCCGGAACTCCATTACATCGGTGCTGGCGTGCCAACGACGGATTTGTCGATGCCTCTTTTACTTATATTATTGTTGTTTAATTTGATATGTTGTTTTAATTATTTTATATGCTTGCATTTGTCCATAATTTCACACGCTCGGCTAGAAAACCCGGATCTCGTATATCATTACTACCGGAACATAGGAATGTATGTTGGAAGTAGGTGAATTTTAGCTATCAACCCAGAAAAGTTATATGTAGAAACATATTAGGCCTGGAACTATACCAGAGATCATCGAGTGACAAAAGGAGCAGTTAACCGCTGCGTTATGGAGATTTTATATTGATCTTTGAAGTAGTAAGGTCATAAAAATAAGAATTAATAATACAAATATAAATCACTTAATCATGTTAACGGACAAACAGAAAAACTTTGATAAACAATATAGAGTACAAATATACAATACACTGGATTTATAAGTTTATTTATAGACTTTACAAGTAAACGAGTTTCCGTTTGAGCAACGATGGAAGAACAGACCTCACGCGTAAATATTTGTCATAATCCTACCTTTCACAACCGTGGGCGTGTGATATCTATTGAACGTCGTCGGTGATATCAAACCGTCCTTAATTTTAAGTTATCCTCCTATCAAGACCTAGATATGATATGAAAATTGATTTCAATTTAAAACGCACTTCTAATGCTGTTATAAGATTACTACTAATACTTTTTTCTAAATTTTAAAAAAATATTTCACGGGACGGCTTTAAGGTGGTATTCACTCTCAGTATACTTTATGTTGTGATAATTGGAAACTAAATATAACTTTTAAAGCTAATTATAATAATTTATTCACGTTTTCTATTCAATTATTTTTATCCGAAACTGTGTATGATGTTTTTTATGTTTATTCGACGAAGCGACGATATGTTCACATGATAGAAAGTGAAACGCCCGTAACACCCATAACTATCTTCTTTTCCTTTGTGGCCCTACATCCTTGTATCTTTACTGTTGAAAGGTCTAATTCCCCGGAGACCATGTAGGTAGATACCACCGCAGCTCATATTTATACCGCCAAACAATAATCTGCAAACATTACTGCGCATCAGCTTAACGGACCCTGTAGAATTAATAAAATTACTGGGGTAATGAGACTTTTTGTGTCTCAAGGCGAACAGCGCAATATGATGCAGTGTATACAATCCTAACTAACGCCACGTTGTTATGGGCGGACGTCTCAATGACCATCGAGTGAACGTCCCGCGCATCTCGACGCCTCAATGAATAAAAAAATCTATTTACAATTAAGCTTGCTTTTGTACATAAACTTTATAATCATTATATATTAATTATGTTAACAATAAATATACCTGTAAGGTAATTATTTGAAACTTCATCACAGAAATGTAATCATACTAACTCCTATTTCTCATGGTACTACAAGCCGGCAAGTCCGATGTGGCATTCGTTGTGCTGCTAATCTTTCATAATAAACAGTGACCATTAAGTCGTAACTTCCATGCGGACGGGGCGGCGCGTCCGCGTATACACTACACTAGTTCGTAAACTAGTTCGACCGGATAGGTCGAGCACATTTGCAACTC
The DNA here is from genome assembly GCA_029030555.1 of Ornithoptera alexandrae. Lineage (NCBI taxonomy): Eukaryota > Metazoa > Arthropoda > Insecta > Lepidoptera > Papilionidae > Ornithoptera > Ornithoptera alexandrae. The sequence goes on along the minus strand of JARDVY010000011.1, from coordinate 3,949,846 downwards.
GTGCCTTACCGATAGCACAGATACTTTTGTGTCGGGTTTTTTTTTATGTATTTATGAATATATCCATAAATATAATATTATTTTTTATCTGAAACTAAGTTACTAGGACCCTAATTTGAATAATTTAAAACCGTAAAATTAAACAGGGCTCAAAAAGTGTTCGAAGATGGCTTTAGTTTTTAAAAACTTTTATTTATTAATGAAGGTGATGGAAATTATATTGGATTATTTGTAAAAACTAAACAAATACTTAAGATAAAATTGAAATTGTTACAGCATAATAAATAAACTCTTTTGACCTCATAAGCATTACTGTTCTGCTGTATTCAAATGTTTTCTTTTGTATACAACAATGTTATGACAAGGTTTTGTTATTACGTTGTACACTGTTTTAAAATTGATGGTATTAATTGTCTCCTTGATAAACCGGTTGCTTTAACTTGTAGGTCTCTGGTCGGTTACCCGTCCATAAATCCAGACATACGCAAATAGAAAAAATCCGCCGCCGGACTCCTAATAGGAACAGTAGTCAAAAATTTAGATTAAAGTTAATTACGCCGTGGACCCCGAACCAGATGAGCTCTATAAATGAAAAATGATATACGTCATCAGAGAATAGAGGTACCGGTGACACATGCGCCATTTTAGTTGAAGATATGGTAAGTTCAAAATCTCTTCTGGCTACCGCTCTTATGAATATACCGCCATAATAGCTTTGCTGAGTTCCTGTTATCAACATAGGAGTATTTTGAGCCAGCATATCCTACGGCCTCATTGTTATGTAGCACGTTATGTGTAAATAATGTCGACTGTTTGACCATTGTAAATAAAATAATACTCTTTCGAATAGAATTAATTGGTATATTCTTTCAATATTAATAGGTGAGAGTTGTTTTTATCAACCGTAGTATGAACGAAATAATGCCAATGAATCGGTCCGGCTCTCGGCTCGCAACGCGGTATTTTTAACGACGCGCTTGATCTTGCAGTGATTTTATAAAATTTGCACCCAGCTTTATCGCCTTAAAATGCGGCACATTTCTCAATTCTCATTAACGAATGCTGATGCAATTTTTCCACGGCAACCGATCACTAGAACTCGATTGCAAAATTTACCGATTAATTAAACGAATGTGAGCGACAGACTACGATTATAACTTAAAACATAATTTGTTTACATACATGTACCGGTTTATAGATCTTTAAATAAAGATTTTTACTGTTAAATATTCCATTAGTCGTCAGAAATATTTAAGCCATACTAAATCACATTTATCCTTCAAAGATACTATCAATTAGTAGTAATGCTTTGTTTTATTATATTATGTAATGTCATTCTTGATTATCCAACCAGATGGTAAGCAGAGATATAATCTAGATACTAAAGCGCACTAGTCTAGAAGAAGCTTATTTACTCTTCTTTTAAAAACATAGCCGCGTTTTAGCTGCGGTCTTAGTTACCAACAACATGATCATACATAGATATTGTCTATTTACATTTAATTCTGTAACATTGGTTTTAGCTCACACTAGGAAAATACTACGCGTTCAATTAAAAAAAATACGTCCGCTACTTTCATAAAAGTAAAACATTTCTCTTTATGCGAACTCATCAGCTATAGTTACAGTCTGTATACGCACTGAGTATGGATCTCAATTAAAAGTGCAACGAACTCTGTTTAATGAATGAGAAAAAAAACAATGTTTTCATTTCGCAAATACGCTCGCTACTGATTAGTCGGGCCCTTCTCGTGTCCAGAATCCCGTCCTCAATTATTGATATCCTGTCGTTTGGCTAATTCATCAAAACTAAATTATAAGGCTCTCAGCCGAATGCGGCGTAAAGAAAGGCCAGCGGTATGCTGCGAGGCTTTGATGAATGTTACACTTTGAAATCACAAATTATCATCACAAAGTTTTTTCTGTACGGCTATAGGTTACAATGTAACACAGATTATAACATAAAGAAGTATCTCTCAAGAATGGTACCCATTTTTTTTTTATTATTCGACGAAGAGATGAAACGAGCAAGACGTTTACCTGATCGTAGGTAATACGCCTACTCATAACAACTTGCCGCTGGTTTGGGTGATATACACTGCATGATATTGTGCTCGTCACCTTCAGACATAAGATATTAAGCCCCATTACCCCAGTAATTTCACTTGCTTAAACTTGAACTTAAACTTCAATTTGAAATATAGTAATGTTTACAAACTACTGTTTGGAGGTAGAAGAAAATATCTGCTGTGTTACCAGCCTAGAAGACGGCCTCTGGCAAAAGAGACCTACCTCTAATACCTATCAGAGATCAATTGCTGCATCTAGATTTAGCACTAAAAGTATCATATATCTAAATATTAAGTACACCTAATGAGATTTATAACTACTTCAGGTATTTTAGATGTCTATGTGTATATATATCACTTTCACTTTCATCTACCTTTTTAGTATGTTGTTAATATTCGTCTCGATCATTAAGGGTTTAACAGAATTAAAATGCAAATTTTCATTGAAATATTTTTAACTCAGCTATTCTATAAAACGACGCTTAAAATAATTAAGCTCTGAATAGCGCATCATTAGTTAATTAAATTTAACCAAACGTACAGTAAATATGTACACATCGCGTTAACCCATTGTTGTTAACTATTAATCTGTAGTTAACCATTTAATACTGGGTTTAAAAAGTTACATTTACTTCATTTTCACATAAAACATTTTTGTTTCAACGTCTGCAAGTAATTACTGCTATATATATTTATAGAGTATATAAAAAATTGTTAATGAATAATTTTTGTAAATTATAATATTTTATATATCATATTATTATATTTGAAAATATAATAGAATTTTTTGTAATTCAGTTAAGCAAGGAGACGAGCGGGACGTTATCCTGGTGGTAAGTGATACGCTTGCCTATAACAATGTGATGCTAGTTAGGATGATATATGCTGCACCACAATGTACTCGTCTTCTGAGGCATAAGATGTTGAGTTTCGTTACCCTAGTAACCACACTAGCTGCACGGTTGTGCTTGTACACCACTGTTTGGCGGTAGGAATAGGTGCTATGGAGTACCTATCTACCCGGTCTCGGGCAACAGAGGTCTACCGCCAGTAAATTAGTTAGCAATTAATACGCGCCGTATGCTCCATACGTCTTGAAAATGCGAGTATTTATCCCTGTGATGCTTGGAACATGCGGTAAAGGAAAAACATCATGAAGATTTCGCAGACATGTTACATCCACTAATCTACTCCTAGTGTATTATTAATAAAGGGCTTTGACCCTCTCCTTGCAAGAGAAGATTCAAAGTATCCACAGTAAAAACAACAATAATAAGAGGAGGAGATAATAATCTGTAAGTGCAATTGTTTTCTACAACAGTCAAAAAACATTATAATCATTGGATGTTTAAACTAATAATAAACCACATAGTAACACATAACCAGAGTTAAAAATGTTCATATAATTCTACATCTGTATAGACTTTGGACATGGACTGTATAAATATCATAACTTCCAAACTACAGTAATGACGTAATGATCTGTTTTGTGAATGATCTGTTCTTTATTACTTATTAATAAATTCAATGATCACTTTTTTGCGTATATTCAACACCCGAATATTTTTACGATGGTATCTTCCTTGTAGAATACCGACGGCCTGAGACACGAAATACTATCAAAGCAATTTAAACTCCATTCTTCTTTCTGGTGGAACACAAATTATTCGAATCGGTTTATGTCATATAAGGCTATATAAATACAGACTTTGGTTTTAACGAAACAAAGTTGATTTTTTGTTGTCAATAGTTCCTTACAGTTTCTTATGAAATGCCGAAAGGAGCGTTAGGGTATTGCAAAATTTACCTGCATAGAACAGTTTCATTTTCGAGGAACATGAGTTGTGCTTGTGTTTTATTCACTGTAATAATAATTTTGCCGTCCACCAATTGGCTGCCGCTTTCTCTTGTCCCAACACTTCAGACACCACGATCTCCGAAGGAGTCTTCGTCGAGATCCGTCTATCTAAGATCCTTTTGGTCTGTTGTCAATTTGTTGTTACTAGATTTCCGAATCGTCGTTGAGAAGACTATTATGAATAAGTAACGTTAATGTTAGAAAAATAATAATAGAATTACGTTAAAAAATTTAAGGATTTAAGTGATAATGTAAACAATTCTTCTACTTTCATATCTAAACGTGCTTCGGAAACTGTTTATGTTGCTCTTGACATAACAGTTATAAGCGATAACAGCGTTATTTGCGATAAGGAGCGATAAGATGATGGATGAGTATGGGCTGGTGAAGTAAATTATGTTTAAAACAAAACGATGACCTTTAAGACCTTGACAAGTTGATCGATAAATTATGGTTAATTAGAAAATTTTATTGATATATTTAAAAAAATTAAAGAATTTAGTTTATTCGTAGTTGAGAAACTTTAAAGGAATGTTTGCATAAAATATTGTTAATCTAAAACAACTTCGATTGTCATTATTTAATAACTTTAATAAACACTGTTTACTAAAATCGATGTATATAGACGTGTATATGTGTGTATATAGATGATTGGTATATATGACGATTGTAACGTTTTATAAATTATATTAATACGAACTGAAATACAAATATTCGGCTTTCATTAAATATACGTATTTCATTGCAAAACGGGCGTTTATAATACCAGCATAAATTGGCTTTGATAAAGGTATATTACCCATCACATAAATACGGTCAAGTAATTAAATAACTTACCTTATATTGTTGAAACATAAAAAATAATAATTGAGTATTGTTAATGATATCGTTATTATGCGTTTGTTAAAGACTTAATGCCTGTTCAATACGGTACATCATTTTATGTATAAAATAACTAATTCATATAAAATGTTTATTAACACTAAAAATATATGTAATTAATGTGTAACGTTTGCGTAAAAATAGGAGATCATTATATTTATTAAACAAAACAGTTTATGTTTTATACAGTGTATTAGGAGACCGATTCCGAAAATGAATACAGACGATAGTTTGATGATGGAAACAAAAATAGACGGAAAAAAAATCGATCCTAATTAAAAAAAAAATCATATTTTTAAAACGTTTTATTAGCATTATTAACTCTTCATCATGTTACTACTACTTAATGAAACGATAGTTTCATAAAAACTACTAAAAAAAAACAGTAATGAAACACAAAATCAAAAACAGCTGATGCTCGGATCAACGAACACCCGGGCGTCAAACTAAATGCTCCGTGGCCATATGATATAAGGTTCAAATTGAAACCAAATACATCTCGAGTTCCCGCCGCGCCCGTGCGTTCATTGATCCGAGCATCGACCGTTTTTGATTTTGTGTTTCATTGCTGGTTTTTTTTTTAGTAAAGTAATGCATTTTTATAAAACTATCGTTTCATTTAGCTGTAATAACATAATGGAGCGTAAATAATGCTAATAAAGCGTTTTAAAAATATGATTTTTTGTTAATCAGGATCGATCTCTTTTCCGTCCCATGAACAAACGTGTCATTAGTACTATTAATAATATTATAATATTTTCGGAAGCGGTCGCCTAACACACAGTAATCGAAATGAAAGAGCCGATACACCGCGAACTCTGTTAAGCCTTAGAATTGATGAATCTCGCAATTTCTCCCGCCTGCCGCAATAAATCCTTGCCACCCCATTCACAACTCTTAAACAAGTTACATACACCAATACTTCGTAAAGATTCTTTGATATTTAATCTACTTAAAGCGAGCACAGATAACGCGATAAGAAGTTTCCTTGAGGTAATCGATTAATACCTAATATCTGGTGGGGCCTAGAGCACTTCGGGATATTATCAGGATTTGTTACCAGTTGAGTAATATCTGCGGTTTAACACGAGTTACTTTGTTACTTTATACACATATTTGGTTTTGGATTCAATATCAAGTATTACTTGATGTTCGCTTTTATATTATATTAGCTGTTCCCCTTCCGCATTGCTGGCCGTAATATAAAATTAGACTTGAAATTTGTCTGAAGTATTCCTTACGGGCAACCGTAACTGCAAATGGCTTCCTTATTGTAACCGTTACTATAGCAACAGGAAAAATAATACGAAATGAAAATGTTTATAAAAGTTAATTAGAAATACGGGTAAAATGATTAAAGATCTATGAGACTCAAAAATCAAATAGCCTCTTACCATCTACAAATCATGCAGCCTCGAATGGTAGTACCGTTCACTGGTTTTCACGTGATTGGCGAACAAAGAGAACATATTTTCATTATATACATAGATGTTGAATGTCTGCTACTACTGTAAATTTAATTCTTTTATGTTAGTATTTTTCAAAACCCATGTTCACCATTAACTTATCATAACAAATTTTATAGAAAAGGTCTTATAGACTATAGCTGTTCCCGCCCCCTTTGTTAACTATAGCACCCCCGAATCTCCCTTGGGGACAAGTAATGGTGTACAATCTATTCTTAGCTGATCTATAAATAGCAGAAGCAATATCTTCAACAAATTTTGAGTGTGTATGTCTATTAGTTTCGGAGATTATGAGATTATTCAAAAAATCTTTGAATATCTCCTAAATATATATATACGACTTTTGTAAATTTTTATGTGACCGGCGTTGGTCTTTCTTGCTTTTTTTCGTGATGTGACAAGACGAGTGAAACGCTAACGTGATGGTAAGTGATACGCTTGTCTATAATGAAGTGGTACTTATAAGGATGATATCCATTGCACCACATTGTGCTCGTCACCTTGAGATAAGAGATGTTAAGTCTTGTTGCCCTAGTGACTTCACTGGCTGCAACGCTCTTCAAACTGGAACAATAATGTTTGCACACTATTTATTCGCCGGTAGAAATAAAAGCTGCGGTGGTACCTACCCAGACGGTCTCTGGCAACAGAGACCTACCACCAGTAAAAATATGATTATGTATGAACGTTTTTATAGCGGATGACGTATAGTGAAATACATGATTTAGAAAATAGGTTTATGTATATATATCTACTTTAGCATTAGAATGTTTGATATAACCATCAAAACGTAGATCGTAAAACGGTTTACCTTCCTGTACTGTTTATAAGTACGTGTATATAACTTCGATAATGGCCATACACTCGTTTTATTGCCTAGTTAATACAACAAACAACATTTTATTTTTGTTAAATTTATTGCACAGTATTTATTGCACTTAAAATGTATATAAAAGGTCGTCATAAAGTTTATAAGCATTGTAATAGAAATAAACAATAATTAATATTGCAACTATGTATATCATATATAATCTCAAACATTAATAATAATACAATTAATTTTTTTTTTGTTTCTATGTTATATTTATTGTACACTCAGTACATATTGTATACATAGATGAATACATTAATGTATTAACATATATAAATACATGCTTATATATATAAATGAATAACTGATGCTATATATTTATTTATATTTCCTAATTCGATAAAGCGACGGAACGAGCGAAACATTAATCTGATCATAATGGGGCCGCACCATTATTATATATATTTAAATAAATTAATATTTACATAAATATATATATATATATGTATATATATATATATATATATATATATATATATATATATATATATATATATATATATATTTAATATGAATATGTTGTAACGTATGTTTGAAGAATATTTTCAATAGCATCTTTATAATTAAAAAAAATATTTTAGGTAACCATTTATAAACGTAAACTTGATTAAATTTTATTTATTTGTTTGCAGGCCACACAAAATGATGCTGGAGTCGAGCCGGTGAGTGTTCAATACAAACTTGTAACGCACACACTTATAAATCGGTGGTCACAGGAACACGTGCTTTTTTTTTTTCCGCCGGGTCGCTGCAGCTGCCACCGGCGGTACTGACAATTATACGTTATTAATGATCCGCCCCGTGCCCGTGGTTAGGGCGTACGCCTTGAGATTTGTTCAATTCAAAGCAGGTGATAACGCCATGTTTTTGCCAATCGGGTGGGTAAATGAGTATATGTTCTTTTAATGGTGCACAAACTTCGTGGCGTTGTTTATTGCAATCGCACAGATAATTATTAACAAAGGTCCACTCTGAATGGCGACGTTTACTAAGTTGGTTTTAAATTTCATACGTTTTGGATTTAGGATCTTCAAGTCATTCTCTATGCTCTGCTCTCTATAACAGTTGTATTTATTATATGTTTGCAACCATTATATTTGAATTAGTTTTCTCAACCTATCCCCCAAACTTCCAACTTGAAGAAGGCAACATGATGATGATTTTTCTATAAACTTTTAAATATACCGCATAAAGTATGAAAATAACTTTAAGTTTTACAACAAATAGTATTTTTTGTCGTATCTTATTATTATTGTTTTTAAGTTAATCTATCAACCATAAGTGACCATTGAATAAATTAGCTGCTTCGGTCGCGTAATTTCTAATCTCTTGCCTAGTAACATAGAGGGTTTGATTCTGAGGCCAAATTTTGTCGGGGTTTGGTTCGTGAGCCAAGAGGAGTGTATAACACTCTTATGTTCTAACTGAAGGTCTCAATATCAACAGCCTTAATGACACTGAAGACCATATAAAATTGAAATCTGTCATTAGCTCATTTCATAAAGAAAAAAGATTTAACGTAAAGGGTACACAATGTATTTTTCTAATTCATAGCAAAGTCTATGAAATAATAAATTACCATCATTGATAGATTAAAATTGCTGACATGTATTAACCGCACAATTTAAGGTAATGTTGTTTAAAGGTATTCATGTATTCTAAAGTTTGGAACGCAAATATCCGTGGCGGAGGCATCAATGACCCGGAACTGCAACCGAAGCACCGTACACACTGCGGCCGCTCTATGTGTTTAATAGCACCGATCGCAGCTCTCCTTTCTTGGTCACGCACTAATGTATATTTTATTAACAATCGACACGCCACGCCACGCCACCGCGGCAGGGGCGATATCCGCGTTAGCACCGCCGATGCTGCATATAATTAGGTATCGCTGTTCAACTCTCCGCCGCAGCGACGTCGGTTACGTGAAAGCGCGTCATTTTCCGACTGCTCGATTAATTACCGCTTTACGTGGCTCGCCTTGTTGCCAGTTCATTTAGGTTGGCATCGCTTTGATTAATAAATTATTAGGTTTACACGTTACCATTGAAATACTTTTTGATTTCGTCCAAGTATATTTTAAGGAATAATATTATTAAGCAAAGCGTTTCGATGATATGACAGACGATAGGTAATGTACTCTTATTACAAGCATAATTTTTCTGGAGGGATAATTTTCATCCTTAATGAAATTAGGCTGTATCAAAATGTAATACACGCAACTAATTTTTTTCATTCGTCGAAGCTAGTGGGCAAAACATGTACGTGATAGTAAATGATACACCCGCCAGTAATGTGAAACTAGTTACGATAATATACGCTGTCCACATTGTGCTCGTTGCAGTGAGACATTCTTATAACCTAAGAAATAACGTTTATACATTACTGTTTTGGAGCAAAAATTGAAAATTAGTTAGGAACTATCTAGACGGTCTTTGTAAGGTCTTATTACATAAAACGATAATAAAGCAGTGTGTCCAGCAAGACAAGAGGTTTGATTGACGCTCGCAACCTCGTTATAGCACCAATAATTTTAACTAAGAGTGAGTCCAGTCGCGTGTATCATATTATTAGAACACTAAATTAAGAAACTATATAATGTTCTATCTAGTTTATGCAAGCCGTCATTAACATTAAGATATTTAACAAATCGCCCTCACTTTAAGCAAACGAGATAAAATAATTACTTTATTGCATAATAATCACAATGCATGGGCGCGTTGTATACGATGTAAGAGAAGCTTCAACTAGTGTGTAAAGCCTCAAAGATCATAAATCACGGTTAGAGAGAGAGAGAGAGAGCATCTTATCAACTCTACATTGATGTGTGATGCTAGAGCGAGATGGCCGTATGTTTTACAGCCGCGTACAGATTACGACCGTGAACCGCGCTCGTAAACATACGTCGGGTTACCAGCTGCCCGAGCTGAGCCGGACTGTTCGTTATTCCTGTGAGAATTTAAACCAAATTAATTACCTGATTTTCCTATAAAGCAAGATAATTATTAAGGCGCATGGTGATTTATACGGTTATTCCATAGGATTCAATTCAGCCTTATATTCCTTCTAAATATATTACAGAGTGTTTCTTAAATATACAGATTGTAAGAAACAGGTATTTTCGTAACTAATTTAATGTCTCTAGATAAAGAGCAAGTTAAGTTTAATCTTCAGTTTGGTTGCTGGTTAAGTGTTTTAGAACCCATTTGGCTAGTTGCGATCCTGATATTGTAAAGCAATCATGAGAACATATGAGAGCCGCAGTGTTTGGAACGAGCTCGCCTCACCATTAACAGCTTCAATGTCACTTCACACAATCTATAAGAGTTTAAGTGTTAATCTTTTAAATGATAATAGATTTTAACTGGTGGTAGGTCTCTGTTGGCAGAGATCATCTAAATACCACCGCAGCGCCTATTTCTGCCACCAAATAGTAGTATACAAACATTAATGTGTTCCGGTTTGTAGCTAGTAAAATTACTGGGGTAACGAGACTAAACATCTTATGTCTCAGACGACGAGCACAATGTAGTGCAGTATATATGATCCTAACTAGCGTCACGTTGTTATGGGCGGGCGTGTGACTATGAACGTCCCGCTCGTTGCGATACTTAATTGAATAAAAGAAAAAAGGTATACGTCCACTGCTGGAGTTGACCTTCCCCACAAATCTCCACACAGACCGGTCACCAGGTCGTATAATATATTACAAAAACAAAATCGAGGCTGCAATAAATGTATACGGAAATGTTTCTTGTGTAACGTTGTTTCGTCTAGGGGCAGCGGTGTGCACTCAAAATAACACTCAAGGCCCCCGTTCCGCGATATTGGACGTTAATGTCGATTACTTTATTTATTATCCGTTTCTGGTTATAGTGAGATTTCATTTACTTTTCGTTTCTGCTTTCAATAATAGATGGCGGCAATGGTTGGCTTCGGTTAGATCATTACTAAACTCTTTTTGGCTCACGATACAAGCATAGACAAAGCTGGACGTAATTCCTTCGGCAAATAGATTATGTAGGTAAGGCAAAAAGCAATTTTAACAGTACTCCGTTACACGATAGCAATGAGCTTTATTATAACGGTGATTAAACTGATCATTATTGTATGAAACGTTGTTATTACTACGATGGTCACAAGTCTGGTACATAAGGCTTGTTTCAGTTATAAATTGCGAGAGATCTATTTAAAATATATCTCATGTATTTTTAATATGAAAGTGATTTTATTGATTTATGTAAAAACGTTTTCAAAACTTTTCTTATCAATATAACAAAAGGAACGTACGTAAGAATGGAGATTAAAAGATAGTGTAAGTAAAAGCATAGATATAAGTTAGAGCAAATAGAAATAATTTAGAAACAAGTAGCGAAGATAGTAATGAATATATAAATTGTGAAAATAATAAAATAAGGCTTTGAACAATAACGTAAGGGAAAAGCCGAGAAAAAACAAAAAGGGTGTAAAAATCTTAAGTTCTCTATTGTCGTAAGAGTTATGGTGACCGGTGTTATAAGTTGCGGAACAATACAAGAAAATATTTTAAAACAAGTAATGCGAACTTGCATTATTCATAGCTGTTTGGCGTCTTGTCTATATATGTGTGCATTGTATGGAAATGAATTGTGTTTATCGCTTCCAATTATGTATATTGGGAGACATTGATACTTCGTTATTTTTTCATATCCTTCTACTGTGATAGTGTTATATTAAAATTATAAAATTCCATCGAACTAAATCAAAGTTACCAATGACACAAATACTCTAAAATGTAACAGATATCAAACTAACATTTTTTTGGTCTGAAATCCATGTACTGATGTTAAGGTAGCACCGTACTGAAAACTCTGGCTTGCACCTTACTATAGCAATGATGCCAACCTAAATTGTTATATCATAATTAGTACAATATAGCTACGATAGCAAACACAAAAAAAGTTGTTATAACTCTCTATATATAGGAGATATCCAGAGATTCATTCACTCATTACGAGATCTCCGAAACTATTAGACGTAAACTTTGGTAGAGATATTGCTTCTGCCATTTAGAGGTTAGCTAAGAATGAAATTTACAATATTTCTTTTCTAAAGGGAGTTATACAGATGTTACAGCCAGCGAGGCGGGCGGAGAACAGCTAGTTATGTGCATGAGTATTCAATTCAATATTTAGGCTTGAACTATAGCTACAGCGTTGCTGAGCAAATCCTATAATTCATATCAGCCTCTTTCTTTCGTAAAAAATCTAACTGTAATACGAAATTGCAAGCATGGACATAGACCAACTCATAATAACGGTAAAATATACTCACTGCAATTATCTACGCTAACAGGTATAAGCGCTACTTTTTTTTTACTATACTTTATATAAAAATACCTTTTCTTCGTGGGGATAATTCGCGGGATATATGTATATGTGTTTGATAAAACATTGTAATATATAAATACAGCACTGAAATATATTGTGGGCAAGGTTGCTTATTAAACTGCACGTGTTACACCGCCTTAGAAAGATAAACAGTGTAAAAATCAAATAACCTTTTGTTAATTATAACTTAAATGTGAACCTAAGAGTGATCTTATTTGTGAATTGATTTGCCGGTGAATTAATTTACGAGTGGTAGCGGCGGGCGGTCGCCGTCGGCTGGTATTGCGTCGCCGTCCGCGCCGGAACGCGCCCGCCGTCCTCACGTTGTCACATATCAAGCGGAGCCGCCGCGATTTATGACGATACGTGTGCTGCTTTACGACCCGCCTCCTAAGGCAACCCCACACGTCCCTAAACTATATTTTATTACACTACAATGTATCAGTGCATACACTCTTGTTTACTACTGTTAATAGTATGTTAAAACATTTTCAAATTAGGTGGAGTCACCATCAAAAATTTGCACTGAAATTGCAATATTCAAGCGCAAAAGAACCAATGAAGTCTTACAATAAATACACTGTAATCTTTCTCCACTTGCGTCTACTGAAAATATATTCATACATGTATCTGTTAACTCTCAGATTTCGGATCCGCAAGTCCCGAGTTCTATAAAGCTATAAAAATCCGCGAAAAAACTAAGCTCAAAATGAGAATTTTTAGTTTAAAGTTGCCTATATCACCGGTTTGAACGATCGTTTGTCGAATTTTGTCTGTCGGAGTAAACCGTCTCATAGTGGAGGTTTAAATGTTTAAACTGCCACCGTGGGGCTTATCTTGTGACACGGAGAGTGGTACGAAAGCTTTAACGGTGATAATGTTTGTTATGATATAAAAAACTAAGATGTTCAGCTAATACAAAACCGCATGTATTAATGTTTGTACGTGTGAAGATGCTTACTCTTTGGTTTACGGTAAAATGGAACTCATTATAAATACGAAACGGACAAACAATAGTACTAGAGGCGGGTACGAATAGTCTGAACGTTTGAACTCCGAAACGTTTCACACACAAATGAAAAAAAGGTACAAAAAAGGTGCATCTAATCACTTTGACGTCAAAGTAATTCAAATAAATAGATTATTTTTGTCGTTGCCTATTTGCATATTTCTGTCTCTTTCGCACTTAAGACGTGACCAACAAAAAAGTAATGGTATAAGTTATATCGCATTCTTGCGTTAACATCACTTACCAGTGCTTCGTAAAAATAATTCTTCAATGCCATAGACGAAAATCAATAAAAAAAAATTTTTCTATATTTCAAACAGTAGTTTCGATGTAGCAGCAATACTGAATTTTTTTAATAATGAAAAATTTTTTTTTATTATATATCGATAAGTATATGATATATCGATCTTGGTAATTTAACATTATTAATGTTTCATCTAACTTAAATGGATTAGTATTTGTATTTAGCATTGAATAGCACTTTTTACAATTAATGACCACAATTTTTTACTTCTCTATCAAAGGCTTGTGACCCTATTCGCAAGCCGTGGGAAGGTATTTTTGTGAAGTGTAGTAGGTTGCTCTGCTGGACCTATTGTAATTTCATTTATTACTTTGATAATAATTAATTTAATTTTCAGACGACACGGTTTTAGTAAAAAGTTTAAGCATAGATTTGTAGTACGTACAAAAATAAATAGGTGTTTTTGTTAATTTTCCTACTTTTAAAAAGGTATTTAAACGGTAACTTACAATCAAGATTAACAATTTACAAAATATTTTTTCATTTGCCAAAGCAACGAAGGGGGCGAGACAATTACCTAGTGGTAAGAATGATATATACTGCACCACGTTGTACTCGTCGTACTGAGACACGAGATGTTAAGTCCCGTTACCCCAGTAATTTCACTAGCTACGGAGCAGACAGACCTTTAAACCGAAACATAGTAATATGTGTATACCACTGTTTGGTGGCAGAATTAGGGAGTAGCTGTGGTTGTACTTAGGCAATCTCTAATAACAGAGACCTACTATTTTATGAGGCCCAAGTGTTATCAGAGTTTAAGCATTAAAATTTATGTATTTATTCAGTCTCAGATTTTTTTAGAAATGTTTTTAAATTTTTAAATCTTTCTCCACATCGTATTTTTTTAGAATTCTTAAAATGGTAAAATTTTGTCGATGTTTGTGTTTAAATAATATTTTGCATCACTGTTACTAATAATTACCAATTAGCTTTTAAGACGCCGTGAATATTAAAAGTGAAGTCGTTAAGAAACTTAGAAATACTGTGAGAATAAATACTTTCTCTTTGGCAATTGCAGCGAGATTTTTTTTTTTTGTAAAAACGTCACAATGTTCTCACGCTCGCTACTACTGATATAAGAATTGTTAATAATGGCGCATTCTACAATTATCCATTCACAAGTCCACGCAAATGGCATGAAATTACCGGTGGTAATTGTACATTACAGCTTTGCCGCAGTACTAGGTTCTGTTCCGCGACTTATGCCTTGTTTATTATTCAGTTTGAATTTGATTTGTAACAATATTTCAATAAAGAATGTTTAATAGATTTTTAGATGTTTCTAAAAAAAAAATAACATCTTTTGCTTTACTGTGATTGGAACTATAAAGTTTATGTTAGTTCATTAGGATTAGATTACTGATGAAGATGT
This sequence comes from Ornithoptera alexandrae, assembly GCA_029030555.1. NCBI lineage: Eukaryota > Metazoa > Arthropoda > Insecta > Lepidoptera > Papilionidae > Ornithoptera > Ornithoptera alexandrae. Next base: position 3,934,643 of record JARDVY010000011.1, on the reverse strand, counting down.
TCAGAATAATTAAGAACGCAATAAAATTTTATTGTTATTAAAGAAGTCCATTTGTATTAAATTTTCTGATAACTTCTTAAGCGCATCGATGATTAAAAAAACAGTTAAAAGCTGCCCAACCTACTTGGAGTAATCAATTTTGTCAACGCCGAAAATCCGATCTCTCCCCGACGTGTTCGAATCGAGTTCCTTATCTCACGGCTGGACGTGGAAAATTATGTTGTTGTTTCTGTTGACCATTGTGGAGAGTAATTACCATAAATCAGGCGTGGGAAAGGGGGGGTTAGTGGAACGGAGGACGGGAGAGGGGATGAGGTGTGGACGCGCTGCAAGGCGCGTGACGCGTTGCCCCCTGATAAATTGTTATGAGGTCGCAACGTTTCAGAGATTCGTGGAAACTCCAAATTTGATAACGCTACCGGGTAACTGAAGGGGCCGGTTAAATGTTGTGCCAAAGTCTTTTAATAAATTGTGTCGCTTGTATTTTTAAGTTTACTTCTGCATTTCATGAACAGCCTAGTTTTAAATTTGAAATTGTTAGTCTTTAATACTAATTCAAACAACAAAACACGGTGGTAAAATTATTGGAAAACAAAGAAAACGATTAATTTCATATGTATTAATTATCTCAAATAAGATGCTATTTGTATTAGAAAAGTTGTATCCATATCAAACTATAAAAATATTACAAATATAAGAAACATTGATTTTGAACTAAATAGTAGTTTCTGTAGTAATTTGCTTTTTTCCTTGTTTTTATGTATCGCTGGATAGGTTTTTTGTTATTGAGTATAATTCTCATTATTCACTTGATAAATCTCAAGTGTGTCGCCAATACGTTCCGGAATTTAACGATATCACTGAAGTCACGGCTCTTCGTCTACAAATAGTAACGCAACGGTATCTCAGAGTCGTGGTCATTACTTAATTAGATACGGGGATGCGGCGGCGAAGTCAAGTGTGAACTCATTCACCTCGCGCCACACCTACCGCCCAACGCGACTTTGTCTTCAACCATTTGTTATGTTAAAAAAAAATGTTGAATTGTTTGGATACGATGGCATCTAGACAAATTATTGGTTTTGGTGAACATTTCTTTAATGTTTAAGCGATAGAAGAAATAAGCAATAGAAAAAACTTATTTTTCCAGCAATTATTTTTGTAATAGTTTAGTACACTAGGGTCGAAAGGAGTCATAGATTCGGTGCATTTAGTTTATTTATTCTATCTTTGTGACGAACGGGATTTACCTGATGGTAGGTAATACGCCTGCCCATAACAACGTGGCGCTAGTTAGAATGGTATACACTGTACAACATAGCGCTCGTCGCCTGAGACGTAACATGTTTGAGTCTCGTCACCTCAGTAATTACACTAAGTACAACGCCCTTCAAACCGAAACCCAGTTATGTTTGGCGACAATAACGCTGCTGTAGCGCTGTGGTGGTACAACTACCTAGACGGTCTTCGATAATAGCTCCGTTTATTGGGTTGCGCTAATATTTCACAGTCCACTAATAAATAACCTCAAAGGGAAAACATAAATGAGATTGTACGCTTTGCTCCATTTAAGCAGGCAATTCATCAAACCCAACAGAAGTGCATTATCACGCTGTGACTCACACGTCACGTTAACCGCTAACCAACTTGAATGGAAAAACGATAAATAAAGACCATTAGTTAAACATTTATTCACCCTTTTAGTTATTTTTTACTAAACTAAAGCTTATTGATTCTCCTACTTTAGTAACACATCCAGTGGCATTTGAATGATTTTCATTTTAAAAATGCTAGGAGATGTTATAGTATTTTTAAAATCAAGTTTTCTTAGAGACCAAGGACCTAATCACTTTAGATGTAATAGGATTTTATTTCGCTCAGGATAGCGATCCATCCACATATTTAAAGCTTATTTTCAAAGAGAATTTAAGATCAAGATTTTTATTATATGTAATTATTGTTATAACATGACGTTGGCCTGTCATATAAGTCCACAGTAACTCACGGGACTCAAGCCAACTTCACTTGCTCGTGGTACACCCTGCTAATCAACAAACGAGGCTCTGGCTTCCACCAACGCGCATTGGGACTGCCTGGTGGGAAATGGCCCAAATCCCCCTATAAACCTCTACAAACGGCGGCTCCTGGTATCCGGCGAATGTGGGCAGTACAGGACCGATCGATCTTTCGGGGAGATCTATGTCCAGCAGTGGACGCCTATTGGCTAGTGATGATGATGTTCAGAGCCGTGCACCGAGATTTTGAGTAAGGTATGCATGCTTAACGTGTCCGAAATCTATGTGCATATTACATATGTAAAATTAAACTTACCAATTTCGATTCAGCGTACTTTAAGTTGGGTGACTTGAGAGTTTATTATTTAGATAAGTTTCGGGAGCCAGGGTATGCACTGCTTATTAATTTGCTAATATAAAGCGTGTTCTACTGTTATCTTTATACTCTGTATAAATGTTATAAAATGTAGTTACGCTTGCATTAGATGATTGTTGACTAACCGCTAACAGTTTGTTTGCCTAATTCTGCGATCATAATCTAGCACGGACTTTACAATACGGCTGATAGAGTGTAATTGATGAGCTATCGAATAACATTACACACGAGGGCGCACAACGCGGAGCGGCTGCCGGCTTTGAAACGCGCGCGGTTGTTTGTAGCGGCGCTCGCCATTAGCAAATTAATGCCGCCGCCGCACTCAATACGTCGCGGCTTTACATCACCGTATGAATTATTATCATTTTTTAAAAAATCATTTATTATTTTAGTTCAAATAAACTGCTTTCCTATTGAAAACGTTATTTTTTTACCGACGAACAAAGTAACTGAATAAACACTCTTTACAAATTTTTCTCAAAAATCTCCTGTCAGCCGAATCATGTGACCGAAGTCTAGGTTGATACGAAGCAGTCAATTATTGTTATATTTCAGTGGGTTAAAACTAGAATCCAAAGTAGTTTGAACTGCTTAATTAATTTGCTTTTAGTTAAAAAAAATAACTGATTTTACTTCTAAAGCTACATATATATATTTATGTAGCTGTAGAAGTATATATATATATATATATATATATATATATATATGCATATATATAGATAAATATATGTATATGTTATTGAATGGGAGCATCGGTATCACCATTAAAAAATAAATATGGTCCGAGATAATTCAATTTTTTTTAAAACCAGTCACCCGCCATCGCCGTGCAGCGAAACGATCAATTATTTTCCGCAATATTTCATTAAAGCCCCCAATGAATGATTGAACCAATTCCGCACGGCAAATTGGTTCAGCGCTTGCACAGCCAGATGATATAGACTCTTTTGTTTCCAGACACTCCAAGGATTAATTATTCATGACGTCGGTATTTTGTGTCCGTTTCTTTTCGTCTCGTGGGACTGATGTCACCGACGCCGTGCGCGCTGGGCAAATGTTTGTTCAAACGTTTGATTGCTCGCGTGCATCCGGATACATATTGCTATCGGAATTAAAATGTATCCGCTGCGAATGTCTAAGAAGTTGAGCATGTCTCCTGGGGGTATTTTGTTTGATTATAAATTGGAACTTATTTATTCAATACTCACTAACATAGTTTCGATACCAATCTTCCTTCTACCCACTCTTTCGTCTTTTAAAATTTAATGTTTTTCTGTTGTATTTTGATATAGAAAATCAAAACATATTTAAAACAGCTGCAAAAAACAAATTATAATTGAATTATTTGTTATAATGAAGTAGTGAAAACATTAATACAGGTTCACAAATTGATTCAGCCATAATCTCTTAAGCTAGTTTCGTATCGACTAGAGCCGCAGTTTTGTCTTCCAATCTGCTGTTGCATAAGACGTAAAGCTTCTCTTGTAATCTCGTCTGAAACAATAGATGATTGCAGTTTTATTCTTACAAACCTATCTCAGACATTATGCTATACAAAATTATATAAACAGGGGATCAATGCCCCTGTCAAAAAAGTTACAGCAAGTATATAATTTTTTAATTAAATTAAGGGTATATCATCACCATTCTTCATCGTCTGATGGATAATTTATGGTAAGGCAATATGTTGTTATATTAGTAAAAGTTACTATGTGTTTATTTAATCCCAATATAAACTGAGAATTGGGTTGTTAATCTATCAATTTTTATTTCTATCGGTGGAACATTGGTGAAATATGCTGCACCGTCATCTGCTGTCGCAATTTACGACAAACATAAAAATATATTCTATGAAAAACTAGAGATATATATATATGTTTTACGATGGTGATCATTCATATGGCGAGACTGTAGCGGCTTTATGTAAATATTGATATGTATTAATAAAAATAGTTATATAAAACAAGGAAATATGTCAATGCAGACTTTGAACCAATCTCTACAGAACTATTATTAATTCAATATTAATCATCTTAATAATAACATTTAATTACTGTGTTAGTAAAGATAAGAAATAACCCCAGACGTTGTTGTCATTTTATATTACTTAGATATTTTTTACTTAGGAATTAATAATCAAATTTAAACCTGTAGCATTTCTTGCGATTTATATATTTTGTTTTTGGTTAAACCTTCTTTAAATAAAGGTACCCTATGTTATGCCTTATATCTTACGTTATCTGCCAGTAAAAGTCCCCTCCAAAATTGATCTACCTTTTTTGAAGATTGCCATAAAACAAACCAAACATTTTATTTTTTCCTTTGTAACATGTAAACATTATTATGAATTTTACATTTGTTTATTAATTTTTTTACAAAAAATTGTATTATTTTTCCCTTTTATTCCCTTATTCCGTATTATTCCCTTTTTTTCTATTTTCATATGTATTTAGTTTCTTATACATTATAAAAATTTGCTTAAATATGGAACCCTATTATCACTTGTTTAAGAAACCAAAAAATGCAAAGTGTAATCGTATCGAGCATGGGAAGTAGACAAGCGTGTCATTATCGTATTAGATGTTATGTCCTAGGCAGTGTGTAGCACTTAAGGCCATGAAGGCCTTGACATTGACAGGTGTTGGCATTGGTATAATATATGCGAAAAGTTTCTACGACATACTGTCCTCGTTTGCCAAGTTAAATACTTATTATGTTCAATCATGACTAGTGCATGGCGACCTTGGGATTATCAGTGATTGCAGTTGCAATGTCATAGTGGAACTCGCATAACTTAAACTTAATATACACTATATATTTTTTTAATTAATACACTACGGCTTTGTGGTGTCTCAAAAACCAATTACTTTTTTACTCAAGTAAATGATCTAACTAGTCGAGTAAAAGGTTTAGTCATTATGTTGTGAATATTTGAAATAAGTAGTAATATCTGTCAAAGAAGGTAAGGCAGAAAGAATCCACAAAACGATGTCTATTTTATTTCTTCTTTCCCTCAACAGAAACTTGCTCTAATAATTCGGGCATTATTTATTAAACCGTTATTTATATTCGTGTTTGTTCTTTTGTTTTAGAATATTAAAAGATTAAATACATTTTTCTTTTAACTCCCCCGTAGTTGGATTACGGACTGATGCAACAGGTTTACTTTCGAGGAAGACATTTGATCGTACGACGAATTCGGTTCCAAGATTCATATCCTAACGGAGTATGGAATGTAGCGGTAAAAACTACACTGTGTTTTATGCTCACTGTCTTCTTCAAACTTAACGATGTTATGTCGTATTTAAATTAAGCATAACATAGATAACCTAAAGTACTTAAATAAGCGAAAAATGCGGTGGATTTAGAACTGATGTTATAAAATTTACTAGGAATTTAATTAGTATCAACATACTAATATTCTAGTTTTTCTTAATTAGTTTTTGGAAATAAGATCAGTATTATTTAGATAAGATGCGATAACTGAAACAATGTTACTGATAATATTTTAAATAAGAGAAATTTCCTCTTCAGAAGCACTCTCTGTTTTCCCTGTATAGTTAACACCTGATTACATAATACTAATAAGACTGAATGTAGAATATATTAGCATTCATTAGTTCGCCCCCTGATAGTGCTTGATTTCAATGCCAGGCTCCATTGTTTTGACAATTATTATTATATTAGGTAATACGTCATAACGACATACTATTTCCAGTTTTTTTAGCTTTAGTTTTTATATATTTTTTAATTATACGAAGCGACGGGACGAGCGGGACATTCACCTGATGTTAAGTGATACGCCTACCGCCAACGTGGTGCTACTTCGTATCGAATAACTAATATCTGGAATCTAGAAGAAAATAAAGACGGGAAAAGGAAAAATAAAGAAAGGACACAGACGATAGAGAAAAGAACACAGGCGACTGAAGGGAAAATACGTTCTTAATTGTTTTCGCTAGCTACCAAGATTTTTATTATAGTTTTTGTGGTTTTTTTATATACAATTAAGCGACGTGACAGGCGGGACTTTCACCTAAAGGTAAATGATACGCCCGCCCATAACAAAGCGGCGCTAGTTAGGATGTTATACAGCACCACGTTATGCTCGTCGCCTTGATATAAGATGTTGAGTCCCGTTACTCCAGTGATTACACTAGCTACAGCGCCCTTCAAATCGGAAAACGGTGTTTTTTGGAAAGTACAGATTGTCAACGGAAATAGGCGCTGCGGTGGCTTACGTACCTATATGGTCTCCGGCAACAGAGCCCTACCACAAATAAAGTAAGGTTTTCGTTTGACGTAAAAAAAGTATAAATTAGCTGACATCTGCAATTATATTCACTGCACTGTAGTTTTCTAAGCTATTTCCTGTGGCTTTGTAACTTCCTTGATTATGATAATAATTTTGCAGTGTTACCACTACTAAAAGATGTACTAACAATTATACTATTTATGTAAAAGAGGTGCCCGGGTAAGGTAGCTTTTAGGATATTTACAGATTAAACGTTTAATGGAGCACGTACAAACTGATGACACTAGAGATAAAATCATTTAAAGATACCTGTAAATGATTACCGTTCTATTTTATGTTTTGTAATAAAAAAAAATTTTTAAACAAAAATTCATTACGTTTATAATTTTAGTATGGTGTGCAGTACATCCTCAAAAATTATTTTTGATTAAGGTCTTAGTTTTCTAAAAGTAAAAAACCTTTAAATCTGCTCCGTTTAATTTTAATGTGGTCAACGAACTTTTTGACTGTTACATTGGTTAATTTATAACGTAGGCACTTTTCGTCGTCATAAATAAACTGGGCGTTTATATTAAGCTTCGTTGTGTGGATATATCACATCCGCAAATGGAATCACCAATTTTGAATCAGCTCTCAACGACCGTGCACTTTATGGCCTATTAAATAAATCCCAATGAAATACACCCTACATCATACGACTTCTTGATATAAACCTTTTGCATTACGCGCGACTCGTTAGGATCACCGCGTATAATATACATTGAGCCTCTGAGAACACGGGCTCCGGAAGCGAATGGACAAAAGCGGCAATGGGAGCAAAAAGCATGTCGTGTGGAAATATGATCGCAGTCAGCCGGCGCCGCGGAGTAGCAAACGAAGCAATATTTTAGCTTATTTGCCGCTGTAGTGGAGCGGCGCTTTGCAATTTAAGAGACGCACATTTCCATTTGTTATTTAATACTTTTTTTTTCCTTGAATGTACAAAATTACGTACGTATCAATCGTAAAGTATTTCATCGATGATGTTTTGTTAGCTGTTTCTATTATCTTTTTTTATTTCACAAAGCGACGGGACAACCGCGACTTTTCGCCTGGTGGTAAGTGATACGTTTGGCCATTACAACATGGCGCTAGTTATTATGATATACACGGTATCACGTTCTCGTCGCCTCGAGACGTAGGGTGGAGCCCTTTAAATTGGTAAATAATAATGCCTGCATAGTACTGGAGATACCAAGACACAGCACCTAGACAATCTCTGGCGACAGAGAGCTACCACCAATAGAAACTTATTATACTTAAAGAACTCTTAAAACTATGCGGCTATATGCTCTTAATCATTAAACCGTGATTAGTTAAAATATACACAAGATTTTGATGTTTTTTGTAAATGGTGCTAGTTTGAAACAGGTTTAATTGTAAAGGCTCTTGTTACCGATTTAATTAACTACGAAGAAGTTCACTAATTGAAGAGGTTTTATCGCTTACTGTTCTATTCTACTAAGTTCAAACTCAGAAAGTTTTTCAAAGAATATCCATACAATATGGATAATATCTGTTTTGCCAGTATTTGTTTTTTGTGTCCAATAAAGTCCAATATTATTGACCATATGCATTGAGCTTATTTTTAAACATTGTAAAGAAATGGAAATACGTTAGATGTATTCGTCAGAAAAGTAAGCCTTGAAATTACAATTCTAATAATAAATATAACTACAATGAGGAATTAGTATTGTTATTAACTTGCCTCGACCAATCACACGACTATTTAGTTATTAAGAAAATCTATACAAAAATAGTAATTTAAATAAATAAAGATTTTTTCGAAGATTTAATTTAATCTAGACGAGAGATTATTGGATGTTAAAGATAAAAAAGTCGTGTCGGAAATAAAATACGGTACTGCTGTTTATTATATTTTTTTTACGACGAGTAAGAAAATGCGATACTGATAAAGCAACAAGTTCCTTTCTAGCACATTTAAAGCGCGATGATGTGTCCCTCACAGTGATCCGCATTTACTGAGAGAGGGGAAAATTCAGGATGAAGGGGGCAAGGGGATTTGGATTGAAACAGTATTTGGAAAAAATATGAGAAGAAATATTGCATTAGAGAGTGTTGCGGCATGGTTTACAACTGAAACCGAAATATACAAAGTTGCTTTTGCTTGATTTATAATTAATTAACAAACAAAAACACGAAGATAGCAAAATTTGTTAATGAGATTGAACCCGTTCTATAACTCATAGGTACAAGTTCGGTCCCCACAAATTTGAACTTCCGGTAGAACATCATGAGAAAAGCGACATATTTCATGAACAGTACCATTCGTGGACCCGTATCATCCGTTAACCCAATCAGTGTAGTGTATAAATGGCATTTACTCCTTTTTTGTGAGTGTAAGTGTCGAATCCTACTTGTGGTAATATTAAGTTGTTTACTTATATAAGTTTAAAAAACGGAATTAAAAGTTGCGGATGATATTATTTCTTCAACTCTGTACGAACTGCTTGGCGTCAAAAAATAAACATTGGGGTTATACAGTATATATACAGCAGTACCGGGCTAAGTACGGCGTACGTACTAGTGTTTAAAACTTAGTTTTCAAATTGTTTCAAAGTATTTTTTATATCAAATTTAAGCATCGTTGTTTGTTTTATCAATGAAATCAGCGTTTTAAAGTGCTCAAGCTGGTATAATCGCAATAAGGATTGCACAGTCTGGCAACCCTATCAACGATGGAGGTTGGTCGCGCAAGTAGGGAGCGGCGCCGGGGTGGGTGGTGGGCTACATGTCGCGCCCTCACAGCTATAATTATTTCATACTTTGCATTTCGCGTTTAGAATAGAGAAACAATCCGAGCGACTTCGTATTTTTCCGTCCCGACAGGTAGAGCGAGGGTATTTCCCCTCGTTCTCAATAACTAGAGACTTCAATGCCGATGTCTTTATTTACGATTTACAAGCGGTCTCTGCGCGGTTGTGCTTTCTGAATTCTCCTTTTTCGAACAAAAAAAATTTATTTTTAATATCGCTTATGCTATTGAACGTTAAATATAATTTGTGTATACTATTGTTATTAGTTCGCGCCCTGCCGGTGACCCAGAGTACAATAATACACGAATGTATGAATAAGCACTGGTACATTACCAGAGTAACACAAATGGCGTGCAATTAAAACAGCCTGTCATACCGCGGCGGGGAACTGTTTCACAATGCGCTTTTTGTAATTATTGTGCATACGTTCTGCTGACCTTTCCCGAACCGCGGCTGCAGTTAGACTCGCTCATAATCGATTTTCTTCGCATTTCAAATAATTGCTTAACGCCATTAAGTTTCATTTTAAATTCAACTCATTCAAAATATTTATTTTTATGTATTAGATGTTTTTATTTCTGTTAGAATTTTCATTGCTTTTGTTTGACTGATTGCACATAATATGATCTTTACAATCAGCGCCAAATTTAAATACTGGGGCACTGTACCTAGGTGCTGTTTTAATTTTTTTTTTCTTGATAAAACGGATATACGGCTTATAGAATAGATTTCGTATTTTCTAATCGCGGTTCCTAAAAAATTGAAAAACTTTTAAAATAAAATAAAGATCATTTTATATTTTTAATAAAAAATTAAAAAGAACGTTCATGTACAATTCAAGCATCCGCTCTTTTTAGTAAGATATCCTAAATCATGACGTTTTTTTTGCACTAACACTTTTTAAGCTTTTGTTTATCATGTACTTTTACATCGTTTTCGCTTCAACCGATAACGACACTTTTTAACATCTGAATTTCTTGCATAAAATGAAATTAAAATATTTGGTTTGTTACCCCAATAACTTCATTAGTTACAGTGCCTATTAAACCAGATATCCCTGTAATATTTGTACCAGTATTGTGGGAAAAAAGCAAGATGCAATGATATTTACTTACATTGTACATTTACTTGGTAGGTTCTGCAGACTATCGATAAATTGCACGCTACTTACTATTTTAATTCTACATATTATTAAATATATTAGTTTGAAACCCAAGCATGCATACTACTCCGCATGAAATCAGACATCTGCATTTAAAGAAGCAAGTTGATGAGAGTAGAGAGTATGTCCCCAACTTTGCGCATTAACTTTGTGCCGTTCGACGCAAGTGAATTAGTTCCCACATTACTCTCAGACTTAGCGGGGGAAATGAGTTGAAACTTCCATAAATACTTAATTTGTCATACCGTGTAAATGCTGATTACTATTCATGGAATTTTGTTCTAGTGCTTTTATATCTGCTTATCTAAAACGTATTTTCTTTTAGACGTAACCATTGTAATAGATCGTGCGGAGAATGATTGATACCTCAGACGTTAACGTTACCAATTATAAACGTTAACAATTATTTTCCGTTATATATGGATATATCGGCTGTATTTATTATGGAATCCAACCTTTATTTAGATATTTTTTTGAGTATTGCCTTTGTCATGAAACATATTTATATGTTTTTACAAATTTAAACTGCACGTGTAACAATAGAGTAACATAAGAACAAAAGTTTATGAAAACATTTTAATATGATAAGTAACTTTTTATCTGCTTTCTTATTAAGAAGAAACTGTCAAAGAATATGTGAAATACGGGTTTTCTGTGTGATGTAAGACGAACGCTTTACCGATCTTTACTAGAAGTAATACTTTGCTAGAATTTAGTGACCGGACTGCAATATTTAATATGTATATACACTACAAAATTGAGTGTATATGTTTACTATTTTGTAGTGTTTTTTTTATCATCTTCTTCGTTATGTAACTCTACCAGATGGGCGCTGCTACATGTAAACTTTTGTTTAGTAATAATCGTTTGTGAAATTCTGCTAGTGTTGTCTGTGAAAGAGTAAAGAAAACTTTTCCCCGTGATCTTTAAAAACACATTCATAAATGCGTACTCACGCATCCCCATTCATGCGAGCATCGTTACCGGTGCCCCCTTGCTTTACATCCGTGCACAAGTCCATCCTGTGTTGAAACCAGGACTCCTTGCCGCTTTAATGTAAATCTCTTATCAACATTCATGAATAAGAAATAACCTGGCTTTATTACTTTCCTGTGAAGTCTTACCACTTGATTGAGGGGTTTTTTTATTTCTTAAAATGTTTTAATGCTCACTTTAGAGGATCTTTTTTAACATTGTACGATATAGAAGTAAGGATTTATAAATTCTCACGGAGACAAACCGTTGTATTAAAATGGTTGTTAAAGAAGGATTTACATGAATATATGGTAATGTAAAACTTAGAAGCAAGTGCATGTAGTGAATGTAAGACAGGTTTACATAAATAGATCAAGAAGATTAGAAGAGTAGTTTAAGTCGTACTTGGATTAACAATATCCCCGACATTAATACCAACAAAGTTCTTAAAACATGTAGAACATTTTATTACTCATAATATATAACATAGCATGCACTCGTATATTCATTCACATATTTTAAATAATTCAACATTATTTTGAAATTTGTCTTGCTTACTTATAGATAAATATACAACTAACAACAAATAAATAATAACATAGTAACGTTATTTCCGTTTCTGCTTCCACCATGGACACAGACATTGAACAATACCATATCCTCGATGTATAATCGAGGAATTGGTATTGTTGAACAAAGTCGATATTCGACATCGATAATAAAGGGGGCAATAAACATTCGAGCAAATTGAAAGTCACTCGTGTTCGACACCATTACGCGTAGCGCGGAGCGGGCGCCGACACAAGTCCACCCTAACGACATTGCAAATTCATACCACTTATGATACAACAATAATCTCCTTTAACGAGTCCCGTGAATAAACATTAAAGGTAGTCACGATTTACTTAATTTTTTTTATAATCACAGAAATACTATTAATTCAATGTTAGAATCAAACGTTCAGAATAATGATAAGATTTAATAAGATGATACAGGCTGTAAGAGTTTTCGTTTTATTCAGTAAACCTTTACTGGTGGCAAGTCTCTGTTGCCGGAAACCGTCTACGTAGGTATCACCGCAGCTCCTATTTCTGCCGCCAGTATTGTACATTACTGTATGCCGGTTTGTAGGGCGTTAGTGAAATTACTGGGGTAACAAAACAACATCTTAAGTCTCAAGGCGACGAACGCAATGTGGTGAAGTGTATACCGTTCTAACCAACTCCATGTTGTTATGGGCGGGCGTATCATTTCTCTTCAGATGAACGTTCCGCTGATCCCGTTGTTTCGTTAAATCAAAAAAAAATCGACAAATAGACATCGTCGACAAATAGACGTACTAGTAATACTAGTATTTACTTCGTTCCTTCTGCCGTTTTCCCAGCTACGTGGAGTCGGCACAGTATGTACTTCTCTTCCGTATCCCTCAATCAGCCGCATATCTGAATTCACACTCTTCTTACACATGTAATTTTTCACACGTTCCATCCACACTTTCATTCTCATTACTTTGTTATATTTCCTTCATCCCTCCACATAACATGTCCGTACTAAGCTAACCTCTCGTTCCTCAATTTCCCTGTCACTGGGGCAACTTTCAGACTTCCTCTAATATACTCATTCTTAATTTTATCCATTCTCGTCATCATACACACATCCATCTTAACATTCGCATCTCGGCCACATGTAATCTTCCTAATACTAGTATTTACTAATATTATAAATTTATTAATATTATAGACGAAGATACTGATTTGGTTATAAACTCAAGGTTTATCATACGAAACATAACTAGGGTATTGTATGTTTCCGCCGCTAAACAGATGTGTGCCAAAGTATGTTTCGGATTGGAAATTGCAATAACAATCGGTTAATTACACAACACTTTGTCTCGAGTAACTTAAGTAAACATCCTATATAACAGTGAATATAGATACTTCATATCGCACACCAAGAGGTGAACGTTCCGTTCGTCTTCGGCGCTTTTTCAAAATGAAAATGTAGTATACGAGTTACTGAAAAGCTGAATGAATGTCTCGCTTACCACAATTTTAAAGAATTAAATATTGATTTTAGTGAAACCTTCTTACATAATCCGTCACAGTTAAAAGGTTTTACTGCCTGCCTAGCGCAGTGCCTTCTGACAAAGAAGAACCTTATTATAGATTTGTAAGGATTTTTTTTTAAAACTCTTGCCCACAAACAATCAGGTAGATTCACAATGAGTAATCTACCGTTATAATAGTTGAGCTGTATACTGTTAGTAATATGAGTTGCTATCATTTTTACTTTGAATTAAATTAACCATCTTTGTACGTTGCATATAATTTTTAATGTCAACTGTATTCACTACTGATGATAGTTCTCTGTCGTCAGATCATCTAGGTAAGTATCACAGCTAATTCTGCCGCCAGACAGTAGTGTGGAAAATGTTAATATGTTACGTTGTAGCTTGTGAAATTACCGAGGTAACGAGACTTAACAACTTGTGTCTTAAAGCGATGAGCATACTGTGGTATTCTTATATTATTATCCTAACAAGCGCCACGTTGTAACTATCAGATGTACGTTTTGCCTGTCTCTTCCTTAATAAAAATATTAACATAAAATAACAAAGGATTTGAGATAATATGTTGCTATTTATTTAAATATAAAATATTTCTTTGGATTTGAATGTCTCGCACAAAGAATGTCTGTCATATTTATTATCGCCAATACTGGAGGCACGCGCATAAAGCGCGGTACAGTGCGCCGCGCTTAGCTCACCTGCCGTCTAGACATCTGCGTACCCGAAAGAATAATAATATCAAAACGAACCAACGCCAGGGTCCGTGGACCTTATTGTGTTTTGCGTTATTACTGTTCGCGACAGACGGTGGCCCCTCATATACATAACTCTTTTTTAATACCAATTAGTCGTTATTTAAAGTGCACAAAGAATATTTATAACGCAAGTCTTACGATAATTTCAAACAATATCAATGTCAACATTCAGAATTGGGTTAGAATATACCCACCGCTACTCCACTTTACCCACAAAGTGTCGTAAAAGGTGACTAATAGAGAACTAGTACATAAAGGGCAGCTGCTTTGTTTATGACCGTTATCAACATCCTTTACTCGCCAACCCGCGTGCTAAGCGTCGCATATATGGTAAATACTCTCAACAAATCGTAAGTTCAGACCTAAAAAGATGACAGTATTCACATATGTTTACGTGTTATAATTACGAAAATACCAATAAACTACTCCATCTGTATGCTCTATATGAAATAAATAAATGAGGATAATACGCAGGAGCTCCCATTCATAAAAATTTAAGAAATAATTTTTAGTAGAAGACAGGATTAATATTGATAATAAAAAATAAATTAGTTAGAAATAAATATATCAAATATCACTCATAAATATGTAGCATAGTGAACAATACAAATAAGTAAAAGTATATACTTCTTTACATATGTACACAACAGTATTGTAAGGTAATGGTAGATAATAAGATAACATAAGTGAAACCATAAGTTATGTTGGAACAAACGTAACTAGTGTTAATTAGCGATGCATATTTATATATACATGGTGTAAATAATAGGATAAGGTAAATAAAACCATAAGTAATAATATAGGGAAAAACATGAAAAGTAATATAAAAAAAATATTATGATGACTCAGTTTCTACGATGTTTAGATAAATAAAGAACAATAAAACCACGAGGTTGACCAGTCCAGACCTCAGTACGCAGACTCCGATATTAATCCGGCCATAAACCTTCACATGTACAAACTGTAATCACATTAGAGAGTACAACCTGCCGGCGTTCTTCGCTGCGCCGTCAATTCCCAGTGTTGGTGCGCCGTTTGCATGCATATTTAACCGGGGCTCGGGGCGCGGGCCATCCGGGGACTGCTCCCGCAAAACGGAATTAGTCCAACAATACCGAATATAATTAATTGCGAAGCTCTTTGTGCTGCACCTTATCGCTCAACTAGGCTGCGACGTTCGCGCTGAGGTCCGTTCGATCACTACAGTACTGATATTCACTTTTTAGATGTAGTTGAATTATTTAACAATCGTTGTCCGATGCTTATAGTATTTTGGTATCTACCAAAAAACATAATCATCTGGTTAACTGATGATACGATAACTATTCATTACAATGCTATATACTTCCTTCTCTTTTGTAGCATCTTCTATTTACATTTTCATTATTGCATCATCATAAGACAAATTCAAGTGAAAAAAAACTTTTCATCAAATGTTCGCTACAGTGACCTCGTGTATGCTAAAGCGACTTGCGTCCTTTGGTTAGTTTAATAGTGTTGCTAGTGTTATCATGCCGATGGTTAACTCAATTACATTGTTATGTGGCGTTACTGAATCCCCTGGTACCGGTCCAAAGGGATCATCCGCCTGTTTCCGCTACTCGGAACGCATAGGGCTGCCAGGTGTCCGATACGCGACCGGCGCTCCGGAAGTCTTGTGTGTGAGAAAAAAAATATCTGGATCTTGTGTTACGCTTTCGTAGTGTTCTTGACATGTAGACGTCTCTAATATTGCTCTGGAGACTATTGTATTAACAAACTTATTACATATAATTAATATTTCCCGTTACTTAAAATATTGCTTGTGATGTTATATTTACGTTTATTAGTTTTAGTACATTTTTGATAAAGTACTTAGTACGCAATAGTAGCACCTATGTTAGTAATTTTTCAAATACCAGCAACCCTAAATGTGACACCTACCGGATAAACTTTGTATTACGAGATAGTTACCTAAGTGAAATTGGTTTAATAGTCAGAACTACAAATTTTTTGGATCAACCGCGGCATTGATAAATAAAAGTTATAACTCTATGAAAGATTACATTCGGTTCAGTATACAATCAACAGATCTTGATATTATTAGCCATTAACAAGTACAGCTGCACTAACTTTGAGGTTCCATCGAAAATACCTAGTGTTATACATATGAAAACGTTCAATACTATCTTCAACTAGTCATTTGTCTAGAAAGTTATTTGCGGCGGCTAAACGACGAAATGTATTTAGTCCCACTGGAGAGCGCGTATGCTAATTGATGTCAACGTTTATTTTAGCGTTGACTTTAGTACACGGCGCGAAGTACCTAATAAACATTTAGCTTGTACGAGAAACACTTCTCTAAATCCTTACACCTCTTATTATTGCTTATTTAAAGTAAACAATAGAAAAAAAAAACTGCTGCTGCTACTACGTGTACATTGTTTAATTATATAAAACATGAGACGACGGGACGTTTTAACAATGCGGTGCCGTTTTGCTCGTTTTTTGATATTCTTTCAGAACACTTTGTAGCTTAGATGTCAAGAAGGTTAGCAGTAATTATTTTAGCTACAGCTCCCTTTAGACCGTAACATTGACGGATGATAAATGTTGCTGTTGCCACCTAAATGGACTTTAACAAAGGAAAACCGATCGGACGGATCTGTGTTATTGTATGAATCTAATATAGCAAATCAATTTATTTTTTTGACATAAAATGAATATCATGTATGTATGTTTAAAAAATACTACTTTTAGTTTTCTTTATGCCATGCTTTTGATACTTCGAAAATCACCTCAAATTAATGACGAAAAATTTTGAATAAAATATTGTTATTTTCGGACCATGAGACGTTTTACCAAAATTTGAACCCATTTTCCTATTGAAAATGATGCGAGTGTTATAAGTCCGAAAATGCAGTATACTATTTTCAAAGAACGAAAGAACTGCTTGTCTTCAATACGTTACCATTATTTCACAATAACTAACTACAGCACAACTTCAACGAAAGATACATCAAACAAATCCTTAATACGACCAAAATGTAAAGCCTCATAATATGTTGCTAAATGGAATTACGCACCAATTATCAGATTAAGCAATTTCGACCTTAAGCTGACAGTTAATACGAATCCTTTTTATGCCTCACCCTTCTGCTATTAACATCGATATTTACAAAACATGTCGCATTAGGGCAGGCGATTCTTTAGCAACTCCAACACAATCGTGATACGGTACAAATTCGGAAGATAACCAAAAATCAACATTTTCCAATAGAATGGTATAAGTGTGTACAAGTGCGGCCTGTTAAGCGATTCGCTGTCTTGACACGTTTGTTTTAAGGTAAGTTTTTGTTTATGGTGACATTGATGGGCGCTTGGGACAATAAAATTATCGTCGATGTCGAAGCGCGGCGCTCGACTTGTTTCGGAATTCAACTTCGTCTTTGTTAAAGATCTGTTACTAACACCGCCCGCCAACTACGTTTTCATCACATCCAATTTTATCGAGCACAAATTTCTTCTTATTACTTTATCAAGGCATCTATCTATCTGCAATGATACTGTATCTATGCTTTATTTGGAATGTGAAATTCGTCTTTTAAACATTTTAAGTTATAATATTCATCGCATCGATCATTCAGTAGATAGTGTAAGAACATTTCCTTAATCCATCTGTGGGTAGGCGCTGACGCTGCAATTCAGAGCGGTATTCGGAACGTTTACAACATAATAGAGAGCATTAGTCCGATCCACTTTTGACATCATTATCTGTGGACGACTGACGATAACCTGTGAGCGAGTCGTCGCTCCCGCCCCTCCGGCGGCAGTCGCGCGCCACCTCGCTCGCTGAATGGTCGTGTCGGTGTGGGTTCCCGTGTTATTCACAATCGGAACGACCGAGGGCGGCGTGCGTTCGCTTTTGGCGGGTATTCGCACGAACGCGGGCGAACGTGCACCGAATGCCAATGTCCGCGCGCTGCCAAGCCTCCCCTGCGTGCGCAGACCATTTGGATTGCAGTGTTGGATACTAGGAGTGTGGTGCGCGCGGCCGTGCTTTTTAACAAACCGACGGATGTAATGTCCATAATGTTGACTCATGCATGACGTTCACTTGCTCGCTGGAACTGGGAATTGTTTACGATAAGCGCGGTTCGCAGTTTATAGCGCGGCTAATTTTTTTATTCGCATACCCTACGTAGAAGGTCCACGGCATACATAATTATACTCTCACTAAACAATCAGTTTGTCCTTAGTTAACTATTAATAGCGATGAATATTGAGTTTCTCGGAAAATTTTGCAAACAGTTTGAAACAGTTTTCGAATTAAAGTCAAAATTTGGTAAAAAATAGATATGAAAATTAACAAAGAAGTAAGCTTTATACTTCATAGAGTACTTATTATTTTCTTTAGAAAAAATAGCATGTTTTATGAAACCATTAGGAAGCAGGTATCAGTTTAATTAATGAATAATTCTTTCTTTTTTCATGTTTATTGAGGTTTACAATTGAATTTGTAACTTTGGGTGAATCTAGACTATTGCTGTTATATGTAATGTAAAAATCATCCAATGACTTACAAAGCGAATGTCTCTAACTTTTGTTGGATGTCGTTAGCGAAGTTTCTAAAATCCTATAGAGTATATTGTGTGTATGTATTAACACAGAGATATCTAATATTTATAGAATTAATTGATGAATACTATTTACACGATAATGAAACATTTAGGTCCTCTTCTTGTAATTACCCTACAAGTAGTATTACTACTATAGGTTCTGTTAAATGTTTTATATGTGTATATATAAAGGATTTAAAAATCAATATAGAAGAGGGTTTACAGTTCATTAGAACAAAGGCGTTTGGCGCTTGGTTACATAATATTCCCGAGGCTATTTAATTTTGTTATACACTAAAAGCTAAACCAATCCTCGATGATGTTGTTTTTTTTTTTTGGAAAAAGCGTTATCGTTACTTACTGTAACATTTGTTAAAATACTGATATTTCATATTTCCTTTATCCGATGCTTGAAGGAGGGTATCTTTTCTAAAATTATTAAAAATAATTAAAATACTACACTTAATACGTGGCGAAGGCATTAAGTTGAATAGGTCGTTTAGTTTAGCCATGAAAATCGACAAAAAGAAATACTTGCTATAAAAGAAATGCTTAATTTTTTACTTTATTTTGAGAACCACTTCTATTACGGACATTGTTATTGCGTTATCATCGTCAGCCGATAGATGTCCATTGCTAGGCATACGCTTTTACCCAAAGACCTACACCCGATTTATATATTGTTGTTTATATCTAATCGTCTCAGACATAAGATGTTGAGACTCGTTAACACATTAATTACACTAGCTACAGCGCTCTTCAAACCGGAACACAGTAACATTTGCACACTGCGGTTTGGCGGCGGAAATAGGAACTGCGGTGGTTCTTACCTCATGGTCTCCGGCGACAGAGACCTGCCACCAGTAATTGGTACTAAAATCTGTGTGTTTGTTGATATTATATGTTTGTTTAAAAAGAAATGACGTTTATCCATTTATCAATATTGCAACAAATTTTTATGAAAAGTAGGTTTTTCTGCCTTTCTCTCTTTATGCCTTAACATTTAAACCTGTTGAATTTTCGTTGGTTATAGTAAATTTCCTTTTTTACACTCGCAATTAACCTTGACAGACATCGCACTGCGTCGACGACTACATGACTGTTATCTAAGATATTTCTTATCTCGTGTGGTGTGGTATAGCTTTATGATTATTACGAAGTTCATTCATCAACTCATTGCCTAAAAATAATTACACTAAATGTTCTATTCTCTAATTTGTTGTGATCAAAGATAATTGAACTGAATTCATTCAAACAGCTAATTTTCTTAGCAACAGCATTTTTTTTTAAATTATACAGGTAATACTAAAATGTTAAGATTACAGTAAATAAGTATAAGTTTTCAAATTGAATATAGATGTAATAATATTTAAAGTACAAAAAAGACTCGCTTTTGTCTAAATTTCGTGAAAGGTGCCATAAAAATATACTTAAAGAGCCGCCGCTTTGAAACAATGAAATAGTACAGACACAAAAGCAACAGACAAAACATAATAGTTGTTATTATTTCTATTTAAAATAAAAACCAAATGTCGATCTGTGCGACTACAAAACATGCCTAATGGGGCTCTTTTTGGGTCTAGGAAAAACCTCACTTTATTCGCTATAACAATTTACCGCTAAATACCAGGAAAACGTATTCAAGCCTCGCCTCGGACCCCCGGATTAAATGGACGCTTGCCCGAGGAAATTTATCTTCAATCACTGTTCTTTAAATTGAGATTAGTTATTAGCCGCCCGACACAAATATTCGTTTTTATAGCTTTAAACCTCCTCTTGTTTTGTTTTCTTAGTTTTTTTATATATCTTCATATTTTATCGGTTCACATTTAGTGGTTAACTAATGTGAATCGACTAATACTGATGGTAGGTCTCTGTTGCCGGCGACCGTCTAGTTAGATACCGATCACGGCAGCTCTTATATCTTCGTAAATAGAGCGCAAACATTACTGTCTTATGCTTTGAAAGGGATTGTAGCTAATAGGTTAATGAAATTACTGGGGTAACGAGACAACTGATGTGTCAATTATATCATCTTAAATAGCGTCACGTAGTTACGAGCAGGCGGATCATATACGATCAGATAATTATATCGTTCGTTTCGTTGCTTCTTGAATTAAAAAAGAAACTTTAAAATACTTTATTAAGTGATTTAGTCAACTATTAAAACGTCTCATTCATCTTACGAACCGAAGTGAATGTTATTTACTATATTATCGATGCATTTGTGTCCCTTCCTATACTTTGATGTTCTTTCACAACTCGATTACAGAACATAAGTATTCCTCACGCACTCTTTATAAGTTACATGTTTGCAAGTGTTCACGAAGTGTTAAGGCATGCGAGGATTGCTATCAGTCACGTGTTGATATCAGAATATCTTGTTGCCATTGATGCTAGCTCGCATTATTTGTAAAATAAATCATTTTAAAAAACGTACAAGTAATCCTTCGGTTAGAAAATTGTTGATTTAATTCAAATGATACGGATCAATTCTTAAACAGAATTTCTAGCATGAATTTATAATCATTATACGATATCATATTATCATTATATTATTTGTACAAAATTACTCTTTTTTTTTAATTTGTTATCAATCAGATACGATTTTTGATACGCATGTTAATTAGTTACGGCGATCAAGTGATACATGTTACGAATTTTTATAATTGAAAACTCAAATCGATCTACCTACATCGCGACCAATTACTGATTTGCTCCACAGTTCTCATCTGGTATGTATTGTGGATTAGTTCAAAGTTAATTGCTGACGAAAATGTTCGTGCGAGGTGTGGATTAAAACATTTCAGTGAAAAGTGTACCCTTGTGTATGTGCGCACGTAATACATTTGTTTGTGATTATACGAAGGTTTTACAATTGAGTTCAGTGTCGATAAGAAGTGTTCGGACATAGCTGGTATGCATATGTGCTATGTGAGGCCTAGCCTGGTGACCGCTTTGAACGGGGGCGTTGGGTAAGAGAGCTCATGTTAAACATTTATTAAATATTTTAGTTAATGTTAAGTAATATGACTAAGATACATGTTACTGAAACAGCCGGCCGACGCCACGAGTGATGTTAAATGCTCTACGTATAATTAACAAACAACCAAACAGCAAACTAACATGTAGATTTCTCACGAAGTGGAAGAATCACTAAGCCCGCTTCATGTTTATGATGCATAAACATTTAACTCTTCTATGCGCAATGTAACTGTCAGACACTGTTTAATATCACGAGATAAAACATTTCAGTATGCGCTTGAATTAAAGCTAAACATACGCTGAAAAAACACTGCAAAATAAACTCATTATGGTTTTCAGGTGCTATAATAATTAATTTTTTTATTGCCTTTCATTTAATTCTATTATGATATATTATCGTCGATTTATCGAGTATTAAGCAAGATGTCGTTCACAGAGTGTCAACAACTAATGCCATGTGCAAATTAGCTTGCGCCACGAACATGCGCGCGCCTCGCCTCCAGCAGCCTCGAGATAATCCAATAAGCTGAATTGGAAGTGGCTCCGAGTCAACCTCCTTAGTCGTACACTAATACACTGTAACTTGATACTGAGCAAGCTCGATCACCAACTGGTGTAGTACATCCGTAATAGTAAAAAATACCAAATCTAACATTTCGCAAAACACGAGCCTAGTTTAAATAAATACTATACAATTTTTTTTTATATTGTCATACAAAGCAATGCACTATATTGGAAACACATAAATGCTTAAAAAGTCTTCTAATTTCTGTTGATATATATCGTTTGGTATTAATTTTTTAACTTAGCTCATCCGATATACCGGGCTAGTAGACCGAGGGTCACGGCCCTATATTTATGAAATGAAATAAGAAAAGCTATAACAGACAATATAACAAATCAAATATTTAAAATCATTGTAGTAATATCGTTCCTTTTAATTTGATAATAATAATCAAGGAATTACCTTTTGACAATTCAACTATCCAAAGGTGTTGTTTAATATTAGAATGGGCGTTGAAATTGTCTTCAAATAACGTTTGGGTAACGTGACATCAGATATGTTTTGCGATATTCCTTGTATGATATTAAAGCAAATAGAGCATCAGACGGCTATTCATCC
The DNA here is from genome assembly GCA_029030555.1 of Ornithoptera alexandrae. Taxonomy (NCBI): domain Eukaryota; kingdom Metazoa; phylum Arthropoda; class Insecta; order Lepidoptera; family Papilionidae; genus Ornithoptera; species Ornithoptera alexandrae. Next base: position 3,911,515 of record JARDVY010000011.1, on the reverse strand, counting down.
AATTACCGCGCTAAACTGATTATAAAATGGCTGGAATTAATTCATCCGGTCTGCCTCCTGCACTGCACCGTGCCTAGCTTTTTTGTATTCAATAGTGGCGCTTTAGTTGGTAATGAACTTTAGCAAAAAGACAATTTTCGTTTATTTTATCATCATTATTATTATGAGTTATTGGTCTCTCTAAATGGCTGTTATATTAATTAAGAGTTTTTTTTCCATTAGGTGTTAAGTTTGTGAACTGTTTCAATTAAAAACAGTTTGTTTACGAATAACATTACGTTTCCTTCATCGCCGAAATAACTTATCTAAAGAGATAAAAAAATAATTTAATTATCTTAATAGAAAAAGTAAAAAAATTACCAGGTAGGTCTCTGTTGCCAAACATTACTGTGTTCCGGTTTGTAGGGCGTTGTTGCTAATGTAAATGTAAATGCTTGGGTAACGAGGCAACATCTTATGATTCAAGCAACGAGTGCAATGAGGTGCCTGTATATGTCATCCTAACTAGCGCCGCTTTGTTATGGGCGGGCGTATCACTTACCATCAGATCAATATCCCCTTTGTCTCCTCACCTAATTATAATAAAAAATATTATAAACATCTTTGCGCAGTTAACAAAAAATATTAAGTACGCTTTTCACCTTCAGTCGCCTGTTTTTTGGTCTGTTTCGTCTGTCCTTTCCTTATGTCGCTATTTCCTTTATTTTTAGCTTTTAGATTCCGGTTCCGAGCTCCGAGTCCGATGAAGTTGTAAAAATTGTCACCAAGATTAACAACACATTCACTTCGAAAAAATATGTCCAGTGTCAAGTAAATACAATACTTCGAACGAGACTTTCAGACGTTTAAGTATACGCCTGTCCGTTACAAAGTGGGTTTAGTAAGGATAGTTATACTTACACAAGTTACGATGTTATAGATTATAGGCAGGTATGGGCTTCCGCACAACGGCTCACGACATCCAAGCCACCCTCATCTGCTCGTGGTGCACCCCGCTAGTCAAGAAACGAGGCTTTGGCTCCCCTACAAATGTGGAGATCTTTGGGGGAGACATACAGCAGTGGGCTTTTATCACAGCTTGATAATGATGATCAATGACATAACATCACGTTGTGCTCGTCACCTTGAGACAAGATGATAATTGTCATTAACCCAATAATATCAGTTTAAATATCAATCAATGTTTAAATTCTGCAATGTTTTCACGCCACAGTTTGCCTACTTACCTAAGATGGTATCTGGCAACAGAGACCTACCACCAGTAAAATCAATACCTTAGCTTGATGATTCGGTTAAGATTCGTGGAGAAACTGTGGTCTGTAGAAAGCATTGCCTTTTCTTTCTTACCTTTACATTTTTATCATTACATTCATATTGTATCTTACCCATGCTACACTGGATGCATTGCTAAATGTGTCTTCATTGTCTATTTGGTATTATTAACGCTCCGCCGTTACTCGGCAGTGCTGCAACTTTAGTTAAAGCCGTTAATTATTGCGAACCGGGCAGCCTGGTGGAGTCGGGTGATCTGTCACTTACGTTTATTTTGAGCGCCTAGTGCCCATTAAAATGTTATTCAATCATTTGACTTTTCGCCTCTTGTTAATTTTAATGTTATTATGTAAACTGATAATTGTATGTTTAAATAAGAGAATATTCCATTGCTATAACTATAACACACTTCCCAATTGATAATTTCAAATTAGTATCAGTAATTAATTACATTCCTTCAGATTGATTTTTAGTAAGCTATTTTAAATTTTTAATTTACATACAGCTTGTACAAAATACATCATTTCGAAGAAATAGCCTAGTTAATAGTAAATTGACTAAAATTTTTAGTTGCTTTGGATGTGCGACCCCGTTTAGACTAATCTTAAAAATCTGCAGTGCAAAGATGGTAAGTGAACATTTCACGACACGTTACTTTCGCAACTCCACATTTTTAGACATTATTTATTAGTAAATTAATTAATTATTGTCTACATTTTAAAACGAAAAACATGGGCTTTATTTATCTTTAACTATACATTTTTTTATTCCCTTTGCCATGTAATTTGTTTTTATTGTAGTAGTAAAATTATTAAAATTCTCTCTTTTGTGTAAGAATCGAATTTTTTTAAAGTAAAATATCGAAAAATCCCAACGATATTTTAGCCTCAGAAATATTTTTTTGGAATAAGAATATTTTTTTCGACTATGTCATCGTAAATATAAAACATCTCATAGATTAAGAAAGAAAAGCGAAAAAGCCAAGTTGAGTTATAGGGCAAACCTCATCTATGAAAGTTACGCATTATACAGAAAGAAGACCAAATTCTCCAGATGCGCGTATTATCCGTTTACATTTTGATATTCAGCCGGCGTATCTGATACGTATCGATAGAGCTCCCGTGACGGTTTCCGCGCCTACTTTAAGTTGGGGCCATTCGCTTAGTGCAAAAGTCGCGGCTTCCGTAAGGTCATCGACCCGAAATATTCCGAAAAACGGTGTCATATTCTCATCGGAAGAATATTTTTTCATCTAATCACGAATGGCCAGTTCTAGTTCACGTGAATTAGACAGCTGCTGAAACTATTGTTTGGCCATTTTAATGTGGCCCGGTGTTATCGTGATGTTCTTTTCGTGAGCTCTGATAAAGGATCCGTGGACGAAATATAAAGCGTGAGTTGACGAGCGAGGAGAAGAGGTAGAGAAGCGAGGAAGGAGAAGAGAGGTTCGCTCGCGGAGGCCGGGTACCCTTACATTGATTGTAAATTATGTTTTATCGTCGATAACGCGAATATGAATCGTTTAGATTTACTTCAGAGTTACTTTATTTCGACGGTGTTCGTCTTAAAATACTTCGTGAGAAGATTTTCTTAAAAATAATATAATTTTTCACTTTGTCGCTGTATGTAATCGAAATGTGTTAAAATGTAATAAATTTGTTTATTATCATTATATTGATACTTTGACAATTCCGTTAATAGCTAATTATTTAAATAAATTTTCCTACGATGACCTATTTTTTATATATTTACTTAATCGCTGTATACGAAGGTACAGAGGGCGAATCGGAATTTCATTCCAATAAAACGGTGGGGAGGGGGGAAGGAAGTTAGATATTAAGAAAAATTATAAAATAACAAATACATAAAATTTATTATAATTTTTTTATATTCGAATACAGATAACTTGGTCTATCACAGGTTTGTTAGTAATACAAAAATAATTTATCTCTACGTTAGTACTCAACGTTTAAAAAGGATCTACTTCCGGCAATTAAAGTCCATAGCAGGATAATATCGTGTTACACAGTAATATATAATTATGTATTGATTACATAAATAATACTTATATATAAACCACAGTCTTCAGGTAGACGTGGAGAAGAAGCATCCACTAGTTTAATATTTGAAGAACAGAATGTTTCTAGTTATGCATTAGCAATTCTGTGTATAAAGTTACATCACTGTTATATATAATCATGTTGATGTAAATAACTTCGAATTACTAATAACAATTCACTTCAAGGAATTGTAATAGTTAATTAATAAATATAAATGCTGCGACGGTTGCAAGTTTTCAGCAATGAATAGTTTCCAGAAATAGATCATTTTAAGATTAGCCATTACTAGCAATTATAATTTTATTATCAGAAATTATTTTACATTTGTAGTAACGAATCTTTAAACTTTGTACATTTAAGTCAGTGGTAAATAAATTGATAAAACTTATTTAAAAATTTAATATAAATATATATGTGAAATAGCTAAGATGAATAAATAGCTGAGGCAATTGTGCGCATGTTTGTATGGTCTCCAACTCATAATTATATCTTGACCTTGTGATCTCGGAGTTTTTATTTTATGATAACCGTGTAAAATGTAAATTTAAGTGACCTTTGATTATTTAATGAATACTTAGTTTGGCGCGAATTTTATATATTAATTTTATTATACATTAATATTATTACTCAAAATAATATAATTGTTTGAGAGTAACTAATGGTTGATCTTACTTAAACGTTTGTTACTTTGGTTTTAATCTACCATTTATAAGCCTGTACAACGCGTGTATCGAAGTGCCGCCAGTCCTCATCTATTAGGATTGTAATGAACACCAATATAGGCACGAGCTGGCTCCTAAATATATTCATTGACGCCCCGAGCTGGATCGAAGCGGTGAGTAATTACGTCGGTAAATCTCAGCCGCCATATGACGGACCAGCGAACGAACGGTGAAAGTGGTATAGCTAGTTTCCATAATTGCACCCGGCGCTCGTAAATCCTCGCTATATCATTTGTCGTTTCTATATTGGAACTAGTATTACGGTAACTCTGCAACATTTTTCCTATCTAAATTTTATTTCGAACATCTTGCTATAAATATGACATTATTTAACGAAACTTCGAATATCTATTTTTATATATTTATAAATTTCCTAGTGGCATATTTAAAACTTTCGCATGTACGAAGATCTTTGATCAACGTTTGACTGGTGATTGACATTTTCCAATTTGAACCCTTCTAAAAGGCGAAGATGATACAGGAAAAAAGTGGTTTTATGATGAGTTAGATGAAGCTTTTTTATTAACGGTTTTTATTAATGCGCCAACTCTGCGGTTCCCGATTTATATATCGTCCAATATTTGATCTGAAAACTAGACTGGTATTGAATAGTTTGTGTGCGATCAATATGTGTACGATGTCAATATATTTTTATTACATCCGGAAGTTATAAACCGTGTTTCCTATATGGATTCACTGTGGAAATTTTACCGCATCTTAATTTTTGTTTATTGAATATGAACTATTTGTGGAAAACTGTATTCACTACTTAGGAACAGAATCAAATTTTATATATCCATATGCTAATAATAAATAAATCCATATAATAAATAGTTAAGCCTCATTTCGTATTTAATCTATGAATTTACTCGCTGTGCGTACAACACTATCGTGCAGTGTGACGTGGTGTACTTTCCGTTTATATAACCGATGACGATGTACAGTGCTGACGTAAATAGCGTCCGCTTAATCAAACCTAGTACATAGATAAGTCTCGCTGTTTTACACTAATGTACACTAGTCTCGCTTGCCTATGTTAGTTTACGGATCTATGTGACCGTTCTGGTTAATCTGTACGACGTCAGTCCGCAGGTAAATTTTGTCGTCGTTTAAGTAATCCTACTTTTCATCGCACATTCCAAATTGTGATAAATTTTCAGCACTTCATCCTTTATTATTCTCTACTGATTGATATTAAAGTCCTTTGATTTATAGATGTATAGGTGGTATAGGTGTCAATTGTTTTTCATGTACAACAATAAGCTTAATGCTAATACTGAATCTTAATTTAGGCTAAACGGTTGTACATCGTTAATCAAACTTACGTAGCGTTTCATTGGTGGCATAATAAATTCGAGTGAAAACTTGTTCTCTAATACAAACGTCAAGGACGTTAAGCGAACGAGGCGTTCGTGCAAGACGTAGCGCGTATGTAATTACGATTGTAGCATAAACTTTATGATACATTACAGCTATTATTCCTAACGTGATGATTCGTATTTATGAAAAAGAAGTTCATAGATCGCAGTTGAAGCTAAGCACACATTATATGTATTGTGTCTCAGTAGTTGGTAATGACTACGTATAATCAGACCGTTGGTAGATAACGCGGAGCGGTAAGTGCGAAAAACTCAACGTTTATGAATACTTGGCGATATCAAATGCGCAGATATCTAATTATGTTTTAACGTGTACTTGCGAATTGAACCGCTTGTTAAACATACTAGTATATTTTATTGTTTATGCTAAATAAACATACAATCCTTTTTTCCCATAAATTAAAATGATGGCTACACACAGGGTTAGAGTAGAATCACTTTCGACGGCGGTACGACTGATCGGATGTCATAGCTGTTGTTCGTGCCATTGTGGTAGTACTCGCGCGGGCATCGTGGACTGCATAAAATATACTAGTACAGGGTTAGAGAGGCCGTGGTTGTGTTCCGAACGGATATCCTGTGAACTTCCCAAGCTCTGACGACGACCACCGAAGCGGTTTTAGTACGTAAAAACCTCCACATAACTCGCAAACTAAGGTATCTTTTAGAAGATATTCCCCTGACACCAAAAAAAATCTGTTGGGTAGTTAACCAGCGCCGCGGATATAGCAGCAATAGCTTTGGTAGGCAGCAATTGCATGTATATTTATAAATTTCTTGTTTTACAATAATTGTTTTGGTACTAGATTTTAATTTTTTGTTTATATTTTAATTGCTTATTTCGAATCTTGATTGAAAAATATAACGGTGTGGCTGACCAACAATGTAAATAAATAAATAACAATGTGTTGACCTACAACTGAATATGGAAACTATCTCCAATATTTAATCTTAAAAACGTATTGTTTTTCGATTCGTTATCACTATTGTTTCAGATCTATTAATTTTTGTTGATTTTTTTTTATTCACACTATATAGCAGCAGATATAAGAACTGCGCTAGTAATTATCCCATCTCCGGAAATAGAGACCTACCGCCAGTGTGTTTACGTCGCCATATAATTACTGTAATTTCATATTGCTATTAAAAAATTGGTTGAGTAAGACTATATATAGCAATCATTTTAGGCAGACAAAGAGCTCACAGAATAAACAAGTGTGAACACTCTATGTAAGTATTTTGGTATTGAAAATAACAAAAAACTTTTTTGCCTTTAATAAATCATCCTTAATGTCACAAGTCTCTTTACTGAACTAAGTAGTATACGAGCTTGAAATTACTTCGAGATCTGGACAAGTGATATTTGTAACTCGTAATTTAAAGTCTCATTAAAGTCTACAATTGGATGAGAAATATATCCCACTTAATACAAATATTACACACTCCGCTGGCGTCTTTCCAGAGGGGAGGAAAGCTGTTTTTAAAAATGATAAATAAACATTCCCAGCGAACCGTTAGTCGCGTTTTACGACACGTTAAGAGGGATGCTGGAATTTTATGATCCTCACGATGTAATGCATAGGAAGAGGAAAATTATCTGCCATTTTAATTTAAGAATCTCACAAATTGTGTTTGAATTATTTATTCAGATTACATCTAAAGGCTCTCTCTACCTATCATATTAAGATGTTATGTGTTAGCGATGATGCGTCAAAAGTTAAATTATCTTGAGATCAGTCTCAAGGCTCCAAATGTTATATTTATTATTGAGACAGCATAGACCCATCTCATACCATTATTAAATAAAATGTTAGTTACGTTGGTTAACTCATTGACATGTAAAGCTTTTATGTTTATGACAAAAGATAATTTCAAAAATAAAATACTCTATACGGGCGCGTATTCATAAAAAACTCTTTTGCAGTTATAGCGTTAAAATAGGGAAGAGTAAATAGTTTCATTATTTCGCATTAAAAAAACACTGCATGATTTTTATCACTTGATCATTGTTAGTATAGTATAATATGTTTTACTTCAAACGAAATAAGTTCTAGTTTACATTGCGACAATTCATTTAGTCTGAACACTAGTTAATTAACGCGTTGTCTCACGTTGCCCGCTGCATCTGAATTATGGAGCGCACAAAGATTTATGACTGTCTCTATGAATGTATAAGGTTCTGCCTCGGGAGTTATTCATCGGTAATTGAATCGGATGTACTATGTGTTTACTTATGTACAAACATGTTTCAACATATAACCAGTAAAACCTTGTGTCCTTAAGTAATGTAATTTTAATATAACATTTGGTATTTTGAATTTACTTGTTTTTTTCTTTCTACAAGAAAGCCTACGTAAACAAGTTGAATGTTCACCTGATGATATGTATACCAAATTATGTACACATATTCCAGTAGACCACTGATAAATGCGGAATTTCCAAACTTTTTCCATCACGGAAGTTGCTTATGAGAAAGGTTAATAATAATTAATTACCTTACAGATATTATGTTAAGGATACGTAATACTTCTTATTGTTTAGTTAATGTTATTCATTATTATCATCAGCATCATTATCAGCCTTTGTTTATCCATATTATATAAGATTTTTTTCATTCGATTAAGTGACAAGATGAGCTTGATGTTCACCACATGGTACGTGATACGCCTGCGCATAACAATGTGATGTTACTTAGTATGACTGCACTGCACTGTACCACACTGCTCGTGGCGTAAGATGTCAAGTCTCGTTACCTCAGTAATTTCAATAGCTATATATAACACCCATAAAACCGAAACTCAGTAATGTTTGCCCACTACTGTTTAGTGGAAGAAATAGGAGCTGCGATGGTACCTACAATAAACAATCTCCGCCAACAGAGAGACAACTGAGAAAAAAAGATTTAAGTGTAATATAAAAAGTTCAATTAATACAAAGTATAATATTATAATATTTTTTATTTCAGGTACGACAAGTGGGACCGGGGCGGGGCGTCGGGCGGCGGCGGCGGCGGCGGTGGGGGCGGCGGCGGCGGGGCCGGCGCGGTGGGCGCGGGCGCCAGCGGTGCGTGGGCGGGCCGCGAACGCGAACGCGAGCGCGACCGCGAGCGCGAACGCGAGCGGCAGGCTCGCGCGCACCAGATGTCGCACGCGCACGTCGCCGAGCCGGACGCCTCCTCACTCTTCCCGGCGCCCGTCAGAGTTAGTATCAAATTTGTTTTTATATAACTAAACGACGAGACGAGCTTGACGTTCACATGATGGTAAATGATACGCTCACCCATAACAATCTGGAGTTAGTTATAATGATATACACTGCACCACATTGCGCTCCTCGTCTGAGACATGATGTTGAATTTTGTTACTCTAATATATACACTAGTTACAGCTCAATTTAAACCGAAACACAGTAATGTTCGCACAGTATTGTTTAGCGGCAATAAAAGGCGCTGCGGTGGTAACCACCTAGACGGTCTCGGGCAATAGAGACCTTTCACCAGTAAAAACAGTAGTAGTAGTTTATAACGATAAACACGTCAACTTTATATCCATGAATACAAGTACTATATATTTGTACAAATGTCTCAAACGTTGACTATTCAATGTAAAATTTATTCGTTCTGTTGCAAATATTTGGGGAGTGCGATTCACTAACAGTGGCAGTGATGTTTTCGAATTAGTTCAGTTATCGCGGACGCCTGACGCGACCCACTTTAATGCACAGTGCCGGCAATGCATGTATAAGTACCCTTACATCCATGGCTACAGACAACCTTCCCAATGCAAAACACTATACAATTAATAATAGTGTTTTTAAAACTGCCTTATACGTTTATAAAATTAACTAATGGTTGAATTTTATAATTTACTAAAACTTAAATCGTATATCAACTAACCTAATTATGTTTTTTTTTGATGTTGTTAAGAAAGACGTGAATGTTTTCTCCCATTGTCGTTAACAGGAGACCATCTGCTAACTAGTTTTACATTATTATCATTTACGATCAGGTAAACTTATTCGTGTCCTTATTTGGTTAAATGTGAAAATAACACTATGTACCAATTTTAATAATATTTTAGATACACGAAACTTCAAATTTGATCTTTTTATCTATATTCTATATCTATATTAAATATTTACGGTGATCTCTTAATGATTATATTTAAAAAAGTGGTACCGATCGAGGTAGGCAGCTTAAATAATTTTGACTTAAATCAAAGCGTAACAGACTAAAGTTAAATTACGTAAAATTGCTTGAAAGGCTAATGTGAAAGTTTGTGTTTACAAAGGGAAATTTGATATCATTTACAACATACAATGGATCCTTGAGTATGCTGAAGTGAATAAATTTTAAAAATGTACGATGCGATACCTTTTCTTTATGTCTTGTTTCGTCATAATTTGTGTATTTAACGTCAGTTTTATTCGATATTTAAGTTAAGTAATATTAACAGTTCTTAACTTATTTTTATTTTAAAAAAAATAATGTAACAATAATGAAAAAAGCCTAGGGCGAGAGATAACACCCATCTATATAGCATTTCCTGTTTGTTAATATCTACTGCTAAACATCGCCCATCCAAAAAGGTCGCAATATGCTAGTAAGGATCACAAGGAAAGTTGCTGCTCTTTTCCAAATAATAATCCTGCCATAGTTGCCTTTAACGGTATGCTGAAGGTAGAGAGGTAGAAGAATTAATTTAACTTTTCTCCCACACAATGAAACGATTTCACGTATTATTAAAAAAATTTTGGCCAAATCCAAATTGGCAAATCGTCGTATTATAATGAATTATTTTTCTATCGCGCCTACGCAAGAATGATAGTACTCCTGCCTTAGTGGTTTATTAGTTTCGCGTAGGTTGGAATCGTAGGCAGAAATGTAAAAAATATAGCTCTGCTATATATTTGTAAATGGTTAATGGTTTTACTGTAGTCATCTTCTTTGTTTTGAAATCCTACACTGATGCTCTGCCACTGCCGCAGTGTTCAAAAGATGTCGTCTTCTGTATACCGGTAACACTTCTGGATTATTCTTATGTTTATGAGTCGGCTCTTTGTGAATAATTCAATAAATACTTAAAATAAAATTGTCGGATCAAAGCAGATTCATATATCGATTATGTTCGGCCTAGATCTCAAAACGATACAGTAGTAACCTATCTAATATTGGCAAAAAATATGTAATATTTTTTGTTTAATAAATCCACTAGAAGGTATTAAGTTAATCTGAATTGAAACGCTCGCTCATAACAATTATGACGCTAGTGAAGATATTATACACTACATCACATCGTCACTTTGGAACGTAGGATGATAAGTCTAGTGACCTCTGTCATTTCCCTAGTTACAACGCCCTACAAACCGGATCACAGTAATGTTTGCACACTAAAGGTGCCTACCTAGACGGTCCCCGGCTACAGTGTCCTACCACCAGCATATATAAAAAGTTGTTCCGAACGATAATTGGTAATTACACAAATGTCTCGGCGTCCATGTCGAGTTGTAACGCGTCCGACTAATTAACGTTTTAATGTCTCGTCACAAAAACCTGTTCCGCTAATGTGCAATTTAAATGCATCCCGCGCGCATGTGAGTTTAATATGCGAACCGTCGTCTCTACTGTCCACCGGATCTTAGATTCGCTAGACAACGTATCAATGGATATTGATCGAGACAGGTGTTGCTAGCAGTAATATTATATTTAAACTTTGGGATTTGTATACACGACGACGATGAGCTCGTAAAAATATAGCATCATTTAAGACCTCTTGACACACACTCTTATTTGTTCAAAAGTATAATTTATTAACTAAAGCGCTCTTCAAACTGGAATATATCAACAATACTGTGTATAGATATAATCGTTGCTGTATCTTCGTTGGTGTCTCCAGGACTGACTTCTACCAAAATGTTAGAATATCAGACTTGTTGCTAAGTATATATTATGGAATTTTTTTTATACAATAATTTATTTATGACTAAACAATGTTGTTTAGATATAATATGTGATTATATTATGTGAGATACGCAGCGAATTAGCGAGTTTGTGGCATGTGCGGGGGTTGTAGGAAACGACGGATATAGTGTGCGGTTGCATTTGAACATGCAATTAAAGCTTGTGGTGGTGGCGCCGAGAATCCCCCTCAAAGCCTTTTTTAAACTTCACGTATACCAGTGATCTCAATATCTTATATTGTTTTATATTAGAATAATATTATATTTTTTTATATGAAGAAAAGGAATGAGTGTCGAGCTTCCGTATTTGACGTGTCTGTACTGCTTAAAGCAAGTGTAGAATCGTTGTGTTATAATACCGATAGTAAAGGATACAAAGCCGTTACTACTTTTATTTTAATCGACGAGACAACGGGGACAATGACTTAATGGTAAATAATACGCCTGCTCATAATAACTATTAAGTATATACACTGCACCACATTGTATTCATCGCCTTGAAATATAAGATGTTAAGTCTCATTACCCCAATAATTTTACTAACTAGATACTTATAATGTTTGCACACTACTGTGCAAATAGTTGCTGCGGTGGTATCTATTTGACGGTCTCCGTTAACGGAGACCTAACACCAGGGAAATAAACATAGGTTCTACATTTCCTTCACAAACTTTCAAATGAGATATACAGAAAAATAAACGAATATTGTTTTCAATGATAGATGTTATTATCAAAGCTTTAATTTATTTAAACGGAAACGTTTAATACTGGGTTAGAATACAGGCATTCTGTTTGCGCCGCCCGATGGGTTACCGATAATGCGGTTTAAGTAAATAGCCGCCGGGTTGGACGATAAAAATACAGTGCCTCAGCTGCACTCGCTTCATCCACGCTTAATTAATATAATCAAACTGTACGCCAAGTGAAAATTGTTTAATTTTTCGGATAAATTGGGCAATAGATTTTTTTATATATTATACCTTGTTACCGTAATATTTCCTATATTAATTGAGTAACCCCTTTCATACTAAGTGACACGCAAGTGATTAGCAAGAAACGGCTTACTTCATCGTCATCATTAGCCGATAGACGTCCACTGCTGGACATAGGCCTCCTCTAAACATCTGCACATCGGTGCCACGTTGCCCGCATGCAGCGGCTTCCCGCGATCCAGCACAGCTTACATACCGTTATCCTTTTAGATGGAACCTAGTGTTAATACACTCCCATTTCTGTATAGATTTTTAAAATTAACTTGCTATTTCTTGTCCGCTTTCCTAACCGTAGCCGTAACACCCCAGCAACTCCTTTTGGGAGTAACATTTCGTGAAATCCGTTCTTAGCTAACCTATACTGGGTAACAACATTATTCCTACTAAATTTCAAGTCTCCAGGCCCTTATGGTTCCAGAGATATCGTGATGAGTCTCTTTCTACGTAGGCGGAAATGTTTAATATGCATAGATTATTAAGAAAGGTATACATTTTTAATGTATAATGTAAATCATATGTGGGAAATCTCTTACACACATAAATAAAGAGATAGTTAAAAATGATTCCATTAAAATTGATGTGATGTTACGATGGGACAGTTTCTGTTCTCAGCTTCTCCCTAATTACGGCAGGGGCGGCGTGAGCCAGTGTGTGTTTCTGCGTGTCGATGTGTATGTAGCAAGAAGTGGGTCGCGGCAGCGCAGCCAGCTGTGATAAGCTAACTGCTTTAGAAACATTATTGTGAGTGCATTTCGTTCTTGCGACCATTGCAGCCGGGGACATGCAATGCTGATATCGTTTGTATGGTTTAAAACAGTTGACGCGGGAAATGGGATTGCATGGGAGACTAGTATTTTTTCGTTAAATATTTTGTGAATACTTACTTTTGTATTATACTGTGGTTAGATCATTATTGTTAATCCGGCGTTGATGAGACTGTACCATTCTCTTTAATTTTGTTAAACATGAGTTAACTTTTTCATCCACTGTAGCTTGACCTTTTTGAACTTTTAAAAACCTGACTTTCATTCGGAAATTAAGTGCGAAAGCATCTACGTTATGTTACGTAAAGAATATCAAAAATTCACGGAACTAAAAATCAAGAAGTCAAAATATCTGTGTTCTAAAAGCTTGGACAAGTATCATTTAATTAAAAAGTTTTTAATAGCAATAAACACATCTGTTTTCTGTAGAAATAATATGGTCATTATAAACTTAACTAGGCGTGACTTTCTTTGGCACCTCAACACAATGAGTGGTAAGGAAAATGGCTTATTGTATTATGTGAATTTAATTTAATACAGGACGGGATAACTTAATAATATTGTTCCATATGAATATATATATATAATATATATGCTTAGTCAAATTTCAGTTTCGTAAGACAGGGTGTTTGGAAATTTATGAATTATTTATTTTGAATACAATTAAAGTGTTGTACAGTAATAAAGCGGTGTTGTTGAACAAGTATCTTAAAGCGTAATTCCATACTACGTACCGTAACGAGCGGTGGCCCCGAACTCCGCTGACATTGTTCCGACCAACCTCGCGCTCTTCCTCGACACGGTTGATAGTCGAAACGACGAATGTCGCAAGGCTGCAGCACACTATCTCGGATCACATTAAACCAAACGAGCGATAGCCGCCAAGGTGACCGGTATTCGAACGCGGGACACGTTCCACAACTGCAAACGCTTGCGTACTTTTTGTGGTACTTTATTGGACAAATGATGTACTCCGACGTCAACACGGTCGTGTCTTGTGGTTGTTGCGAAACGACTTCTACTGGATATAATGACTCGGACGACATTGTGACGTTTCTAAGTTATCGACTCGTTACTGTTAACTAGTAACGAGCAAAGCTAGAAAACGACCAAAACTTAGACAATTTTCAAGTTTTGTCAGTTCACTCTTGAATATTCAGTCTCATTATATATTAAATTTTTTTTTTCGTAAGAAAAGCATATGTTCTTATTATGATAAATATTTTAAGTCATTATTCCAACGAAATTTAAACTTTTATTGTTAAGTCGTGTACATTTGGTCTTTGTGTTGCGAAAAATCAAGACCAAGACTATTTTACTCATCACCACTGTTAAAGATTGGATCTATAGACGAAATATATATTCTGCTGATATTAGATTTTGAGCGTGTCGTTTTATGTTATAGTCTTATACCCTACTTTCAAAAAAAAAAAAAAAATTATTAGTAATAACCATATACGTTACTAGATAGAAATCATGACCATTAGGGAGATGTTTACAATTTATCATAATTATTTTTATTTCGGTTTCTCCTTTGTTGTGTCCATAATACTGCCGCACTATTTATTTGTACCTATTGCTGACGACTGAGCACATAGTAAATACGCATTGTATTGAAAACTTTAATCTGCGTAAGTAGCTACAAGTGCACAAAAAATACTTTTTGTGAGAGTTAAGATAAAAATAACACGTTAAAATTAAAGTAATTTTTTTTTTATCTACATTGAGCTAAAATTTGGGCTCAATTTTATATATTGTTATTTGAAAATGAGCCCGAAAATAAAAATATTTGATTCTTATAAGTATAATGGCCGTAACATTGAGAGCATACCAGGCAAGTTAACAGAAAGGGTTCTCAAAAAGCGTACCATGTTCCCAGAATCTATCTAGGCAATTCGATATCAAGTAGTTTCTCGCAGTTACCACGCCATGAAGGCAGAAACATTAAGATTAACTATAATAGTATGCTTATGAATTACGTCATCAACACTTACTATAGTTTATAGATATGCCGTGCTTGCATATTTTTAATATTACTGAATACGAGCACGCGAGCGTCTACGTGGTTTCGGCGATCGTGTACTGTGGTGCCGACAGGCATCAGGACCAATCACCTGGATACGCGAACTCAAGTCGCCGCACGATACGGCCAAACGAAACGAATACTACCGATATTATCTCTATGCCAAATAACGGAACAGCTACGCTTTTTACGTTCATTCGCGTGATTTAAATAAATACCAGGGAACTGGTATCGAACCGTATTTTTCATACTTTCACACTTAATCGTGGCGTGTTAGCAGTTTACTATAACTTTTATGGTTAGGATATTTGCATTTACGCACTTTCGCTTTCGCATTCTCATACTTAAATATTTATGGATTCATAATCAATCCGTTTATTCACGTCTACTACCGTTGTTTTTATGTTAATAAATAAAATGTAAAATGTTTATTTTGTAATAAAAAGATTGTTTAATAACATTACAGCAAAAAATAGAACATTGCGAAAAGCAATACGTTACATATTTATGTATCTAGTCTAGTGGACGTTTTAATGATCCATTATCAGAAGTTCGTTAACCGTGTCAGATTTGTTAGTATCAATCGTATTGCGCCAGAAGTGGACCAGGGTTTGGAATAAATCAATGAGACAAATTGTGTCGTAATGAAAAATAAAAAAAAAAACGAGATTTTGAGTTATGGCGTCGATCGCGCAAGACCGCATTACCTTTCAATGCCACGACCACTCGCGCGTGATTGGATAACGTGCAATAAATATACAATGGGCCTTAACGAGAATGTTTTGTATACGGGCGATAATTGCGATCGCGCGTCGCCTCGCGTACAGCGAGCGCGCCGGCGACGGTCGCCGTGCCGTTGCACGGGGAAATTACCGCTCAATGTTTCATTACACCTTCAGTTTCACCACCATGACACACCACTAAACCATTACAAGTACATACATTTACTGTTTAATCCATTTATCTAGTACCAAATCATCGTAAGACCGTGTATTGTAGAACATATTACCTATAATTCATTAGTGGACATTCAGCGGTTAAATAACAATATCTTTTTTTTTATTCGACGATACGAACAAGATATTTATAAGTGATGGTAAGTGATGTGACCGCCGATAACAGCGCAAAAACAGTTAAGATTTTATGCATTACACCAGATTGAGATATAAAATGTTGTCTCGTTACCCCAGTATTTTCACTAGTTACAATGTCCTTTAAACTGAAACAGAGAAATGTTTGCACATTAATATTTGGTTTATAAATTAGAACTGCGGTAGATGTTGGATGTAAACCGTTTCCGACAGTATATACTAACCACTGTCATAACGCTGAATAACTTACTTTTATAATCTGTTTAAGTAATTTCTTTAACGCAGTAGCAAATGTCGTTGACGTAAAACGTTTTAAACACGCGGAGGAAAATGCCCTCAGAAATGTCAATGTAATCTCTACATGATACAGCGGCGCCGCGGAAGCGATCACCGCGGGCCATGAAAAGGAAACGACCTTGGGGAGTGATGCCGTCCATCTTGCCCCACTACGTAAGCAGCTTTATTTCATTATTTCGGACTTGTCAATTATCCCTGACGTTTGGTTAATTGTACCGAGCTCAGACAATGCGGGATTAGGTTTTAGGTGTGTAGAATGTATATCTGTTTATCACGTGATTGTTGGATTTATGAATGGTAATTTTTTATTCTTTTATATTAAAATCTTGTATGAACTGTATTTTTTGATAAATTATAAAACAATTAGGAGAATATATATTTAATTTGATTCATAATTTCTGTAATAAATACCATCTGTATTTAGATTGATTTACAACTACAATACGTAGATGCTGTGTTAGCAGGCCCCTTGATAAGGTTGATCGAGGATCTGGTAAAGATCCATGTGGGAGGCCTACTCCTAACAATGGGCTTCCTTTGGCTGTAAATTATTATTATTTAATTTAATCATAAACATTGGTATGTTCAATAAAAGTATATCTGCATAATAGCAACTTTATATTGTATTGGGTACGATAAACTGCCGCTTTACTTCCGGCGGCGCTATACGACGCTGCTACAGTGGAAATCGGTCAAGAGGACATTTTCCGAACGTTGAATGGAAAGTAATTTGGCGCAACAGTGAGTCGATCCGTGCCAGCGGACGGGCCGGTCCGAACTAGTTATTTCAATGTAAACACCGCGGCGGGCCCACTGCCCACCATCGCACGCCCACGTCCTTATATTTACACAAAGCATTATTACTTTCCACTTACCGTCCACTGGATTTGTTAATTCATACGAATTTAAAGTTTTGATCGTTATCATTTTGTATATAAATGAGAGTGTATTAAAATATAAAGAATTTATGGTGGCTATAAATGTTTTTATTGCTATGAATGAACATATTCCAAACGAACAGGGTCACTAGGGCAATGGTTTTATAAATTTTTTTATAAATAGTTACTTTCTGCATTGGTATTTGTTCCTAAAGTATTTAATGTTCTCTAGTCTCGAATAAGCACCTGTTTCGTTTAAACGTGTTTGTCCTTTAATCATCATACAAGCAATGCCATCATCAACAACTTCCGGCAGTCTGCTATTGAAAACATTCCTCTTAAAGATACTACTTCGCCCGATATTTACCTGCAATATAGTTTTTCAACAGGAGTCAATTGCATGCTCTGAAGCTTTTAAATAAGATTAGAGAGAGAGAGAGAGAATTCATTTTAAATTTGTGGTTTTTAATAGGTAATAGACAGAAATTAGTATATTTAACCATTATGTAAAAGAGAGTGTTGGAATTTTTTTTCTAGCTTATGACTTACCAATCCAAATACTTCCAAATACTCTCAAAAATTGGTCAGCTGTGTTCTATTGCTTAATACTAAAAAAAAGATTAAATGAAGGGACTTGGTTATAATATAACTTAGACAGGAGTCATGATCTTTTAAGGAAGTATACATATAGTCAATTGTAAATTAATTCGTTATGTACAATGTACCTGTCACAAGTGCATTGTCATTGACACAGGCAAATTAGAATCAAAACTTTCCTAACTGGTTTCGGTCACTCCGGAATTTCTGAAGACGGTATACAAGAGGAGCCATCTGATATTTTGGTTACGGGCATCCACTACGTATCCGTGACAAAGCCTGGATGTGGAAACCGTTCATTTTCTTGATTGATGATATCCTAGGTTTGATTTGCAAGTTTAAACTTTACTTTTACACTGATACGTTTTCATTTTGTATGGTCTTTTAATGTGTACTCACTTCTTGTAGCTTATTACAAAGTAATAGGGCAGAATTTACAATGTAGATGTGGCATTAGTTAACAAGATGAGCAGGCTATCAACAATGGTTGCTCGTAATTATGATATATTCATTCCATTAAGATGCGGCGCCTAGTAGAATGTCAAAGATACTTTTTTTTAACGGTAACAATAGACCGTAACTCTGAAAGAAGCGTTGGTTTGAGAGTTATGAAGATTACTTCTT
Source organism: Ornithoptera alexandrae (assembly GCA_029030555.1). Taxonomy (NCBI): domain Eukaryota; kingdom Metazoa; phylum Arthropoda; class Insecta; order Lepidoptera; family Papilionidae; genus Ornithoptera; species Ornithoptera alexandrae. The sequence continues at coordinate 3,892,858 of JARDVY010000011.1, read as the reverse complement.
CGGTTTACATTGTTACGGGGATATTTATACATTATATTCGATTATAAATTTATATATATAGTGAATCTGAGTAATATATTTATAAACACTAATAGACTTGTTACAGTTAAAAGTCAAATGTAAAGACGTCAGATATTTTTGAAGTCCCGATGTTATGTCAATATCTTGGGGTTTTCAGGTGGTCTATATACGTTTCTGCTTCCATGAATTGTTTATTATAAGTGTATACGTATATGTAAACGGCGCACTTCATTTAGCATTACTATTAGCGAAATTAAAACGGTGATTTTTTTGCCCGGTATTACTTGTTTCGTATCATACCTGTTTTTATCTCACCTTGTCAAGGCTGCGTGCATAAATTCTCAGGTGTTTGATTATCCTTATATATGTAATATGTCTTCATTCTGCTCATATTTATAATCCCTCTCATATTTCAATGTATGGGGACTTGTGAGGCATCGAATATTTAATTCATTTTCAGAGAGTAATGCCTGTCTTACGTGTTTACGTAACCTACAATATATGTATATCGTAATGCCGAACTAATGTAAATGATAACGTATTTACTTTGTAGTCTTTTAATAATAATGTATATAAATCATGAGATTTAGTCCTGAGATAAGCATCAATAAATAACTATCCATTTGCTAGTGCTTTTCAAATTTTGCATTAAAATTGTAAGCGTTTATGTTAAAGGAATCATAATAACATAACCATAAAGTTATCATAAACTATTGTAATAAAATTTATTTATTTCTTGTTTTATGATTTGTGAGGTTATTTTACAACAAAATATAACTTTGTTACAATCTACTAATGTAGCGTTTAAATTTCTTCATAAAAGTATTATTATTGTTTATATGTGTTTTATATAATTGCACTGTAAAACGGACGCGTAACGAGTAATAAGTTACGATGCGCGATTATAAATCACTTTCTATTGAATATTTGCTAGCCGTTTCCTTTTCTATCGGAACTTTCATTCCATGAGTTATTTTAGTACAGTCAGTATTGAAATGTTATCTGGCGGGAGTTGTTAGGCAATTTGTTCTCTCGTCTTTTTGGCAATCAATGCCTCTATTCGAATAGGTCCGTTTCATTATCTCAGATTGTTTGGAATTAAGTTGCAAACGGAATCGGATTGTTTGACAATGTTAATTGCGTTCTCTTCGCGTGAGTGGGAGAAGAATATTAAAAATTAACTGCAACAAATTTTAATTGACACTTTTTTCATTACTAACAGTAGACTTAGATATTAAAAATTCTTAACTAGGTCATTCGTGTCATAGGGTATTACAAAGTAGAAACATCATTATTCTTATTTCGATACAACGATCATACCATTATCGACCCATTGGAAGAAATTTCATACAATGCTGAATTGAGGTTTAAATGAGTTGAAGCAGAATTAATGAAACTATGTTCATTGTTCTACAATTATTACCAGAAGTTATAAATATAGAAATTAAATTAGTCTAATGATTTTTAAGTGTGCTTAATTAAATTAGTCAATACTATCTGATTTAGACTAGTTACTAGCCGTGCCATTAATATCAAACTATATCACAGTACCCTCTTTACTTAAGAAAGTTTTTTGGTTATTTTGTAAGTATATAAAATTGTTGAAGAGGTAGTAATAAATAGAGGATCTTCATTATATATAAAGTTGGAAATGATAATATATTTGTGAAGTTTTTACTGGTCATTAATCAAAACTGAACGATAAGCTAGAGTCGTTCAGCTGGGGCATAATGAGGGGTGCAATATAAATACAATATAGAATTGTAGTAAGCACTGAGCAAAAGCGTCGTCTAGACGTCCGCCCCCACTCCCCGGGTCGGGCCCCATACCCTCCCATTCTGATATCCGACGAAAGTATGCCTCGTTTATTGTATTGTTTGAAGTCCTCATCTTTTCTTCGGGCCAACCGTCATAACATTCAGTAACTGTAATGAGGTTCTCATAAATTGTAATGAACGTTTACAACAAAATAAAATTCATTGACATGTTTTTGTTAGAATCGATTACATAATTTAAATGTAGAAGTATATATTTAGTTTTTGTTTGAGCTTTTAGAATCTTTATTTCACACAAGAATACATAATTCACTTATGCGAAAAAAGAATAGATTAAGTTAAAATTACGTGCGTACAAAGACATAAAATAAAGCAACATACTTTATACACATACCAACTGACACAAGAATCGGCCAAAGGAGAGTAGTCTACAGTAATCGTAAGTGCGGCAGGATTTTAAATAAGCAAACATTGAGGGGCAATCGTTAAAAATTTTTAAGTCCGATACATAGTGAGTCAAAATAGAATAGTCATGCATTTTAGGGTAGTTTCTGTTCATTTATCGTTTTACCTTTTCAAAACTTCCCCAGACTTTCTCGACTAATAAAGGACGGTTGGTACATTGTAGCATTACAACATAAAACAGTTAATAAGTTTACATTTTATTGACCCTGTATTTCCTGAGACTATATTGTTTTGAAGAATTACTCCTTTATAGTCGCCAGTGGTGGGCTTAAGAGTTCGCAGTATGAAGGTAATTGTAGCACTGTTGAGTATTGATGTGCAATTCCATGAGGTTCCATTATGCTAAAAGAAAGATAATTTTGTAACTCGCATTAATAATAATTAACAATTAAACGTTTATTTGTGTTTATAATTATCTCCATAGTCTATGCAATCTGTTGAAGTTATCAAACATCAAAATCTTTTTAGAAAATATTAAAGCGTTAGTAAGGCTATGTAATCACTGACTGGCTGCGATTATATCGATTACTATGATTATTACTTTGCGACAATGCTAAACAAAAAACATTTAAATATCTTATAACGATTGGTCTTTACAGTGTTATAACTTTGAATAGAATAAGTTTAACAAATAACTTGCGGTAAATGTTTACAGATATATCTATCTACTGTTGCAGGATCGTTCACAATAGTAACAACGTTTCTGGTTATTATCGCATAGTAAACTTAAATTAGTGATAAGATTCCATGATTTTACGATATGATCTAGATCTTCGACGACCTGTTCAGGGCTACACTTTAATATAAAATTTTATCTCATATTTTGACTACCGATGCAGTATTTTCGGACTTTATTATGTTGCAAGGCAATCACTGTAGATTTTCTTAAAAACCGGAAAACAACGACTTGTGCTAAAAAACCAAATAGTACTTGTTCACATTATTACAGTCATCCCGATTATAATTTAACAGCTTTGTAATTGTACTAACACTTATCAGTAAATAAAGATTTGTGTAGGATACAGGATATTTACCATTATTCTTCATTAACTTACCCACCGTTCTACGTAACTCTCTTTCGACTATTCATTTCGACGTTGGCTGCGAGAGCTTTGAACCCTCTTAAATATATTATGCCAGGTTGGTATATTCGGAAAACCTAAATTTTTACTCTCACATGGACATACACAACTAAAAAGTTATTACGATAGTATTTATAATAATTTTAAAAACCATCATCCTTCTGAGAAATGGTTATTTTAATAAAAATATACGTAATATAAATAAGTAAAGTTTTTTTTTATTCAACGAAGCGACGAGACGAGCGGTCGTCCGTTCACCTGATGGTAAGTGATACTGCCTACCCATAACAACGTGGCGCTAGTTAGGATTATATACACGGCACCAAACAGCTCTCGTCACCTTGAGACATAGGATGTTTAGTCTTGTTAGACCAGTAATTTCACTAGCTATAACATAGTATTGCTTGCACATTACTGGTTGGCGGCAGAAATAGGAGCCGCGGTGTTATCTACCTAGATGGTCTCCGCCAACAGAGATCTACCACCAATAGACTTAGAAATTATTACTGCTATTGATATCACATCGTAAATAAAACATATTAATATTAACTTAAAATAAGAATAAGATAATAAAACGTAAAATAAAACATATAAATAATTGTAGCTTAACTGTGATACCGATTGTTTTAAGTTACTGTTAAGTAACTTTCTATTTTGATTTTTATGTATTGAAAAGTTCAAATCAGAAATTTAGCTATAATAGTGATACAGTTGCAAAAGGGAGTAGGAAGGGCTTTAGAAAAGCGTTGTAAAACCTTTTTTTTTTCATTCCGTCAATGACCGTACGAATGCTAACAGGCTTGTTTAAGTCTTCCACTACGGCTCAACTGCTGACTGCTTGTGTCATTCTTCTGGAGTACTCTACAGAACTATCTAAAACTCTACATTTGAAATTGTTGTTTTGTAATTTTTGTAATGCAAGTTTCTATTGTTACTAAAATGAGAGACTTTATTTCACGTTCCGCGGTTTCACTTTATTTTTTTACTTAAGAATTTTTTTGCCAATATTTTTTAACTTTCTCTTCTTTTCCTTTATTTAAAATATAAAAATGTATTGCGTTTAATTGGCTTTGTAGCAAGGATCTTGTTTGTCATTTGCAATAAAATGTATTATTATTTTCCATAAAGAATGCACAGTCAAAATAATCACTGTGTAACGAGGTGAAGTAAATAACTTCAATACGTAAAATACTTTTTTCTTTACAATTAATTGAATTATGGATCGTTTTATTTTTTTTTAAAACACCCTTGAACCCTATTTTGTCTTTTAGGTGTAATATATAGTTCTCGGTGAAATATCGGTCACCTGGCAACCCTGTCCTATGCGGCGCGGCGCCCCCACTGTCAGAGGGGCATTGACACGAGGCAGGGCGTGTCCCAAGCTACCGAGATTTATTATCTACGTAGAAAGCAATAACGTGCGGTCCTCGCGTGTTTATTTACGCGATGTTTACTTTACTAAAACCTAATCGGCTAATTGCTAGGACTAATTGTCGATTTCTTAAATTAAAACGCATTTCCTTCATAATATTGCCAATATAAACGCAAATGTCTCATATTTATCATCTTTTACATAACGTAATTTAACACGGTAAATAAATTAAACCTTGATGTTAATCTTCCAATACCCTTATTCTTATGACCCGTAACACTGGCTCATCTACAAACGAATGTTTATAAATTATTTTAAGATTACGCCTATCTCGTATAATTCTTGTGGTTTTCAATGAAATTAAAAAAAAAACACACGGCAATATTTTGAACGACGCATTTTGCATTCAATTGTGAGTGCAATATCGTCTATAAAATTTTAAGGAAATCGTATAATGTGTTTTACAATTTTCTTCCTCTTCGTTCCTTGACAACTTGCTTTGTTGTCGCTTATAGGCGGACAAAGTTTCTTTTATGTGTTTGTAGTCCTAATAAGAATGATCAGTCACAGGCATTTAGTCATACAAAGAGTCACGGTTTCCGATAATAGTATGTATGGTTGTGGTGGTGCGGTGGTCGTGTGATGAATCATGCGGGTGTCGGCGGGTGTCGGCGGGTGTCGGCGGGTGTCGGCGGGTGTTGGCTGGTGTCGGCCGGCGCGGCATTGGGCCGGTTTATTTGGGACACGGAGCCGGCGTCGCGTCGGTGATGCGCGCCCGGCCTCGCCGCCTGCCGATACGTACGTACTGACAGCTGTTTACCAATACACCGATGTAGGTCGCGGTTCAGCCAGTGTATCTGTCGTTATTTCTAGAAGGCTTAAGTTATGGGGGTGTGCCTCTAATTAATTAATTAAAAAAAATTGTTTGTTCATAAGGTTGTTTAACTATTTAAGAATACTGGTGGTAGGTCTTTGTTGCTGGAGACCGTATAGGCACCACTGCAGCTCCTATTTTCGCAACGAAACAGCAGTGTGCAAACATTACAATGTTCCGGTTTAAAAGGTGTTATGCTTAGTGAAATTACTGGGGTCATCATCATTCATCATTCTCATTATCAGCCGACAGACGTCCACTGCTGGACTTAGGCCTTCCCCAAAGATCTCTACATCAATCGATCTTGCGCCGTGCGCATCCAGCTGCGATACTGTTTACTGGGGTAACGAGACTTAATATCTTATGTCTCAAGGCGATTAGTTTAACGTGGCGCAATGTATATCATTATTTCTAGCGTCACGTTGTTATCATTAAGTGAATGTCTCGCTCGTCTCGTCGCTTCATTGAATTAAAAAAAAACAGTAATGTTCACTGTAGCATAAATTAAGAACAGACTCATTCTTTGCTGCTACCAGCACAGTTATTAATTTTTTAAAAAATAATTAAGATCTCATTAAAATTATATCTCTTGTTACTACCTCATCAAATTTTACTTTAATCCTTTAGTAACACCTTCAGTAAACTTGATCGAAATTACTTCAACGAATAATGAACGATTGCTGAATTAGTTAAATAAAAAAACTAATTTAATATAATAAAATTATATTTTATGGATTTATAACGTTCACTTAAAATTATAACAGCAACATTTCTTGTGTTTTATTAGCACCCAAGGGCATGATATGAGGGCATGTTCATGACAATTGACCACGGTTACACCACCCATGGGCTATAGGCAAAATTTTATTGTATTAAATTTGTAATTTTTGTGTAAATATAATAAACTGTTAAATAATTAAATGTATAAGAAAATTTCCCAATGTAAAACACTGCATTTCGTACACGGCTATGTTTCGCCCGATTTGCTACATCTTAAGATATTTCTGTAGTCTGATGTTCTATTTCCGAGACGTGAGTAAAATGTAACCGAAGTGATATGCGCGTTATTCGCTGTTGCATTTTATTCGGAGTTTTTTCTTCCTAAATATTTAAACTATACTATTTGTACAGCTTTCGTTAATATACGTTTCATCACCACCTTTCAAAAGTACCTTTAAATTGAAGTTGGACGGTCAGTTGGAGAGAACGTTTTCGATCCCGTTGTATATTATTTTTTTAATCTACGAAGGGATAAGGATAAGGCGAGTGAAGCGTTCACCTGATGGTAAGTAAACTGTTTGCGTATAAAAAAATAGCATTAGTTAGAAAGGTATACCAAGAACCAAATTGTGCTCGTATATTTAATATATAAGATTGAAGTCTCTTACTGTAGTAATTTCACCAATTAGAATTCAGTTTAAACCAAAACACATTAACGTTTGCATATTGCTGTTCGATGGCAGAAATAGACACTGCGAATGGAACTTACCATGACTGTCTTCAGCAACAGAGAACTACCACCAGTAAAGAGGTTGATAACAAATCTATTACGTAAAATTTTCCATTGCCCGTTGTACTATCGATTAATACATCGGGAACTGTAGACATAATTAACAAGTACATGGACTTGCACCGTACATTTTCTGATTAATTTTTAATGATGAATATCGGAATGAATAAAATAATAAACGTTCAATTCTTCGCATAAATTTTGCATAGTGACCGCTTAATATAAATACCTCGTGTAGGAGACAAGTTAAAATGTCCTCACAATACTCTACCCTCTACTTGTCATAAATAAATTGATGAATAAAAAATTAGCTTTAGCTTTTCCTATAGCCTTAAACTACATATTGTGCTCGCCAACCCCTATGCCAAACCTAGCGACTACACCAATAACCCCTAATAAACGCTCATGTTTAGGCGTGGACTTCATTAGGTAAAAATGATTACGATTATGTTACTTTCCAAGTTGTTTTTATTATGAAATTTTTTTATTCTCTCTTCTAATTGAATGAGTAATGTTCGCATTATGTCCAAATTCAAAGAAATATACACCTATAGTCCCACCGATCTGATGTACGACAGGTAAAATAAGGGCGGATTCTATGTAGATTGGCTTTCTCAACGCGTTCACATCGAAGTGAATATTTGTGTTTTTTTCCGCTCGGGTCGGCTAACATATTCAACGCTATATTTCTAGAGGATATATTATGAGTAGAATAAAATTACGTTAATTCTAATAAGCTTATACCAAGTACCGACGTCAGTTCAGGTAAACCACCGGACTGGATGTTGAGAACCTTTTTTACATGTTTGTTAAGTGTATACGGCGCAGTTCACTGAAGTTATAAAACTAGCAATTAAACTTCCCGCCGTGGCTCCCATTGGTGACGGGCTTCATCGGGCGTCGCGCCGGCCGCCGGCCGCCGGCCGCCAGACGCCGGACGCCGGACTCCGGACGTCTGTCAGTACGCGCGTACTCGTTTGTTTGTTTTAATGTGTTTCAGCTGTAATCGCTCGGCTGGTTTATTGCCAATTAGTTCTTTAAAACGTAGCTGAAATATAAATAGCCTACGACGTTTCACGCGATAACAAAAACAAGTTGATTAGCCTTGGGTTCATTTGAATGTTTGAGAGAGTGTGGAGGTGAAAATGATGGCTTTTATTGTTTTTGTTCTTTTAAACCATACGTATTTATCATGGTTGTGAGTCCCTATTTTCACTGATAAAAAATGTATGTATGTAATGATGATGTTTAAATTTATTAATTATATTGACGAAATGCTTGTATGTAAATGGTAATTACACAATAGTAATACAATGGTGCTAAAGTTATATAAAATTTATCCAACATAGAATATGATGCATCATTTATAATAAATCATCGTGGAATTACTTGTTCTCTGTTTGTTATATATTTCATATATGAGTTTTATAATATTCCCGTTAAGTTTATATATTTATTTAATAGAAAGTTAACATATGTACATTAAAATACAATAACAGTTATAATAAAATCGGTTTATTAAAAACCATACTTAAAGGCTAACTCATCCTGTTACAGAGCAATTAAATAAATTCGTTAAAGTAATTTGAAAACAAATAAACAAATAAACCATAACGCATGAGGTGATTACACAGATAAGTTATATTAGAGCAAAAAGTGTATTTTGATCTTGTTCTTGAAATAAAACAAATGTCTTTAAAATAAAACAATTTTTTGTGACAAATACGGCGATTAGAATAAGAAAATCACAAAGTGTTTTATCCTTTATTATGAAAATATTATTTTGTTTAAGTTTTTGAAGTTTTTTATTTCACGTGATTAGTAAGTATTTATAGAAAATATCGAATGAAACATCGATAATCTTTTTCTAGCCATAATATCAATTTATAATTCCCTGTATAATTAAAAGCTAAGTTAATTCGTAGGTGCAAAGATATAAGACATTTTAATAAACGTTACAATACGAAGTTTAATATTTTAAAAATTCATAATTTTGCACGCACGGTGTTGTGAGGAGTACGTCGCCCAAAGATAATTTCCACACCTACAGTCCACGTCACGTTATTACACCACAACGTAAGTAGATGGATCACGTGAAACGTAAATGGTTTGACGTAATTACTGAAACATGGAATATTTCACGTACACTAATGAATCACACAATCATAATGTTACATGTTTTCTTGCCTTAGAGTTCATGAGTTTTAGTGTTTCTTTTCATCTTTATGTAGCAGCAGCTCTCACTTTGTAAAATGCGGCGTTTTTAAGAGGCACGGGATCAAACTCTACCTAGTATGAGCTTCTGATGAACTAAAACTTTATGACGTAAGGACACCGCTATGTTCTAAGGACAACAGTTTACATGGACATGTGACATTCGCGAACTAGGTTTTGGCGCAACAGTAGATAAAAACTTTGTCTGCACTTATGTCGAATTCCCAACAGTAGGAACATTAAGCGAGTTGTTTATTTATATTATTGCACGAAACAAATTTCTATTCCAACCTTTAATCAGCCATCAGTTATATGTCTAAATTAAAAATATATTTTTTAACAGCGAGCCTTAATTAACCTAATGAAACTATTTATCATTTTTCGTACAATTTATTAAAATAAATAAAAGAATTATGCTTTATTATGGGAAGTTCTAAATAGTCATTCATACATAACAATGACTCAACTTCTATGCTTGGGAATATTTAGTAGAACCACGCCTTTGAAGAATCCTATCAATCGTCAGTTTGCTGACTATAATAATGTCATAAAAACATTGTTATAGTCTACAGTAATGATGAACTGGAATCGAGTCTTAGTCATCACGAGAATGAATCAAAGCGCAATGAATTATCGAGCCAAGAATAAAGTACACAACTCGCGTCCCACTTCCATCTCTGTTCCCTTCATGGTCGCGAACGCACGAAAGAATTCCTTTTTTGTTAGGAAAGACTATAGAGTTTTTATTCCGAGAGATGTGCATCTGCGCTGTAACCTAGACGAACTTAATTTCTAGATTTATTTTCTAACTAGATGCCGTCATCACACGATTATTAAACTTAAGAGTAGCAACATTGAAATATATTTGTTCAGAATACTAAATGATTATCATGTATTACTAATATAAATCGTAAAAAATGAAGAAAAAATCTAGATCAGAGGCAAATATAAAATAATTTTCTTCGTTCTCAAAGATAGTAGTATATGTATAAATGTTTTAATATTGGATTTTTTTACAGGTTATCGGTAACAGGGACCGCGTGAGCCAGCAGATTCAGATCAAGCTTGGCGATTACCACCTCGCGCAGACTCTGCTCGACGACCCCAGCAAATCCATCGGCATATGCGCGGAGCCGCCCAGTCCAGCGCCATGTGAGTAATTCTACTTCTCCATTCCTCCTCTACTGTGTAACTGTACGGATTTATGATATGAGTATTTAATAAAAATATCTCCGCTTATATATCTATGATACAAACCAATTTAACAGTTTTTTTTACACAGTATATTTAGAAGCATTTTAATTTATTTTGATGTGTATAAAATAAAATGTTTTGCAATAATCCTTAGCCATTTATAATGGTTTAGATTTCTATAATCATATGGTAACTGTAGAAATTTTAAATTCAAAAATATATATCAATAATCAATATAAAGTAAGACAAAGATAACAACATTTTTTTTTATACACAATTTAAACGTTAACCCCACTAGGGATAGTGATGTAATAATATTAGAATAAATACAACATAATACAAATGTTTCCTGAATATTAGTTTTTAGTAATATTATGGTTTATATTAACCATGTAAACAATTAACATGTTGTTAATGAATTTTACAAGTTACTTTTAAAGTTTAATTTATACGCTGCGCTTAGATTTTGTATAATTTAAACGTAAAAAATCTATGACCTTTCACGCAAAGCGAAGTGTAAAGCTGATATGATCGTGTCTTGTTCATTTGAAACGATATTTATGTAATGTTCTTCTCATGTCACAGTTTTATTATCATACAAAATTATCTTCCTCGTTGATTACTTAGAATTATAAATACATCGATAAACAACACTAATCAATATCAATTAATGCATTCCTTTTTATTATCATACGAAGACACTTCTTAGTAATATCTTGAATATTTGTGTAGTTGTGGAAATCTGGCGAATGTATTTATATAACTCTGTCACTATACACTTATGCACTATGAAGGAGCAATTAAAAGTTGTTATCAGATTAGTTTCTTACAAAACACCAAAGTGTAGTAAAATTAATAAATTAAATTATACCTAGAGGATACCCCTGAATAGTAATTAAAATTTATATTTTGTACTAAAGGGTATTTTTTCTTCAATAAGGTATTAGCATAAAAAACCTTTATTTAAACCTTTTAATTTATACTTCAATCTAGTGCTTCTTAAAAAACAATGTTCTAAGTAGAATATAATGCGGTTACTAAAAACCTTTTTTATATCACAGACAGATTTAATTTTGAAAGTAACAACTCCTATTAAGTAAACTTATTTAGCAATACCGCTCGTGAACATAAAAACTCAATTCGGCTCATTGAAATTTTATTCACGCGGTTGGTTCATCAAACGTCTAGAATTGAAGTGAACCTGAACCGTTTTTAATTAAGCCCCTTCTTGTGCAGCGGAATAATCGTAAGGGGCGCGCGATGGCCTCTTAGCGCCGTGTCTTACAATTATTTACTCCGCGCTGGATATCATTATTACTGGTTTTTATGGAGGTTGATCTTTTACGGCGAGATCCGTTCCTCGCGACCGACATCCCCACTCCGTTATATTAGTCTGTTCCGAGACACAGTCTCTCGCGTACCTTACATCACTATACAAACTTTGAATTATTCTTTCCAAGTTAGACGTTTTCTGTTGTAGGTCTCTGTTGCCGGAGCAGCACCTATTTCTGCTGCCAAACAGTAGTGTATAAAAAATTTTGTTTCAAATTGAAGGGCGTTGTAGTTTATGAAATTATTGGGGTAATGAGACTCAACATCCTATGTTTCAAGGTGACGAGGACAATGTGGTGTTGTGTATCATCTTAACCAGCTCCATGTTGTTATAGGTAGGCGTATAATTTACGATCAGGTGAACGTATCGCTTATTTCATCTAAAAAAATGAATCAAAAGATATCTTTTTATTCTTTTACCTACTTCTGCTCTCAAGGATTAAGAGCTTTTGACACAAAATTTGTGTAGAATAAAAACAATATTATTATACATAAATAAAAGTAAAACATGTATTGGATATTTGTAAAGTATTGCACAAAACACTTCTTATTCGCTATTTGTATTGTGAAATACATTATGAGATTTACAGTTGTGGAGGTCTATCGGTTGATATGATGGTGATTGAAATATTAAATTTATTATTTTGTTTTGCAAATCAAGGGACAATTTTGTTTTATATGTATTATAATATTATCATATTACACAAACACAATATAAGACTGCAGTAGACATTCATCGGTCGAGATGACGAACTTCCAAGTTTTACTATCTTAAACCATTACATTGTTTGAAGTATATTTATAAAGTTACTCTGAAGTTCAGATCTTCTAAAGCTAATTAAGATTGCATTGTTAACTAGCTTCTTTCAACTTGTACAAACTTCGACATCTTGTATTATTACTTTATATAACTTACCATACAATTTGAGACATCTTTTTTAAGTAACATTTTAATACGATTGAAAAATCGCGATTGTGTTCTATATACACAAAATTCAGTATTGAATCGCGGTAGTAATAGATATATGTAATAAGCGACTCCTACACGAATTCACATGTCGATCGATTGATACACTAAATATCGATACTGTTGAGTAAATGTGATCGTTTTTCAATATGGTGACGCGACCCTAATCAATTATTGCCAGAGAGGAACCTCGGCCCGGCGTGGTGGGCGGGGCGCGGCGATAAACGAATGGGGAAAAAATTCAAAAGCGGTGCGGGCCCCCTAAAATTATATTAGCTTGGACTGCTTGTTTGCAGCGCACTCAACTTTCCGAATCACAATAATGGTATTAAACACTTGTAGCGTTAGCACAATCAGCCGTACCAAAATCCAAACATAACTGACTGTTCCCTTGATTACCCTTGTTCCTTTTCGATTCTTACCAAGATTGAGAGGCTATTGAATATAACAAACACATCCTAACTTCAAAAAAAAAAGAAAAGAGAACATATTTGGCACAGCTCATTTAACGTTCGTATTGACAAATTCGTAAAAAGTGAGATATCATTATTCCCTTGTTAAGTGTTAAATAAATAATATAACATATATCAGATCGAGACAAATATATGTCAATAACAACTTTAACAATAATAAAAATACGTGAAGAACGTAAATGTATGAAATGAAGATTAAACTAATTATCAATTATGTTTATAATAACATATATCGTCAACGTTACTCTTTAAATATTGTGACAAATGGTTGGCAAAAAAGAATATAAGGTGTTATTTCAGACACCTGAAAAAATTTAAGACGCGCCGCAACCCCCGGGCGCACTCCGCGAATCAAATAACTTAACCGCTTTTGTTATGTTAATACCTCGTCGAAATTATCCGTTCCGCGTATAATCCCGAAACAAATAAAAAAGTTCGCATCGCCGCATAAAGCCTCGCTTTATTTTCGGCTTCACCTGGAATCTATACCTTCACCGCTTTTACGGGGATAATAAACTCGAGGAACTTTCCAAGCAATCCTATTACGATTAGATTTAATATGCAACTTTCGTTTTTCAATTTTCTAAAAAGGGGGCTGGTAATTTTTTAGAATAGTAACGAAAATATAACATTAGTATGTTGTTATGTCAATATTTATTGGAATAATATATAATAATTAAATATAATAATATAATTAATTGGTATGAAAACTTTCTAACCCCTAGTGTGCATATTGTGAATAACTTCATAGTTTGTTGAAAAGCTATTACTTATTCTAATTTGTCGCATTTATAAGACGTCTCTAAGGGCGTACTTAGGATGTGACGTCTGTCCCCCGCCCGGCCCCTGCTCGCCCTGCTCGCTCCGCCCCACGCCGTCATCATCGCCGACCCGCCCGGGCAAATCCGAACAAAATTAAATCGAATTTCTACTCGAACGAGTTGGGGAATCTTGAGGTCTTTGAGATCGGAATGTCCGTCACTCGGGAGATGATCAAACAGATCGCCGTGTAGCTCACATCGAACATTCCCAATACACGATGTACTTCTATAATTTTAGATTAGATTTAATCCTTTCAACATGTCAGTATCACTTTTCCCAGTTACATTTCAATGCTTCACTTTAAAAATATTACCACACAAATAGTAGTATCCAACCCCAATGTAATTACAATCTTTTAATGTTACTTAAAGTTAATCGAAGAACAAAAAAAAAACTTAAATTATACTTTTTTTTTAGTCTACGTATTTGATGAATTGGATAATTCCCTAGAGAACATAATCTTCATGCGCATAATCCAATTAGGGTCACAAGCACAAGACAAATTTACATATCGGAACTTTGCTCAAATATAAACGTCAAAAGTATTTCCTCTGTATTAACACTTGACGACTATTAATAACAATACAATTTCGTTGAACGATAAATGTTTTTCAGTAGAAAAGTATTCAGTGCTGGGAATTATGTTTTTCATTTATAATAGGCCTCCGTTTATCGACAGAAGCGGTTCGGAAACAAATTTATAGTGGGCAACATTCGCCTTGGGCGAGCGGTGTTCCACTTTGAATTAACTACGTTATTGTTGCCGTAAACAATACAAAATAAATCACTTGCCCGGTGAACAGTTCGCGATGTGAGCAAACCGGCTTACGTCTGAGGAGACAGTTCTTCTGGTGTTTCATCTTAGTTTCTTTGTCGTCGTATACTTTGGGAGGATATTTAGATATATCATAAAGCAGCGCTCGCCAGTGATAGTACGTGTGAAAATTTCGATGGTCTGCAGAAAAAAGGGGAATGTAACATAACCTATGTAATATATATAATCTGCAAACGTCACTGCTTTTTGCAGTGACATTGTATAAACATGTCGTGTTCACAAATTTATATTTATTATAATTCTATATATTAAAAGTCCTATAAAGATATAAGAATTAAGCTCTGTTTAAATTCAAATTATCACATGATAAAATTAAAAACGGGTCAATGTATGTGCCTTTATACCGTAAGGTCCTTTAATCCTCTTAGTCGTCCGCATGTGGTCAACAAATGGGTTCTGATGGAAATTATCCTAGGCCTCTCCTGTTATCTCACTAAACAATTATCTAATCGTTATAGATATTAACTAAGCCAATACATTGATTAAACTGAAGTTTTTTTATTAATATTCTTTCTATTACACAAAGCGACAACACGAGCATGACGCACCTGATGTTTTATTACCCTAATAATCTCACTATCTATAGCGTCCTTCAAATCAGAACATAGTAATGTTTGTACACTACTGTTTGGTAGTAGACATGGTTTCTACCTAGATGGCTCTCAAATAACAGAGTGTTTGTTGCCTTCAATAACAAGCATAGCATTTTGATGATACGATTGTATTATAGTACCTGCATATTGTCAGCTCGTTCATAAGGTACTAATAACCATAATACTGAAGATATATATACGGTTAACATATACAATACGCAGGAGACATGGACATCAATATAATATTATTGGGTAGTTACGCAGTATATGTTTTTTAAAAGAAATATTGTATGAAAGCCTAATTTATGCTGTTTCTTCAGTTTAATGTACACTCGTAGGTTGGCGGTGGCGGTGGCGATGTCCCGCGGCGGTAAATCGCGTTGTCGGTTTCACCGTCGATCTGTTGCATTAGTTTTAACGCTTATTGGACATGACCGGTGTCATGTTTTTATAAACTCCTGCTGAGAAAAGTGTATGATTCTCCGTGTGATACGATTCAAAACAAACTGCTTACACAATCATTAACAATCGCATTATATACACAAATTCTGCAAAGGTAAACACCCGCTATATTTTAAAAAAAATTGTACTAATTGTTATGGTTATTAGAATTGTTAAATAAAGTTTTATATGTATCTGAAAAATTCGAAGACATTGCGATAAGCAAAATATAAAAAATAACTCCGCAGCCACAACTTCAATCTACTTTGTCTAAATATGCCTGTATCACAGATAAATAGTGTCTATGAAACAGATTTGCGAAGATGAGTTCCGATCCGTCTCTACTCGCAGCCTAAGAATTCAATCATGTTGAAAATATTGAACGTCTCTTGGTGGCAATCGGCACGGAGAGCTTTACTATCTGGTTTACAGGGTTTTGCCACCGCAAACCATTTCCTGAAATACAGGTTTATACCTATCAGTCTGATAGATTTATTTAATACAAAGTAAACACAAAGAATATTCAGCAACATTCCTCTGTGGGTTCAGTGTAGAATACTACTTAGTCTCTACTATTGACAATGAATCTAGATTTAAAAATCTATTATATACATTTAATAAAAACAAGTATAAAGCAGTAGATTTCTAGTGTACTCGTTTATATTATTTACGTAGTTAACCTAATTTATTTAATGGCCTATGTAATTAGTACACATGTTATGTAATATTTTAATCGTATTCATATCTCGAGATAGTTATTAAAGTTAACGATTTAAAAATTGACATTAAAACAAGTTTACATAGGATTTTATAAAAAAATATTAAATAACTTCCTGATAACCTTTATCTATAAATGCCGTTTATGTTTGTTTGCTAACATTAAGTGATTGGTTTAATTTGTTTTATCAATTAATTTAGCTTAAAGGTTAAATAATATTAAAATTAAGTTAACATTCACACGTATAAACATTTAGCCCATGTGATGTCTTATTATTATCTATTAAGGTGAATGTATCGGAATATTATATGCATTTTAATATTTTAACGCAAAATTTGAGTCTAGCTATGTCCCAATGATACTAGAGCATCTCACACGTGGTTATGCATCTAGGGGCAGACGTAATTTCCCATAGCATATCCGGCGCGACGTGTTGAACTGGCGACCCTGGCGTGCCCGAGCGTAACTCACACCGGCGCCTTATCGGCCCAACCGCCGGCCGCCTTATTTGCTCACCATTATTTCACATGACCCTCGGTTATTCCACTGTTGTCACGGAACACATTAAACGCTGCTTTCCTGTTTAATATTTTGAACAATTTTTCTATTACATAATTTTACTGGTGGTTGGTCTCTGTTACTAGGAACTGATAAGGCAGATCCCGCTGCAGCACCTTTTTCTGCTCAATGGCAGCGCAAAAATAACTGTGTTGCGATTTGAAGGATGTTTTGTAACTAGAGAAATTATTGTTTTTTTTTATGATGAAATTGCACCACTATTTTTTTTTTGTTACCTATGCCACCATCATCGGACTCAGGGTTCGCCGATCTGATATCCTGGTACGAAAATTATTGGTGTAATAAAGAATTAAATCTTATTTCAAGATGATGAACACGATGTGGTGCTGTGTATATCATCCTAAGTAGTGTAACGTTGTTATGGGCAAGCAACTTGCCATCAGGTGACGCTTGTCTTCGGCTCGTTGAATAAAAAAAAATTAAAATAATTTATTTCTTATTAAAGTAGTGGTAGTTACCGAGCCATTCACAAGGCTTGCCCGACTAAGCCCCTGGCCTGCGAGAATACACTGGTCTCTGGGTTGCACCCAATTACCGGATACAGTTTTCTAATGTAAAAAGTATCTGAAATAGTTATACTTATTTATTTTTACATTTTATACCAGACTTGGAATATCCGTTGCATAAATTGTAAATTCAGTAAAAGCACTATTGAAAGTCTACTTGCAATTAAGTTTTAAAGTAAACCAATAAAATAGAACTTTTCGCAACTTTAATATGTGAAGGTTATATAACGTAACCAATCTCGTATTCTTATAAAAAGACATTAGGAAACGAACGAATTCTTGGAGCCAGTTATTAAATAACACCAACTGGAATTGCTTCAGCATAGCAGGAGCGCTACGCGTGTGGTCTGCAGTAATGTGTGTCATCAGAACTTGTAACTACGGCCAATGAACTGCACCTGCTTATTGTCTCTCTGTACTGTCTTATAGTTCTAAATGACCACAAACTTTCAATACAAGCGCGATCCATATAACCTAGAAGATCTTTTGTATCATTTTATGTCTTAGTAATATTCATCTAATTTTAAAATATGAATTACAATAGCTACATAATATTTTTTTTGTTTGACGTCTATCGGCTGATGGTGATGATGATGACATGATATTATTGTAATGAACAGATCTATTGTAGTTTTATTTAAAAAAATCTAAGGGCGTAAGGAAACTTAAACGTAATTGTGTGTTTTGTGTAAATTTTAAAGTTGCAAAATTTAAGCAGTATTAGTGCGCTTTTATATTCGTGGAGTCGCTCCAGAGGATATGGAGCGGTCTTTAACGTGGACAGTGTTCCGATTTGACATGTGAATGCTCCGGTTAATTCCGTTAACGAGTTCGCTCGAAAGCGGATCTATGTGTGCGCGTGTCAACACGCATGCATATCTGTCTGCTGCCCTGTGTGTGCAATGTGTCGGTCTGTGGTGCATTCCAGTGATGTTTGATGTGCGCCGATGATAAACGACTTGAAAGACTACGGGATTCGCATTTGGTCACAATTTCTTGACTCTGATATATTACTTAGTAGCCTGCCTGCAAGTTTATGAATTTTTATACACTGAATAGTCTCTAAATTTTAACGTCATTTGCTCGTATATAAAACGCACTGCATTAATGACTTCCGTTCCCCATTGGAATTTTTATAGTATTATAAAAATTTTTGTTTTATTATGGAGAAGTTATCTTCATCGTTTGTCACATGGTCTCATCATCATCAGCCGATAGACTTCCACTGTTGGACATAGGCCTTCCCCAAAGATGTCCACATCGATCGGTCTCGCGTTGTTCACATCCAATAGATTCCCGCGATTCTCACCAGATCGCCGTGCCACGTTGTGGAGGGCGGTCATATGGTCTATTAGCCAAAAATCAATATTTTTTTATTTACACACTATAATGCATACCAAAGCAATAACTAGTATAACTATTTATTTTATTTATATGCAGAGCAAAATTAATACCTCGTACGCTCTCCTTTCACTTTCATCAAATTATATGTCCCATCATAAGTGTATACATGTATATATTCATACATTTAGATTGCCCGGTTGCTCTAAGAGTTCTCTTCATTTCACATGGATACGTTAAACGCTAAAATAACAAGTTGTCCGGTCCCACGCTAAAAGCTCTTCTACGAGAGACACATCTCGGCCAAAGCAAATAGTGAATTTGTGTAAATAATGATTTGGATCGTTCCTATCTTGTTTAAATGGTATTGAATAAGGAAAATCACAAATAATTTTACTTGTATAAGATCAGTAATATTATTTGCCGAAGAAGATAAGACTTCTGAATCTACAATTTCATTTATAATTTCGTGTATTCATAATGGATGTTATAAGAATAAAGTCTAAAAAATAGCAGTGGAAATTAAAGAAATCGATTACAACTATTTATTGGTTAAAAGAACTGCAGATTGTATTTAGTAAAAATCCTTAACAATGTAGTTCATTTTCTATTAGGTAGAATTTGTTACAAAGGAAAGTATATCCACCGTGTCTATGAATAAACGGCCAGCGTTTTTATTTTAGAAAATATGCAGTCTTTATGACCTTTAAGTCTTTATTATGAGCTTCAAAAGTATAAGATTTCAGAATTGTGAATATTCCATGTTTTTATGTCGCAGAATAATGTAACTGTTAGTGTCGACGTATTTTAGAAAGTGAGTCAGAATATCTTGTTATTTTCCAAGACCTTACTGGTACCGATATACAAGGTGTTTAATATCGTGTACTCAATAATATCACTAGCTATAACGCCAATAATATCTGAACAGTTAAACGACACTAAACTACCACTGGTAAAAGAAACAGACACTGCGAATAGTATTTATTCATGTTCAGGTAATGTTATCTTTTTCAATAAAAATATGGGGCAATTAGAATTGTTCGTCGAAATAAAAAGTTATAAAAACTAGGGTTATGGTACAATAATGTGTGGACTTAAAGAGAAAATTGACAGGTTGTTATCAGGTTAACGCGCTTTACAACAGCAGACCATATCACCTAGTGATACTTAACACCTAGTGAAAATATGGTCAAGCACTAGCCTATTTATTATGCTTTGTGGATTAAAGGAAAGCCCATTACGTCTGAAAATAAAAATTGGATTGCGTCGCAACATGGCAGCCCTGATGCCAAACAAATCACTGGGTCGGGCATTGACAACAGCTCGCTGCTGTCGATGGTGTGCGCTCGCAAATTGACTCCTCACTCAGTTACCGCGTCCCGTAATGACGTTGTGAATGTGGCATCATAGGGAAGAGAAGAGGAGAGTCTTCTTATAAATAGGAAGAATATAATGTCGCAACAAATGTATACTTACTGCTGTTGCTGCTGCTTCGAGATGTGGATCTGTCACAATATGCAAAAAATGAAAAAAAAAATAATTCTTAACTCGGCAATATACACTTAGGTTAGAATAAATTCATAACACGATTAATTTGCTATACCCGCGATTTAATAACAATAAAGAAGTACGTCTAAGATATTTAAGAAATGTATGACATTATTTTTAATATTACTTTTATAACAGTTTTTTTACTTGGCTTATAAAAAGTTTCTGAAATTCGATAACATACATACTTAAATATTATTTGTTATAATGACTATGTATGTATAATGTGTATGTATAATGACGAATAAGGTGTTAGTACCGAATTATCCGTTTAAATTAAAGCATATATAAAGAACATGTGAAATTTTAAAGAGAATGTGACTGTAATAATAGTATTAATCTCGGCTATTTAAAAACTTCTTCAATACGATATAATTTGTACACGACATGAATTAAAACCTTTGTGAACATTTCAAAATTTCGCAGAGCTCGTTCAAAAGCGCTGCCGTATCCGCTCAAGTGCAGTAATAAGCCGCCGGATAAAAACCGGAGGCAGTTATGAAGCGTTACAGTAGTCGCTTCCTTTTATTCGAAATACGACCGAGTTTGCGAATTTCAGATAGGTGGTCTCGTGTTTAGGGATCTGTACGAATTATCCTTGTAAATCACTACCATATAACTTCATGAGGAACATATATCCTTTGGCTTTCTGATAATTTTTACTTGATAAACATTTTTGTTAATATATCATTATCTGAATCAATGAATATCCGCATGTGAATACAGTGGAGAAAATTAAAATAAATCTCTATAAGTATCCGATAATACAGATTTAGTCTTTCACATATTG
This sequence comes from Ornithoptera alexandrae, assembly GCA_029030555.1. Taxonomy (NCBI): domain Eukaryota; kingdom Metazoa; phylum Arthropoda; class Insecta; order Lepidoptera; family Papilionidae; genus Ornithoptera; species Ornithoptera alexandrae. The sequence continues at coordinate 3,871,406 of JARDVY010000011.1, read as the reverse complement.
TTAAGCTAACTCCGTGAAGATTATTTGCTTTTTCTTTATATACTTATGATAAATATTTTTTAGAAGAAATAGAATTAAAGTGTCCGTTTGTAAACTCAAAATTACATCGTTTTTTAATATTTAACGTTGATGTACAATACTTAATGCAGATAGATCTAGAAAATATTTTGTCTCTTTTAAAGTATATATGTTCTAAGATACAGGAAAGGGAAACGCTTCTTTAAAAAATTGGAGATCCACACGAGATTTAATAAATGCAACAATAAATAAAGAAATTGTAATTTAGTTTGATCTGTTTTACTAGCAAAAGTCTATAGCATAATTGATTAATAATTGAGCGGAAATCTAATTATAGAACTTATTTTTTTTTATATTTAAAAGGTTCGTGCTTGACCACGGTACGGTACCACCTCAGATAGTAAAAGCTTCTTCTCTCAAAGACATTCACGTTGTATTTGGACGGAAACATTGACGCTCGCTAGTTGTTCCACTTCTTTGCTTCCCTTCATATCAAAAATGAGTAGGTAAACCTCTTTATTTGCGAACAAAGGTTATTTCCAACATAAGGAAGTGTGACTAGCCGTGCTCATCTGATGATAAAAAGATGATGCGATTTACATCTCTCCAATTAGAAGAGTTTAAAAGTTTTTTCCGAAAATATTGTATCGTACGAGTATAGTGATTAAGACAATGACAAATATTTTTTTTATATGTCAATACATTAAAGAAAATATTTTACCACTAAAGACTAACTCACCGCTTACCATAAAGTGGTATCATAGTGAAGCACGAGTCTATATAATTAAAAAAAATATATTAAATGTCGACAACATTAGCACAAGTACCGCATGTAACATATTGGATATAACGTTGACTTCACGGCCTTAGCTTCCATTGCACACACATCGCACACAGCTGCAATTGTATTGCCCTCGTCGCGTCTTTTGTGTACTGATTGTTATAAATCATGTTCTACCTTATAATTATATTTTTTTTCTCGGTATTAAATAGGATACGAAAAAAAAAATTGACTGAAGTTTATTGAGAGTAAATATCTCTTGATGTAAAACTTCTTGGTGGGTATTACGACTGTGTTCATTTTGCTACTGTGTAAACATATTAACATCCAAATTGCTATATTTAGGCATATCATATACTTGTGCATTCCGTTTGTTTACTCTTTGCCAGGTGAACGGTCTAGATTGTCCGCAAATTGTAGTCTTAGTCGCTTTTTCATATACAACAATATTTCTAATACCAGCAATTTCAAGTACTATGAAATAAAACACCACATAAATTACTCAAACATATTTTGAACTTCCGATTGATATTTATTTTGCGATATCATCTCAGTATGCTTGAGAGGGGGTCTATTTCCGGTACCTTACTGTCTGCCGGTGGCCCCAGCTGTCAGTTACTGGTTCGTGCATGCGACGGACCACGGTCACCCTTGACATTCATTCGGCTCCATAACTGTTTACAACACAACACTGTTCACGTGTTTCGTAAACGCAATCACATTGTATTGTTACAGCGCTGTTCGGAAAGGAGGCGAGATTTTTTTTTTACATTCAAGCCTGATGACTAGACGGAATACGGCCTGGTGATTAATGATTGAGTTTATTTTGTGTTCAATATTATACTATTAAGGCTTGTACTTTGTAATTAAATATGGGTAAAGTGCTCGATTGTTAATTCCTTTGTAAAACATATTTAAAATCAAAAAAGGTTTAATGTTTTATTGTAAAGTTTTAATCTTTTAAATTTACTGTTAAACGTCATAAGTTGTTAGACCGTATCTTTGCTGATAGATGGCACTGTATCTATGAAATATCGTCTTATGGTCGTGATTTTTTAAAAGGCTAGACAGTGATTTTTGTCTTAGGTAAGGAAGAAACAGGAAGAATAAAGGTGTCAAGTTAATTGAAAGATGCAGTTTAAGAAGACAAGAAATTCACTCGGACCATCAGTGTGCAATCAAACAATTGCACAGAAATTAATTTAAATGAACTTTTGGACTTATAGCACGAATATATAGATGATTATGACTTGTATAGTTAAAAAGGATAAAACATATTTTTTAAGATACAACACGTAAATCTGACATCAATTAGATTCTTAACAAAAAAATATGCGCTTAGGATTATAATAACAATACACTTTTATGTAGCACTTTGCCTTTTTTTTCATGCATACACAAGCCTTCGATAGTTTCCCTTAATTTTTTATTACTTGTTTACGCTATGCTTTTATCCTTATTTATAGTAACATTTCATTAAAATTTAGTATCGTCATAAAATTGATGACTGCCACGAATGTCTACTTCCGCATTGGTGGTTTTTTACGTGCAAAAGTAGTTTCCGTGTCTACTGGTCCTGTAAAATTATTAGGTTCTTACATGTGAAATTAATGTTTTGTCGTACAAACCATTCTGATCTGAAATATCTCCTCTTTGGTTACTTTGGTTAATTCCAAATTCAAATTTATAAATTCATTTAGCTGGGACTATTGAGTATTGAAAACAGTTATTTATTTGTTTTTCCCTTATTATATTTTTTTTGGCGTCGCTTATTACCGCACAATGGAAAACATGAAATACCGTTATATTTACGAGTACGAGTTCTACCGTGACACCAGTGCTGCAGAAACAGCTCGAAGGATTAATGATGTGTACGGCGCTGGTGTCGCAAAAGAAAACACGGTACGTTTTTGGTTTCAACGTTTTCGCTCTGGAAATTTCCACCTTCAGAACCAACCCCGTGGACGGCCGGAGACCAAACTGAAAAATGAAGAATTAAAGGCTATTGTGGAAGCGGATCCTTCACAAAGCACTTCAGAGATGGCTGCAGGCTTCGGGGTAAGTGACAAAACTGTATTAATCCACTTGAAGCAAATCGGGAAAGTTAAAAAAACTTAAACGATGGGTACCTAATGAACTGAGTGAATCGAACTTACAAATACGCGTCGACTGCTGCTGCTGTGTTACTATGCTCAACCGACACAATAATGAAGGGATTTTAAATCGAATCATTACGTGTGATGAAAAGTGGATACTGTACGATAATCGGAAGCGCTCGTCACAATGGCTGAACCATTGAGGCTCAGCGAAATCTTGTCCTAAACGAAAATTGATTCAAAAAAAGTCGTTCACTACAGCTTCCTAAAATCTGGCCGAACGATTACGGCAGATATCTATTGTCAGCAACTGCAAACTATGAAGGAAAAACTAGCTGCTAAACAACCAAGATTGGTCAATCGCTCTAGGCCACTGCTGTGCTTGACGACACACTGCACAACAAACAATCACTAAGTTAGATGAGCTACATTTGGAATGTCTGCGACATCCACCGTACTTCCCGGACCTTGCCCTAACAGATTACCATTTTTTCCGGAATTTGGACAACTTCTTACAAGGAAACAAATTCAACTCCGATGCGGCAGTCCAAACCACCTCCAAAGAGGTTTATTGATTCTCGCTCCCATGGTTTTTTCAGTGAAGGGATCAATGAACTACCTGCGAGATGGCAAAAGTGCATAGATAACAACGGTGCATACTTTAATTCATTAAATATATTTTACAAAAAAAAATACTTAATATTCCTCCCATACAAAACGTCAATTTTATATGTAAGGACCTAATATTATCTGATTGCATTTTTGGCTGAGCTATCTTCAACGAGTAAAGACATTTCATCGCAGTTCGATTTATATAAAAGAGACTTGCTATTAACTTGTTTTTGTTTCTCTAACAAACGTGGATCTTGATGTTTGTTAAACATTTACTGGTGGTTTGGACTGTGTTGCCAGATATTGTCCGCAGAGCACATTTCTACCCCTAAATAGTAATGTGATAACCTCACTGATTTGGAAGCTGTCGTAGCTATTAAATTACCGGGGGTAATGATTAAAATCTTGTCACAAGGCGAAAAGCACAATGTGATGCTGTGGGCATCAGGTGAACGTCTCGCTCGTCTCGTCGCTTCATCGATTTTAAAAAAATCAACTCTACTGGGTTCTACTACGGTTCCTACTGTTCGTTCACATGAATAGCAATTACATAAAATAGCTTGAGAAAATCCTCACGCATAAAATCCGAGGGTTATTTTAATAAGCCATCCCGGACGGCGGTGATTTACTGCTCGCGAATGAAATATTTATGAGAATCGCTCATTTTAAGCCACCCTAATAGCGCACGGGGGTAGGTAAGGCGCTTTGTGTCACAGTTTTGCGTTTCAGATGTTACCTCACTGCGTTAGCGTCCTTTGATCGTAACCATCCGTCGTGAAGCTCCCTGGGCCGTGAATGAAATAATATCAGTATTAAGAGTTTCGCAATTTCAATTAATGAGTAAACTTAACGATTGTTTATGTTTATTTTGACGCGTGTGTTTATTAGAACAACTCTGAACAACTAAAATTGTTATTTTAATTAACCATAATTAATTGATATAGATATATATAGATTTAATGTTTATCATGTTTACCGTAATTATAAAAACGGTGGCATAGTTGTCTTGTACTGAATTTAGTTAACGAAATAATATCGGGGTATAATGACAGCCATTTTAATGTTCCCACTGCTGGGAGTCAAGTCCTTCTCTCAGTAGCAGAGTCAAGGCCTTTTATCCAACACGTTCCCAAGAAAGCTGTCGTTATTGGCACATGACGGTTTCTTTATGAAGTTTTCTTTACCGGAACTAAAGTTCAGTGGGGACCGAACCCGCTCCTCTACTGCCTTACGCACTCTACTATTACGGCCTCCAATATATTTATTAATTTTTTTCTGTTACGGTTATATTCGTTGATTTTATGTTCCTTTCAACTGCATTAACATATTACAAATAAAAACAAACTTACCAGCAAGCTTACATATTATGAGTGCTGGTAAGCAGTGTTTTTATTGTCTTTTCACCTGTGTTATTCGAATGCCCTAAATAAAGTAATAAAGGCGTGGCGCACCCGTTCCTCGTGGCAGCGACCTCCGCAGGGGTCACTCGTTGCGTATTTGTATCAGGCCCCGGCTGGACAGCTTGATGTACGAGCTCCCCCGGGGACGCTGGCGAATTGATTCTGACACCGATGGTGTGAAATATGAAATACAGACAACAACGCGCGGCAATGTGTAACAGTGAACGAGAAAAAATTCTTAAAAAACATTGTCATCCAAATCGCTAATTATTTATTTAACTATCGTGATATCTACTCATGGTTCGTTTTAAAGAGTAATACCAATAAATATCTATACAAGATTAGGGCAGGTTGATAATAATCCTGATAATTAATTGATATACTGGTGGTAGATTACTGTTGAGACCGTATAAGTAATATACAAATATTACTGTGTTCCAGTTTGAATGGCGCTGCAGCTAGTGAATTTACTAGGGAAACATTTTACGTCTCAAGACGACAAGCACAGTATGATGTTGTGTGTATTGTTTAACATCAGGTGAACGTCTCCCTCGTCTCGTCGCTTCGTCGAATAAAAAATATAGGCGCTATGGGCATCTAACCTTCCAATGCATATTAACATTTTCTTAATGTATATATCAATAGTATTTGGTAATCGCATAAAAAAAAACAAAAGTATAAATGATATTTACTATTTTTTTAATTAATGTCTAGATATATGTAATGTCGTAATAAAACCTTGTCATGATAAATCCCAAAAAGTAATAAGACTAGATAATCCAAACTACTAGTGCAATATTTAATCTACACATAAAATACTTTCATTTGGGGGAAAGTGCGTAAAACAATTTACTTATAGACTTATGAATTACGATGTGTTAAATTCTGAAACTCCGGTACGCACATCTGGCGGCCAAGTGCGCTTAAAATCGTCGTGTGGCCATTAACCCACAACCTTTGGCAACTAATGCTAAATCTATCCAGTATAGAGACCGTTATGCGGACGTTATAACGTATGACATCTCACAGATCGCAGTATAATGTTTACAAAGGTAATTATTCAATAGTCGAGAGGATCGTAGTTCTACGATCAAGTAACGACGGTATAGCACACGCGCAGTGTCTGTTAAATTCTATGGTTGTGTTTCTGTGAAATGGTAACATTGTAATGTATACGCTTACTTAATAAGATAAAACTTCAAGTGTTAAATATCAGAGCGGATATATTATGTACATTTTAAATTGTACAACTTTTAAGTGGTAGACTATGTCCATATTGATTTTTATAGAACTTATCACCAGTATTGTGATATCTTAAACTATATTAATTAATTTAATTATTCAGAATCTATTAAATCAAATATCAAACATTGCTCTCATGTGGTACTCGGACTGAAATATTCCCATCGTCATTCTACCCTCGCCGTAGCGTGAAAAAGCAACAAAGGAATGAATAATTTCTTGGAAAGGGCAGGAGTTTTACCTGTGACCGTTGCTACCATATTATACTTATGAACATAGCTAATATGTATATCCTTCTTGAACGACCCAAATTCAATAGTGAGCATAATTGGATAATAATAATGATAAAGATATATAGTTTAAAGCTTTAAAGGCTGACCACGATCCTCGCACATGCGGAAACAACCTTAAAAAGACGGATATAGATCAAACAAAACTTCTGTTAATATTTAGCATATAGGTTGATCTAGATAATCTCAAAAAGAATCAGTACTCTAATTACTAGCTGCTCTGCGCCCGGTTTGCTGGCCGTCACATAAAAATATACTTGAAATTTCTCTGAAATGTTCCTTGAGAGCAACCGCAACCGCTAATGACTTTCAATAGCAACCGTTACTGTAGCAACCTCATAAATAATACGAAGTGAAAATGTTTATAAAAATTAATTAGAAATAAAATAATGAAGTATCTATGAAATTCAAATAATAAATAGCCTATAACCATCTACAAGTCGTTCCGCCTCGAATGGTCATGTTCCCATGTTTATACGTTCAGAAGTTTTCATATGATTGGCGAACAAACACAATTTTTTTATTTATTATTTTCCATTTTCATTATATATATAGACATATTTTCCAAGAAGATACCACATTATTACTTGTTTCTATTACTTCTAAATTATTCATTACCTATTGCAACCTTGCGCTTGAGGATAATGTTATTACACGTTACGACTTTTAGTGTCGTGTTATAGTGCAGTTAATTGTTTATAATCTTGTAACTTTATCCGTGATGGTAAAGATCATTATCGTTTGAAATTTTACGTGGACAGGTTCGCGTTCTATTTGCATATAAATTTCATCACACAATGTTGCAACCGATCGCTGCTATGGACTGATTTGCCCATCGAACGTAGTTTCTACTTATTAATGAAACACAACTATGTCTAGCCAGTAATGCTACATTATTTATACGTATTGGTATGTAGTGTCATTTACCGCTCTATCGAATTGTATGATCTTTATTATTAAAACCTTGTTTCTGTGTAAAACGTTGAATACGTAGAAATTATAAATTTACTCAGTATTATTAACGTACAATGATTTCAAGAAATTTCGATGTTTGTTTATATCGATCTGTTTCATGGAAAGAATCCCGTAGAGTATTTCAAAAGTTCGAGTGAGTTGTTGTTAACCACTTTAGTTAGTAGTTTTGCTTGTAATGAATTCTTCGCTTGTCAAGGTCTGTGGTAGCAAAGGTAAAATTTAAAGCTTTAGCTACACGAATCCATTAAGTTAATAAAAAAATCTGATACGAATTCCATCATTTCTGATGAAAAACTTATTTGTCGTTTAGTATTATAAATCATGTTTTTAATAAATTTTAAAATTCTAAACTTTTAGAACATTTATTATACGTATGACGCCCATGACATACACGAGCGCGCTGCCTTTTCATAACCCTGTCAATCGTATAAGATTTATTTGCATAATTAGATATTTATATTATAAAGAGTTCAGGAATAATTGAAAAATGCGACGTACTCCAATATTCCTTTATTATGCTAAGGTCTCAACATTTTGTCTACAGCAGTATAACGCATACGTACTTAATTCTTTATTCTCTTTAACTAAATGACTGAATCTGATAACAGAGCGAATATGATTTAGAAACTATGTCTATGTCAAATATTATTTACTATTACTGACTCGACATTACATTTGTCTCAAAGAGACGACCACAATGTGGTATTAACTAGCATCACAATCACCGTGTAATTGTCAAGTGCGTTTCGTTTTATTTTGTCCAAATAAATATAAAGTAATAATTTCATAGAATAATCAAACAGCGTTTATTGAGCAAATTAAACTGTTTATATTTAATGAAACTGTATTTAAGCATAATATATTCAAAGGCTGATACTCTTCTTTGTCTTTACCGTAGAGCTTAAAGCTCGGTGATTTTAAATTTAATTTCAAACTTGCCGCCGTCGAGTGAAAGACGAGAAGCCGACGAGGGATGCTTAATAATTTTTTACTCCTACAGTATTCTCTTTTTATTGCAGTAAATGTTGTTAAACAAGTTGAATTTTTAATATGAGATTATGACAGTATATTCATATAATAGTTTGATTTTTTGGAAAACGGCTTTTCCGATTTTTGTAAAAGTTTTTTTATTCGAAACACTGATATTTTTGCATTAATATATCAATTTTGAAATAAACAATGACAAAACTTCAAATAAATACGGTCAAACATGAGCGGTATAGAAATTTCTCGTTGGGTTACCCACGAGTTGCGGGACTAAATCTCGTATAAAAGCTCACGTGACCCATATTTCTTATGAGTTACTCATCAGACATTGACAAGTACACATCGCTTTAAGCTCCCAGTATTTGAATCGCAATCCAATGGACATCACCTGAGAAGCAGCGGCCCAAGTTGTAGCTTTGTTGCAAGCGGGCCATAATCAACGGCAAGTCGCTCTTGACCTTAAGATAAGCCAATCAGCTGTTTCACGAGTACACAGAAGGTTTCAAGAGACTGGTGGCTTCATTCAGATACTACAAACCAACAGACACCGGAGCACATCTGAGACGGACAACCGGTTCATTGTCTCAACTTCGTTGAGAAATCGTCATCCCACGGGCGTAGATGTGCAACAGGTGCTCAGAAGGTTTCAAGGAGTGGCTGTATGTCAGTGGACAACTGAAAGACGCCTGAAGAGAGCCAATTTAACTCCAAAGCTGCCAACCAGAGGCTCGAAACTGACCGCAGCTTACCGTCAAGCACGACTTCAATTTGCTCGTGCGTCAAAAAAAATTGATAAAGTCCTTGAATAAGCGCATGCGAGCCGTTATAAAAGCAAGTGGAGGCAATACAAAGTATTGATGATTTTAACTTTCTTTACTTTTACGAAAAATTTATTTTTTATGCATTTCTGTCCAAATTAAATTTCATCAATAAATACTCAACCGATTTTTCTCTTTAGAAAGGTATTTTTTAGAGAAAAGATTAGTCTCACAAACAAAAAAAAAACAAGAAAATCGAATAAGCCATTTTCTGAAAAATCAACCTTTTATAGCAATATACGGCTTGTGTCGATTGAGTCGCACACGAGTGTATTTACAAGGATTCCGAATAGTTATTCTAAATATGTATTTTTTATGTGGTATCACACTCGACAGGTAAATTGGTAACGTTTTAGTCATTACAACTGGGAAGGCGTATCAACACTTAACTGTATCTAACATTATTTAATGAATATGTTATTACATAGACTACAGAACAAGCCAATTGGCCAAAAGCGTAATCTCATGGTTACGGTTAAGGAACGTAAAATCTCCTACCTCGGTCATGTACTCCGTCATCAGCGATATGATCTTCTGCAGCTAATAATAATGAGTAAAGTTTCTGGAAAACGAAAGGTGGGGTGAAGGAAAAGGTCATGATTGAGGAATATCAGGGAATGGACTGGCATGTCTGGTGCGTCCGAATTAATCCGCCGAACCAGAGACAGAAAGGACTGTACCACGTCGATCGCCAACTTTCACTAGTTGGAGTGGCACTTTATGAAGAAGAACACAGAACAAGCAACTTGTAATCTTTAACAATTTATTTTTATATATACGGATTCCATTTCCTATTAAAAGTTTTTAGTACGAGTAGTGTTGTCTTCCTTTATATTTAACCGTAATTATATGTATTAGGGAAATAAATATCGGAACCGGAATTATTCAGAACAGCGTGCGCACGCGAGTCTCGGACGTGTATATAAGTGGTGGCCTGTAATCGCCTTGAAAACATGTCCCCGGCTTAAACATAGCGAGTTATAAAGCAGCGCGCGACCGTCCTCCGTCTGCATACAAAACACGCGATGCGCTTTATTATACAAAACTTATAGATCGTTCGCATAAAGCCGGCGACGTATTACCTTTTTATTGCGACGCACAATCTCGCAGTATTTTACGCCAGGGTTGGAAGCTTTGTCACAATTTGACGTTTACAAAGGGAATTGCAAAAGCATCTTTTACCATACTACCACCCACACATTGTATATCTGCCGCCACACAAATGAGAGTCAGAGTATTCTGGACGAGCACGCTTCCTCATACCTGATTGTTATTTAACATCATGTAATGTAGATAAATGTTAAAAATGCATTTTATATCAGTAATTATTGTTATAGTCGAGCAGAAATAGATACATTGATATTAAAACATATATTGTATACATATATACATAATTTTATATAATGACGAATAGGAACAACCGTCTTCAACAATAATTTGCTAGAAAATATAATTTTAGGTCGGCCGGTTCGGTCTAAAACCAGATTGAAAGGGGCTTAATAGATTGTGATGGTACACAAAATGTGATAACTGTTTATGCACACTAGCTTCGAGGACTTTGGATAGAAATGAGAGTATAAATATAGGTCGAATATGACAAGGTTAGGAAGGATTTTTAGTTTTGGGCAAAAAGACAATGTACGTTACAGTGAAGGATATATTCCAGAATCAAGTGAGAAGTTAATAATACGTGTAACAGGCAGAAGACGTCTAATATGGAAATAATCATGCGACGGCTAATGTTATCGCAAACTAGTGCATTGGACATGATGGAGAGGATAATTTTCTTGATCTCTTTCCTTAGCAACGTATGAGAAATAAAATTCCTTGAAGTTTGGTCGAGGTAAAGCCTTGATATAAGTTGTGATGTCACAGTTAGTTCGGTAGCCCAAGGGAATAAAGGCGCAGAAATAGCTGTTTATATTGTCTAAATCAACTGTATTTGGAGGTTCAGCCCAATTCTGTTTGCCTATACCTAAAGTTTCTAATAGCTTCCAGACACCTGTATAGGACGAGAAATTAATATTAGTGAGAATATGTCGGCGTTTAGCATTACGTACCATCTGGTTGCAGCGATTTCTAGAAGTTTTATACGAGCACCAGTTTTCTTCACAGCAATAACTTCTGTATTTACGTAAGGCCTTATCTCTGTTTCTCATCGCGATTCGTACCTCATGAGTCAACCAAGGCGCTGGTGGTCGCTTGATCTTCACTTTTTTAATAGGAGCATGAGTGTTGACAAGTGTAAGAGGGCATCGTTGAACGCACACAGCTTCTCATCAACAGTGCTAGCTCCAAGAACAGTGTCCCACTTTAAGGTAGAAGCATCCATACGTAACTTCACTACATCTATACGGCCAAAGAACTTCTGTACGATACTTAGGACGTTTTATAACGTATGAAACGAAAATAAGGTCATTGTGGGAAAATCCAGGAGCAAAATGCTGACCACGGGAGAAAACAAGGGCAGGATTGGAGGTGAGAATTAAGTCAAACCATGTGTCCCTCATTGATGTTGTGGTGAGTGGCCTGCAAAGGAAGCACATGAAGGCCAACTGACTTATATATATGTTGTAACCGGAAGGAACGTGGTGAGGAATTAGTAAGGAGGTTTGTATTAAAATCACCCATGATGATGTGATGCAAATATACCGACCCTAAAGATTCCAGTATCATTTCGATACTGGAGAAATACTCTACAGAAGGTGGACAGTAAACAACGCCTAGGAAAACTTTAATTCCTAGAACACTAACATTTACTATTAGTTTAAATAAACATATTTTATTAAAGTAAACAGTGATCTGCCGTATCGAGCAAAACAAGCGCGAGATCCCAATGTCGTGATTATCCGGAGGCGCTAAATTGTGAATGCTTGCATCTCCACAATCTAAAGCCACTTGAATTATAATAGAATACTTGATGCATCCGATACGGCTGCGATACGGCTACGATGCGGTGCGTGTCCTTCGTTTATTTTTAATATGCAGATACATTCTATCGATAAGCGAATTTTCTTTATACAGTATAAAATCACATATTAAACTTGCTGATTTAAATAACTAATCGATGAATAGTTATCGCAAACTTCTCACGATTTGGCCTTCAACACTATTCACTCTTAAACATTTATATTGTTTACATTTTTCCATCAACAGTTTGTATGCCACGTTAATAGCTCCGAAGGTGATAGGTTTAATGCTTAACACGCCAGAAGCATTAAGAGTTAAGTGATAAGTAAAAAAAGAAGTTTCTATTATTAAGTTGTTACCAAGTTCTTAATGTCAGTTTAGGTGTATATTTTTGATGTAAGTAATATTTTATCACATCATTATACAACTCTATATTTATTTTGGATATCCATGAACGATATTTACCTTACCTTCCAATCTAGGCAGATTACATTGAACCTTTAGTTTTTCGTGTCGCACATTGCCCGTACTCTGTTCCTCAGCAATGTATCAATTTTCATGTGAAATATTTATCGCAAAAGGAGTTATCAACTTGGTTCGTTTTATTTTTATGACTTAGTAATTTTTTTTATTCTACGTACGTCCTAGACGAGCAAGATGTTCATCTGATGGCAAGTCATAATCTTGCTGATTACAATATGGGGCTAGTTAGGATTGTATACCTTGCACCATATTGTGTCGACAGATTTATTCGTACCGAATATTATTTACCTAAGTCGTTGTGCATTTTGATCTAATATAAATATATGGAAGTACTGTGTAAGAACTTTACTATATTTACTATATCAAATGTTTCCCAACGTAAGGCGTACGCCCCATAGGGGGGCAATTTGAAAATTAACCAAGACGACTTAACCCCTTCCCTATAAGCTTCTAAAATATAATGCTAGATTGCAGTGACGGTTTGTTTAAAAACAAATTCTTATTTAAAAAGGAGGCAAAATTTATGAAATGTAATTGCTTTGACATTACCAAAATCTTAACTAAATTTTTAGAGTTGCCAAGTATTAACTACGAGTATGACTCCCTATCACTATGAACTCTGATGTTTTTTACCCCATAAAAACCTGGGTCTTCGCACTTAATTAGTTCGATTTGACGTTGCATAAGTTTATATCTCTTTGTTATATTGATTTGTAAAAGTTTCTGCCAACAAGACATTCTCGATTAAAACTTACTAAGATGGATCCGAATACAAAAACTTTATGTACTAAGCAGCAGCCACAAGGATCGCATTAAATTTAAAAAAAAATGTTTTATTTATTCGAATTTCTGTTTTAAATTGTATTATTTTTATAAATTTTTTTCATTGAAATAGTTAAAATTTTACAATTCTTTTTTTAAATTCATCATTTAACGTAATTAAAAAAAAAAAAAAAATTATGTTTTGAAATTTATAAGAAGAACATAAAGCTTTAAAAATTGCTAAAGTGGGGCATGGCATAAAAAGGTTGGGAAACACTGCTGTGATCCGTTTTCCGGTGATCTCTGTATTTGCTTGACGTGTACGAAACATTGGCGCATTCGGTATTGTTTTATTTTGTAATTTAGTTTATTTAACGTTCATATAATGCCTATCGGGACGACTTGACGTCAAATTTTAAATTTGGAACAGATATGTGCGTCGAGTGGAACATTTTATTATTTTGATTCGTATAGGCAATGTACTGAAGGTGGCCACGTTACTGACTTAAATAGGCGGTGAGTGCTATAATGTATTAGGCAACTTGTGCTCCTCCGTCGATCCCGAAGAAACCAGAGAGAGATCAGAGATACGGCAGCATGGTGGAAGTCTTTGTGTTTACCTGCAAAGTCTAAAACATTTGGTTAAAATTTGCAACTTTGTTTCTGCGTTAGAAGAGAATCTGCGCGATTAATTCTAATCGGGATTATATATCGAAGAGATACGTTTGAGGGTTTTCGTCGAAAAAAAAAACGTTAAATATCGTTTGCGGCCCAAAGTCCGCGATGCTTAAATTGTTTGAACTTTAATGGGCCGTACGCAGAATAAACATATAAAAATTACAGCAACTCAGTCCCATAACATGTGTGAGAGGGACTAGGTGGTTTAACATTTTATTTGCAAAATGGTTACCTACATTTAAGTACCACGTCCGGCTACATCTAAAAGACAAAAGTCTGGTGTTTGTAAATGCCCTACCGTTACAGTTGGTACTGCGCGCGCTCATCCACGGAAAGCTCCAGTGGCTGCAGCGCTAGTGAGTCATTTACAAAGTTGATCGTTCTGATTATGGAATGCTTTTCTAGTTCCGTATTTTAAAGCAAATGGTAGGATTTCAGATATGCGGTGATTATAAAATAACGATCAACCCGCCATTAAAACTACCCGTTGCTGCGTATTGCGGATTTATTTGTAACTCTAGGTGGTAGAGAACAGTGCACACAGTTTGATTTGCCTAATGCCATTTACATTTTTACTATACACAACAATAGATACAATGTCACGTATATGTCAAGCAAACACAGAGATCACTGCAGAATGGTTTATTGTAAAATTCTTACAGACTAGTCTCCATACATTTATATCGGGTTATTTACATATATAGGTATAATGCATTATAAATAGCGTTCGTACCGGTAGTTCGAACCGGAAGTAATGTTTGAAGCCCGTCCACAAGGTGGACTGACGATTTGATGAAGGCCGTAAGAAATAGTTGGTTGCAGGCAACGCTAGATCGATCGGTGTAGGGAAATGTCTGGAGATCACTGTGTGGTAGATTTATCTCTAGCAGAAGGGACATCTATCGCCAGAGGATGATATAGTATAGTGTAGACCGTTAAAAAGTCCTTAGCATGGCCCAACATATTAGCATAGGAAAATAGCATTGATCGGGTCCAATTGTACAAGGTTCATACGACGTGCAATATAGAACTCCTCGAATGAGTGAGAACCGATGAGTTGGTGAATATCGCAGTTAATAATTGGATTCACGTTGCATCGAACCAGTCGCGTTGTAAATCGATTAGAAGTTCATACTCAACAATATATTGGTAGATTCATATCTAATTTACCTTATCGTATTTTTATGTGGAACTGTAATAATTATAAAGCGTATATGTAAAATTAAGTTTACTGTACAACTATATACACTTCGCTTCGGATTGCCATAACAAATGTGTTTATACAACTCTAATCAACAAAAGAAATAAATTTATTATATAACACTCCTTAAATATAGTATGTTATGATAGACCGGCAAGTCTAATTATCATTTTTTACAACATTATTTCTACTTTGTCCGTTTCTTACATAACAAGTTTAAAAAATACTAAAGTCTGTTCCTTTTCGGGAGTACGGTAGTACATTAACTAAACTTTTAGTAATTTAGTTTATGTATATCATTTGTTTTACTTACACAGTGCAACAAAACTAAAACGTTTTGTTTTTCAACGAGCAGAAATCTAAGCACTTATAAAGTACGGTAAAGAATAATATTAAGTTCTTCTTTAGATATTAAAATATATAAAGCGTAAAAGTTACTTTTGTTATTTCTGAGTTGTTTTTGTTCTTCGCTTTGTCTATTTCCTGTAAAAGCGCATACGACAAACTGCACAATTATGTGAGCCGTTACGCCGTCTACAATCCACGGTACGCTGGTAGCGCTGCTGTCTGCACGGAATCAATGCAACGGTCATCTTCCACACTTTAAAATAATGCAACAACATTATATGAACGTTGTAAAAAGGGAATTGTCTCATGTCTCATTGTGAAATCAGAACGACAGATGTCATTAACATAACAGTAAGGTCTTCAACCTAATGCATTCATACCTATCGTCGTCATATATGCTTTGGTAATATTTTTTCAATGCGCTCTTTTTTATCTTATCTTTTCAAGTTCTGTTTCATAGATACCACCTCAACGTTATTGTAATAATAAGTAATATGTGAAATCGAAATTTTTTTAATAAGTCAAAAATTAGTACATTGTAGCACAATCTATCTAACACGTTAAGATGAATTTCACATTATAAGTAAAAATATAAACAGGCAACGTTTAATATTTCACTTTAGGGTTTTATCTGATAGGTGCAAGTGCTGCTTGGTGGATATCGCGTTTACGATGTTCAAGTCAAATCAAGCAATTTATATGCTAGAATATAGTAAAAATTGTGTCACAACAGCTTATCATACCCATAAACACATTCTGCCTTGTAAGGTATGAAAATGTTTTAGGAGAATTAAATTTAAAGTCAATTCAAAATTAACTTAATATAAAGCATCACATGTCAGTAGTCAATCACTTACGTATGTCATTTATATTTTCTAGCTGTATCGATCCTGTCAATTTCTTCTTTTTTTTTACATGTTCAAACGGTTTAAATTACGAATCCTGACCCACATTGTTTATTTTCTTGTTTATGTCTTTGAATTTATTTAACTAGTATTGAATTATAGCAATAGATCATAATGTGAGGTAGTTGTTTTTCGCAATCGGTTCACAATCACCGACACGAGTACTGCGCGGGTTGCGCGCGCGCACGCGTCAACGGCCGCAGGTGTGCGAATGTCGTTGCCCAGCGGGCGCCATTGTTTCCCCGCCGCATACCGCTTGCCACCTTACCACCTACCGCGCATGTCAACCCTGGGTGGTACAATTTCCCTTTCAATGCTGTCGTGGATAGATCAATTACTGTAACACCACTAATCTTCGTTTGTTTATTGGTGTACTGTTAATTTTTTTTAATACTACAATGCGACCAGAACAGCGGAACGTTCTCTTGATGGTAAGTGATACGCTCGCCCATACAATGTCACGCTTGTTACGATGTTATATACAACACCACATTGCGCCCGTCGGCTTGAAACATAAGATGTTGTCTCGTTACCCCAGTAATTTCACTAATTACAGCGTCCTTGAAATCGGAACACGGTAATGTTTACACACTACTGTTTGGCAGCAGAAATAGCCGCTGCGATGGTACCTACTTAGACGGTGTCTGGCAACAGAGACCTACCACCAGTAAACCTTAAATGAACCTTAGTTATGATTTCTATGTATGATAATTTAATACTGTAATGTATCTGCCTTCGTGGTACAGTAATAAAGCGTTTACTTTGTAACATCGGTCATTAGTTCCGTTGCATAGCCGCATGTTGTGGTTGTATAAGTTTTTTTTAACTCGCCTATCTAGCTAACACTCTCAAATTGTAAATAGGCCGCCAGTATCTCTGTGTTCCGGCCGCCGGAGTATACAAGGCGACGCTGTATGTACCATTCACAGCCACATTGATATTGAACAATAATAAAATTAAAAACAAGTGCATTATAAATATAAAAATATAAATATATGATGGCGACCTGTGTCAGTACGTATAAAATCTAATATATTTGTATACACAAATCACTATAAAATAGTTTATAGTCTAGAATACTAATTAAACTTTTTTTATCTCGTAGACACGTTCTTTATTACTGTTACCGAATTTTATATTTTTTGATATTAACTACTTTAAATATTTTTGATAGACATATTCATAGCATCATTCAATTAGACGGTTTTTATTTTGTCATATCGTGTACTCGTTTATTTTTAAATCGTCGTTTTCTTGTTGACAAAATCCTTTAAATAACTTCGTTCAGGATACCGTTAGAACAAATGATGATATGTAATGAGTGAAACTGAAATCGAACGGGAGCAGTTTTACGATTCGCCTTTGACGCGGTTTCCGTAACGGTCAGTGCTCCGTCGAAACCACTATTGTGAAACATTTATTCGACGATTACGTTCGTTTATAATACACATATAATACATAAACATCTATACGGTATTAAGGCTGCATTATTGTTTCATTGTAGATATAACGGATTTTTTTTTTTATATTAATTTTGAGAAACGGCCGTGATATGTTTCGCTTATTATATATTCTAGACTCAAATTTCGGACTCAACTTCTATGCCTTATATCTAATCTAAGTCTTGCGATAGTATCAATTATTTGTTGGTTAATAAAGTTTTCTTTTTCTTGCTTATTATACGCCCTATCTAATATAAATTTTGCAACAAGATGTAATAAAAACATTTTTATTAACATCTGATGGTTGCACCTGCAAGTCAGCTTTAATGTCTCCCGCTAGATGGGGTTTAAACATGATCCTTTGTAAATTTATGCATTAATACTTTTACTCCTTTTTATGCTGTCGACGTGCTTTTATGGTCTATATGTACGACGCTCAAGTTCAGATAAAGGATTTATTGAGTACTATAAGTTGTTAAGAGAAGTTATCTCCGCCGTTTTTGTATATTTTTGCCTTTTAATGTTTCCTGGCTGTCTCAGTTTTGAATCAAGGTTTTGCTGCTGTTTTAGCACAATATGTTTTTTTTCTTACTATTGTCGATATAGCAAAGGTCTCATCTTAATCATTCTATATTTGAGTTTGTGATTATTATATATTTTAATCACATACACATAATAACATTTTAGTTCAAGAGTGTATTATATGACTTATTAAGTGAAAATTGTGATAATGACAATGCTACTTGTTTTTAAAGCTTTACACAAAACATCGAAAAGTATGATTTATTTATTGATGCATTTTCATAGCATTCAAACTAAATATTGTATATGAAGCGCCGATAACTTATTGGTTTGAGGGTCTAGCTTGGTAATAAATAGTTGCAGTTTTATTAACAATTTACTTTGTTGTTGACAATAGAGTTTCGATGAAAAGGTTAACGGCGGCTTTATAAAAATTGGTATTAATATTAACATACTAATAAAAATATATTCAAATAATTAGCATAGATATATCTTCATTATTACATTCAATTGGAATCATTTATTAATATAACTTCTGAGACGGATAAATGTAAACGGTTATGTTATCCTCTGTTTTCAATATTAACATGATGAATTATCAATAGCTTCAAGGTTATTTGTATTATTATAATATGTTGTATGTAGGCAGCTTGCCGTTCAGCTGAAGCGACCGCCTTATAGGAACATCGAATTGACCAATCGTATTTAAATGCGCGCTCCGCCGCAATTGAACCGCACACCGAGCCGCGCACGGTTAGTTCTTAATCCAATAAACTATCAGATGGTCGGGTCCGCTGCTAAGTGTTGTTTATAGATGGGATTATCTCGGAATAGTCCCGCTGACCACACGTGTCCTAGAATTTTCTTGTTACTTAATGATTTAATAGAAATATATGAAAGGAAATAAAAGCATTGGGGTAATTGTATGTAGTGCGTCAATGGGCTCTGTAAAAGGACATTAACTGGGCACATTCACAAACAAAATATTAAATGCAATACGTTATTTGCATCATCAGTACCAGTCGATATATGTCCAATGTTGTATGTATGCCTCCTCCGAAAATATCTGCGTTATTTTGTCTTGCCTTGCCTGTATCTAGCCTATTCTCTGATGAAGTCTAGCGCTAGGTAATCGTTTTGACTCTTACTACTCATTATATACTGGGCTCGAGGACCCGGGGCCACGGCCTGTTTTTAATCTAGTGTGCCGTGTACCTGGTCGCCGTCGGAAAACTACATTCGGAGGATAGTTCTCCGACGACAAATTTTCAATTTATGTGTGTTTGGATTTCTGGCGAATCTATTCGGTCGTCGAGTAAGCGCTTGGGTCCATTCTCCGACCACCTTCGCTTATATCCGACACTATGAGCAATGAAAACCGCCCTTGATCGCGGATCCAGCGGCTACCTGCATTCTTCACTAGATCGTCAATCTACTTTGTGTAGAGCATTATTTGTATACTATAGTTATAAAAATAGAGACTTGTGGTTACGGTATTTTATCTATTATTTATACGTAATTTATTACTAAACATAAATATATTTACTGTCTTTACTATTCGTTATAAACATTTAAATAAATATTAAAGAGCATAGTACCGATATAAAAAAAATCGAATATATGTATAAAAAATCAATACAATCAATATAATTGAATATAAAATACAATACATAGATTGTAATGATCGATGTATTAAATTTTACTTAATCAATACATTTAAGTAATGTTAAGTTATAAGAGATTTGTCCCATTTCTAAACCAAGTAACTTGGTGAGCTTTTCAATCGTAAAATCGACTCTTACTGCTCTGCCGTGGAATTGCAACTAAATTACGCGATCGCAATAGAGGGACGCGTAATTTGGTTGCCGCTGTGCCGCGCCTAATGCACCTTCTCTAAGCGCACAGCAATATTACTTGAAACAAATCTTTTTATATTCTATTTCCATAGATATCCTTTATAAAAACATTAAGATTGAATTACCTAACAATTTTATATACACTTTACTATAAGATATAAATATTCATTGAGATGTAATGACAATGAACATTACACCGTTAAACGAAAAAGGTTTTTATGGTTCATTTACATTAAAAATATTTATTTAACGTTATTGATCTAACAAAATTTTTAATAATTTAATATTCATTGAAAATTTGCTCATTTAATAGCGTAACAACACTGCTGCAGTGTAACATTACTAGTGGTAAGGCTCTTTTGCCGGAGACTGTCTGGTTATGTACCACCGCAACTTTTATTTCTGTCGCTAAACAGTTCTGTCCTAATAATACAGTATTCCGGTTTGAAGGGAGGAATAATCAATTAATTGATTTACTGCGGTTATCTTTTTTGAAGTCACTCTCTTCGATGTGTAATTTGAATTTGCATACCGAAAACATAATTTCCAAATACTGTTTTACTCAGTTATGAACTTGTATGTTTACCTGTTTGTTTACAATTCAATAAAAAAGTAATTACTATAGGGAATTGTGAAAGCTATTAAAATAGCGTCACGTATACGGATCAACCGCAATCTAGGCATATCGCCCCGGTAGCTCCCGAATCCTTTGTCCTGTTCGCAATCTCCATAAACCAGCTAAACACCTACCCTAAGTTCCCCTTACCGTGTCCCCCGAGACTCGGGAGTGGGGGCGACCACCCCGCGCAGTTATACAAGACTTAAGTGCCGTATGACTCGTTCCCGACTTGGAATATCTTACTCTTATTAATCTATAAAATCTTGTCTCGCCTTGACATACAAATTATAATGTAATTTTTAAACACCAAATTAATATATAGAAATCTTAATTTAATAACTTTGATTTGGAAAAGAATTAAAAAAAAGAATAATTAATTACAATAGATATTTCAGTACGTTTGTGTTTTTCTCTTCTCTATAAATGTACTTCAGTTGTATTGCATACTAAATCTTGTTGAAAAATATTGCGAAAAATACACAATATCAACAGATATATATTTGGAACAAAGAAGTGTTTTTATTTAAATTAGTCTTAAATATATATATAAATATAACAAATAAAAGCATTTTTTGTTTCTATGGTTGAAATTTAAAAAATTATAACTTTCAAATAGACCGCAACAAAGAACATTGTTGTATTAAAAAGTATCACGAGATCATTCACTGAAACCCATAAAGGTATAATAAGAAAAGCACTCATAAAAGTTTGTTGTCCCACAGGTCACACTTCCCGCCGGGAGAGCGAGTTCAAGAAACCGGTGCACGCTCCCCAGAACGGCAGGGTCCACCACCGACCGCCCTACCCCTACAACAAGGTTTTTATTTATCTGTTACTCGTGATACTGTATATAGTATAGTTAAGATAGTTACGATTTTTTTACAATACGTTGAAGCCACTAGAGACGTTTACCTAGTTATATGTGATACGTTTTGTCCATAAAGATAAGGTTATAATTACGACCAGCATCACATTGTGCTTAAAGCCTTGAGATTTCAAATTTTTTTCCTCATGTGATTTCAGTAATTTTACTAGCTACGGAGGTATTTTCATCAAGACACCTTTGCACTTATGCAGCAGAAATAAGCACTGCGGTATTATCTACTTAAGCAACTAACTACCAATTAAACATTACACTTACAGTAATTTACTATATACTTACAGTAAATTTAAAATCTATCTGAAGAACAAAAAAGAAATTTTAAATGGGTGTTTGACTATTGCAATTGAATACGCTCATCCTTTCATCTTCTGTCCCACTGAATTCAATTTATAGCGCGAAACTAACTTGTCCGGCAATTGACTTCAAAGTGGCTCGTAGCTCGCGCAAAGTTATAATTTTTTAAGTTAGTTCGCTAACTGCATCTTTGTATAACCATCTCTTATAATGAAATCGCCGTGCTCCCGCAGAATTAAGCTGCAGCGAGACGCCGCCTCGCCGGTTTCAACTTTCAGCTCTCAAACAGCTACCGAAGGAGTTTTCAGTTCACGCTGCGTTTCCTATATTATGATTTTATTGCGCTAAACTTTAAACGCAGCTACTGCTGAGTTACAGCTACTTTACAAACTTGATGATTAATTTAAATAGGTGTAGGAAGCGAAGGTTTTTCTTCTCATCGCAATTCGCATATATCGACGACGTTTTATTTTATTCATGAAAATACACTTCTACTTATTTTTTGTAATGAATAAAAACAATCGTTTGACTACGATACCACTTACTATCCTCTATGTATAGTCCGTGTATTTTCTAATTGCATTTTTATTTATTAACACTTAAAAATATTCAAAAATGTTCCCGATTGGAGGGTACTATCACTATGAAAGTACTAATAGTTCGATGTAAAAAATATTTTTAAAACGCAATACATATTTGAATTGAAATGTTTTCATATTTCTGAAATAAATCATTCTTTCCTTAAAATTTTATTTGCTTATATTAAGAGATGGAATATATGAGACAAAATTTTAGTTCACAAAAATTTCCCTAAAAAATATTATTTCTAACGCTATAAATAAAATGTAATAGAACAATTTAAAATAACCGAGCCTTGCTTGGTCAAAACGTGATGGATAAATGAAAATTTTAACTCCCTCATTCTGAGGCGTTCACGTCCCGGCTGTGGGAAAATTAAGTTGAGTGTTTTTATGTAAAAATTGCATGCTTCATAACAAAATCGTAGTGTATTCGTTGTCGAGCAATTAATGTTATTATAAATTGCTTTATTGCTTCCACTAGAACGTTATAACAAAGCATATTTTATGTTACCACCACCCACACGACGATAAACACATTTAGCTTTCGCAATAAAAATTGCCTTTCATAACGTTTACTTTACGGGGTAGCGCGAGAAACTGTCTACTCTACTTAATATATAAGTGTTAATAGCACCCGTTTCACTATAGCAGAAGTTTTATATTTCCTATCGCTTAATAAATATCAATAAGTCAAAATTTTGTGACTTTCTATAATATTTGCTTTCTAACTACAATGAGTTAACACGACATCTATTGTCTAGTTGTTTAGGATAATAAAGCCGTGGATGGTGAAATGTGTGCACTCAAAAAGCGGCTCTCCATGTTTTATAGACGCAACGACTTCACAAAAAAATTGTTATAGCTGTATAGATGGCTTAGAAAAAACTCAACCACTCATTAAACTCTATAACAGGTGACATAGTTATCAATCCCCCTGGATTAATATAATAATATTAAGTCTCTACTTATGTGTTAAAAGAGGAGCGCATAGTCACTACCCCGCGGAGGAAAGTAAATCTAATATTAAACATTTGATAAGTTAATTTTTTTTGTGAGACACGATTAGTATAAAAAAAAGAAGGTTAAGACAAACGGCATGATATACTCGTTGTTTTTCTCGAGGAATGGGATAGATTACTCTTCTTTACTTATACAAGTAGAAGTGTTTAAAAAAAAGAAAATTGATTGTATGGAAATCGCAATTTTTAAGACTACATAAAATACGTCTTGTCGTATAATGGCCTTAATTAACTATTTGAATTACTTGTAAATTACGTACAACAACTAACAAACAATGCTTGGAAGTAGGTTTATACATAAGCAGTTATACAGGCTGTATCTTGTTACAGAGCGAGGGCCTCAACTCAACGGGGGCAGCCGTGCACCGACCGCCCCCACTTCGGATATCCAATGGCTTCCAACCACAGGTGAGGGGGCTATAAACCTACACGAAGTTCTAGTCAACATATCAATATTTTTAATATACATTCTTTTTGTAATCAAAGACATACATACAAAGTCAACAAATAAAAATAAAACTATAAACTCGGCCCCCATATATCGAAGTGGAAAGATATATTTTAGTACACTTCTCATAAGAAGAAGAAAACAATGCTATATTATGTGTACAATAATTTTAATCCTCTTTTATGTTTTCACTATTTAATAATATTGTACGGATACTACATTATCCGAAACAATGTAATAGTATCATACACAGTGTTTCGGATACCAAGACTCACTTTGGGTCGCTGCGACAGAGAAGTAGTAATACTACATTATACTTTATTAAGTACTTTTAAAAGGATACAGGAACACTCTTTTCATGCATTGCAGTATATCGCTTCTAGAACGTTCTAAAATTTTTCTTTTGTTGCATCGTTTAATCAAAATTTCGACCTGGCAAACTTGCCCAGTGCTCGCATTGTTCAGCCAATACGAGTAGTCCGATACGCGAACGGAGCCAGTTTCTCCTCTGAATCAAAACATCCATTCTAAATTTCGAAGCACGCAACTTTTGCGGTTTATTTTGTTCACTTGTATAGCAGACGGGATAGAATATAACCACCGCTTAATCTTCCCCTTGTTGTAAAAGGCGACTAAAGCAGACTGCTACTACGAAAAAAAAACTAAAGCTTCCTATGACCTTTACGAGCGCTTCGCAGAGCGATTTTATTGAGGAGACTTATGTTTAGCATTAGATATCAATAGGCTGATGACAGGTTAATAAGAGTAATTATTATAGATAATGATGATTTATGTTTTAATTGTGATTGCAGAGAGAATTATAATTCTTACGCAAAAAGTGTAACGTAAATAATGTATAAACGAATTTATGAAATTGTTGACAGAAATATTTTTTGAAAATGATTTGCTATAAAATGATTTTTATGGTCGTCGGTTTTTAAATACTTTAGGAAATTCTCCTTACGTATTAAAAAAGTAGATTTTTTTTTAATATAAACTTTAATTGTATTTTATTACAATTTTCTTTTGCTTACAGAGTTCTATAGATAGCAGTCAACCACCAATAGAAAGTATTTTAAAAGTAAGTATACCATAATTATTTTTTAAAATTAATACAAGTCCTTCAAAGAAAGATTTACAAAGCTTTTACTAAAGACAAACCTAAAAGCTACTTTCCAGTACCAAATAAAATGCAACAAATATAACGTATCACTTATGCCCTGAAGTCACTGTGTTATATGGAATACCTTACAAGAGAGGCACGTTCAACAGCGGAAGCTCATTGGTTGAGACGATAACGATAATGATAAAATACAACGTATTGAACGATTACAGAAAATAATCAGTCAGATCAGAAATAAACAGAAAGCTACTTGCAAGTACATCAGTAGTAGTAATTGCTACAGTCCGTTCCGGCGTACTCCGGGCGGAGACGTAATTCACAAATACCTACGAAACTTTGGCAATAAGTTCCCATTCTGCAAATTCACTCCTTATTATTTCGTGACTTTAAGATTCTTATTTGTCCGTTGTTTACAAGTAATATACGCAAATCTAATGATTCGCAGTTGCTTTACATTGTTTCCATGTATTTACGACACGGCAGTTATGTTACGGGCACGGCTTGAAATAACAAAAGCAAATTGATAGTACTTGAAAGTTTTAATACTTAAGGAAGTTAATTTCATCCTCTGTAACTGTTTATCTTTCAATTTACTCATGAACGTTACAAACTAGACGCATTGGATATTATGCATAAATAAATAGACAGAATATCTAAAAAAAAAACATTAGAATTTACATTACAAACGATCTACGTACAGAAGGTGAACTTTCATCGGTTGAGATGATATATGAACTTGTAATTATGTTAATGTCTGTCCAAATAACTGAGTGTTTATTTTTACATATACTCCTAAGTACATCTCCAGCTCTTTTTTTCTTTTTCTGGTGGTAGGTTTCTGTTTCCGGAGACCATTTAGGTAGGTACCACAGCTGCTTTTATTTCGGCTGCCAGACAGTACAGTGCAAATATTACTGTTTTACAGTTTAAGGGCACTGTAGCTAGTAAAGTTACTGGGGTGAGCAGATTCAACATCTCTCAAGACGACGAGCACAATATAGTGTAGCAGTGTATAGCTTCTTAACCAGCGCCACTATGTTATGGGCAAGCGTATCACCATTAGGTGAACCTCTCGCTGGTCCCGTCATTTCGTAGAATAAAAAAAAGGCAAGATAAACAGGAAAATAATAAAGATGAAGGAGAATAATAAGATGAAAAAATTAAAGACTAAGGCCACCTTCAAACAATCACTGTTCTATACTATATCGATTTTATTTGACTATTATTTTTATATTTTCCTTATACATTATTTCAATTACATAGGAAATGAAGTCCCTGCCCACCCCCTTGTCAGTGATAGCGGCGACGCCTAGGAAGGAGCTCGAGAACAAGTTTATCTTTAACCCCTACACTAATAAGGTAAGTTTTTTTAAAAAAATAAGTAACAATATTACAAATGCATAATTACATTCGAAATAAGTTTTAATGATTGCCACATTATTAATTCAAATTACTTAATGTACAAAAATATACGTGATTACATTTATGGAGACAGTGGTGAATACTACTTTGTGATAACATAGTTGTTGTGACAATGTTCTCTAGTATCTTAAATTAATATTTCTAAAGTTATCACATTCACCTCTGTGTTATTGTTAGGGAAAGAATCTCATATTATTTCGTTTGCTAGAGATATCTTGAAATGTGCATTTTCTTTTGTTACACTCTTTGACTGAACAAGCGCCGTAAGAATGTTGAATGGTAAATATTTACAGCGCAAAGAATATTAAAAACGATTTGTATGTATACATTTATTACAGCCTTTCTTTTAACAATCGTGTTGTTGAATTACAACATAGTATCGATTTTGATTTATAATAAATAACGTTAAGGTTTGTTATTATGTGAGATTTAATCTATGCGAAATAAACTGCGGCGAAAAAATATACTCCATACATCTGGTCTGCGCTTTCGTGTCGCAACGCCTGTTTCTCTTATAACACGAAGGTCTCAGGTTCAATTTCAAGGTCACATGCTGTGGAGTTTAGTTGTGAGGCGGTGTTTGTTATGTACATAAAAAACGGGCACTTTCATACACATTGAAGGTGCTTTTAGATTTGCCCATAAATTTCTTAGACATGAAGAGAAATTGCCTATACATGATTTTGAATTTAAAAAAAATCGTTTATGCTTTTTTCTTCTAATTATTGTTAAGCTTTTATTTATACTTTTAAAATGTACAAGTACTTTGATGGGAAAAAATAATTCATACATGTTTAGTACATAAAATAAACTAGATAGTCGACTGGTGACGTTGTTATTGATCTCCTAAACACTTATATACAAATAGTTTTTGTGGATTGTATCAAGTAAAGAATGAAAATAAACGTCTACCTGATAGTGAGTTATATGTCTGCCAATGTGGCACTAGTTAAGATGATAAACACTACACTACATTACGTTCGAAGCTTTGGAACATAATCTTTATAATTATATTAGATAAGCTTTTCTTATATATTTGTCTAGATACTATCTACGTTCATTTCCGTTGTAATTTTTCGATAAAGCTTTTCACACAATTCTTTATTATTCATCTACCGTTTTCAGCTCGCAGCATTTCAAATTGTATTTCTTCTAAAAATTGTCTTCTGAATATTTCAGTTTTGTTTTTTTTCTTCTGCAGGTGCAAGAGAATCCGCAGCTCGCAAATAACGATCTCAAAACACCTTTAACAAAACCTGGTAAGTACTTTATAAATAATGTCTTTTTTCTTATAACAGCTCGCTACTTTCCTAATAGGAATATGGTTCAGTTCGTTAGTTTGGTGGAATTACACGCTATAGGATTCAAAGAGGCCTGGATTCGACTACAGTTTAGTTTGAACTTATGGTGAAGGAATTCCTCGCGAGGAAACGTACAAGCTTTTGACTCTCTTCATGAAAGATAGCTTCAAGTTCCGGTAGTGGAATTTTTAAAAGGGCTGCCATTGTTTTTTTTAATTATTAGATTTTAATTTAACTAAAGAAGGTTTAGTATTTTTCCAATTTAGGCTCTAATATTAATAAAATATAATTAATTAAAGTTTTTAATTCATTTTGAGTCTAAGATAAACATTGCGTAATATCTTCCACCGTCATTGTCATGAATATTGTAGGTACAAAGGTATAGTACATAGGTATGTCTGGATCATTTTACAAGTCGTGCAAAAAGTGAATCGCTTATAACGGTCTCAAGAGTTTAAAATCAGTCGTTATGTTGTTGAAATGCGAAATATCCCCCTCTCCCTTCTCCCTATCCTCCCAGTCGGTATTCAGACGTAATTGATCCAGCGAGTGGCTGGGTATTGCCGACTGTGCTTTTTGTTACTTAGTGACTATTGTGACTTTTGTTTTTGGATTTAACTTTAAAAACCATTAGTGTGATGTTATTATATTTTATTTTGTTTACTATTTATTATAAATAAAGCTGTTTCTCTATTATAAATGGTCTTTAGTGGATCTATCATATTTTTTATCATTTTAAATAAATTTCGGCTTCATCGATTTCATCGATAACCGAAACTTATAACGTTCGTTTCAGAGTCCGCAGTATAGTCAGTTTACTGCGGCTTCTTCCTAATTGGCACCATAATTGACTGCCTCAGTGCTTAGTACCAGAAACCGCTCCGTTTAATATTATAATGCCAACAACGTCTTAGTTCCGTTGAGAAATTAATATTGTATAAATTTCGCTCACTGAGTGACTCTGTTTGGTTATATAACGGTAAAGTTGTTACCGTAGTTAGCGAGACATTGAAAATGAAATACATTTTTTTTATGTAAAATAATAGGTATACCATGCTTTATAATGCATACAGCCTATAGACTTTAAAAGGAAAGTAGGCAGATGTTCTGTCAAAAAAACTACTGTTATAGTTTAACAACGATATGTTATTTTTACTATAACTACGTATAAGGTAAGAGCGTTGGTGCGTACTGCTCGTTAGTATTCCTAACTATGTATTCCGCTATGTAGTGGAACCATTTTGCCAGACATGGATTAGATTCTTGAAAACGTTGCTTTTTTTTTAACAAATTCCCAAGTCGAAAAACTGCAGATAATTTCAAAAGTGTAAAATGTAACAAAAATATATTCACTATGCAAACACATTTCATACAGATCAAATGTATCCGGAAATATCATAGTTCTTATTGTCCTCATAACTTATAATAAACCTTTTCATATATGAAATTAAGGTTGACTGAGGATTGACAAAAAAAAAAAACCAGTTGGGGCTCTTTTAATTCATCCGAGTGCTTCCGTATTCCAATGTTTTTAAACCCGTAAATCGAATTCGAGTGAGTTTCTATTCTTCGCAAAGAATCTTTCGTGAAAGAGGGAAACTTCTAAATTGGCGTCACTGTGAGGAAGAGCAAACTTTGAACAACGTCCCGTTCGGAGTTCCCAGCCCTTTTCTAATGAAACGTAAAATCTAGAGAACTGTGACTTTAAATCGTTTTTTGATTTATATTTATTAATTTTTTATTAAGCACTCTAAATGTTTCTCTAATAAGACTCGACGACTCTAACGTGGAAAGAATATTAAAACCTTTTGTTCTCGTCGCTGGTGAAGTGCGAGTTGGTAGATGTCACATGACGGTTTCTTCACGAGTGCCTTCACCAGAACCTGTGCCTTTTAGGAAGTCTAGAGCTTACAACCGCTGTACTAACTGTGCTATTACGGTTTCATCCACCATCATTTATCCAAGTATATTGCATAAAAAACAGTGTATTAATATAAATTCGTCTGAGTGTTTGTATTAATTGAGAGAGGAGTCCGAGACTTCAAAATAAAAAAATATTGGAAGTTGCATTATTTAGCTTATTATTGCTGCATAACATGTAAAATTTAAGATCACATTTAGAATGATCTTTGACATTTTTGAAAGATTATACAGAAATAATAACGTACTTTAGTTTGTTTTTTTTGCTCGAAAATATACAATTTTAAATCTTGCTGCACTATTATTTCGATGATTTCAATATCTTCTGCTTGTATACGTACATTACGTATTTATTTGAAATTATTTCACTTGAACAGTACACAATATTTCCTTATAATTTTTTCTACTTTAACAATTCTAAGTTATTCAAAAATTGTAATTGATATTCAAACGGGCGACGCACAGTGTTTTATGAATTCAATTAAGTAAAATATAATTCATTCGGTCGCGTTTGTCTGGACGGACTGTTAGCGTATATAAAAAGCGCAAATGAAATATTAAGGGGTCGTTTACAGTTATCGCGCTCACGGTACCCCGGCCATCGCCATCTGTCGGCGACTTGCGATATTTTTTTATTTAAATAAACAAACAAATGTTTACATAAACACTGAGCCACGATCACTGCCAATAAGTTTTCACTGGCGAAGTTACTTTTAATATTTTTTTAATTTAGTACCACAGTTCATGTGTAGATCTATGTGGTCTTTAGGCCAACGGTTTCTAAACTTTGTGTAGTAACCTCTAGATGTCTATATGAACAGTTTTTTTTTTCATTTAACCTTCGCTTCAGTATTTACTAAGCACTGCCTTAAACTGTTAAGTAATTTCATTAACCTATCAAATGAAAGTTAAATAATTGACATAAAAGAGTTTCACGTTGTTTGTCAATAGGAATATAGAAATACATTATACAGAGATACAATATACAATACAAAGATTTATTTTAGGTAAAATCTTTAAAAAAATAGGAATGTTTATACTTTCTTTACGAATACGATTAAAACTATTGGTTATATTACAGAGTATGTCGATTTTGATATATATTGAAAAGCAAATCTCCAAAAGAAAAGAAAAAAAAAGGTGTCGGTTATCTCTTAGTCATATCTTCAGTTAGATCACTTATAAACGGTTTATAACAAGTATATATAGTTTTTGGATCCCCGAAAAAAAGTTATGTATTTCATACAATAACATCATCAGCCGATAAAGGTCCACTGCTGGACATAGGATTCCCAAAGATTCCCACATCGATCGTCCTCTGCTGTCTGCATACAGCGACTCCTCGCGACCTGCCGAGCACTAGAGGCCGTCGTTTGTAGGGGTTCATATAGGAGGATTTGAGCTATTTCCCATCACCTTGGCCCGATGCGGGTTGGTAGGAACCAGAGCCTCGTTTGTTGATTAGCAGGGTGCACCACGAGCAGGTAAGGTTGGCCTGAGTCTCGTGAATTATTGTGCAGGACCCCTTACACCCCGCCACACCACAATTGGAATTACATAGTTTGATTATATATAAGCCCAAAAGATTGTTAGACTTAAGTGGCAGTGAGCAGGGCACATTCCTTGAAGGACCGACACCCATAGGGCAGTACGACCCTCGAGTGGCGCCCGCGTACCGGTAGACGTAGTGTTGGGAAGCCTCCCATGAGGTGGAACGACGATTTGATAAAAATCGCGGGAACCCACTGGATGCAAGCAACGCGGGACCGATTGATGTGGATATCTTTGGGGGAGGTCTGTCTCCAGCAGTGGACGTTATTGGCTGATAATGATGATGAGGTTGAGTCTGCCATTATATAAACACTGCTACTATGTGCCGTCAGTATTGGTGGAACCAGATTAATTAATTGTTGTTAATAGTTTGAGTTTGAAAGTGACCAGCGGCGTCGCTGTCTCGCGACGATAAACTCGTAAAGTGAGTGCGCTTGCGAAAATACCCCGCCCGTTCACTGAATTATAATGAACACGAACGGACGGACGGCCGGAAGCGAAACAGCCGGCGTTAAACATTACTTATATAACACGGTTCAATTTTAAATTTAATAGGATCAAATATAACATCGATACAATCTCACTACTGGTGATAACATTCGAAACCACTATTCTGCACAGCATACTCCCGCAGGATGTCCAGCATAGGAAACCGAACGAAGAATCCTGCACAACAGAATTGAGCAAGATTAGTCCCTGCCAGCAGTGGTAGCGGCTGCACTGGCGAGAAAAGGTGCATGGATGGCGCTGGTTTTTTGTAAAATCATTATAGTTCAGAAGGAGATTGCCGAGCGGAATTGGGAAAGGACGGAAGCCGCTTGGAGACGAACATGTCGAGGCGGCGGCAGCGGACGCCGCGGCCTTTATGGGTGTGCTTAGGCATAGAGCAGGGAGGTACTAGTGCTTTCCGAGATTTCGGAGGCACCCGCATTTCACTGAAGATGACCACCGAGGTTTTAGTGGGTACCAAAGGCGCTTTGTTGATAGGAACAAACAATTTTTTTTGTGATTGTGTTCACTATGTATTTTAGAAACTGATAGAATAAACCAACCACCCACCATTCTTTTTTTTTTTATAAAACTTTTAATAAAAAAAAGAAAAATGGATGAAACAAAAGTAGAAGAAAAATAATTTTAATCTATATATGTAGGAGACATCCAAAGATTCATCGATTCTTTAGAGCTATCCGGAACTATCAGACGCAGTGACTTGAAATTTGGTAGCTATAATACTTCTTCCATATCGGAGATCACCTAAGAATAGATTTTATAATATGCCTTACCCAAAGGAAGTTGCGGTGGTGTCACGAGCAAGCAAAGCGAGCGGGGAACAGGTACTTTAGTGTATTTCGACTTTTTTTTGGTCCGTATTTTAAATAAAATTTGTGTGTATTGTAAAGGCATTGTTATAAGTGTAAATTGAAAGCGCTTCGCATTTACGTTTCTATTATTTTAACAGTAACAATCGGAACGGCTCAGTACAATGAATGTTACTGGAAACGAAAAAAAAAAATATATATATAACGTGAAATGTTTCTTTTTGTCAAATTTTAATAGCTGCATTGAATAGCTTTTACGCTGGTCCCGCAAATTGCAACATACCTGGCAACACTGCGAGCAACTTGTCTGCGAACGCCCCGGTGGCGAATGCAAAAATAAAAACCGGAGAGCGTAGATTAAAAAAGCGCGGCGCATCGTTGCTATAGTATATATACTTTATTGTTTTTTTTTAGCAATATACTTTAGTCCCTTGTCCTGCGGTGTTTGTTTACAAGCGACATTATAATCACTGTAAGTCGAATGTCGTTTGTAAACTGTAACAAATTACGTATTCTAACTTTATACTATACCCACTGGTGATACGTACCACCGCAGCTCCTTTTTTTTATTCGACACAGTGATGAGGTGAGCGATACGTTCACTTGTTGGTAAGTGATACGCCTGCCCATAACATTGTGGCACTAGTTAGGATGATGTACATTGCACTACATTGTGCTCGTCGTCGTGAGAAATAACTTTTAAAAATTCGTTACCTCTGTAATTTCAGTAGCTACAATGCCTTTCAAACTGGAACATGGTAATGTTTACATACCACTTCCAACAATAGCACTGGTGGTGGTAGGTCTCTGTTACCGGAGTCTAAGTACCATTACAGCTCCTAGCTTGGATATCGATGTTTTATATCTTGTTTCAAGACGACAAGTGTGTGATGCAGTGTATATCGTCCTAACTGGCGCCACATATTTAAATGTTTCTGTTGCTAATACCTATCATTAGTAGAGATTTCAAGTATTACAAAGCCATTAATTAAACATATATTGTTATTTTAATATTCAACATTTTAAATCTTGTATATGTGTTGTATTATAAACAGTATCTTAACGGAAACGGAAAGTTGAAATAGGAAAAATCAAAAGTTGAAAAGTCAATTTCGACAATATGGTAGCCAAGTTGATGACAGTCAGTTACTATCGATTGGTTCAAAAAAAAAAAGTAGAGCCTTTTTCAAGCCCTGCGAGTGACACTAGCCATTTTACGTAATTTTCATTCGATTGCCGTCCGTTTGTCTGACTCACTATTTTCAGTTTAGTTTTACGTATTTTCAAAAGCTTTCATTGTGTAGTGCGCTGATCGATTATGACCCTGCACTCCACTGTCACATGTTTGCATTTTATATTTTCACACAATCAATTGTCTTCTTGAATTATATAACAACGTTTCCGTCCTTTAATTGAATGAAAATTATAGGTAATTATCTAGAACGATAATTTAATGAACGAAATTAATTAACGATTCACTTTATAAACATTTTTTTTTAACATTTGTACATATATAAATGTTTCATGTGACCGACAAGTTGTATGGAACATCGCTTACAGTTCATAACGGAAGTAAATACTTAGCTACGATTTATTCGAAGGATAGATAAATTGAGTCATCTATATGAAATATGTATAAAAGTTTATATATATATTGCATCACAGTGCATTAATAATACAAAAAAAAATATAATTTCAGTTAATATTGTAAAAGCTTTAAATTTTCGAACTTCATCACTATCATCGGCCGGAAGGCGCCACAATAAGGCCTCATACGTTCATGATGATTTAGTCTTATCATTCGAAAGGTAGAAAGTATTTTTTTTTAATATAAGCTGTGAATAAGAAATGATGTATATTTTCTATTTCTCTAATTGTCTGATGTGTTCGATAGAAAAATACTTTATAATTTCAATTGCGACCCTAAACTTAGCACACTGCCACTGAACCGTTATCAAAATAGAGTAGTTTTTGTGGGTCAGTAGATAACAACTGGTCTGAAACTAGTTACAAAATGAGGTTGTCCACATTTTACTTTGGATATTATTATTATTATTTACGAAATTGCTTTAACGTAGCTATTTAACATTAGATAAAATCACGACATTACACCATAAAATTATCGCTATACGTTTTCTAGGTATTATTATTTTCTTGGACTTACTTCTTTTGCTTTTATATATATTGTAATTTATTTTTTAAGTTTCATATTAATGGCTACTGAACCCGACACTTGATCAGTCCGTGTTTTGAGGATCACATCTCATCATCGTCATCATCATCTTAATCAGCCGATAGACGTACACTGCTAGACATAGATAGGCCTCCCCAAAGATCTTCACGTAGATCGGTCCCGCGTTGTTCACATCCAGTAGATTACCTCGATTTTCACCAGATCGTCGATCCACCTCGTGGGAGGCTTCCCAACACTACGTGTACCAGTACGCGGGCACCATTCGAGGACCTTACTCGGCCATCGATCCTTTAAGCAATGTGCCCTGCCCACTGCCACTTAAGTCTAGCAATCTTTTGAGCCGTGTCGGTGACCTTAGTTCTTTACATAGATCATATTTCCAACGCACATATTTCAATGTAGGGCAGGATGAACGTCTTATTATGTTTAAAACATAGAATACATATATATGTATATGAATAGAGTAAGTACATACTTATATTATAGTTATTAATATTGGCATGTGTAACCGAGTTTTTTGCGGATCCGCGTATTTTGTGTGCGTTATAAGAAAGCTAACATTGCACTTAATCCCGTTACAGTTGAACATGTACAACATAAACCCACTCCCTCACTACCATTGAAGCCTCCTCACATAATACGTTACACTGAAGCCAAATTCATGAGTTCCGCCCGCCACTGTAATCCAACCTCGAATGAATCCATCGTACACTTGGATACTTTAATCTGATCTCATTTATTTGCGTATACATTTCTAATAATTACGATATGTTCATGAAAATCTTTATTCGTTATGTAAATTTCTTCGATACAAATTTTAAAGAAGAATTGAACTGACAAATTAAGTTATAAATACATAACATTTACATTGTAACAACTATGTTCAATTGAAATTGATAAGTTTATTTTAACTACAGATGGTGCAGTGTATATCATCCTAACTAGCGCCATTTTATTATGTTTATCAAATTAAGAATCATATATAAATCCCTTAAGTGCGAGGGAACTATTCAAACGAGTAATGATCTCATAGTTTATATGTTTATCATAGAGCGTCACTCAACTTTAACTAAAAGACTCCCATCGTTAAAGTATGAAGGTTAATATAATTAATACGGATAGTTATCGATACTTTATAACGATAAAATGAATAATTAATTAATCGGTTATCTCCGCTCGCAGCTCCGCATTATAATCAGGCCGGTAACGTAACATGGCGATGTTTTGCTGCCACGGGGGATTTAATTAGTGAGAGTAACTTTTTTTTTGTATCAACTAATATTTACTATTATCGTTATTTGCTAAATAAAGACGCTTTAATGTAATATTTAAGGTGTTGTATCTATCGTAATTGCAGAAGATAAAATATAATACTTATCTGCTCCAAATACGAACTTATTAATTAAATGCTATAAATTTATTTAATTTCTCGTCTTAACCCCTTTTTTTCTATCGCATTTTCCTTTTGATTTAGTAACGGCTGCAGAATTCGATAGTCATAATTTCGTTGTAACGTTGCCCCACAATAAATAAAATTAAAAAGATCTTTTTTTCCAATCTGACAACAGACAAAGCGCTGTTTCAACGATAGCCCAATATTTTCCGTTTATACGAAGTAGCCGCAAGAACGTCGGGAAAAGGAAACAAAACAAAACGCGCTTTTTATTGCGATACCCAAAGCTTTTACCGAAGCGTACGGAGCTTTTCTGTTTATAAACGAACGTACTACATCATTTTATCAACCTGAAGTTTTTCTCGTGATCAAAAATTATGTTTTCGTACTTTCTTAATATAAGTAATAATATGTAAATCTTGGAAATTGATATGTTTGCTATTTTAAAGAGATTTGAATCTATCCATACATAAAACGTGCGAGAGAAGAAAAAAATTATTTGGGAACTGTAATAAATCTTAAAGTGCTTCTTCATTGCTGAGGGTTGGCCATTAGATTTCTAAACTTGTCTGTATTGACCTATATGGAACAGTTGCCCAATACTGATGATACTTGATGATTAATAGGTTACAAAGTAACAAACATGGCAATTATTTTATTTACCGATAAGTATATATTTAGTTCCCATTCTCTATTAAATATAATTTTTCCATCCGATGACAGAGCGCTGCCACAAATCAAACAAACACAAAAAATTCTTAATTCTTACATTCTTTGTTTAAATGAGGTGAATGTATTTATATTTAGCTGAAGTAAAGATGTTGAATACTGTTCACCTAACAGGAGAAATATATATAAATTCTAAATGACTGTTTGTTAGCCCATACAAATAATTTATGAAAATAGCGCGCCTGTGTACATATTAAAGTAACACTAAAGTACTCAAACCTAATATGGTATTACGATGAAGGGTAAATTGTTTGCAAACTAAGATACATATTGAAGCATCCGAGCGACCATTGTAGCAATATCCACGAGTCTATTATGTTAGCAGGCTGCGGTCGGCTCAAGATGAAAACGGAACGCCGGTGTCCATTAACCCGATGTAGAGATCAATATCGCTTACCAACAATCACAACAGAGTATAGCCGGCAATGGATGTATAGCGACGTTAAGGCTCGCCTTCGACCTAACTTAGAGATACTGCGAACAGGGTGACCACAATGGGGATGTTCAATGAAGCCAACATATCACGATAAACATGAGCGAAAGATCAATTTACTGTTTACGTTGCCTAATTAAGTATAGCGCTTTAAATTAAAATGAACTATTTATATAATATAATATTTTATTTTAATTGTTTAACTAATTGCAACACATGCACCATATATATATATACGGCGTGTAGATATTGATCAACCTAAACAGGCCGTGGACCCGGGTTTACTAACCCAGTATCAGATGAGTTGTAAGAATCATTAAGACTTTCAAGTGCTTAACATCATCAGAAAACATATCAACCGATTTGTACTCGCTTTACTTAAACTTTATACATTATTGTTATATTGCTGACCTTTATTCGTTTAATTTTCTTAACCGTACCTATGAATTAAAATCTTAAGTTTATGTTAAAAAATTACCGCCCACCGCCTTACAAACAAATTCGTGATGGCTCAGTTTGTCAGGGGTTCGTTCGTCGTGCTATACGTATCGAAGAGACGCGGATTTGATCACCATTGAACTTGGGCTTCCGGTGAAGGAAAACATCATAAGAAAACCGACATGTTCCAAGAACAACAGCTTATGTGGATATGTGACATTTTCCAAAGCCCTTATGGTTAGCGTGGTTGTTAGAATAGGCTAAGGTCTATAATCTTTTATTGTATGAGAAAGTCTCTAATCCTAGTACTTTATTCGTCGTCAACAATTCCTAAAATTATTCGTTCCGTAGTCACCTTGCCAATGCGATGTTGGTAGAGCAGCGTAATTCTGATGTTTTAGGGCACACAATGAATAAATTGGTATGTAAATAAAAATAATACGTTAACGCTAGCGCCTGCCGCATGGTAACTCTAGGTATTCTATCTGCAATAAATCTAGACCCGAGTATGGACATGGCAGACACTATATCTAATAGGTTGAGTTACGTGAGAATAAACTAACTCAATTATAACATCCCGCATATTTCGATAATGTAAATACATATGATGTTTAGACTTCAGAAATTTTAGAATTTTTTGTAAGACATTGTAATTACAAAATGGTCAAATAAACTAGATAATGGAATTGGAAAATTTACTGTCTTTTAAAATATGTATAATCCTTATTAGTTAATAGAAGTTATAACTCATTTCGCAATGTAAATATAATAGTACATAAAGCTTGTATCAAAATTTGTCCGTTAACACAACAGATTTTCACTTCTAAATTACGTCTCGAAACTATTTGAATTATTAGTAAAGTTATGGACAAAACAATATTAACCGAGTTTGCCGTTTTGGTTCCTTAAGGCGTTCGTTAATCTCGTTCCCAACTCCCCGACCGAAATCTCGGAACGGTTCCCGTTGGAGTCCCGTTATGCTTTGTACTGACCACGCCCTTTGTGCTTATCAAGTAACTTATGCACTTTACTGTGTTACCCGGTCGAAAACTTACTTGAACATTCTTTATAAACTTACTTCGACCTTCTCTTAGGTTTACTTTGAAAGCAAAACAAGCTTTGATTATCCAACTGTCTATCATGATTATTTCTTATGTTAATACATTAAATATACTATATAAAGACTGTTACACTAATGAAAAAAAAACTGAAATTTTTAATTATATTTTTTTTAATCAATATTTTTTTATTGCTTTAATCCATCTTCCCTTGACGAAGATAAAATTATTCAAGGACCTCTTTGTTCTATTGTTATTTCTTATTCTAGTTGTTTTATTTTCTAGTATTATTTTTATATGTTCTTCCGATGTATACAATTTCTTTACTCCTTAGTTTATTATATTGTTTTTATTCTTACATAGTTTTTTTTAGTCTATTGTCAGGGATATACACCGTATGCAACAATGTTGATAAAGTATGAAATTAGAGGTATTATCACAAACTATTGTGTTATTAGATCTTTTTTTTTTTTGGTATCCATAGACAAATATCTGTTGCTTTTTTTTTATTCAATTAAAGGACGGGACGAGAGGGGGAATAATTTAAGTTATTGGTGATAGGTCTATCTTCCCAAAGACTCGCTAGGTAGGTACGACAGAAACAGCTGCGGTGGCCAAACAGTACTGTGTTCCTGATTGAATGGAGTTGTAGCTAGTGAAATTACTGGGGTAACGAGATTTATCCTGTCTGTGTGTGTCTAAGCGACGAGCGCAATATGGTGCAGTGTATACCATCCTAACCAGCGCCACATTGTTATAGGCAGGCGTATCACTTACCATCAGGTGAATATCCCGTTCGTCTCATCGCTTCATATAATAAAGAATAAAGTAACATACGATTTTGTAAAAAGGGCGCCGTTAATCGATGCGATAAATTTCAAAACTGTCCCGACGTCTATCTCGGCGACAGTTTCTCATCAAACACGCTAAGTTAAGAGGACGAGTGCCCCTCACAAGACTTAATTTCCTTCGTCCTCTTTAAATTGAAGCTGTGCTTATTTCAATAACGTAACTTGAGTCTCATCTCCTTAGCTCTCCCCCCCGTTAACTTTTAATTAATGCACGTAGTTAGCGTTTAACCTCAGACATATTTCTGTTTATACGTAGCGTTTAGCTGTCGATTTAAGTAGCTCGTTTTCCACTAACGAGCGATCGTTAAACGTCGCGTTAAATAGTTTAATTGTTTTCTGTTATTACTTCTATTCCTTTTCTTTTCATTCGGGGCACATAGTCTCCGTATTATCGCAATGTGTCTCACAAGTTTTACCTTCACGTCTTCATTTAAAGATTGGAGAGTTTGCGCGTTATTCGTTAAGTTTTATCACTGAGGATGTCGAATATATCTCTAACCTACTACATTGTTTCTGATAGTCTGTCGCACACTTTAATCGAGGTTATCATTATTTTCTTGGCAACGTTTCATCAGAATTATATTCAATTGACAATTGACTGCCTTGACATTCTGTGGAAACGTTAATAACGATTATTTACATTATCATTATATGTATTTACTTACTCAATCACTTTAATGGAATATCTAACCTTTGTCTCGTGAACGATAACTATTCCTAGTGCATAATGGTAATACAGTTTGATCTCGTCTATTAATTATATGCTTATTAAAGGCAAAAAGATGAGAAAGCTTTTTGAAATGTCGTAACGTGCCACTAAAACAGAGTTCATTGTTTTGTATATATTTTTACTCAAAATTGGTCTAAACACATATTACTTCTTAAGTGTTATTGATGGAGAGATTATTTTGCCTGCATACTGGACTAGTGTATTCAGTAAATAGCATTTGAAAGCAGTGAAGTTTATAATTTTATTTTCACTGCTAAATATAAAACGGCACCAATAGAATTTAAACTAATCCAATTTAGCCTGGCGATAAGGCTAAAAGCTGTTACAATTTTTCTTCTCTCCATAAAATGGACAATCTATCACACTTCGCGTCTATCGTTAATCCCGATTTGTATAGACAGCAGATTCGCATAGAAGCTTTTCAATCGGGGCTAGTTGGATCCGAAATCGTATCTCAATGTGGCAATTTAATCGTCCAACGCCATCTATTGAGCCTCGTGGGAGGTTACCTCTACCTCGAGGGGTGATCCCCTTCTCCCGGTCCAAGCCCCTACTACGTCTACTACGTTGTACGATAACGTAGATCTGTCTATTTTGAGAGCAGACACCGGTCCGCGCTGCAACCGCTATAATGTATTGATGTTCAGCGATTCAGTTTATTGGATGCATGCGGCAGCTGAAAGCGCGGATCGGAATATTGAAAAGGATGGGGAGCCCATTCGCCCCATTCCCTCGCTTACATTAATTTATTATTTAGAAGATTCTCTATCAAATAAAGAATTATTTTTCACTCGCATAATTTATATCATTTTCATGGCTTAAACATTTCAAAGACGTGAAGTATTTATTTTATGACTTTTCTATGTACTATTAATTTAATATAATTACGGGACTATTCATGATTTTTTTTAAATACACGTTTAAAATATAGAAGGGATTTTATGTAAACTATGTAAGTTTTTTTTAAGTAATCATAATTAGATTGTACTTTCTTATATGCAATATATTTTAAAACTAATATTTAAAGAGCTTTATTATTCATTAAATTTTAATTAAGTAATATATAGAAATTTGGTTAAATGTAAGATTTTCCTATGTACTAAGTCATTAGTACCCCAAATGGAGGGAGAAATAAATGAAATATATTTTTTTCTTTTTTATTATTATTGTATCGACTTTAGTTATAATTATTTTCGGAAAATTCTATAAATACGTAATTGCTACATAATTCATATATTAAATAAAGACATGTTTATTATATACACCAGCGATGGATCTAAATCATTAATTCTTCATTTTCTTATATTACTCCATTCCATTTTTCGTTTTGTAAATCATTTTCTTATTCTATTAAATATATTTCAATTATTAAATGCCCTAAATTCTGCTTTATTTCGTCTGAAATAAATAATTCTAAGCCTCTCAGGCAACGTCTAAACGAAAGTAATCAACGGCCGTTGAATGGGCTGGAGGTCTCTTTGGTTCTGAGAAATTCTATTACTTCCAAATTTTTACCAACATTTTTATACACTATATTCCACAGTAATATACTTTTATTATTACTGTTTAAACACATTGTAATTGTCTATGTTTTACAAATGAATGAAGATAATGTACAATTTATAACATACCAATATCGTTGTTTCTAGCTATGTTGTTTGTAACTTTTGTTCTCTGCTATAAAGAAGTTTTAATTTGCCCCTCAGATCAAACACAGCCTATAAAAGCTAGATTCTGAGAACAAACGTCTGTACAGTTGCACACCGCATCTCATGTCTCTTAAACAAAGGGAAGGGCCGGGAACCTCGAGTGGAGCACCGCTTGCAAAGGGCTCGCTACTCTCTCTTTTTCCCTTTAGTTATTTCCCTTTTTGTAGACATATGAGACAGCGCCAAAGCGGTTTATCTCTATATGTTTATTCCAATATTCATTGAGATGCGAACAGAGACTGAAGTAATCTCTTATAGGGAGGTGCCGTCAATTATTATGTAAATAAAGACATCTTTTGAAGTCCGTGTTAAAGAAATGCCAGAAAGTAGTACAAACGCAAGATCACTACGTTTATGATGAAGCGATGGATAAATAAC
Organism: Ornithoptera alexandrae; assembly: GCA_029030555.1. Lineage (NCBI taxonomy): Eukaryota > Metazoa > Arthropoda > Insecta > Lepidoptera > Papilionidae > Ornithoptera > Ornithoptera alexandrae. The sequence goes on along the minus strand of JARDVY010000011.1, from coordinate 3,828,687 downwards.
CTTGAATCTCTACTCGCTCTACTATAGAAGCGATAAATATATAATATATATTGGCGGCTGGCTGGAATTATCTTTAAATACAATATTTAAAACAAACATGAAGTACGGAGATAATTTGTTTATTACAAAATAAGATCTGTAGAGATCAAAAGGCAGAATAATGTATCTTGCTTAGTGACAGTCAGGCGTTTTTCATATCTTAGTTGTATTAATATAAAATTATGATTTTTTTAAACAAAAAGTCTAAAATAATTTAGTCCTTAATCTTATTGATTTTCAGCGGAAACAACAGTGTCAACATAACAGAATTCAATTGCTATTCTTAATAACAGCACGTAACAAATCAATTTACATACAGAAAACATACTAAAATATAGTTACATTAATTTTACAATAGATGGCGACATTATCGGGTGCTTATATATATATGGATATATAAGCACTCAATATATATTTATAAATTCATGTACATATATGTATTTATGTATAATTTTGTGATGTATTCGGAAACAAAAGGTAAAAGTTATAAACAATACTTTAGTGTCTTATGTTTTAATTTGATATACTAATTTATATATGTAAATATGTAATATTTCTTCGTCATATTGTAATAAGTTTATATTCATTATAAATTTGTAGTCTTATTTGATAGACAACGCGTAAAGTCTCTATGTTTAAGAAGAAAGGCTTTAAGGTCGAAGCCGCAAGCTATTTGCGAATATTGCTCGTATCGGTCCTATTTTATATTATACTTTCTTGTATCTCTCTTATTTCTTTTACTGGTGTCATTCATATGTGTAAATCGTTTTCACAAATAATAGAGATGTGTAATTCAAATCCGTGAGATGCGAAAGTTTTAATCAATAAAGATTTGTCAATTGCTGCTATTGTGCTGTACACATGATTTAGTTCACTCATCATACCGTTGTTAATAATGTTCACTATTTTTATTATTACTTTATATTTTTAACTGTTTCTGTGTTTATGATACTGACTACTTTAAAGAATGTAAGACGACGTAAGTACCCTGAATATAAATTAATAATTTGTCACTAGTAGGTTCACAAAACTAAACGTTTCCAGTTGAGGTGAATTCGAATTTCGATAACGTCGAGGACAGAGCAGGTGGAGAGGAAAGCTGACTCCATCATCATATGAGATAATGGCTAAGAAGGGATATAGAGCAGGTATAACATCCTTAATTGCAATCTTCTAGGTTTTAATATGTCATACCAAATTCAGCATTGTGGGCTGTGAATATAAAAATTCTGATCTTATCGCAATATCGTTTATTATGTCATTCTATGCTATAAGAAATAAAGAATGCTATGAGAAATAAAAAGTGGCCGTTTCATGACGTTATGTCGAAGTCCCTCCGTGAGGTCTGCGGCGCGGCTGCCGAGTGACTAGAGGCAGGGGCGGATACGAACGCGGGCACCGTGTATTAGCATGCAGGGCGCGATCCACCTCCCGTCAGCCTTCGGGGACGGCTCGTCACCCCATTACGTTGAATTCTTGTCGGTGACATGCAAGATGCGGCGGAAGGCTGCTTTCATGTCACGCGATGTACTCTAAATCGGACGATGTGTTCAACATATAAGCGAATAAACTTAACTACTTTTAAACTTGACGAAAATCTTTATTTTAGAAGCACTCCGTGTGTAGTGTAGTTACAAGAATCGGTATAAAATTAATAGAATTTAGAAGTACGACAATTAGTAGTAGTGTACAAACAGTACCGTGTTCCGGTTTGAAATTACTGGGTTAATGAAACATCCTATATCTAAATCGACGAGCACAATTTGATGCTGTGTATATGATCCTAACAAGTGCCGTGTTAAAGGCAGGCGGTCATACTTACCATCAGATGAAAGTATCGCACATCTCGTCGCTTCCTCGAATAAATAATGTAATGGAGAATAAAAAATTATGTTTAATATTAAGCTAAGGGCTGGCGTATGACCTATAGATCACACTTTTGATAATTTCAAGTGTCCCACTTTAGTTCCCAATAAATTATAACTGTACAGAGTCTAAAAATGTGGAAGTTAAAAACCAATTGATAAACCGTACGTTCATGATCTTCAGAAAAAACAATATTTATAATATATTGTTCTTTATAAAAATCCCACTGTTGAAAAACAAATTTGCTCGAAAGCTATTAAACACGATAACATTATAAAAACGTTTCCCTTTCTCCGAGCTTTATAAGATTTGAATCGCAAGTACCGTCTACACCGCGCGTGGACTGTCCAATGAAAAAGATTTAACTATTCTTTTCAATCAAATCAATGTATAATTTATTTCCCGACAATAAGAATTAAAATTCCGTGTCCGTGTTTGTTAAACTGTGAAACTCGCTTTTTGAACTGTAAATTGAACTTAATCAGTAAAGTTTTAAGGTTTTATTTTATATAAATATTGCGGGCACAGCGTTTTATTATAGGTAAGATGCAATGACGACGTCTCAAAACTGAAGGCGCTTTCCGCTTCCGGGTCGAGAACTAATTTTTTCTTTGTCCAAGTTTGCCGTCACTTGCTGGTTTATGTCGGTGTTTTTTTACGTTTCCGTATTTTAGAGCAGTTTTAAAGTTACTTAGCGCTCGGCTTAAGTAAATAAACTTTTATAAGGTCTTTCAAAGGTACGTCTTGATTATTACCATCGTAATTAAAATATTTTTCATCAATATGTTGTTATCCTATTTTTAGATTCCACTGCTAGGACTCGGGCTGCGTCTCAATAGAAACAAGCATATTGAAGTCAAGGTCATAATCCAGCATGCTGGCTAAGTGCATAACGGTTGTCGAATATCCACAAAAGCTATTTTCGTTGAGACTGTTTATTCTTTCACGAGATTTGCTACACTAGAAGATTTAGCTTTTTGCGGAACCCGCGTCTTTTTGGGTAAACCTCGAGGTTTCACTGCATTTATAACAAAGCTGTCACCGCTGCCTAAAAACAAGGCTACTTTAAATTTTAGTAACGTTCTCAGCGAAAAGACTGTAAAAGTTTTATGCACAAGGATATAAGACTAGTTCGTGCAAATAACATTTCATGGAAGCTTAAGTTGTATACTACAGGTTTTGTAGTTAACGAAATTATTTGTAATTCTCCCGGAAGGAAGGCGTTTTGACTGTTCTCTGTTTTAATTACCATCTGTTAATATTACTCTCGTACGTTGTCTCTTAAAATCGATTGATATGACATTTTGTGCTAGAAATCATCTCCATTACAATATAAATGCAATTTAACCAGACATTATTTAATGCATCTCCCGATAGCATAATGTGCCTGTCGAGGGACATTTATTATTGAAATGAGCTGTTTTATGTTAAGTTAGAGTATCTTCAGACAGTAGATATTTCAACATTTCATGTTAAACAAATCAATCCATTAGTTACATAGTTTGAAAGATGGTCCCAGCGTCCCTAATCTGGTTCTCACACTTAACCCTCCCATCAATTGCAAATGCGTTATAGACCTGTTATAAATTGTTCTCTAATACTCGGCAGCGCTAACCTTGCCCCTTGTCTATTCACCAGAGGAGGCGCGGGGAGATATTTCAAATGTATAGCTAACGCTTTGTTCGTGTTAGTATTATATTGTATTGCAATGACTAAATAAAACTCTAAATTGCCTTGCGAGTAACGGTTTTTGATTATATTGATTTTATTTAAAACTTCCAATTAAAATTCTTCGTGTTAAAAGACCGACCCCTTTTCAAACACTCTAAGGTTAGAATATGCGGCTAAGTTCATTCAATAACGGGGGTACAGTTCAAAACACGCCGCAGTTTCATTTTGTCTGAATGTGTTAACATTCGAGGGCAGAGCTTTCACAGCTAAGTTCATTCGCTAACACCCCCACCCACGGAACGACGATTGCAATAGTGTGGATTTTTCTCCGACTAAATAAAAAACCGTACACTGATAACTTAACAATATAAAATTTGCGATTATTTTTCTTTATACACGAATATGTAGTATCTCGCATTTCTGCCGTGAAACAGTAGCGTGTAACCGTAATCTAGTTTAAAGCGCTTTGTAGCTAGTAAAATCACAGGTATGCAGTGACTTGACAACTCGTGTCTCGAGACGACGAGCGGGATAATGTTGTGCAGTGTATATCATTCTAACTACCGCCACATTGTTCTAGTCGGGAGCGTCACTTACAATCTGGTAGACGTTCTATTCCTCATATACTTGTTTGAGTATGTTCGAATTACTTTGCGTGTGAAATAAAATTAGTTTTAATATTGTATATCTAAATCTTTTGTTCGTAGCAAATGTATCATAAGGTGTGCACTAATTCACTGTCAGATAAAAGGCGGCGTCGAAGTCAATATCGTCTGTCACTTATCAATCTCTTCCGACACTCAAGTCGGCCGATGCCATCGTTCCGTCACATCTCTTTTTTCGCTGACTACTCAGTCTATTCTTACTCTCAGTGAATTTGATTTACGTTTCCCCTTTTGTTTTAACTTTACACATCAAAAGACGCACGGGGAAGCTGCATTAACGATTCAAGGTAATAATTGTAAACGGCTCGGCGGCTCGTTTCATATATCTTTTGTTTCAATGTCAAACGCCTCTGACGTACTTCTAGGTCGCGCTTTTACGATGTCATCGCCTCCACCACGTACACAAAATGATATCATGATTGTTATATCTGAAAATACATAGGGACGAAATTTTATGCACTACACGATTGTTCTTATCTACCCGAGTATATACTATTTATAGGAAATCTCAAGCGTCATTTGGCACTGCGCTGATTTTGGATTGGTTAGTGGTTAATAATTTTTTTCCTTTATTCGACGAAGTGACAAGACGAGAGAGACGTTCATCTGATGGTAAGTATTACCTCTGCCCATAAAAAGGTGGCGATAGGGTGATATACACTGCATCTCATTTGGTTCCTTACCTCGATGCACATAATGTTAAGTTTCGTTTACCCCAGTTATTTCAATGGCTGCAACACTCTTCAATCTTGAACGCAGTAATGTTTGCATACTACTGTTTGGCAGAAACGGGAGCTGTGACCTTTCTGAACGGTTTCAGACAACAGAGATCTACCACAAATAAGCAGATAATTTTTTTCTACATTCCTTTTAATTAAAGGTGGTTTTAAAATGTGTTTATTGCATAAACGTATCTTCATATTTTATTTCAAAACCTTGCGTGACGCAAGAGCGAAAGGGGCATTGTATGACCACATGTTCTTCAATGCCAGGTGGTGAACAGGTGGTACTTAGTCCCCCTAGCACCAAGACCCTTGCAAATCCCGTTCGTAGTCTCTACCCGTATTCCTTCTTCATAAATGACTAATGGTGTAAAGAAATTATAATTATGATAATTCCTCAAACAATTGCTTAAATTTAAAATATTAAATCTCATTGAATGTTTCAACCTATGTAAATTAATTTATACTTTTTGTTACAAGTTATTCAACTGGTATAACATGGCATACACCAAAATATTACCTCACCAGAGTTTTATTAAATGGAAAACCTATAGAAATTATCCTAACATAAGATAATTTACAACGAACTGACGTTCTAAAGACCCCGATACATTAGTTTGGAATTAAGCTGTAAACAGTTTGTAAAATATTGTTTTATGCTTGACTCCGGTCCCACGTCTGATCGTGAGGTTACGGAAATAGAATGATGTCGCCGCTTGCACCACTCGGTGAGAGCATCCACGCCTGATTTATGTACCAAGTGACTAATTAATGCTCTCCGCCAACAAATGTACAACGTATCAGGAGATTCTGATGACGGCAGTGTTTTTACTATCTGCGGTTTTGGTTTTTACCTACATCCTTTTAAGTTTCCTTATATTTGCTTTTTTATGTTTTTATCTACATCGTCTTTTAATCAATTGTTGTGTAAGATGTAAAGCATTCATGTAGATAAAAAATAACTTAAGAATAATGAAATCATTATGAATATTAATGTAAAATTTATGTTAATGAGTACTTACAATAGATCTTTCTTTACAGTGATTATTGAGGAGGAAATGCAAAATCTTCATTGTACAACTTATATAATAGAATATTTTGCTAGTAGTGAGGACAGTTGCACGTACCACCGCAGCTCCTGTTTCAATTGTCAAACAATCATGTTCCGGTTTAAGGGGATTGTGGTTAGTGAAATTACTGACGGTTACCAGACATAAATCTTGTCTCAAGGCGACAAGTATAATGTGGCGCAGTGTATATTATCCTAACTAGCGTCAGATTGTTACTAAATTGCATTAAATGACATATGGTTTTCTTGTTTCATTACTCGGAACACAATTTGGTTATGTCGTCTTTGGCCAATACCACGCCCGGGCTTTAGATGTACTTTCAAACTGCATGTATGCGCGCGTACAATGTTTAATCAAAATTGGCATATCCTTATTATTCTCGCGCGGTGCACGCCTAATAGTGCATCGAGTGACGTCCGTCCGAAAGGCGCGTGCGGTCAGTACACTCGCGCGCGTTGTTCCGTCGGCACGCCCGCGCGCAGCCTCCCGCGACTGTACTCGCGCGAGCGTCCGGCCTCACTCTCATCCGGAGGTTAGCTTCCGGTATTAACAACCGTGATTACCGGTCATAATTCTTATAAGTATCGTATCTAATGATGTATTTACTTCATACCGTTACACCACAATACCCAACGATCGATTTCTATGATCGTAAACAACGGATAGATCGCTTATATCTGTGTATCAGTAATAAGTACTACATGCGTAATTTACATTAGCTTGTGTCTATATTCGTATGCAATCGCGCGAATGTATACGCTGATTATTTTTATTTGTGCGACGGCAACGCGTCTCGACGGTAGAAATCGATGAAATGCAAACGTTGATGTGAGAATAATCAAACCCCGATTCAACCCTCCCCGTAGCCGACGCGTCCTGGAGTAATAATAGCGGCGGGCTTCCCGCGTACCCACTTCATGCACTTTATGCCGCGCCACCATTGTTGTCGACTTCATTTCCTACTTTTTTAAATACTCGGTTTGAATTTTAAAAGTTTTAACACAATTTTAAAGATTCTATATACCTAACCTTTTTCTAGTTTATTAGTAATTGGTTTACAACGAAGGAATTATTTCGCTGTTAACGTTTTTCCGCGATATTAACATTATTCGTAAGTTTGCATAAATTTATTAAATTAGCCAGAGGTTTGTAAAAGATTTGTTTAAAATATGAGAATTCGCTGTCATAGCAATTCAAAGATATAAATTTCCTTCAAAGTCGAATCAGTTAGTCGATCGGTTGGCAGACTCGTCTACGTCGTGTGCCATGAATAGAGGGGAAATAGGGAGTCTTTGTCACCACCTGTCTATCTTTAATGGCTTTCGGAAGACGGCGCAGTATTCACCGGAGGCCGGCGCAGGCGCATCTGTCGGTTCCATCCGCGCCGAAGCAAATGTTATTAATCTTTAAATATAACTCTTCAGTATGTTTCATTCGTTCCCTTTGTTTCAATATAATTTAGAAGTGCTGCAAGATTCATGTACAGTATCAGCGATGGAATATATTATGTCAGTGTAAATGTTTACAATGTGACAATGTTGGGATTACTGAAGTCGGAGTTTGGATACCAGAGTCGACTGACTTTGCTTCAGCATCTGATCGAGTGTGGCGATGTGCTGTTGAGCCGGGATTATATTTATGGTTTGTTTTGACTTCCACTCAATTTAATTTTAGTTTTAACATTGCGTTGATTTTGTTTGTGTATTATATTATCTGTATTATATATTACGCAGTAGTATTTTATTATATTTCACTGCGTTTGTCTTATCCATGTTTAATCATTAAAATTGAAAGTAGCAATATTAAAAACATCCAAACGGATCCTGTTTTATTAGGCTTCTTACTGTGCAAAAGATAATTAAATTTATAAGCGTAAATAAAGAATAACAAATTTAGTTGTTATTGACCTACTGAAAATGGATTAGTTAAAATCATTTTTTGACCTGCAATGTTAATCATTGAAGATGAGAATGCAATAATTTTGTATTATCATTGTTTGAGATGTAAGTGGAACGTTTCGGCGTCGCAGTGCTATTTAGAAAGTGGTGTACACATTGAAGAGCTCGAGCTTATTTACTTTTATTGCTGCGCTAAGCCGAGATCAAAGTAAATGCAAAGATTTTCCTTGTACCCGCCGCATTGTGTTAAACTATATTCATTAAACAAATCTTAAATAACACAGAAGCTTAACTAGCACGATATATAAAAATATGTATTCCACGTAAACTAAGAAGTAGAAAAGAATCCGAAACGTTATGATATTTTGTAGTTAAGGTTTTGAAACTGTTGGTAGTTGGTGCAATCCAACACATTAAAAGACTTTCTTGTCTTGATAGGATGAAATAGTATCGATATCAATGATGTGTATATTTTTTTTGCTTTTCATTCTCACAAAGTGGACTAACGGTCTGGTGAAGGTTGCGGGAATTTGCTAAATTTGCGCAGATCAAAACCGATCTGTGAGGATATCGTTGGAGGAGCCTGTCTTGCAGTGGACTTGTGTATTGACTGATGATCATGATTACTTTAATTTCCATTCATATTCTTTTATTTTCATCAAAATAAATAGTTAAATCATATATTCCATTTCGACGCCATCGCAATCGCCATTGGTAGAAGTTACAAACACCTCTTAACTCTTGTTCTGTCTCTCGTTAATTTGATATTAGACCCTGCAGCGATTTGTTAGGTATATCATCACGCCTCCCTTGTTCGCCAACTTGCTAAACATAAGACTTACTTATTTCTCTCGTATACTTTCTTATTTTTAAAGAATGATCGATCAAGCTTTCACCCTCCAATGTACCCGCAATACAATCCGATGTTTCTATTCTATTTTTGTTGTTTAGTTTATATTATTGGCGAAGTGTAAATACAAACAAATGTGTTGGTTATGCTTATGCATCAAATGACGTACACAGGTATATATATATATATATATATATATATATAATATATTCACAATGGATCGCGAACATCCTTAAGTTGTCATATTATAATATGTAACGTATTCAAAGTGTATAACGTTTATACGAAGGATGTGTAATGAAGACATCATAGTTGTTTTATTATTACGTACGAAATTTATTATTTGTTTACATCCTTTGTATTTCTATATTACTTAAACTAAGGCCGGTGGAATTCGCCAGTGCACAACTAACACAGTACAGAATAACTAAAATTAAAGGTTTCATCAATTCAGTCTTTTTTTATTCAAAGTCTAGGCGTACTCTATTCAGTTTTGTTCCTATCTTTTCAGTTGGCGTTTTAATTTAGCTTAGCAATTTGTTGAACAAAAAAGATAAGCTTAATACTAACATTGTTTAAAAAAAATGTTTTGTTTCTTAATTAAGTGGTGAAAGAGTCATAAAACTATTGGCGTCATTCCAATCAACATTGAGCATCTGAAGTTTTTTTTTTCTATTACTCATTTCTTTTTACTTTGTCAATAAAATAGGCATCATGTCGTGTTCGTAATTATTACTTTGACTAGTTATGTTTTTATCCTTGATGAAATAATTAAGTACTTCCTGAAACGATTGCTTAATAATGATTGTTCATTTAAACAGTAATTACGTTCAGTGTTAAATAATACATTTTAAAAGTTTTTAACATTTAAAGTTCTAGTAATTTTTCAATAATACTAAACCTTCATTGAGGGTATAAGACACACGGTATAATAAAAAAATACGTAATGTGCTATTCTTACCTCTTCTTGTGTGCCTCTATGTATTTAAGATAGTACCGCGAATACCGTTCTGTTGCGCTGTTGTTCATTGATATTACTAGTAACTGAAAAATCTAAGTTGTCGAGTATTGATGAAACTTGTTATGATATCCAACCTCTATTTTACCAATTGTTAGAAATGACCAATTGGTAAGTTTTAAAATGTTCTCTAAGACGTCGTTCGAAGGCCTGAGAATCTTTGTTAAGGTTCACCTTGAAAATTCGCGATAGATCAACCACTTCTTAGCATGAACGAATCAATTCTTATCATAATCTAAAAACACCAAATGAGCAAATAAAGCAATATTATGTGCTTATTTAAATAATATTCTCCGTAAAAAAATATTTTATTACAAAAAATAGTAAATACAGAACATAAACGTCTTAGATCTTTAAATTATTATACAAATTGTTATCAGGCTCTCTTTACTTTAAAAAGTATAAAAAACGTTTTAATGTATTTGTTTTTGTTTGGGTTTTAGTGACAAAAAAATCAAAGATAGTAAAAACTCCTCGATTAGAATTCTGTAGCTTATATTGACAGCTGGGACATAGCAATCGCTTCGGCAGATTAACCATGTGAAGTGCTTGCTAGGCAGATTCTAATAACCCACCACCGAGCAAACGTCAGAACATGTGACCGTGGCCTAACCACTGGGCCACGAAGGTAGTTTCTGTTCAAAACTTATGTCCGGACAAGGTATTCCGATACCGTTCACGGAATATTTATCGTATGTTAACGTCATACATCACCCACCGTCAGCATTCACAAGTAGACGCCTCGTTTGTTATTAAATTAATATGCACGCTATTGTTTCTAACATTTTGAATGGTACGTATTGCTACGGAACATGATGAATTCGGAAGTAGTCCGAACCACTGGCTAAACTAATGCGTTAATTAATATAGTGATTACAGATAGTCCTTCCCACTTCATTATAATATAGTCGACTAGACTTACAGGCCACACTCTTTGCACTGTCTTTTAGTTATAAAACGCAAACTTTCTACTGAAAATTTCTGTATTAAATAATAACAATTTTTTCAATTATTTTCAATCGCTATAATATAGTGACGTCTGTTAAAAAAGGCAGAGGATAACTGTCAGGAATCTCAGTAGGGTTTGTCTTTATTATTATAAGTACAATTTTCGGTTTAAATACATTGAATTCTGATAATAGGCATCTGTTGTCGGTGACCATTTAGGCAGGTACCACAACAGCTTCTATTTCTGCCGCGAAACAGTAATGTGCAAACGTTACTGAGTTTCATTTTGAAGATCACTGTAATTAGAGAAATTACTGGGGTAAACACCAACCCGCACTAGGTCAGCGTGGTAGGTTACGGCCCCATTCCTCTCAATGAACTCCACGATGTGGAAATCTTTAGAAGAAGCCTATGTCCAGCAGTGTACGTCTTTTGGCTGATAACGATGACGAGGCTTTTACATCTTAAGTCTCAAGGCGACGAGCACAATACGTAGCTGTATATACAATCCCAACTATCGCCACGTTGTTATGAGCAGGCGTATCACTTACCATTAGGTGAACATCCCGCTCATCTTGACGCTTCGCTTCGCTTTATATACACAAACATATAAACAAAAAAAAAATTATTCAACTTTGGGTTCTATATAAATATACAAGTAGAGTCATACACTCATAAGCTTAAGTATCATTAACCTAATCATCCATACTAACATATCTTTTTCATATGAATTATGTTTTATAAAACTTCTGGATTTATAATGATCGATGGAAAATTTCTAAAGTTTACCAGTTTAGAAATATTTATTGAAAAGTAACTTAACTACAAAATGGTAATACATAAATTTTACGAAGGTCAACATCTCTGCGTTTGCGTTATAATGGCGTGTTGTATAATCTTAAGTCGACCTCGAGAGTTGTTAAAGGAAGTGGATACGGAGTCGTTTCCGTGGGGAAATACATTGGCCGCTGTGACGCACTAACCGCATCACTGCAACTAATGAAATCTCTTTCTTCGTTAAAAACCAATATTACTTTTCACTTATCTTAAAATTGGCTAATACGATCTAAAACTATCGTATACTTCACAGTATCAAAGAGTTTCATTATAAAATACGACAACGTTATTGTGATTTCATTTAGCACTTAGATTATAGTTACATTGTTAATACTTACAACAGCGAGTCGACGATTAAATTAAAAGATTGGCTTTCCTGATGGTTGCTCTCTGTTAGACATCATCTAAGTTGATGCCATCAAAGCTCTTATTTTAACCGTCAGACAGTATTGTGCACACGTGTTCCGATTTAAAAGGCGGTGTAGCTGCTGAAATTACTGGGGCAAACAGACGACATCTTGTCTCAAGGCAACAAGCACAATGTAATGCTGTGTATGTTATCTTAACAAGCGCCACATAGTTATGGGACAGAGATATTACTTAACATGAAGATATAGTCTCTTTCGTCTTCACGCTTCTTACACTAAAAAAGTAAAATAATCCCCTCTGTAACATTGTAGATTGGATCAGCTTTATAGGAAAACGCGTTATAGAAATATTCCCGTATAACGCATTTTTACGATCCAGTGTAACGCGTTACGTATAAATTATTCACGTTTAACTTTTCTCGCTAAAGGTTAAATCGAATATTAAAAAAAAAAAAAAACAATATTATGAACGAAATATGTACGTTTTATTAAAATCAAACTAAACTAAAAACATTTTAAATAAAAACTTATGTATATGTATATGAACCAAAAAACAGTTGGATTCAATTAATTACTAATTATGAACTGTACAAATCATTATAAATTTCACAATACAAAAATGTAACGTGGGAAATCCCCGCGTTGTATGGGGGAATGCCCGTGTTATACAGGGGATTGAAATCGCATAATATGAAAATGCGTTATAAGAGTACCATGTTATAGGGTTGATTACTGTAATCGCAAAGTAATCGGTAAATATATGATTAAGTCGAATGATTAAAGCGATTTAATTTATTTACTAATTATAGTAGAATTTATATCTCTTCATTGCATTAAATGTAATGTGGTATGTTATTCATTAGGCTATTTATACGAAAACAGGAAAGTTGTGTAATATGGGTTTTACGACTTGGTATATTTCTCATAATAATTTAACAATGTAGGTAAGCAGTTAAGGTTTGAAGCCACTTTTACATGCACAATCTCTCTCACCTTACATTGCGCGCACGAGAAGCTGGCGCCTGTTTTGAATGAAGTCCTTAAGAAAATGTGTCAAGAGTGCATAATCAACGGCATGTTGTTAGCGTATCGCCTGCATTATACAAAGGACTAAAAGGCAACGTTTCATTATTTTTATTTAAAAAAAAAAACAACTCTTTTTACATTACGAGAGGAAAAATATAAATAATATTCATTGTTTATATAATCATAAATGTTTTTATTGACGTTTATAAAATCCATTACAAACATATTACCAGCTTTATACCTATTGTTCAATCTTAAGCTTTAAGTACATGAAGTTATATATCCAGTGGATGTGAATAGCGTTTAGGTGAAATTAAAGATCAGCTTGGTAGTCTCAGGCTAGTAATAATAGGACCAAGATAATACCTGAGTGTCGTAAAAGGCGACTATAAGGCTTTTCGGATTCGCATGGCCTACGTAAACCAACTCAATGTTGACGATAAGTACGAGCTGGTCTCTTGTATGCCGCAGCAAAGCAATGAACTAAAGATGACAAGTGAGAGGGTATTAGTGGGTACAAATCCCATTCAATCTTATTTTCTTCCCCAGGGTACCTTTTGTTGATTTTTTCCTTTACAAAAACAACAGTAGTAAGTCTCTGATGCCAGAGAACGTTTACTACCACCGCAGCACCTATTCCTACGACAAAGAGTACTGTGAAACATTACCGTATTCTGGTTTGAAGGGTGCTGTAGCTAGTGTAATTACTGGGGTAACGAGACTCAATATGTCTCAGGCGACGAGCGCAATGTGGTGCGGTATATACCATCGCAGTATATAACTAGCCCCACGTCATCACGGGCAGGTGTATCACTTATCATCAGATAAACGTCCCGCTCGTCTCGTCGCTTGAATAAAAAAAATAAAAGACAACGCATCCATTTTTTCGGTTCAAAAATGTTTCTTAAACAGCCTACCTAAATTTTACAATAACATGTATTCCTGTACGGTACACGATCAGCACAGCTTTCAACCTCGTACTAAGTTCACATTATACACAATAAGCCTGCTGCCATTACCCAACAATTCCTAAGAAGCAATTAAAGACGCTTGGCTAATTTTATTCTCGGAATGCTCTGTAATTTTACCTGCATATGAGCCCGTTTCCAGGCTTTGAAGCTCTTTTAATGCGTGGTTGTGCACATTTTCCATGCTTTACTGGCTCCTTTCGGATCGTTCTCTCGTGAAAAAAATATATTATCAATTATATGGAAATTTTATTCAATAATTGTTGAGTTTATGAAAATCAGCAGCAAATTGTTTCTTCCTAATTTCGTTTCAATCTTTTAAATATTGTTTGATGCATATTTTTGTTTATACAGACGGCATGTCTCCGTTGCCGAAGATCGGTTAGTTACAGCTCCAATTTCTACCGCTAAGCAGTAATGTGCAAACCTTACTGTATTCCGGTTTCGAAGGGCGGTGTATCTAGTCAAATAACTGGGATAACATTTTATATTTGACGGTGATGAACTTGTAATGTGGTGCTTGTATATCATTCTGACTAGCGCTAACCTATTATGGGCAGGCGTATCGCTTACCATCAGGTTAACAGCTTGCTCGTTTAGATGTTTGGTTGAATAAAAAAATTTATGTAAATGATATGGGATCAAATAGAAGTTATATAGAGGAGTGTATACGAGAGTTTATTTAAGTGATAGGGTCGATGACCAAATTCATCTCACTTGAACAATCGTTTCGGTTTTTATTTGCGCCCGTAAATAATTGTTTAGGTTTTCCCCTCTGCCGCTTTGTATCGCCTTTACCTTTGTGATACGAGCTTCGGCGCAAAACTACTTCCATCGATTTGTATTAACTAAATATGTGGCTTAAATTGCCAACGTTGAGTGTTCATTTCGTTTAACATTGTATATGCTTTAACTACACTTATCTCATTAATCGTTTTTTGATACTTTTTTTTTTATTTTAATGTAAATTTTAGTAAAGTGAACTAATGGTCCATTTTATTAAAATTTAGTTTATTTTTATAATTTTATTAAATGTAAATTCATTTGTTATGTTTAGTATAGCGGCTTGCTGCTTTATGAGGGTATTTTAAATGTTGCGGTTGTAATATCGTAATTTATCATTTTAAAAATATTAATTATTTTCAATACAACAAATTGATAACGTCGTGACTTTTATATTCGGAAGTTTAATACTAAAGATATTCGAATTGGGCAAATGACGCACTAAACCACATAACTGTTATGTTATGGTCGAACACCAATTTACTTCTCAATATTGCGTAAAGAGATCGCACCCCTATTTCTCATTGCCTTTGAACAATTGGTAAACAAATTAGCCATACAAAGCCCTTGTAAACTCTCAGAAGACTTTCCACACCGATCCCTGCTAACAAATTGCTCTAAAATAATAAGAAACTTGAGAAGGTTAAGAAAAAACCTTGAACAAGAGCTTCATTTAACTCGTTGTTTACATAAAACAAAAGGGTGTGCCACAAAGAACGCTGAAGACATCGACCCCATTTGTGCAATACGGGGTACATTCTGGGAAAGGTATTTTTATTGCATTTATTCACATCGACAAAAGGCTTAAGCATTATTTACGTGTACGGTGACGAAATAACGGACACGCAGACGGACAGCGGTCGTTAATAACGTTGCCATCTCGAAGCGTGGAATATCTTCACACTAGACATGTGAACAGATCAAGAGGTTTATTTAGAGGGTCTTTTTAAAATACTTTGGCGTGACACGATAAGATGTTATAATAAATATTTTATTTATTACAATAGAATGTTAAATTTTTTATTACAATTGATATAATAGTAAAAACACTTTAATCACTTCGGTCAATGGCAAAATAATGTTAAACTCAAGTTGCAATTAAAATAATATACCTTTCAGTGAAGCAAAAAAAAATATACTTTACAGGAATATTATATAGATAAAACTTATAAGTATTTTATTGTACTGTACTGTTAACCGTAACTTCCTCGACACTACGGAATACTTGCTCGCGTAAGCCAGGCGTGAAACCAAAACTCAATTGTCCATAATTCGTAACACCGGCCGTCGTTCCCACCATCAGCGACCACACACACCGATTTACTTCGAATGATCTGAATGTTATAATAAGAATAAACTCATTTGTCAGATTTTTACAAGGATTACATTATAAGACGGATGATTTCTACAACTGACCATAGGCGTCACTCTAGGTCCACCACGCCAATCGTTTCTTCTCTGTCCGCATTCGGCGGCTTCCCGCGACTTTCTTCAGATGGTCTGCTATGTGGGGACCTGCCACACTGCGTCTACCGGTACGCGGTCGTCACTCAAAGACTTTACTACCACATTGACCGTCAGTTCTTCGAGGGAGGGTCATTCTCATTGCCATTTAAGATAAGCTATCTTTACGGCTGTATCGGGGACCTTAGTTCTCTTGCGAATCTCTTAATTTTTTATTCGAACATGCAGGAAAACTCTGAGCCTAGCCATTTCTGTTGCTCTGTGCTATTGCTATTTTACCAGGATTAAATTACAACAGGTGATCAAGTGAGAGGCGCACCGTAAGGTTAGTACGGTGACTATGAGGTGACAAATACTAAACTTGATAGCCAGAGTCACAAACGTAAGGTAGCGAGAGCTTTTAGGAGAGTATGCGCAGGAACTCTATGATTTGATTCGACCAACGCCATTTTACTATCGAACGTATAAACGCATCACAGGCATTCATCCCTTTGTAATCGAAATCCCACGGTATTTCACAGTCTGCTGGCATCAGTGTTTCCGTCTAAGTATGATGTGGAATTCTTTAAGAGAAGGGTAAATCCGATACCCCTAGATTAGTGTGTTTTACTATCAAAGATCACCGTCAAATATAACTATAACGTTTACTTTCCGGTGGGATCTTATTCAAACGCTGGTCTATATAATTATAAAAAAAGACTGCTGTTTCTTACCAATGGATAATAAAACCAAATTTTGACTGTTCACATTGTATCATATTTTGTTCCAAAATACCTTCAATATTTTTCTGTATTCTCACGCATTTTTCATGTTAATAACACAACAGCGCGATATCTTTGCGTTATCGGTATTTTTAAATTATAATTTATTTCCGTTCCTCATAACTACTGAAATGAAACCGGAAACTGATGGAACATAATAAACTTTCCGTTTGATCTGAGAAGTCGAGTCGTATCCTTTATATTTGTTGGCAAACTGTAATAATATCAATACGAATTACATCACTTTGTATCGATGAAATACACATTATTGGCCAATTTTTATTCAGAAATGTTCTGTTGATTTGACTAATATTAACCTTATAAATATATTTTGACCATTTCCAAGGTGGAAAAGATTAGCATAATATTATAAAGTACTACTAATTGTAGCTCTGCAACCCATGTACCACAACTGTATTTTTATTATATATCTATGTATCGATCGTCCAATACCCAACAGTGGGTATCTATGGGCAGATGATAATATCTTAAAATTTTCTTCTTTGTTTGCCAAGTTATAAGAGTAGATAGCGCAAATGTATTTCTCATTTTCAATTTCAAGGTAAATATATTTTATATGTTACAATTCGCATTTGTCGCAAAATATAAGTGGTTAATAAAAAACATTTTTATGAAAAAGCTTATACGCACATAATGATTTTTTTATGGTAATCAGTCAAATTGTTTCTATGATTAACGTTTTCTTATCTTATGCCTTCCGTTTATGTATACAGGAAGAGATAAGGAATTATCAGAGAGACGATTGTCAAACAAATTAATTTAATAATAGAAATAAATATAAAAGTCTTAGAGGTTTTTGTACAAAAATCTTCGGATTATATACCTTAGATAATTAAAATAATTAATGTTAATGCCGAGATAAAGATTTCGTCCTATTAAATAGAGTTCGATGGCTGAAGAGATGGACAACCCGATCGCACCCGCCGGTAAAACAGTCGACTCGCTAAAGCAGTTCACACTTACACGAGAACGCCACCTCGTGACAAGTCGGGTACTAAATGGCTTATTGATTCTTTATTGTGCCACCAGGTGTCGCAGTCTTATGCAACAATTATAGTCTTGGGCCGAGTAACGTCTGACTTTAACTTTCTTCGTAGAACCATTGGTAAGCGAAAGCCTTGAAACACAGAGCACACCATTTCGATTTCCTGGACATGTACTGTGAAGTTTGATTGATGGTAAGGTTTTTTACTACCTGTCGACAAACATTGTTTTGCAACAGTCATCAACATAGGAGAATCGCCATCATCCGTTTATGACCTTATCGTGACTAGATAAAAAACTGTCATTCATGAATCAGGGTTCTGTCAATGAGATGCACTATGACGTAAATATTAACACTGTTGTTATTTTGGCATTTAAATCGCGACCCGCATACATACCGACGTTGTATTGTTTTTTAAAAGGTTCTCGGAACACCACGTAGGTTAAGGTTCTGTGAACTGTCGCTTCCTTTTCCTGAGAAACGACATCAATGTACATAGATGAAAAGTTATTCTTTTGTACCACGGTATTTTAAATTTAATAAAAAAAAATGGGTTTCTTACATAGTTTTCAGTGTTAAAGACGTGCATTATGATGTTGCTTCTTCTGATGGGGGAGAACACCGTGTCCCCGCTGTGTTATTAAGATAGTTAAATCTAATTAAAATAATACATTTAATAAACTATATATTGTAAATAAAGAAAAATGTATGTAACCGGAAAATGTACATGTAATTGAATTGCATAGTTTTTAATCTGTTAGTTGCTTTTGAATGTAAAGAGGTTGCTGTCAGTAGTCAAAGTGATGAAAAAAATTAAATCATATCCAGTGAAATTTTAACTTTTCATCTCAGCCAGCCGACGCCGGCGACCGACTAAATAACCTCTCAACTACCTAGACTCAAATAGAACATAACGAATTGACGGCAGCAGCCGTGTTGATGCGATGACGCTCGCAAGCGTTTTATATTATACACGAGACTCGGTTAATTATTCGTTAAAAAAGATACTTACGTACATACAACTCAGACAAAATGTGGCTAGGTGGATAGAGCTTTAGTTGAGCACGAAAGCTTCTCTTCGTTATTTTCGAATGTCAGTTTCTTTAAGACGTTTCCATTCACCAGACGCTCAAACTCATTGGGAAATAGTTTTTACGAATTATCTTAGCGTAAATACTAGTTAGTCAAAACGACAATAACTTTTTATTAATCGACGTAACGACAATATGATCATGACTTACACTTAATGGTAAGTGACAAGCGTCATAATAACGTGGCGGTGATTAGGATGATGAACACAGCATCACATTGTGCTCGTCACGTTTAGACATAGATGTTAAGACTCTTTACCCCAGTAATTTAACTAGTTACAGAGCCCTTTAACTCGGAACACAGTAATGATTATATACCATAATAGGTAATAGAAATAGAAACTGCTGGTACCTTGACGGTCTCCGGCAACAGTGATCTACCGCCAGTAAATACACAATAAAGCTCTAAATTAGTTTTGTCCGAACACGCAATTACTATAATATTGTAATTGCGGTTTTTTACTGTATTATGCTTAATGCTGAATAATGTATGTATTACGTTTCGTAATAAATACCTAATAATTATTTTTAACTGTATTCGAACTTTGGCTAATTCTGTTATTTTTAAATCATATACTGTAGTATCCATTAAAAATGTCGGATTTTTTAATAAAATTATTGGCTAGTCGTTGCTGCGGATCATTCATTTTTTTTTGTATGAATGTCAAACAATTTTTGAGTGCAGCTGATTGATCATCATGAAATGCCTTGTGAAAGCTTAATCAGATTGCGAAAACTAATCCAGTCTTTAGCTATTTTTTTCAATAGCTGATTACATACACATTTACTCAATCTTGCAATATTATTAAGAAATTCCAAAAATCATCACGGCACAAGAATCCTGTCATAGCGCTATGACTATAGAGAATGAAGAAGAGCACAGATTTATCCTCAATTAGAATAAAAAAAACATAATACAAAATCATAGCTTTACCTTTCCCTATATCGATCTTAGGAAAACAATGTCGTTACCAAAAATACCTGTAATTGTTCTCAAAAGCAATTTCAAGAGTCTTGGCACGAGTAAGGAAAAAAATTTCCAATTTCTTGTTTTTTTAACATCACGTACTTCTACTTATTACAAAGAGTAATTAAGTGGTTAATTACAAATTACTAATACCCGGTCGCTAATCTTCGATAAAAAACATTTATAAAGATTCTTAAGGTTGTTTTTTCAATGCTATAGGCTCCCAACGATTTCGTAGGACGTCGACCTCAGGTCGTTGATATTGGAGTTCATATCACGTGACACTTGGAAGGTCGGGCCTAAAAGCTATGGAGCGGAAGCCTTATCTATAACGAGAAGCAAATTTAGATTTTCACCCCTTAATGAGTTTATTTTTGAATGTCGTTGAATGACCTTCGCCGGGGCTGGATAATTCTATAACTTTGGTCGTTGGGGTTAAGTATAATAAATTGTCTAACAATGCAAGATTGATTATTGAGTTTTTGGTTATTTCCGAGTTTCCTCGCAACACGGAGTTCCCTGGTTCGATTTCGCAGTCACGTGTTGTGGAGTTTAGTTAGTGGTAAAATATTTTTATATCTTTCTGGCTAACCATCCAAATCTTGTAAATCTGCCAACATAATTACATTGCTGTCTTCTGATTGTAAACATATGGAAGCAAGAGTATTCTTCACAACGTGCTTTGACATCCACGGCATTGTCATTTAATCAAGTGAAATTGAGATCAAGTGTTACCCTGTTGTAGCTGCAAAAAATGTATCGCCGAGACTGCTGAGCGTTATTTTTACAGTTGTTAACAATATATCCAATAGTTAGCATTTTATAAATTAATAACACTATAAAACTCTCAAGTCGATATCAATACGCCAGAATCCGAACATGTAGAAGCGGAGTCTTTATTAGTATAAATATCGCACAACAGCAAACCGGAAAAAAAATCCAATATTCCGTCGGCAATTACACTAGTATGTAAGAATTGCATTTTGTAATTTAAAACACATGCGGTACGTACCCGTATGCGGTTTCCATATTACAAATGTTGCGGGCGGGCCACGTCAACGCTTTTCTAATGCGGATAGCTCCTGGAAAGTTTTTATCAACACCCCTGCGACCGCGACGCTCAGAAAAACCTTTGTTTTTCCGCCTTCGCATATATTTTACTAGCTTTTATATTTTTTAAACAAACATCTCTTTTTCTTAATTTTTTCCTGAAACAAAGACGTTTGGCTAACTGTTGCTTTTAAAAAGTGTGTATTAAATTTACTGTTATCTATTCTTTTCCATGCACGTTTTAAAGACTTGTATTTGTAATTAACTTACATTAGAATAGCAATTCCACGTTGGATATTGTAAAGTCCATAGACAGTTAAAGTCAATACCAACTGGGAGTCAACCAGTTACCAATCACTAAGGCATCGTGTAGACGAGAATGTTAGCCCAAGCACTCAGCGTCTAAACACATTAGACCCTTTCCTAAATCTGTGTAGACGCACTTGTACGTGGGCAACATGAAAACAGTTCATTGAAAAATTTACTTTAACGCTACGTAATAGAAAATCAGTTGACTGGCCAATCAGTTACCCAGAATCTTGTCCAAAAATTAAATTTTGTTTAAACTGTAAAAGAGGAATTTTCCCCTTCATCTATTCCTTTATCAACTTTAGAATAAGAACACAAAAATGAACTTTAGGCCGTTGCAATAAGAGGTATGAAGAATATTTAAAATAAAGATTGTTGAACGGTAGAGCTGCGGCCGTTGTCACCGGTTAACGAAGCGCTACTGTTATTTGTAATCTAGTTAAAAAGAGGCCATCTTGTTTACTTCATGTTGATCGTATTTACTATACTAGTATTAGTATTTTTACTCCATAAAAAAGTATTGATTGTAAGTAGATGGTGCTAGTTTTCTATGATAGAGATCATCGAATCAGATACTATTACCGCTCCAGTTTCTGCCGCCAAGTAGTAGTGAGCAAGATCATTGTGTTCCGGTTTGAACGTCGTTGTAACTAGTGATATTAGGAAGATAACGAGACTTCACATCTTATATCTCAAGGCATTAAGCGCATTGTGGTGTTGTGTATATCATTGTAACTAGCGCCACGTTGATGAATGTCTCGCTTGTATTATCGTTTAGATAAATAAAAAAACACTACTTATTTTCCTGAAGTGTGTCAAGTTCTATAAGAAACAAGATGTTTGAAATTAAAGACATTGCCAAGAATTTTGTAATGGATCATTCAAGGTGGCTTTCTAACTAAAAAGGATCCAAGGGATTTATCCCACAGGAAAGTGGAGACACATTTGTCTACACCCCAGCATCCATGCATTGGCTTTTCACAGAACAATGATGCAAGCAAACATAGTTATGTCAATAGTGAATCGTAAATACGAAAATACTTAGGAAAATTTTGAATAAATATTTATTTGTTTCAACAGTTGTAAAATATTGACGGGTGGTATGGACATGGATTATCGTATTTACTTACAATAGTTTCCTATAAAACTTGTGATGGTTTGGGTGTTAAAAAGTTTTATAACCGTTGGACTACTAAATTACTCACATTCGGAGAAGACGTTCGTATAAACAAATTTATGGTCGTCCCTATACATAAACAATTTAGTTAATGTTGCCACTGTTAGGTCTCAGTAGGTCTTTTCTTCCTGAATCCTTTCCGACCCTTATAACGTTTAGTCTCACCGCATTTACCTGCATATAACATTGAAGTGTTAGGTAATTTACCTGACTTTCCTTAACAACACTTTGCCAACGATTGCTGAATCCATATTTATTATTAAGACTATAAACGGTTTTATGTAGTCTTAAACATAAGAAATGTATGAAGTTTACAGCGAACCGTATTTCTTGTATGTCTCTATGTTTTTCTTAGTGGATAACACCAAATGAGTTAGTAAACAAATTAAGTATTATTATAACATTCTTTCTTTTCTTTCCAGGTCTCGATAACCGGATATCTAACTCGCGGAGTTCAGTCTCACCGTAAGTATTTCCAGCTTCATTAAATGTAGTATTAGCTTTAGATTAAAAAATGGTGCAGAATCTTTCTGTTTTCAAGCTCCATTTTATTTAAGCGAGATGAATTGGAGTTTGACTTAATGATTTTTTGTCTTTCTAGTCATCAATTGAATGTCCGTGGTTGCAGTGACGTGGTGAATAAGGACCTAGGTCTCTCAGAGAGTGATGATGAGGTCGCTGCCACCACCACCAGGCTCGAACCGTAAGTTGTCGATGCTTGTAACGAATGTATTTTAAATGGCAGAGAAGGACCGGGCGAAGAAAAATCCAAAGTAGTGTTGAGTATAGGTTACATGAGGTGAGCCGTCGATTTAGTGACGGTCACAGAATGTATGCATTGGATGGATAGAGCCCTATTTGATATTGATGATGATGATGAAAGTTTATAGAAACTAGTTTATAAAAGTAAAATAAATAAAACACAACGATGAAACGACTAGATTACGTCCTTACGCTAATTAGAATGATATACACTACGCCATATTGTGCTTGTCATCATCAGAGCTAAGATGTTAAATCCCGTTATCTCAGTAATTTTTTAAGGGTGTTATAGCAACTCCCTTAAAAACGGAACACAGTAATGTTCGCACACTACTGTTTGGCGGCAGAAATAAGAGCTGCGGTGTACCTACCAAAACGGTCTCGAAAGCCTACGTATTTACCTTTTTTTTTATAAAAAAAAATTATCGTACCTTTACGACAGTTGGCTGCATATGTTACACAAAGGGAATTAATTGCCGTAAAGAACGATAACGCTTCATATAAACATTTGAAAAACACAAATAGTCATATAGTGTGGGAATCAAAACCGCAACGTTTTCATTCCCACACTATATGAACGCTGCCTGCGTATTTGCAGGGATAAATACATCTGGCATACTCCACAAAAGGCTCCACGTTCCTACTGTCCTGATAATTTTAAATAATAACAATTTTCGCGACAATTTGCATACAAACGTTAAATTTTCAAAAGTTATTTTAGTGGAAACAGGCACACACAGTCACAATACAAATTGTATTAATTTATTTTTATCATTACTTCACTAAAATATAACTATTTTTCGATATATTACTTGTTTTACACAAGAGTACTTACATTTTTTGCATTATTATCTTTAAATTTTATATAGTATCGATACCTAGTTATAGTTTCTACATAGAGAACGTAAATTTTATTTCTGTACTTTGGAAATAAATAAAAAAAGATGACCGCACACACCCCTGCGCCCAGTGGATTCACAATTATTTTAGTTATATAGGGTGGCGCAAAAATAACCTTATAACACAGGGAATAAGGTACTTTTTATAAGGTTATTTTTGCGTCACCCTATATAAGAAAATTATAATTTACGTACTTATTGTTTTATAAACGGTAAAAAATTACTAAACATCATTATTTCTCTATTTACAGTGTTTTTTTATAGAAAGGAAGTTATTAAAAAGATTTGTTTCTATAAAATAAATTATAAACATTTCTGTTAATAACGCCATCTATTGATAAGATTATTCAATTATTAATTTATTTTATATATTTATTTCCCTTTTACGCAATAAGATGTCTGTATTACAAATATATATATTTTTTATTCCTGAGAGAGACGAGACGAACGGTACGGTTCATATAGGATCATATATACTGCATCATATTGTGCTCGTCGCATTAAGACATAAATAAGATGTCGAACGAGACTTCGTTACATCAGTAATTACACATTAGCGACAGTGTCCTTTAAAATAGAACACAGTAATGCTTATGCACTATTGTTTGGCGGCAGAAATAGAAGCTGCGGTGGTATCCATGTAGATGGTCTCGGGCAACAGAGACCTTACCACCAGTTAATAATAATATAAAAAGTGAAAACCCAAAGAAAATGATGTCTTTTTTGATAACAGAATTTTCTATACAACAGCAAAAATTAGATCTTATTGGTTGGACCTTAATTGTGAATATACTGGCTTATAAATTTTCCATACACGTGTTGAATGATTATCGATCCGTCGTTAAGGCTGTTAATGGCGTGGCGCACGCGCACGTGTCTCAAGGCACGTGCGCTCGTTTCTCGTAAATGTTTCAACGTATATTGTTCTTTATGGCCGTATTTATCGCGTCACGTATAATACCTAATTTAGAAACATTTGTATTGAAATCGGCTATTATAAAGCTATTAAAACGGCGGTACGTCTCTATTGTAGCAGACCGTCTGGTTATATACCACCACAGCTCCTATTTCTGCCGCCAAACAGTAGTGTGTTGACATTACTGTTCTGATTTGAAGGTCGCTGTAGCCAACTAAATTACTGGGGTAAATATACTACATCTTATGTCTCCAGGAGACAAGCACATTGTAATACAGCGAATACCACGTTGTATTTACTATCGACTAATCATCTCTCTCGATTTGTCGCTTCGTTAAATAAAAAATTATATAACGTACATTTTAATAAAGATACTTTGTACCAGCGAAATTATACACTTGTCGCTATTCCACGAGGCACTTGGACACAATATTTCGAAAGGACTCTAGTACTAAATAACCGACTGATACTACTTATCAGACATCAGGTTCTCGAACCCGAAGTTCTCAGCACTAGTTTTCGAATTGGGTTCGATTCCAATTAAAACAGCCTGTTTTTGACACTTTCCTGTACAAAATATTACCAGTAGTTCCAGCCAAAAACGTTGGAAGGGGCCCCTGTAGTTTTATCCGGTAAAAATCCTGAACAACCTTTTACTCCCGCAAAGAACGGGTATATATATATCATGTAGGATTTTAATAAGAAACTAAAAATGATGCTATGTTAATAAGGGGACATAATTATTGTTACAAATACACAGAGGAGTTATATAGAATTATGAAGACGGCAAACATATTTTAAACACTTGTTTATATAATTTTGTTTCAACCATTGCCTCTCCGAACATACGTACGTATGTGCCACAAGGTCAAAGCGATATGTTAATGATAGTGTGATTATAAATACAAGTCATTAAAATGTTATATTAATTTCCAAGTTTTTTTTTATCAAACAGCTTGTTTGTATCGATGTTTTTTTAATAAAAAATATAAATGAATGTCCTTCACTTATAAGACTCACATAACAGCCAGCCAATCTAAAATTATTTTAAACATTTTATTATTTAATAATGTAAGCCATAAATAATGAAATATAATTATCATTACACGAATTCATCATTATCATCATCATCAGCCGATAGATGTTCATAGCTGGACACGCTGGACCTCTCTACTGCTCGCAACCAAGGCTTCCTGCGACATACAGATCGTCTCCCAGCTGTTCTGTAAAATTATAAATTTGTTCAAATTAACGATTAACATCAGCGACTAAAATAATTTTTAGCTGCCATAGACAAAAACTTATAATTATTACGAAGTAATCATCATTTTTATTTGGACAAATGTTTCGAAATTTTTTGTAAGAATTTTATTTGAATCGTTCACATACCTTGCAATTTACTTGTTTTGTTCATGACATGAACACATTCGACATCATCATCATTATTTATGTTATACATATCTAGATGCTGCCTAGCGCCTTGCCTAGATTTTTACCTCGTCTGTTCTTGGCTTTATACTTTGTGACATGAGTCGGGTTTGATTCCAGGATTAAACGTGGTTGAATTTGGACAGTAGGTAGGGTTATTTCGAAGCCGCTTATCTGGCTAAACTTCATCTGTCACCATAATATTATTTCTGTTATGTACCTATACTTATAAGACCCAATGTATTCTTCGCGAGCGTGCTTCATAAGTTGCTCATCTGCGTTAGTCACTTAATTGGTTAACTAAAAAAAATAATTAATTGTAATTTATTGAAACATGAAACGTTTACAGGATCCTTTCACCGATCGGCTCTGGCGGCAGCCCGAGCTCCGGTAGCGAGTCCTCGCCCTCTGATTCCGAGTCGGAGTCCTCCTCCGCCGAGTCGACGGCCGCGACGACGCCCGCGCCGGCCACGTCCGCGCAGCCTGCGGAGCGCGCCTCGTGGAGCCTGAGCAACTTCGCACCGCCCGCCGCCCACCCGCCGGAGCACGTTAGCTACGACGCGGGAAAAGAGCTAAGACATGTTCTCGCCGACGCCAAGGGCAAACCGGTCAGTGTATCACAGTAGATTCACTAAAAACTAGTAAGAATATGTCACTGGTCAATATTTGTCGGAGATAACAATTGGAAGTCTCTAAAAGTTTTGGTGATTAAACTAGCGGTACGTTCTCCTGTTAGTAAGTTATGTACCCGCTTATGCAACTGCGTTTGTCTCCGTGAGACAGCAGACATTATGTCTCCCTACTCCAGTAATTTTGCTAACTGCAATGACTTCCAAATTAAAGCAGTAATGTTTCTACATTACTATTGCCGACAAAACTAGACACTAAGATACCACAAGAAATCACTAACCATCAAAATCAGACAGATCATAAAAATAAAAATATATACATATAATTGGGAACTTCTTTGCCGTTGATGAAAAAGTATACCAGAAATTATCTACAGTAAAAAAAAAAATTGTAATATAAACAAAATTGTTATGACGTATAAAAGTTGATGAATTCGCCCTTTCTCAAATGTCTGATTGCGACGAACGATCAGTTCTTCGTAAAAGGCAACTGAGTAAGCATTCCCCGATGTTTGTCACCTACGTTCCCACCGTCGGGATTAGGTTACATCCAACGACTTTGTAGTTTGCAATTCATTACAGTACCTGTGCGCCATTCCGACGACATGGAGCGAAACTCTCACAATTTCTTAATTAACACCGGTTATCAGAAATGGATCAATCTTGGAATACTAAAGTATAATTTACGATGTTGCCTTCTTGATTTTGAGAGGTGTTTAGACTCTGTTCCTAGCGAAAACAGGACAACGATGTTTCAAGAATTTCTCAGGTTGAAAGATGAGTTATGGCAGGCGATCGGTGCACTGCACGGGAATATAACCACTTCATTACCACCGAGAGAGGTCTGATGAAAAAGATTAAAAACAGTTTCATTACATAAAATTTTGAATAATAAAATCGAAATGGAGTGTAGTGTGTCAATGTTAAATTTTCTGCACAGAGTCCAATTTCGGAGTTGTCCGATTCAGAGACGTCATCGCCGTCCCCCAGCGCGTCGAGACGGAGAAGGTCGGCCGCTAACCGCATCTCAGCAGCTTCAAGCGACGAAGACACTCCGCGTTCTCACAATACTGTGAGTATATTTTACATAGTCATCATCATAATACAGTACATAGGTTAGCTGTAATAAAATAAAGAGAGAAATATCATAAAAAAAATAACATAGGAGGTACTAGTGTAGTCTGTATTTGTTGGATATGGAACTCTAGACTATTCTCTGCTGTGATTCCAATGAATTATGTCAAAACGTTAAAAGATATCTCCTAGTTTTAATTTTGTTTCGGAATACATATTTTAAATGTGAGTCGCGAGAAAGTATATCTCTAATGTTGTATAAATCGATATCCTTATTATATGTATACAATATTAATCAATAATCAGTATAAATAAAAATGTTATAAAAAAATTATAAATTTGTGTCTCCAAGCACTGTCCTAAGGAATTCTTTTTAGAAAGCAAACGCTTAGCAGTTGCTCCAAGGAGACACTTGAAAACTGATGCATGTTTATGTAAATTTCAATTTATTTATATATTGACTAACTACATAAAGTAATAGACAATATGAACTACATTCAACAGGCGTCCCCTTTGAATGCCGCGCCGGCCGCGTCGCACGCGCCCGTGAAGCGGGGCCGGCCGCCCAAGCCGCGTACGCCCGAGGAGCGCCCCGTGAAGAAGAAGCGCGGCCGACCACCCAAGCGGCATGCGTCACCCGCGCCCCTCGAGAGCGACACCGAGCCGGATCCCCCGCAGCACCACGTGCTACAGGACACCAAGACGCACATCTTCCGAAAAGTAAGGATTCATACTTTGTCATGTTTTATGATATTGCGGTAAATGTATTACTTTATGAGCTATTTTTATAGGGGGCGAAAAAGGGGGTTATTATTTATTTCAGTGCGTATATATTTTTTTTTATTTTGGAGATATCACGGACTTGGTAATTCGAAAATTAAATTTCAATGTAAGTACGGGAAAATAGAAAATTTAATCTTGCTTCTATTAGTTTCGGTTGAAACAACTATTGTTATTTATACTTATATGTGGATACTTTTTTAATAAAATAATAATAAGAAGTGTTTCGTAATTATCATTATTTCAGATTATTGTCTGTTGTTAAACATAATATTCAGTTTTTTACAAATTAATTGTATGAAAAATAGAGTAACGGTCAGTTGAGAGTGGTTATAGTTGGTAAGAACAAGAAATTTTATACAAAATATTTTATTTACAGGTATTCACGCCAAAAAAAGGCGACGAGTGCGGAGGAAAGGGTGGGAAAGGCGGGAAAGGCAAGGGGGGTAAAGGAAAGGGTCAAGTAACGATCATTGAAGTAACCGCGCCAGAATCTGGTGCAGACGACGAAGATCGACGGCATCGTGAACGTTCCAACGAGAGAAGGAATGAGGAGGCCATTGCTAGGGTCTCTCCTCCACAAGAACCCGAAACATTAACCAGAAGGAGGGAAGCAGAAAGAATAGCAAACGAAAGAATACAAGAACGCATGTCCATAGAACGGCCCGATCATAGACGTTCCGTCGAAAGGGTTCCTGACCGACAAACGGAGCGGGCGACAAACGATCGCATACCGTCCGATCGAATACCTAACGAGCGGATACAACCAGATCGTCCGTCAAGTGATCGATTTCAAAGTGACCGGTCTAATGATCGATTACAAGCAGAACGATTATGCAATGATCGGTCAGATCGCACCTCAAACGACCGATTACCTGACCGAACCGTTAATGATCGCTTCCAAAGTGAACGGACAAACGATCGGGTGCCTTCGGATCGGATGTCAAGCGATAGAGGGTCAGATAGGTCGGCGAACGAACGGTTAGCGCCGGAGAGAGTACCTAACGATCGTTTACAAATGGAGAGGATATCTAACGAGCGAATACCTTCAGAACGTTTGTTAAACGAAAGAATTCCTACGGACAGAATGTCAAACAATGATCGGTTATCAACAGAAAGGCTTACAGTCGCTTCGGTTAAAAGCGAAAGACGGTCATCAGAACGGATGCCAAGTGAAAGACTATCGAATGAGAAGATGTCAATCGATCGGCTTTCGAGCGATAAGTTGGAGCGGTTGACCGGAGACAAATTGTCCCAGGAACGGTTATCCAGTGATAAATTGTCAATGGAACGTTTGTCAGGTGACAAAACTACTCTAGAGCGGATACCAAACGATAAATTAGCGATGGACCGGTTTGTGTACGCCGAGGCGGACGTCGGTTCGGGTTTGAAACCCGGGCGGGGCTCTGAAAGAATGGAGGAAGCGTCATCTAATGGTTTGTTTACTATACAAAATTATCTATATGCGAATAAAAATTATTAGTGCAGTAATTAACTTGACATTTTGAACTAAAACTCGCACTTATTGCGATGCAGTCTGGTAGTGGCTGTCTCTCGTAAGTTACATAGAAAAATCTTTTGACAATTTGTTTGTCTCTATACCGCGTTGGCTAACTGCTTATCTAGTAACTCGAATATCCCTGGCTCGATTACAGTACCACATCTTATATATGATTGGTGATTGTTTTTCGATCTCTGCTTGCTACTTCCTAATATTGGCTGTCAAAATTTGAGTACTTTGGCGAATGCACTTTACAATTTTACGGTCTCATACACCATGTGGAAACTAGATCCAATGTTTGTAGATAAAAGAATATTTATGTGCAGTGACGGAAAGACGCGTGCGCGGGCGCATCCTGGTACGTGTGCCACTCAGCCGGTTGCGCACGGAGACGCTGCGAGCGCTACAGCGCGGTCCGCGGCGTCGAGTCCCAGCGCCGCGGCCTGCCTCTCCACCCGCCGACCAGGTATCTTATTTATCACTTATAATTTTTTTAGTCAGTACCTAAAAACACTTTACCTTTTTTGTACATGGTACATACAAAAAAAGTGGAATAAAAATGGCTTTGTCTGAAGGCCCCATGCCTTTTACTGAAAACATTAAAGAAGGCTATTTATTTACAAAAATATAACTAATTACTATGTCCCGATAATAACATTTATTTCTGTTTGTAGGCTAGTGAGGTAGCGTGCGTGACGCAGGAGCGCGCTGCCGTCGGTCAGACCCCCATTTATTACTCATACTTCGAGCGTCTGCCAGCGGACGCACTGTCTGACGAGGAGCGGGATCACAAGTTAGTATTTAAAAAAAATATATATTACTATTGTAGCTAGCTCTGTGAATATGTCGAATTATTCGGTGTTAGGTCTTTGATGCAAAAGACTGTATAGGTAACCCCGCAGAGCGCGTGAAAAAATTATCGCACTTCCTCATAGATAATCATCCTCCGCTTCTTTGTAAAGGTCCACACAGTATTATCGCTGCAACTTTAGAATCTGTTGCAGTAAAGCTGTTATATGGAATATAAATAATTACACAAATTTAATTTATTATTATCTTTGTAACCGGCTATATAATTTTGATTTATTCACACAGATACTACTTAAGTGAAGCGGCGAGGCTTCGCACCGCGGCCGAACGCGAACAGGAGCCACTCGCTCGCGTGATGCTTTATTTAGAGTCGGTGCTGTGCTTCGTGCTGACCGGTCGAGTGTTGGAGCTGGAGCTGGACACTAAACGCGCCTTCACTATATACCGGGAGACGATCGAGTACATAAAGTCTATACACTCGATGCCACAAAGATTCCGCGCGTCACCGCATTCCACATTCAGTTCGACGTTTAACAAACTCGATATATTAAGGTATTTTTTTAAATCAATTTATATTTATTATTTGCATTTCATAGAGATTAGAAGTCTCTGTTGCCGCAGACCGTCTACATAGGTACCATCACAGCGCTTATTGCAGTCGCTAAACCGTAATATCGAATAATACAGTTCCTGTGATTTGAAAAGCATTGTAGTTAGTATAATTATTGGCGCAACATCTCAAGACGATGATCACAAAGTGGTGTAGTAATTATGATCAGGGCCTACCGTCACATCACTTCGTCGGAATGGAAAAAAAAAAATTCAATGCGAAATGTCACGTTTCGACTTTTTTACCGTTAAAAAATTGCAGTCTTTGTTTTGCATCACTTACAGCTCAAGCTAAGTGGTCATTAAACCCGCGCGAGACGTGAACCATGTACAACAGTACTACAGATTGAGCTATTACCGCGTCATAATTTAAAAAATAAACATATTAACGGTTACGTTTTACGTGAATCATGAAACAAAAAAATCATTAATATATTTATATTCTTTCAGTCTACGAGTCCAAGCGCTTCTGTACTTACGGATGTTCAAAATGTATAATCGCGAAGTTAAGGAATATAACAAGATTGTACAGGAATATCAACAGAAGGTAAATGATACGATTTATTATTTAGAGCAGATCAATAATGCCTTGCCTCCTTGTTAGAACACACAGCCTTAGGACATGGTATTAAACATATGTATAGGGATATTCAGGTATAACTCATAAGGACAGGGTAAAGTAATGACTCTAAATAATCCCGCGGTGTATATATACATTTATATAATAACTAGTTGTTCCCCGCTTTGCTCGCCGTGACACCCCACCAATTCTCTTTGGGGAAGAAATTTTGTAAAATCCGTTCCTAGCTGACCTAAGCTCGGTGAAAATAAAAAAAAATATATTCCTACCAAATTTCAATTCTCTAGGCCATTTGGTTTCAGAGATATCGTGATGGGTGATGATCATTGGTGGTAGGTTTCTGATGCCGGTGACCGTCTATGTAGGTACCACCGCAGCTTTTATATCTGCCGCCAAACAGTGCTGTGTAAACATTATTGATTTCCGATTTCAAGGGAGTTGAAGCTAGTGGCTACTGGGGTATCGAAACATAACATAACATCTTATGTCTCAAGGCGACGAGCGTGATGTGGTGCGGTGTATACCATCCTAACTAACGCAACGTTGTTACATTGTATCACTTACCATCAGGCGGACGTCTCGCTCGTCTTGTCGCTTCATTGAATATTTGAAAAAAGTCTCTACATAGATGGAGATGTCATATATAAATAAATAAATACTAAAATTATGGATTAAATAACGGGCAATACGCTACTGATATCGCTGGTGTTACTGACGGGTTGTAGGCTACGGTGACTGCCTAACACCTGACGGGCAGCAAGCTCAGCCTGTTACCCAAGTGGACCAATACTTATCCTCTACTTCACACGCTATATTTTTATGGCTGGATAAAAGTATCAAGTGAAAGTTCTGCTAGTTTTGTCTAATATAAGAAATATCGCTTTATATATTATTATATAATAAATAATCTATTGTAATGTTGCGATGGTAGCCTGCGTGCGCGGAGTCTGTATCCCCGCTGTCCCCGACGCCCTCGCCCGCCGGTTCTGTAGGCTCGGTGGGATCAGCTGCTTCCGCTTCGTCAGGCTACTGCTCCCTCGCCCACTCCGTGCCGGCTCACTCTGTACCGGCCCACGCTCACCACGCGCTGCTGCAGCTCACTAAGTACTACACGTTCCTTTACGTCGCCCATGACCTATGGGAGCAAGCTGATACGCTATGTAGACTGAGGCCCAATCAAGGTTTGTACACTGTTTTAATCTATTATATTTAAGAGGAGTGATATAAATTTAACGCACGTTTGTCTGCATTATATTTAAACCAAACATAACAAAATGCAACAATACCACACCAATAGCAACATGACATTATTGTCGCTTTTTATTATTTATTTATTCATCAAATACAAAATATCTATTATATTTAATAAATGTAGATAAAAATCTCTTTCTCTACTTAATACAGTTACCAACTATTGTCATAAAAATTCCTTCAATGTAAGTATTAAGGTAGCGCCGTCTAGCGACTAATGACATACAACTAGGTTGTGATAAAAATATGTTTATGAAACTATTTTTATAGTTCTTACTTCAATTAGAAATAAGCAATCTTAAAAAAAAAAGTTGATTTGTTATTACACACACCTAAATTATATTTATTTGTATAGATGTAAGGCAGTTTCATGTGTTCGTATGTCAATACATAGGAAAACATAAAACTGCATACATAAATGTGTATTGGAGTTGTAAGGGTTTCCGCACTCAGGGAATCCAAGCCAAGCCAACCTCTCCTACTCGCGGTGCACCCTGCTAATCAACAAATAATGCACTGGTTCCTACCAGCTTCTATTGGGCCAGCGTGGTGGAAATGACCCAAATCTCCCCTGCTTCCCATAAATCCCTACCCGATCAATGTGCGAATCTTAGAGGGAGGCCTATGTCCGGCAAACGACGTTTATCGGCTGATAATATGTACTATTTTTTTATTTCAGAATTGTTCATAGCGGTGGACCGGAAATGCGGCCCGCTGACACTGTTTTCCACGTTCCGTCACCTCGTGCAGTACGTGCGGCACGCGATTTCGGTGCTGAAGAGCGCGCAGCGCGAGTGACCGTACGCCCTCTTGCCGCGCACCCGGAGCTTGCGCGCGTTGTACACGGTGTACTTTTAAACAGTCACCACGTACGCAGCGGTGTACGCTGCGCGATGTACACTGCGCAATGTGAGCGTGATGGTACATTAAAACCACGTACGGGATGGCGTCACGTATATAAAACCTTTCACATTATCATCGGTTACAGAGGACGCAATGAAATGTTCCAGAATGTTCATAGGCTGTATTTCGATACATATTTGTGATTATGGCTTGTTGTTTATCGATTGTTCCATGTAATCGTAATGTGCAATAACACCGACACTGTGCGCGCCGTGCGACGCGTATGCAGCTGTGCACTGTGCACAGATGGACGGACCGCTTAGTTGCGCTGTGAATATTTCAAGCGTCTTAATTTTACCTTGTACAAATTGTTGATACTATTGAATGAATTGCATTGAAGCTTTGTATGTTTTTTCTTCGTAGACGGTTTGAGAAATAGTACTTTTATTCTGTGTATTAATTTTTATAATAAGCACATAGATAAAAAAAACTCTTTTTAGTTGCAGTTGTTTATTAATTATTGGAAATTTACTAGGAACTACTATATACTACATATATCTTTTAACAGCCAACGTAACATGAAATATGTAGGAATGGTTTTAGTTAATTTTAAATTATAATAATTATTTTGTAATCTTTTTTAAAATTTGTAATAGTGTATGCTCTGTGGCCCTTTCAGTATAGCGATGTTTTTGTACGCCCTAAGTGCATATTAATGATTGTCTCTGTATTTGAAATTTTGCTATTGTTCTCATCTTAATATTTTTAAACTGCGTTGACCCATATTCAAAATACAATATATTTCTCAAACCGTTTCCGTACAATAGCATCCGGTGCGGAACTTGAGCGCTGCTCGGCGATGTTTGTTAGTAAATTTTTGCGAACTACTAATTAATTTCCTTACGCAATGTAAAATGTATACAACGTAGGAATAAACATCGGAACAAACACCATATGGTGGTGAAGTTATGTCCACTTGTAAGCATACGGCGAGGCCAGCATTCGGGGATCGTGCCTTTATGCGTAATCACCACTTCAATATATTCGTATCATCAAACCCCTAAACGAGAACACCAATATTTACAAACTTGTTTACGCTTAAGTTGCATAAAGGTTAAAAAAAAAAAACATTAAAACATTTTGATGTAAATTATAGAGCGTTTATAGTTTTGGTGAAAATACAGTTTTGTGTATAAAAAATATATAATATATATTTTTGAATACTTTTATACGTTTGTGTTGTAGTGTTTAGCTTCGTATATTCCGGAAAGGCGCAATAATTAGTAAACTTTGTGTGAACTAGCGAAATGATGCTTGACTACAGTGTTGAGGATACGAGACGAAATGTCACAGAGTGTACTTCCCTTGTGGGGGTCGCATTTGATTGTTGAGATATCGATCTCGCAAAGAGATCCGGAGCTAAGAGTGCGTTCCGTAACAACGATGTTTGAGGGTGATGGTTAGTTCAAAATCGCATGGTGAACTTGATTAGTGTAAATTTTTGAACAAAAACTACAACAAAATTTTACAAAACTTGTAACATGTAACGAGAGGCGTTAACATCGTTAAGTAACTTAACTGCAATAACTTACAGTAATGTAGTTTGTTGATGTCAATTTTAATTCGTGGCGAATTGAAAGGTAACGTAAGATGTTACAAACAAAACGATGTACTTTTAACCTACAATGAAATTCACGCTAGTTTCAAACGAATGAAACCAGATACTCGGCGGGCAATGGATATTATGTTTTCACACAACTTTAAACCTTTTTTTTTTTAATTTTCACAAAAAAACGTCAGCTAAAACTACAAAGTTTTAGGTCGATCTTCGAGAACATTTCACACCTTAACTTACGTGTTGCAACAGTGGTGACCGAAAATGGGCCCAACGAGTAGTAAAACGCGTTACCTTCGATTTAAGCGCTTCGTTCCCTTTCCAAAACATTGACCAAAAAGAAGATGTATCGTATATATTGTTACAAAGTACGTGTAAATACGATTCGCATAGCGACGCGGCGCGCCGCGCATGTATAGTATAACTTAGGCGTTAGTTCTTATCATATCCTTAAGTAACATTTTCCTTGTAGTGACTGTCCCCTATTGTTCAGTGACAATGGTCTGAAACGAAATGATTCGTGTCTATGGACTATCGGGAGTTATACGAGGAAATAGAAATTATTCAGCGCGTGGGCCAAACGATTGTAAAACTAATAAATCACTATGTACTTTATGGGAACAGTTTTAGTACTACGCTATGAACTTACCGTTACACTTGTCTATGGTTCTTCACTTTCGGAGTCACGCAAATGTTGTGCGGTGACGCTTCGTTATAATCGGTGTTGCCAGTTGAAATGAACTAATTATAAATTAATGAACTAATCAATTATAATGTCATAATTTAACCGAATAATAACAATCAGATCAGTGGCTGTTCTTTTGATTTTCAGTTCGATCTGCTTATGCTGTAAAAAAAATTAATACACGTTAGATATAAATTTGAATTGTTTTTTTTGTAATTAAATAAACAATAAATCATACAGTTGTTAACAAATCACAACACTGTAAAATATTTATTTACTGGCGGTGGATCATCCCGAGAAAGTATTTAGTTAGGTACCACCGTTGCTCCTTGTTCAGTGACTATGTTCCAGTATGAAGAACGGTGTATCAGTGTAGTAAACATCCTGGTCGCGTCGCCGTTTCATGAAATAAAAAATAATGAATCCTTAGTATTTTTTATACTAATATATATTTTTACTTTTTCATCTGCATCATATTAATTAATCAACTGCCCACTAGAGTAATAGTAGATAAAGTACCGACAGATTTGATATATATTATATCGTACTTGGGGCATAATTAATATTCTAATAACAATTTTATATTATAATTAAGGCGTAATTTGTAAAGTATTTATTTTGAAAAAAAAAAGATGTTTGGGTGACACCGGAAGTTTAGCGCATTAGAGCTGGATTGATTAGTATTAGCTTGAATTGATTTTTATAAATTTATTTCTTCATTAATTGATTATGTTCGAATCGATTAAGTTACTGCGGTCGGTGCGCATGCGCCCACGTGCTGCGCGTCGCGCCGAGTGCGCTCGCACTGAACAATGACCGAGCAAACATACACAACACGTCACAATTTTTTATTATACATATCAAGCGAGTAGTTTCATCGTTGTAATATTTTTGTATCGCTAATCAACGTGTACGTTGAGTAATTTTTTTTCTAATTTTTCAAATATGAAATCGGAATGACAATAATATTATTTTTAGGGCAGCGCTAGATTTGTTTACACTTTATATTCCAAAACGACCGCCGAGCGAGGTTCTCTCGGGGTCAGTCCGCTGCGGAAGCAGTGCGGACTGGCGCGTGCGTGTCTGGAGCTTTCATGATACACGTATTAAACGGCTCTTGAATCCTTCTCTTACAAGGAGAGATTCGTGGCCTTCAATCCACTACGCTGACCAATGGCTGGATATCATAGGTCCGCAAAACCTGGTTCTCAAAACATATCGGTTTCATTACCGTGTTTTCCTTAACTGGAATCTAAAGCTTAGTGGAGATCGACCCTGCGCCTCTTGGTACATCATTCAGTCACTCGAGATATATCATTCGATTATTCGCATCGTAGTACAAAAGGGCAATCAATAAATCGATATTCGAATGCTACTGGAAAGCCGACGACGCCGCGACACCGTTATACATACTTCTCTCGGTTGTTTATCAAATTTATGTTGTGATTGTAAATACATATAAATTTTGTAAAGAATATACATATTAGTGCCAGATAGGATTTTTTGTATGAAAGTGTTTAGTACGATGGTAGTAGCTGGAGTGGATTGTAGGTTCTATATTAATGATTAACGTGTTAAGTTTACGCTCGGGCTGGACGTCGTGAACCTAACCGTGAGCGAGATGCCTTGTACATATTAAATTGTAAGAAACGTGTAATTTTCACTCTATATTTTAATTTATATGTAAACTATATTTATAGTTAGGCGGACAAGAGGATATAATAGTTTCTATTGAACGAATGCGTGGCGCGTGGTGTGCGTGGGAGGTACGGCGTGTGTGTGTGCGTGTGGGCGCGTCTGTCGCGATGTTAATGTTCGTGGTTTGGAGCTTGCAGCGTTCAGTTGAGTACTCTGTCATAGTAAAGGAAAAGGGCACATCTAGCCAAGGTAGGGTTTCTTCGAACCCGCCGGGCCAGCTTCCATACTTTGTAAATCCGCCACCATAACAGCATTGCTTAGTTCCAGCTGTCTATACATAAGAGCAGGAGTGTTCAGAGCAAGTAGTCTTCAGCGTTACTGTCAATTGACACCATATGAATTTGAGATGAAGTTTTATCCCTTATTAGATAAAAAAAAATATATTTATTTGTTACTATTTTCTTATTAATTGTAACATTCAGTCCGAGGGTTTTTATAATCGGATTCGTAATAATAAAGGTTTTAAATAAATTTAATAATTTTAAATAACTTAGTACGAGTTTTGTTTAGAGACATTAAAGTTAGATTTTTAATAATTTGAATATAATATTTATTATTTTTATTTATTTATAACAAAAACAGTTTGTTTATATATGGCTCTAAATTAAGCAGTCCCGTTCATCAGGATGTTTTACATAAAATTAATCTTCCCGTCTC
The DNA here is from genome assembly GCA_029030555.1 of Ornithoptera alexandrae. Classification (NCBI taxonomy): domain Eukaryota; kingdom Metazoa; phylum Arthropoda; class Insecta; order Lepidoptera; family Papilionidae; genus Ornithoptera; species Ornithoptera alexandrae. The sequence continues at coordinate 3,789,396 of JARDVY010000011.1, read as the reverse complement.
AATTTTCCGAATGTTTGGACACGGGCCCCCTTCTACTATAAAAACTATTTCTTTGACAAAAAGAGATACATTTGAAACATGCAAACATAAAAATACTATAATATTACTGAACAATTTACTGCTTAGAAAACTGAATCAAATTACTTGTCAAACAATAATTTTGTTTCCAATTGCATACCAGACGGACTGCTTAAGGACTTTGGAAGTTATATGTAGACAGACATCCAAGATATTTTTTTTTATTCTTCGAAACGACAAGACCGGCGAGACGTTCAACTGATGGTAAGCGATATGCCTACCCATACCGTGGCGCTGTTAGAATGCTCGTCGCCTTGAGATATAAGATATTGTCTCGTTACCCTCTTTTCACTAGCTACAACACCCTTCAAACCGGAAAACAGTAATATTTGCAAACACTGTTTAGCGGAAGAAATAGGCGTTGTAGTGATAGCTATCTAGACGGTCTCCGGCAACAGAGACCTACAGACAGTAAGTAATAAAAATATAAATAAATATCGACTTTTTTTATCTAATATGGGCTAAAAACTTGATCTTAATTTTATCAGGTGTCAATTATAATATAATAGATGTTTTCATCCTATTTATTTGGTGATGGTTAAAGTTGGCGGTGCCTTTTTTCATTACAAGGGCATTGCTGCAGCGTGGTGTGCGTGAAGGTTTCACCGCCCGCCCTTAGTTATCTGCAGCTATGTATTCTAGAGCCTGCGCTGGCGCGACCATATATATATATGTATATCGCATCACATTCGTTACGTTCATCTGCAATCGGTACTTACGTTTCGCACAAATATTTATAACTCAACTGTACGGCGAGTGTTTATGATACTGGACACGAGACGATGTTTACTTAACGCCGTTCAATGCTGCGGTGGAAACGCGGAGGCATGATCAGGTCTCTGCGTTTTATGAATACCGCGATATATTTTATGTTTTGTTATTATTTTATCTCGGTTATATTTAACAATTCGGCTTAATTATCCTTTTTAAATTTATCTAATCATGAAAACTCGCATGCGTGTACTTCGATATGTTTTTACGCACCATTTTTGTTATCGTTCTTAGTTTTATAACTTTGCGTTGTCACGGTGTGTGTATATACCACTTATAATTTTATTTTGTCTTGTTTCGTTGCCTATTTAACTGTTAAGCTTGTAGTAGAACAATACGTGTGTCCGTGTGTGGTGCAGTTCACGAGTCGAAGTGTCCTTGAATCGCAATATGAGCGCTAATGTTACGTGTGGCTCGAGTGTATGAATCGAAATGTTAAGTATTGTTGTCCGATCTACTCTCGACGACGTCAATTAGGCACCTAAGAGATATCGGTGGGCCCCGTGGTCGCCGGAAACTGACCAAGTTATATCTCAATTATCCGAATGCTCCCTAAAATTGACGCAGTTTTTTTTTACACACACATATATATCAAATTGACATATAACTATATTAAGACTACGAACAAGTGAGCGCTGGTTGACAGACGTTTGAAGATTGTTTTAGGAAATTGTAAAAAAAATACTGTTTTCTTTTTTTTTATTTAGTAGAATCTTGTGTTGATAGCATGTATAATTTGTTTTTTTTTTTTTATTATATTCGCGTTAAGATATGTATAAATTTGTTTTCCTCTAATTTTATTATTTGTGTAACTATACCCTACGTTATTGATAATAGAATACATTAATTTTTATGTATGGAATAGTTTTGGTTCTTTATTTACCTTTATTTTCCTTATCATTTTGCCGGGTTCATTTCTGGCGAGCTGGCCTGCGAGTTTGTGGTCAATTTGGGAGGTTATGTATGAACTTATCGTGTGACATCTTACCTCATTACGACTCTAACTTAACGTTAGTGCTATACAGTTCATTATAATAATTGATGGAGTGCATTAGTCAATTTGGCAGCAATTTACATATAGTCCATCAGATGCCTTATTAAGCGAAACTAGTGCCCAAGTGAAGCCGTTTCTTGGACGCTTGCGTGTCACTAGTAGTTCCGTATACACAACCACGGTTTACTGCAGGTCAGTACTTACGATAGTATATTCCAATAGGGAATGTGCATGTATTTTTTTATATTATTTGGATGTTTATATCGTTGAAAGAGTAAAAAAAAAGATACGTAAAGTATTTGAGCGCGTTTGGTCTAAGGTAATTCTAGACAAGTTTTGCCTTTTTTTTACATGAATCTTTGTCTGACCTATGGCATTCTTTTGAAAATCCTTAAAGGAATTTGAAATATATCAAAATGTCAATCATTCTTATAATTTGACACTTTACTGGTGAAAACCTCGTGAGTAGAGGTATAGTATTGAGAAGTCCTTTCCTTGTCGAAGTATAATTAGCGAGTTCACTGGAATATCGAGACAGATCTTATTATTATACCATTAAACACTTGTTCAACTCATCTTAATAAAGAAATCCTTATTTATATTACATGCATATTCTCTATTATATTAACTTTATAAACTCCTCGCGGACAAGATGCATAAATAATGTGCAGCACCGAAACAATTTGCCTGCACAAGTAGATACTTAGCATAAGGCAGATGCCTTACAGCAAGTGTCTTGCATCACGATAGGATTATGGATGATTAGAATACTTCCTTATTACATTCAAGAATACTCATTTACCGAGAACCTCTGCCAAGCATCCACCTGGAAAACGCAGACATTTTCTCTTCAGCAGTTTAATAGAATAGTGAACGAGTTATTTACTGGTATTGGTACATAATGATAATTTCAGATGACGGGTTATCTTGCGAGTAGATATATGTAAAGTTTGTTAGAAATCAAGTTTTTACCCTGCCTGTTAAGTTTTCATAAAGGACGAAAATTATTTTCGATAACTATCTATCTAATATCGATTCGCAGCAGTGAATTAATATCGGCTAGACTTCATCAGGTCGAAGCTGTGACGACAACGGGATGCTTTCATACCTTCATGTATTCCATTGGTGTTTGTAAAATTAACCCACGCCGCACCAGTCGTTGCTTGAACGCTGAAACCGAACCGGAAACTATAAAAGATAAAACTATAAGACATCGGATGTGATGTGAAAACGATTCTCGACAGCAACACGCTTTTTGTATACGATAGTTAAGTATATATATATATATATATGTATAGACTATAACGCAGCAATACATATAGTAATAATAGCAAAGTGGCGAGCTTCAATGGGTACTGAAACACGATATATGCTTTGATCTAAAACAACTTCCCGTACGATTTGTTTTTTTGTTTCAGTATTGATACATTTATTTAGTAAATAGTTGACGGAGAAGTTTTGCGGTGGAGGAAGTTGAAACGTTTTAAAAGCCCCCAAAGATAGCTTTAGTGGACCAATTGTACGGCTCCCGTGGCCCCCCGGAGCCCGCCGCTCGCCACAGCCAAGCGCCTCAGTAACAAGTTTCTAAACGAGAAGCCATATATAACTAACTTTACATTAACATAAATGTTTTATTCGGTGTTAAAGATGTATTTTGAGGTTAACTTTAATATCTTTGTAATTAATATTAACACATTTTAAATTAAACACCACAAGAAGCAAAACGCATGAAGCAGCCTTTTAGAAGTAATGAAGTTTTAAATGTAACTTAGTTTAAAACGCCTTGAACTGTGTAAATGTAGTAAGTAAGGGGCTCCGTGTAAGTCTCCGCGACGGCGATGCTGACTCGGGACAAGTAAGTATCGCGGTAACCTCACGCCACAGGGGGGAATTGACTTTGTTTATTTTATAGTTGAATAAAGTTCAAAGTGGAAACTTAAATTGTGCCTTAGCGAGAAATCGGTTAGCCTCCAATTTCGTTCGGACGTAAATGTTTGAGAATTTGTTAAGGATGTGTCCTCACAATTTTCCAGTGGACGTGGTCAGTGGCTCCTTAGGACGCGTTCGTATCGCGCGCACTGTAACAAACTGCACCTATTGCAATTGTAAACACCAGCATTGTTTGAACCGTGAACCCATTTCTCCGATTTATAGTTGAACTTAAATTATTGGAATAATGTTTAACATATTTTGTTTTAACGGATGTTGTAACTGATTATTGATTATATTTACATTAAATTATTATATGATATACTTAGAGCGGTATGTATATGTCGTAGCAATAAATTAAGCGTGGCAATAAGGTCTTAGTGGATTCGCTTTTGTGTCTAAGTAAATAAGTAGTAAGATATTTAGGTTACCTCCCCTACGTCCCCACTAGTCTACCCGCTGTAAACTGCTTCACACGAATATGTGCTAAATTTAAATTCTTGACGTTTTTTATAATATATATATATATTTTATAAAAACAATGTCGCAAATGAATGTAAAAGTAGAACGAATTATATATAAGTATTTAATGTCTCGGCAAAATTCTTGTTTGGCGTCATCTCGTCTTTATGTATGTGTACGTACGCTTACTTACCCTCCCTTCTTTCTATTTAAAGTAGTTTTGGTGTTTACGAACTTCGCTACTTTCGTTTTCACCGTTTTGTGTTAGTAATCTTGTCTTCCAAAGGAGACAAGATTACAGATCACAAACAAATTATTTAGCGTAAGATAAAGTGCCAAGAGTCTCCAAATCTTTTCGTAAGTGCAATACTGTCTCGATTTCTTTACCCCCCTTCGTATGTAAGACGTCGACCTTTAGTAGCACATTTCCAATGGGCACTACTTATAGTCCAGACTACCTTAAGTTGTTTCTCTTACCCGCGTCTGTCAACAGCAGGATACTTTAAATTATTTGTAATCATAATTAATTATTTTTGTAAAACTAATATTTATGTTAGTATTATTTTTAATTTCTTATTTGTCTCATTGTTGTTTTTGCTTGTAACGGGCATTAAGAACAATACCAGACTACCGTTTGATTTGTTAAATACTATAAGTATCCTGCGAAACAAAAGTGAGAGTTACTATATGTAAATGTAATGAAACGCATAATTTCTAATGGTAATAGATGCTAATGTTAACGATATTCTAAATTATGTTTTGTAGTGAATGTTTTTACTCTCGAGGATAGTTTGTAGAGGAGTGGCCGGACGCCGCCGGGCGGATGCGGCCCGCGCCGCTGAAGGCCCGCTCGTCCGGAGCCGCGCCGCCGGCCGCCGCGTCCGTGGCGAGGGCACTCGGGGCCGAGGCGCGGGACGGCGGGCACTTTCTTTTGTAACGAGTAGCGAGTGTATAAACTAAGAGACAAACTAATTATAGTATAAAAAATTGTTTACCAATCGCCCGAACCCCGGGCGTTAGACGAAAATATTATTTTTCTTAGATCACATTATATTGTAATAAGAGTAAAGTATAGAGGTGGGCGCGGTGCGGCGCGGACGTGCGCGCGGCGCTCGGGTTCAAACACAAATGGATATTTTTTTACAAGCGGCGCGGCCGCCCCCTCCCCGCCCCGCGACCCACGCGCCCGCGCAGCCCCCGACGCGCCCCGCGCCGCACCGCTCCGTATTTGTTATGTTTAAGAGGAAATATCTATTGTCTATTCCAAGGGTTGAATAACTACCAACACTTTTTTATATTACAATAATTATAGAAATTATTATTGGACTGTGTTTCTCTTAATCCTTATCTACGTTCTCTCAACGACTATGTCGTAGACGACACATGGGATGAACCCCATGTGGACGAAGCAATATTTTGTTTCCAGATTCATACTAAAACTTATATGTACTAGAAATTATATTTATATTTTTTATAGTGACATTGAAAGGCTGTCCGAACAAACTGAAATTCTATCCTTACCATAGTCACGCATCGTAAGACACCATCTGCAAGGCTCTGTAACGTTGAGTATTAATATCGTAGATCTTAGTTTGAACAAAAGCACGTCATGTTGCGTTGTGTAAACATTTCCCCTTCGTCCAATGGAGTAGTCAAGCGCTGTCTAGAGGCAGAAGTCCCTGACTCATCAGATCCCTTACCCAACTACAGGCACTCGTCGTTTATACGTGTTTGTAAACACTTTGAATGAGTGTGTAGTTGAATCCGGAACATAGTAAAGTTTGTCGACAGAATTAGATGCTGCGATAGTACCTAACTAGACGGTACCACCTACCACCAGTAAAAAATATATATTTATTAGCACGGGGCATACACGTATATACCTGTTTATATAAATACTATAAAATGTTTTCACAATAATATAATAAAGAAATAAAAAAAATGGTGAAAATTACATAGCTTGATTAGATTTAATTTCTAACATGTTTCTTCTTCTTCTTTTTATTTGCATGCGACTCTATCAGCTCGTCTATTTCTTTGCTATCGTCGCCGAGCCGCTTCTCACCGCTGAAAAGGAAGAAGACAGTACATTTCACGAATTTACTTTCCCAAACGGATAGGTTTCTTCTCACATTTTGTTCATGTATCATTCATGATAATGATGAGGAAACTATAGTTATTTATACGATGGCAGAAAAAAGAAAATTTGTACAAAGGATTCATAACGAAATCTATTTTGTATCAATTTTTACAAATATTTCAGGTAATATAACATGGAGGTCTGTGGTTCGATCCCGGGGACACATTTATTGGAACCCGCTTATCTAGCTACTTGACCCATATCGCAAGTCTGCATTGCTGTTTCGGCTGTAATGTGAGAGTCACGAGTGTTCTGGTCGAGCATGCCTGTAGATAAAAAGCTAAAGTTGAACTAAAATTGGTACCTCTTCACGGACACCAAGTGTTTCTGCTTCGTTGTGGCTAGCGCCTGCTTCCAATCGAGGTCGCTGCCTTTAATGCGGTACTGTGTGAGGTCCTCTCCCATCAGCCGGGACAGTTCTTTACGCTGCTTGCGCTCCAATTCCTGGGGCGAAAAATAAGATTATGGATGACGGCATAAAATTCTATTTAAGTCGTAAAAGAAGAGTGTTAATGTAAGGAATCTTGATTGATGTGGCTTTTTTTTTATGGTTTTGTTTGCGCCGCAGTTTTATTGACAACCATTGCGCCTTCATTGGACACGGAGCTCGCGGATCTGGTATCCGCGAGCTAAAATAATAAAAAAAAGAAGAAAAGAAACTAAAATTAAAAAAAATCTGTAAATGAACCCAAAAATATAAAAACTAAACACAAAAACACGAAAAAACAAACCTGAAACCAAAATAAAAATTAAATATATACATATACATGTAGACAAAGTAGTATGTAGAAGGGGGACGAGAAAGGTGAGATAATATTGGATATATATGCGGACGGGTTGAAGAGTTGGATAGTGCTATAAGGGCAGAGGTAAGGGGGGTGTAATTAAATATATACATATGAATTTAAGATGCGCACGGTGCGCGTCGGATGGCGGCAATGACTATAAGGTGATCGGAGGGGGGCTCGGGCTCATCCTCCGGTCACCTTCGCCTGTATCGCGAGCCGAGGGCGGTGAGGACCGCCCCGGCAGCCAGATAATGGATGTGGCGATGCTGGACCAATACATTCACCTAATGGCAAATGATTGGTTAGTTATTACGATGATATACACAGCAGGATATTGTGCTCATCGCTTCGAAACAAGATATTAAATATAATTAACCCAGTAATTTTATAATCTATAGCGTCTTTAAAACCGGAACACAATTTTGTTTACATACTAATATTTAGCGGGGGAAATAGGAGTTGCGGTAGTATCTACCTAGACAGTTTCCGGCAACACAGATCTTTTTTTTTGTTATCGTAGGGAAATCTAAAAAGATACCCTGCTTCTGGGAAGACAACGTAATTTGGGATTTTTACCCACTAAAACCCCTTCGGTAATTATCTTCGGTGCATTGCGAGAGGATCTGGGATCTTCTATTGAATGCACCGGTGTGTCACGGCAGTGCGCCAAAGAATCATCCCAATAAGGGATGTAGCTTTAGCCCTCCTCGACACCATCGTTTTGGTACAAGAACTAGATCACCTCGTACTTGTCGTCCATCCCAGGCTCGCTTAGTGGACAATGAGGGCCCCCAAGCCCGCGTACCCGAAAATCCTTTTAGTCGCCGTCTACAACAGACAGGGCTTACCTTTGTCCTATTCTTAATAGTTTGAGACCTCAGAGCAAGGCAATATAGAGCTACCATGAGTAAAATAGGACTGTGCTTGGCAGCAAATCTTCCAACCGATAGTTATGATGAAAGAATATAATCGTAAAGACATGAAACTCTACAGTATATACTGGCAACATATGAGAGGTGATCTATTCTAGACGGGCATGCTTCACCATCCAGGGTCAGACAATGAAATTGGAATAAAATCTAGCTCTTTATAGATAAAAAATACTGAGCGATGATTATTCCAAACTTATTTATTTCTAAACCAAATTACAAGAGCTAGACACGCCATGCCGAGCAATACCTTCGCAGCCTTAGATAATTCCTCATTGAGGCTCTGCTTCATTGGTTCTTGCGTGTTGAGCTCCGCGGTCTTGTCCTCGATGCCAATCTCCTTGGCAACAGTCTCTTCTAGAACGGAGTTGACGGCCGCATTGATCTTCTTGCAGGCCTCATAAAACTTCGCGAGGATCTGGGACCCTGGTAGACCCAACTCAGCTGCTATGTCGTCTACATCTTTCATTTGGAAACCCATCGCTACGAAGATTACCTGGCAATAATATTTTTTTTAGTCATTTATGCCACACTATTACTTCACGCAAGAAATAGGTGTTGTGATGTTCCTACTAGTTCCATGGTCTCCAGCTATAGTGACCTACTAGTAAACTAGTCAGAACTGATACGTACCCGTTGCACGGCATCCAATTTCACAGGCGCCTGAGTGTGGAAGATAAGGTGGGCGAGTGGTGTGATGAGGTCGGTGACCAAGCGGTAATCCGCCTGCTGCCTGCTGTACGATTCCAGCCGACCCAGGTCGTGGCCGGATACATGCTGACATATCAGCTGTTTCGTCAGAACTGAACAGAAATATTTTATCGTGATGAACTGTGTATACAAGGCCGTCGTTCACTGAATACGTCTCGAAGAGAAAAAGGTATGATGACATGTTCAAATGACAATAGCTTACGAAGACATGAGTCCTACAGCAGCAGCAGTAAATGTGTCCATTTATCCATAGCTTCGATTTGAATAGCTGAACAATGTTCATATAGGCGGAGTAATTGAGGTAGATATTTATTATCTATTAAAACAGTCGAACTGTGCTCCATATTATTATTTGCATTCAAACGTGTCGTGCTGAAGTTGCGGCCAGGTAACACGAAGGTCTATTATTCGATTCCGGGGGCCATATTGAGATGTGAGAAGCCGAGTTGAATGAAATGGCGACAGCTCACTGGAACGACTTGTGATCCACGAATGCCCCTTAAACTTAAAAAGGGATAGAGTGTTGAGCCACCAAGGGTTTGGATGAAAGGAGATAACATGTGGCAGAGATGCGAATGTTAAGATGAATGTGTGCTGTGACGAGGATGGATAAAATTATGAATGAGTATATTAGAGGAAGTCTGAAAGTCGCTCCAGTGATAGAGAAGTTGAGGAGCAAGAGGTTAGCGTGGTATGGGCATGTTATGCGGAGGGATGTAGGACAAAGAAAGCGATGAGAATGAACGTGGATAGTTATAAGGGTAGAGTAAGACCTAAGAAAGTGTGGATGGATTGTGTAAAAGATGACATGTGTAAGAAGAGTGTGAATTCAGATATGGCAGCTGATAGAGGGATGTGGAAGAGAAGTACATACTGTGTCGACCCCACATAGCTGGGAAAAGGGCAGGAGGAAGATATTGTGAACTTCATCTGGCTAGCTACTATACTTTTATATTGTAAATCAGCTGCCACAGCAGCATTGCTGTGTTTCAGCTGTCGGCGTCGACGGTCTCATTGTCACTCAACATCATTTAGAATTGAGATGATTTACCAGGTTTATCAATTTTGACATTGTCGTTGTGCAGCGCTGAGAGCGCGAGCGGCGCCGACAGCCGGCGCAGGCTTCGCGCGAGCAATCGCCCGAGCCGCTTCCGGAAGTCCGCGCTGTACGCGCTCAGCCACGCGCACTCGCCCAGCGAGCGCAGCATTATACACGAATGTTCTCCCGTCAGCTCATTTGCCTTTTGACTTGTTTATAGAACGTATACATTTATAGAATATTAATTATTTAATTAATTTACAAAGTTAAGACTCAACTCCATAATAAAAACTGTTTTAATTTACCTTAAGTATACAGGAACATATTTCTGAGATTTCCAAAACTTGAGTAGTGATTCCGTCAGGCCAAAACTGGTGCCCAAATAGTCCAGGTGTTCGGCCCACACTTCTGTCAACCTCTTCAGAAGGGTTGGTGGTTTTGTTCTATAGTAAAGATAAAAGTTGATATAAGTTAACTTGTATAGAATGTGTACCATTTAAAGTAAATTAATACTCGCCTAGAAATCTTTGGCTCTTATGTAAAAGTAATTTAAAAACTTAATGGCGAATTACTGCGTCGCCATTTATATTAATAACAAATGATCCCTATGGGACATGGTCTTAAAGAATTATTAATAATTGGTTGGAACGGGGTGTATGGACCCGCACAACAAGTCACGGGGCCCAACCAAGCCAACCTCACCTGCTCGTAGTGCATCCTGCTAATCAACAAACGAGGCTCTGGCTTCCGTCAACCGGCATTGGGCCAGCGTGATGGAAAATGGCTCGAATCCCCCCCTATACGAGCCCCTACATACGACAGCCCCTAGTGCCCAGCGGTACCGGAGGCCATGCTGACTGTATATGGAGATCTTTGGGGGAGGCCTATGTCCAGCAGTGGACGTCTATCGCCTGATAATGATAATGATGATGGTTTGGCATGGTACGTATAAATTGTCCTTTCGCCAATCGCCTATAATCCCTACAAATAGTTCGCATAGTTTGTTTATTACCTGGGCGCTATTGTTTCAGTTTGCAGTGTGTCTGTCTGCCCGTTCCTCTGCATGTCGTCCTCCGATGCACCCTCGTCCATACACGGGATGTCCCCGCTGTAGTACGCGGCGAGCTGCTGCAGCGCTCTCTTCCCGTAACCCATCTAAGTTGAATATCAAATTAATGAAGATGTGCTTCTTGAATACACGTAAATTCTCAATTCGATACCGCGGCTAAGTCCTAACAATGAGCTATGTGATGTGCATAACCTCTTATAATGAACAGACCTACCATGAATGATATGAATAACGAACTTACTCGTTGATAGGAAGGATGCGTCGCAATCCTTACTATTCTTGCTCCGGAGAGTTTCGGAAAGTCCTTGTCGCCGTATTGCTCGCATATGTTCCAAGGTATGAGGTCTCCGGCCGCCTTTCTTCCCCGTCCCAGGCTGTCTCGCACTGTTCTAAATATACCATAAGCCATATTGGAATTTATATCGGCTTGTATTTAATTTAACCTAAGAAATTATTGTTATCAAGGGAAAAATATAATAATTGTTAAAATTTTCTCACTAGAAGGATATACTGTATTAACTAACAAAGTATAAATAATCAGTACAGAAAACAAGGGCAAAAATATCATCGAGACAGTTAACATCTGGTAGGCACTTGATATCAAGTGAACTTAGAATGAAGTTAATGTTAGCCATTTGTAAAAAAAACTTTGTAACACAACATTCTTGGCTATCATGAATTTATTAACTTTATGGAAGAAAAATGTAAATAATGTGTAGACTCACTTGTCGGAAATATTTCCTTCTAAGCATATCTGTACGACGCACAACACTTCCGGCATAGAGGTGGACTTGGGCGGCGTGGGCGCGAGCAGCACGAACAGGGAGTGCGCAGGCGCGTCTGCCAGCAGCTGGATGTCGTTCGGGCTGTTCTATGAAGAGCAAAAACAAACTTGAACTTTACTAGTTCAGGAATGATGATTTTATTAATAAATATACTCTCCATTTAAAAAAAAACAAAGAGAGGTAAATTTAAGAGTAGTACTAAGATGACGAGACGCAAGGAACGTCCACCAACAACTCCTTTGTCATGATAGTCAAAACCTCCTTTTCCTTTATAGTGTTACGCGAACATCGTAGTTACAGAAAGAATTATTAGTCTTCTAAAAAAAGGTGTCCCCTTTTAGCCGGTTCTAAGAACAGAACGAGTAGCACAGCTTTCACGCACTTTGTAGTGACTCGCTACGTATATAGCAACAAGGCGGTGCAGGAATGCCTCAGCCGCGCGATGGTAGCAGAATAACGCGTCCCTGTTCACACGGAGCAGTTCGCACGCTGCAGGAGGAGGGGCGCCCACACCTAGCGACGGGCTCGGCGCTTCCAGGCACAGTAGAGAGTTCAGCCAACGCTCCACAGGGTCGCCTGAGCGGTATCTAATAGGCTCTTCTAATTTTATCTAAAAGACATGAATTGTTTTTAATTAGAACTACCCATATACTAAATAGTCATCTTAGCATTCCTATTACTGGGGTCAGTGTCATTTCCCAAAAGCGGAATTGTGGATATCGCATTTGTATGAAAGTGCTAGTTCTTGAGACAGCAGTTTCCTCGTAATATTTTCTATGCAGTATAAGTTCAAGCTCAGTCAGGATAGAACCAGCGATTGTTCGAAGCGCGCACGACCGCCTTGCACACTGATCTGTCACAGCTTCTCACTTGAAGCTTTTCATTTTCCATAACTCGCTTACCCTTTTCAGTTGTTCTCTTTAGGTTTTAGTTTTTGCTTTGAAATATGACCACATATACTGAATAAATCAATAGTTTTATTTATTTATATCAATTGTTTGAGATTGCATAAAGGGATAGAGAAACCATGACAGTTTGTACCATGTAACTCAAATATAAACAGGATATCCGCTTACCGGAGGCGGCGCGTTGTGCTCCGATTGTAACTGTGCGAACAGCTTAAGCGACAACGCACGTCCAGTGCCTTCGTACCCCGAGACAGTCGAGGAGAGCAGCGCCAACGGCGCCTTCTGTGCCGCGGCCGATACATGAGCGATGGGAATAGCGGCCGCCTCGTCTACTAACACCAGGTCCGCGGCAGCCAACAGCGAGTGATCATCCGGGGTTATGTACTGCAAATTTTTACACTCATTTGTACATTATGGATTGATAACGAGGCAGTGGATGATTGAAAGTGCTCTTTCTGAGCATTTCAGTTCTCACATATTTACAAACGGAAGAGTAATGCTATTCTTGCAAAGCATTTACAATATAATCATATTAGCTAGCCAGTAGTAGTAGCTTTAAAAAACTTTACCACCAACTATGATTAATAGCTTTTAATTAAATGTGTATCTATAAAGTAAATGATATAAAATTGAAGCAAATATATAATTACACTGCATAAATTTTTATTTATTCAGGTTCAGTGACAGACATGAACCTGAAATAATGGAAATGATGTAATAAAACAACATACTTGTATGGTCTGCCTGGAGTTTCTTGCGATATTTACTCGTACAATGGCCTTCTTGAAGTCCGGGTTAGTCGACCTGACGATGTTGTAGTCAATGTGCTCCTGGTACAAGCAGGCGTCGAGTCCTTTCAGAAGGAACTCGAAGAGTGTGATAAGATTTTCCGGGTGCGGGGAAGTTACGTATATATTGACGTAACCTAGAGCTACCGCAGCAGATACTGCGAGGCCTAAACAAGCAGATTTGCCACGACCTCTAGCCGCAGTTAGGCAATGAGGAGGTCTGTAAATAAAAATTATATTACCAGTATTTCTTCAGGGCCATTCATATACAGATTTACAGATACAGATACAGATTTACAGTTACAAAGTAACAATTAGGACTTGGAGCTATTTATCTACCAAATTAATAGATGTCTTATGTCTATGTAAGATGTTCTTTGAACATGACTGGTTCCTAACAATGTTATCCTTCACCGGAAGATAAAGCTCAGCGGATGTCAAGTCTGTTCTTCCAGGATGTACAGCGCACATACCCTCGATACAAACTGAGTTATCAATGCAATTTAATTGATAAATGACTTTAACTCCATCATTGTGTGAAAAGGCCGCAGTGATGGACGGAAGGCAGTAGATGGATTTGAGTCTGGATAACAACTCAGTGGGGGCATTAAAAAGTGTTATTTGAAATGGATTTTGACTTTACCTTGACTGCTTATCAGCAAGTGTGTTTATGAGAGCAACAAGAGCTGTGGCCTGATCATAAGTGCGACACAGAGCAACTAATGGCCCTGCGGGAGGTGAGTCAGAGAGAGATGTGATCAGTTCTGTCAACCGAGGATTTACTTTCTGAAACATACAAAAAAAGTTCAAAGCCAAAATTCTTGTTTATTAAATTAGAATAGTATAATCTTTAAAAATATTTGTTTTATTTTATTAAATTAAGCAACTACACAAGCGGGATGTTAACCCTATGGTTGGGTGTATCACTTACCATTGCTAATAAGGAATATAGTTAGGATGATATATAATATAAAAAAAAACACAAAAAAAAAACCACTGGCCAAAAGAATTAAAACAAAAAAAAAATTTAATTGTATGAGAAAAAACACATTCAGGTAATGTATACTGTAATGTATAATGCACCATATATTGGTCATCGCATAGGACATAAGATTACAGTAAATACACTAGCTACAACACCCTTCAAACCGGAACACAGTAATGTTAGCACATTACTGTTTGGAAGTAGAAATAGGCACTGTGGTGGTGCCTACCTTAATAGTCTTCAGCAATAGAGACCTACCACCAATAAAAGTTATTATTAAACTCCATATAGCACTTTACTTACTTTGGAAATGAGTTTTAAAACTTTATTATAAAAATACAATTTGTTGTAATACTAAACCTTTAATGACAAAGATCATCTAGGCTAACATGGTATGCAAACTTTACTGTGTTCAGGTTTAACTGGTATATGGTTTACCAAATATCTCAAGGTAACAAGCAGAATATCATCATGACTAGAGCCAAATTGTAATAAGGTGTATAGTGTGTAGAATATTTTAATACCATTTAATACATTACACTTACTTCCGTTAAGACATCAACTGGTTCAACTTGAGCTGTCTTAGATGAGATAGGTAATACAGTTAGTGAGTCATCTAGTACTAGGCAGCGAGGATTGTCAGAGAGAGAAAGCAAAAACCGCTCATTGAATCTGTTCACCACTGTATCATGTGCCTCTGTTTTGAATCTGAAAGGGAACAAAACAATTTATTTTTAATCAAGTAATAATGAGTTGATACAGAAGGTCTCCTACATACCACTAATGAAGATAATAACACTGCACCACATTGTTCAATACCTTTTGATATAAATTCTTATTTGAATACCCTGGTCATTTCACAACTACCAACTAATTCAACATCTATGAGGCAATGTTAACATCTGTTGGTAAGAAAGCCCTGAGGTTGCGTCTATGTATACCAGCAAGGTACATTTTATTAATAAAGTTATGTAACTATTCTTTATCTAGTTTAAATAAAAAAATACCTGGAGTGTACATCCATAGTAATGGAATGTAATTGTCTAAGAGAGTCCATTGTTTTGAGAAGGAATATAATAAGTCCTCCACCTTCTACTGTCTCTATAGTTCGAGCCATCAAGTTAGGTGTAAGAGCTTCAAAGTCCTGAAAGAAAGAAAAGAAAATTTAATTCTCTATTAATGTTCATTCTGTAGAGATTCATGGTTTATGCTGGTGTAAAAATTGTTTAGCTTTCTTACATTTTAATAATTTCTAATTACATAAATAATACTTTGTGTCCACAAAACTACGTTGTGTTAGCAAGTTTTATCAGAGGATAAAAGAAGTATTATATCATCTCTGTACATAAATTACTATAATAAACAGGGTGAAAATACCTGTAAGACACAAACACCATACGTCTGACCTAGCATAGCATGACTTTCCGAGTAATATCTTCCATGAATGGTTGTAGCTACCCTGAATGCATCAAATAATGACTCTTCAGATACTTCCAATTTCCCTGCCGCTATTTTCTTTGCTCGTTTACGTCCATGACTGCAGAAAAAGATAGGTTAAAGGTGCTTAATAATATTATTAATATTAGGCCTTTTTAATCCTTACATATGAAATTAGTGTTTTGTCATAGTGATCACTTCGATATGAAATCATCTTTGGTTACGAATTCCAAATTCAAATTTATAAATTCATTTAGCTGGTACATTTGAGTTTTGAAAACAGTCATTTATTTGCTTTTTCCTCATAATTTTTTTCTTTGGCGTTGCTTATTACCGTACAATGGAAAACATGAAATATCAGTATATTTACGAGTATGAGTTCTACTGTAGCACCAGTGCTGCAGAAACAATTCAAAGGATTAATGATGTGTAAGGCGCTGGTGTCACAAAAGAAAGCACGGCATGTTTTTGGTTTCAACATTTTCGTTCTGGAAATTTCGACTTTCAGAACCAACCCTGCGGATAGCCGGACACCAAAGTGAAAAATGAAGAATTAAAAGCTATTGTGAAAGCGGATTCATCACAAAGCACTTCAGAGATAGCTACAGGCTTCGGGGTAAGTGACAAAACTGTATTAATCCACTTGAAGCAAATCGGGAAAGTAAGAAAACTTGAACGGTGGGTACCTCATGAATTGAGTAAACCGAACTTGCAAAAACGCATTGACTGGTGTGTTACTTTGCTCAATCAACACATTAATGAAGTGATTTTAAATTAAATCATCACTTGTGATGAAAAAAGTGCATATTGTAAGATAACCAGAAGCACTCGTCGCAATGGCTGAACCCTGGAGACCCAGCCAATTTACTCAGAAAAAGTTACTTGTGAGTGTTTGGTGGACTAGCGCCAATGTCGTTCACTACAGCTTTCTAATATTTGGCCAAATGATTACAGCAGATATCTATCATCAGCAACTGCAAACCATAAAGGAATAACTAGCTGCTAAACAACCAAGATTGATCAACAGCTCTGGGCCGCTGCTGCTTCACGACAATGCAAGACCACACACAACAAACAACCACTAAGTTAGATGAGCTACAATTGGAATGTTTGCAATATTCACTGTAATTGCTGGACCTTGCTCCAACAGATTACCATTTTTTTTGGAATTTCGTCAACTTACAAGGAAAAAAATTCAACTCCGATGCGGCAGTCCAAACCGTCTTCAAAGAGTTTATTGATTTTCAACCCCCCCCCCCCCCGTTCTTTTAGTAAAGGAATCAATGAAATACCTGAGATGGTAAAAGTGCATAAATAATAATGGTGCATACTTTGTTTAATTAAATATATTTTACAAAAAATAAATTGATTTTATATTCCTCCTGTACAAAACACCAATTTCATATATAAGGAACTAATATTTTAATACTTAAATAGTAAAAATTCTATATAAAGAGAAAAGTTCTTACTTGCTTATAGCTTCGTCCTTGTTTTTATAACACCAAAGTACAGTTGGGCGAGACTTAACAGTTGACTTTACCAGCATATCATATAGAATGGGGACCTAAAAAGAGATTTTTAAATTTTTATATGGTCTTAAGAACATTATAATTATTTAGCGGTTTTACCATTATACACATACGATTTAAACATAATTCATTGAAATTTGCCTACTACTAATAAAATATTCGTATCTGATATAATTTTTAATACCTTATAAGTTTAGATATTCATTTACAAAAAATTTGCAGATTGATAACATGTAAAGGATTTATTCGTCTAATATTCGTTACTCGTTCTGTGAATAATATTTTTAAGAAATACAATTAACACTAGACAAAGTTGAATCTATTTTAACTAAGAAAGTGTTTAAAATACATACCTGGTCTCTACTTTTGTCTCCTACGAGTAGAAACATGGTACGATGCCGCAATTTGACTCCATTCTCAATCATCACACGAATACGATTATCTATTTTCTTTTTAACCATCTTTTTCAATTAAAAATGACCACAACAAACTTTAATAACCTTAATAACCACATGTCATACACAATTGACAATGACAGTATATATAAAAAATGTTTTTATGCAACTGTAATAAACTTTCCATTGAATGCTAAACTTTTTTTTAATTACAACATAAAATGTTTTTAATGTTAGGTGTATTGTTTGATATTCTGTATTCGTATCAGAGTACTGTACAATAAAAAAATAAGTCACTTAGCTAAATATTTAAACCAATTGGAAAACCTTTTCACTTGAATTTATATATCGACTATATTTAATGAAATAGAAATCAAACCGAGAACTTACATTTTATTTGCAATTGTGTTAGGTACTTTACTACAGTATAAGCTGGGAAGATAAGAAAGTAATTCTACAAAAAAAAAAAAAAATATTTCGAGTCCGTAGATACGATAAACATTATCATCGGCTGATAAACGTCTATTCTTCTATAAAGATTGGATAATATATATATCTATATATATATATATAGATAAATGCTTAAACTTTCAACTCCATTGATGTAGTATTGTAGTTATATTATTTATAAATAATTATCTAATGTTTGAAAGCATAAAACTAAATTGAAAATGCACAAAGATCGATAATATTTGCTCAACATTGCCCAACACTATTTTCATAAATCGCGTCGCTTAGCTTGTTCTATAACTGTCAGTGTCAAAAATGTTTAAAATCTTATTTTTAAACGTTACAATGTGATTTAATTATAAATATTTAAGATTTTTCTAATAAATTTACGTGATTTTTAAATAGACTTTCGAATTAACGTGCATGTATACTTAAGTGCAAGTCGTTATATTAAGTTTAATTAATAACCCCGTTGTAGTATATCGCTGTAAAGCTTTGAAAATGGCCAAATTTCAAATAAATACAAAATCGAAAGATTATTTAAGGGATAAGGAAATATTTCTTAAAGATTTAAAGCAGTTCAATGAAAGTAAAAAGTAATAATTTTACTTAAATTATGCGGATTTTAAACCATGCACAGTGTTTTGATGTTCATGTATCGAATATAAATTTGTGTACAGTAACAACATATTGTTTTTTCAGCATCCCGTATAAAATACCTGTTGTGAATGGCATCGAAATAGATTTATTTTTATTTTACTCATTAGTTCAACAGCGTGGAGGACTAGGGAAGGTTAGTTATATTATATTAACAATCTACAATATATGCAATAATTTAATTATTACATGACAGTTTGATTTTAGTTTAATTTATTAGTTCCTGTGTGTATATTTTGTGTTTAACTACATTTTTTATTTGAATGATCTGTCTGAATTAAAAGTTTTTTTTTTTAAATAATGACCTAAAGTTTTCATAAGTTTTATAGTTTTTATGTATTTTTTATATTTTCAAATATTTTTTTTTATGTCAAAGTTGTTAACCCAAGCCAAACTTGCTTGTGGTACACCCAGCTAATCAACAGATGAGGCTTTGGATCCCATTAACCAGCACTGGGCCAGCATGGTGGGAAAGCGCCTAAATCCCCTCAAATGAACCCCTACAAAGCTATTGATAGATAACAAACTATTACAACATGATCATCAAGTCATCTTAATCTTTAGATGATTTTTGTTATAGGTAAATCAAAATGACACTTGGGAATCATTTTTAAGACTTCTAAGACTGCCACATCCATGCATTAATGGGTCAACTTTACTCAGGCGGATTTATGGAATGTATTTAGAGAAGTAAGTAAATTGTTTTGTTGTGTTATTCTATAATAAATTTTATTACTATGAAGTGCAAATTAAAAAAAAATGGAAATGCATGTAAAATAAGTAATGTTATTTCATTATAACTATTATTTAAGACTAGATTACCCTTTGGTTATTGAACTGAATAAATAAATAACAAACAAAAGTTCACTTTGTGAATATAACTATTAAATTACTAATCATAAATATTTAGTAATAAGTGATTAATTTTTTTAAAAAAATGTTTAAGTAATTGTTAAATATTTTATTCCAAATTGTAATATACTTCTTATTTGTTGCAATTTTGGATACATTTGACTTCTGAGTTTTACAATTTCAAAGTACTATTAATACATGTTCTGTTGATTTATAATAGTATTAAGTTGATATTTGTTTTATAATAATTGATTTCTTAAATTAATCAGGACTATCATTATATAATCATTTGTATTGTGCTTATCAAATATAAAAATGTAAAAATAAGACATTTCTTAACAAATTAAGAGTTAAGTTAAAAAAGTTTTTATTAGCAAAGCTTATGTTAATGTTGATGAGTATTTGAATGATATGTATTAATAAAACATGTTTATTCTGAAGCAGTCTGTGACTCAGAATATAATAAAGTTTGAAATTTAAAAATGTATATTGATTCTGCTGAGTCTATTCCACTGACTCTTTACAGGCATGATGCATTCTTCTGCTAATGGGTAGTAAATTTTGCATTCAATAAGTAATGTTCCTATTTCCAATAAAAAGTTTTGATTTTGACATATAAACAAATCATTTTTTGTTTCCACTGGTGATCAAAAATTTATCTCACTACAGCATTCAATAAATGGGAATACAGAAATGTTTGCATACAAACCTGTTTAGCAGCAAAACTAGACTTGATAATAAAACTTTTTTCATTAGATATTTATAAACGGGATACCCTTCCACAGCAGAAACAGTTCCCTAGTAATTTTTTTTATTCTACAAAGAAAAGAGACAATTGTGATGTTAACCTTATGGTAAATTAGACACCTGCATATAATATTGTGACACTAGCTAGGATGTTATACACAGCATCACACATATTGTCCTCATCATCTTGAAAAATGAGATATTTAGTCTTGATACCCCAGTAATTTCACTAGCTACAGCTCCCACTCAGCTTTTCTGGTGACTCCCTCAAAGTATTGGTTGGTAGCATGGAAAGGCTTTCACACACAATTGTGATGTGATAATAATATTTAACTAGATAGTCTCAAGCTATGACTTAATATTGGAAGGCAGACAGGATCTATGTATATATAATAGGTTATTCTTTTTTATGAAAAGTAATTTGTGATGAATTTGGATAAAAAAGTAATTTTCAATTCAGAAATATAAAAATTATAAATTCTTGTGGCACATATGGTGATAAAGCAGCATGTCTATCATGTTTACAAATTGTTCAGATATGAAAGAGCAAAAGGTCCACCAGGTCGTGATGATGACAATGATATAGATGAAGATCCCAGGAGAGGCCGGGGTGGTGGAATGCCCCGTATAACTTTTGGAGGTGGGACTTATATATCAGGTAAATAACAGTAGTCTTCAACTGTTATGGCCTGCTTTTCTTCTTTTTAATTTCCTAGTTTAATAGATAAAAAAAATTACTTCTGTCCGTGGTAATTTTTCAGGTCGAATGCAATTGCAATAATTTTTTTGCTCCAGCCTGGTAAACTATCTGAATTTTCTTTAATTTTAGAGGTCTTTTCATTCACTGCCTTTTTTTAATTCTGCATATGATTGGTTTCTTGCCGTTATTTGTTATTATTTGGTAATAAATAAATGTCAACTGCTTTCCGAATGCTATTATAATCTGCTAATTTAATGTTTTTACCGCTGACACTGGGGCCCTCTCCCAAAAGGAGAGAGTCTAGGTCACAACATTGGCGAAGTGTCAGTTGGATGATGTCCCATGTCAATGGAAGATGTCCATGGAAAGCACCATAGAACTACTTTACAACCTGAGATATCATGACTGATTGATTATTACATTGTAATATTATTACATAATATAATTTTGTTTTATAAAATTTTTCATTGATGTTGTTTATTTATTAGCATCTGGTGAAGCACTTCGAACCAATACAGGAACAAGGATTGCTGGTCCATCTGAGAGACTTACACTATCTTTGCTGTCTCCGATGCCCAATGAACAGGATTTTGCCATCAATGTGTGTACTGTATTGGCTGCAGACCATTCTAATCGCTTGCCATTAAACACAACGCCACATATATTGGATTTTTTGTTGGCACATGCTGGTGTTTATAATCATTGTGAGTTATTATTTGAAGTCTTTTAAAAACTGTAATAGTAACATTAATTTATTATATTTAAATAATTTGTCCATGTTATTTGTGTTATTTTATTTCATGAAGCAGACTTTCCAAGATGTTTACTTGATGGTGTGACATACCCATCCATATCAACTGATAGTTTATTTACACTTTACCTTTTATTTTCTACGAGTATATGTTATTGGTTTCATTGTACTCTTTTTAGCGAGTTTACGAGACACTATTGGACGTTCTTATTATGAGGCACGTGGTCGATATCCGCACGAGTTTTGGCAGATGCGTGCTGGTGGCGGCGGAGCTAAAGAATTGGCTGATGAAAGCAAATTTATGCAACCTGGAATAGAACAGCCTGAGTTAATGGTGCAGGCATTAGCTGCTCACAATACTTTAACTGACTGTTTGATGCAAGACAACGAGATTGAAGAGACGGAGAAAATAATTGATGATGGAGGCTTAGTGAGTAGTTATAACTTCTTTATGAAAGTTAAATTGTGTATAAGAATTTTTTCATAAAATTCCATAAGCCAATAGTTCACTAAAATACATTATTACATCTGTTTGTAACAATGTAGTACGTCATAAAATATTTATACAACATGACAATATGCTTGACTTGAGATATGAAGCGTTATCTTATTACGATAGCTACTGTTTCTTGAGAATGGACACAAAACTGCATGTGGGTAAGAATGTACATTCTATTTATCAGTCGCCAGGAATAAAGACTTATTACAGGTAACCAACAAATATTACCATATTTTGACAAATAACTTTCTATATAAGATTAATCTTTTTTTCTAAAAATATTTATATATAAGATCTATAATTTTATATATATAGGAAATGCTAGAAGATTGGGTAACAGAGCCCTCAGAGGAGGCCCAATTGTTTGCACCAGAGCTACCTGGAGGCGCTAGCTGTGTGTACACGCAAAGGGTACTTCAAATAGCTTCCATTATTCGCTCGTTATCCTTTCATGAAGAGAACATTCAGCACTTAGCCAAGAACACTACGCTTATAAGGTAATATTCAAAAGAAAGATGAAAGTAATCTTTTTATTAAAGTATTTTTTTTTCATTTTTTTGTAATAGAAATATATTCTCATGCATGTTATTTAAAAGAAATTTAATTTATGTCCATCCTAGGTTTCTTCTGCTTTGCGCCAATTGCTGGGTTGGTACTTTACGTCAAAGTGGTTTGGATACCCTTGGTAATGTCTCTACTGAACTTATTATAAAGGTGAGTAATAGGATAGTGTTTAAAAATAGTAAATGTAAATAACGGGAACGCAACAGGCAATGGAAAGAGTAATGAACGGTTGATGGCCTTTTCGTTCAATACTATTTTGCGCAATAGATTTTGAGTTTAATAAAAAAAATACTATTAAACTATGTATAACATTAGGAGCAGGATATCTCCTTGATCGCGATCGCACCACGGGCGGTAGCTGAATATCAGTGTTCACCTTCAGTAGGTGAATAATCCACTGAGCTACGGCCATTTGGTATCGTTGCAACATGCACTCTATATTATACAATGTGTAAAACTTTTTAATGCCCTTATATAAGGAAAGTTCTTATGTCCGTTAATGTGTTTATATATATGTGTGTGTGTGTTCTATTTTCGCTACAATAACCGATTTATGTATCTATCTCTTTATAAATATGGCCGGTAAGTCATTGGTGCCATGGAGTTGAATCTTATCACATTGTTTATCAATGTCTTAAACCACATCAGTCATGTGTACAAAGTCGTAAGCATAAGTAACACTTCATGTATTTTATTTTCTTAGTTTCCATTAATTGTTATTTAGTCTTATATATATATATATATACAGCACGTATCTTTTAGGATCCAGCCACGTGCCTTATATCCCGGCACATTCTATCAACTATCCAGTCAGCATTGGTGTCACCAGATCGCGCCAGAGTGCTCGCCGCTCTGGAGCTTCTCAACAAATTAGCACAGAACGAGGCAAATGAAGACGCATTGCTGAAAGCGCTAGAAGCTAAAGTTTGTGTTTCATTTATATTTTTTTATTATAATACAGCTCGTAACAATTTGATGCTTACACTGCTTCAGTAGCGCAGTAGCTGAGCGTTTGCCTTGTAATACGGAGGTCTCTGCTTTGATTCTGAGGCCATATATTATGGAGTTCCGGCCCAGAGTCCCAGGTACACTTTTTTAGATATACTGTCATAACAGCATTGCTGTGTTCCGACTGTCAATATATGAGAGCCAGAGTATTCTGGGTGGGCGCATTTCATTACCATTGTCGCTTAACAGAAAGTTAAATTGATATTAAGTGTTATCCCATTGTAGATTAAAATAAATAAATTAAAGTTAAGATTTTTTTGTCAAATTTCAAGGTATATAGCGATGTGTGCGCCCTGCTGACACTGCGCGATATAATGGTGTTGGTTTGTACGCTGGAATGTGTATACGCGCTAACATCGTTGGGAGATCGCGCCTCGGAGTCCGTGGCGAGAGTCTCTGGTCTCATACATACACTGGTATCCCTTGTTACTGTGGAGGTACGTAAAATTTAAGATGTTTTGCAATGTTTCTATTTCCACTAATTACATTTATTAAATGTCCGTTAGGGAACACGCTACGATTGCTCTATTTGTAAAGCTTTCATAAGCGCTGAAGAAGAAGAAGTTCGATTCCCACAAAGTTTGAGATTTCGGTGATGATAATAATTATGTGAAAAACAACATGTATCAAAAATAAAAGCGTTCATGAACATTTAAATCTGCCAACTTCCACTCGGCATGTCTATTGAACATATTGCTTCGACCATTTCTTCATGATAAAAAAGGTTGAGTCCGGGCAATAGGAACATTAAGATAATTGTTTGTATGAATAAATACAATCTGTTCTGTAAAATCTTATTCATATGCAGCTTAAGTGTGTGTCAGTTAGCCGCTGATAGCTTATTGGTTTCTTGTGTAACAGCTCCATCCAATAGAGTGAAGTCGCCACGGAATTCGAAAAGTCTATATACACTGATACCATGCATCTTATCATTGTTAAATAAAATTTCCTAACAATTAAAATTGATAATAATTTGAAGATTTTAATATAAAACAGCTGTTCATTAATACATATACATAACACATCATTTTCACTGATTTCCACAACAATCAGTAATAATTATGATTGTTTATAAACAAAATATTCATTGATTTAATTCCATTTCCACAACAAATAATAATAATTACAATTTGAATTAGCAGACACTTTTGCACAGATATTCTTAATCACAATTCATAATATCTAGAACAGCAGTCAATTCTGTTTACTGCTGTTACCAGTAACGTAATAATGTTACATGTATGTTAGCTTCTTTGATATGCATAGGCACAGAGCTACGGGCCGCGCGCGTGCATACTAATGCGCGTGGTGGAGACGGTCAGCGGCCCTAGTGCGGTGCCTGCCAACAACGAGAGAGAATCCATTCCGCCCCCGCCTTTAGTGAGTGTCATCATGTTTACCCTTGTATTGTAAATCGGTCACTATCATAGCATTGCTGTGTTTAGCCTTTGAGAGAGAGAGATTGATGAGAGATAAAGTATTCTGTGCGAGCAAGGTTCACCATCCACAGTCTCATTGTTAATTACCATCATTAACATTAAACTGAGCTCAGGTGTTAAGAAAAATGTACAGGTGAATCAAAACATATTTTTCAATTTATATGTTTTGGATTTTTTTAATGCTTATCGAACAAAATGAATACAAAATTAAAAACCGTTTGATTTATAGTTTTTTAAATGAGTACTTTAAAAACAACTTCACACTTTTTAAATGATGTTGAAAGCTATATTAAAAATGTGTAATTTTATTACTTTTATTCGAGACTCAGCCAGTGAAACCCGCTCCAGAACCGCCAGCCCCGCCGGTCGCACAGCCATCTCCACCAACTTCTCAGCCAACAACTCCCATTTCTTCCATACAACAGTCACATATGCAGCAACGGACCATACAGGTAACTGACAAAGTGTTCTTAACAAGATTGACAAATTTTTGATAAAAGATAATACCTTTATTGTTTTTATTTATGTAATCGGGTTCTGGTGCAATATGTTACCATAGATCATGGATTACAGTTGGTAGCAGAAATAGATGCTGCGGTTGTAACTGCTTAGACGGTCTTTTCCCATAGAGATCTGTACTAATCATTATGTTCTGACTTGTCCAATATTTTCTGTTATATTAATAGGAGAACGAGCATTTCGCGCAGGCGTGGCTACGTTCAACTTACGAGCCGCTGCCGTCGAACGATAACAGCGCGTGCGACGCGGCGGAGGTCTATCGGCAATACCTCGCGTGCTGCACCAAGCTGGGCAGAAAAGGGGTCATCGCACCGGCGCACTTTCCCAGGCTTGTCAGGTAATTTACAACTTGATCTCAAATTTACATTTTTAAGCTACATTGAGACCGTCAATAACAGACCGTCTTCGAGGAGAACAGTGTCATAAATATGTATTTAGAGCTGGAACAAAACGATGCTTACATATAATAAGAAGGTAGTTAGCCAGGAGGTTTAAAAAAAAAAACTATCAACCAAATTCCATAACGTGTGGAACCAGGAAGATCTTACTGGCAGTATGATCTATAAACATAACTTTTTTTATTGACAGAACTGTTTTTGGCGGAACAGTTGGCCCCAACACTATTACAATAGCAACCGGTGAAACCCAGCAGGTGTACATAGGGATACGTGCAAGGAATGTGCAGAATAGAAACAGTTCTCCAGCCGGTATGTTTTTGAAACTTAGTTTTTTATCCAATTTCAGAGAATGTAATTATTAATAATTTTATATAGATTCACATAAGCATGTAAAACCGTTCGTAGGCCCTAAACATTGAGAAGAGATGCGGGTACAATGCTCACAGACCTTGAGAACTTTCAAGGACAACAGTTTTCGTGAATGTTTGACTATTGCTAACCTATATTTGGCCTGCGTTGTTAATAAATGATCTATAGAGCATACTTAGATGATTAAAGGCGCACCTTTGTCTACAAACAGGACCATCGTCTCCAATACTGAAAGCGCAGCTAACCAACAAAACAGGGCCTGTGGAGGTAAAACCGGCGGTAGTCGTGCAAGCTCAGGTATTAACTTTGTATCAATAAACAAACAATTATTATGCACACATAAATATAACAATAGTTGTCAAAAAAATAATTTTTGTATGTAAATTTAAAGAGTAAAATCGATTTGCTTAGTTTTTCATCTTAAATATACAATATTTTTGAATTCTTGAAGGACCTTCTTTATGTAAAAGAGGAACTAAATTTTCCAATGAAATAAAAAATAAAAATCGGATGGTAAAGAATATATATCACTCCCAATGTCGTCGGTTAAAAGAGTCTGGTTAATAAAAGGCTCAGAGTGTGCCTGCGCCGGCGCCGGCTGCACAGCCGCATCAGCAGCTCACGCAGGCGTTGGACGCGCCTTCCAACACCACACTCATTAAGCACTTGCTCGCACATAAAGTAAGCCCTGCCCTACAGCAACCGCAAGTAAGTGCCTACTAACAGTACTAACAGCATTACTGTATCACCTGTATCACAGCGGACCTTATTGGATTTCAATATGGTTCATTTTAGTTTTGACCTTCGTCGCCATCAAAAACCGATTCGTACTGTTAAAGAAAAAAATTATGTATGTATTCGGCTCAAGGTTGCCTGCTGCAAGTCTTCATAGCTTTCTTCAAATCCCATATGATGTACTAAATGATGTTGTCCAAGAGACAAATATATATATATATATAAAATTTTGCGGTTAAAGATGGATGAACCGTGTTGAAGTTGAAATGGTGTTTCGCCATTTGGCAGTCATAGTGGAGTAAAAAAAAAACCGTTCTTTCTAAGGCGGTCGCATAGTCGTTAATCGTTTTCTAGAGGATCGGGTTCGATTCCCACTGATCTTGATTTATCGGTGTACCAAAGTATTGGCGACATATGACATAACCCACAATAGTCCAGCCTGGCAGATGAATAGCCTTGACTCTGTTCATGTAATATGAGGCCCCGTCCAGTATCTTGAATGCATATTATACATTAATTTAAATAGAATTTGTTAAAAATTTTTAGCTACCTTTTTGTTGTAAAGTTATCAGTTTTTCTTTTTTAATAGATGTGAAATCAATTACCTTAAACAAAACACAGGAATGGTAAAATATATACTTTCCAATAAATAAAGTAATAAGTATGCATGCGTGTTTTGAAAAAAAAGAGATTAATAATGATTGTTTTTTTATTTTTTATTTAATTTTTAATAAATATTGTGTAGTTGGCAGAATAAAGTAGATGGCATGAACAAAGTAGTCAAATAGAAAAAAATAACAAATAAACATAACTAATGTGAAACAAACCGCATGCGAGTTTATGAGAGGCTTATTCGTGAGCATGGCGTTTTTGGTTATGATATTTTAAAATGTGGTTCTCATAGAAAATTAAACAAACTTTGCATATTTTTTATTGTAAGAGTAAATGAACCATTCGTTAATCGTGACCATACAAATGACATTTTTTTTCAAAATTATTTAAAAATGTTTCGCTTCGTGTGATCGTTTAGAAAAAGTAAGTCCATTTTATTTAGAATCGACTAAAAGTTAGATTCAATGTCACATAATATTAAATGGTCGTCCAGATGACTCTGGGTTTCATATGTCGATATCTGTAACAAAGCGTCTTGTTATGATGGTAGATTGCCAAAATGAGTGTGACTACTATACGCTATATGGTATTGTAACTCAAGGAATTCCATATATACTATATGCTCGTAAGTATCCCTCGAACCTAATCGGAGATCAACAGTTAAGGCTTAACCAATGCAATACTTATTTACTTAACTTATCTACTTTCTTGATTTAAGTATTTAAAACATATCAAATACACTAAATTCGTAATTATTATTTGTTTATTAATAAATGATCTTATATAGGTAGCACAGCGACAACAAAGCCAACAAAGAGTTGTGGGTCCTTCGACCTCCAGTGCTGTGGTGGTGCAATCTAACGTATCGGTAAGTTTCAGTAATATTTACTGTAAAACCATTGGTCTTATTTTTGCATAGAAAAATTACTGGGGTAACGAAACTTAACATCTTATGTCTCAAAGCATCGAGCACAATTTCAATGTAAATTCAAAATTACTTTTAATATTGTGACACGAAGGGAATTAATACTTGCAATTTGTAGGGAATGGATGTAGACCCGGAAGCTTTGATCAAATGCACAACCATCACGCCCGGCGGTGTTGCCAGTAACACGCCAACTTTGCAAGGCGATAAGGTAAATTATTATTTTTTATTATTGACAACTAGAACCGAAGCTACTACATTAGCTCATGTTGTACGTTCACACTTCTTGAAGAGGCGTGGATTCGATTCCTCCAACATCCCAGCTTCTGATATCTCAGAACATAAAGAAGAGACATGTTCCAAGAGAAAGGTTTTCGTAGTCATGTGACATCTTCAACCACGCAATTTGTCCGCATGGTGAATAAATGATCTTGGCTTTCGCCTTGTCAAAGTAGGCTCCAAATCCTAGCTGTGGGAAAATTGAGTATTTTTTTATGATGACAGTTATATACGTATATTATAAATATATTATTAAAGCTTTCAGCTTTATTTTCCTGTTTTTATAATATTTTTAGAACAGTAGTGTTTGTGAAAATATCTTATATTGTACGTTTCTTATTTTGAAAGGTCATCATCAATACATCGGAGGAAGTTATAGGTAATTCACTTGTTTCTTTTTATATTAATATTTTATGACGTGACCATGGATTAAGAGGTGTTTTTTTTCCAGTTCCTAAAGAGGAACCTGTACAGATTCAAATAGATGAGCAAGCTCAGTTGACTATAGTAAGTACTAAGTGTTTATTATATAAAGAAGTGTAGTGCTTTAATAGAACTAAACTTGAAGACAAAATGATAGTAGTTATTTAAATGTTCACAGTATTAAGAAAAACAAATATAAACACTTTGTCTTCACAGAAAACAGCGCAAAATAAAATGTTAGCCGATCTGCTAGAGAAGAAATCAAACCCGCCGGTGCAAGTAGTACAGATGAGTCCACAATTAAACGCGCCAACAATTCAAATAACTGAAACAGGCCAAATAGTACAAGTGAAACAGGAACCGAATCCAATTATACAGATGAACGCAGACGCTGGTATTGTAACTCAGGGAAGTCCATATTACCAAATTAAAAACGATCAAGGCCAATTGGTACAAATTAAGAACGAACAGGGACAGATAATAAATTTGAAAAGCGACCAGTTGCAGGGATCCATGGTTCAATATAAGAACGACCAAGGTCCGTTTGTTCAGATTAAGAACGACGGTCAGTCTCTGGTCCAAAGTGGACAGATTATACAACAAAGCGTTATTCAATCTTTGAAAAGCGAAAAAGATCAGATTGTAGAAACTGTGGTCACAGATCACTCTTACACCGAGCCGCCGGCGAAAAAGTTGAAGACCGAAGATAAACGTGAGGTATTTTTGAAACTTTTTTAATAGGTAATATTTGAGTATTGAGTCGACGTTTATACTTTACGATTTATTGTACTATTTAAAAGTCATCATCGTAAAGTCAGAATGAAGTCGCCCATTCAAAAGTTTACATTTTTTATAATCAATGTTTTTTTTAATTGACGATCCAACATGACCGGCAGCACGTTCACTTGATGGTAAGTGATATGCCCGCCCATAGCAGTGACGCTGGTTGACAAGTTGTACAATGCACAATATTGTGTTCGCCGCCTTCAGACATAAGATGTTAAGAATTGTTACCCCAGTAATTTCACTAGTTATTCAAACCGGAGACCGGAACACAGTAAAAACGCCGTAAAGTTTGTACACTACTGTTCGACCGCACAAATTATTAATTAGTTTGATTATCGGATATTATTAGGAGGATTCGCAATAGCAGTCATTGTTCTTGCATGTTAAAGGTACGTTGACCCCTTTCGTAGAATAAGCGACAGGAACGTTTTACTTAATGTAAAAATAAAAGGGATTATGCGGTTTTTTACTATTTAAAGTTATTTATGAAACGTAGGTAAATATAATAAGTGAATAATGATAATAATCAATAATAATGTTTCCACTGTTGAGACTGGGCCTTCTCTCATGGGGAAAAGGTCATGTGCGTTTATCCATCATGCCGGATAAGTACCGGTTGGTGGATGTCGATAAAAGCTGTTGTTGTTTTTCCACGCCGGAAGCTTCAATTGGAATCGAACCTGTCTTCGAAACGAGTCTTGCCGACTGAACTATCACGGGTTCAAAGTAATTTGATAATATAATGATTTTATAGAACAATTCACCTCAGGAGAGTGTTTCCAAGACCGCGGCTAACTTATACGCCGCTCTGGCCGCATCAGCGTTAGAAGATGAGGAGGATTTGGTTAGTATTGTTAACAGTGGCTTAGTTTTATGGCGAGTCCATTACAAAAGCTTTGGGGCCATTCACTATCGATAGCGATTTCTCAATGCTAGATCCAATATTCATACTAACACATATTTTAAGTCTAGTTTTCACTTTAATATGAACGATCCTCGCTTCGCACTGATGTGTCACGCTTATTAATTGTTTTACTCATTAAAAAAATTCGTGCATTATTCACTAGCACTTGCATAAATATTTTAAATGTTGGTTTACCACTTTGTCGATAGAAATAGGTTCAGTGTTTTGCAATAAGCGGGTAGTGGTCATCCAGACGGTTATGAAAAAACCCTATCATAAACCAAACATCATTAATCGAAAACCCGGAATTTGGCCAAGGACTTCCGTGTTACAAGGCAAGCGTTTAACTAAAACGTTATATAGAAAATTAAAGATGTAAATAAAACATTTAATGGAAAGGCTACCTTTGTGCGCACGCGCAGCAATACACGTTAGGATATATATATATATATATTAAAATGCGAATTTGGATCGATATTTGTGGAAATTTATGGGGGCAAACCTATGTCTAGCTACGGAGTAATTATCGGGTACGACTCATCATCATAGTCATGATGATTTAGTGATGATAGATGTAAGAATTAACAATGATGGCGCATATACCAATTTGAACTCTTCCATGTCTGTGCGTATTAAGCGGCCCGCTGGAGTCGGCTTAACTGGAGCACATCGCGCCAAGGTTTTAACATATTTAACGGTTACTGTATCTTAGTTGATATTTGGTGTTGTTTTGAAATATGTACGCTTTCGCTTCAAGCTAAAAGTCATGCAAATGTCAAGTCTGTGACAAATAGTAATCGCTTTAGCTAACAACAAAATTTTTAGTTGTAAAAAATATGAGGCAAGTTGTTATATATGTATGATACATAATATTATTAAATAAATATATTACACTTCTTAAGTAGTGTTATTTTGGATCGAAAACATTTTTTCGATATATCTATCATAACACAATTTCATTTGAACTTAAGTAGTGTAACTTTACCATAATTCACATCGCTTAAATCCGCTCACTTCACATTTATGCTTATATTAAGGAATTTTTGTTAGAGGATTACATTAAGTCCTAGGTGACCTAATTTTGGAATATGATTTGCAATCAACAGCTGCCACCTAAACAAGAAACAGTGGATGTCATCCCGCCTCCGGTTTTAGTAGCGGGGGGTTCTGACAGCGGGTCTGTCATTATTCAGGAGCCTTTGATCCAGGTCTGTAGTCATCTTAGTGCTTGCTTCCGAGCTGGCGTCTCTTCAGTCTTGATTACCATATATTTGGTGATCCTAATGATTTGTTATGGTCAATTTGATTTTTAAATGAAAGGTGTTTGCCTGGAATACTTTAGCTCTAATTCATGTACGTCAGCCGAAAAAAATTATGCTTTAGCTGCATATTAATAGTAAGATGGTGCATTAGAAAGGGGGTCCATAGAGTCCGGTCCTGGTTGTATCTCGCTCTCGTGTTTCAAGGCAAGCTTGGTAGCGCTGTGCCGCAGTAGTTAAAAATCTACTGGTTAAACACACATTGTTTCTTACTTCTCGTTGATCATATATTGAAAGATTTTTTGTTTTAACAATTTGAAAATGAAACTACCTGTTAAGTGATTGCTGCTGTTGTCCTGGTTCGATAGATGTTTGTGAACGGGTAACTCTGAATACATAACTCCTGCGACAATTTAAACTAATATAGTTGGATGTTAAATATCGCGCGGCTCTAACACCATAAGCACATGGTGACTGTATTTCATGTAGTGATAGAAAAGAATAATTTCGACAGTGTTTAGTCTAATAATGAGTAATGAATGTTAACTGTTATTGTAATTTTTTAAATTACTGATATGAACAGAACATTGAAGAATGCAATACGCACGCATATAACACTGAGATGCTATTTAAGATGTTTATGTTATATCACATGATGCTCGTTGTTTTTAGGTATAAGATATTAAATTTCGATATATACTACAACACTAGCATCAGCGATTCAAACTAGAACACAATAATCCTTGCACACTATTCATTGGCCACAGAAACAGTAGTTGCAGGATGTCTACCTAGGATTCTAGTAAAAGAAATGTGCTATCCCTTTAAAAGACATATTAGTGAACTTTAGGTTTCATCTCGATGTTTTCAATCACCAGAAATTCACTCCCAATGGTGAACGAACCCGCGTTTCATCGAAACGTTCAGTTTATACGACTGCCTTACAAATTGAGCTATCGCGGCTTTTAGTCTAGTGGCTGGAGAAAAATTGTTTTGCGCCAAATACCTTTCTCACTCCGCATTGTTCTATATTCACCTTCATTTTGTTCTGAAATTGCTTTTTAGAAGTATTAGTGTACAATATATGAAATGTACATGTAGTGATTGTACCTCCAGGTGCAGCAACCGGCTCTCCAGGTGCAGGCGCCCACGCTGCAGGTGCAACAACCTACTCTCGTTCAGCAGCCAGGAATACAAATGCAAGGTTCTACGATACAGGTATTTTATTTCGGCTGTTTGTTAATCATTCGTCTAGACTTATTGACTTGATCAAAGTACTTAAGAAGTTTTTACTGGTAATAAGTTAACTGTTGAACAGTAAGAAGGCTGTTTATTTTTTTTATTACATTTTTCATACGACAAACAAGAAAGATATTTAAATGCTGGTGAGGGATACGTCTAACTAGAGTTGACTTTTAACTCAATTTTTTCATGTGTTCAGTTTATTATCAGTTTAAAAATACTTTCATTGTTCATGAAATTTATATTAATCGAAGTAATTTTTTTTTATCAAGATGCAGCCACCAGCAATGCAAATGCAACAGCCGATGCTGCAAGTGCAGCCAATGGATGTTCAGAACATTATCGCGTCGCAATCCGGCCAGATCATATTGCAAGGTAATCCATATTACTTTCAACAGCAGGGCAGGTGATATATTAATGTATGAGACAAAAATGTACTTTCATTAAGCTGCTCCGTCCGCAGTCGCTAAGCGTTTGAATTCTAACACAACAGTCTCTGGTTTGTTGCAAGTCCACATGTGTAGTTTCATTGGTGGTAGAGTTCTTTTGGAACCCTAATTATTAGTTACATTGCTGTATTCCGGCTGTAAACTTAAAAGAGCCAGAGTACTGCCACTAACAGAGTCATTACTACAGTCTTAACAAGCGCGCTTTACCATCCGCGGCTTCATTGTCCCTTAATATCATATTAAATTATGATCAAGTCCCATTGCAAATAATTAAGAATTATATATATATATATATACATGATTTTTTG
Organism: Ornithoptera alexandrae; assembly: GCA_029030555.1. Taxonomy (NCBI): domain Eukaryota; kingdom Metazoa; phylum Arthropoda; class Insecta; order Lepidoptera; family Papilionidae; genus Ornithoptera; species Ornithoptera alexandrae. Next base: position 3,754,784 of record JARDVY010000011.1, on the reverse strand, counting down.
TCAAATTTTTATTACAGGAGGCCTCGGTTACATAGCCCAGAATATTCCCGGCAACATGATGCAGAAGACGATTATAATAGTGCAGGGTCCCACGGGTGGTGGTCCACTCACACTTACGGTAATTGATAATTTAATAAAATTTTAAAAATATAACGGAAACGTAGAAAGTACATTAACCTGTTGATCTATTCAAAATCAACGAAGATGATTTATAATTATTTTAAGAACAAAATTTTAATTAAGTTATTTGTACTCGATGTGGAGGATGTAATGTTATAATATTTAAATGTCACAAAAAAAAAATGCTTATATCCTAAATAATGAATGTAATAAAATTATAGCAAAATGAGCGAAGTCCGTTTTCGTACATTTGAACAAAGTAGTCAATAGATAAATAATACGCGATCGATCTAAACTGTGTGTATATTATTTCATTGTTATATAAAGATATTTAAATTATGTATAATCACAATAATACATATTAATAAAAAATTATAGTAAATATATCTAGCAGTCTAGTAACAGACCTAGCACAGCCGCGAGTAAGACAAAGTTAGTGTTTAGAAATATTTTACGCATAAAACTATTTACCTACGAAAACGATTTAGATAGGAATAAATAAGAGTTTGTATAAGCTACCGATGGTTTCTAAAAAAAAAATTACGCACAAAAGGTGAACAACCCCGCGGGGCTGGACGAAGCGACGCTAAACACCCTCATTGCACAAGCAACAGAGGCGATAACCCAACAGCAAATCATACAGGTTAAACTTCCGGTTACACATCCCGTAGATAACCGCCGCTTGCTAAGCTCACTAATTTCTTTGTAAGCTTTCTTTTTAACATTTTTGTGGGTTTCTTTAACAAAAATCCCAGCACAAGATTTATTTCATTTTCCAAGCACCCAAGTAAGAAAATTACAACCTGATTTTACACATGTTACTGATAAATTCTGTTGCGTTGGTAGGATATCCCTCCCCTCCTAATTCTCCTAGTTTCTTTACCTCTTCGCTCGTGCCTATAAATATAAACATGAAACTATCAGTTTTTTTCAGAACATACGACGTCTTTTGACCTTACACAGTAATATTTGCAACTAGTGTTTGGCGGCAATAATAGGCGCCGCCTATCTCTGACATACTATCGGTAAAATCGCTCTTAAAATTGTTGTAACTTTTTTTATATATTGACGGACAAAAATACTACATTTTATATATAGAATTGTCTATAAGTTTTGTTATATATGTGTACCAAAAAAATTGTATATGATGCTTTTAAGGCAATGATGAATAGGCTCGAATATGAAGTACAGGCGAATATGATTAACCATATAACGATTCTATACGTTAAATAAACTGTTAAAAGCAGAACAAATAAGTATGATAATAGTTGTAATATTTCCAATTTTTTTTATTAGAACAAAGCTTTAAAATAATTAAAATTTTTAAATCGTTACCTGTTCCCTTTGTCGCGGATGCTTGAATAATTGTTACAATTACATCGATTATATTGGTATCGATATTAAGAAGCACATAGACGCTTTAAGTTTTAAAATGAGTATTTATACTTTTATTTATTTGTAAATTTTACAACTTTTGTAATCATCGAAAGTATTTTTTAATCACATATTTTAGTGACGCCGCACTCAAAGTGAATAACTGATTATTTTATGTAGAGAAATTTCTCATTACTTTCTGTGATATATGAATTATTTTTAATTCTTAAGTATTTCGTGTCTGCTAAACTATCGAGGGGTTATTTTCCGCCCTTGGTTTCAGAAGGACATGGCGGACAAGTTTAACTATCTATTAATAATATAACATTATAAGTTATAGAACCGATATGATGGATGTACGGTCGATGGATGGTGAATTCTTCCAAGCCGCATTCGAGCATCCTCTATAACAGGCTTTCTTTGTAACCCAATCATTAAAAATACTCGCGGAAATAAATTACATGGAAATTATTTAGTTCGTTCGTCTTCTTCTTCTTCTTTGTTGTAACCTCATGATTGAGGGACGTGACTATGGTGCGTTGCCCTGGCGACCATTTCTTTCCAGACCTTTCAGTTCGTTCGTATAAAGGTGATATTTGTTGCCAACCAAGCGAAGTCAGTGTACATTTTGAAAAATTGGGTTCATACTGTGCTTATTAGAGCTATGCAGCTTCCTTCTAATACGAATAAAACTAACTCATTCCATTTAAACTGCACTAATCATCAAGTTTAGATTATTATACTATGTTTTGAAACAATGATCATGTTAGCGTTTAGTAAATATTTAATTTGTTATACTTATTCTGTTATTTAGACAGTTGACTATTTACAAACAATATATAAAGCCAGGAGTCAAGGATATTATTCAATTTGAGGAGCCTAAATAATTACTCATGTGATGTTTGTGGTTCAAAGTCATCTTCATCAGCTGATAGACGTCCACTCTTTGAGATAGGCCTCTCCTAAAGATCTCCACACTATCATCATTCAACGGTTTCTCGCGCCTGTAGCCTTCGATAGACGATTGTTTCACCTCGTGTTTCAAAGTAGTGTGACTACGAAATCGTTTTTTCGACTACTCTCTAGTTAGCGATGCTGTTTTTTACATATTCTCATCAACGTTGAGTAGTGGCTAGAAAATCACATCATAGTAGTTAATTAGCAGTTTTTAATAGCTTCAATATTTATTGAGCAATCGTCATTATCATTACCAGCCGATAGAGGTGTACTGCTGGAAATAGACCACCAAAAGGACAATAGTCCTTTTTATACTTTATAAAGAATATAACAGTCTTATAGATATTACCTAGAAATCATTTCTAATTTCTCAACTATTATATTGTTATAAGTTATTGTGTATATTGCTATGAAATAAGGTTACCTCATGGTACTTAACAGTTGTGGATAAAGTGGTACATATGTGCAATTATATCAGTAAGGGATAAGATTTTTGAAGCTCGATATAACAATTTTTTTTTTAACGAATGTTTCATTTCCAAATCTAAAGAGGTATCAGTTATCAGGTATCAGGTTATTAACGGATCTGTTACAACATCAACTTTGGTTCTGATATCATTCTTATATGCTAACTATGCTATACTAACTACGAAATATTCAATGGAAGTACATGACTTCCAAAATATGTAATTTTTTAATGTTAATAATAAATAAAAAAAATAAAAAAAATAAAAAGCTGCATTAGAGAGAATCTAGAATGTTTGCGCAAATTGTAACTGTTCTTCGATGTAATGTTTTTTTTTTTAATACACCATTTTTCACTGAAGGGTGGTATATGTTATAAATCTGAAAGATATTGATTTGTAATGAATGTGTTCCGTGCGCAGAACACTGGAGTAATACAGTCGGCACAGAGGGTGATTGTGAGCCAACCTACATTAGTGAGCACGTCACAGCCGATCACTATGGTCAAAACGGCCATAGCACAGGTTAACAACATGATTAGATTGTAGATCCATAGTGCCGTACCTATATCCCGCTTCAGTAGTATTTATGGGCAGTGTTAAGTGAGCATGTTCCAATTTTATTTTTATTATCCACAATGGGTTAATATTTGATCACAATTTCATGTGATGTTAAGTGACCATGAGGCCGTGGATGGTGAAGCGTGCTCTCCCGGAATACCCTGGCTCTCATTTGTTAAAAGCCTAAACACTGTAACGTTGTTGTGGCACCAGATTTATCATAAACCATGAGGATGATCTCTAAGAAGATGGATTGGTGATAATTCTACTTAGCATCTTCCAAAACATGTGCCTCTGGAATTGAACCAGGGATCTCCTTGTCATATGGCAGTCAGCTACTGCGCTACGGAGGCAGTTAAAATTTTAGTTGCATATTGTATGTTGTAACTTTTTAATTATTTAATTGTAAACCATTGATGTCGATATTTATATGTAAATACAAAACATATAGCATGCTATGGTTCCAGTCGTAATTTAATAATGATATATATTTTTTTTGCAATTTTGCCCTTAAACATAATTTTGGAAATAAGGTTTTTTTTAGCCTATTATTATAATTTATTATAAACGCTTTAAGCATGTCGTGCATGGCAATAACGTCTATTACGTATCGTTTTGGTATATAACTTAAGATTTATGTTATCATGTAATATTATATTTTGTTTTTATCCTCTTAAGAGGATTTCATATGGTGATTAGTTCATTATTTCAATAATATATTAAAATTTTAATAAATTTCATATACATGTTCGGTTAACAGGTTATAGTCAGTGAATACATAAAAAGAAGTAACAAATATTTTATTGAATATCCTGACAGGAATGCGTTTTTCTTTAATCCATTCAGAGTATTCAACGTTTTTTTTTAATATATGAAACCGTGTTACTATCAGCTGATTAACTTAATTTGCTGTATGTACAGAACACGTCACAGATCACGCCGAGTCAGCAGCCGATAATTACCTCTCAGCCCCAACCGCACAAAGCGCAAATCGTGAACCCCACCCAGACGCAGCAGATTGTCGTATCGCAGAAGCAACCTCCCGCCCTCATAACTACATCCTCCAGCAATCAGTTGAGTGGCAGTCAACAAATTATACAAAGCAATCAACAATTGTTGCAAGGCAACCAACAAATTATCGCCGTTTCTAACAATCAACAAATCATTATGAATGCTCCCATGAAGCCCGGCGTGCATAGAGTGGTGCAGCCGCAGCGGAGTCAAATGGGCAATGCACCAAATTCTGCAAATCAGACCGTACCAGCGCAGATTGAAACGAAGCCCAGCGTGATACAGAGTAGTTCGGTAAGTTGATAATTGTCAAATATGATATTTTTTACACATTTTAATATCTAGTAAAAAATTCTTACCTCGGTCTTTGTTACGGACTGATAGTTAAACCAGAAGACAAAGAAGTCTACTTATAATCTCGATCGATCATTATAGAAGAATTTTTAAATACATTTATTATTTAATTGAAGAAAGAAAGAGGGAATTCTGTATGACTGGTGTTCACTAGACATACCGTATCGCTTCTTAAACCCCAAATTACTAGGCTTTTGTGACTTAATTGCCTTTGTGGCTTGCCTTGTAACACGAGAGTGCACGGTACGACTCCTGGGCCTGTCTAAATATCAACTTCATCAGCTGCCATAACAGCGTTTCAATATTTTTAAATGCCTTGCGTAGGCTTTTATATTTCAAAATTTAGACTGGCAAAAAATATCGATATTTTAATGATATACTCCAAAAGTATTAAGAAATCTATTTTCGTCGGTTTAGAAATCGCAACAGCCGGTAGTGCGCCAAGTCATCACGAGACAACCGGTCATGGTGGGGAATACAAAGATAGGTGATAAAGAGGTTGTCAGTCAATCTGTTACAGAGGTAAGTTTCGCTCTGGCCTCTCCTGATTGTAGAAAAGCCTGTTCTCAAAAAACTTATTATATTTAAATATGTTTTTCAGAAACCACCAATACCGAAGCCAACGGTGACTCCGCCGCCAGTTGCTTCAACGTCTGTTATAGCTGAAGACACGCCGTGGATATGTCATTGGAGAGGATGTGGAAAGTAAGAAAAAAAATTTAACTTAAGTTAGCATCATAAATTTTATGGCCATGTCTGTCAAGCAATTGATGGCAGACGGAAGTTGATATCGTGATATGTATTAATTGGTGGCCATGAATTTCTTCCAGAAAGCAGAGTATCTTATGAAGATTTTTTTTTCAAAAAGACAAACATAGTCTCAGTTTGTAGTAGTACATACTGGGTGTTAGGAGAACGCTTCTGAAAACGAAGTCAGACGAAAGTACTAATGACACTGGTGATGGGATGGAAAAAAAATCGATCCTGGTTAAAAAAATATCATATTTTTAAACACACGCGCACAATCCAAATGCTCCGTGGCCATATGAAATAAGGTTCAAATTGAATTTGGTTTCAACATTTCGAGTTCTCACCGCGCCCAGGCATTCTTAGATCCGAGCATCAGCATTTTATAATTTTGTGTTTCATTGCTGGTTTTTTTTTTAGTAATGTAATGTATTTTTATGAAACTTTCGTTTCATTTAGCTTTGCTAACATCATGCAGCGTAAATAATGCTAATAAAATGTATTTTTTTTTTAAACAGGATCGATTTTTTAACCGTCCCATCATCAAAGGTGTCATTAGAACTATCGTCTGTCTTCGTTTTCGGAAGCGGTCTAACACCCTGTATTTGGATTGATAATGATAATGATAAAAATTAACAATTCATTTTCCCGCCTTTGAGACTCAGTGCTTCAGCTTACTAGAATGGAGTCAAGACGATTTATTAATGCTGATGAAGTGTGGACTGGTGAATATTGAGTATCTATGTTAGAAATAATTATTTAGCAATTTTGTATCATACAGTATAAAACTTTTTCATCCGCAGGTCATTTGCGAATGCTTCCGAAGTATTCACGCATGCGGCTCGCATCCACTGCCCCACCACGGCCGGGGGCGAAGCGCCATGCATGTGGCTAGACTGCGACCGGGTCCCCAGGAAAACATTCGCTTTACTCAACCATCTGACGGACAAACATTGCACGCCAGCTGTGAGTAGTACGCATGCTTTTGATTTCTCTTGTTAAAAATAATATCTATATATATGATAGTTAATAAATAAAATTTATATTTTTATTATTATACGAGTTACTAAATTACGTATTTTTTTTTATTCATCGAGACAAGTGTGACTACCTGACGGTAAATTATACGCCTGCCCTAGTTAGGATGGTATACTGCACTGCATTGTGCTCGTCGCCTTGAGACGTAAGGTGTTAATTCTCGTTATCCCAGTATTTTTATTAGCTACACCGCCGTTCAAACCGGAACACAGTAATGTTTGCACACAATTGTTTAGCGGTAAACATAGGCGCAGTTGTGGTACCTACCTTAACGGTCTTTGGCAAAATGGACCTACCAACAGTAGCAATAACTTAATTCTCTGTGTCCAAGGGTTGTCGGGCCGATAGTGTCACCTAGGTATACTACGTACGTTCAGGAGCAAAAAGGACCAAACTTTTTCCAAATAACAAGGTTTTTTTTTTTAAAATAGGCGTTAAAAACTATATTCAATTCGCGACGGCATGCGGCGGCTGAGGCGGAGGCAAATAAGCCGGTGTCCCTGGGGTACCCGCCCAACGCAGCCCTCGCCGCGCTCAACAAGCACGCCGCCGACATGTTCAACCCTCGCGAACTGATGGTAAGTCTCCGAAGCTTGTTTCATTTCATACAAACTAAAATATTTACAATAGTTGTTACCTTTTTTTCTACACTACAACATGATTAGGAAAAGAATTTGTTGAAGATTCCTCGTATTTACATACATTTACTTATTGTAAATAAATGTTTAAACTCCAGATACCTGGATTATGATAAAAAATTGCATTTGCGTACAATTTTTTTTTAATTATCTGTCAATCCGGCGTTAACTCTCTTTCTTTACGATTACTCGAGCAGAAGCCTGTGACGTATAAACGAATATGGAAGAGAATAAATTTGTTTTTTTTTTTTTAAGTATATTGGAAAATAAAAAAATATGTTTTTTAAGATTATTATCAATTATTGCAAAGTTTATACTCATAGTAACAATTACTATTTGAAAATTCTTTTTATGACGAAAAAAAAGCCATACAACTTCAGGAAATGAGCAGGTGTTCCCCTACTCGTCTTGTTAAAACGTTATTGCCTTGAAAATTATATATTTTACTACAAGGCGACGCGTATAATGCGATGCAGTGTATATCATCCTAATAAACGGCGTATATATCCGTCACGTGAACATCTCGCCGCTTTGTCGAATATAAAACGATGCAGTATTATTTCGTTTGTAACTATATTTATTGCTACATATAACGTAGTTTCGATTTTACCACTAACTGTAGCACTTGTGTTTGCCGTCCACTAACTTGTGTGTTTGTGTGCGTGCAGCACAGGGCCGAACTCAGTCGCACGCCGGAGCAATTGGTGAGGATAAACGAATTAAATTCGATGTGCGCTCGACGGTCTCGTTCCTATTGCATGCTGTAAATACTGTGTGAAACGAAGTCCACCGTTCGATTCCTAGGTCACATGTAGGGTTTAGATATTCGTATTCATTGTCACTTAACATCATGGGAAATCTGAAATAATTTTAATATCATTCCGTTGAGGATAAAATATATATGGTGTTACCATTCTTTAATCCTTAACGTTTTCAATGTTGGAATTTGTATACTACAGAATAGTTTTTGTTGAGAACTTACTACATCACGTCTTTATCTAAAGCGACAGTATACTAATTATACCACATAAAATATGACTTGATAATTTTAACAACTCAGTTAATACATATCATTTATAGTAGTAAATTAAGTTTTTTTTTTTCCGATTATATATACTTAATATAACAGGTTACTGTCCACTTAGTAATAAGAGACGCATAGCAAACAATCACAGTACAAAAGAAATAAACGATGTAAAAAATTACTTTTAAGTAAGATTAATTTGTTACTTGGAAATATTTATGTTATTTGCAATAATCTAGCGCACATTTATTTCTTATAAAGTCAAGTAATTTTATAGTTACATATTTATTGATTACTGGTGGTACGTCTCTGCCAGAGACCGTTGGGATAGGAACCATCGCATTGCCTATTTCTGCCGCCAAACAGCAGTGTCCTACCTGTATATACTGTTGCGGTTTGAAAGGCGCTCTAGTTATTGAAGTAACTATGGTAACGAGACATAAAAAAAATAGAATCATTGCGAAGTTGCACCATTTTGATGCTTGATACAACAAATAAACAATCGACCTAAAAGCTTAGCATAATAACATATACGTGGGGAGAAGGAAAAAGTCATGGTTGAGGAATATCAGAGAATGGACTGGCATATCTGAGGTGTCCGAATTGTTCCGTCGAACCAGACACAAAGGATTGTACCACGTTGATCGCCAACCTTCACTAGTTGGAGAGGCACTTTAAGAAGAATAAGAAGAATAACATTTAAAATTATAAATTATAATTTGAACATACAGCATAATTATGCAACTATCGATAACATGTTCTATAAGAGTTAGTATTCGATAATTGAATACTTTCATTAACCATTACACACAACCCTCATCCCCACTGTGAACTGTCAAAATTATCAAGTTATATATTACAAAATATAATTTAGTTTTTATATATATATATATTTCTATAGTATTATTTGTATTGACGAAGTATAATGTAAGGTTTACTAAATAAACAAGAAATATTGTTCAGATTTAATTAGAAATATTAAAAGTAATTTTGGGTCTTCACCTGATCTTGAGTTTTGAGAACGTCGAGTGGCGCGCTTTTGTGCTTTAGTGTTTGTCTCTTCAGCTGTTCACGTTCTTTTGCTGATTTATTTTTGTGTGCTAAAATGCTTGGTTATTTTTTTTTTGCTACTAAAATACAGTTATGTTTAGCCATTACTGTTCATGCAGGTATAAGAGACTGTGGTGGTACCTCTCCAAATGGTCTCCGACAACAGAAACCTATCAATAGTAGAATCTAAGTAGAGACTTACAAGAAGTCAGATTTTTCACGTGGGATTTTTTGTTAGATTTTTTAGCTTGCATGTAAATTTGTCAATGTCGTGTTGTTAGCTCTGTGAATGTAGTAGAAGAAAGCAGTACAGATTATAAAAAACAATTAATCACAGGATGAAAACGAAGGTCCTGTTACGAAGAGTATACGGTTGACGGCAGCATTGATTCTAAGGAATATTGTGATATATTCCAACACGGGGCGTAGGTAAGAAACTGTAAATACATTTAATTATTTTTTTAATTTGTGGTTTTTTATATGATAGAAAAAAATTTGCAGTTTATTTGAGATTACGTACCTATTACAAAATATTTTTTTTATGCGGTTTTTTTATACCGTGTAAAACAAACATGTTTTTTCTTATTCGGTAAATAAGCACGTTATATAAACAGCTCACTTAATGTTGGAAACTTTATGTGGGACTTAAAGCCTCTACTCACAACTAAGGAGGAAGGCACTACCAGGTTAGGTATTTCACTTGTCTATAAAAGTTGTTATTCTTGGAGTACAGCGCTTTTTATGATGTTTTAGTTTATTGTATATTCAAGCTCGGTGGGGATCGAACCCACACCTCTTGAAGACGTATAGAGCAGAGCATGCGACCAATTTACAGGATGAGCTATTGTCTATTATATTCGCCTATAACATATTGATTCTTTGTTAAACAGATTGCTGCGTCCATACGAAGCTCACCTGGCATCCATAGCTCTGAGCACCGTGGAAGCATCCAGAACCATTGCTCAGGTTCTCTACGATATGAATAACATTTGAGAATCGCTTAACGGGCTCAGACCCGAACAGTTATAGCGGAAACCGTGAGGAATAGAGACAATAGACTATTGGCAACTCTAACATTCACCTGTGAAAATGTTAGCTTGTCAACAAATTGTACATATCGTGTGTTTTATAGTTAAGAGTAAAGTGATCTTTCATTTTGTGTAACGGAGGTAATCCTTCGGAAGGATACCGTATGTTCTGGAGGAGAGAGTCCGAGTTAAGTGGAAATTTTCACCTACCAAAAATTTCTCGGAGGTCGCCCTCATTATTCGGACAGGTCCCCTTGATCTCCGTTCGGCAGTAAAATGATCCCCTATAGTGACAGTACGTGCAGGTTAAATTAAAGTTAGACCTTTAATTGAAACCATGTTATATTATTTCTTCTAGTTATTATTTTAGGTTAATTATTGTTAGTAAATTTTATTTTAGGAAATACATTTTCCTTTTAATTTAAACGACTTCAATAAAATCCTTGAATAGTTAATGAATTTATACGGACATAAAATGATTTATTATTTTTTTTTATCTATAATAGGATTTTTTTATTCAAATAAACTGCTAGGGTATAACGCATTTTAAACTGGTATACAACAATGTTTGTAAGGCATTGTATGGTGTTAAGTGACTGTCAGTGCCTGGATGGTGAAGTGTGCTTACCTAGAATACACTTAACTTTCATATATTGACAGCCGGAACACAGTGATAGTGTTATGGCGGCTGATTTGATGAATGAAAGTATGAAAAAACGCCACCGCCAATGAAACTACACGACATTACCCCGGAAACGAACCGTATATGTACGAGGCAAATATTTGGCTACTGCACTACGGCGGGGATTGAATACGCTCTGGATATTGTGTTCAATATATGGGGCCGTTCAAGTATTACGTAAGCACTATAAGGGGACGGGGGAAGTCTTTGCTTTGCTTATATTTGATGACATGAGGGGTGAGGGGGTCTAGATGGTGATTACGTCAGCAGTAGTTATTTACTTTTTTACACATATTGGCAACTTACACATTATGTATGCTTGAAAACGAAACGCATTTTCGGGGATTCCCATAAATAATGAATACGTGTTGGTACTCGCTTGGAACCGAGTAGGCGAATTATCGCGCGCTATTCACTTGTCTACATTTCTTCCGTCAATCTATTGTTTCGTTTCGGTACGATTGGCAATTTGATGTGTTGTAAGCAAACCAAAAGGAAAGAAAGGTTTGTGTTACCGTTGATCCAATTTCGACAAAGTTGAATTGTTTAAGATGTCATTTCAAATAGACAAACCCGAGTTATACCAAAAATTTATCGAAAGTTTTAAAAAACCTCATACAAATACAAACGTACAAAATGTACAGAAGTTAGTTAACGAAGTGAGGCGTAATTATAAGTTATAAGCAAAGTCTGGCAAGGAACTTGATATTACTTGAGAATTGGGGAAGAATTGCAAGCAGCGACTAAAAATAAATCTAATCTACGACGTTTTCTTTCCAATGTGAGTGATGAAACCATTTTAGGTATAAGTACTGTAAATATTACAACTACACTAGAAATGTTAGAAATTGCCAAAAACTTTCTCCTTAACTTTTTTAAAGAAAACAATAATTTAGACGTTTAGTGACTAGCAGATATTATGGCCGACCTCAAATTTTGGAGGTAATGTTCATTAGATAGATTTATTCTTTGTGATTGATCTCAAGATGATAAAGCTCGGGTCCCTATTGGAGTAACTGCAGCAAATAAGCAAGCACCTCTTCTAATGCACATGGAATATAGAATCAAATTGCCTGATCACAACTGGGTAATCAGTGAACGGCATAAATTAATACTATCAGTTTGTTCGTATCAAAATCACTTCCAGTATGCTAGGACAACTGCAAGCCGTTGGATATACTGGACCAACATACATCGCCATTCGAAGTGGAAAGCATAGTTCATCTACTGGGAATACTCATGCCCAGGATTTTAAGACGCTTCTCGAACTTGAAGAGATTCGAGCATTAGCTAAAACTGACCATGGATTGGTAAAACCAGTAGTAATTATGACAGTCGATAGAGGACCAGATGAAGATCCGGGGTATCACAAAGTTTTAGGGTTTGGTATACAACACTAAGCGACATGATCTCGATGCATTGTTTTTAGCTGCCAATGCTCCTGGTAGATGTGCATATAACAAGAGTAGAGCGCAGAATGGCTCCGCTTAGTCGGGAACTGGCTGGTTTGATATTGCCTCCTGACCATTTTGGGTCTGGGATGAACGTGGCGTTACGATCGATGAACATTTAGAAAGATCCAATTTCGAGTTTGCAGGAAATGTGTTAGCTGAGGTCTGGAGTTCTATGGAAATTGAAGGCTATCAAGTTACTGTTAAATATATTGGGCCGAGCGGACAAGATCTTCCTGATTTTCCAGATATTAACTGGTATTCAGGACATGTTCGTGAAAGCCAATATCTGCTTCAAATTGTAAAATGAAACATAAAATGCTGTCGTCCCAGAAGTGGCCTATTTAGATTACTAAACAATAGGTTTCTTCCACCACTACTAAAAGTAAAACAAACAGTCGATGACCTGGTTTTTAACGATGGAGGGCAATTTCTCAATCTCTCAGTCAATTTAGGTCTACACTTAAATTCTTCACTCAAAGTTTTCCTGCAATTAGGCCTATAAGAGTTGCTGCTCGTCGTGCTAATGAACTGATGTGCATTATTCAAAATTTAGAGTACCAAGATGTTGAAGGGCTTGATGAGAACGACTTAGACATTCTAAAAGCGGATGAAAGTGAGCAGACACACAACAATGAGCAGCAAAGATCCATTGTCATCAAAAACTTAGAATAATATATTCGGGTGTCATGGACTGAAGAATCAAAACAATGAATTTCTCCCGGAGAATCTGCTCCAAGGAAGATGAATATGGTCCCATTGGCTGGAAAGGTCTAGACTACTATTTTCGGGGACGCGAAGGGAGCCATCCTCACGGATTTTTTAGAAAAAGGAAGAACGATCACTGGACAAATACTATAGTAAGTTTTTGGCCCGCTTCGGCAAAAAATAGAAGTAGACACGGCCGCATTTGGCGAAAAAAAGGTGATGTATCACCACTATAACGCACCAGCACATTCATCGGGAGTTGTCGCCGCCAAATTGCATGAATTGCTGCCGCATCTTCTGTTTTTACTCCGTTGGCTCCCTGTAACTTCTTCTTGTAACATAAAGAATTGTCTCGCGGGAAAAAAATTTTGTTCAAATCAAGAAGTCATCGCCAAGACATAGGCGTATTTTGTAGAGTTCAGCAATTTGTATTTTTTGTAGGGGTAAAAAAATGGCAGATGCGACGGGAGAAGGGTGAGTATCTTTCTAAAAGTGGATATGTTGAAAATAAAATAAATTAAAAAAAAGGTGTCTTCATTTTTAACATGGGTACTTATTGAACCGCCCTTGTACTCTTATGTTGAATTACATGCCAATAGAGTTTAAGTGAATATGATGTGTGTTAAAGTCCTCTATCCTAAGCCTATTTTCTATCTAGAATTATAACTCGCTGTAGCTCGCTGGTCTAATGGTTAGAACGTGCGGCTTTCATTCCGGAGGTCGCGCGTTCGAATCTCGGCATGTACCGATGACTTAATATTTAAGTTATGTACATATGTGAACTTAACTAACAACAGCGAAATACAAACGGTGAAGGAATACATCGTGAGGAAACTAGCACACTGAAATTATCTTTGTGTGTGGTGGCCCCAGTAAAGTGGCAACAGGCTCGCCCCCTGTTACATGGGACCTAATCTGATCACATCTGGCGAAATATGAATGTTTATTCGCCTCTGCCTACTCCTACTGGGAAAAAAGGCGTGATAACATAAAAAAAAGAGAATTATAACTGCTGCTCATAAATTATTAAAACAATCAGAATACATTAGAAGAAAAATTCATATATCAATGTTTATGTCAGCATGGGAGGTGGTGAGGGGCTCAGAGCTTTGCTTATTTTTGCTGACAAGGGGAAAGGAGGGAGGGGGGGGGGGAAAATAATTGTAATAAATCTGCTTACGTAATACTTGAACGGCCCCTATTGCATGGTTATATATGTAATTATATATTATAAAAATCGTCTTTTTAGTACGTACGAGGGATTTTAAAAATCAATAAGTATTATTATTTCATGAAATAATAAATTTCATTATTTTTTTAAGCTACTGTTGTACAGGTAATAAATATAAACTGTCTAAATGTAATAAAATATAACCATAGAGAAACATGTCTTTTTTCTAGCTGCTATAAATACGAATATATATATATATATATATATATTACTGTTGATAGTGTGATTTAAGGGTAGTTGTATCCTACAAGATGGACACACAACTCAGGACGCTACGGGAGCTACCCTACAATCATCCATCCAAATGGCGCAAGACAGAAATGTTTGGAAAGAAATGGTAGCCAGGGCAACGGACCATAGTCACGTCCCTCAGTCATGAGGTTACGGCAAAGAAGAAGTAGCTAGTGTAATTACTGGGGTAACCACACTTAACACCTAATTTCTCAAGACGAAGAGCGCAACCTGGTGCAGTATATATCATTCTAATTAGCGCAACGTTGTTACGAGCGGCGGTATCACATACCATCCGGTGAACGTCCTGCTGGTCACGTCGCTTCATTGTATTGGAAAAAAAAAACCATTAGGTGAAAATCTTTAAGAATAAAATTAAAATAAATGTTTATTCCATATTGAAATAATTTAGTTAATTAGACGCATTTGTCAATTAAGATTCGTATGCGAAATTACGATTGACTAATCATAACTGCAATTCCATAATCCAAACAGATTACAGCGTAGGCTTAACGAGCAAGTGCTAACGAGGCGAAACCGCAACTACGAAGCAGGCAACGTTGATGAATGTGGCGGGCCTGGCGCAAACACAACCGCATAACCCTGAACCTGAATCGCTGCAGATTGAGCACCAACTACGAAATTATACTTCACACCTTTCATAGTTGACCTGAATACTGTCTATATATACACGGTGAAAGGTAACAGGTGTAGTTTTTGTATTTTAAGTTCAGTTTAAGTTTAAGTTTTGGTTTAATTTAAAATTTATTTAGTACTACTTTTAGTTTCTTTTTTCTCCTTCATATTATTTTAGCTCGCGGATACCAGATCCGCGATCCCTGAGTCCGATGAGGCCGTCTTAGTTGTCAATAAAACTGTGGCGCAAACATCACCATAAAAAAAAAGTAGGTGTAAAAGATCTGGAGGGGCTAAAGTATAGCTCGTATCCTATCTATCTATGTATGAAATACCCCATACAAAAACAATGCTTCTGGAGTTAATTTTTTAAATATTTTAAAAAAATTGCCTTTTTTATAGGAAAAATTCGATGATTTTATTTCTTATCTATTTCTACACAAATTTTAATATAATAATTATTGTTTAATCATTGTTTTATTAAATTAAATTAATAATTATCCCGTAAAGGCTAAAACTTTCAATTTAGGTTCATTGAAAGTCGTGACTGTAAAAAATAAGGCGTCTTACTAACATTTTTATTTAATCTTAAAACAAAATTTTATTTACAAAAAATACGTATAAAGCACTTAAATAAGTACCTGACTTCAGTACCTATCCGAGAAGGTGTAAGAAAGTACATAAAGTCTCTAAAATTTAGAAAAAAAACACTTGTAATAAAACCAAGTAAATGTTTAAAAAATTAATAACTCCAGAAGCATTGTTTTTGTATGGGGTATTCCATACATAGATAGATAGGATACGAGCTATACTTTAGCCCCTCCAGATCTTTTACACCTATTACTTTTCACCCTGTATATTTATTTTGCCATTGCTTGCTACAAAGATTTTTTAAGAGACTCAATTTCGCCGTGTCGTTTAGAGCAGGCCATGTCCTCTAAAACTGACCATAATTTGAAGTCTAAAGGGTTGAGGTCTGGGCTAGATGAGGGCCAGTCTTCAGTTCTTATAAAACCCGGAACGTTGGTTTCAAGCCAGACTTGAGTAGTTCGTGCCTTGTGATCAGGTGCAGAATCCTGTTGGAAAGTCCACGGTATATTTTTAAAAAGTGTATTGCTGAGAGGTTTAACAGCATGATCCAAGACTGCATCTTGATACACTTTGGCTTAAGTTTTCACTACTTTTACACAAAATTGTAGTTTTGTAACTCCTTGATAAAATACGCCCCGCTAAACCTTCACTAAAGCAGGGTGATGACCACGTTGTACCTTTCCGACCACTTGAAGGTTCCTCCAAACGGGGCGACGGGCCCAGAGACAATGGAAGCCACGGGAGAAAACCTTTTCCGGCTCTCAGTGGCGGAGAAATGTCGGACCCGCCGCTACCCGTTAGCAGCCGCGGAAGATAGGGACAACGGCGCATCGCAATACCGACACTCCTCTTACCCTGCGGCCCCACCGCCGCCGCATCACCGATGCGACACCGGTTAGTCGCAGAGGGTACTCCCTGGAGGGATCGTGACAGAAAGTTGGTTCGTTTGATCGATAGACTCCATCCATCTTTAATTGTATAGATTGATTTAGGGCATATCCTGTATATCCACGATAAGCACCGAACTTCAGGTATTCTTTTATAATACGCGACAGAGTCCTAGAGTGAATCTTTATTTCTCATTATAAGATTTTTTGCTTCCTAATGGTGTTTCGACGAATTCTGGCTTTAACAGTATTAACAGTCTGTAGTTCTAACAGCACGCGGCCGCCCCTATCCTTTCTGGTCTTCGACAGAAGAAGTGTTGTTGTAGCTGTTGATAGTACGATATACGAACATACGGCTGATACCAAGCTTTTGAAGTGTCTGGAATATGACCAACGCCGCCGTACCCACTTTGTGCAAGGCGATCGCTGCAATCCTATTTTCTTTAACATCCCATTCCATATTGTAATTTGATACTGAACACGATAAAATATATGAAATAGCGCAGAATCGAAAGAAGTTTTTAAAATAATATACGTGTTTCAAATTCAATACTTAAAACTTGAAAAAAAGATATTTTTATGTAACAGTATTTATGGCCAGACTAGTTATATAAGTTGTGTTTATGTTTAATATAACTATTGTTGATTTTTAAAAATACTCGTGTTGGTGATCAGAGTTGTACTGTTGTTACGACTTTTATACATTGAAGACGCATTACTGTTTGTTGAACTACTGATTGTTTGTTTTTATAAAACAATCGATCTTATATTTACATACAAATGAAATCCCACCAACCCGCAGTCAACCAGCGTGGTGGGAAATGGCCCAAATCCCGCCAATATTAACCTCTACAAACGACGACGACAAAATATTGTAGTGATTAACATGTTGAATGAGTTTTATTTTGCGATCGACCATTTCTATTAGATACTATAGTTTATGTACTGTAATGGACGTTATGAAACTTTAAAAACGCCGTTCAACCCCCGACGGGTTGTCACGATGAAAGCTTTTATGGATCAAAAATTTAACGGCGAATGGATGGCGTAAAGTTAAAATAAAACGCGTCGTGTCAGCGCGACGGCTGTTAACACGCTAACGGTCGATTAAACGTCGCGAAGTGACAAACGAACATACAGATACAGTTAAAATACAGAAGTAACATAAAAACTATCATCATTGTCAGCCGACAGACGTATACTGCTGGACATAGGCCTCACCCAAAGATCTCCATATCGATCGATCCTGCGGTGTTCGCATCCACCTGCTTCCCGCAAGCTTCATCAGATCGTCGACCACCTGGTGGTGGCAAGAGGGGGGGGGCTGCCATCACTACGTCTTCTGGTACACGGTTACCATTTGAAGACTGACCATAAAAATAAAAAAAATTTAAAACTGTATTGTCATTATCTCTCGATTATACACAAGTTAATAATTTAAAAAAGTGGATGGGTTAAGGGAAGGCGTATATCCAGCAGTGGATAAACAGCGGCTGATAATGATGATGATGAATAATTTAAAGTTGTTCAGTTCACATCGATATGATCAATCAAGCTTTCTACATTCATATACAGATTTACTGGTGGTACCAGTCACCATCTAGGTAGGTACCACACATTAATGTGCAAATATCACTGGGTTAATAACATAATTGAAATAGCACATGGAATTCGTTCCGGGCACATTCCTTTATATAAATTCAAATTTATGATGAAAACTGGACCCTCACCTTATTGTGAGGTGTGTAACAAAACTGAAGATCTGCGTCATATCCTACAGGAATGTGCCTGAAACGGGAGCAGTAGGAAAACGCTTATGGACAACCTTAATATAAATTAATTAGACATTAGTCCATATCACAGGGTGGTCTCGTTTCCGTGCTATGAGAAAGCTAGAGCACTGTTCATTTTTGTCCTAAAATATTATTAAGTCTTGGGGACAACATTTCGGAGATGTAACTTACTTATAGTACGATCAGACTGTCATTATTGTTAATTAAAAGTACTCAAGATGAAGTAAATAAAAAAAAACTGGGTTCTGGGTTTTGAAGGACCAATTGCTTTAAGAAATACACAGTTGTAAGTTGGCCGATTACAGTCGACCGTGGCCCTTGGTGTCTAGCCAGTAGGTATTCTGGTTCAGCCTTGTAGTCTAGGACTATTAAGAATAGGACTAAGGCATTTTTCGCCTGTCGTACAAGGCGACGAAAAGGGTCCTCGAGTTCATGAGCCTTGAGAGTGGAGGCCCTCAGAGATCAATAAACGAGCTTTAGGAGGACAGCAAATGCATGGTGGTCTTGTATTTGTCGTAGCACAGCGTAGGTGCTAAAGAGGGCTTTGCTCTTCCTTGGGATATTTTAGCCAGAATGTAGGGGGGCACCGATGCGTTCGTAGATCTCGGAGCCCCTCCTAATGCACTGAAAGAGACCACCGAGGGCCTTTTAACGGATAGAAGCTTCACATAACCTTGTCTTCCCCCCAGAAGCAGGGTAACTTTTAGGAATATTTTCGCAATAAAAAAGAGGCATTGAGGTTAATTTACAAATAAGAATGCTTTCATAGTTTTGGTATAATTATTACCATAGGCGGAGTGAGATATTACTCGTAATTTGTGTTAGGTCAATACGAATTAAAAAACAAGCTATAACGTCTGAAAACGCGAAGGCTCGGCCATATATAATAAAAGTTTAAAGAGCTCTTTAATCTTTTGAATTGCCCATAAATAATTTTATTAGCGGAGTTTCGACGTCTGAGATTGAATTCGTGAAATATTATCAAAGAAAATCTAATGACAAACATTAATTGTTATTTCTAATAGGAAATTCCCTAATTTTGATATATGTAGCGATAGAAATCAAGCATAGTTGTAGGTTTCTGTTGCTAGAGGCCGTCTAGGTAGATACCATTACAATTATTACTTCTACCGCCTAATACTAGTGTGTATGTATTAACTATGTTCCGGTTTGAAGAGCGGTATAGCTAGTGCAATTACTGCGGTAACAACGCGTCTCAAAACGATGAGCATTATGTGGTGCTGTATATATCATCCTAACTAGCTCCTTTGTTGTTATTGGAAAGCGTATTACTTACAATTAAGTGAACATCTCATTCGTCTCGTAGCTTCACCGAATAATAAAAAAAAATAATAAAACGTGTTTAGTTTAACAATATTTAATATAATATATATAGGGTGGCGCAAAAATAACCTTATAAAAAGTACCTTATTACCTGTGTTATAAGGTACTTTTTATAAGGTTATTTTTGCGCCACCCTATACAAGTAAAGAGGAAGTGGTGAGAATCGCGGGAACCCACTGGATGCGAGCAACGCGAGGTCGATCGATGTAGAGATCTTTGGGGGGGCCTATGTCCAGCACTTGACGTTTATCGGCTGGTGATGATGATGATGATACAAGTGAAAATAACTAACAACGTTTAAATTTTATCTCTTCACAAAAATATCATATAGGTTAAATGAAAACCCGTATAGATCTTTTGTCCGATTGAACGTAACCCTCATCGGGCTACAGCTGCTGACATAAACTGATTTTATTATAATATAACAATTTTCGTTTAACGGAGTTAGTCCTAAACATTCCATTTAGAATAAAAAATTACCTAAATATGCTCTTTTTAATATACGAGTATAGTGCATATAATAACTGGACATTACCTTATTTCATATTATGTTAGGTGAGAACGAGATCGATAATGGACAAGCGTGTTCGCTTAAAATATTCTTGTTTTCGTGACCGATGATATGTCTTGTCTATACACGATATTTTAAACTACGTAGAGCCTATTCTTTTCATAGGTGGAAATCTCTTATATGTACGAATATATTAGAGATTTCCTTCTATGTAAGGACTCGTGATATCTCTGGAACTAACTGGCCTAGAGACTTGAAATTTGGTAAAAATATTCCTTTAACAGAGCACAGGTCAGCTAAAAACTAATTTTATTAAATGTCATCCCCAAAATGGGTTCGAGGGGTGTTACGGCCAACTAAGTGGGCTGGGAACAGCTAGTACGTATATATAAACAGGTTTTCTTTTGTTCTAACATTCCTCTAAACATCCACTAACCTGCACTTGGTGGATATTAGCCCTGATTATCTTCTTATACAATACCCCGAGTCTCAGTTGTGGGAGCATTAAGATAGAGAGTTTATTATTTTTATTCTCCTTATTAAGGTGAGAAATAGTTTGAAACTGTTTTTATCTGATGTTCTAAGTTATCGACATAGCTCTCAAAATTTGCAAGCTGAAGTGGCAGTGGGCCGTCCATATCCGTTGTGTCAGTGACGGTCGATAGGGGGAAAAGCCTTGTAGTGGAGGTCGCGTACAAGACGCAGAAGTGTAGGACACACTCCTCCTAGATGGACCGACGACATCATCAGGGCGGTCGGTAATGGATTAATGCGAGAAGCTGAGGATCGCATTCGATGGAAAACATTGGGAAAGGCCTATACCCAGAACTGCTATCTTACGAATGTTACAGTTATCGTAAATAATGTTAATAATTAACTTGACAACGGTAATTTTAAACGTTTTGTAAATATTCTAAAAAAAAATTTAATTGTGGTATAAACTATCCGACCATGGGAAATAATTGTACCAATATACCATGAGAAACAAATTTATTAAATGTTATTTAACAGTTACAAGCTAAACACAAAATTATCCTAACTTAATTAAGATTAACGAACACTTAGCTCATCTCAATATCGAGCTTGTGAATTAGTTAAAGATTTGGAAACAGAATTGGAAGGCTTATGAAAACAAATTCAAAAACGTGTTGTATAAGGAAGCTTAATTGGAGTACTTCTAAATGAAAAGGAATATATAATTGATTCGTCTAAAAGATATAATTTATGAGATGAATCTTTAAATAGACCATCCAAAGCGAAAGACACACGAGTAAAAAGATTTTTAATTACTAGTAACAGCTACAGTAAAGTTTAAACGTGTCTAGAAATTAATTAATTATGAAATTGATATATGTATGCTACTCTTAGTTGCCAAAGTAGGTATACCGCAGATAACTTAGTCGGTAACCTTGAGCTGATAAGTGCTAAGCTTGATAGCCACCGGCATAGGTAGCGAGACTTTCGGTTTTCTACTGATTGCTTTTCGGAGAATGTGTGCACGAACTGTATGATCTGATTCCACCATCGCCCTTCTACTACCAGACGAACAGACACACCGCAGGCATTCATCTCTACGTTGTCAAGATCACTCGCATTTTTAATACGAACAGCGAAGGATCAGAACAGTCTGCGGGCTACAGTGTATCCGTTCAGATATGACGTGGGGATCTTTTAGAGAAGAGTGGCTACTTCTAAATTACGTTTTACCACCAAAGACAACATCGCCATTTGCCATCGGATGGGATCGTAGCCAAGTGATTGTCTATACAATTAAAAAAAATGTTTGCGTTTTTTCTGTCACCAATCAGTCGTGTGCAAATATTACTGTGTTCCAGTTAAAAGGGTGTAGCTTTTACAAAGGTAAAGAGACAATTTGTTTCTTCGTTTTGTTAAATTTAACTACGTTCTGTTTCTTCTTGTTTAACACTGATTTTATACATAACAATCGGAAGGTACTTATTACCACGAAAAACGCAATTTTAAAACTTTAATTTCATTCAAGATAATGTAACTTAATGTAAGTAATACGCTTGCCCATAACAACGTGGCATTAGCTAGGATGATATACAATACACTGCATCACATTGCGCTCGTTACCTTGAAACATAGTGTGTTAAGTCTCATTGCGCCAGTATTTTCACTAGCTACAGTGCCCTTTGGACAGACAGTAATGTTGGTCGGCTGCAATAGTCGCTGTGATGGTACCTAACTTGACGGCCTATTAAGCTACTGCCCACAGTTCGGAAAGGAAAGATACGTAATGGAAGTATTATTGCAAACCAAATTGCAACCCAATAATTTCTGGGCAATGCAACAATTGTCGGAAAATTTAGAGAAGAGTTTCTAAAATACTGCATAGAGGTCGTCAAAGTTGTAAATATTAGAAATAAGACATAATAGTAACATAAGTATAATTGTAATAATATATTATAATGTACATTACTCATAAGCATGGATAAATAGTGAAATAGGAATTAGCAAAAAGATTAAGATTAAGTAGAAAAAATAAGACCTCTTAATATATTTATCTATTTTGTAATAATAATTATCGTGTAAATAAATAAAGAAGATGATAATTGTTGATTGATTGAAGATAAATAAAATTGTTAGTATAAGATATAGTTGTTAGTATAACATAGAATTAAGCTAGAAAATAAGCATGTACTTTGTAAATAAAGAAAATTGAAGCTGCGGTTTTATTACACCTGTTAAATAGAATAAGTTACAATAAAAGGATTACATAGATCGGGCATCCCTCCCGAAGTAGTGGAACAAAAGATGAAGAATGATAGTACGTAAGCAGAATGAATGTGCGCGAGGTATACTAGTGAGAACTGGAATGAATGAGAATAGCTTAAAATAGGCTCTGACTAGTCAGAGGAAATGATTATCATCAAAAAAAGAAAAAAAAACTTGACGGTATTCAGCAATAGAGACTTACCACTAGTAACTTAAACTAACCTAACAAAAATTAAACTGTTGGAAATATGTATATGGTGCATAATAAACAAACTTGTATACCTTTAACCAGAAACATTTACCCGCATTGAGTTATAAAAATATCTGCTCGTTATATATTATGCACATACTTTGGCATACATATTTAATTTATTCCATCGCATATACGTAATGAAAATAGGTTTTATTTGATCGCCAATCACGCGAAAACTAGTGAACGTGTCTACTCGGGAATATGAATAGTCGACCTGGAAATTATTTGTAATTGATTATAGGTCATTTATTTTTTGAATTTCCATAGATCCTTCATAAATTTTTATCTAATTAACTTTTATGAACATTTATATTTCGTGTTATTTAAGTGATTGATAAAGTAACGGTTGCTCTAGAAAGTAACTTGAGGTTGTGGTTGCTCTCAAGGAATATTTCAGACAAGTTTTAAATTCAATTTTATATTACGGCCAGCAAAGCGGGCGAGGAACAGGTTATATATAATACTTATATTTCTATTTGTACTCATAAATTAAGGTATTTACATATTATATACACCATATGTAATCTACATGCAAAACTATACATTGCCTTTCCTAGTTTAGAATGTATTGAACGAACTTGCTTTTTTCATAAATATATTGTTAATGTTTCATTTTAATCAGTGTTAATATGTTTTGTATCACTATCCGTTTTGATTTTTGCTCCTAATGCTATCTGTATTTCGTTAAAAGTCTTCCCTTTGGTCTCTGGAACGCAAAAGTATATAAATAAGATGCAAATTGCGCACGCCGTGCCATAGGACCAGTACGTCATGGCTGGTCCAATGGCGGACGCAACAGTACCAAAGTATTTTGTGGTAAGAAATATTGATAACGATGTGACAGCTACGCAGATCGAGACACCAAGCGCTCGAGCTGGACCATCAAATAACTCCGCTATTAATACCCAAAATAGGGACCCAATACCTGGAAAATAAAATATGAATATCAATATATCTGGAAGGCTGTCGTACGCGCTATACATTCCGAAGAGACTGTCCTAACTAGGCTTATGCTTTCGGTGACGGAAAAGATCATGTAAAGACCGTCATTTTCCAAGAAGAACAGCTTTCATGGAGATGTGATATCCGCCAACCGATCAATTGATTCTCTCTTTGTATGAGAAGGCTCTAATTTCCAAAAGAGAGAGAATATGGAAGTGCTGTTTATATATTAATGTCAATATTAAACATTATTAATGCTACCATATCCTTTCTTTATCTTTTTAGTACTAAATGTCACTCTTGGAGATCGTTCCGCAAAAATTTAAAAAAATTTGATGCTGTGTATGGGATAACATGGTGATTGATTTTGCGTATAATTTCTGTTTAAATTTTGTTTATTTTTAAGTTTCTACTTACATACGCAGTGCAATAATTAATAAAAAGTATCAAGATCGCAGTTTATACAATACTTGAAGAACATCGAATAGTTTATTTATTCCAATGATTAAAGTTATTGATTGACCTCAATCGTTAATAATATTGAATTATTTTTGAGCATGAGAGAGAGAGGGAAAGAGAAAATTTATTATTAATTTTCGAGAGTATCTTCGTTGTTTATTTTTTCTAGCGGCGGCAGTTACTAAAAGATTGGGAACAATGCTCTATTGACAATCAATACTTTTGTGAAAACTTTGTAATAAGTGAGATTTTAATTCTCAGTTAAATGAAAACGTACCTGCACTGTAGAAGAAAATTACAAGTATCAGAGATATAAGAGGCAGGTAGTTCATGAACCCAGAAATTTCACTTGTATTCTCTCTTATTTGAAAGAATGTGCCTAAACCTATCTGAAAAAGAAATAACTTATATGAATTACGTATTGATTGAAAGTAAATATGAGTAGAGTAGAGTAGCTTAGAATAGTTAAAAATTTGGACAGAAGAGTCGTCCAATAATTGACTACCGTACAGCTTTCAATGTTTTCTTTATACTGTAACACCGTTACCCTCGTCTTGCTTGGGTCGAAAGACCTGTTATTTCATTGTATAGAATATAAGCGAAAGATAATGTAAAGGACCACTATAGTTCTTGTTTATATTTGCTTCGCTTGTTTGTTCAGCAGTAAGGTTTGTGAATATTATAATGATCTGAAGAATGCAGTTGTTTCAAGTGTGAATATAACAAAGCAATATTATATCTAAGGGCGATGAGAGACATGTCCTGCGCTTAAACAACTTGGCCAAGGCCCCTATGCTCTACCTGTACAACTTAACACCAGCTAAACGTCCTCTTATCCTCTTAGTTGTATAAAGAATACTAGGTAATAATAAAATTATATTAACCATTCCAATCAAATTTCCGCAAAGTGATGATATTAATATATGTTTCCTATTGAAGCGATAGGTCACCACTGGCGAACTGCAGCTAGCCAATAGCTGTACCAAGCTAATTATTACAGATGCGATTTCTGGCATAACATTAGTTTTAGTTGATTCTAATATCGTTTGCAAATAGAAGGATACCACGTTAAATCCTGCCAGTTGTGTTGTTATACCAAAAAATATAACTATAATAAACGATTTTAATACAATCCGGTCCTTAAATAGTTCGATCTTATCAACTTTTTCTTTGTTCATCAATTTCGCATAAGCATTTATCTCCTCTTTAATATAATCTTTTGAATCGTGAATGTATTTTAAAGCATCTATCGCTTCTTCTATTTTATCTGAAAATAGATGATGAAATGTAATATTTGTCAATATTAAATATTGAAATAATCGAAATGGCAAAGTAAAGCGAAGCAAGACCTGTGCAGCAGTTTACGGGAGACCACTGCGTTATGGACTTATGAAACCTGCTATGAAGATATCATTTTTGGGACCCCGGTATCTGCCCGTAGTTCTTCTAGTTTGTTTTGTAGCCCTATAACGTAATTTTATTGGCAGATGCACAGATGAGCTTACTATCAAAGGAACATCATTCTTGTAACAAATGAAAAAGAAAAACCAACATAAATTCTTGACGTACCTTTCGAGTACAAAAAATATGGGCTGTCAGGTAAGAACAAGACTGGGATACTTGAAAATAAGTTCAGTGCAGCGAACACTATACTAAATGTTTTATATGAAACGAACGGTCCAATTGACATCGTCAACACAACGCCCAGAGATGAGAACGTCTGTGAAAGTGTACCGAGGGAACCTCGCATGTTCTTCTGTTGAAGCAATACAATTTAAGATTAAATCATTAAGTAGTAACGTGAAATATCAAAATGTTTTCATAGTTTTATAAGTTACATCAGAATTGAACATTGAAAAAATGAAGCGCTGATTGTCCAGTTCTTAAGTACGGTGGAAATGCATGCTACTTTAATTTAATGCTCAAAATAGAATGTAAAGAAGGCTGTATTTCTAGCATTAAACATAATATTAATGGTTTAAATATAGCGAACTAGAGTATTGAAAATTTACATATATTTATTATAAACAATTTTAAATTGAGCCGCTATCTATCTGTCTGACCTTTTCTTTTTATATCAGTTACTTTCTTGTTTTTAGCTCCTAATATATTCATTCACCAGGGACTTCGGAATGTCCTACACAACGCGACGTTGTCCATCAGCACTGCGCTTAGGCACTGCCCAAGGTGATGCTTTAACATTTTTTTTGATCAGTTTAGTTTTTAATTTTAGGAAAGAGTACGTAGAAATGACTTTAAAATGGATATGTTAATCATGTGAAGAGATTAAAATTCATTATTTGTGCTCTATTATCTTATTTGGCGTATTAAAAGCTAAGCTGTTTATTGCTTAAACACATTGTCTATGTTTGTAAGGATGATAAAGAAACCATAAAATGGCGATAAGAATTTCTTATTTGTAAAAGGCAACCCGTAAAGATATTTTAGATTTCCTGAACACGTTCGAAATACTATATTGTTAGGAAAGTGTACACTTGGATGATTGAAGGCTTTTCTTTAACTCCTCATTATTAATTTTGGCACAAGAGTATCAATAATTTCGTGGTTTATATTAAAATTTTAATTCAACATAAGATAGGATTGATAGTACAAAGTTGGAGTAGCTGATTTTATTAAAATGAAACTAAAATTTTTAGAAAGTTTTAAGAAAAAAAAAAATCGGTTTGTTTATTTGCAATTGAATAAAAATAAATCGTCTATGAAACTGATTTTGATAAGCAGGTAACAAAGCGGGGCCGTTTAAGCACGACATAAAAAATGTAGGCAAAATAGATGTTATGGATTTTACATCTTTAAATTTCCGTTTTGATTTACTTCATCACTTAAAATTTTTGTTAAAAAATGTAATAAATTAAAGGAGTTTATAAATAAAATTGCTTACATCACTGATTTCCGAAGAGTAAATAGGTACGACTGTAAATAAAAATAGGTCAGCCGTTATAATAATAGCACGCCCTAGTATCAGTAGCCAAGCTTCCTTCGCGAAAATGAAGAGGATACTTATAATTATCTTTGGTATGCAGGCAAGTATAATGCAGTATTTCCTGCCTATGGAGTCCAGTAACATGCTGATAAAACTGAAAACTTTAACGAGAGTATACGATTACATGTTGAAAGAATTTTGATTTTTGTACTTATCATTGTAAAATTTTACGGAAACATTACATTAGTTCAGCTTGTACTGAATTTGTTAACTTTAAATCTAGATTGTGATCAAATAATCGTATATTTTTATAAATCTTACCAAATATAACGCATAGATATCCAATAGAAACAATCCATGAACCTTCTTCTTCGGTAATAGGTCGGTTAAGAGGCGACTCCGTGGCGTTTCTTAGTTTCACTAGGATCGGAGATGGCCAACTGAAACTCATACCGGTGGTCATTATGTTCAGATTTACTGCAATGAGAAAAACAGTTCAAAGGTTCAAATATATATTAAAAAAGCCCGCATCATGTAAAGAAATATATATTTTAAGACGATAATTTTTATGTACAACATATAATGGACAATAATCATCGTTTTTTCTATTTATTGCTGTCCACCACTGCACATAAATGTCAAAAATTTTATATTAGTGAGAATATTATTAATAAATGTGTGTCTAAACTTTAAAAGAAACCCAAATATTTATCTTGGTTTTCATATGTTCTTATCACATTACTCCAAGAGAAAGGAAAATTAGTGTCAATCCAATCAAATGAGTCTGAATGTTAATAAGTGTCACCATATTCAATTATCAAGATAAG
This sequence comes from Ornithoptera alexandrae, assembly GCA_029030555.1. Classification (NCBI taxonomy): domain Eukaryota; kingdom Metazoa; phylum Arthropoda; class Insecta; order Lepidoptera; family Papilionidae; genus Ornithoptera; species Ornithoptera alexandrae. The sequence goes on along the minus strand of JARDVY010000011.1, from coordinate 3,726,189 downwards.
AAAACTGTCCTTGTCTAACACACTTAACATTACAGAATTGATAAAAGTTAACGAAAAACGTGATCTGGGTATTATTGTAGATATTGCTTTGAATTTTTAATCTCATATTAATGCTATTACAAAAAAATCTGCTCAAATGTTAGAGTTTGTCAAACTTCAGACATGTGAATTTAAGCAACTCAAAACAAGAATAAATCTTCATAATGACCTGCTCCGGAGTCAAGTAGAATATGCATGTGTGACATGGGTTTCTTTTTATTCTATAGATTCACAAAGAATTCAAACCAAAGAGCATTCACTAGATATTTTGCGTTTATTTTCCAGGATATAAGTCACCGACGACTCCTTAAAAACCAGCTAATTTTTTTAAATGAAATTACGTGAACGATGCTGTAGGCAAGATCTAATTTATAATTACAACATTTTTAAAGGATCTATAAAATGCAGTAATTTGGACGAGAGCTTGTGCTCTACAGTTCCTTACAAACCTCCAAGACATCCCATCAAGGATATACTACATATTACTTTCTGCAAAACTAATATAGGCTTAAATTCATCTATAACGAGAATGTTCTGAGAACTAAATAAAATCTACAAATCTGATCCTAACGTAGACATATTATCACATTCGTCACTCGTTTTGAAAAAGCATTTTTTTCTATTAATTCCGCCGTAACACATGAATGAATGTACAAACGTATTGTTGTCTATAAATATATTTATATCGTATATTCCTTTATTTGTTTTATTTTTTTTGTTGTAATCCTTTTTTATATTTTATTTTAATTTAATTTCTTTATAATTAAAATTTTCGTTCATGTTGTGTATTCTTGTAAGTGACATGCATAGTTGTTAATAATTTCATAAATATTTTTTTTCGATGTAAAGATATACATATTGTTGGTGTACCTATTTTAAATATATATATATATATATATATATATATATATTTATATAATTATTTAACGTACTCACCCACTAAGATAATGATATATTGTCTTGAACACGATTTATTCAAAGTTATCATTTCTAACATTATTACAGTAAGTATTTGTTAAAGAAAATTACGAATGTGCTCTAAATAGAACTAAATGGTCTATTGGTAAAAAAACCAGTTAAATGCACATATTTATTAATAAAGTAATTTGTAATTTCAAACACTTAGTCGAATTATTTTTCAAACGACCGCAATACTCGATTAACAGAATATAAATGCGCAGTGCCTTAAGTAAAGTTTGTTTTATTATTGTACTGTGATGATTACACGTATAATAACTGAACGTAATATTTACAAATTTACTAATTGTGTGCTTTTCTTTATGTTAATAAAGGATAAAAATTATATTCAGCGTTAATACTACATGTTTAAATTAGTTTTCATTTTATTTACTGATAATTTAATGAACTCGGAACATTAACCAAACTCAAATCATATGAAAATCAAATTTATTGATGATAGTTCTCTATTGCCAAAGCCCGTCTAGGTATGTACAAAAAGTAGGCAAAAATATAACTGTAGAGTGCAAATGTAACTGTACTCTGGTTTGAATAGCGTTTTAGCCAGTAAAATTATTGAGGTGATGACGCTTAACATCTAATGCCTCAAGGCGACGGGCATAATGAGGAGCTTCATATATAATCCTAACTAGCGCCAAGTTGTAATGGGTTGGCATATCACTTACCATCAGGTGAAGGTCTCGCTTGTCTCGTCACTTCGTTGAATAAAAAAAATTAAAATCAGATATTTTGTACCATAAGTTTACCGGTGATATGTTTTGCATCTATTTCTGTTGACAAGTGGTAGTATGGAATCTTAAAGATTTACCACAGGTTGTCGAACGCAATCTGATGCTGCATAAATATCCAGCTGTAGAATATTATCAGCAGGCGTACGGTTATCACCAGGAAATTATCTGGATTGCTTCGTCCTTTTGTTTGTACATTTTTTGTATAATAGGACGTAGATAAGAACAAATTATTGAAGTCATAATTATACTACAAACGATTGTCCTCTGTCCAGGAATGGACATCCATAGGATGTTAAACAACGCCATAATTCTCAATCATAAATGTTCATTAAATTTATAAACGTAACATATTGAAAGTTAGAAGATCATAAAGCTGTTTCTAGAGATTTAAAGTTTTTAAAACGTATATAAGAGTGAAAGGATTATAATTATGAAATGAATTCTCTGCATCACGCAAGTTAAACAGGATGTTATTATTTTCTTCCCCTTGCGTCGAGTTTACATCTCATTGTGTGTAAATGAAACTATTAAAGCGTTATTAGTATCACAATGAAATTATTGTGGTAATGATTCTTGTAATATTTTGTAGGAAGACGTCGAGCATATGTGGTTCATGGTAAATAATAGTAACTAGCCCTACATTGTTATGGGCGGGTGTATCAAAAACTATCAAATTAACATATCACTTAACTCATCATATCCCCAAATTAAGAGAAGGAACATGTATATAAACCTGAAAGAACTAAATTATTGCTGTAAATAAGATAGGCAAAGGTTTTAACTGCGACGATAATGATTAACCATATGTATAGTAGATATCCAGAGATTCATTGATTCATCACGAGATTTCTGAAACTATTGGACGTTAAACTCAAAATATGGTAGGGATATTGCTTCTGCCGTTTAGAGCTCAGCTGAGAATGGATTTTATAAAATTTCTTCCCTTAAAAGAGTTGTGGGGGTGTTACTGGGTGTAAAACTGACGGCGAACAGCTACTTTATAATAAATTATTACAGTCCAATTACGGAGTAACTGCCAGGAGAGATTGTTATTCATAGCTTTGATAAAGAATATCACGATGTTGTCAAATATATATTGACAAAAAAATCAAAGAATTGTTGTAGTGACAGAAATAAAAATTTCATTTTAAAACAGAAATATTTTACAATACATTGTCATTATCTTTCTTCAACTAATAGGACCTATACTAAGTAAACGGTAGTTAAAGTCACGGCAACTTTGACGATCGTTAACTTTATAGTGATTATGAAATTTTCGAGATTCCTCTATTCAATAAACAAAATATTACAAAGTTGATTTTTCTATTTATTATTTATACTTATAATATATGCTTATATACTATCTATAAATAACAATGATTAAGACAATGTTGAAGCCAAAATTAAAAACATTATATCGGTTAAAATTTAAACATCTAAGTTATTACACAATTCCTATATGCATAGTATATACTCAATACAACAAGATATAAATACTGTGCTATATCTGTAAGTAGTGTAAAAGTTTTAACATAATCGCGCTATTGTTTCCTTTTAGAATACTGTAGTAGTATGACTACGTTGATATACGGAAGGCGCATGCGAGCGAAATGATTCACTACAAGTGTCTGAGTATGCATTTGTGATTTGTTACAATGTAAAAACATATGTTACAATTTACATATAAATAACGACTGTTCCATGTAACAAATTATTTACAATCTTCAGAACAAACATGTATTCGAAGTTTTTGTTTAATTTATCATTGACTCACATCACTGTTCTTTATGAGGAAGAAGGGTTAGGAAGATCGAATCGTTTCAGTCATAGATAATAGACAGGAAGGTTCGTTTAATTTATTTTTACATATCATTGTCGCAGCTATAGTTGATTAGTTAAAATTATCAAAAAGGTCACTCAGAGTAGTGTATTTTCAACCCCAGGAGTACAATCGTGCGATTCGAGATGCAAATATGAAGGGTAAAAGAGAAAACAGTTCTGAAGCTTAAATAAGTAAAGACTATCTCTTTCTTGTATTGTTTCTGGTGCATGGTACACATTACAAGCTTTATTATAGTTGTTTCTCATTTGCCAGCGTTTCATAGAAGAAAACGTTTTTTAGGGTTAAGCTCGCCTTTGCTTCATACATTAAATTTTTTTTTATTTGTATGTATACAATAATAAATATAATAAAGAGGTTTGTTGTATTTTTTGCTTTAACATTCCCCAAATTTCAAATAGTCTTCACTGTCTGCTCGTGTGGCTGTTTAATATATTTTTTATTAGATTCTTTAAGGTGAGAAATTATTGAAAAATATTTTGATCTAATATTCAAAGTTGGGTAGCGTTAGTAAGCTTATCATCATATATAAAACATTTTTGAGAGCAAGTTTAGCTTCCCGTTGTCTCTGGAAGCGACGTTGATGGATTAAAGCGGCTCGCTTAGTCGGGCTTTGATGACTTTTGTTTCGCGTGCAGACAGAGGCTACATTGTGTGTATTATCAAGTAAAAATATAATAACTGTTAATTTCGCTAAATAATATGAAAATGAAATATACATGTAACGACATTAACATTTGCAGAATCTACTAATAAAAGATTTGTTTTAAAGTTTTAATAAAACACGAACTACTTAATTAATTTTGTCATACGAATGATGTAGTGAATTTAAATAGTTTACAAAATTTACTTGACAACGTAAATTATAATCTTTTTTTTTATATATATGTTTTAAATATTTCCAAAAAAAGTAGGGTAAGCATTTACGTTTCGTTAAAAGAAATATTATATTTTATTGTTTAATACTCATTTCATACTTACTACTATTTAATTTTTTAAATTATAACTTTACTATATATTGTATAGCTGTTCATCGGAAACATTGATGCACAATGAGTTACAAATATATGTTGGCGCAAAAGTAATCCTCCTATCAGAAAATGCTATAAATTTTGCCTTGATGTAAAAAAATTAAAAGACCAAATAAAAATAATCCACAAGAAGAATCAGTTTTTCATATTTTGTTTTGGCTGTAATTTAAAAAAAAAGTTCTCTCTTGTTTGAAAGAATGTACTTAAACCAATCTGAAAAGAAAATAATTTACATGAAATATATATTAATTAAAAATAATTTGCTTTAATTAGATATGAAATAAACTTAATAATGATGAAATTATTTTTACCATTCCAGATAGAACCGAAGAGTGATGATATTAATATACTCCTATGCTTCTTCTTGAGCCGATGTACCGGTAATTAGAAGGATATCATGTTAAAATCTACCAATTGCGCTGATGTACAAAAAATTTGAGATATACTAAAAGATTTCAATACCATATTATTCATTAAAAGTTTGATCTTATCGACTTTTTTATTATTCATCTATTTCGCAGAAGCATTTATCTTTTCTTTAACATACTCTTCTGAACCGTGAATATTTATTAATACATGTATCGCTTCTTCTATTCTACTTGAAAATATATTAACCGGTATAAAATACTTAAGTAATCAAGAAGATGACAAAGTAAAGCGGGGCAAGTCTTATGCAGAAGGTTACTAAAGTAAGAAAAAGTGGAGGCACACTGTGCAATTTTCTCCCAAAAGTCTTCCCTTCCCTTCTAATTTATTTTGTTGTAGGTATAAAGGTCTCACTTCACTTTTCTACTATCTCTCTCTCATCAAAGGAAGGTCCTTCACGTCTCAAATAAATAACAACAAATGCAAATTCTTGAGTCGCTTTTCGAGTACAAAAAGAAGTGTCACGGAGAACAATAACACTGGAATACTTGAAAGTAAGTTCAATGCAGCGAAAATTATACTAAACGTTTTATATGCAATGAACGGTCCAATTGACATCGTCATCACTACGCCCAGAGATGAGAACATCTGTGAAAGTTTACCGAGGGATGTTCGCATATTCTTCTGTTCAAGTAATACAATTTAAGATTAATTCATTAATTAATAATGTACAATATTACATAGTATTCGTGGTTTTGAACATGGCGTGTTTTCGGATTTACATACATATGTTTATCAGAATGTTGTATTGATTGATCGGGGTTTAAAGAATATCTTAAACAATGTAACGTTGCCCATCAGCACTGCCTTTCAGTATTGCTCCGGACGATACATATAATTTTCTTGGTTAGTTTAGATGTTAAATTTATTTAACTTCAAACTGAAAACTTTTATCACGTGTACAGATTAAGATTCATTATTTGTTTAGTAGTAGTTAATAATAATCCGAATATTGATAGGTTTAATTATCTCTGTAAGGAAATGTCTAACAACTTGCTATGTAAAATGGTGGTTTCTGGTTTGATTTCGGGAAGCTCCAAAATCAAACCAGTCATATCGTCGAGTTTAATTCATGGTAACTTTTTTCTGACCACCACTCTCTAATTGAAAATCCCTCTCTCTCTGCTGCGGTCCGACTCTAAACATAAAGAGGCCAAAGTATTGAAGGCATCCTTGTCACTTCATCAGTATATGAAATAAAGGGTAGTATTAGACTACTATATATAAAAAAAAGAATGTGGACTTAAATAAATAAAAACAATACTTTGCGTCAGCTTCTATCTCGACAGATTTGTGATTTTTTTTATTAAAGCTTACGTAATATAACGTGTAGATATCTGGTAGAAAAAATCCATGATTCTTCTTCTCATTTAATAACCACGATGGCCAAGTGTGGGTTTGTGAATATCATATCTAGATTTTTCATACTCAGTGGGAATGGAAAAGTTCGTGTGTAATATATAAAATCAGACAGACTTTGCATATACCAAATTTTACACGCAATATATATAGTAATATACAAGTATATAGTATATTAAAGTTAAAAATTTAATATTAGTGAGAATATAAATATTTAATGTACTCACTCACTAAGACGACGATATATTGTCTCCAACGCAATGTTATAATTTTTACCACTATTCCACTATTATTGATTATGGAACTATGAATTTGTCTTAAAAAGATTATTTAGTACACAAACTATTACTTTTTGTTATAAGTATTAGTAAAGTTACTAGATTTTTCTTAAAATTATGTATAAACCCCCTCTGTGTGCTATTATTTGTACACAAACGGGCAGAATATATATGCTTTGTTGTTTTGTTCTATTGTGATGACTACTGGTTTAACAACTTTGTATATATCTTACAAATTTACTGGTTTTGTTTTTTTTTCCTAAACTTTAATACGCGATAAAAATATTTTATTTAGTACCGCATACATCAAAACGTCAACAATTCAAGGTTCTATGCTATCAAATACGTTTTAGAGGATCGCTACCGTTAAGGGAAGAATATTTTAACTTTTTTGGATGGTTATTGATTTTTTCAGTGATTTTTGCTATTGCAAAGAAGTTTTTTTTTCTATAAAATTGTCTAACAGAATTTTTACAATGGCAATGCAATTTCTGAATCAGAGCACAAATTGCACCGATACGAAGCATCGATATAATTTAACCAGAGAGGAGATAATAGTAGCAGTCGGAATATTGCTAGCTGGTTTTAGGCAACGTACTGTGCTTGGTCGCTCTTGGTACTGCATATAGCTCATTCATATGTTACTCTGAGAGCAAGAGCTCACAGTTATAAACTGTTTCTGGAGAGGCTGTCGTATCACTAGCAGTGAGGCCAAGCGACAAGCAAAACGATCTCGCATCACTACCCGTAGACCGAACCCTACATCTAACATACTGCCCGATGAAACTGTACCTGGTGCCCATGATATTAGTTACGAAGCGCCACAGCTATCCTGGCTAGCTGATAAACGACTAAGCCATCCAAATTGTTAACATGATGTGGGATCTTTGTTCTCGAAAGTCACTGAGAGTTCCACCTATATCAACCAGCATCTGGGGGCCTCTTTGCAATGGGCCTGCCCACAGAAATTCGGAGAAAGGAGACTGATAGTTGTGTTTGCTTTTCTGATGAATCTTGCGGCTGGATATTACTACTCTAGTTTGGAAGACCTTCGGGCGTTAAAAACATTGAAATTCATGAAGTTTATTTATACTTAGAGGAAACAATAGTGACTTGGGCCGGGTTTTGGAACAGTGGAAGAATTGATCTAATTTTACTCAGATTTATACGAAAAAGATTGTTTTAGCTATGACAGACCCTATGAAAAGTCGATTGGTGAATCTTGCCGATGGTCGCATCAATTGTCTGCCGTGATCTATTTAATCGCCAGACCTTAATCCATTTAGTCCAAAAAAGAGCTCTTAGCTATGAAGGCTCCATAACATCTATTTTACTTTTTAGGAAGAGCGTTGGCGACCATTTCTCGAAGTGAATTTGATGAAATAATTCAAGTATGGGGCAAAACCTTATATTTGTGTAATTCGTGTCAATGGTGGGAACAAAGTAAAATATTATTAATTCTTTAGCTTTTACAATGTAAATAAAAAAAAATCTGTTTTGCCTTTGTGCCATTTACACGAGGACAGTAACTCAGGTAAATATTACAAAATTTAGATATAAATTGTTAACTGAAACATAAGAATTAAAGTAAGAAGTCAATGTGGAAGTCTACATTTACTATATATTAATTAGATAATTGCATATACTAAAATATGCTTGGAACAATAACCAATCTTAATACATATAAAAATAAAATTTACTGATCTGGTCACTGTTTGCGGAGACCGTCCAGATAGGTACTGCTGTTACTACATATTTTTGCCGCCAAATGGTAGTGTGCATAGATTACTATGTTTCAATTTGAAGGGAGTTGTACCAATAGAAATTACTGTAGCAACGAGACAACATCTTACGTTTGAACTCGAAGAGTAAAATGAGGTGCTCAGTATACCATACTAACTAACGCCTCGTTATTATGGGCGGTCGTGTTACTTACCATCAGGTGAAGTCTCGCTTGTCTCGTCGCTTTGTAGAGTAGAGTATAAAGTTTTTTGTTTTCTAAAACTTTATTTGTTTAACATAGTTTTTCAATAGTAAAACAAAGTTTACAGGTAGTTGGATTCCGTTGTTGTAGACCGCCTTTAAAGTTAAGTTCATGGTTTTCTAATGAAAAGTTATACAAAAAAAAGGATAAAGTACCGTTGAATTTCTGTTGTAATAACAGTAAGAGTCACCTAGCTTGTCATGAATATTTCAGTGTACGACGTCGCTCGACATTTGTTAGACGTCATGAGGTGTGCCTTTGTACGAGACGTTAGGCTACTGTTTGCACTGAAAGATACAATCATCATAGCCTGAAATGGTTAGGCTTTTTTCAAACAAAATTTACGAGAATGAATCAATTTATCATCATTTTAACTTATTAATGTCTGTTGTTAAACGTAGTCTATCAAAAAGTAGTTCATTGTTACCTGATATGTAGCGTTAGTTAGGATGCACAGCACGACACAACGTGCTCATCGTTTTCGGCCATAAGATGTTACGTCTGGTTACCCCAGTAAATTCATTTGCTATGTCGCCCTTCATACCGTAATAGTAATGTTCAGATATTACTGTTTGGCGAAGGAAATAGGAACTAAGGTGGTACTAACCTAAACGGTTTCTGGCAAAACAGACTTATCACCAATAGCGACCACAGTATGCTGATAATGATCCCAAGGAAATGTCAAATTTGTTCTGTTAAATAAAATTTTTGATATTATTCATATAAAGCCTGTTGTATCTCTTAATTAGTTAATAATAACAAAAAATTATGTTATACATTTGGAAAAATATAATTAAATGAAGCTGTCCTCAAAAAGGCAGAATTCCATAATGAAATTTTAAATGTTTACGTCTAATAGTTTCGTAATGAATCAATGAATCTTTGGATATCTCCTATAATATACATGTATGTATGTAGATAGATAATAGTATTTAAATTATTAATTTAGTCAGAACATTAATGTTGTTCTCCGCTTGTATACATCGCCACGGAATTACTTTGTGTAAAAGATTTCTTCATAGATACGCCAGAAAAATTCTGTAATTTTTACAATTGTAATTTTTTATTAAGACTTGCTATATTACGTGAAACATTAGACGGCGACACATGAACACTAAAATTTAACATTTCCATCATTTAAATGTCATAGTAAACGAGAATTTTAATACTATTTTTCCCGCAAAAACGTAAAATTAAAACTATAACTGTTTTAAACATTTGCTATTTATGTACGTTTTTTTGTGTGAACAAATATTATTACTGTTATTAATGTAGCTTTGAATTGAAGTCAAAGAAACCACCAGCCTTTTCAACAAGTTAATGCAATGCACTATACCAAATATTATATAATAGATGTAATATTAAATTATTGAAAATAACGGACCTTTACGTGTTAAATATGAGGAATAATTTGATACAATGTAAACATTTTTTTGTTTGGAAACATTTCCCCAATTACGTGTATAGTAGAGTTTGAGTGTCGGGACATTGCAAAAGGTCTAAACTAGAGAACTGGTTAAACATCGCCATTGTTTCATCAAAGCCCCCTTTAAAATGTTTAGGCGCCGTGTCTGCGGCAGGTTCAAAGCAAACTATGTACAAAGTGCTCACATTCGGAGCAGTGCATGCTTTATACTTTATAGTTTATGTATTCCTTTATATGAAACAAAAAAAAATATTTTTACGGAGAAAATTTCATCTTTGTCAATTTAGTTGTATCTTAGCACTTATATCATCTTAATTTTGCAACATACATAAGAATTATTTTCCATTAATAAATATTCTTATTCAGATGTCATGCAACTATTGTTGATTACAAAGTATAATATTCAAAATTGTGATTAGTATATCTTTTTATTCTAAAACAACCAGACGCTAAAGGTGCTCTAGTGAGAGTGTATACACGGCATCTTATTTTGCTGTTTGCTGTTCGGATTTCGTAAACCGGGATGGCCAGATTAACAGGCATTCCTTGAAAGAAGAATATGTCCAACAGATAATTTTTTATTTTGATATTTTATACCATTCGTACTGATTAAAATACTTTATTGAATATGTATTGATATATTGGTCATAACTTCATTTCTGTTTCTTGTGTGTATATGTGTATTCAAACTATTAAGTTTTATTTGAGATATATGTGTAACAAATCCTGTGACGCTCGGAGCCGAAGATTGTATGTTGAGGTTTGTTTTGAACGGAAAATCTTTATTGCTAAAAAGTGAATAAAAGAAGTGGGATACGAAACAAGTAAAAAGTTTTGTGATGTGTTCGAATTCTTCGGAACTAGTTTCATTCCGCTTGTAGAAAAATAGCGGACGTCCGGCAAATTACATTTATGCTATGTGGAAGCAATTTTGCCCTGTAGTTATATTGACGACTAGGAGTTATTAGATGATTTTCAACAATCGATGGTAAATCAAATGTTTGCGTCGGAATGGCATAGTAGGTCTTTAACTTGTCCTAAAAGTGATTTGATAGGGTGCTAGAAAAGGTCAAAAAAATTTGTTTAGCACATCAATATTAACCGTATCTTCTATTGTTTTTTATTAGTCATACACTCTTTGTCTAGCGAAAGTGGTCCTGGTAACGGCGGCTGTAACCCGAATTCTTTATCTTTCTTTTTTGACAACTAAAGATTTCGTGACTGACGTTGGCAAGGCGTAGGCACCAGGGCAGCGAAAGACCGAATAATGTGGATATCTCTAGAGGAAGCCTATGTCCATCTCATATGTAATTGACCGTGGTAATGTTTGCTCGCTAATTTCCTTTGCAAAAATATTTCCAGCCGTCTTAAAAGTTTGGATAAATCCAAAAAAAAAAATTTATTTAGAACTTTAGCTTATAGCAATTTTGATAGAGATCCAGAGTATGCTGCACAAACAGTGTGTGATAATAAAATTAAACCTCTCCGTTATTACGGTGACCGATCATTCTTAAACATTTCAAATATTATATAACAATAATAAAGACAGTAGAAAAATAAAAAAGAAGAAGTATTTATTATTACACAATATAAATCTATATACAAATGAAAATCTGTATTCTCGGTTATTGCAGCTCTATCATTTATTTTCTCATAAAGCCGAGTCACGATTTATTGCCATTTCATTTATCCACAACAAGCAATCTTTGTTGAAATATTCAGGGAGAATACATTAGTGAATGGGCACAAGGAGTACTGTACCAATTATGAATACTAAGAAGATAAGTATGGTACAAAAAAAAAAACATTGTGATTACTGACGCCTAAGGTCAAAGAAACCACTTTTCAACGTGCTTGCTTAATAAGTAACTTTAGTAAACATTGGTACAATGCTTTAATTTCTTTTCGATGTTTTTTAAGCAATATTAATGGATCAGAGAGACCACTTGTGGTGTATTGCAATGTTGCATCGTCTGTCAGAGGGATCATGGCCTTATAAAAATTGCAGAGACGGGGACTACTTAGTTTAGCAGTGGACAATAACAGGCTAATACAATGAAGATGATGATTAACGAAACAGATTCTCATGACTCGTAAAAGTTACATTTAAATAGCCATTTTAGTCTAGCTTGTAGAAAGTGAGTAAGAAGTAACAGCTTTAGGAAAAAGGCAGCTGCTGGTTTTGTGACTTTTAAAATAACATATTGCAAAGCGATGAACACGACATTACTCCACTGGATTTCAGCAGTAGACATCAACACACTGAAATGATAGAGATTCAGTAAGATCTAGTCAAATATTGAACATTAAAACAATAACCACGTATTTACAAGAGGTTTTGCTGCGGTTTTATTGTTGAATAATGTTAAGTCTCTTTAATCAACTTATTTCCGTAGTTAGCTACATATGAACAAATGTTGGGTGTTAGGATCAATCTAAAACTAAATGCTCCGTAGTCCTATGATATAAGGTTCAAATTGAAACCAAATACATCTCTAGTTCCCGCCGCGCCCGTGCGCTCGTTGATCCGAGCATCAGCTGGTTTTGATTTTGTTTCATAGCTAATTTTTTTTTTAGTAAAATAATGTATTTTTTTTGAAACCATCGTTTAATTTACCCGTACTAACATGATGGAGCGTAAATAATGCTAATAAAACATTTTAAATATATGATTTTTTTTTAATCAGGATCAATTTTTTTTCTGTTCTATCATCAAAATTGTTATTAGTACTATCGTCTGTATTCGTTTTAGGAAGCGGTCTCCTAACACCCAGCGTAACTAAGCTTCTCTAAAGAGAATTAAAAAAATTGGGTTTCTTCTGTTGCCAAAGGATCGAGGAAATTAAGGTTTTATTTAAATATTTATTTATTATATCCAGATCTCTTAGAATATCTATTAAATTACAGAATAGCTAGACGTAGTCAATATAATACTGAAGTTATTAAAACTTTGTTTATAAAGATTTTCGCGCTGGTTAAATGATTTACAGTTAAACTTGCCCGAGGTTATTATTAAATAAACCGCAAAAAAAAAAAATGGAAGCGTTCTTGTAAGTCAATATAAGGAAAAAAATGGAAATATAAGAATAGAAACATCAAGAACATTGTGTAAAAAAAATCCTTCGACAAATAACAAAATACAATTAATTTACAGTATTAAATAATTACAGTAGTTTCTAGAAAACAAAACATATTGATATAAATGATTGTTACACTAAACTCTTAACAAAATTTACGAAATTAGAATTAAAAATATATCCATTGTCTGGTTTCTTAATAGTAATTTGTTATTTGTTGTAAAACGCTTTTTTTTTAAATTATATTGATTACCTTAAATTGTATTGTGGGGATATGGCCACAGAACATCGAGGGTTAGTTGAAAACAAAAAGAGATTTATAGCTTTATTTATGAAGTACTTCAAAAAATATTAGACCCCTTTGTTGGTATACACTTGCCCATAACAATGTGGCGCTCATTGTTTTTTAGACACATGGCACGTACGAAATTATCACTCAGGGGTCGTATTTCACTAGTGACCTTCAAAATTTTACGTAGTACCCACTAACTGGCGAGAGAAACTGGCGTTGTGACTTGCTCTTAATTTAACAGTAAAGTTTTTGGAGTTTAAAGTTTAACGCAATAACTAACGAATTTAATAAGATCCCGTAGATATTTTTTTTGGAATATTATAAGCGTAGTTTTATTTTAGATAAGTTATTTTATCCATATAATGTAATATCCTTACAAATGTCATTAATACTAGCATAATAATGCGATCCATAGTCGGAAATAACTGTCTCCAGAGGAATTCAAGAATTTATAATTTAGATTTTACATTTTCATCTAAAGTAATTTGTTATCGACACATTTCTACATAGTTTGCAGTAGCTCTTCAATAGTTTGGTTAAATTAACCTTTATTCAAGAGCACTTAGAAGCAACTATATACGACACGGAAAGCTCCGAAAGCCGCAAGATGTTTATTTAGGATTTCTAAAAGCATCGTTCAATTTAATTCACTTAGAAATTCTCCACTCTATTCGAGAGGTAGTGGAACCTCTCCCGAATAGTGTAATTTCGTTACTTTGAATACGTTCGTTTGCCTTTGATCACCAATATTATTCAGTTATTATTTATTTCGATTAAGATTTCTAATTCATTTCTAAGGTTCATTCTGATTGTGCGAGTCATCTCATCCCTCGTTATAAATTATAAAGATAAAACATTTTATGAAATGAGAGAAAAATTCTATCATATACTTAATTGTTTATTTCTTTTGATATCTGTCTGTATAGGTATAAAAAAATACAAGCAGTGTAAAGGGTCCCGTACTCGTTAGGATTCCCACCAATTCGCATTGGGCATGCATGGTGGGAAATGATCCAAATCGCCCCAATATGAACCCCTACAAACGCGGAGATTTTTGGGGGAGACCTATGTCCAGCAGTGGACGTCTATCAGCTGATGTTGAGGTATAAAAACTTAAAGTAGAGTATTACATGATTTGTTCGGTTATGTAGTATAGATTGTTTAAGGATATTAATTAAAATTAATTCCGGTGTGTGTGTTTTTTAGTTAATATCCTTTTTTGGTTCTTTGTAATCTAATGGCAAAAGGCGAGATTAAGGTTAGAAATTTACTAAGTCTAGGGGAATCATGGTCAACGTTTTGGTGTTCGCGTGAAACCGCTGGATGCGGACAGGATTGATCAGCGTGAAGATATTTGGAGGAGGCCTATGTATAGTAGTGAACATCTTTCAATTAACGATGATGATGAACAAGCAGTTAAAAATAGTAGCTATCACTATCTTCCTTTCTAAAAAATACGATTCTCTTAGAACTATCACTTTGTCCAACTACGCAATACAATAAAATTGATTTTAACACTTTGACACAATTTGATGTCAAAAGATCCATTCTCTCTATTACCTCTTGTGCAATTGGAAACGATAAAATATGTTCTACAATGATAAAGTTGATATTACCAATTCCGTTGCCAGTTTTCACATATATTTTTAACTTTTCTTTGTCTTCCTGTTATTTTCTTTCAATGTGGAAGCTTGCGCATATACTAGCACTCCCTAAAACATCAAATCCATCTTCTCCATCCCATTTTCGATCCATATCAATCCTGCTAATTATTTCAAATATTCTTGAACATCTTGTTCACAAACAATTCACAGTTTTTCTCAATAACAATGATATTTTAAATCCATATCAATCCAGCTTCCGCAGCGGACACAGCACGACATCTACTCTGCTTAAGATAACCGAAGACATTCGTTACGGTATGAAGCAAAAACACTTAACCGCTCTTGTAGTGCTTGATTTTAGTAGCGCTTTTAATTCAGTCGATTTGGATATCCTCATTAAAATCCTTCGGTCCATTAATTTATTGCCTTCTGTAATTTCATAGCTTGACCTTCGAGGTCGTTTCCAACGTGTCCGCGGAGAAGATTCCTTCTCTGAATGGATGTATCTCACTACGGGAGTGTCTTAAGGTAGGGCACTTTCTTCGTTGCTCTTTTCGGTGTTCGTAAACTCTATCACTAATGTAATCTCATCCAATTACCAGAAATATATGCAGAAGATTTGCAGTTATATCGCCATTTTCCTTTTTCTGAAGTTCTAACACTAAATGAGCATTTATGTAAGATAAATAGATGCGTCTCGAAACCATCGGTTGGAACTTAATCGGCACAAATCGCAGGCAATGATTATAGGCAGTAACCAACTTCGTAGCTCCCTTGATTTTTCCTCTCTCCCAGCACTGCTCATTAACAACAAAGTCCTTTCTTACTCCGACACTGCAAAAAATTTGGGCATAATTATGGATTTCACGATATCATGGACAACGCATATTACTAATTTAAGTAAAAAAAATAATTACAGCATGCATTCCTCACTCGTAAAACCTTTCATAATGCCCATCCTGGACTATGCTGACATTTGCTTTTTGGATGCAACTGAAGAGCAACTAAAATAAATTTGAACGCGTGCAAAACTTGTGATTTCGTTATGTTTTTGGACTTAAAAATCTCATATCGGAAGCAGCTCCGTCTTCGCAGGAACACGCATTCTCTGTTTCCTCCACAACATCCTACATAATCCGTCACATTTATTATATTTGCGAAATGGATTCTCCTTTGTTCACTCATCCAATGTTGAAAGTAGATCTCACCTAAGAATCCTTCTCAAATTTTCGTCCCATAGCTTTGAACTATATTCTCAATCTTTCGCTATACACGCAGTTAGACTCTGAAATGCACTTCCTCCAGCAATTCGCGAAGTTAGAACAGTGGCACTATTTAAAAAGCGCGTTAAAGAACATTATTTGCGCTATCCTGATATCTATAAATTTTAATTTGTTTGTTTTTTTTTCGATTCAAAGTCAAAGTTAAAATTATTTTATCTGTAAACATAGGTAGATACATTACAGTGATGGAACAAATTATACATTTTCGTAACACTATGTTTCACCAATCATATATTAACTTTTCCAGGACTTTGGACATTACAGAGATAAGAGCAATAGACCTATAATTATTGAAATCTTTTTTGTCAACTTTTTTATGAACTGGTTTAATAACGACAGGCTTTAATATATTTGGATATTTACCTGATGAGATACTTAAGTTTATAATGTAGAGTGAGCTAGTAGCTAAAGGGAAGAGAAATCTTCTGCAACATGTTTCATTATATGGTACTTAGTACTAGGTATTAATAGCATCGCTGGCTTTGTTTTTTAAAGATTTTATAATTTTAACTATATCTGAAGGAATATTGGGAGCCATAAATAATGACTGAGGGTAACTATTTGTCATGTTCAAGAAAGTACCCATGCGACTGTTGTGAACATGATCTATGAAGTGTCCATAAAATTCGTTTGCTATTTCTGATGGATCAGTAATAACAAGGTTCTCTTTTATTAACATTTTTATTGGTATTTTAGGTTTATTTTTATTTGTTTTGTTGACTCTTTTTAATTATAAGTTAGTCTAGATCATGTTTAATTTATAAATTTTGTTCTATATTATTATCAGAGTGCACCAGGTTCACTGTCACTTTAATCAAATCTCCTAACCACAGCCCTACTGGGAGAAATTCTATATTGGAATAAGTAGTGCCTTTGCACTTATTTCTATGTATGTTATATTTTCATTGTAATATGTGTGCATAAATAAAATAAATAGTTGTGTATGTTTTTGGCTACTCGAAGATGTGTTGATCAATGGACGACTAATTAATGAAAAATTAAGACAAACATGTTTCTCACTCATTCTTAGGAAATAACAACTTCTATAAGTTTACTAACGCATACAACAACTGCCATTAATAGCTGACTCAGCTGTAATGAGCAAAATAACTTTGCTTGCGTATGTGCACAAAGGATGACCCAGTTGATTTATCTCGCACTCATTTCCTCATAACGAGGTTTTCTTGTTTTTATTTGTGTTCTAATAAAATGTCTTTATTGTTTAAGTTACACGACACATTGTATTAATGAACGTGTAAAAAATAATGTGTCATTATTTTCCATCGTCTTTCATTATGCCAATATTCCTGTTTAAGTTATACTCGAAGTGTACTAATGCAACTCAATGTCATTGCCAACTTTAGTACAATAAATTTGGAGAAAGATTATAGATATTCAGTATATAATGAAGAATTATAAAAAATTAAGAATCTATTAAACCAAATTAATCTTAATAAAGCTTAAACTATGTATTCAACTTGATAATAAACAAAAAGATTAAACATTTTTATATCTCTTTCTATATCATATTGAAAAGATAAATAAAAATAAAAAGTTGGTTTTTTCCATAAAGATACAAATGGGTATCAGTTATTTGTATTTGGATAATTCATTGCCATTTTTAATGCCAATGGTTTGAAGTTAACGTCAATTTTAAAGTCTTTTGGTAATCTTAGGCTTTTCGAATTAAGAAGAAAGTTATTCCTTTGTTGCCATGCTTGGCACGAGAGTTGTAAAGCGTAGTAAGATAAAATGAAGGTCGTAGATCTTCATAAGGCCTTATCTATTGTTGAGTTTAGAATGACGGTAAAGTTTTCTAACTTATCTCCCACACAGGAAATATTTGAAAAAAAAACAGTGTTTTTTTGATCGTAAAGTATGTTTTAATTTTATCTCCACTAATTTAGTTTTGCGAATCACACGCGTTTTATAGAATGTAATGTTGCTGAGGAACTAGGGCCATTTGTTAGCATAAGCGCATGTTAGCGGTTTTACTCTATTCACCGAATACGAACTAATTCAAGTTTATTGTTGTTGTGAACTAACTGATATTTACAACGGAAGTTTGTTCAGTTTTACCAAAGCAGAGTTTCCATCTGAAGGAGTTGGGCATAATTTAGAAATTATGTGTCGAGTGTAGACGAGAATGTTATTGATATATTTGGGTATGCCAAAAAACGGTTACTCTGGTTAAAATGATAAGGTTTTTTACTAGTTATTATACACTTATCACCACCACCATCAACTGATAGACGTCCACTGCTAGACATAGGCCTCTCCCAAAGATCCCCACATCGATGGGTCCTGTGCCGCCCGCATTACCGTGTACCAGGGGCCGTCGTTTGTAGGGTTTCATATGAGGGATTTAGGTCACTTACCACCACGCTGGCCCATGCGGGTTGGTGGGAGCCAGAGCCTCGTTTGTTGATTAGCAGAGTGCACCGCGAGCAGGTGAGGTTGGCTTGGGTCGCGTGAGTTGTTGTGCGGGACCCCTTACACCACTTATACACTTATAGTTATTATAAATTGCTTGTTCATCATAATCAACATCAGTTGATAGATGGTTACTGATGTTTATAGGCCTCTTCCAAACATCATCATGCTGATTAATCTTGCACTGTCCGCTTCCAGCAATTTCACGCGACCACCAAAACATTTATCCAACTTCTGAAGGACTTTTCAGCATTGCTTCTACCCATACCCTTATACCACCGAGGATCACCCTGGCCACATACACTTTGCTCGAAGGACTAACGGCTGATGTTAATAGATCTTTTTAGATTCTTGTCATTGATTTATCATTTTCATGGTTTTAATTAATACGTATACATATAATTCTTGGTGCTTATAAACATATAATGTTTGTGTTGGCACTATACAGCAATATTGTTTAACAGTTATAATGTATCAAGTTGCTTGTTAGATGATAGCAAATACAAGTTGTTTTCTTCATTAATTTCTTTAAAAAAATTAATTAATATGTTTTAAATATTATTAAACAAATGTTTACAAAATAATTCGCTGTTTAAAACAAAGTATCTTGAGATCGCGAATAAGATATGCAATAAGAAAGAAAAGAAAACAATTTGGTTTAATCCATCAACGTCAAAACAACTGACAGGAACAACTTTATCGAACATTCAAAATAATTGTCTATTTCGAGAAAACAACAATTTCAGCACAAGATTATTTTAATGTGATAGGTCATTTTAGGGAATCAAGAAAACAAGATAAAGTTGTACTTAACATATTTGGATTTCATATTAAATTTAATTGTCCACGTGGCGCAGTGGTTAACCGCATGCAATGTGATACCTAGGTCCAAACGATAATGAGTTTGGTTGTTAATACGGGTTTTGCAAATCTGCCTGGCTAGCACCATTCTCATATTGTAAATGTTCGGCCATAACAGCATTGCTGTGGTTCGATGTTAGCATATGAGAGCCAGAGAATATTTAGTGCGAGAACCCTTCACTGTCCAGGGTCCCTCTGTCACCTAACAATATCGTCCGATTTTATAACACAAAGAAATTGTAAGTAGGTTTAACTATAAAATTATTTCAATGTTTCCATTGTTGTTTTATAATACTGACACTTTTTACAAAAAAGATTCAAGCAATGATAAAATAAAAACTGAAAAGGATAACCTCAACTAATTACAACAGAAATTAACTAGAATAAAATCTTTCCTAGTTTTTCAACCATTTGGCTGCTTCTGTATTTTCTTAAATAAAATTTATTCTGTCTATATTTTTCGTCATAAATATCCAAAGAACAAAAATATAACGTATACAATTTATCTTAGTAATTTATGAGACATAAAGTAAATTATTTGTTTGTTCACGATTTCAATATAATGATGTTCATCGAGATTCATATTAAAATCACATTCAAAGGAGCTTGTATTGATAATCGATTTACTTTCCATTTAGAATATTACTTATCTCATAACATTTCTTGATGAATGCTTTTCATCTTCAATTGAAGTAAAAGCCAAACTTAATATAGTGATTGGAAATGACCTTTGTGTACTTTTAACATATAATTAAGTATTTAAATATCATTTCATGTTATTGTTATGGATAGATGAAAGCGTTTATTATAATACAATAAAGGTTTTTGAACTACTTTATACGTTATATTAGAAACTAGCTGTTACCCGTCTGCTTTGCTGGCGGTAACACCCCTGCAACTCCCTCTGGAAAAGAAATTTTGTAAAATCCGTTCATAGCTGACCGCTAAATGGCAGAAGCAATATCTCTATCAAATTTCGTGTATTTCCGTCTAATAGTTTCGGAGTTTTCGTGATAAGTCAAGGAATCTTCGGTTATCTCCTGTATATATATAAACTAGTATTTAGCAAGTATGTACTATTTACAGTCCATACATAATATTTGAAACTAATAATTTAAGAAGCATAGACAGCTTAGCTTAACCAAGCCTCCACTATTATAGACTTGCTGGTGGTTGGTCTCTGTTGCCGGGATCGTCTAAGTCGGTACCACCGTAGCTACTATTTCTGCCGATAAACAGAAGTAGATATATATAGAGTGGCGCAAAAGTAATTCTCCTATCAGAAAATGCTATAAATTTTGCCTTGATGTAAAAAAATTAAAAGACCAAATAAAAATAATCCACAAGAAGAATCCAAGTTTTTCATATTTTTTTTTAAATTACAGCCAAAAAACATCCGAAGGTTATTTTTGCGCCACCTTGTATACCTTTATTTGTCCACGCAGTACAGAACACGGACAAAAACATTACATCATAGAACACAGATAAACAAAAATATGTTAACATAGTACTATTTTAGATAATCATTGCTGCCGTGTGTACTGCAATGGTACAATATGGCTGTAGCTCAGTGTAAATGTTGCCATGTAATGAACAACACCCTATATTCAGTTACTACCTTATTATAGAGCGTCTATATTTTCAAGATGCTTGTGCGCGCGCATGATGTTTTCGGATGGAGAAAAAGATCCGAAGTTAAATTATTGATATTAAATTCAAGAAAAATATAACTTCTGCTTGTGTGCTGGAATTATAAAATGTTGGGCTGGGAATTAATTTGTTTTTCTAAAAGATAAGTTTTTAATTAAAACAATTGTAAGAGAGTTTCTTAAAGGGGGTGATCCCATTATTCCAACATTTTTTCGCTTGATGACGGAAACTACCTAAAAATTAATAGGTTCTGTTACTAACTGTTCAAGTTCCATATAATGCAGAAATTGGTTGATTTTCCTAGCTCTGCTGTTAGTTTTATCGAGCACATTTACGTTAAAATCACCAATCACTACTAAATATTCATAGTTAGAAAAAGAAGCAATCGATTCAGTGAGCGAATCAATGAAAATGTCAATGTTGATCTATTGAGGTCTATACGCAGTACCTACTATAATCCTTATAATTGCTCACTATTAGCATCAATTAACATTGATTAACTATGGCGTTATAAATACGGCGAGTATACTTAACTCGCTGTATACTTATATCGCGCCTAATATAAAACAGTATACCTCGCCTCTTCCGCCGCACATGCTTAATGGACGTGTGGAACTTATCAAACGATAACCAGGAGCTGCTGGAGCAGCGCTTTGTTGACCAGCCCGGAGCCACGTTTCATTAATCGTTACAATATCTGCTCTATAATGTTCCATTGTATACGAGTATAATAATTCTTCCTCTCCTGTGTGCAAAGATCCTGCATTATAGAGTCCCAATTTGAGAAACCTTGTTCTATAGGGCATTCCTGTAATTTAGAGTAAATTTAACGAACTGTGAGTATACGAGGTTGTAAGAACTACACATGCAGGTTTTTGTGCAGGAATATAACATAACTAATATAATCGTATTTAAATTTAACAGAATTTATAGTATACACCATTGCAGTACATAATGAGACAGCAAAAAAAAACATCGTTGAAATTGCGAATAATTAGGAAATTGTGGTAACAGGTATTGACGATACGTGGAATGTATAGTTCCAATTGCACAACAAAGAGAACTTACTACAACAATAAATCGAAGTAGAGAAAATAGAAATAAGTAATATATAATGTCCCGACATTTAAAAACCATTTCAGTCATAAATATAAACTTAATGAAACAAGTTTCAAAAAATAGCCTAAAAGAAAAATTATATATATTTTTATCGTTTTTGACCATCCTTCTCTTCGGAACCAACACAGATCGCACCAAAAACCCGACTTAAATAATTTTCGGTGCGAATGAGCTGACGCACAGATGCCACTCCTACATATCTACGTACATAAATTCTATCATCTCTGGTCCAGATATAACGCCAGTTGTGTTGCTGTGCGAGTTCTCGGGCATTTTTAAAGAGATGATTATGTCTAGTTAGTCTCCCGTTAATATAAAATCGTCGCGGTGGTCCAGGTAAGCCGGTTCCTTTACTAATAGTACTGCGGCGAACTCGAGCAGCACGTATCAGGTTATCACCAAATGGGCATCGGCCACAGAGCCCGCTCGTATACAGCTGACGAGGTGCTCTTCTGCAAGCGTAATACCCAACTTAGCGCTCAGCGTCATCGCAACGTGCATTAAATTCTAATTATTCTCCTCTTGAATTCCGGATATCTCTAGGTCATTCAATAAGGGTTCTTGGATCTCGATTGTTGAGCTCTTGTTTTAATTACTGCGGGTTCTGTGAGTAATTTGTTATCTGTTTGAACAGAGAACCCTGTGCTTTTTGTGCTTTTTTGATCAATGCAACCCTCACATTTTTCAACTCTCTGTGTTAAATTAGTGAGGGTATTATTAAAAAGTGTTATTTGCTTTCTGGTTACGACCATCTCTTCCCTGAAGTTCTGCATATCATCGATCATTGCTCGAAAGTCGACATAAATAGCTGTGTGTCTACCTCTTTTTACGGGTTGGTGGTATTGAGATAGTTTCCTTTGGAGGTACCGATGGACTGATAACGGTTTCACTGCTGCATCGCGCCATTCCATCAATGGTTCGTAAAGAATGATTGTTAGTGGACTTTTTAGATTAATAGCAAACACATAGTGAGCACTTCCATGACTTCTTTAAATTAATTAGAGAAAAGAATTAGAGAAACGCTGCTCGGATACGTTCGCGCAGGTCAGGTGAAAATTGTGTTTGCACAAGAAGCAAGTTAAAAAGCGCTTATACTTGATAACTTTTATACAACCAGCCAGAAGAAACTTTTCTTTGACATTTTGTAATTTCTTGTAATATTTCTGGTATTAGAAGATTTTTAGAAAATTGTTCAAAAAACTATGACAATAATTCAGAGAGAAAAAAAAAACTTTGTTTTAAATAGAATCGAACCAAAATCGAAAAGTATTGCGACGAGTACTTCACACTAAGCCACAGCGCTAGAACAGTCTCGCTTCTTGAAGTAAACAATACGTATAACACAGTTTTGTTAAGGAGGTCGTTGTTTTTACTTAATTGTGACACTTCATTGTCCGGTTTATAACAGTCAGAAATTTAAAGACACTTTATGTTTATAATATCACGTTAATTTCAATAAAGACGTATTTATCTCTAAATAGATTATTTATTTAGGTATAGGATATAGTATAATTCACTGGTAAATCACCGATATTTATCACTTATTTGATATTATTGGCGGAGCGCACACAAAACACCTCTACTACCCACAAAATGTACGTAAACATTACTGTGTTCTAGTTTGAAGGGCGGTCTAACTTGTGAAATTACTGATATAAGGAAATTAAACAAAGCACAATATACCACTTGTGTATTCAGAAAATGAATTATACGGGTATAATGTTATACAAGCTGTCGGAATTACTATACTCTGTGGACTGCACTTCAATTAACGTAAATAAAGTAAATCTCCAGCGAGTTCGTACTGGGTTGAATGTATGGAAAGTTTCAGTGTTTTCATTATAATGCAATGTTGCTTAAAGTTTTTACATCTGTCGCTGTATACGATGAGCAGAGACCTCGATTTCTGCAAAAAAAAATAACCATGTTTTAAAGTTATATCTTACAGCTAGCAAAATTATATATTTTTGTAGTTTAGATTAAATTGTCTTATAGGTTATCGTAATATAGTAATTAATATATAAACATCTCTCTTTATGTTCATAGTGCCGGGTCTCGAGGTCTTCTCTCACAGGGAGAAAGTTGAGGCCATTTATCTATTACGCGGATGACGAAGTGCGGTATGCTGATATGAGAATAGATTAATATTCATTACCATAGTACAAAGATTGAAGTTTTCGCTTGTCATTATTAAATATATACACAAATATCATAATATGAGTAAGCTATACATATAAAACTGCTCTAGTTTTTTTTTATCATTAATCCTGCAGTTAGGACAGCATGTATTATATAGAAACATTCTGTATAAAGTATAATGTATATTGCTCTGCCTGTGCAGCGGTTAACCGCTTGCCATGTAACGCAGAGATCCCTGGATTCATTCCAGGGCCATATGTGGTGTAATTTGGATGGTAGTGGGGTTATTTCGTACCCGCCATGGTAATCATTACATTTTTATCTCAAATCTCCCAACATTAATGTTTTGGGCTGGCTAAAAATAGTATTCGTGTAATATCTATCTCGAAAACAATATTAATTTTAGGATATACCCTCGTCTATCAAATGATCATCATCGTCTATTGTATAGATAAATTAAAATTAATTAATTGCTAACAATAGAAACATTCCTGAAAGATGTCTATTAAATATTTAACATACTACAGTATCGCGACATAATATCAAATATCACTGTGGTGCAGTATAGGTATGTTTATTGGCTTCACAGTTATATATACCACCAGTGGAACATCTTGGAGTTTAACAGAATAAAAAAATAACATTTCTGTATAGTCTCTACGAAAGGAAGTTTTGAATTACTATGTTAGATGTTGCTATAATACCGAACGCGCAAATATAATCCTCATAGCATAGTTTATCGCATGATATGTTTACAAACTAAATAAGCTACAAGATAAGATATTGTTACTATTATAAACTATTAATATTTATTCAGATGTTAATGATGTTCATATAAAGTTTATAACAGCATCGGAAACTGTTTTTTTTAGTTTATTTCATAGTCAAAACTCTGATACGAAGATTTACATAATAATATTTGGAATAAATAGAAAAGTTGAGAGGACAGACTTTCTCCCGTCAAAAATGCAGTGATTTTACAAACTGAATGCAGAACTTCTCAATAAGTATGATCGTCTTTTAAATAACTGCATTCGATTCATTTTCAACCTTCATCATCATGTATCTACGTTCCGTTCACAGTTAAAGTGGTTACCTATCCGTCAGCGGCGAAGCCTGCGTGCTCTCAACACCCTATTTTCTATTTTGACTTCTCCTAAACCACCTCCTTATTTTATTTCCAGTTTTAAGTGTAGGTACTAACCACGACAAAGATCTTCGCTCCTTTAACAACTCGCCTCTTTTATGTCCTTCTCACACCTCTGATATTGTCCACTCTTATTTTTCTATTCAGTCTATTTTTATCTGGAATGCACTCCCTCTAAATATCAGAACAGTAACTAATCGGTGTACTTTTAAGCAGAGAGTATGGGAAATTCTTCTCGATAACATTAGGACTGAGCCCTCTTTGACATAATTTTTTAAGCTTAGTTAATATCATGTGTGTCTATATATATATATTAATGTATTTATTTCATGCACCTCATCATCTCTGCATTACCCAAGGTTAACTGGAAGATAATGCCAATGGCTTTAAGTCCGCCTTTATGCGAGGTGTATAAACTTAATATAAATAAATAAATAGATAGACATTTGACTTAGATTATAACCAGTCAAGGTAAATTCTGTCTCTTTATGCCTTCGATTATTATTATTATTAAAATCCTTTTATGCTCAGATTTTGAGAGGGAATTAAAGAGGTGGAGATAACACCACATCAATGTGGTGCTGAGTGAACATCCTAACTAGTCATAACTATGAGTAGGCTCATTACTTTCTAACAGGCGAATAACGCTAATGTTGTTTCATTACTTATATAAAATTATCTGGAATGCAGTTTTATTACAGACCACGTTATCAATTATTACTAGTCGATTTTTTTTAAGGTATTAGGATGTGTGTAATATTAATTTACTTTACATTTATACATTCTATTGATATATAATAGCTTATACTCGTCCCATTACTAGTTCATTCTTTTAATTGGATAAACAGATAATATGGTTTAATCTTTGATATATCAAGTGCATTATAGCATTGTTTCTAAACTAATAATTAAAGAAAAACTGCAGTAAGTGGAAATTTCCTCATATGTAGGAATTTAAACAGTTGTAAAGTTAGATTAAAATGCTAGATGGTCTGAAGATTATTTTTTATATAAATTAGATTTTTTTTATAATAAAATTGACACTCTTCTAACAAAGAATAAAGTTTTTTTTTATTATTATTGTTATAATAGAAATTGACTATGTTGTGGATATTTCGATCACCGCGCTTCAAACAATATGCGGTAGTTTTAATGGGTGAGTAACGATATATCTAAAGGATATGTTTTACTTATACTTTTTGTAAATGTTTACTGATCATAAGCGGACCTTATAGCGAGGAGCCGGAAATTATCAAGGATGCTCTCCTGAATATTCTGTCTCATATGTTGACAGTAAGAACATAGCATTACTGTTATAGCGGTAGATTTACAATACAAGGGTAGCTAGCGAGGCGGGTTGGAAAACATCGGAATTTACTACGAGTAAATACGAGTATTATATAATAGCAGTTAATTTGACTGGATTTTTTAACTGGCATGAGTTTGGCATGGCCTTCGCTGGTGCTTGTGAAAGTCCGGAATGCCACAGAGACACCTATACAATGTCCAGTTACGGAAGAAGAGGGGTCGTGGATTGTTTCAATAGGAGCTTTGTGCACAACGATCTGTATGTAATAAATTATGTTAATCAACTCACCTTGTACAATAACATACTTGTCATAGATTTTATTTTTTACATCCATTTGATCTTGTATTTAATTTCATTACTGAAACAATGAGATTTCTAGCACGAAATATGCATCTTCTGTATAATTTGTTGTTGTTTACATATATTGCTTATTTTTTTAGACAATACAAAATTATTTATATTAGTCAGTCTATACATTTTCAAAATACTTGTTTAACCAAACATTTCAAAAATACAGAAATAAAGAATAGAGACCAAATTATAACATCAACTTTGTCAAAAGAAGTTCAAGAGCATGGCATTGTTTGTAGATAAGAAAAGAAAAGAAGAGAATCTATTTACCAGTGTAAAACATTTTAAGTCTGTATATACATCTCTTATTTTAAATATTATCATATTAAACATAATTTCTGGTATATATAAAGCTGATTTTTTTATTTTCATACAAATTTACACCTAAATTTAAACAAACATTTTTCAGTGACCTAGGTCTATTTACATGATGTAAACGGTTTAAATATATTTCACCGCTCAGCCTCTTTGGTATGTTATTAAACCGAATAGGAAGAAAATATTGTGTGATGATCACCTGCATACCAAAGATCCTCGTAAACGTACTGTTCATCTTCGCGAAAGATGTGTGGGTACAGCGGATTTTTTTGTTTTAACTGTTATACCTGTTTTTGCACCAGAAATTACTGACGTGAGTATTGAATGGACTTATTTGCTGTTTTTTTTTTGTTTTGTTGAGGTGACAACCAGAAATGCGACCCGCCTTATGTTCAGCGGTGACCGCAGCCTATAGACGCCAGTGTTGCCGACTCTAAAATAACCTTTTCATGTTCTTTTTTAAAGAACCTCATATTGTAGCTCCTATGTAAAACCTTAGTTGTTCATTCCACAACTTAAGTGTTATCGAGGGAAGTCGTCTCTGAAACCGGACTGTACTCCAACACTGCGATTCGGGAGTGTGTGAATGGACCCCTGAAGACAGCGAGCTGTGCGATGATAAAGTGCCTGCCGATATCATGTCAAACAGTTCTTCAGAACACATCCTGTTCTAAAGGCTCTGAATCAAACATAGAGTAACAAAGTGTCTTTCATAATTTTGGGATTAATCCAGAGATATCGAACCTAGAAGTTGTACACAAATGTAGTTGATAAGGATACAGACGAAGTTCCGTTTGCAGAAAATTATATTGAAAACTCATTTAATATAGTTTTCTTTAACAGAAATAAGTGCGAGGTGCACTTGGCACTTTGATGCAGATTTTATCATCTTCCGGCATAGCCTTGACAATGTCATTAGGAACATTCGTTCCATATCATACTTATAGCACAATATTTGCAATTGTATACATTCCGATATTTTTCTTGCCTGATAGCGCGTACTATCTATATAGAAAAGGTAATTAAATTTAAAACAATAGAAATATATATAAAGTAAACAATTATTGTCAAAATTTATTATGAATATTTAATTAAAATATGATATGAAGGGGATGTAAGGGTTCTCGCATAACAACTCACAGGATCCAAGCCTACCTCATCTGCTTGTGGTGCACCCTGCCAATTAACAGACGGGGCTTTGGCTCCCACCAACCCGCATTGGGCCAGCGTGGTAGGAAATCGCCCAAATTACCCCCTACCCGATCGAGGTGGGAATCTTTGGGAGAGGCCTATGTGCAACAGTGATCGTCTATCGGCTGATGACCATGATCACTTGAACTAGATTTTTATATTGTTAACAATATAAAATTTTTCTTCATGAAATATATTTAATAAATTTGCTCGTTGTTCTGGGAGGGTTTTTCAAGATTAGAGAGACCAGACAAAAATTTGTAGGTGTTCTTGAATTACCTACCGATTATATCTCTAATACTGGTTATATTCCCCTCCAACGGGTTCTCGCCTTGTCGTGGCGGAGGGGCTTAGTAACCGTGATGCGGAACACGGTGAAGCTAAGTGGAACCCACCCGGCTGGCCCGCGGCGAAGGGCTGGCCGAAGCGGCCGCTCCAGGTTCGAGCACCGGTTGGGATAACTGGAGCTCACCGGAGCGGCCGGGGGCCGCAGGGGCGGCTGTGTGCTGCCCTAGCGGCCAGACTGCAGGGGCGGTTTCATACTGCCCCTTGCAGGCGAGGTGGGGTCGCGGAGGGAGTACCCTCTGCGGCCAACCGGTGTCGCACCGGCGATGCGGCGGCGGTGGGGCCGCGGGGGAAGAGGAGTGCCGGTATTGAGATGCGCCGTTCTCCCTATCCTCCGCGGCCGTTGACAGGTAGCGGCGGGCCTAACATCTCTCCGCCGCGGGGAGCCGGGAGAGGTTTTCTCCAGTGGCTCCCATGACCTCTGGGCGACAGGTTCGGGAGAACCGGTCTCCTGCACACGCATGAGGTCGAGGAGGGGGCGCGCTGCATGTTCCGGCGCGCCCTGGAAAGGGAGGGTTCATCCCTCCCTCCCGAGGAGGGGCTGCGCAAGCGGCCAGCGCCGGCAGGATCGCGGTTGAGTGCGTGCGTTCCCGTGACCTTGCCATTATGGCGATGAGGCGGAACATCGTGGGGGTTTTAGTCGGTGCAAGTCCGACATAACTCGTCCTTGCCCCCGCGAGGACGTGTATGCGTAGGGATTTCCCCCAAGTAATACAAAAAAAAAAAACTGGTTATATTGTGTTATAGTGCAGGTAAAATTAATGTTATTACCAACTAACCTTTATTTCATATACCAATTTTTCCATCTACATTACTTTGACTTTATATCCAGTGGTAGTAAATTATGAAAATATACAAGTATTTGATGAAAGTTGCTGAAAATTTGGACTGGATTTTTGATGAACAATCAATAAAAAATAATAAAGTCTAATTCTGTCCTTTTCAATTACAGGTATAGGATCATTATTATGGGTGCTTGTGCCAAAGTTATTCGAAGGTCCTGCTAGAGCTCTTGGCGTCACAATTTCTATGGAAGTGATTGCATTTTTCTTACAACAAATTTTTTTCCAGCCTCTTGCTATCGGACCGGCTTACACGTACTGGTTATTCAGTGTAGTCTATATGTTTAGTATTCTATTTGTTTCCTACTGCATCCCCGATACGAATGGATGGACTTTTAATGAGAAACAAGTATCATTACGCGGAGAGAAGAATTTGTGAAGCAAATGGGAAATAAAGATGTGATATTGCAAAATTGATGTCATCAGGGTCTTAAAAAGATAGTTTGGTTTGCTCCACAAATGAGTCTGTAATAAATTAACGTTATTTAAAACAAATCCATCAATTTTAAAACTTATACTATTTATATTAATAATGTAATTTATCTGTACATACTATCTCTTTTTATCTCCTCAAATAAATGGTTGTTATTACGTTGATTCAATGTGACATTCCAAATATAATACTTACTCGTATTTAACAAAATGACAATATTGTGTCATGTTAATGATAATGACATGTTTGTGCGAGTTTACTGGCGCAGTGGTTAACAATGAGGTCTCTGGTTTGATGTTTAGTTTGGCTAAGGTTACATTTTTATTTCGGACCATTTAATTTCAAATTCGGACTACGCTCAGTAAGCTGCATGCGACACGCGAGGAGTACAGCAATCGCCCCTTTAAAATTGAGGACAGGCCACGTTCAACACCGGTTATCGATAGGCTGAAATCATATATATAGGATGTCCCGTGGCAGATTTAGGATTTGAAATTCAAATATTTTTCTAACGATTGCGCAGGAGACCGGGGGGAGATACAGTTTGGCGCGGCATTTATGCGGATTGGTCAGTCACCATGTCGCAGTGGACTGGTGCTCTTTCTGTCAATGGAATATTTGGACCGTTTTTCTTTAAAAATTCTCGTGGAGCAACTGTAACTGTTGATGGTGATGTCTATCGCCGCATTTATTACCGAAACTAAGAGAATATCTATTGAACAGCTCTCACACGAGGTTTCAACAAGATGGCACCACGCTTCACACAGCAAGAGCCACCATGAGCCTCCTTCGCGAGATACACTCAGAATACTCTCGAAAGATTCCGCGAGTGTGTACGTCGCGATGGAAAACATTTGGACGGAGTGATCTTTAAAAAATAAAATCGATAGTCTTGCCTTTTTTTTTATGACAAACATATGTATATTCTAAAATAATAACATTCTTTAATTTAATTAAGAAATCCTAAATCTGCCACGGGACATCCTATATAGCATCTATTTTGTACTCATATTGGAAAGATGTCCTACTTATATATAATGTGTGTTGTTACTCGGAAAAGTATTCAAGACAAATTCTAGACCCCTTTAACCTTCGTAAATAACTGACACATTAATAAATTAATTAATAATTAACGAACGTTTTAGACTATGAATATTAATAGCAAAAGTGTTTGAAGAGTCCCTAAGGGTGGGCCAATTTAAGGACTGTTATCCTTCCATTTGAGCAGAAGTTGGAGATTCAAAGCAATTACAAGTGGCATGGAAAACTTGGGTATAACAAACGTTTGTGATAGTAATTTGGGACTAAGTGATTTGCTTTAAACTTCTGATGGAAATTTATGTTTTCATAACGATCATTTAGCAAAGATAACTACATTGTTTTATATAGTTATTATATAAATGTTATAATAAGCTATCGGCATAAGCAAGGCTTTTTTCTAGCTTTGCTACAGATAGGGTGCGTAGAAGCTTTTCGAAAACTTGTTCATCTGATGTTATAGCAAGCTCCTCGCTCACAAAATACGCTCGTTGTATTGAAATATACGAAGTTAAGCGTTATTACTGCGGTAATAACTGTACTTCTCTAACTGATATAAACAAATAATATAAAAGAATTGTTGAATGAAAACGTTACTAATAGTTATTATTACAGACCCTTTAAGTAAATTATTTCTAACGATTTGATAATATATATATCTTTTGCTATTACCAATTCGACGGTCGAGTTACTGGTAATAGAAGAATCCATTCTATTTAATATTTATTAAATAGAATGGTAAATAGGTCATTGATCAATGATTTTGTAGAGACAAATGTATCATCCATCAAGCAATTTTGAAACTGTGAAATTGTAAATTTACTGGTGGTAGGTCTCTGTCTCCGGAGACCGTCTAGGTAGGTACCACTGCAGTGTCTATTTCTACCGCCAAACAGTAGTGCGGAAACATTACTATGTTCCGGTTTGAGGGTGCGTTGTAGCTAGTGTAACTACCGGGGTAACGAGACTCAAGATCTTATCTCAGGCGACGAGCGCAATGTGTTGCAGTATACATATATTATGCTAACTAGCGCCACGTTGTTATGGACGGGCGTATCGCTTACCATCAGGTGAACGTCTTGTCTCGTCGCCAAGTAATACAAAAATTAATACTATACAGTATAATTGAACATTATCTTTCCTAGATTTAATATTGTTAATTAATTCCTTATAATTACTGGAATGTTTAACTCGACCCTCGGATCCCGGTGTACATTATTGTTCTTTGAAGAGTTAACCCAAATCCTATAATTGGAATAGCGAAGCCTCATCGTCCCGCTCGGGACTGTAAGGTATTCATGACCCGTACATGAATTTTGATTTGTTTTCCGCTGTTTAGAAATGTAATGCCTTTTTTGAATTTCCCCTTTGCTTAAAAATAATTGAGTGCAATTGAATGGAATAAGAGATGTAACGGGGCACAACAACTCACGGGACCCAAGTCAACCTCACTTGCTCGTGGTGCATCCTGCTAATCAACAAACAAGGCTCTGGTTCCCACGAAACCGCAATGAGCCAGCGTGGTAGGAAATGGCCCAAATCCCTCCATATGACCCCAACAAACGACGGCCTCGATAGTACCGGAGACCACGCTAACCGTAACGTTGGTAAGGCGTCGGAACTAAGACAGCACAGGACCGATCAATGTGGAGATCATTAGGGTAGGCCTATGTCTAACAGTGGACGTCTATTGGCTCATGATGATGATTAATGAAATAACGTTTTTGTGACTGTTCATAAATATCAGCTTTCATGTGGTAAGTACTTTGACAGATCTGAAGTTATAGGTTAGCAGGAATGTGATTAAGGTAAGCACTGCCTGTAGAAACTTGCGTCTGAGACGATACATTGAAAGCCCTATCAGCAGTGGCTTATAACTATAATTACTGCTGAAATGCTCTCCAGGTTTTCAGTCTTTCCGCTCCATAAATGACCGTCGAGGGGATTTTTGTGAGTGGTAATGAAAACTCTATTAGGAAAACGAACATTACTGCTGGTAATGAGCTCTATATAAATGAATTAAATCTAACTAAAAACTATCCTAGTATCATTTGATGCACTTATAATTCACACGTCTTATTGTTACGTCACAATTCCGCGAATTTAATTTTTTTTATTCAACTAATAGACGAGACCGACGAGATGCTCATCTGATGGTATGATATGGCCAGCTCATGACGTGGCGCTCGTTAGAATGACATACTCTACACTGTATTGTGCTCGTCGCTTTCAGATAAGATGTTAAGTGTTACCTTAGTAGTTTCAACGGGTTCAAACCGGAACACGGTAGGAAATAGGAAACGCGGTGGTAGCCACCTTAACGGTTTCCAGCAACAGAGACCTACCACCAGGTAATTTATCTACATACATTAACATGTATAAATATAAATTTGTCGCAGTTTGTCAAGTTATGAATAATTCCTGCCTTAGTTTATTATGCATTTCATTTCTCTTTATGAAATTATTCATACATTTTAATGGGGTACAGGAATTTTTTTTTTATACAATTGAGCTGCGAGACGAGTGGGACGTTCACCTAATAGTAAGTGATACGCCTGCCCATAACAACGTGGCTCTAGTTAGAATGATATACACTGCACCACATTGCACTGTTCGCCCGAGAGATATGTTAAGTCTCGTTATTCCAGTAATTATACTAGCTACAACGCCCTTCCAACCGGATCACAGTAATGTTTAAAAACGGAGATCGTCTAGGTGGTGCAAAACAATACTGTGCAAACATTACTATGTTGCAGTATTAAGGGCACTGTAGTTAGTGTTATTACTAGAATAACGAGACTTAACATCTCGTAACGAGCGCAATCTGGTGCAGTATATATCATCCTAACTAGCACCACATTGTTATGTCACTTACCATCAGGTCAAGATATAAAGAAAATGTTTCATAAAACAAGTATAGTATTAACATTTCAATCTTCTAACTTAAAGTCTGATTTAATCACAATAACAGTTAAAGGAGAGATTTAAGTTTAAAATAATTCAATTTGTCATCGATAATGCTGTTATCTAAATTATCATCGCATTGTTACAGACAGATGCAATGTATAGCATCAGAGACACGTTCTGCTCATGTTGTCGTCAATAATTCATGATCTTAAAAATGTGTATGTATGGTTAACTATGAAATAATGTTGTGTGTATATACGCAGCTGCAGAATTCCCGTCACCGCATGGGACGTTGATGGATGGAAGTCGGGAAGCATTTGTGAACGACAGCGATTTAATACCCCAGCAGCGATCTACGAGCTCGTATCATATGTGACCGTAAACGTGTGATTAAAAGATTATTAGTTTATCTTATAAGAATTAAGTATCATAATATATTATTTACCTTTTCCGATAGTTTTATACTTAAACAATACGCTTAAGTATAAAACTATGAATATATGGAATAAACTACTGGTCTTAGATCTCCGTTGCCGTAGACCGCCTAGGTTGGTCCCACCATAGCGTCTATTTCTGTTGCAAAACAGTAGTGTGCAAACGTTACCGTGTTCCGGTTTGAAGAGAATTGTAGCTAGTGAAGTTACTGGTGTAATGAGACTTAACATCCTTTGTCTCAAGGCGATAAGCGCAATATGGTGCAGTATATATCATCCTAACTGGCGCCGCATGGTTTTGAGCGGGTGTATCATTTATCATCAGGTGAACGACCCGCTCGTCTCGTCGCCTAATTGAATAAAAAAATGCTCTTAAATTGAATACTCTTATGTCTATAGTGTTTTACTTAATTGAGAAATGAGAATATTAGTTATTTTCATACAAATTGAAATAGTATTTTAAGCTGTAACTTTAAACTACATCCTATAGATAAAGTTTCGGTAAGACAGTTGAAAATGAGTTATGAATTGCATGATCTTTAGTTGACTCCGGTATTTATAATATGTTAAGATATTTGTAGATGTTTCTACAATAATATTTTTATTAAAATAACTCGCCGACTTCAGGTCTGTAGGTTTAGTATTCGATGGCCCATATAGGTCAGTCTTTAGCTAACAGCGTTATTTACTAGTGTAAACAAGTCTCAGTCTAGCCTTTCAAACTGAATGTTTGACACTATTTTATCGATGGTATAAAAAGCTCATTGGAATTGGAACTTTAATAAGGAAATATCATAACTATGGTAGGGCGGTTATTTATTCCCAGTTTTTCTGCTCCGTTTAGGCAACATAGTTAGTCCCAATAACGACTCCTTGCACCTCCTCAAAAAACTATTACGAAATTTTAGACATCATCATCAACTAACTATTATAATTACAATAACCAAATATAAAAAAGTAAATACACAGAAAAGCTTAATGTTTATTTAGAGAAAAACGGTTACATTACTATGTTACATGCTGGTGGTAGGGATCATATTCAGTCTTCGTAGTATTAGACTCAGTAACCTCATGCTTATGGTTAAGAAACGTAAGATCTCTTACCTCGGTCATGTATTCCGTCATCAGCGATGTGATCTGCAGCTGATTATAATGGGTAAAGTTTCTAGAAATCGAATGGTGTGGAGAAGGAAAAAGTCATTGTTTAGGAATATTGGGGAATGGACTGGCATATCTGTAGCATCCGAATTGTTCCGCAGAACGAAGTAAGGACTGTACCAGGCTGATCGCCAACCTTCACTAGTTGGAGAGTCACTTTAAGAATAAGTATTTGATCACAAAAGGATATGATACATAGTCAGCAATAATACTATTAAATAGTTATGATATTAGAGTTCATTTAAAAAAATAATCTAGTATATTTTAATATAAAAATATGCCCTAGTTCATAGAGCGGTGGATTATTAAAAAACTGACACAAAAAAAAAACGCGCTGGAGTCTTCATTAGCGTCCGCTTTAAAGCTAGTAAAAGCTCTTTTAGAGCCTTTGAAATTAAAAATCTAATAATGTTTATGAGTTTCCGAGTTTATTACAAGTAGAGTTATAATTGCATTGTTTTATCTACTCCTCAGTACTTAAGAATGATCCTTAGGTCTTAAGTGTTTATGTTTAATCTCGAAGATTTGTGTATACGGTGAT
This sequence comes from Ornithoptera alexandrae, assembly GCA_029030555.1. NCBI lineage: Eukaryota > Metazoa > Arthropoda > Insecta > Lepidoptera > Papilionidae > Ornithoptera > Ornithoptera alexandrae. The sequence continues at coordinate 3,689,625 of JARDVY010000011.1, read as the reverse complement.
TATTGGTCCAAGGTTATCCATTCACCATTCACATTATGTTGCATATAAACAAAAACTTAAGTTAGACTGTTGTATTAAGTTAGACTAGTATGACTGTGTGGTAATATACTCTTGAGTTTTTGGTTTCTCATTTTAGTATAGTTATCTAATATTCGACCATCAAATCAAAGTATCGTTTGATACTTAGAAAAATAAGAGATTTCACACTCGAAATTGGATTGTTAAAACAGTGAATTTAAACTTTTATCCAGTCCGGCTCTCATTTTTACTTCGGGCGACATTTCCATTAAACTTTCTTATTAAACTTTGCATCTTTGATATTTCAAAGTTGATACATTCTCAAAGGCAATTGTTTGTTATGTTGAAACTTGAGAACATATAAAAGTCGTCGTATCATCGCTGGTCTGGTTTAGTTTGTATCAAAACTTGTGTTGAGTTAACTACATAGTTAAAATTATACGTTTAAGATATAATGCTCTAGTTCTAGCACGCGTCAACACGTTAAAAAAGTTACCGTACGGTTTATATTCGAACTTAACCGTAGTAAAGTATTTCATATGCATCAACAATTTTAACCAACTTTAAAGAAAAAATTAGAAATGTAAATATCTTCTGTTAAATTTTTTACTTTATGTGAGATTGATAGAGTGATTATGAATTTACTAATTTCTGTTAAAATCACCACTCCTTTGCTAGAAAGAGACTCATCTTCTTAAAGAGCTATCTTCATCCGAAAGTCGGCGATCTTGAAAGCAATCTTTCGATATTGCGGGTCTGAAAAATAAACGAACATTCTTTCCAAATTATTGGCGTAAATCCTTTAATAAGGATACTCTTCTTAAACCCATATAAACAAAAAAAAAATACTCATTGAAGCGACGAGACGAGCGGCATGTTCATAAGTTGGTAAGTGAATACATCCGCCCATCATAACGTGGCACTAATTAGACCGGTATACACTGCACCATATAACGCTTGAAACATAGGATGTTAAGTCTAATTACTTCAGCAACTTCGCTAGTTAAAACTCCCTTAAAATCGGAACACGGTAATGCTTGCACAGTACTGTTTGGCGGCAGAATTAGGAGCTGCGGTGGTATCTACCTAGTCGGTCTCCAGCAGTAGAGACCTACCACCAGTAACATCGATTTATGATATATTTATAGTAATGGTTTGTCCCATATTATATTTTGTATTAAAACCTTTAGGTATCATTAACGTTAAAATGTTTAATCCTGTTATAAGGGATGCTCGAGGATTCATTGATAAATTCATTCTCTTCAGTTTGTAACCCCCTGAAGGATAAACAGCTTCATTAAGTATTAAATATAACATATTCATAATTATCTATGAACAGGTTAAGTTGTGAAACGATAACTTAATAACATAATACAATTTAATTTTGGGATATACTGAAAATTAGAGAATCCAGTGTTTTGATAGTTTTTTTAGAAACTTTGTAAATACTGTTGTAATTACTGGGGTAACGAGATGCAACATCTTATATCTCAAGCGATTCTAACTAACGCGTTGTTATGGTCATGAGTATCACTTACCATCAGGTGAACCTTGCATTAGTCTCGTCGCTTAATTGAATAAAAAAAGTTTGACACATGACGATGTATGGATTACATGACGTATGAAAATTCAGCAATACCTTCATCTTGTCTGGATTCTTTAAAATAATTTTAGTGTGATGATGCCTATTCCTCTCTTATATTAGGTAAGTACTTCGGTCCATACTTAAATCAAGTAACATCTGATCAATTATAGAGACCGGGGTTTTGTAATAACATGAGTATTGCTTTCGATTTAAGACAATTCATTCCTAAGAGTAATAATTTCTAATTTGACATACCAATATTATTTGTTTATTGCTTTGGAGTATTTTTTTTTATTTAATTAAGCTACAAGAGCGGGACGTTCATCTGATGGTAAGTGATACGGCCATAACGACGTGGCGTTAGTTATGACGGTATCTGCACCACATTGCGCGGGTCGCCTGTCTCAACATAAGACGTCGAGTTTCGTTACCTCAGTAACATCCTTCAACCCGGTACATAGTAATGTTTGCACACTACCGTTTCATGGCAAAAATAGGCGCTGCGGTGGCATCTACCTACACTGTTTCCGGAAACAGAGAATCTATCACCAGTAGGTTTTTAAACATACCCTTCACAGCATTCGTTAGAAGTTTTTATATTTTTATTTCCACTAAAAGAAACTTTCGAAACATGAAGCTGAAACTTGTTTTGAGCTTTTCACTGTTACTAAAGGCTATCGAATGCAGAATCAATACGCCTCGGGCTTAGCGGAAACAGCTGTATTTTAAAAAATCGGAAACGGCAACGTGATAACTATTGTACTTATATGCAATTGTTAAAATAATAATAAAATTCTTATACAAAAGACTTGTTTTTGCTACCAGACATCATTATGGTAATATTACTGTTCTCCGGTTTAAAGTACACTTTAGCCAGTGAGTTACCATGATAACGACAGTTAATCTCATGTGGCTCTAGTTGGCGAGTGCAATATAATGCTGCATTAACATTCTAACTAGCACCACAGAGAGATAACTATTGATATAAATACATAAATATAAATTATGCTTTATATTATTAAATAAACTACGATTCTGTTTTTTTTTAATTTACGATTTTGTAAAGTAAAAGATTTTTTACCGTTACTTCAAAAAAACTGTAAAATATGATTCATCTTCCAACTTGATATTTGCCATTTAGATTATAAGGTAATAGGTATGCCATTTATATTCCTTCTGCTGGTACTTGAAGTCTTTTCTCATGAGTAGTGGGTCATTTTCACTGGTAGGTCTTTGTCATAGGTGACTATCTAGTTAGGTACCACCGCAGCTCTTATTTCTGCCGATAAACAGTAGTGTGCAAACATTTCTGTGTTCCGATTTAAAGAGCGCTTTAGTAAAGAAACTTTATATCTTATGTCTCAAGGCGACGAGCACAATGTGGTGCAGTGTATAATCACCTTAAGGCCATATGAGGTGCAGGCGTATCACTTACCATCAGGTTAATCTTTCGCTTATCTCATCGCTGCGTAGATAAAAAAAATATCTAACACTCTTACCAAGTGTGGATTGGCGGATGTCATGTTCACGAGAGTTGTTGTTCTAGGATCGTGTCAATTCCATCGCGATGTTTCCTTTCACCGGAAGCTCAAGCTTAATTGGCCTATATTATTGGTAAAATAAATATGTTTATATAATCTTAAGGTAACAGTTATAAAGTAAGACAGTAACTTCACCATTGAAGTTTTGCTTAATATAAGAGCTTAGGGTATCCGTACGATCAATACATCAATGTCTAACGGTGTCTCCGACAAGTGTAAATCGTTTCGGTACACAGCAAATATTTAACTTGTTCATGCATACATTCGTAGATAATCTTGATAAATTATATCATCTTACTTCTTAGCATTATACCCGTGAAGTATTATATTCCAGTTATTGTTAAACTTTAGACTGAACCATTGGTTAAAGTTTACGAGAGTAAAGCAGTCACAATAGTCATAGATAACTCTTTTATATTATTACATTCAACGGATAAAAAAACAAAATATTAAATGTTTTCCATTTTAACTGCATAAAATTAACTTCTCTGTTGAGTTTATTTGATTATGTTAAATAAATTGGATTAATTGTGGATGTAATTAAAAGCAATATGATAGAGTTAAAAATGTAAATATCAGTCCGCCTTTAGCCGAGGTGTTTGATGAGAACATTCAGCTCTTCAGTGCAGTTCTATTTCTGATTGTAGACTCTGTCATGGAAAGGTTTGATCGTAACGGAACACAAACACAAAAGTGCTATGTTTTAAATTTTTTATTTTCTTTGGGCATTTCACGTTTCCGTGTTTCTATTGTTATAACGAAGCGTATAATTGGAGAGCGATGCCTTTTTAGATAATTCGGAATGAAAAATTAAGAGGCTGAATAAAAATTTTATTGTAAGATGGTAGAATTATGAAAACAAGAACAAAGATTAAACGAAAATTATGTTAATGAAAAAAAAAAAAATGTTAAGCAAAAGTCTAATATGAAAGTTATCAAAGATATTGGGAAAAACAAATTACATGTAAATTATTCATGAGAGCTTATCAACAGAAATGTGAAGTTATTGTCCCTTGAAGAGGAATTTTAAATATATCCCGAAGCGTTGCTTGTTTGCGTGAATATTAAGAAATTACATTAGCGATAATTTCATATTCATGAGCTCAAATTTGATTTTTTTTTGTAAATTTATATTTAGGGATGTTCTACCTAATAATAAGTGAAGCATTATCGTTTGTTTAGAGCTTTACCTTACTAAGAAAATTCTCTGTTCTCGGTAATAGAAATCTGTTCTGAGACGAGATTTTGATAGATATACAGCATCACTGGAATTTTACCAATATTGATATGAATTCATAATGATAAACAATTATTACGAATTTGAATTATTCGGAGTGTAAGGGATCCCGCATAACAACTCATCAGACGCAAGCCAACTGCCTGCCTGCTCGTGGTGCACCCTGCTAACCTACAAACGAAGCTCTGGCTCCCACCAACCTGCATTGGGCCAGCGTGGTGAGAAATGGCCCAAATCTCCCCGTATGAACCTCTACAAACGACGGCTCTAATACCGGAGGCTATGCTAACGGCAAGGCTGCGAGAAGCCACTGGATGCGAGAAGCGCATGATCGTTCGATGTGGAGATCTTTGGGGCAGGCCTATATCCATCAGTGGACGTCTGATGATGATGAATTGTTAATACACGTATTGATAAAGGCATATTAATTTCGCATATTTATATTACAAGATGTAACAAACATTATTCATGTTACTTATTACAGTATTAAATACTAATAGAAATCATTCTTGAAATCATCTTATATAAGAACAGGAACATTATAGAAATTTAAGAGACAGTTCTTCAAGACTTTGGAGTTTGGATTCTCTAGCAGAGTTTCCTTAACAATCGAATTCACTCAGACTTGAATACCATTACACAATCTTTTAAACTTCTTATGTTAACGTAGTAGACAGAGTGCAACCGAGACGTATACTGATCTCTTTATATAGCTCAGAGATCTTAACTTTTTTAAATACTTACCAAGATAATCTCTAAGCGTTGTCTTAAACGTCTCCATCATAAAATAGTGTAGAAGGAATTTTTAAAAACGTAACAAATTTCACCATTGTTATAACCTTTCTTCCAAGAACAATAGATGCTAGAAATAAAAGGAGGGGTAAAGTGTAAAACAAATTGTTTGTAGGAACGCCTGCACCAGTATTTTGCTGCAGAGGAGAAAAACAAATATACGGTAGTTCCTTTGGTGTTTAAGATTTATTCACAACTATATGAAGATATAATTTCTTATGTCTAAGACTGTTGTATATGATGGCCACCTACTTTAGGACCGGACGTTCGTTAGTCGAAAGGACACCAGGAAGTAATAGCATACAATATTAGTGTACACTTTTTACGAGAAGGAATGAAAAAGTAGTGAGAATGAGATAGAATATAAGACTATTGATAACTTAATAATTTATTTTTTTACATAGTCTCCAAGTCTCTCTACACACCGAGACCAGCGCTTTTTCACCAGCGCTTCAAATCCCTTTAAAAAAAAGTTTTGTCTTGGTCCTGCAAAAAAATCTCTACGGCATGAATGCCTCGTTATCATTTTGTACCTGTTTCCCGTTAAGTATTCTTTCAATTTGGGGGACAGATAAAAATCGCTAGGCGCCAGATCTGGTGAATAAGCGGGGTGGTCAGCTAATTCGAAGCCAGCTTGCTGAATGTCAACCATCGCAACTGCGGACCAGTGCGCGGGTGCGTTGTCGTGATAAAATAGCACGCCCCTTCGAAGTTTCCCTCTCTTTTTCTCTTTGATGGTATTCCTCAACTTGGGAATTAATGCTGCATAATATTGGCCTATAATAGTGGTTCTACGCTCCAAGTAATCAATCAACAATAGCACTTCTGAGTTTCAAAATATTGAGGCCATAACCTTGTTAGCCGATGCCACGGCACGAAACTTCTTCGGGGTCGGTGATGATGGCTGTTTCCATTGCGAAGATTGCTGTTTTGTCTTGGAATCAAAATGATGGTCCCATGTTTCGTCCATTGTTACGAAACGAGACAAGAAAAAAATATTTCAGAATTTTTTTGAAACTTGTCCAATAACATAGGGTGGCGCAAAAATAACCTTATAAGAAGTACCTTATAACACAATAATATAACACAATAATAATAACACAAAGGTAATAAGGTACTTTTTATAAGGTTATTTTTGCGCCACCCTATATATTCGAAATGTCAAATCGATTTCGTTTCTGGGTGTCGGTTAACATTCTCGGCGCCCATCTTGCGGAGACTTTTCTCATATTCAAAGATTGTTTCAATATGGATTGAATATTTCCATATGAAATGCCCGTTTCTTGAATTAAGTATCGGATGGTAACTCTTCGATCGCTCAATACAATTTTCTCGACTTTCGCAAAATTTTCTTGGGTGACTGATATCGATGGACGGCCGCAAAGATGTTTGTCTTCCGTGCTCGTTCTCCCTTCTCGAAATTGAGAAGCCCACCTTGCGACAATGGAATACGGCGGAGCAGACTCTCCTAATATTGCCTCCAAATCGCAATGAATCTCTTGGGTCGTTAACTTTTTTAAACAGAGGTATTTAATGACGGCTCGCACTTCGTTTTTCTCCATTTTCGAGAACATGTTCCGACACGAAGCAAACAAACGACTACATACAGAAAAAAACAAAAGAGAATCGAAGATTTTTTTCTTTATTAATATTACAAATATATGTCTGAGGTATGCCACTATTTATTTTTTTCTTACCAAGGAGTATATATGTCATTCTCGCTACTGTTTGATTCCTCCTCGTAAAAGGTATCGTATTAATACTACTACTACTGGAAACCATCTAAAAAGGTACCACCGCAGCTCGTTTTCAAGGGTGTTATACCTAGTGGTATGGTGTAAGGGGTTCCGCCTAACATCTTACGGAGCCCAAGTGAGCTCATTTGCACGCGGTGCTTCCTGCTGAATAACAGACAACGCTCCGACATCCCACCAACTAGCACTAGGCCAGCGTGGTGGGCCAAGGCCCAAATCCACTCAATGAACTCTGAATATCTTTGGGGGAGGCCTATGTCCAGCAGTAGACGTCTATCGGCTGATGATAGCCATAGCTAGTAAAGTTGCTAGGGTAATGAGACTCCAGAACTTACCTTTCAAGGCGACAACCACAATGTATAACTTTGTACACCATCATAACTAGCACCACCTTGTTACAGACAAACGTATTACTCATCATCAGGTGAACATTTTGACCGTCTCATCGATTCGTAGAATAAAAGTTGTTTATCTAACAAAGCAATGACGCCAAATAATCCACAGCAATGTGATAAAACAGGAAGTTCAAAAAACGTCATACATTACTAGACACCCTCACATTATCATCATCATCATTAATCGATAAACGTTCACTACTGGACATAGGTCTCCCTTAAATATTCTTTAATCGATCGGATAGAGGGATTTGGGCCATTTTCCACCACGCTGGCCCAAAGCGAGTTGGTGGGAGCCAGAACTTCATTTGCCAACCGGGATTTAAAACATGAGAAGTTCAACGAATCTTTATACATGACTTCTTCTTGTCCCCTCTTCATAGGTCACCTAGGTCTCTACTACTGTTAGTGCACATAATGACGTTAAAATAGTAACTCATTGTAATTCGCTCAAATATAGTAATTTTCTGATAACAAAAGCGTAGGTGATGGTAAAATATTATATTTGTATTCATTCGAGTGTTACGAGTGTATTGATATGAATACTTAATATATTTTGATTGAAACCGAGTATAACTTCCTCATATCGAGATAATTTACATACATTTGCGTATTTAATATACTTTGTACGTCGACTGACGGCGGAGAAATTCAATTACTCGATATTGATGTATCCACTGTAATTGCAACGATATTGTCTCAATGATTAAGATTAAACCCCAAAAGCTGTAGGGTGGATGCCTGATACGTTAAATTACTTGTAAATATTTTGGTATGTACTCCGATAATTTACTAAATGCAAGAAAATGAAAATTTGTTGGTTTACCCATATTATTTTACTGGTGATTGGTCTCTGTTGCCGGAGACCGTCTAAATATGTTGGTACCTTTTTTTTTGTTCGGTTGGGGAGGGGGGAAGGGGAATCTTCGAAAGATACCCTGCTCCTTAGAGGAAGTTGGGGTTTTTTGAGATTCTTACGTATTACCACGGTGTATATCAATGCATTCGGAGAGGCCCCGGGATCTGTTACAGAACGCACCGGTGCCCCTCTAAACTTTGTGTTAGCAGATCTCTGAGGAAAGTCCAAACCTTTCTAGATACATCGCTGAGCCTTACCCTGTCGCACTCAGGTTCGCTTGGTGAGCGATTAGAGCCCCCGCTGTCAAGGCCCGTGAAGCTCCTAGATCTCTTTAGTCGCCTTCTACGACAGGCAGGGTTTACCTTAGTCCTATTCGTACCAGCCCGACTACAGGGCTGAAAGGTAGATGGGTGACTACTTAGACGTACCTACCGCAGCACCTGTTTTCTGGCCAAACAGCAGTGTGTAAACATTACGTGTTCCTATTTGAAGGGAATTGTACCTAGTGAAATTACTGAGCTTATGAGACCTAACATCTTATAATCTTAAAGCGACGAGCATAATATTGCTTTCTATATCATTCCAACTACCGCCACATTGTTATGATCACTTACCACCAGACGAATCTCTATTCGTTGAATTAAAAAAAAAGATAAAAAATTTCTTATAAGCACTTCTATTCTTTGTACTGTTTCAGTTAAAATAATAATACTAATTGTTTACATTATGAAAGTTTATTATGAGAATGTTTCAAACATAAAATACGATTAAGTTATTAAATGAACAAAATAGTCGCTGTGAAAGATAAACCGTGTTTTTTATCCCGTTGTTTTCATCAATTTTCTTTATTGTTTCGATTGTTATTGTTTGATATAAACCCATTCAATCCGATGGATATACGTCGCCGGTGGAGCTTCAAATATTCCCTTCAGCGTTGAAAATTCGTAAAAAATTGAAAGCGGCAAAGCGGGTAACGTTTGAAATTGAATTTGCATGAGTGGGGATAAATGCCGAGTTTTTTGCTGTCGTTAGCAGATTAAACCAAACCAAACCAAAAGGATAAAAAATAGGATAGTGTGAGCCGGTCAAATAGTTAGTGTATTTTGGATCATCGTTATATATAGTTTTAGCAAAATTTCAATTCAATTAACTATGATAGTAGTTGTCGCTTACCTTTTACCTGTTAATGTTATCTTTGGTATAATTTTAAAAGTATTATTGAGATTTTACTTCTGTAACGTATTATATTAGATAATATAAACAATGACATTGAACATAGCGACTTGATTTAGATTTAAAAAAAATATTGTACATATTACAAAGGAAGTCAATATGGTCTCTAAAGTTTTACAGAGCAACCTGTAAAAGAATTTGTAAAGAAAACGAAGCCTACAATATCTACTCAGCGTTCAGACATGCGTAAATTAGGACTTATCAGAAGGCACCCTTTGATAACAGTACCATTATACGAAAGAGCTTTAAATGTTTATGGAGTTCATGGTACCATAAAAGTAGATTACGTTTAAATGGGGAGGGATCGCTGCGATACGATCAATGGAAGCGGCTTATCTTATGCTGGCATATTTAGATACAATAGAACTGAAAAATGCCCTCATACACACTCTGTTTGTAGGTTATTAGTTCTCAATATTGCTAGAAAACATCTGAAAACAGTATGTTTCAATAGACAAGGATGAATTGGATGATGATGATGATGACACTAGTTTAGATGATAAAAACTGCATCATATTTTTCTGTCCCTTGAGATACAAAATGTTAAGATCTCGTCACCTTATTACATTATCTTTAACTCTGTTTACACCGGAGTACAGCAGTCTTTGCCCACAAATCTCCTCCGAAATAATAGGTGCGGTGACCATAGACAGTCTTCAGTAACAAAGACCTGTCGCTAGATAAAATAACCATTTCTGTCTATCGTTCCATATAAAACTAGCTTTTCATTTCTACTGACAACTTATGTCTATCATAAAAGATCCCCTTCTTGTCTTCTTAAAAATAATTTCCGAGATACTTCGAAAAATTTAATTCTGCTTTTTCAATTGTTTTAAATTAAGCTTTCCACAGCACAATACTCAATTCTTCAACTCATACGGGTCAGTCAATACTCCTCTGCAACACATCACCTGATGGCTAGGTAAGTTTTTGAAAGGGTGCTACAGTATCTCTAGTAATACATCCTCTGAATATCATTAGTTTATTTTAATATACTTTTATATATACATTGATATATTTATATATATAAATTCATATATGCTTAAGTATATATATATTATACTGCTGGACAAGGGCCTCACCCAAGATCTCGATTGTATGTATATATACATTTACTGTATGTATATATATTTATGTCTATCTTTTCCAGTTCTTATGTATTATACACAGAATTATTGATACATGTTGATTATTCTGTTATGGTATATAAACTATATATGTGAACCTTCCAGGGTGGAGTGGCAGAGAATGCTATTACAACATTAACTCCCTCCTGTGTACCCTAATTGTATAGCGTAAGAGCAAATAAAAAAAATACCACAGTATTTTGTTTTAGTTTAGGAGCGCTTCAGCTAATGGAATCACTGCTCTAGTAGGACTTTAGATATATATTATCTCATGTGATGGAGTCAGGATTCTTTATTTTTCTTCTCACCTTCGCTCTGTCCTCCACATCATCGTTAGTCACTTGGCACTCGCACAAGTCTCTTGTTACTTACTACTTGTTCCCACCTTGTTTTGGGCCTGCCTACGTCAATGTGTGTATATAATACCATAGCTAAATACTGGCTATTCATTATTATAACTAGGTCATATATCATCAGGAAAATAATTGTGCATCTAATGTTTATTCATATAAGTTATCATTGTGTTAATTAATCGTTTGCTGTTTCAAGCTTATAAGATTTAATTTATTTGATTACTGATTACAACGTGATATATAAGATATCATAAATTATATCTTGTAATCATTTGAGCGATGAGAGACGCGGAACGTTTACCTGATGGTAAGTGATAAGCCCGCCCATAACAACGTGGCGTTAGTTAGCATGATACAGAGAGGCACAAGATGTTGAATCTCCTCAGCAATTACACTAGCTACAGCGCCCTTCAAACTGGAACGCAGTAATATTTGTGACCAGAAATTTAAAGAAACTCTGATGATATTTTAGAGTAAAATATACCATAGAGTATGTTCTTCTTTCTTTGTTTATATATACAGTACAAGATGTATGACATATAAATAGTATATTATTAGAACTAAATATAACAAAGGACATTTTAAGATATTCCAAAGGTCATTTTATTAACTTTAATATAAAATACAAAGAATAATTAAAAATACTGGGAAAATATATTTAAGCATGCAATAAAATTTTTTAATTAAATGCCTTTTTGATAAATAAACAGCCCAATTAGCGTTCACGATACTGGGACTCGAGATTTTCTGTGATGGGTCAAGGGAGGTAAGTGCTGTATGCTGTGCTGTTTATACGTCTGCGTATAAACTAGTTAGGATGATATATATTCCAACACATTGTGCTCGTCATCTTGAGACGTAAGATGTAAAGTTTTATCAGAGATTTATATAGATCAGTTATGTCATTAGTTACAGCGCCTTTCAAACCGGAATAGTATATTTAGTGAAGTACTGTTTGGCGAGAGTGTGATGTGAGAGTGTGAGATGATGTGAGTGAATTTTCTGGTGATAGAACTCTGTTGCCGGAGACCGTCTGGGTAGCAACCACCTCAGTGTCTATTTCTGCCGTCAAACACTACTGTGCAAACATTACTGTGTTCCGGTTTGAAGGGAGCTGAAGCTAGTAAAATTACAAGGGTCAACGACATTTTATGTCTCAAGGCGACGAACACAATGTGGTGCTAGGTATCTCATCTTAACTAGCGCCACATTGACATGGGGTGGCTTATCACTTATCATCAAGTGAACGTCCTACTCGTCTCGTAGCTTCTCAGAATAACAAAAAAATACCGCCGGTAATTAAATAGCAGTTAAAGGGAATAAAACCGATATGTCATTCTATAAATCGACAAAAAAAAATCCTATGTGACCTACATGAGATTTATTTGGGTCAGATGGACCAGTTACGGTCAAATTAGGTCGGCAAATATAATCTGTACGTTTGCTCGCCGGCCGAGGACATTTTCAGTCAAAGGAGGCCAATATTAAAGCGGAAGTTTTGATTTAATAGTATCGTTTTATATATACTAGTTGTTCCTCTCCCGGATTGGTAACCATAATATAAATTTAGACATGAAATTTGTCTGAAATATTTCTTAAGAGCAACCGCAACCGCAAGCTGTAACCTCACCTGCTCGTGGTTCACTCTACTAATCAACAAATGAGGCTCTGAATCCCAACAGCCCGCATTGGGACAACGTGGTGGGAGATAGCCGAAATCTCCCCATATGAAAGTACAACGGACGATCTCTAGTGCATGGCGATTTAGGAAGCTACGTTGAGGGTAAGTTGGTGAGAAGTCGCTGGATAGGGCAGGACCGACCGATGTGAAAATCGTTGGCAGGAGGACTATGTCCAGCAGTGGAGGGCTATCGGCTGAAGAAAGAACCGCAACCGCAAATGCCTTTCTGTAACAACCACATAAATAATACGAAATGAGAATGTTTATAAAAGTTAATTAGAAATAAAATGATGAAGGATCCATGAAATTCAAAGAATAAATAGTCTATAACCATCTACAAATCATTCAGCGTCGAATGCTCATGTACCCATGTCGATACGTTCACTAGTTTCCCAGTGACTGGCGAACAAACATAACCCATTTTTATTATATATAGAGTACAGATTTTAGCAAAATAATGTAATTTATTCAAAAAGAAATATTTACATTCTTAATGGATTTTTGTATACGAAATTTATTGTGAGTTGTTTTTGTAACAGCAAGTAAACGAATAATTTGAAAACTGTTGTTAATTTTGCATTTTTTTTATTCAATTAAGCAACGAGACGAGCGGGACGTTCACCTGAAGGCGAGTGTTGCGCCTGCGCAAAACAACGAGACGCTATTTAAGATGCCATACACAGCACTGCATTACGTCCGTTGCCTGAGACATAAAATGTTGAGTCTCGTTACCCTAGTAATTATACTAGCTACAACTCCCTTCAAATCGGAACACAGTAATATTTGCACAATACTGTTTGTCAACAGATATAGGAGCTTCGGTGGTGCCTCCTTAGACGGTGTCCGGCAACAGAGATCTACCACCAGTTGATGTTAACTTCTGGTGAAGTTGATGATGAAGTACGCTCTATCGAATACTATGCTATGAGAAAACTTTATCTTATATTACTACTGTAACTTTGCGTAACTGTTTCAGCAGTGGAAGTTTAGTACTAAGGTGTTACCTAACCAATATCTTACTATTTAAACTTTGTCCTCGTGCTATGGGCTACATCTATTACCTCCTTAAATGTACCTACTACCACAGCGGTGCCTATTTCTGCTGGCGAAATGTAGTATGCAAAAGTTACTGTCTTGTGGTCTGATAGTCATTGTAATTACTGAAATTATTAGTGTAAGGAAATTTAACATCTTATGTTTCAAGGGCAACGAACATAATATGGTGCAATGTGTGTTAAAGTAGATGAGGATTCCTCTTCCTCTTAATGCGAAAATTCCAAATTTTTTTAAAAAACCTTTTCCTCGTCCGTATGATTTTTTTTTCATTAAAACAAAAATCGTCTTCTTTTTATATAAAGGAATTCGAGGAGGAAAGGTTTTTTTCGTAATTGGAGAGGCTTAATAAATATGTATTGCCTAAAAAGAGTATTTATGATCTTCCCAAAATTTATGTTCTTCACAACTACTTTCTCCACAAAGCTAGGGTATATCGTCCTAACTAGTAAGATCCAGAGAGAACAGACATAGATCTCGTTCGTCTCGTAGTTTCGAGAAGAAGAAGAACAAGGACAAGAAGAAGAAGGAGAAGGAGGAAGAGGTGGCGGAGGAGGGGAAGGTGGGGGGGAGGACAGGGGAGGGGAGAAGAAAATTACGCGACCTCGTTGTTCATGTAATCGTCGGACCACCTTATAGGGAGGGGATCCTTTCAACACTATCTACCAATACGCAGCCGCCAGTCGAGAACCTTACTGTCCTATCGGCCGTTAGTCCTTCGAGTAATGTGCTCTGCCCACTGCCATTTAAGTCTAGCAATCATTTCGGCTATATCGGTGATCTCAGTTCTTCTGCGCTACTTAAGTTCAACTTAGTCATAATGTTATTTCTCTTCTCGTTGTAAGATGTAGAACAATCAGGTTTAGGAATTGCTACCAGGGCGATCTATCGTCGAACAGAGAAATTGTTAAAGCTTATTTGCATCCGCCCCGAGGATATTTTAGATTGGATTTGCTGAGAATACTCCGCTGTAATTACTCGGATAACGTTTCACGAGCTTTCGGAATCAGTTTACTCAGTGGACTGCATAAAATTAACCACGTAGCTGCTAAGTTGTTAAGTTTCTACTGTACCATGATATTAATGTGTAATTAAAATCACATCCCGTAATAATATGGCGGTAGTCCCATTCCGTATTACGTTGCGCATCTGCAACGGAATGCATTTCTGTATCTATATTACAACTAGTTGTTCCCGGCATCGCTGGTCGTAACACCCTCGCATCTATCTTGGGTAAGGAATTTTGTAAAATCCATTCTTAGCTGACCTCTAAATGGCAGAAACAATATATTTACCAAGTTTTGAGTGTTTACGTCTAATAGTTTCGAAGATCTCTCGACGAGTTAATTAATCTTTGGATATTTTCTATATAAAGGCTGAAAACGATGTCTTGAGATTTAATGTTGTTATGTTTAATGCTGATAATCATTTGAACAAGTTATCACAAGTTGCTCTGTGTGATCAAATCAGGAATGAGATCTGCAGAAGAACAAAAGTTGTTGACATACTATCACAGCGACACCGGTTAGTCAGAGAGGGTACTCCCTCCGCGACTCCACCTTGGCTGCAGAGGGCAGTATAAAACCGCCCCTGCAGCCTGGCCGCAAAGAGCAGCTTAAAGCCGCCCCTGCGACTCTAGGCCGGTCCAGTGAGCTCCAGTTATCCAACCGGTACTCGAATCTGGAGCGGCCGCTTCGATCGGCTCTTCGCCGCGGGCCGGCCGAGTGGGTTCCACTTCGCTTCACCGGGTGTCGGTCCACAGTTACTAAGCCCCTCTGCCACGACAAGGCGGAAGCCGTTGGAGGGATCGTTTATAAGGGTTCATATGGGGGGACTTGGGCCATTTCACACCACGCTGGCCCAATGCGGGTTGGTGAGAATTAAATAGTGATTTGTGTGAAATTATGAGTCATTGTTTTCTGTAATAGCTGTGAGTTCTCATTTGAATATATGTAAAAAAAAACAAGTATGTATTAACATACGGTAAATGTGTTATAGTTTCAGTTTCAGATCCTAGGTTAACCTTAAAGCCTTTCTTCAAAGAAACAATGAACCAATAGAAATTTACATCAGCTCGAATGTTACTTAAATTCGCTAATTAAGAATTTAACTGAAAATGTAAAAAAATAATTACTATTTTAATTAAACTCATCGTGTTAGCGAACCCTTTGTTTCGAGTGTTAAACGTAATTCGAGCAATTGTTTACTGGTACACACCAAAGTATAATATTTTGTTTTAATAATTTACGAGGCTCTCGTTTGAGAGACTTTAAAGAGGCTGTAATGTTTAATTGGTGTTAGGAAAATAAAACAATACCTTTATGAAACAAGAATTGTCTTATTACACAAAGTTAGTTAAAGATAAAGTCGATTCTCAATTATCAACACCTAGATCAAAAAAAAAATTAATAAATGAAATAGCTGTTCTATTGTTCCTATTGCTGTTGCTCAGTGTATTCACCCAGGAGACAGTTGAGATTCTTTATCTGAGATATCTATCATAAAAACCAAGAGTGGGTTCCCGTATACACGGACGTTTATTTCCTTTATGCAAATAAACAATGATATGAGCAGGATGTTCATCTGATGGTAAGTAATCCGCCTGCCCATAACAACGCGCCGCTAGTTGGGACTATACTCTGCACCACATTGCGCTCGTCGCCTGAGACATAACATGTTGGGTCTCGTTACTCCAATAATTACACTAGCTACAGCGCTTTTCAAACCGGAACACAGTAATGTTTACACACTAGTGTTTGGCGGAAGAAATAGGTGCTACGGTGATACGCACTGTAACCGTCTCCCCTTTTTAAATTAGTTGAATTATAAATAAACCCTTAAACAATATTTAGGATTTCTTATAATCTTATTTTACTGACCCGGATGATGCATACTATTCTTTTTAGTGTTATTAATGTTTATGTTTTGGACATTAATTAATTATAATAATTTGTGATCGTCTCGATTAGGACCTTGTTCTACTTTGTGTTTATAGTAATATTCAGTTCTTTTAGGTTTAAATAGAAGGATGAATATTTGTTAAGATGGTCTGATGTCGTTCGTGTGGTTTATTTTCTTATTTATAATCCCTTCACGCTTGTAAAGGGCTCCTCACCTTGTTACGGGTTTACAATATTTATTAATTCTTAAGACCCCGACACAAGTGTTTAAGTTCGGATTCTCACATTTTTTAAAAAAGTGTGGGGATGGCATACGGCTGCAGTAAACAGACCCCGCCGTATGCGGTGACCGCCAACCAAATACTGCGTCCCTCGAAACAGGGTGAGTTTAATTGACCTCGGACATGATCCAGAGCAAGGTTTACTGGCGAACCAGTAGAAGAGCACTAGGTACATTGTTAGTGCGTAAACACAAACTGTGATCAAATTGCGCATGGCAATGTGAGTAGGCATCTCACGAGATACAACCGTAACCAGATACACAGTGAATGTTAGCGTATATTCTAGGACACATAATAGACATAAAGGGTACTCTGACCCATAAGATTAGTCCTTATACGAGCCACCACGTTCACCAGCCAGGTGCACTTGCAGACGCATTGTAAGGTGTTGGAATTGACATCACCACCAATTACGTAGTCAGCGCGGATCGCAATCCGCGGACTGCATTCGAGAGTTCATAGCTCGCCTCATAGGATGGCAAAGCGATTACATCGCAGCCTTGAGTGATCGCTATGAGCCATTAGGCATAGTCTTTGTCACTGAGTAAAATGAAGTTTTGATCAAGTTTGTCTCGCCCACCGACAACTCGCCACATATCTTAAAAGATGGGGAGCTATTGAGGCCTTCTTTTGCAAAATTCATAAAATAGGGAGGGCAGGCAGGCTGCAGCCCCGACATTAAGGGACCAGACTAAGAAAAATCTAATAAGATAGAGTGTCAAACCATAGTGCGAGGCGCAACCTCCAAAGGTGACATTTAACGAATTGATCGTCGAAGACGTCGTATCACTGAACTGCGACAGACATGCAATCGACTATCATCGGTGCACATAATCATGAAAGGCGCACAAGACATCACAGCAGACAACAATATCTTGCAAAAATCATCAACCAACCGAATCCGTAAGACGCTTCAGTTCAGTAACGGTGCAAACGTCACGCTACCACAAGACGCAATATCAATATTTGATAAGCATTGAGGCCATAGCTCGCATCCGCTTCCGCTACCTCATAATGCATCGACACAGTTCGAGTCGACTTTGGAATAAACAAATATTATTAAACACGACGTGTCATAGTAGCAAGCCATTAAGATGCCAGCACCCATGTATCATAGAGTGGAAGACATGGTTCCGAGTATTTAAATATCACCGAAGTGCTATCTAACACTCTTCCCGAACCGGAGTATAATCAAGTAGTTACTTAAATAACCACCGACTACACCCGGCTGGTATCTCATCTTCTTCACCGACTTTATGTTATATATTAATTTTACCATCCACCATTTTACACGGTTTCGAGCCCGTATATTTTATAAATAAAATTTTTTAAAGACCTTCACACTCTTATTGGATCATACTCATATTGTATCATAAGACATTATTATTTGCATTTTCATATTTCTCCGGGATTCGAACCGATATATCCTTTATAACTCATCACTAGAGACTTTCACACTCTTATACTTTCACCATGTAATCACATCTGTATTTTTATATTTTTTAGGATTTCAATCGGTATACTACACAGTACACCATCCCTATACATCTTTTCAGTATGTATTGGAAGTCAATAGTAACCTCCAATCGATATTTCAATCAATTTGCACGAAGCAAATTTTTACATTCGACACGTACGCAGTACATGTCCGGACGGCCGTCTCTCGGCCGCCCCATGTGTACGTAGGAGCGCGGGTATGCGTCTCCGCCGCCCATACAGCCGGTCGATACACGAACTATTCCTTATTACGTCCTTAGGGCGTTTACCGAACACTCAACTATTGGCCTTTAACTTTTTCACTTATTATAATGGATCTTTTTCAAATTTAACTCCTTTATATATTTTCGTAGACTTAGATTAAAGTTTGTTTTAAATATTTTTGTACGGTTTAGAAACACATGTATTTTATTCTTTTAACTTTTGCTAAATTATATTTTTAATTTTATAAATTTTGATAATTTTTATTTGAGCCATTTAAACGCTCTTATTATTTAATATTTTTTTTTATAGAATCATTAATTTATTTTTATAAATTAGTGTATTTCGTTACACTACCTAGACGGCTTCCGGCAACAGAGATTTTCCACCAGTAAACAGACATACCACCAGTTATTAGAGACCTACCACCAGCATGTCCACGGAAGCTGTTGCTTTTAGATTATATCGGTTACCACAGAAAGTTCATCTTCTCTGGAAGCTCTTTAGGAATCAAACCCGCGTCTCTTCTACACGTATAACGTTTGACCGTTTTACAAACCGAGCTATCACTGTTTCTCGTAAACGTATATTTTATAGGATATAATGTTGGCATATTATTGTTTCTTACCTAATAGGTAAATTTATAAATAAATAAATTAAAGTAATAAATTTCGTTACATGAGTTTTTTTTTTTATATTTAACAACACTTAGTACCTGTCCATAACAACCTTGCGCCAGTTAGGATGTTATACACTGCACCATATTGCGCTGGTCGCCTGACACATAACATGTTAAAGTATCGTTGCCCAACTAATTATAATATATATATCGCTCTTCGACCTGAAACAATAATGTTTGCATATGAGTGACGGTAAAACTGGCGCTATGGTGGTACCCACCTAGACCGTTTCCAGCAACAGAAAGCTACCATTAGTAAATTTACTAGCTACGCCACCATCAATACCGGAACACAGTAATACTTAATTCCAACGTATTAAACAGCTTATCCATGAAGATAATGACATTAATTAGTAACGCAGTTATTACATGTTTAATGGATACGAAAATCCAAATCCGATTAATTGATTACACCATTACCTTAACGATCTCTGAGTAAGTACGGGACGAGTATTCCTATTAGTTGTTACTTATCGCTAATATAACTATATATATATAAATATATATATATATATATATATATATATATATATATATATATATATATATATATATATATATATATGTATATATAACAATATAAGGGGTTCCGTACAACAACTCGAGGGGGTCAAGCCAATTTCACCTTCTCGCGGTGCACCCTGCTAATTACAAACGAGGTTCTGGCTACAAACCCGCTAGCCCAATGCTGGCATATGAACCACCTCATACTACGGTCTATGTTGCCAGGCGGTACCGGTGGCCACGTGACTGTTACGGACGTTTTCAAGGCGCCGGACACCAAGGCAGCGCAGGATCGATCGATGTGGAGATCTTTGGGCGAGGCCTGTCACTTAATGGACGTCTATCGGCTGATGATGATGACGATGGTTAATGAAATAACGTTTTTGTGACTGTTCATAAATATCAGTTTTTATCTAGTAAGTACTTTGACAGATCTGTCCTAGGTTAATAAGAATACGATTAAGGTAAGGTAGAAACTTGCGTAGAATACTACTGTAATGGTCTGTAAGTTTTCAGTCTTTGCGAGTAGGGGTCCTTTACGTTTTATAAATGACCATTGGGGGATTTTTGTGGGTTGTAATGATAGTAAAGGAGAAGGAGAAGGAGAAGGAGAAGGAGAAGCAGAAGTAGAAGGAGAAGGAGAAGGAGAAGGAGAAGGAGAAGGAGAAGGAGAAGGAGAAGGAGAAGGAGAAGGAGAAGGAGAAGGAGAAGGAGAAGGAGAAGGAGAAGGAGAAGGAGAAGGAGAAGGAGAAGGAGAAGGAGAAGGAGAAGGAGAAGGAGAAGGAGAAGGAGAAGGAGAAGGAGAAGGAGAAGGAGAAGGAGAAGGAGAAGGAGAAGGAGAAGGAGAAGGAGAAGGAGAAGGAGAAGGAGAAGGAGAAGGAGAAGGAGAAGGAGAAGGAGAAGGAGAAGGAGAAGGAGAAGGAGAAGGAGAAGGAGAAGGAGAAGGAGAAGGAGAAGGAGAAGGAGAAGGAGAAGGAGAAGGAGAAGGAGAAGGAGAAGGAGAAGGAGAAGGAGAAGGAGAAGGAGAAGGAGGAGGAGAAGGAGAAGCAGGAGGAGGAGGAGAAGGAGAAGCAGGAGAAGCAGAATGAGAAGCAGGAGGAGGAGGAGAAAGAGAAGCAGGAGGAGAAGCAGGAGGAGGAGGAGAAAGAGAAGCACGAGGAGGAGGCGAAGGCGAAGGCGAAGGCGACGGCGAAGGCGAAGGCAAAGGCGAAGGCGAAGGCGAAGGCGAAGGCGAAGGCGAAGGCGATGGCGAAGGCGAAGGCGAAGGCGTAAATAAATAATAAAGAACGTTTATCCACAGCGGCGTCGCTACGGTACTTTTGTTATATATACTATATACACAGGCCACATATGCATTGTAGTATACTTAGTACAAAAAAGTATTAATGAAGTTCAACCTTACTGTTTCCCTTTTCGTAGCGTATTCAGTGGTTTATTTATTACCTTTCCTTCTTGAGACAAACAAAATTTAAGTTGCCCCCCGAACTTTGTCCCTTAGAATGTTTTACCTCTTAGTATTTTTCGGAACTTGCGAAAGTTTCAATAACATTGATCAATATTCAATTACTTTGTTTTGTTCTAAAGGTAGTGGAGTGAATCAATTGGGATTTATTTGGAAAACTACTTCTGTTTCATCTTTTTTTAATCTTATTCAGCGACAAGACTAGCGGGATATTCACCAGATGGTCAATGATACCCTTAAGCCCACAACAATGTTGCGTTATTTAGGATGATATACACCGCACCAAATTGTACACATCGCCTTATTAATAAGATGTTGAATGTCTTTACCCCACTTATTACACTAGTTACAGCGCCCTCTTTATCGGAACACAGTAATGTTTGCAAGTTTCTACTTTACGACAGAAATAGGTCCTGTAGTGGTATTTACCTAGACGGTCTCCGGCAACAGAGACCTACCTTCTAAAATAATGCCCGCTTATATAATATATCGCTTGTGTTTACTCTTTCTTAGTTTTCTTTGATTGATTTAATTACAACAGTTCCAGAAGATGAATATACCTTATTACTTTTTTTTTGTATCTATATTTTCTTTCATTTTCTTGTTTATTGCTTTATTTAAACAAATGTTATTTGTTAAATAATATCAAATTAAATTTTAGAAGTTTCAAGCGTCAGGTAATTTTACTGATATCTTCGCTTGTTACCTTTTATAGGTATATGTGTATTAGAGACGGTCCGGATGAGTTAATGTTAAGTATATTTAATCAATTGGTTATCGTTAATTTTTATTAATATCTAGTACATACTTTGCACAGGTGATAAAATATTAGGTATGTTAACCTAATATTAACTTACATGTGGTTATGATGGAATAACTGCTTGTTAGAGTGAAGAAATTGGTGGAGATACATATGTGAAGATTCGTTAGTTACTATTGTAATTTACGTTAGAATGCTATAAATAATGTGAGTTGTTTTTGTAACAATTCTATTATTCTTTAATATAAAAACTAGATGTGATAAATAAAAACAAATGTATAAAATTATAAAAAAATATGAAATAGTTTGAGTTTTCTAAATAGTCATTTAAATATTAAATTTTATTTATAAGTAGTGGTAGGTCTTTGTAGCCCGGGACCATCCAGGTAGGTACTACAGCAACTTCTATTTCTCCCACAAAACTGTATTCTGGTTTGCAGAGTGATGAAGTAATGGGACCTGACATCTTATGTCTCGAGCCCTCGAGTACAATGTGATGCTTTGTATATCATCCTAATCAAAAAAAAAACATTTCTTTTTATCAGCCAGACAACGCCCACTGCTGAGAATAGACCTTACTCAAGAAGCCTCATTGAGGAGGAATTGGGCTTTAGCACCACCACGCTGGCCCAGTGAGGGTTGGTGGGTGGTCAGAGTCATATCTGTTGTTTAGCAGGGTGCACGGCATGCAGGTGAGGTTGATTTGAGCTCCGTAAGATGTTAGGGGAAACTCCTTACACCCTCTAAAAAATTTGTGTAAATGTTTAATTTAAAAGTATGATTACCCGAGAGTTTAAATTGAAAGTTTATGGAAGCACTTGAAACTTTTGGAATAAGGCATTTATAATATTACTGACTTACTTCTAAAGTTTTTGAAGCTTGTTAGAATGAATATTCTGAATTAATTGTTTAGAAAGGGGAAATAGGGCTTCTTGTACGAATTTGGTTAAATAATTATTTTGTAATTATACGATGAGAAAAACTCAAGACATTGTCTAATACCACATTCATTATATAATTTACTAAACAACGAAACTAATTTTTATACATAAAAATGTTCTCTAATATGTTTGATAATAATATCTGCTAAATTTTAGGTTCATTAAAATCAAATCAAATTACTGTTTCAGATAGTTAGGACAGTTTTTTTAGATTCGTACTGTACTATTAAATATGGTTAAAAAGTAGTATAATATATGGATAGTACAAGATTACTATAGTTATATACCTTTTAAATTGGAGCGGTTAAAGAAAACATACATCTGTTTGTGTTAAGAGATTTCCGAACATTGCAAGTAGTTGATTTAGGACTTCTAAGTGTCTCTTGTTTGACTCCTTTACAACCCTGTTAAAGAGGTAAGGAAAGGAACACTACATGTAACAGATTTGTTTTTGATTATCTTTTCCTGTATTTTATGTATTCACTTCCAACTATCTCAACTTAAACTAAACGTATTTTGTTAACAATTTACGAGTTTCCTGTTATGTCTATAACAATAAGAATAGCTGAGGATCGAATTGATTTTCATAATTTGATTAATAAACTACTGTTTGAAGATACTGCACTTCATGATGATGATGTTATATCTAAAATGGAGAAAAACAAAACCATAGTTATTCAATTAAATTATCCTAGTTTCAAACAATATTTATTTTGTAAGAAAAGACAGAGAGAGATAATTAAAGTCAATATTAAAAAGAGATACATAGGTATGTGTTAGATGTAGTTATTTTAGATACATACACACTCAAATCTTATTTATACTTGTAAATGGAAACATAATTGACAAAGTTATCAATATATTTATATATTTGTTTATTCTTAACGTTACAGTTTCTGCTGAGAGCACAGAGTACCGACTTAATGCCATAGAGGTATTTTCTGCTAATCAGCTCAGGGGAAGAAGTAAACTTTGCGTGTAGGAGTAAAAAAATTTAATTGACTACAAATTACAAACACATACATCATAATACATATACATACACATATCCACATAGGTATACTTTTACATACATGTATAAGTTATAACATAATTATTTCATGGGTTCCCTACGTCCCGTAAAAAACGGTTTGAATATAATGACGTAAAATTTCTAGTTATGATATTCTGGTTATCCCTATCTTAACTTATTATAAAAATATTAATTCATAAATGTTAACTGGAAATAAAATGACAGAACTAACTTTGAACTATAGTAATATTTACTTGTAACAACAAGAATAGTATATCCTAGTGCATGAGCGCAATAAATCCAGGTTGCACTGCCTTTGTAAGAAAGAAATATAATTCGTTTTGTGAAAACCGAAAACTCAAGTTTTAGACAGGAAAGTATCTTGTTGTATTATTTTGTGTTCTTGAATATTTCTATCAATTATAAAAATTACGTCCGTTACAGAGACTAGGAGTATACTACTTTTTAATAGAACGAAGGAGGGAAAGATCAGTTATCTTGGCGATAAATGGCCGGGTAGAACCGAGCACAGAGGTCGGTAATCTGTGAATCGCTGGTCACCGAATGAATAAATCTGTCTGATTTAATTTTGTTCGGCGAAGCGATAAAATGAATAGTACGCTAAGTCATCATCATCATTGAATGCCATCTGCAAACTAAAATTGGACTTTCAGTTGAAGAAAACTAAAAGAATGGCACAGGATCATTAAAGTTTTCTGAATAGTACGTCGTAAGATAGTAAATGATACGCCCGCCTTTTAAAAATGTAGTACCAGCTTTTTTTTTTCTTAATTTCTTCTGTCTCGGGTCAGAGTTCTTATCTATATAGATAATTATTGCATAAAAGAATTTACACACTTATTTAGAATTATTTCTATTTACAGTTCTCTGTGCAAGCTATTTACAAAATTTTAGAATCTTGTTCCTAATTTCCTTATTGCTAATTAAATAACTCAATTTTCTTATATGTATTTTCGTGTCTAACTCTATTTCTAAATCTATTCGTTATTTTCTGAATATCGAACACTCCACAATCAGGTGTATGACTGTATCTTCTTGTAAGGGATCGCAGAGATAAGCTTGACTATTCTTGCACTTGAAACGAAACGTACTCCGATAATCCTCCATGACCTTTCAGCACTTGCTTGAGTAACGTGTCTATTTTTATTTCTTTTATGAGTCTATATGCCTCAATGGCATCCAGAAGAAAACGCTTTGTGATCTCTCTTACCTTCTTTATAGCGTTGATTCCATTCATCCAACGGATACGGATTTGACGACGTAGTACTAGTTAGGATGAGGCTGTGCTGGTCATCATGAGACAGAACATATTAAGTTTTGTTATCATTGTAATTTCACTATCTTTCAGCTAGTACAACGCCTTTTAATTGAGAACACAGTAACGTTTGCATACTATGTTTGCCCATAGAAATTGGCGCTGCGATGGTTCCTACATAGACCCTCTCCGGCAACAGAGGCCTACCACCAGTGAAATGATAACTTAAAATAACTTACTGTAGTCCCAAACAAATATTATAATGTAAACAATAATTATACCTTAAATATTTCTAATTGAAATATTATAAGGTCTGTTTAATACATATACTATGGTCAATTTTGACCAGTGGACGAAAAAGGTTGTCGAGATGAAGTGATAAAAAAAAACAGTAAATCTTATTACTATTAACATAGATTTTTTCTTGTTCGTAATATGATGTTAAATTATTATTACAATAATGTGTAAATGGTGGTGGATAGAGGCGGTCATGGCTCTTAGAATCGAGGAGTACAACTTGAGGGATGAGTATTATATGCCGTTGTTATATTTATACATGTTAGGATATCGTACGAAATATTCTTGTGGTTTATACTATTTTAAAGGATCAATTTTACTATAATATTTTAGTATAATATTAAATATTTATTGCAAACCCTTAACCGGGGTTCAATGAACAAAACCAACAAAATATATACGCGTTGATTTCGTATATTACTTCCGAAAGCTCAAATATTGAAGATATACAAACACGAACTTTTAGTTATAAGTAGCAGTATAAAGCGTGAGCTTTGGACTGTTTTGTTTAGTTTGCAGGAACGTTATTGCAGTTGCAGCTTAGCGAAGAACTGCCTGCTCTAATCGCTTGTATTTCAGTTCAGAGGTCACACATAGTGGGATTGAATCGCGAGTATTTTATCTAACCTACCCACGAAACACGAAAATATGTTCCGGTGGTAGGGCGCTGTAGATAATATAAAAGCTGATTTGTTAGATAACAATCTCTGTATACAACAATCTCTGTAACAATAGTTTAATCTCTGGATATATGTATATTTAGAAATATATACATAGAAAATATCAAGAGATTCATTGACTGATCGTGAGATCTCCGAAACTATTAGATGTAAAGGCTTAAAATTTGGTAGAGATATTTCTTCTGCTGTTTAGTGGTCAACTAAGAAAGGACTTATCAAAATTCCTTCCCCAAAGGGCGTTGCGGGGCTGTTAGCAAAACGGGCGGGGAACAGCTAGTATCTTATATGTCAAAGCGGCGAGGTATTCAAACTAGATTACGTGATCGTTTATCTCATCTTCATTATCAGGCGAAAAACGTCCACTGCTGGCCATAAAACTCCCCTAGATGCCGTGCCATTCGGTTCCGCGCAAGTGTCACTCGTATAACGAACGAACTTCCCCTTTTGGGTCGGTTAAAAAGATAGTAAAATTTGCTGTTATATGTACAAAACAAACTGTAGACAATATTTAAATAGTTAAATATTCTCTTTGTATAACTCAACAATCGCTTGCACTTGCTGCAAGGAAATGAAACGGCAATAAATCTTGGCATAGCCTTATGAAAGCCGTTCCCACTGCAATAAACGTTGATACAGATTTGAATCTGGAGAGTTATTATAACGCAGCGTAACAGCAATACTGAAAGGAAGATATTAAATTTTACATATTACTGCAGTATAATCTTTTTTCAATTGCTTTGGGACGAGGGGGTCGTTCGCCTGATGGTATATATGTCTCCAATAACAGCTAGTAACGATAACATATACTACACATGCTTGTCACTTAAACTTGTTTGTTAGAAACTTGCTATAATATATACTACGAAGTGCTACGAATGACTGCACAAACGTTTATGACCAAGGATTCTACAAAGGTTCTTGTTTTCATTCGATATTATGATCTCTTGTTGAACCATGTACAATAAAGAACAATTGTAAAAATAAAGAAAATGGTACATAATTTAAATCAGAGTTCACCAAAGGAAATTTATTGCTTCATATTAGACGCCGAGCGCGGTTTATTTACCGCTCCTTCATTTCTCGTAACAAGCAAATCTTGTTTGTTTTTACAGCGAATATAAATATGGTAATAGGGCTCAAGATAAAGCAGCAAAACAATGATATTACATGGCGAAACAGAAAAAAAAACGTCAACATTTTGTAGTAGTTTAGCGTAGCTGTACTGTAACATTGGCATAAGTTTACATGTGTACGTATCTCGGAGACAAGCGAGACATTATAAGCTGAAACTTTTAACTAAAATCTAAAATTACTATATTTTTTTGACCATAGATGTTTACATTATTACGTTAGCGTGGTACGGGCATGTTGCGCGGAGGGATGAAGGACATATAACAAAGAAAGTAATGAGAATGAATGTGGATGGTTATAAGAGTAGAGGATGACCGAAGAAAGTGTGGATGGATTGTGTGAAAGATGACATGTGTAAGAAGAGTGTGAATTCAGATATGGCAGCTGATAGAGGGATGTGGAAGAGAAGTACATACTGTGCCGACCCCACATAGAATGGGAAAAGGGCAGGAGGAAGGAACGAAGGAAGATGTTTACATAATTCCCTAGGAAAGCAATATCTAATATATTCTCTTCTAACAGTCAAAATACAACTTTACAGAGCTATTTTAGAAATATTTTACAAAACGAGGTTATTACTGATTTAGTAAGACTTTTTTAGTTCTACAGCTGGTTTCTTCATTCTAGTAAACCTTTTTTTCTATCTAGGGTTAGAATTGATTTACCACCAAAAAACAACTTCTAAAAGGTAACCAAAGAGAGAACAACTATTGGCAATAAACAGTAGCTTTTCAGCATACCACGCATACTTATGGAGCATTACTTTTGGAATAGCTTACGTTCTAGCAGGTCATACAAGTATGCTTAAATATAGCTTCATACACATAGATAGTCTTATAAACTTCTTCAGTGGTCTTTAAATATTTCCGTACGTTGACAGTGTTTTCCAAATAAATCATACTTAAAGTGCCACCATTATAACGGTACTTCATACTGCCGCCGGTACGTTTGTTGACTTGAGTATTTCAAGACACGCCTCCAACATTTATTTAAAACAAATTGTAAATATTATGATATGAAATAACATATAGTGTTATAATAACAAGTAGATTATGTACATAACTATGTAGTTTTTATATATACACTTCTGGTTTTAAGTCTAGTCTGCTGTTAGATTGTAATTGTTAAAATTATAAACTTAGATAAGTTTTACAATGTAAAATATTCATTCGCTGTACTACAGCAGTATTCATCTCCCAACAAACATAAATGTGCAAATATTACTGTGTTGCAGTTTAAATGGTATTGTAGGTAATAAAATAATTATAAAGATGCAACAGTCTACAACTATGCCTTAAGGGACGAGCACATTCTAAGCTATATGTATATCATATTCACTATTGTGATATAGTTATGGGCAGGCACATCACTTATCTTCAGATTAACACTCCGGTTGTTTAGACTCTTCATTAAATAAAAAAAACATATGTTTATGTAAACGCTTACATATATATGTCATAGATATTATTTTTAACATAGTCATATGGAAGGTTTTTCGAAATTGGCCAAATCCCCCATATGATGTGGAGATCTTTGTTGAAAGCCTATGTTCAGCAGTTGACGTCTATCCGATGATGATGGTTCTTTATAACGTAAACCATAGGTTTTTTATTAAAAAAAATAAAACTCGTGTTACTTTTATATTGAAACGGCTATGAATATATATTTTAGATATATCATAGAATTTATTTATGCAAGAATTTTCAGAGATTGAAGGTGAAATAAAGGTTTCAGATAGGTAAGGTTATGCTTTTGTACCATTTGTAGTTGACTCCAGTATATAGCTTGGAGTTCTCTGGTATGGTTCCGTAATGCATCAGTAAGTTTTTGGAGGCAGTTTGGTGTTATTTAAAACGGCTAGAATAATAACTATCTGTATAAAGCCAATCCACCGGTATAACGGCATCGATGTGGATATCCTACCTCACTTCTATATTATTAAGTATATTACTAACAAATGAAATTAAGGTTGTGTTAAAAAAAAACATTTTAAATATAAGTGAAAATATGAAAATGTACGTCATTATGCATTAAATATCTTTTTAACATGTTTTAAAAACGTTTTCACTAGGGGTTGCTGTGGTCTCGGAATAAATTGTTTTAAAGAGTCCCATTTTAAAGGGGTAATAAGCGAAGCAGCAGTTCTTTAGTAGCCGTTTTCAACAACTGAATATTATTATAAAATGTTTTCATAGATATTACGTTAATTGTGTCCTTTGTGAAGCGTTTAATAGTTAGCTTTGTATATGAGTGGTAAATAGTTTGATTCCGGATCGACATTTGGTAGAGTTTGAATATTGATAAAAGTTTTTTGTACTCCCCTAACCAGTTATCATCTTCTTTCCACGTTTGGCTTTATCACCAATTTCATTTATATGTAATTGCAACCAGTGGTAGCTTATTGTCAAATAGTACCAATATACTTCTATTTAGACAGGAATAGCAAATATTTATATATTGAAAACAGCTCATATATCAACAAATAAGAAAACTATGAACAACAAACATAAACATATTGGCGTGTTATATTATAAAATTTGTCTTTTTTTAATTGTATCTTATAAACGGGAATATTCGTAAGTTTCATATGAAATTATATCTGTGAAAATGAGCTTTGTTTCTTTGATTCTTTACAGGATAAAATTATTTTTGATATAATTATGGAAATGAACCAAATTAAATTTATGCTATAATTATTTTTAGATTCTGAGATTTCTACAATTTATTTGTATAATTAGTAAATGCTTTCAACCAAGCATACTGAGCTCCTTGACTAAATTTCGCCCCCGGCGATAAGCCGATTAAATGTAACGTAACAAACAGAGGTAGAAATTCATTACGTTTCTTCTTCCGTAGGATATATGAGTAAATTGGTGCCGTTTAAATAACTCCTATTTAAATGAATTGATTTAATCAAATACTAGAATAAACACCTAGGCTTTTGGGATCGCTAAACTACGGTCATATTTTAGATATTAAAAATAACACAACTTGGATTGTCTTTGAATTAACGGTCCTAGTATAATTACTTAAAACTTATTAGTTTAGTGTTGTTATTGCTGAAAAAATTTCACGTAGTAGTCAGATTTTCTTCGTTGTTTTTGGTTAGAAAGAAGTCCTGCTTAAATTACTGACTATCGTATTGTTGAAAAGAAGTTGGTCTTGAACACATAAGTTGGCTATAAATAATTTTTATCTTTCATTATATTTACAGATACATAGTTTAATTACTTCTTTGAAAAAGAAACTGTAGTTTTTCTTTGGCGTACTGTCTAGTTTTGGACTACCAGCAATAGCATGTAAGCTTTATTTTGTGTTGATTTGAATCGCGCTGTAGCATATAAAATTTCTAAAAGTAACAAGTAATATAATTATTGTATCATGAATATCTTATGTATTAAAATGCTACAGACGTTATCTTGGGTTGGGTTGTAAAAATTTTATTCTCTTTACTGTCAGGTATTTCTATTTGTCTCGTAGACGTCGTCATGTACGAGTATGTACAAATACAAGTTGTTTCGCGCCCGTTCTGCTGGCTGTAATATAAAATTAGATAGGAAATTCAGACTTGTAATTTGTCAGAAATATTCTCGTTCAACCGGCCGTCCCCTGGACTCCTTTTCGTTATTAATAATACCACCACTTTCTACGGGGACGGAAGTAATACCCAATTTTAGCTGACCTCTTAATGGCAGAGGCAATATCTGTAGCAAATTTTGAGTAATTACATCTAATAGTTTTGAGTCAATGAATCTCAGGATATCTCCTACATTTATGTACAAAAGAAACAAAAAGTAACATTGTTCATTTTATTTAAACACACATCTATAATAAAGCTGTTGTAGTATCTCTAGAACGTATAAATTGTTGGTAGACCGAATGTGGCGATCGTAATTTACTAAAGCTTTACCGCTTTGAGTGATTTACTGCTACAAACACGAATTGCGCTGCACATTGTACATGTATTCAATTACCTTCAAGTGTACCTATACATTTGCTACTGGTGTGTATATTCAACTTGAGAGTTCAAATATGTACTTATTTTTTTTATAGTAAACTATTCGTATATTATAAAAACCCTTTGTCGTATTAAAATTACATATATCTTTAAAGATTTATCCGGTAGTTCAAAATACAAGAAGACATGTAGTTGCTCCTACCAAACTACTTAAATTCCTTACCAAAGTCGTTAGGAAGAGGCCATTCACTCTATTCTATAATAAAAACCAGTTCTATAATATATATATATATAAACATAAATTAAAGTATCTAAATCACAATAAGAAAGATAGAAGTCGGAGAAGTTTGTAAATACGTTGAACAAAGGACTGAAAAAACAATATATATACATATATATATGAAATTTCCACCTATGTAGAGACTCATCACGATATCTCTGGAACCTTGAGGCCTATAGACTTCAAATTTGGTAAGAATATTCCTTTTTCTTAGTATATGTCAGCTTAGAAAGGATTTTACAAATTTCCTTCATCAAAAAGAGTTTAGGGGGTGTTACAGCTAGCAAAGCAAGCAAAGAATAGCTACTGAATATACTCGTATATATAATGTTTTCTTGATAGCATTGTATCATGTCACGGTTAAGGCAGTCTAAAGCTTTGATGGTGGATGAAAGGAGTAGATTGTTCCTTTAACATGCTCCAAATGTTGACGTTATTATAATGTTTTAATTGAAATCCAAATTTATTACTTTATAAACAAACCTTAGCTATTTATCTAAGAGTATTTCAATAGAAATAAATGTGAAACATCTAGTCGCCGCCGCATACTAAACAGCAACATCCAATTTTGTTTCATCGCGTTGAGCAGCCTTTGTCACCTTTAAACATTAATATATATTCGCGTATGTGTAGTAAGAAATGTAAAAGATCCACGTACGTCTGATGGAAAAGCTTTTAGACTTACCATAATACGTCGCGAACTAAGTACATTTACGTGTGAAACAACTTTATAAGAGGCATGAAAAACAGTGACACTCGCATGAATAATTAATTGGCCGTCGAATGTGGGGAGTTAGTGTTAAAAGATGTTCAGACGAGTAACGAATTATTCATTGACTTCTTCTGTTACGTTATCAAGTCTATTGTAATTTGTCGATAAAGAACTATCAAGCGAGATGATGAGCAGGGCATTCACCAATTAATAATTTCTACGTCACATTATTACTGCTATTAAAAATATTCAAACAGCATCACATTGTGCTTGCTTTACTAGATTCTATTACATGTAATCTCCATTTAATAACTACAATACGACTCATATCTGAATAACATATAGGTATATATTTGTACTCGTCTCAGTTACCGACTGCAGTATCTGAGAGGAGCACGACACTGATCTGAAGTCAAAAGTCTTCAACTTGTGCGTTTAGCTAATGTTGACATACGGAACCGAAACGTGACCCTTTACTTTGGGCCATATAAAAAGGCTCAGTCACTCAAATGGGCAATGGAGACTGCTATGCTTGGAGTTTCTCTGCACGATCGACTCAGAAATATGGAGATCCGCAGAAGAATTAAGGTCACCGATATAGCCTAAAAGATTGCTAGACTTAAGTGAGTGTGGGCAGAGTACATTGTTCTAAGGACCGACGGCCGATGATGCAGTTAGGTCCTCAAGTGGAGCCTGCGTACCGGTACGCGTAGTGTTGGGAGGCCTCCCACAAGGTGGACTGACGTTCTGGTGAGAACCGCAGGAATCCACTGGATGCGAGCAACGCGGGACCGATCGATGATCTTTGGGGAAGGTCTATGTCCATCCGTGCACGTCTATCGGCTGATAATGAGATGAGATGATATATATGTACTTCTGTTTGGCGGCAGAAATAGTGCATTTGTTAGCACTAGTTTATACTAGTGTATAAATATTGATACTGCACCTTTTTTCTATTATCAAATTAAGATCTGGAGAGATAAGAGAAAAAGATTTTTTTTTTTTATTGAACGTAGTGACTAAACAATGTTCACCTGGTGAAGTGATACGTCTGTCTATAACGATATAACGCTATTTGGGATGATATACACCATATTAAACTGGAACACAGTAATGTTTGCAGATTACTGTTTTGCGGCAGAAATAGGAGCTGCGTTGGTATTCAGACGTTCTCTGGTAACAGATACCTAATACCTGTTTAACAGAATCTCTAGCAGTCTGGTGCTATTAGTTAAGATAAAAGGAAGTAATGAATGACGAACTAGCAAAAGTCGTAGACCGCTGCTGGATGCAGGAAGTGTAGGACCGAACATAGTCGAGATCCTTGATGAAGGTTTTCCGGCTGATGTACTCGTGTCTAATGTAATAAAACTGTTATTTTTATAATTTTGTATAAAAGACTTATTAATCTTTAAAATATCTCCGATCTTTTACTGTTTATATAGTAGTATGTATTTCAAGTATAAATTTATCAAACCATCATTAGTATAAACAAAGCCAATTTTTCTAGTTCACCTGTTATCTTTAACAGGTGAACTAAAAAACTTTAACAGGAACTAAAAAATTGGGGTGTAAGTAAGTCCGCCTAACATCTTACGGAGCCCAAGTCATTACTTGCAAGCGGCGCATCTACCTACCCACATGGCCAGTGTGGTGGGGCTCCACTCCCCCTCAGTGGGGCTATGCTCGGCAGTGGACGCTGTTCGACTGATAACAAGAACTAAAGAAATAAAAATTTAAGAGGCACCTTTGTAATTTTATCAACGAATCTTATCAGGGGTTTAATATAATTGGAGATCAACACTATAAAAGTAAGGTCATCTATAAGTAATCTTAACAGTTTAGTTATAAAATATTTGCAGACTTTATTGGTAAATCCATAATTAAGAAAGCAGGCTTAGTTATAACGAGATACGGTTATTATTCAGATTTTTCCGTTGTGCGAAATTTATTAAGGTAATATAACATTATAACTTATTATAAGAGTACACAAAGATTCACTTATAAAGAGTACATTTCGTAAAATCTCTAGAAAGTATTTGCTTAGACTTTGCAATATTATTTTTTTATAGTATAATTCCTAATGTCATTGTCAAGAGAAAGTACTATTTTATTTATAACAAGTTAACATTGGACCTAGATTTCACGCGATAATAGTGACAATGAGTCCGAAGAAGTATTTCCGCTTAGACTTGACCCCAATTTCACAATGTTAAGTGACAATGATGCCATGGTTAAGCATACTCGCTCAGAAAAATCCAACCCTCATATGTTCACAATTGAAATACTAAGATGCTGCTATAGCGGTAGATTCGCAATGGTACCTTTTTTATCGTCGGTGTATTTTGCTTCGGGGGGCAAGACAAGGTTATGGGGGGCTTCTACCCACTAAAATCCCTCGGTGGTCTCCCTCAGTGCATAAGGAGGGGATCCGGGATCTCCTACAGAACATACCAGTGCCCCCCTGCACTCTGGCTAAAACATTTCACAGAAGGGTCTACAGCACCTACGCTGTGCTACGGCAAATATAAGACCACCTTGCATTTGCCGTCCTCCTAAGACTCGCTTATTGAGTTTTGAGGGTCACTACCCTCAAGGGTTACGAATCCGAGGAATCTTTTAGTTGCCTTGTACGACAGGCAATACCTTAGTACTAATCTTAATAGCCCGAGACTACAGGGCTGATGTAGACGGTACCTACGCGGGATCGAAAAATCAGATAGTCATACAAATTCCATTACTTGTGCTCTTAGAATCTAACTATGACCTGTATTCTACAAGGAAGCCGTTAAGTACCCCCTATCACGGATTCTGTTAACAATTTAAGAAGTTTTAGTTTATGACTAGTTGTTAAGCTCGTTTGAAACTTCCATAAAAACTTTTCAAAGTTTTGTAAAGATCTTTTTAAAGATTGATAGCGTAATAAAGGCAGTAAACACGATTCAGAATAATCATTTAACTTCTATAATCCTGTTAATATCTGAAAAACGGACTATACATAGTTATATTTTATATAATGTTTTAAAGATGAAGAGGATGAGTAAGAAAGCAGAAAAGAAACAGAAAGGGAAAGAAGCAAAAGCTTAGAATACACACAGTCTCATGTGTCATCATATAATATGCCTATTTATTAAGGAAGTACTTTTATTGTTCAGTAAATGATAGTAATTCAGATTTTGAAATTTTCTTTTATTGTATTTAAAAAAACTTTCCAGACGTACTGAAGATGGAAATCAGAGAAGCATTAAGGTTAAGAGTTGATTCCCTTAAAAACTTGATATTGGTTAGATGAATCGCTGATTATGTTTCTTTTAAAATTTCCGTATCCGTTACGTGACCACGATAATAATACTCGGTTTTGCCGCCAATCAATTCCCTTTAAGGTTTAACAACCGGCGCAGTCTGTAATTGAATTACCGACCCTCCCACATAACGTTGCCGATGTTTATCCCAATTTACCTGACTGGTTTTCGTATTTAATCTCGTTTCGCCGAGATAATGGCTGTGTTAGACATGGATAAATATTGACTTTTTTATTAACCGATGCCTAAGTGTGAGTTTTCAATTCGAATCGTATATTTTTTTATTACTTTTTTAAGAGTACTTCGAAGTCAGTCGCGGACGTAACATTAAGAGGCCTGTCTGTCCTCCCACTGGCGGAATTACTCTGGAAGTCGGGGTCTTTTGTTTCAAAAAGAGAGTCATGTTCATTCATCAATGACGCAGTGAAAGCTGTTTGATCTTGAAATGAAATGAATTTTGTCGTATAACTCATCAAGTGCATTTAAAGGTTAACCATAATGAGATAACTATTACATAGGCAATGCGGAAATTGGAAAGAAGAAGGAGGAAAATAAAACCGTGGAATTGATGAAAGATTAATTTATTCCCATTTTGTTTTAATATTTTATTTATTTATATACATATACTTCATAATTTTTTTTTAATTATCAACACAAGCGGACAATTTACGTTTACATTATTTAATGAGCGTCACGGTTGTGTATTGTTTACAGTTTATTGTAAGTTAAAAGAACATATTTAAAAAAAATTATAATGAGACAACAGTTTTCTGTTACTCCTTGAAGGCTGAATTAGACTAACATATATTCAGTATACTGGTAATCTAATATTATCTAAACTAAGCTCAATAGATAAAAATTCGTATTGTGCAGAATTTTTCACATTTACGTTCAATGTTACTTTTTTGAAAAGACAGTAGATGTTTCAGATACTTTATGAACACATGATGAAGATTAACTATTCTTGAATTATCGTTTTTTTTATTGAGTACTCAAAATGATTATATTTATACAATCGTGGGCACTTAAATAATACACTATGGTAATATATGGAAGTTTGATTATTACAATAACTTTGTTAAAAATAATAATATCGTATCAACCTAAAGTCCACGGCCAATTTAGGATTCCTCAAATGTACCTATTCGCTGAACAGCTAATGCTAGGCATGCGGGTTGATTAGCGTGATATACTGGCATAGGTCATCGGAAAATTTAAATCACCTTTAGAGGAATAAAAATGTTTTTTTTCTTAGTTACTTTTAACGATTAAATTTATCTGGTATGGAAAAGGAAAACTATTCAGAATTAAGACGGCGATAATATACATCCGCCAACGAAAGTATTTAAATTATAACTGTCGTACTGATACTCATTACTTAAAAATTACATTGCACATGTTTTTTAGTGATGGATTGGCGGGGGCGCACCAACGCCGTGGCCCGCAAGGTATTCTGATTTTAATACCTCGCGATTATTACCTATGGGACATGAAATGTTTATTGTACACAAAACCAATTAACTCGTTAAAAGATTTAAGTCAACTGTAAGGAAAAGTTTATTGCGAGGAAAAGTTTACTGTGAGGAAAGACTACTGTGAGGAAAATTTTACTGCGAGGGAAAGTATACTGCGAGGAAAATTTTACTGCGAAGGAAATTTTACTGTGAGGAAAATTCTACTGCGAGGAAAAGTCTACTGCTAGGAAAAGTCTACTGCTAAGAAAAGTATACTGCGAGGAAAATTTGACTGTGAGTAAAAGTTTACTGCACGGAAAAGTCTACGGCGAGAAAAAGTTTACTGCTAGGAAAAGTCTACTGCGAGGAAAAGTCTACTGCGAGGAAAAGTCTACTGCGAGGAAAAGTTTACTTTAAGGAAAAGTTTACTGCCAGGAAAAGTCTACTGCGCGGAAAAGTCTACTGCGAGGGAAAGTTATTGCCAGGAAAAGTTTACTGCGCAGAAAAGTTTACTGCGAGGAAAAGTTTACTGTAAGGAAAAGTTTACTGCCAGTAAAAGTTTACTGCGGGGAAAAGTTTACTGTAAGGAAAAGTTTACTGCGAGGAAAAGTTTACTGTAAGGAAAAGTTTAGTGCCAGGAAAAGTCTACTGCGCGGAAAAGTCTACTGCGAGGAAATGTTTACTGCGAGGAAAAGTTTACTGCCTGGAAAAGTTTACTGCACGGAAAAGTTTACTGCGAGGAAAAGTTTACTGCAAGGAAAAGTTTACTGCGCGGAAAAGTTTACTGTAAGGAAAAGTATACTGGCGGGAAAAGTCTACTGCAAGAAAAAGTTTACTGCGAGGAAAAGCCTACTGCGTGGAAAAGTCTACTGCGAGGAAAAGTTTACTGTGAGTAAAAGTTTACTGCTAGGAAAAGTTTACTGCGCGGAAAAGTTTACTGCGAGGAAGTTTATTGTAACGAAAAGTTTACTGCCAGGAAAAGTCTACTGCGAGGAAAAGTCTACTGCAAGGAAAAGTCTACTGCAAGGAAAAGTCTACTGCGAGGAAAAGTTTACTGCTAGGAAAAGTTTACTGCGAGGAAAAGTTTACTGTAAGGAAAAGTTTACTGCGACGAAAAGTCTACTGCGAGGAAATGTATCCTGCAAGGAAAGTTTACTGGGAGGAAAAGTTTACTGCGAGGAAAAGTTTACTGCTGAGGAAAAGTTTACTAAGAGGAAAAGTTGACCGCGGGGAAAAGTCTACTGCGAGGAAAAGTCTACTGCTAGGAAAAGTTTACTGCGAGGAAAAGTTTACTGCAAGGAAAAGTTTACTGCGCGGAAAAGTTTACTGTAAGGAAAAGTTTACTGCCAGTAAAAGTTTACTGTAAGGAAAAGTTTACTGCCAGTAAAAGTTTACTGCGAGGAAAAGTTTACTGCGGGGAAAAGTCTACTGTGAGGAATGATTTACTGTGAGGTAGTCTGCTGCGAGGAAAAGTCTACTATGAGGAAAAGCCTACTGCGAGGCAAGGTTTACTGCGATGAAAAGTTTACTGCGAGGAAAAGTCTACTGCGAGGAAAAGTCTACTGTGAGGAAGTCTATTTTAAACTGTACTGTTGTAAAAGTTTTAATAAAACATAATACAAAACTTAGTGTGAATAGTCAATAATTTTTTTTATTCTATTTCGTGATGAGACAATGGTATCGTTTACCGGATGGTAAGTAATAATATTGTATAATGTCCCAAAACCATTTGGAGCAAGATAACTATCAATTTCCTGGAGACACCGTTTCGCACTTTCTTGACGGTCACTGAACATGAAAGTTTCAATGGGATTTTAAAAGAGCATGTTCCTATTGTGTCATCGTGACACTTATGGACAAAAGGTACACGTAGCAAAAGGAAAAGGAAATGGAGAATTTTCAGGAACATTTAACGATGAAAAGCCCCGCAAATGATTCAGAGATCGGTTTGCTAAATTGAATTTACCATTTGAGTGTTGTTATTTATCTTATACAGTATAAAAGCTTAAAAGCTTCGTTATCTTATTACAACCATAAAAATTATAGATGTAATATATAATAGGAATATATGTTTTGTGGTTATTTTTTTTTTTAATGTTAAAATATGAGTTAAATCTGTTCAATATAAAACTAATCCGCCTACATAGTCTTTCTATATCAATGGAATAAAGAACGCAGCGTCTATTGCAACGAATAAACTATACTATATTCCAGTTTGAAGGGCGCTGTAGCTAATACTAAATAAAATAATAATAAAATCTGCAAGCCGACGTGGCAGTGGACCTGCCATATCTGTCGTTTCAGTGATGGCCGATGGGGTGAAAAGTCTTGTAGTGGAGGCCGCGTACAGGACGCCCTCCCTCCAGATGGATTGGCGACATCATCAGAGCGGTCGGAAGTGGATGGATGCGAGAAGCCGAGGATCGCATTTGATGGAAGACATAAGGGAAGGCCTAAATCCAGCAGTGGATAAACAAAGGCTGATAATGATGATGATGATGATGTAGCTAATATAATTACTGAGCCAACGAGACTCAACATCTTATGTCTAAGGCGACGAGCGAAATATGGTACTGTAACATTCTAACTAGCGCCACGTTGTTATGGGCGGGCGTATTACTTACCATCAGGTGTACCTTCTGCCCGTCTTGTCGTTATATTAAATAAAAAAAATGTGTCAGTATATTACAAATGTAAAAAAATGTTTTGTTTCAAAGAATTCTTATCAAGCAATGTTATTTGTGCTGATGTGTGAATATGCGAATATTACACCAAAGTTAGAGCAATGTGCCCGTAAACATTTGGAATGTTTAAAGCAAATGTAGTTTCTCGTGGTGTGAAGTACCTAGGTACCGTACGGGGACCGCATTGCTTGTATTATAAAGTTTGAGACACCAATAGCAGGGGTTTCTTTTTAATAACGTAATGGAAGGGTAAAAATATCTTCTATATATTATTACTAACTGTTCTCCGCTTGTTCGTCTGGCCGTATAGAATTAGATTTGTAATTTGACTTTTGACTTTCTATAGCAACCGTTACTATAGCAACTTCATAAAATACCAAATGAAATTGTTTATAAAAACTATTTAGAAATAAAATGATGAAGGATGTACGAAATTCAAAAAATAAATAATCTATGTCATGTTCCCATTTGATACGTTCACTAGTCTTCGCGTGATTGGCGAACAAAGAAACGTATTCTTTAATTATTATATAAATATATTCTTTAATTATTTATTAATTGTACAGACAAATAAAAATCTTTTTGAAAAGTTTTTTAATTTATACTAATACCACCCTAATATAATTACGAGTTTTCTTTAATCTTACCTCTCTTTTCATCTTCTTGTTTTTAGTATCATGTACTGAGAATCGACCTGTCTCCAGGCAGGCATTAAAGAGCCGGCAGAGTCGGTCTCCTAAAGCATCGAGTGCCAAGGCCCACACGCGACCAGGTACACCATCTGGTCCTGGAGCCTTTTTCCTGCCACGGAGCCGTAAAATAGCCACGTCGAGCTCCGTTTGCTATATATACGGCACCTCGACATTAACAACCTGCTGCCCTTCATATTGAGGCGCCATTTCTGGAGATAACCACTTAACGGTCTGCTCCCAAATCGAGATGATTTAGGAGCAGACCGTTAAGCTCACTTTCGAGAATTCGCGGTTGAAGACTCTATGAGAGGAGCCCGTCCTCGGCCGAATTTCTTCTTTAACTATCTTATATGGACGATTCTATTGATTTTGATTGAGAGTTTCAAGAAGCTCCTCTCTCGAGCGGATCTTAGCTTCCCTAATAGACAGCTGCAAAGTTTTAACCCTAATTCTATATTATATATATAGTTGCCCACAAGTAGTTACATCCCGGAGTTGCCTCCTGCGGTATCTAACATACCTGCGTCGTGCTTTAACACATTCCTCAAGATGTTTTACGATATGTGAGGACCACCAGTACACTTGACGCTTGAGAGGTTGGCATTTAGTTCGGAGCATGCAAGCTTTCTTTATTAATTTATTAATTGTACAGACCAATAAAAATCTTTTCAAAAGTTTTTTAATTTATACTAAAACCACTAATATAATTACGAGTTTTTTTCAATCCTCCTCTCTTTTCATCTTGTTTTTAGTATCATATACTTTACAGTTGTACTCTTCATTGCCAGAGAGAGATTTCAACTAAGATGTTCTTATCCATCATATGTTTGCAATTGTTAAAAAAATCTTCTACAAGTAAAAACTTGGTAATGGTGTCTTAAAAACTACAAGACATATAAACCAAGCATTTAGATCCTGTGAAGGATCATAATGTATAAAGTAGGTCACCCAAAATGGACCACATGGAAGCCATAACGTCGGACAAAAAACCTAAGAAAGATATGGTGGTGATGAATCTCATGTACAAGAGAGTTTAAGATATAAATAGGAATAGACTAGACAATAATATTGCTATATCCACAGCATCTTAAATGTGAAATAGGAAAGATAAGATAAAGGTAAAATAGACAATATATAGGGTGGCACAAAAGTAATCCTCCTATCAGAAAATGCAATAAATTTTGCCTTGATGTAAAAAAATTAAAAGACCAAATAAAAATAATCCACAAGAAGAATCAAAGTTTTTCATATTTTTTTTTAAATTACAGCCAAATAACCTTCCGATGTTTTTTGGCTGTAATTTAAAAAAATATGAAAAACTGATTCTTCTTATGGATTATTTTTATTTGGTCTTTTAAATTTTTTTACATCAAGGCATAATTTATAGCATTTTCTGATAGGAGGATTACTTTTCCGCCACCCTATATATATACATACTAAAAATTTTCTATAACATATTTGTCAATGTTTTTTCATTTATGTTAATGTAAAAGCCCTTTATTATATGATAATAAAAAGGACATTGAAAGAGTGTATAGAATTACACTTTTAAAGAAGTGCGACCTCGAAATGGAGGTCCCGTTACGATCTCGTCGAAGTACAAATGGAAACCAGTGTAGGTGTAATAATGGTTACTAATAATAAGTGATACTGAAAATAAATTATCTCGTATTTTTATTTTCTAATTAAGCTCCTAGACGAGCCGGGCGTTCACCTGATGGTGAGTCATACGCCTGGCCATAACAAAGTGTCGTTAGTTAGGATGGTATACACTGCACCGCATTGACTTGGTTGCCTGATACATAAAATGTTGTTACCGCAGTAATTACTCAAAGTATCGTGCTCTTTAAACCAGAACAGAATGTATGCACACTACTGTTTGGCGGTAGAAATATGCGTTCAGTGGTACCTAGACGGTCTCTGGCAACAGAGACTTTCGTCATGAGCCGATGACCACCTTGTGCGAGGCTCTCCAACACTACGTCTACCGGTACGCGGCTGCCACTCGAGAACCTTACCGT
Source organism: Ornithoptera alexandrae (assembly GCA_029030555.1). Taxonomy (NCBI): domain Eukaryota; kingdom Metazoa; phylum Arthropoda; class Insecta; order Lepidoptera; family Papilionidae; genus Ornithoptera; species Ornithoptera alexandrae. The sequence goes on along the minus strand of JARDVY010000011.1, from coordinate 3,647,273 downwards.
CCCGTTGGCTGTCATTCTTTCGAGCAATATACCATGCCCACTGCCACTTATCTAGCAATCTTTTGGGCTATGTCGGTGACCTTAGTTCTTCTGCGGATCACCACATTTCTGATTCGATCGCGTAGAGAAATGCATATTTGCTCTTAACTGCAACTGGCAGCGCAAGATCGTGTTTGTCGCTCGGACTCCCACACGGGGCATTCAGCGAGGGTATGTTGTGCGGAATGCTGGCCCCCGCTACCGTGGTGGCATTGCGTCATCGGTTCGCGTCCAATAGTTTCGGAGATGCCGTGTTGAGTCAATGAATTTCTGGACGTAATAATAATAATCATCATTATAATTTCAATCGATGAACGTCCATTGCTGGATATAGGACTCTTGTCTTTGTCTTGTACCGCTGAATCCAACTGGGATAGGCAGCGTTCGGGAAACTTTGCAAGGTCTTTTCGTCCAAAATCGGTCAGCTCTTGAAGACCAAAGTCTTCTAACAGAGCGTGTTGCCAGTAACCTACGGCTCCGAAACTTGTTCGTTAACTATAGATCTCATAAGAAAACTCAGAATCACACAGCAGGCGATGCTTGGAGTATCTCTGTGTAATAGAATCAGGGTCACCAACATAGCACTACTAGTCGCGAGGTTGAAGTGGTAATGGGCGGGGCACATGGGTCGTAGAACCAATGGACGTTAGGGTCTTAAAGTGTTGAAAAGGTGACCTCGCACCGGAAAGCGCAGCGCTGTGAGCCACTGGATTCAAACAGCGCAACATTGTGCTTTGTGAAACACATTACAGGTGACCTTTAATATTAACAATTAATAATAATTGAAGTTAATTGTAAAACAGTATATTCTTCACTTATCTATAATAGACATATAAATAAAATGATGGTGCCTCTTTGTAATTTATTATACGCGAATTAATAACAGTCTCATCAAAAGACTTAACATCACAATTAATGTAAGTTGTATACACAGAAGCCTCCTCACGTAAAGCGTAAGGTTTTAATGAAAAGTTCAAAAGAAATTAATATGTGTTCATCGTTACAGTATCGTTGTTTATTGCGGTGAGCTTTTAATGGATTTTTTTTTTTATTCAATTAAGCGACCCGATGAGCGGGACGTTCACTTGATGGTAAGTGTCACGCCATAACAACGTGGCGTTAGGTACGTGGCGTGGGTATAAGGAGAAGACTTAAGTGTTACATTATAAACATGTTTATAATATATATGATTGATGAGCAGAGCAAGTCCAAGACCAAGATTTGGATAGTATTGGTGTTCGTCTTGGTCTTGTCTATTCGGTCTTGGTCTTACCTATTAAATCTCAAAAGACTGAATGCGCAAGGCATTCAGTCTTGGTTACACTTGATCTGTTTACTTTGATTTTTTTTCTTAATTATTTTATTGTGATTTTTTTAATTAAGCACGTTTTATAAGATATCTATTTTAAAATGATTAAATATTTGAAATTTTTGTAACTTACATACTTACATACATATATATCACGCATTGTTCCCAATGGGGTAGGCAGAGACCCCCTCTCTCCACTTGCTACGATCCTGGCACACCTCTCTCGCTTCCTCCACTTTCATGAGCGTCTTCATGCACGCTCGTCGGTTGCGAGCACTCCTGACCCGGCTTTTCTTTAGGACATCTTCGAGATCACTGGTAGTAATTTTCTGTTGCCGAAGATCATCTGAGTAGTTATCATTAAAGCTCTCATTCCTGTTGCCGAATAGCAGTGTGCAAACATTACTGTGTGTATACGATATCCCTGTAGATCCTATTTTTCAAACAGTGGTAGTTTTCTATTTTTGATATTTAATATTTTGTTTCCAGAAAAAAAAGCCTATGTTCTATGATAAATATTTTAACACATATCATCATCATCAATAGGTCTTGGTTTTGAACTTGTTCTTGTTCATTCGGTTTTGGTTTTGCTTCTATAACATTGGTTATGTCTTACTTCTTCGCATGACCGAGACCATGTATAGTGGAATTGTTACTAAACAATGTTTCGCGAAAATTTATGTATATTGCTTTTAAAGTTCTCCGTAAGTAGGAAATTAAATTTTTATGTCGCAATAAAATCCCTCTTCGGATACAGAACTTTTCCACTAAATTAACTCATCCCCACAAATAGATATTCTAATAAAATTTTATATCGCTTTGCAATACTACAAAAGCAGTGTTGTCATTACTCGAAGGAGTACACAAGACGCTTCTTTTATTAAAAAAAATATTTTTTTTCAATAAAGTATGTACGCCGCAACGAAGAGAAGTACACTAAGGCAGTAATTACTGGTTAGGTTTTATACACCAGCGCCACTTTGCCGTCATTGTTATGAGCTACGTGACATCAACCTGTCCTACTCGCAATAGTTTCTGTTGCTAGATATCATCTAAGTAGTAGTGTGTAAACTTTACTGTGTTCCGATTTTAAGGGCGCTGTAGCTAGTGAAATTATTGGGGTATATGCCTCAAAGCTACGGGCGTAATGTGGTGCTGTATATCATCCTAACTAGCGCCACCTGTTATGAGCATGTGTACTTAAAGTTTTCATTGTCTTGTCACTTTGTTGAATAAAAATAATTGAACCACCGGTTGAGATGTTTACACTGTTCCACGTCATGCTCGTTGGCTGGAGACTTTAAGTTGAATTTTCTTAATAGTTTCTATAGATGACAGATTGTCTTCAGTAAGCATTTTACCTTTATCTTTCATGATATCTAAACATCGATTAATTCGCAATTATCGATTTTTTCTAAGATCACCTTAGAGATGTATGTTTAATGCATTGTCTTTTGATACTATATAATTAAAGTGACATTTAAACAATATAATATGTTAATGAAAATCACACAATCTAACGGTTTTTAAGCGCAAACAAGAGGTCATCATCATGATCATCATCATCATCATCATTAGCCTATTATAGATGTGCACGGGTGCACATATAACTCCCCCAAACATTCCCATATCGATCGTGTAAGGAATTTATATGGTGTGATTTGGGACATTTCCTACCAGGGTGGTCTACATCAGGTTGGTGGGAGCCAGAGCCCTGTTTGTTGATTAGCAGGGTGCACCACAAGCAGGTCAGGTTGGCTTGGAACCCGTGAGTTGTTGTGCGGAAACCGTTGCACACTCAAACAAGACTTAGTAGGGTAAATTAAATTATGTACGGTGACGTGGCAACTATGGCTGCCGTGATCATATTAACTCAGCATCAGTGTACTAGATGGTAGTGATTAAGACTGATCGAATTTATCAACGTTGATCGAGAATCTGTTAAAATATAAGACATGGTTAAAACGCTCTCTTAAGGTTACCGTCCACTGCAATTTTTTTTTTTACGAAGTAGTCTATTTCTTTGACAATAGAATAAGACCTTAATTTCTCATCAACATAGCTGTATTGGAGCCCAGAAGGTAGATTTACCATATAAAGATAGTAATTTTTTCAAAAACTAAGTTCGTTCGGAACGTGAAGGTGGCGCTTGTTAAGATAATATGCACTGGATCATATTGTGCTCGTCGCTTGGAGGCATATGATATATGGTTTCGTTACCCTAATAATTTTACTAGTTACAACTCCTTTCAAACCGGAATACAGGTAATATAATAATATATAATATAAATGTTTATTCAGATAACATAGATCCAACAGTTAATTTAGTACAAAAACTCTTAAAAACTAATATTAGTAGCACATACAAGTTATTGCTATTGTTTGGGCATTTACGTCTCCCGCAAGTAGACTTATAAATGCCCAATCATCTATTTATTCACTTGCTTGTGTATTTGCGGGTATGGTTTACTCGCAAATACCTGCAAATAACTATTGTCGCTGCCCCACAGGTTACGCACCAGTGAAGCAGCTCTTTTTCGCAAGATGGCATGGCATCCGTCAATGTGTGCCTCTACGAGCATTTAATTTTGGAATTTCGGAGACCCTTGATCATTTTATTTCTAATTAACATTTAAAAACGTTTTCATTTGGTATTTTTTATGCGGTTGCTATAGTAACTGCTGCTATAGAAAGTCACTTGATATTATATCATGGCACATCTAGTATATTCATACATACATATATGCATATACATTTAATAAGAACTGATGCAAAACACATATATCACCAGGATGTTTCATTATCTCATCGAAGAGAAATTCCCATACGTGTACGGATATTGGCTAATATTTTTACCCAATTTTCTACGACTAAGTTAAGCTTTATCAGTATTAATGAGGTACTAAATAAAAGTCTTAACCCTCTTTCGCCTAAAGTGTGTGTAAATAGGGGTACATTATTCGAGTAACAAATAAGTTGAGGTTGTTTATTCAGTCTGCTAAACATGCTGGGCGACAAGATCATTTAGATGTTTTCAGACAATTAACCCTTCTGTTACAAAATGAACATTATTTAATGGACCTTATTTTGGTGACGGTTTTTAATATATTTATTTAAATTTATTAACAAAGTAGTTTTCATTGGATTTTTATTATTTTAAATCGGCAACATAATTCTGACCTATTGACGACCATATTTGAACAAGTCTCTTTAAAACTGTGTTTGTTATTAAGCTGGCGAGCGCAGTAAATAGAGATGACTAAAATTTGTGTTGGTTTTGGTCATGTGAAAATGCAAGACCAAAACCAAGATGGAATAAACAACTCCAAGACCCAAACCAAGACGGACTGGTTATGCAAGACCAAGAGCAATTGTGCAAGACTTAACGAAAAAAATTTAATTCCATTGAAATGACGAGTTAAAGTATTTATCATAAATATGCTCTTCTTCTGGAAACAAAATATTTAATAGACGTAAGATTTAATAGAGAATAAGACTGAATATGCAAGACCAAGACCAAAACTAGAAGTATTTAAGCAAGACCGTTACCAAATGTTCAAGACTAAACAAAAAAATTAAAATTCTGTTTAAAATATGAGTTAAAACATTCATAACAACTTAAACATGTGCTCTTCTTTTCGAAACTAAATATTTAATACATTATAAGACTGAATTGTCAAGACCAAGACTAAGACTAGAAAAATTTAAGCAAGACCAAGATCAAATGAACAAGACCAAGACCGAAACCAAAGCCAAGATAAACCTACTATGCAAGACCAATACCAAATGGGCGAGACTACACGAACAAATTAAAGTTTCGTTGAAATTATAAGTTAAAATATTTATCGTAACTTGAACATATGCTTTTCTTCTGGAACCAAAATATTAATATATATAACTGACTGTGCAAGACCAAGACCGAGCCCAATATTTACATTGTTCAAGTCTTGGTCTTGTTCTTGCTTTCCTCATCACTATTAGTAAAGCTAGTAAAGGTAAGAAATCTGTTTGTTTTTCTTTACAGTTATTCCCAACTTAGCGCTTTTTACTTAACATAAGTAATATAAAAAAAAAATATTATTGAGAATAAAGTTATTATTGAAGTTTTTAAATTGTTATTTAATAACAAATATGTTTTATTAATATCGAGCGAAAGCGGATGTTAGCAATGAAGGACCAATCGGCGTAAAGATCTTTAGAGGCCTTTGTTCAACAGAGAAGATCTATCAGCTTGTGATGATAAATGTTGATTAGACTCTAGATTAGGACAGGATAGAAGATATTTGGGAAGGCCTTTATCTAGCAGTGGATAAACAACGGCTGATAATGATAATAATGAGATGGACAGGTTAGCTTTACAAGTCCTAGACTAAGTCTAAAATTACGTTTAGGACTTGTAGAGATTTTCATCATAAAATAAATCCACCGAGGTTGGATTCTAATGAATTATATATGTCCGAGTACAAAAGGTAATGATTTTTTGTATATTAAAATAATAGTAAATATACTTATGTGGTTAAAGAAGACAGATCAGTGGAGTAAATAAAGACTACCATGTAAAGATAAGGAACGTAATATGGTGCTGTATAAATATCCTAATTATCACCATATTTATATGTGCAGTCGTTTTATTCAAGTTCATTAGTGGTGGACTTACTCCTCTCATTGAATCAATTACCTTTTTTTTTTGAGACCAGCGATCCCTTCTCCTGATGGTAAGCGATACGCTTGCCCGTACTAATGTAGCGTTAGATAGGGTTGATACACTGCACCACGTTGTATTCGTCGCCTTAAAATATAAGATATTGAGTCTCGTTACCTCAGTAACTTCACTAGCCACAGCATCCTACAACCAGGAGCACAGTAATGTTTTAACAACTTTTTAACAACGATCAATACGTTAAAATGCAGTATTATATCAGTCTTCAGGATTCTAAAGTTCATGTAAATATTTATTTATTACCTAAGTATATTTGATATTTTGGAAGGGTTTTGTTTATTACCCTCTCAAATAATTTTGTGTTTGTCACGATGATGGAATAAAAATATTAGGATAATTCATAAATTACGATGAGTAAGTCGAATTAATGTTAAATCCTATACACCGCTAACAACTGAAGATGATTGGATCAAGTGCTGTTAAACGAAAACGACCCTTCAGCCGTTGCGTAAGGGTTTAATTTTCCAAGTAGTTACGGTAAATGACGGTACATAGCGCTCTTTTACGTCATAGGTCTCTATGGTTTCAAATGATTGATGCTTCGAGCCGAAAATATGAGGCAACCAAAGATTGTTTATAATTTTGTATATAGACCATTAAATATTCCTTCGAATTATATTAGCATCATACTGGACATAGACCTGCCCCAAAAATCTCCACATCCTGACCCTGCGCTGCCCGCATCCAGTTGCTTCCCGCAACCTTCATCAGATCTTCACACACCTAGTGGGGGGCATATATACATTATAGTATACACAAAGATTAAAGTCTACGGACGTGTTTGTGTTTTCTAGTGCTTGCACATTCGGCCCTATGACATCTTGGTGATAGATTTGGGTGATCCGTCATAAAAATGAAGGAGCATACGTCTATGTATACAGGAGTGCTGTATTTGGGAAAGAGGAGAGCCCTTCATGCCTCTTTAGAGAAGGTTGGAAAGATCGTGGATGACTTATTCTTGCCTTTGCAAGTATAAGTATACTAAGATATTTCCTATATGAAGGGTTTGAAATTGTAAGTGTATAAAGGAACCTAATACTAAAGACCGCATAGTTTCATTTAGTTCTATGTCGCCGGAGATCGTCAAGGTAAGCAGCAGCTCTTCAATCGGCTGACAAGCAGTACAGTGTAAACATTATTGCATTCCGGTTTGAAAGTCGTTGTCGCTACTGATATTACTGGAATAACGAAACTTATCATCTTACTTTTCAAGGCGACAAGTTCACACTAACTCGGTTGAAAGTATCGTCCGTTTCGTCCTTCTGCAAGTATAATTTTTTTTAAGGATTTTATAAAGTCACGATAAAAGATAAGAGCTTTTGAAGCACAGGAAGAAATTACAAAATTTTTCGATGCGAAACAAACAGTCAAAAGCTATCAATCTTGTATATAATATTCAGAGGAAAAATGACGATTTCTACAGTTTCGGCACGTTTCATCTAAAAAGTAGGCGCTTTACTCAATTCGTCTCGGGATGCGAGATGAAACAAGGAGGAGATTGCGAGATTGCGTGTAAGCGTTATTTAGGGCAAACATTTGGGGAAACATATTAGTTCTGAATCTGAGAAAAAAACCGTAAACAGGCACTTACCGAGCATATATAAAACTTATGGCTTAATTAATGGAATTTTACTGTTTACCACCGCAGCTCCTGTTTCTACCAAATAGTATGCAAATATTACTGTGTTCCTTATTGAATTGGAGCTAGTGAAATTACTGGGATAAAGGCATCCTCCTAACATCTTATGTCTCAAGGCGACTATCCCAAGGCACAGTACAATATATTTATTTTATTCAACGAAGCAACGAGACGAGCGAGGCGTTCACCGGATGGTAAGTGATACGCTTGCTCATAAAAACGTGATCCTAATTAGAATAATATACACTGCACAACATTGTGCTCATTACCTTAAGATATAAATGATAAATTTCCTTACGTTAGTAATTTCTCTAGCTACAAAAATTTACAAAACGGAATACCGTAATGTTTGCACACTGCTGTTTGACAGCAGAAATATGAGCTGTGGTGGCATCTACCTGAACGATCTCCAATAACAGAAACCTACCTCCAGAAAAATTATCTAAAAAATTTTAAAACTATAACTCTAGAAGTCATGCAAAACGTAACCAACTATTGTGAGTTGAAATCAAAAAGTACCTTATTAAGTTTAGATAAGTATAGAGGATTTAATAATAATATATATACCCCCTAACCGTAACTTGAGTACTTTTTTTTTAATTAAACGATGAGACGAGTGAGATGTTCACCTGATAGTAAGTAACACGCCTGGCCAACGTGGCGTTAGTTAAGATGGTATTCATAGCATCACATTCCGTTCGTCGCCTTCAGACATACGAGGTTAAGTATCGTTACCTCAGTAATTTCACTAGCTACAGTAAAGTTATGACAGTACTGGTTGGTGGCAGAAATAGGCTCTGCATTGGTACCTATCTAGACGGTCTTCACCAACAGAGACCTACCACCAGTGACTATTCTATTTCTATTTGTAACTACAAAAACTACATCAACCTTCATATGAACTGAAAATTAAAAATATACAGTTTGTTCTTTATTAGATTACAAGGTGGTTGAGTTATAGTAGTAACAATCACCAACTTTATGATACAGCAGTTTCCCCATCTGCGTACTTGGCTTAACAAGCTAACCAAACTGTTTTAGGATTACACACTCGGGTAGAGGTATAATAGATATACAATTCTATCCATCGTCTTATTGACAAAATTACAGTACATTAAATTAATTATACATGATTAGCATATTAATTATACATGTCTAGTGTAATAACATTCAAATGTTAAAGTTCATCTCGTAACCTTTAACGTATATAACCTTGATCTGCTAAAATAGTTCCGCATTTTAGGAATTTTAAAGTTATGTCTTTATTTAATATTAATTCCCGAAAACCTTAATGACTGTTGTTTTTTGTCCGTCTGTTTAAATGTTTCTTTTGGATATTTCAAATTGAAGGAACCAATTATAAAGAGAATACTAGCTATAAAAAATAATAGCTGTTCCTTTGCTTTGGGGTAGGAATTTTGTAAAATTCCTTCTTAGATTAGAATTTTCTTACCAAATTCTCAAGTCTTTAGACATTATGACTTCACATATACTGTGATGAGTCTCTACATAGTTGTAAATCTTTTCTATATATAGATACGAATAATAAAGCTATTTTTTTAAAAAAAAAGCATTAATTATTGTTTTAATATGCTCACAGTCTTTATGATTTAGTTTTAATAGAGTATTTATAAACTAGTGTAAATTATTGAAGGTTTCCTTTCAGCCCGATGACAGTTAGATAATGTAATATATAAAAGAAATATATATTACGTAATTACCTTCGGTTTACTAGTAAACCATTAATTATATTGAAACTGGATAATACTTTCATGTTTACGATAAATAAACATAATACATTGTTGTTTACAAATCAAATGGAAACTTTTAATAATACTACCTTCAAAGCAGTCAAAGTTTATTGAATAATTAACAGACGAATGGTGATCCTTTGTAAAGTTATCAAAGTTATTATTTCATTAACAAATACAAAATTTGAAGACAACATCGTTATTAAAATTAATTTATTATATTAACAATTGAATACAAAGATTGTTAGTTTAATTATTTATAATGTTATCTATGATTAGTAGATATAACCGTTAGAGGAGACTAGATCACGTTAGCTCTTATTTCTACCGTCTACCAAAATTGTGCAAACATTACCGTGTTTCCGTTTAAAGAGCGTTGTAGCTAGTGTAATAACTGAGCTAATGAGGCTTCATATCATTTATTTAATTAATTTTTTAATGATAATGGTCTAACATGGCCTAAATTCCACCTATTGCTCAAGGACGACAATCGTAGATGATGCGGTGTGCCTTCATAGAATACTACTACCGGAATATAGCCCGATCGTTCTAGGTGTCAATATATATATAGTAAATACTATTTGTGTTGTAGTATATATAATAATATGTAGTATATGTGAATACGTTATGTAACACGTTATATAATATATCTAACATGCTAAAAATTAAAACCGGTGGTCCGATTTTCCAAATGAAATATCGTATAGGTTGTAGTACAGTTTTGCGATTTCGCAATACACGAGTTCAAAAAGGGGGTACCCCTGTAATAAATTGCAATATGTGTCCTAATTTTTAACCATTACATCAGGTTTGAATGACCAAGAATCCTTACAAAAAAAACACCAATTCCTACCAAGGAATATTAGTGGGGAGAAATTATAAAACTTTTTTATTTCAACAGAGAAGAGGGTTGGACCAACTGATTAGTGTCCTATAACTAGTTAACTTAAATAAAACACCACTTATACCACTAGAAGACCTCAAGGCATAGTTAGTTCATTCTGCGTACATCGCACAACAAATAATAATTAAAAAGTTATCTCATCTCTTCAGCCCTTATATCCATCACGGTGTACCTATACACTGTGATGAATATGAGATCGAAACATCAATCTTACACTCAAAAGGAGACTACCGCACCTAGATTATAAGACATATCGTCTGAAAATAAAAAAAGATATTTTTATCTGTTACCGTAGACCCTCAGGACTAGGGTTGGATATACCAGTTTTTTTTTTAATTTATAAAACAAACAGTTTAAATTGTTTTAAAAAAGTGTTTTTCTTAGTTTATCCTATAAATTTGGAATCAATTAAACCTATACTAAATTATTTCTAGACTCAGTACTTTTAAATAAAAAAAAAATATTTACAATAATCATTCAAGGGTTAAACATTTATTTTATGTTGCCGAAAATATCTCTAATCCGTTTTGAATCTTCACCCATTACATTTACCCTGTATGTTCTTACTTATATCATTTCAATAGGGGAAAACCTTTTATATTTAAATAAGGGGTATACCCACAGAAAAATTACTTTCTTTCGACGGCCGACATAGGATATTTCTTTCTATAGAATCATCATCATTATCATCATCACCCGATAGAAGTCGACTGCTGGACACAGGCCATCCTGAAAGTTTCCTACATCGATTGGGTAGGGATTTGAGCTTTTTCAAAAATGTTGGACATAAATAGCATAGACTCAAATGGTTTTATATCCAATTATTTAGTCTCTTTATCATCTAGACTACAACTTCATTGTCTTTCACATTCATTCGCAATAAAATTAGTTTTAATTTTTTTTTTTAATTTTTAAAAACGTTGTTTAAAACTGGTCGTAACTTGTGTTATAAATCAAACTGTTTTAAACATGGTTTTGAAACTATTTGTTTTGTTTACCAACCCTGTGTTCACGATAATATAATAAATAATTATTGTATTCCTCCAGTAAATATTAAATCAAAAATTAACCCGCATCGTGTTTATTAATGTATCCGCATTAACATGTTGTAGGATATTTAATAATGCTTTTACATTAGCTGGTAAATAATTTGATAATGAAGCTCGCGCGGATAAAGTACAGCAGGGGAATACCAACGATGCGAGGATCAAATGAAATAGTTTCCTGAATATATGTATTACTGGTGGCGTGTCTTTATAGCTGGAGACTGTATACGTATGTACCACCGCAGCTCCTGTTTCAGCCGCCGAACAGAAGTCTGCAAGTATTACTGTGTTCCGGTTTGAAGAGGGTGTAGTTAGACAGATTACTGGGGACAACAAAACTTGAAATCCTATGGAGCAAGGCAGTGAGCACAATGTGGTTCAGCGTATATCATCCCAATCATTGCCACCATGTTATGAACTGGCGTATTATTTACCGTCATATATATGAACAAAACAAAACCAAAATGTACGGAAACTTCTAGATCTTTGCCGGAAATCCTCTAGGTAGGTTTTAGACTAGCGTTGCCTTTTGGTAATCAATGATGTCACATAGGGTGGCTGCAGAGAGGGAAAGAGAAAGAATCTCTCTCCTCCCCGTTCGTCGAGACTGAGGCGCCGGAGGAGGGTACACAATTGCCTCCAAGTATGGAGGCTACAGCGGCGGGTTCGAGAGTCACATCGCTATATATCAAAGGCCTCGAGGTGGCCTGTAAGGTGCTTTTGTGCGACAGTGTAAGTTGGCGAGCTCCAGCTCCACTCTAAGGCGTGATCTTGCAATGGGTCAATGTCTAGAAGTTTTGAGAGAGACACCGTGGAGTTTTAGCCGGTGAGAGTCCAACATAAGTCTCCTCTTGTCCCTGCAGCAGAGAAGTATCTGATGTAGAATTTCTTCACTAAAAAGGCAGTTTTTTATACAATTGTAGTACCCGTATATAAAAAAATTTTAAGGGTGTAAAGGGTTCCGCACAACAACACACGGATCCCAAGCCAACCTCACCTGCTCGTGGTGCATCCTGGTAATGAAAAAACCTGCATTGGGTCACAGCGTGGTGAGAAACGACAGAAAGTAGCAGGAAGCCGCTGGATGCGAGTAGCGCAAGATCGATCGATGTGGGATCTTTAGGGGAGGCATGTGACTAGCTGTGGATGTCTATCGGCTGATGTTGATGATGATGACATAAACATTTGAATTTTTTCTTCTCATTTTCTAATTTATTACAATATTAATTTACTTGTAGTCATATTATCGAGGTATCTTGTTTTCTGTTTGGCTTGTTTTAAAAATATAATTATGATATTAAAGCATATATTATATTTACCCCTCCAACGGGTTCTCGCCTTGTCGTGGCGGAGGGGCTTAGTAACCGTGATGCGGAACACGGTGAAGCCAAGTGGAACCCACCCGGCCGGCCCGCGGCGAAGGGCTGGCCGAAGCGGCCGCTCCAGGTTCGAGCACCGGTTGGGGTAACTGGAGCTCACCGGAACGGCCGGGGGCCGCAGGGGCGGCTGTGTGCTGCCCTAGCGGCCGGCTGCAGGGGCGGTTTCATACCGCCCCTCGCAGCCGAGGTGGGGTCGCGGAGGGAGTACCCTCTGCGGCCAACCGGTGTCGCACCGGCGATGCGGCGGCGGTGGCTATCGGCTCTCCCTATCCTCCGCGGCCGTTGACAGGTAGCGGCGGGCCTAACATTTCTCCGCCGCGGGGAGCCGGGAGAGGTTTTCTCCAGTGGCTCCCATGGCCTCTGGGCGACAGGTTCGGGGGAACCGGTCGCCCGCACACGCATGAGGTCGAGGAGGGGGCGCGCTGCATGTTCCGGCGCGCCCTGGAAAGGGAGGGTTCGTCCCTCCCTCCCGAGGTGGGGCTGCGCAAGCGGCCAGCGCCGGCAGGGTCGCGGTTGAGTGCATGCGTTCCCGTGACCCTGCCATCATGGCGATGAGGCGGAACATCGTGGGGGTTTTAGTCGGTGCAAGTCCGACATAACTCGTCCTTGCCCCCGCGAGGACGAGTATGCGTAGGCATTTCCCCCACGTTAAAAAAAAAAAAAAAAAAAAAAAAAAAAAAAAAAAAAAAAAAAAAAAAAAATTATATTTATATGTTTATGTTTGCTTTATTTAATATTATTATAAATATCCCTATTATTGCTAATTTGTACAAATATTGAAAGTCTAAATTTGGATAAGATTTAGAAGGAATCGAGACATAGTTACGAAACTATGGCGAAAGCAAGCATCTAAGGTCCAAACGTATTGTGTCTTTATTTGAGAACTATTCACTGAATTATTTATTTGAGATCCCTCCGTAAACATGTATTTCGTCCCCTTGGTTTTCACTTCCAGTAATTTTGATTTTTTTTTCGTAGATACATATGTTTTCGGAAGGATTGATAATGTTACTATTCATATGTAGATTCTAACAAATCTGTTATCGCAAAATGATTTTGCTAGAGCAAAAGGACAAAAACAAAAAGTTTGTATGTTTTTGTTCTTCTTAAAGAAAAGTATATTGTTTATTATAGCTACATTGCTCATTTTAGTGTAGTTTCCTTTGTTCCGAAACAAAATAAAAATTAACGAAATGTTCACCGGAAATCTCGAAAGACAAGAAAAAGTCCGAGAGGAAATTGCTATTTACAACGATTTCTTTGACATAACCTATGTTTATGTTGTAGTAAGACGAGCTCTGGAGTGAAACATATATATAGAAAAATATCGTCCTTGTAAGTTTACAAGTTGAATCTCAATGAATCTGAATATCACCGTGGGAGAGAGAGAAAAAAACAGATAATTGGAGCTCTTGACATATGATACTGGAAGAGATTATTCCCAATTTTTAATCCATAAAGAACTCAGTATCGATCAATGTTTGTCCTCCATTTTTCATCTCTTGACTTCACATATTTCGATGACATGTGAAGACGGAATGATGAATCTATCGAGCGGCTAGAAATGCAAAGAAATGTAGAAAGTGTAGCACGAGGTGAAGAACCCGTGAGGTAGATCGACTAAGTCAAAGCAGGAGTAGACATCCCATTGCACAATTAAAAGAAAAGGACAGCAGAAGACGCGCGTAGTAGTACGGATCACTACTTGGTGATCACAAGCAGTCTCTCAAGACTGTTACGACTGCAAGAAAGATAAGTAAAATCATCGCTAAGAGTTGTTTGTTTGCAAGTAGTCACGACTTTAGTTTTGTTGCTTTTCATGAGACAAATTACAAAAATTTACTTTACTATACTAGGAAACGAATGAACAATAGTTGTCACAGGAAATAGTTCTAAAGTATGACTATTTAAATTAAATAATCTACGTCTCCTTCTACTGCCGTTTAACGTTACTTATATTTTTTGGGATGCTGTAATCAGTGGAATTACTAAAGTATTGAGACATTAACTACCTCTATTCTCAAAGCTGAAGTTTCTTCTAAATGCTGCAATGATACTGACGTTGGAATAATTAAAAATGACATCATCATGTTAACCCTTATTACTAGGTAGTAAAGTAGGCGTGAAAGTATCACAAACTTTCATATTTATGAAATTAGTTAGGATCAAGATCAAGCTTACGGGTACTTTATTAAGCAGTGGACTGCGGAAAAATAATGGCACTGACTTTGATTACTAACACAAACTTTATTAATAAGTTTTCCTAATATTAGCTAACGTGAGTACTATATACTACTACCCGTATTCAGTATGAGTCAGCGTAATTAAAGATATTTACTTTATCGAGATTTACTTTGATATCTAATGAACAAAGTTTGTGGGAATGTTAATAGTGTGATGTATTAGGATTTACTTCTGTGTGTAAGCAACTATTAGTTTTCTTAATTAATGTTATTATTGACAATCCTTCTAGATCGAAGGTGTCTGCAAACATTGTCATGGGTATATACGATTCTGGCACAATGAGGTCATCTGGATCTCGAGGTAATATTACACCACTAGGCAACCATGTAAGTAAAACCGTGAGTGTTAGATACTTTGAACACGAAATAAAAATTGAAATCAAGAGGTCAGCTCAGCAAAAATAATTGAGGGTTGAACTTAACTTATTAATATTACCAGGTTATGCTAATTTATTTCCAATAAAAAAATCCGTAATCTGTAAGTTAAAAGTTATTGCTAAGATATTGTAAATGTTCCCATTATTAATTGCAATGATTCTGCTATGTTTTGGAAGATATTTTTTCGTTTCGTTTTCTCTTTGCCGCGAATAGAATTAGTTTTTTTTTTTATTTTACGAAGCAACAAGACGAGCTGGGCCTTCACCTGGTGGTCACGGTAATTGTCTACCTACAACGCTCAACCCAACCGAAACACAGTAATGTTTGCACTGTTTGCCGGTATAAATAAGCGCTCCGGTGCTTTCTCTTTTCTCGTGGCAGAATCTTGCATTGGATACCCCTCAGCTGTGGGGGTAACAGAATGGTTATTCCGAACTATTACCGGCTAAAACTTCACGGTATACCTCTCAACGTTTTTAGTCGGAACCGCGGGAACGGCTGCGGTGGTACCAAGACGGTGTCCCGCAGCAGAGACTTACCGCCAGTAAAAAAGTTACACAATTTTTTCTTTCACGGTCGTTTAAGTCATAACTTAACTGTGTTATCTTTTACCTATACTGTATTTGTAACACATAACTATTTTATAAGTAATTTTCTAAATAATTACTCAAATATAGATAATCATAGAAATAAAAGGTTTTATGGGAGGTTTTCTGCAAATGAAATTAAACTAGGAAATAATTAAAAGCCAGTTTGTTATATATTCGTGCCATTTATGAATAAATTTCAGCTGTCATTTTTTCAAGAAATGCCATTTTAGATAACTGAATTCGCATTCGTAACGTTTTTGATATAAATCAATGATTTAGTTGTTTTTTAAATAATATAATATATTAATCATGTCGTTCAGTGTCATATTTAAATGGCGTTCACAGGGGTGCGTATTTTACACCAGCCGATTCTTTTCTCATCAAAAACCTGCGCCTAAGAAGGATATTGCTCCGCAAAGAGTCTTTAAGGTGTATCGATATGCCGGTATAATAGCCAACGAGGAGCCAAAAGTTGAATCGTACGAGCTCGACGTCAGCAAGTGTGGCCAAATGGTCTTAGACGCGATGATAAAGATTAAAGATATGGACCCATCTTTCTCGTTTAGACGATCCTGCAGGGAAGGTATTTGTGGTTCATGCGCCGTGAACTTGCAAGGTAGAAACTGTCTTGCCTGTATAACATTAATACCACAAAGCAAAATCATAAATCTGTACCCGATACCGCACATGTACGTGATGAGAGACCTGATTGTCGATATGACGCATTTCTTCGAAGGATACACAAGTATTCGTCCTTACATAATCAGAAGGAACCAGAGTCCCCTAGGGTCCTATCAATATGCTCAAAGCATTAAAGACAATTTAAAAATGATCGGTTTATACGAATGCGTTTTGTGCTCGTGCTGCGCTACAGCTTGTCCGAGTTACTGGTGGAACGGACGGAGGTTTTTAGGTCCAGCCAGTTTGTTGCATGCGTATCGATGGGTCATAGATACTAGAGACGAGGACGCTGAACAGAGGCTTAATGATTTGAGAGATGACTTTAAAGCGTTCCGCTGCCATACAATTATGAATTGTTCACTTGACTGTCCGAAGGGATTGCATCCAGCGCAGGCGATAGCCAGGCTTAAGTTATTAATTTCAGGCATAGCTAAAAAACCAGCTCCAGAAATCGATCCTATGAAATTTGCGTCGGATGGTGATTGGACAAAGAAATGTAAACCGAAGTAATTATACCATTTTTTCTAGACTTCTTTTACATTCTCTGAATAAATTTTCTATTGTTGTTCCTTTCATTATTTTTCTTTTTATTAAAAACTTTTTATTCTAGAGAAGAACAACTGTCTTCGCGGAAATTGAAGTAGATTCAATGTTTTAACGAAACCCAAACTTATTTTAACTAATTTTAATTATAAAAGTTTTCGTTTGTTCGACAAGCCCACTCTCTTGCCTAATAGAATTTTGGACGCTTTGGTAGGTGGGACGCACGCACACAAAACATAGAAAATAGTTACTAGAAGATCAAGACGTTCTCCTGATGGTAAGTGATACGCTTGCCCATAACAACGTGGCGCTAGTTAAGGTGATATAAACTGCACTATAATGCGCTCGTCGCCTTGAGACATAAAATGTTGTCTCGTTAACCTCAGTAATTACACTAGCTACAGCAGCCTTCCAACCGGAACATAGTAATGATAGCACATTGCTGTTTGGCGGCAGAAATATTAGCTGCAGTGTTACCTAGACGGTCTATTCTATGTTACTTCGGTACCATTATTATGAGCAATGGATTTCAGTGCTACTAAAATATTGGAACAATATGTTATTGTTATATTTTCCTTAAAGTGATGTTTTAAAATTTTCTCAAAAGTTACAAGCGATTTATAGATCGCAACATTCGTCGTAATTCTTCCTCCTGCCTTTCTTCAGTTACGCGCGGTCGGCACAGTATGTACTTCTCTACCATATCCTTCTGTCAGCCGTCATAGCTGAATTCACACTCTTCTTACACATATCATCTTTCACACAATCCATCCACGCTTTCTTCGGTCTTCCTCTCGCAACATTCGTCGTAATTGTTGAGAAGAAATTACATCAACAGCTTTTAAATTTCTTTTATGTTAAATGGTTACGGGACAGTCCTCCTTTTCAATTATAAATATTACACAAAGAGGATAAATCGCAAAACGATGCATACATCGAAATCTAAATGAATTTCTGTAATGTAATCCACCACTCTCACTAATACGGCTAGTGAATAATGAATGAAGGGATCGCCATTGAGACGAAAATAGTTTACATAAATAAGTGGACCTTTTCACTGTTGTGGAAAGAAGTATTAAAATATGTAACGCCACTTTACGAACAACACAAACATTTTACAAGCGTAAAGTTTGAAACGAGAGGTACTTAATAAATAATTTTATACGTTAAAAATCAAGTAACAAGACAGACTTTTACATATATATATTTATTCCTCTGGGTCACTATCGAGTGAGTCTTGACCTCCGACACAAGAGAGCGCCAGCGTTATCTGTCTCGTATAAATGTTTATACATATTAGCTGTTCTCCGTTCGCTTTGTAGCCCGTAATATATAATTACACTTGAAATTCGTCTGAAATATTCTTGAGAGGAACCGTTACTATAGCAACTGCATAAATAATACAAAATGAAAATGTTTACAAAAGATAATTACAAATAAAATGATGAAGGATCTATGAAAATAAAAGAATTAATAGCCTATAACCATCTACAGACCATTCCGCGTCGAATGGATATATTCCCATGTCGATACGTTCACTAGGTTTTACGTGATTGGCGAACAAAAGAAGCCTATTTTCATTACATCTATATATACATACTTTTGTAATAATCCTAAATTTATACTAAAAATCTAATTAAACATATGAATTTTGATTTATTCGTGGCCACCATTCCATGAATAGTTGTAGCTGATAATGCAAGCATAACTACTAATATGTAGTTGGATAGTATTAACAATGTCGCGAATAATGATAAATTGTAATTTGATTTTAGCTTCAAATCATATAAAACAGCAAACGAGTTTTGTACGAGAATATATATATTTTTTTCTATGAAATAACGAGAATGAAAATTATTTATTCAAGGCTGTAAATACATTATGAAGAAACTTGCTGCGTTTAGGTCTCGTAAGTACTTCGCTTACGGCGAAGACCATACCGTAATTAAGGTCGCCGTAAAAGTCTTCGCAATAAAGTAAGGTGTTAATGAAAGTAGGGTAATTGGTTAAACCATTTACGATTCTATAATATAAAAGAAAATTCGCTTTAAATCAATGGTTTAAATGTTGAGAGTTTAATGTAAATCATTTATTCCACTACTTCAGTTATTATGTTTACGTATTTAATTCCTTGTTTGAAATGTGCTGAAGGCATTTCGTAATAATATGTATGGTTTAAGGTGTCGCAGCCTAATGTTCAGGGATACAGCTAGTCTACCCGAGATGATAAAAACTTAATCAGAAGATCATAAATTATTGCTTAATAATATGTAACATAGTAAACAATAGGAATAAGGATAAGTAAATATTACTTTATACATATGGACACAATAATACTCTGTGTATTTCTGTGAATATTAGATAATTAGATAGCTATATATATATTGATAGATAATGTAAAAAAATAAATAAATAGAAATAATGTTATAAAAGATGTAAATAAATTAGTAGTAAATATTTTGTAAATAATAAGATAAGGTAAAGCCACGAATAATAAT
The DNA here is from genome assembly GCA_029030555.1 of Ornithoptera alexandrae. Lineage (NCBI taxonomy): Eukaryota > Metazoa > Arthropoda > Insecta > Lepidoptera > Papilionidae > Ornithoptera > Ornithoptera alexandrae. The sequence goes on along the minus strand of JARDVY010000011.1, from coordinate 3,627,553 downwards.
ATCCGGGAAAATTAGAAATGAACAAAAAAAACCTGATGTTCAGGGAAAGATACGAAAAAAAGAATTTGTACATAGCGTAAATTTGAAAATTAAAATCAAGTCCGATTATTCTTTCGAATTGGATCCTCTTTCGCAGCTTCTCTATTCTAATCATTATTCTAAACTAGAAGATACTGTATAAACAAGAAATAAAAGTCATTAAGACAACCAGCTTTTGAAGTTTAAAAGCTTAAAATACTTTTAAAATTGGAAGTATTTATTTTTTCACACGATAAATCTACTGTAGCTGAACGTTGTTTATTGCTGTATTATTTCTAGTTATCTACAGTAGTAATATAGAAATTATTATTCAAATATATCTATACAAAAATATTTTGTATTGACGGTTTGGACATATAGGACATTTGTACTCTTTACTACCCTTTTTAACAGAGGAGGCTTTGGGCAATCTAAATAATTAAGATTCGACTAGATTATGAAGAGTACATTGCAGCGGTATAAAAAACGAGGGTACGTATAAAGACGGGGTACATTTATCAAACCGTAAAAAGCTTTTAGCCGTTGGGGATTCCCAGTCACCCCCGGCGATTTACTCGGCGGCTAAAAAATGGGGTTCGATTCCTAAAAATACATTCCATTTAACCCAATTGTTATTTTATATTCGCTAAAAAGTATTAATAAGTCCTTTGTTTAAAGGATCGATAGCTATATCTGCCAAAAAAAAAAAATAATAATTCTATCTGTATAAGGTAAAAGTAATAAAGATTTGTCTTAATATTAAAAAAATCTATATAGATTTCTAGATCTACTGTAATTGGCTATACAAATTAAATCTAGTAAGATAACAGATAATTTTTTTACTAGTCATTGCATTTTGCCGAAATTCATTCTAAATTTATGTATATATAGAGCAAATATTAATTATACTTAAATATTACTAAAGTCGTTAAGTTTAAAGAATTTCAAGTAATAGCTATTATGTAAAAGAAATCTTTGAAGAAAGTCTATGTTCTGCTGTGAATTATTATCGGATGATGATAAAAGGACATAGTTCATCAAAGAAAGACATGACGATTCTGCTCTTCGGGATATCTGGACGTAAACGATATCGTCGCCCTCTTAGAAAACAGTTTTTTTTTTATTCAAAGAAGCGACGAGTGGAACGAGTGGTACACCTGATGCTCAGAGATACGCCCGCCCATAAAAATGTGGCGCTGTGGCGCGCGATGATAAACAAAGCACCACCTTGTGTAAAGTATAATCACTTGCCACAACGGCCTTCATACCGGAATACAGTAATGTTGGAAAACTACTATTTGGATTGTATTGTTGAGATACGAGCTGATATGGTACCTACCTAGTCTCTTGAAACAAAGACCTACCAATTGTAATAGTTGGAAGACTTGTCAATAACCATAATAGTCGTATCCTTCAAACAGATCAACTCAAATTTTCCTCCGATGAATCCTTAATTATAACTCCGAATAAATATCCAGTATAATTTTTTTTTTTGGTAGTAAGAATGAATATGCTGTAGTTAAAACCTTTTTCATGATGTCTGCAGTCTTTAGGAAAATACAAAGATACTATAAAATATTCAACTGACCTACATTTCTGCTGCGGATTTGGCGAGGGTATCGAGTATTTGTTAAAACATGCACTCTCACTAATATTTTTGCAGTAGGCAGTAAATTAAAGATGAAGCTATTGATTTTTTTTTAATTTACATTACTACGCTTTTCGTTTTATTACAGTACTACATCATCATCATCTTTTTGTGTAACAATGGATCCATGTCTCTTGTATTATTCTGTATCGTTGTGACGAAAGAGTAAACTTTGTAAATGAAAGTAAGTAAAAAAAAAAACTTTTCACCAGTAAGAAAATCAAGACAATTACATTATTTATTAGCAGAGCCTTCAGTTCTTAAAGTTGCTGCAAGAAATTAAGATTTCAAAGGATGGAGGCATGCTTTGAAAGCTTAACTAACTTCCCTGACTCGATTACACGCTTCTCGCTACTTCGTGACTGACATAAACGATTTTAAAACGTATATATCCCTAGAGAAATTATATTACAGAATATTCTAGTATTCTAGATATATCTTATTCTTGTTTCAGAATATTTGTTTACTATTTAGTCTGTTAGTAACTGCAGAGCTTATTTCTTTCTCAGTGGTACTGGTAGTGAGTTCTCCGTTTCCGCAAATCGTCTAGGTAGTTACCACCGCTGCTTTTATATCTGCTGCACAATAAAAATGTGCTGTGTTCAGGTTTGAATGGCGCTGTACCAAGTAAAGTTACTGGAACAACGAGACTAAACCTATTATGTCTTTAGGTGACAAGCGCAATGTTGTGCTGTGTACATTATCCTAACTAGCACCACATAGAAATGAGCAGGAGTGTCACTTACTAGCAGATGATCGTTCCAAAGGTCTCGTTTTGTCGTATTAAAAAAAATTTGAAAAAAAAAAAATTTATTTTTCAAATATAAAATGAAACAGTGATATAGTTTACTACAAACGATATATAGATAGAAATGAAGGTGTTCTTCGGCAAAACTAATTTTTTTTTACCTTACATAAAAACCTTGGACTCTAATTATTTATATTTTAATTAAGTAAATATTTTCATTTATATTCAATATCTTTACTGAGTTACAGTAAAATAATAAGCATACTAAACAGTCACTATCGCAGTCATTGTCTCAGCTTTCGTGCCTTTTAAATAATTTAAAGCGTTATCAGTACACTTTCAATGATTCTCTGATCATTCATCATTATTCATGATTAATCTCATCAAATGATGAGTGAATTTTTTACTCTATATCTTTCCCCTATCTATCATCTGATCTTTGAGTTGCCTTTGATATTTCTGTTTAGTAGTTCGTACGGAAATATTCAGAAATTAGGTAATAATAGAAGAATTGAGTAGTAAATTGATTGCAACGTTTTACAATTCCGAGTATTCGGAGGAATTTCCTCTGCAGGTCAGTCTAAATCTAAAAGCTAGCGACCTAGATATCAATTGGCGGATTGATTCCGACACGAGCGCTTTCATTGTAAAAATATTTGCTTGTAGCCCCATTCAGACAGATGCAAATAGATTGCAACCAAATTAAAACCATGCCTAGAACATTTTTTTTTATAAAACCTAGATTTTGGTTTACAACGTAAAACGAAACTATTTTGAAGTATCTTAATCTTATAATTCCTGATGAAATTTTGTCCACAGATTACTTCGACATTATCTAAATATTTCACTTACGTATACATTATGTTTAATATATACTGATACCGATTTCCGTCTCTTGATTTGACATTGATTAATTGAAAATTTGTTCAATGAAGGGCCGATATTGATACATTTTAAAGCATCTCCATTTGAGATTAACTTATTCGTTATTTAAGTAAATCTTTAATAATACTGAATACGAAAGTACAACATTTTTTAGAATACATAACAATAACCAAAATGTACATTAAAAAATACTTACATAGAGGTAAATAAGAGATATGGTAAATAAAATTTTATTCAAAGAACTATAAGAAGGAAAAGAGATGGAAAGAAGGGAATAAGGAGGAAAGAAAATTAACTGCAATATCATATGGAAATAACTAAACTTTTCGATGTAATAAAAAAAAAACGCGTCTTTATATGAAAATGAGTAAGCCACGTCTGTAGATGAAACGAGGACAGATGGACAAAAAAGCAATCGAAGAAAAGAAATCAAGTTAAACAGAAGGAAAGATGGAGAGACATATTCACAGCAAGATATGGAATGGATGAGGTAGTTGAGAGACTGAGACAAATGGTGAGAGAAGAAGCCTACGCTTCAGAGGCAAAAATTTAACGTGTCTTAGAAAAAGACTAAAAAAAGTTATTATATTTTAAAAAGGATCACATTTTTACAAAGAACTAATGCCTTTTGTATTGATCTAAAAATTTCTTTGTACACGAGTATAAAAGTAATAGTGATAACAAAACTCGGACTGTGGCACTAAGCCAGGTACTATAATTTCCTCCCTAGAGCTGGTGCCGCCATATTTGAACTGTTTTCCCGCTTTGTCGTGATAAAGCAAATTATTAAGGTTCCCCGTTGGCATGAGCCGAAGTGCTGGATTGTGGTAGCCAATCCACGAAGAGTTGATTTTTGTAGACACATAAAGGCTGGGTGCGATGAGCGAGACGTCGATTTTTCTTTTCTTTCTTTTCAGTCATGATGGGGGTGCAAAAGTATGGGAGTCTACTGCGAATTCCCGTTTCTTCTTTCTCCTGTGAGTTAAGAGAGTTATAGTGGTTTTTTTTTTTATTAACGTGGGAGAAATGCTTACGCATACACGTCCTCGCGGGGGCAAGGACAGGTTATGTCGGACTTGCACCGACTAAAACCCCCACGATGTTCCACCTCGTCGTCACATGGCGGGGTTACGGGAACGTTATCGCAGCATCCGCGACCCCGCCTGCGCTGGCCCCTTTCGCTGCCCCTCCTCGGGAGGGAGGGATGAACCATCCCTTTCCACCACAGCGTTGGCACGCCGGAACATACAGCGCGTCCCCTCCTCGGCCTCTTGAGTTGCGCAGGCGACGGATTCCCCTGAACCCGTCACCCAGAGGCCATGGGAGCCAAGAGAGAAAACTCTTCCTGGCTCCCTGCGGCGGATCCGATGTTGGGCCCTCCGCCACCCGTTGTTAGTCGCAGAGGGTACTCCCACCGCGACTCCACCTTGGCTGCAGACGGCAGAATTAAATAGCCCCTGCAGACTGATCGCAAAGTGCAGCATAAAGCCGCCCTTGCAGCCCCCGGTCGCTCCGGTGAGCTCTAGTTATCCAACCGGTGCTCTAACTTGAAGCGGCCGGCTTGGGCCAGCCCTTCACCGCGGACCGGCCGGGTGGGTTCGTCTTCGCTTCACCGTGTGTCTATGCCACGGTTACTAAGCCCCTCCGCCACGACAAGGCGAGAACCCGTTGGGGGGGTTATAGGGGTGGCGGTAGTGCTTGTAAGCATTTCTTAAGATGAAATATTATGGATGTTTTAGTCGCTCCAAGGCTTGACATGACTTTTTCATGCCTGTTGCCTATCGTAGACAGACATGCGAAGGTATTATGTCCACATCAAAGAAAAATGGGATTTTACTAGTCAAGTGGTTAGCTGTTGTATCATGAAAGTTGGTTATTCCTCCTTCCCGTGTTTGTTGATGGACATCCTTTAAAAATTTACTTATAAACGCAGTAAGCAATTATTTGGTAACCGATTGCTAATGAGGTATTACAACTCCGGAAGTAAATTACTATCTCATGCCTTCACTAAAGGCGACATCAGATAAACTAGAATACTATTATGATTTTTTTTTACTCTTTACTTTGATAATTGCGAGACTAGATTATGAAAAGCGCAATGAAGATAAATTAAGAGCCTGGGGTACATTTATCAATCCTTAAAAAGCTTTTAGCTGTCAAGGGATTCACGTTTACCCTCAGCGATTTACTGGGTAGTTAAATACGAGGTTTTATTTTATTTTTTGGTCATCGGTAACCGCATTTGGAATTGATAATTCTTTTTAAAAAAATGTTAAAATTGCTATTTTCTTTGTACTGGGATCGTATAGACTAGGCGTAGAAATAAGGGTTATGTTTTGATCAGGAATAAATCAAATCAGAACTATGTTATGAAAACAAACATAGTATAAGGTTGTCGTATGTAAAATGGAGTCTCCCTTTCACCATAACACGATCAATGTTAATCCGCTTTCAGGTAGGTCCGTTGAAATTTAAATCATAGCAGGAATTAACAATACGAGGACCCTTATCAAATATTAATCCTCGTACCAAACGTCAGTTTTTGTTTACAAAGAAAATCTATACGAACATTTTTCGACTTCAAGTTTTGATTCTTTTGTTGCTTGAAGCCTGTCAGAGTTTCATCCTTGTACAAGAAGCTGTTAAGCGTATATATTTAGGGTGAAATGGACCTGACATATGTTCTGTAACCATCATCACCCAATTCGCAGAATCCTTCAGTTGTGAAATTTCTTTTATGTGATATTAAATTCTTAGGTATTATAATTCGGACACTTGTTACAAAGTAAATAGTTTAAATTTTCATTAAGTTTACTCTAAGAGTAATATATATTAAAGTATTTTATGAATAAGATGTGTTTGAAATAAAATGTATTTGAGCACACGTTATATTATCGCATGAAAGCCAATATTACGTTTAGGTGATCGGACATTTTCGGAGATGAAAGGGGAGGGCTCAACGCAAATCTTCAGTTTCATATGAAATTCCTTCGGTTGCTTTATACCGAGTATACTATAATCATCTTATTCCAAACGAAAAGCTTCATAAGTGTAATCTTTGATACGTATACAAGTGTTTTGTACATTAAGTACATAAAGAAGTTTTTAAGTTAGTTTAAAGTGAGTGTAAAATACACAATAATTCACGGGATCCAAGCCAACCTCACCTGCTCGTGGTGCATCCTGCTAATCAACAAACCAGGCTCTGGCTCTAACCAACCCGCATTGGGCCAGTGTGGTGGGAAATGGCCTAAATCCTCCTATATGACTCCCAGCTGATCGATATGGGAATCTTTGGGGGAATCCTACGTCCGGCAGTAGACATTTATCGGCTGATGATGATCATTGGATAAATGTATTGTTTTTTATAATAAAGTTTTTGAAATGACAAAAGGGCAGCGGAAACTGTAGTACATTTATATATTAGCCTTATTATTTTTTCGAAATGGTGGTAAGTCTATGTTGTTGGAGACCATCTAGGTAGGTACTACCATAGTATCTATTTCTGCCGTTCAACAGTGCAAACATTGCTGTGGTCGGATTGAAAGGCGCCTTGTGCTAGTGTAATTACTGGGGTAACGAAATTTTATATTTTATGTCTGGGGCGATGAGCGCAATGTGGTGCGGTATATATTATCCTAACTATCGCCACGTTGTTATGGGCAGGTGTGTTGCTTACCACCAGGTGAACGTCCCGCTCGTCTCGTCGCTTCATTGTATAAAAAATTGCTTTGGCAGGCATTTCCATTTACGTGATACGAAGTATTCGTAATTAGTGCATTTTCTATTTGTTTATACAAACAGCAATATTATCCTTGTTTGTCACCAATTATAAGCATGTCGCTGTTGCCGGAAATCGTCTACTTATTACGAAATGTTGATGTTGCCGGAAGTATTGAGGCGCAAATTTCTGACGACTAACAGTAGTGCGCAAAGAACACTGCGGTTCTGATTAAGAAGATCAATAGCTGAATAAATATCAACGAGACTTGGATCAATGTGGTGCACAAACACCATTAATAGCACCACATTGTTATTTATGAGGTGTATCACATACCATTAGGTTCTTTTTTTTGTCACTAAAATACTAAAGACTGACTGATAGTTAATTTTAGAGGTTGCTTTTTATTCGAAAGTAATTCAAAGAGCGGGTCGATAATGAACGGAAGCACGTGAACCCGCATTTATATGAGCTCGAGCCCTTTAATTAAAATATGCTAATCAATGGAGGCGTCATGACTGGTCAGTTGATGGTTTTCGGTTTTGATGTACTCTTATGTTATTACGGCTCTTTGAAGGTATAACTCAAAGACCTAAGAAAATATGAGATAATACTTTAAATAATGAATATTATTATATTTCTGCGAATGGTATATTTAAAATAAATATATTGAAAAACCATTATTTCAGACTCCATAGTAAGATTAAAATAATTAAAAATAAAGCGATCACAAATAAAAAGAGAGAGGTAGATTGAAAAAAGAAGTCCTTTTTTTATTCAATTAAGCGACGAGATCAGCGAAGGGTTCACCAGACGGTAAGTGATATATATGCTCGCTCATAACAGCGTGGCGTTACTGTTCCGATCTGAAGAGCGCTGTAGCTAGCGAAATTACTGGGGTAACGAAGCTTAATAACTTATGTCTCAAGGTGACGAGCGCATTGTGATGCAGTGTATATCATACTAATTAGCGCTATGGTGTTAGGGGCAGGCGTATCACTTGATACACCATGACGTACGACGCTCGTCTCATCGTTTAGTAGAGAAAAAATAAATATCATATTACTACTACTACTGCTACTGCACCATATTGTGCTCGTCGCAGTAAGATGTTAAGTATCGATATTCCAGTAATTTTACTAGCTACAACGCCCTTCAAACGGAAACAGAGTAATTTTTCCACAAGACTGTTTGGCGTCCGAATTAGGAGCTGCAGTGGTACTAACCTAAATGATCTTTGGCAACATAGTCCAACAAAAAAAAACAAAAATAAGTTACGGAGCCTGAAGTACTGAAAAAGTAAGTTTTATTAAACATTCCTGTAATTATTTGATTACAGGAGCGTTTTCTCATTTTACGGTTGAACGCCGGTCTTACTCGGGCGTCGATATTTTAACAAGGCAAGCTTTAGTTGTTGGCCCGGAAAATTGTATTTATATATCGATAGCATCACTTCCGTTTAATCAGTTACTAAGAGAGAATTTATTATAATCACACTATATTGTTACAGATGGTGGGCCCGTTTCTGGAGACTGTCTAGGTACCACCGCAACTCCTATTTCTGCTGTCAAAAATTAGTGTGCAAACATTACCGTGATCCGATTTGAAAGGTGTGGTAGCTGGTGAAATTATTAGGGTAATATGGGGATAACCCTACAACCTGCCATGGCCCAACCGACATAAAGGTCATACGAGCTGAATCGCGATAGAGCGTATCCGGTCTAGCCTCTGTTCGGCTCCGGATAACCTTTTTTCCTCTATACAAATTATTTATTTCCTGTGTTTATCCTGGGATGATGGGACTTAACATCTTACGTATCAAGGCCACAAGCTCAGTGTGGTGCGGTGTATACTAATCTACCTAGCGCCACGTTGTTATAGGCGGGCGTATCACTTACCATTAGGTGACTTTTCCGCTGGTCTCGCCGCTTCGTACAATTAAAAGTCGAAACCAAATTTTGAATTCCAATTTGTTTTCGCCAAAAGCTTTATGATAGTATATTAGTATCTTTAATACAAGGAAAATAATTTTATATACCCTTTTTAAAGTGAAGGGTCAGGATATATATTAGTGATTTCTAGATATTCACTACTTGGACACAAGGATCTCCTATCCAATTGCCATCACGTTCCCTGTAATCGAGTCAGCAATTTTCTTCTTACAAGGGAAGCAGTTAGCCATTGCGCCACGAAGGTAATTGTTCTTCATCAAGCCATTAGTAAGTTAGTAATTTGTTGACATTTGCTATCTCGTATTAAATTAAAAAGATTTGTATATAGCTTATTAGATAGCCTACAACAGAAAGCTTCGTTCTGTATAAAAAGTATAAAACGTATTTATCCGTCGTCGGAGAAAAGAACCGGTGTTTATCTTGATGAAAATTAAAACGTGAAAAAGTTGAAGGGTTTTTTTGTATTGTTGAAGATAAAACAATCTTCAACTTCCACGTAAAAATGTTAGCATGCAAATATTAGGAAAAATTTCGCTAAGGCTACAAGTCCTTTGTGAAAATAAAGCGGCCTTAATATAACTCACCACAAAGGGATTCTTAGTCATAACTTCTATACAAAGATCTTGGGGCCATTGATGATGATAATTTTTCTAATACCATGGTCGCAAGATATCTATCATGACACGAATATATATAAAATATTTTATTAAAAAAAAAAAATTGACAGGAAAAAACAGAGAGATACCTTTATATTTGGTGGTAGGTCTTTGTTGGCGGAGATCGTATAGGTAGGTACCACCGCAGCGCCTATTGCTGCCGGCAAACAGCCGTGCAAACATTATTGTGTTCCGGTTTGAAGGGCGCTGTATCAACATCTTATGTCTCAGGCGACGAATGCAATGTTTGTGATGCATCTTAACTAGCGCCACGTTGTTATAGGCGGGCGTATTACTTACCATCAATTGAACGTCTCGCTCGTCTAGTTGAATAATTACATAAAAAAAATCATAATGTAGATATAATTAACAGTATCTATTAATAATATATGTATTTTTATGGAAGATGAATGACGTTAACTTCCAGTTCTTTCTCTTTCCGGTCTTCGCTATTTAGGGAGATATTCAACCAAATTGTACTTGTTGTCTTGAAGCAAGATTTTTTAATTTTTAATCTTCAATAATTGGGGTGTAAGAGGTCCCGTACAACTCACGTGACCTAAGTCAACTTCACCTGCTCGTGGTGCACCCTGCTAATCAACAAACGGGGCTCTGGCTCCCACCAATAAGCATGGTGGGAAATGGCCCAAATGCTCCATATGAATCCCTACACGCTCGATGTGGGGGTATTGTTTTTTATAATGTTTTTGAAATGACAAAAGGCAGCGGAAACTGTAGTACATTTAAATTGTAGCCTTATTATTTTGTCGAACTACCCAATCGATGTTGGAATCTTTGGTGAAAGCCTATGCCCAGAAGTGGACGTCTATCGGTTGATGATGATTCAACTCTCTTCGAACTGGAACACTATGTATGCAGATATATGCGCTACGGTGGTACCTATCTATACCATTATTGACAATAATAGTCTTACCATAAGTATTTCATCATCAACATCTTCATCATCGGCCTATAGACGTCCACTGCTGGACATAGGCACAAGTATTTATTAAATGGAAATTAAAATCTCTCCTTTGGGACGTTCCCTCACGTCTGAGCTTCGTAGTCAGCCTTAAGGTTGCTGTCTGGAGTTTTAAATTAAGATATAAAAGTAGAAGCTCATCTAAAAAAGGATATTCTGAACAAAAAAAAAAACAGCCGTCGAAAATAAAGGTCGTGAAAAGTCGAGCCCGTAAATTTATTAGCCGCCTTAGCTAAGTCAGCGAAACGTAGTACCATGTTATCTCAATTAAACTTGATTCCTTGCTAATATGATATATGAGGTTGGTTTCCTGTTGTTTGTTCATCATATTTATATGTGATCTTCTGTATTCATTTGTTATTTAATAATCAAATGAATAATCTCAACATCTTCCAAAGATATATAACTGCAGTGTTTAATAAATAAAATCCTCATAGACTTACCGAGGATGGAGGTGCTATCTTTATTAATAGAAACCAGCTCATGTATTGCCATTGTAATTCCTTATTTAATCTTGAAAGATCACAGTGAAAGATACCGGTTTCGCTTCTTAATAATAGAGACATAGAAAGTAATATTTAATATATCTAAACATTACATAAAATCGAATAAAACCGATCCGTATCGAGATAAACTTGTTCAAACTAAAACCGAACTATATCAAATGAAATGCCAAGTCTTAACTCAAAGATCGAGTTTTAACCGATTGGATAGAAAATGATCGTAGAAAGTTTAAATCATTTTTTTTTATATTATAATATAGTATTATTATATTATATATAAACGGATATAATATGTAACGTAACTAACGAAATTTTTCAGTGTGTAAGAATTATTTGGTCTAGAATGCGTTTGGTTTATAAAAAAGCCTATTATTTACATTGCATTACTTTTAAAAGTTTATCTTTTCTTTTATAAAAAAAAACGGTTATTAATATATAATAAATATATGGAGAATACTTAATGATCTTATGAAAGTGTTCAAGACGGTACACTGAAAAGAAGTAATATAATTCAGCGAGAGAAATATTACAGAAGACGGAATTATGGAAGCCTTTATGATAGCTGTTCATGTGATTGATGAATTTTCTTCCGTAACATCGCAGGGGATACTATATTGCTGTACTTATTAGTGTACTATATCCTTGAATGTATGTAGTATAATGCATCAATAGCGTTCGAAGCAAAGCTTTGGGTTTGAATTTGCCAGAAGAATAATGTATTGCGTTAGACTCTTCTTGGATAATATTTTAAGTTGGGCCTGTTGTCCCAAGCTATTAAGAATAGGACTAAGGTAAGCCCTGCCTGTTGTAAAGTATTTTCGGATTCGTGGGCTTTGAAGGTAAGGGTCCTCATTGCCCACTAGGCGAACTCGGGCTGAACGGCAAGTATGAGGTGTACTAGTGCTTGTCGTAACAAAACGAGGGTGCCGAGGAGGGTTAGAGCCCTCGGTCGGATTTGCTTTAGGCGTAGTGCCGGGAAGCATCAGTGCATTCCGTAGATCCCCGGGCTTCCCGAAACCCACTGGAAATAAACACGAGGGTTTTAGTGGGTACAAAAACCACTTAACCTTGTCTTCCCCCCTGGAAACAGGGTATCTTTTCAAAAGATTTTTCCTCTGATAACATAACATATTTAGTACTACAATCAGACATTTATACAAAAAAGAATTTCATGTGGTTATTTAAATCCCTTATATGAACCCTTACAAAGGACCGCTCCTAGTGCCCGGTGGTAACTGAGGCTATGATGACAGAAAGCCACTGAATACGGGCAGAGTAGGACGGATTGTGGAAATCTTTGGGGGAGGTCTAGGTCCGTTTATCGGCTGATAATTGATTTAAAAAAGACTTGAGCTCATTTGTTTATCACATTGGATAGGTGAAAGTTGAGGGATGTAACAAATATATAAGGGCTGTTGTTTTTGAAAAATGTCGATTTCCTAAAAATGGCTGCAATTGTAATTACTACTGTCGACAGTCTATTCATATATCTTTTCATTCTTCTAATCATACATCTTTTAATTAAGTACTTTCAGCTCCCCATTTTAGCACCGTTCTATTTTACTAATGGCTTCAATAATTGGTGGTGGAAATTAATGAGTAGTACAATGAAGACGGATGAAGAGATTAGGACGCATTTGTCAAGTAGTAAAAAGCTTTTCTTTGTTAGCGGACTCTTGAGCTTTTAGAAAGTGCCCACAAAAGAATTTATGCACGAACGATTTATATATATATATATTTAAATAATCATTTGATACTAGGTACTTCGGTTAATAAATATATATGCGTATATATGGAGATAGATTACACCCGTAAGGAGTCCTGCACAACAACTCATGGGTCCTAAGCCAGCCTCTCCTGCTCGTAGTCCACTCTGGTAATTAACAAATAAGGCTCTAGCTCCGATCAACGTCTATTGGGCCAGCGTGGTAGGAAACCGTTCAAACCCTCCTCACCCCAAATGAACCCTACAAACGATGGCTCCTAGTACACGGCGGTAAAGAACGCTATGCTGACCGTAAGTGCGGATAAGATAAGATGCGAACGGCGCGATCGATGTGAAGATCTTTGGGGAAGCCTATGTCCATCAGCTGATGATGATGATGACATAGATCTATCTCGACTATTATCACCTCTGATCATTAGCCGAGATGTAGTTTGATGGTAACGTACACTAGTTTAGAGTAGTCTATAATGTTTATTTTCTTTTAATTATAAATGTTATGGTTTTACTATGATACCACCTGGTGTTAAGTGATGCGGTCTGCAGTGGTGAAGCGTACTAACCTGGTAACAGCCTATATAATCTTCTCTTGAACACACCCACATAGTATTTGGACGGGAACACTGACGCTGACAAGTTTCTTCAATCATTTGTTAATAAAAATGATTAGATAAATCTATCTGTGGGGAAACTGGGGATGGTGATCACATAACGGAGATGACTCTTCGTGCGCCTTGTCGATGGTGGTAAAATATAGATGGGGAATTCTAACATACAATTTCATACATTCTCTGAAATATATAACAACTTAATATTATTGTGGATAGATAGATTATTTATATTATTAACGTTTATATTATAATACATAAATATATGTATATAGTATTAATGTAGTCTATACATTATGTAGTTTACAATGGTGTATTGAAAAATTTCCTTCATAAATACTTCTCCACCAATATAACGTTATCTGTACTAAGATTTATTAAAGTGTTTTCGTCTGTATATTATGTTTAAATCTTTGTGATTTTGTATAGCAATGCCATAGAATTAATCACTTGTTTTGGCAGAATACCAACAACAGTGATCTCACCACAACATTTCAGGGAACTGTAAATTTTTTTTCATCATTTTAGGACTTTTTAGTTCGAACATTAACTTTGTTGTGTATACTATTTACGTCCGGAGTTATTTTGTAGTTATGTTTGGGAAAATATAATAAATGACTACATAGTTGTCTCAATGCGATGGTGAGTTTGATCGATAAATATATGTCATTACTTCAGTAACTCTATAAGCTACAGCCCTTCACACTACAAATCATTTGACTGAATGATTTATGGTGAGGAGACTTATCACCAGTTAACGACATGATAGAAATGAGTTTTTTTTTATTTTTTATTCAATAATCGAAATACTTTAATGATTAAATAATGGGAGTAATTGTAGTTAAACCCAAGAGCCATTCATCATCACGATCGACATAAGTCCGGCCGGCTATATATGGCTGCAGAGTAAATCTATGTTTTTAAATAAACATCAATTAGCTAAAATTATGACGATTAACATAGAGTATCTTTAAAACTTGTTGTTACTTTTTACTTATAATTGTGTAATATAGATTTCATAGGAAAATTTGGTTTACATTTGATTGTGTTTACTTTAGCCTAATGAATATGAAAATCATGTTGAAAATTTTCAAAATACATCATTATAATAGAAAAGAGTAACATATTATTTTAAAATAAAAAAGTTAACATTTTATCAAAATGTAATAATTTTTATGACTATTTCATCATCATCATTATTGTCAGTCGATAGACGTCCACTGTTAAACATAGCGAAGATCCCGGAGTAGAATTGAAAGGATTTGGGCCTTTCGCCTCCACACAGGCCCAGTGCGAGCAGGTGGGAACCAGAGCCTTGATTGTTGATTAGCAGGGTGCACAACGAGCAGATGAGGTTGGTTTGGGTCCCGTGAATTATTGTGCGGCACCTTAAGAGGTTCCACACAATAATTCATAGATAGTCATAGATCACTGGGTGTAAGCACCCAGTGATCTATGTCTATTCATTACCAATGGATACACAGGTGAATGACGACAGATTTGAATATTCCACCTTGTCTGTATTCATGAATAGTTTTGGCATAGATTTTAACGGAAATACTTGACGTAAAGCATGCGACTGTTAAGGATTTGAGCCAATGTGCACAACGTAATATGCCTCGTATCCAGTTATGATGAAGAATGTTGCTAAGAAAAGTATGTTAAAGGAGTCGTTTTTAAAATTACACCGTCTGTCCAAAAATGTATTATTAAAAAAGGCCAAGAGCCGCAGGCGCCTCCTGCTGTAATTTCCTTGTTCTCTGATGTGAACGTAAGAATTGTTATCAGAACTTTACTTTGTGGTTTTGCGTGTTTTGTTATCATTTAGTAGGTTTTATACAATTCGACGAGAATATTCACATGATAATAAGCGATTCATAAATATACCGTATCTGTGTGATGATGTTTAGATAGCACCCCATTGCCCTTTCATTATGAGATTATGTTAAATGTTCATCATCATCATCATCAGCCGATAGACGTCCACAGCTGGACGTTGTTCACATCCAATGGGTAAAGTATTATTATTCAATAATTAATAACTACAGTGCTATTTAAACCGGAAGTTAGTGATGTTTGCGCAGTACTACTTTATGCCAAAAATGACCACCGCGGTGATCCGTGTGATATTCCTTTCTTTCTTACAATAAATCGGTCAGTTATCTACCTAGTCAAGCGTAAGGACGAAATGTATTTCCGTCGACAGATGTTGCAGTGAAATATTTGATCTTTTTATAACAAAGCTTCAAATGATATAATGACCTGATGGTCAGAGAGGGGGACAGGTTTCATAAAACATCTATTGCCAACTTGTTAATGACTACAGAACTACTGAGCTTCATGTTATAACAAGCGGTAAGTTTCTGTTTACGGAGTTAGTGAAATACGTTAATGTTAATAGGCTAATCTAGAATCGTTCGTAGACACCTTTGACCTAACAAGTTAATATGTAAATCTCGATCCCGTAAACCTAAAGCTGTGTTACACTTTGAGTCTCTAAATCGGAGGTGGGTATATGACCCATACTCAAATTAGAGTGGCTCAAAGAGCGAAACACAAACATCAAAGTGCCCCGTTACAGACGAGTATAGTACTTATGTGATCCTCCTAACTTCAAGCTAAACTGATTATCCATGAATATTTACGTAATTTGATCCTTAAACTCTATAGTACTTTTCTTTCATAGATTACGAATTTTTTTTTAAGTTATCAACGTTAGATTACTAAGTACCTCGAGAAACAGAGTGAATAATGGGAAAAATAAATTTTCATTATGAATGCGGTTTTTCTATTATTCTGTAACTTCAAAATTGTTAAAAAACTTTGTAGGTTTTGCTATAGTTCAATAATTTGGGTTTTAGATATCACAAACATTTTGATGCGAAAGCTTGACGGGGGTTTAAATGAAAAGATAGTTAATATAACCACATAATAATTTCTCTTACTTTGACGTATGTAAAAAAAAAGGGTGTAAAGGGATTCGCCCTACATGTTACGGAACCCAAATCAACCTCACCTACATGCGGTGCACACTGCTGAATAACAGAGGAAGGTCTGACCACCCGCCAACCCGCTCTAGGCCAGCGTGGTGGGAGTAAGCCCCAATTTCCCTCAATGAATTTTGTGGAGATCTCTGGGAGAGGCCTATGTCTAGCAGTGGATATCTATCGGATGATGATGATCAAAGCGATCATAGCCGCTCGAAATATTTAAATATAATTTAATTTAAGCAAATCACAGGGAAAACTTGATTGAGAAAACTAATACTTTCATATTAACGCAAACAATACTTTCTTGTTTTTATTACTTTCATAAAACTAAATTTTACAGATTTTATCTCTTTTATTTAAATCGTTTATTAACCTTCAAGTTTAAAGTGCTTTACAGTAGTCCTGATCACTGAAGGACTGAGGTGACAGAATTCCTATGGTTATAGTTATCACAGAGCATCTTTAACTTTATAATTATTATTTGTTATCTGATCTAAGCAGAATGAACTCACTGTCTTTTGAAGTCTTCGAATGGTTACTGGTAATAAGGTTGTATGTGTTACCGGAGACTGGTTAGGTAGGTACCATCGCAGCGCCTATTTCAGCCGCCAAACAGTAGTGTGCAAACATTACCGTTTTCTGGTTTGAAGGGAGTTATAGCTAATGAAATTATTGAGATAATGAGACTATTTGTTTTATTAAATTAATCAACGAGACGAACGGGATGTTCACCCGATGGTAAGCATATGCACACATTACGCTCGATGACAGAGACATAAGATGCAAAGTTTCGTTACCACAGTTATTACATTAGCTACAGCACCCTTCAAACTGGAACACAGTAATGTTTGCACACTACTGTTTGGTGGTAATAATACGCGCTGCTGTTTTACCTACCTAGACGGCCCCCGGCAACAAAGACCTACCAGAAAATACTGATGGTGATGCTGTGTCCATCGTAAATAGAGCTTTGTTATCGGTATTACTATTAAGTGTATTTCACCCTTGTCGGTATATCGAAAAAATAAATAATAATTATATTTATAACGGACTCTCGTGGTCATTACAATGTTATCTGCTACAGTAGCCCGGTGATCAGGATTGCTTGTACAGCGATCGAAACTTTGGGTGTAAATAATTAAGTAAACGCGATGAAATCAGTAAAATTTCAGTTCACTAAATTCATGTTCTGTTCATTTAGCAAGTTTTTGTTAGTGTTAGCAGTTTTTACAGAAGCCTAGGTGAGGAATAAGAGAAGAGTTCCTATGGAAGCGCGCGCAGTCCGTCAAATACAGTACGTAGCGGCAGTGCCGTGTTGACTACAGCCCGGGCGCTACGTCCCGCCGACTGTAGCAAACATCCGTTTCCAAATGTTAAACGTGTTAATGTAAATACATTTGCCGTGACTAGTGTAAACATATTTCCTATTCTAACTTTCACAATGTCGTGTTAGTTGATTTAATTTTTTTTTTTTTTTGGTTCCCAAACAAACTCAGCTGAAAGTTATTGCTGTAAAATTTAGGTAAGTGTTGTTCGACTATAAATATTCGTTTTAACGTTTCTAGGATTTATGTTGCTTTCATTTTTCGTTGGTTTGGCGGTGATTTTTTTTTTTTAATAATGTAAATTCTAATTTAATCGTCATTTAAACTGTTAACTACAATAATTGTTATTTCATCAAGTTTAGTAACAATCATAAATAATTTATTCTCATTAATTCTTTAATTATTTCACATAAATAAATAAGTATATATGTGAAAAAGTATGGAAGCGATTTATAGGAAGATAGCGTTTGATTATCTTCAAAATTATTTAAAAAAAAAAAATTGGTTATTTATACCAGTAAAGTAGGGTAATGAAAAATTTTTTTTTATTTATTGCAGACAAAAGTGAAGTATGATTAATAAGATAATTATTTAAAAAATATACAATATAGTTTTGTAGATTTCGTATACATAGTATTTTTTTTTAACTATTAAACGTGTATAATATTTCTTAAGCATGGCCTATGTTAAAAAAGTATCTATTTGACCTTGCTAAGTAAAAGATTTAGCTAGAAGTTATAGAAAACATTTATAATTGTTATAAACATTATTTGTATTTATTTCAGTTATTTTTTTTGATGTGAGATTTCATAACCTTTTTTATGAAGCCTTAGTAAAAATAGCGTGACTCGTTCCCGTGTCCCAATGTAAACTCCTTTTATAATAGTTGACCTTTTAAAAAGAAATAACAGACCTCACACTAATTGTACAATAATTTTAACATTTCATGATTCAACTAATTAATACGACCTTGCTATTATGATTAGGTGCCGTGTTTAAACAATTGGCGAAAGAAGAAACCTCGCCGCACAATGTAATGGAAGTTTTATATATACTACTATAGGTTCCTCTAACATCAAGTAATAATTGAAAACTATACACATAATTAAGTAAATGTTATTTAGCATTACTTTCAACGGCTTGCCATTAAGAGAACCGACAACCAGTTACAATACTATCTTCTTTTTTTTTTTGGGAATGATCTATAATAACAAATCAAACAAAGATCTCTTTGTTCATATAGACTTATAGGTTACTTATGAAAGCAAAGTACAAAATAATAAATAATTGATTTTAAATGGAGAAAAAAGTTAAACGGACATTTTTACATTGGACCTTGGTATAAATCTTTTACTATTATAATTATTGATTATACTTCTATTATAACCGTTTAAGCACTAGATTTTTCTTTCCAGCTCTAAACAAGATTCCTACTAATAAGAAAGATGAAGTTAACCATTTGAAATCAAAAAGCCATACTCCTAACTAATATATAACAACTTAAAACTGTGTTTCAAGTATAACTATTAGATAATTTCAAAGAGTTTTACTTGAAGCATACGTTTAAAGGGTAGTGAATTTTATAGGGGGCAAAATGTTCGGAGAATTTACCCTCAATATTGTAATAAATGGAATAGTGCCAATAACCGAACATAGGTTGCGCAACTTGCGGACAATTTCTCAAATCCTGTTAACGTCACTTTTATATATATATACATATATAATATATATATATATATAGATGTCACATATATTAAACGGAATTACTAGTGAAGAGACGTTACATTGAAAGCTTTTATACAAATGGGTTTTTCTTTTGTGCGAGATTTCTATTAACGTGATATATTTGAAAGTGATTAATTATGTTATGAGATTATCACAAGATAACGCGATGTCTACACTAAATACTGAGAGTACTTTATTCCGTACAGGAGTATTATTAAGCACTACTTGAACAACTGATTTATTTATCCATTCGTGTATATGTAATTTACTGGTGGTAGGTCCTGTTGCCGGAGACTGTTTAGGTAGGAACCACCGCAGCTCCTATTTCGGCCACCAGACTATACTGCGAAAATTTTGCGGAATTGCTGTGGTAACGAATCTTGATATTATACCATCAGGTAAACGTCTTCTCTTGTTGCTTCATTAAATTTATACAATCTTATATTAAAAAATGCAATGGAAAATTTCGTAATTACTGTGAGTCAGTCAATTTTTACTGTGAGTTAAAATAAAAACAACTAAAACCCTGAGGATAGTAATATAACCTTTACTAAGGACTTTAAAAATGCTTTCGTAAGCTTTTATAGAAGATTATTATTCGTGAATTTTTCAGAGATATGGTAAAATATAGGTTTTTTTTTTATATAGACGGGGATAGTTATGTAGAATTCTTACAAGCTAAAACTCTCAGTGGTCGTCCCTAGAGTTTAAATAGCTTGATGCTTCTTCGTTTGGATTAAATCGAAGTCTTTTTGTTTATAATTGAGTAAAAATTAATTAAAAAATTACTTGAGTGAATGTTGACAATGAAGCTGAAGATAGTTCAGTATGATCACCCAGAATATATTGGCTTTATGTTAATGGTACCAAGCCGAACATAGCAATGTTGTTATGAGGGTGGTGGTTAAGTCAAATTATTGTAAAAACCTCAAACAGTATCCGAAAGTAATTGAAACTTTACACGTCCGAGCATATTATAAACCGTATAATATACGGAAACTGGACTAAGTACCCAGTATTGAGTCTGAAGAAAACGTCGAACTACGTTTATGTATGTTACCACTTTTTTTTTGTCTAGAACAAACACTGTAGCTAAACTCCTTCAGTTGACATTGCCGACCCATTTATCTAAAAGCTCATTATGGTAACAACATTTATCTTTGTCTTGAAGGAAGACCGAAGGATGGTGCAAACGTCGAGCGAAATATAATAGCATTATAAATAGGGCGCTTTTGATTTTTTCATCTAATATAATATTAGAGCTGTTGTATATAGTTAATCTGTTAATAATTTGTTTTTGCCTTTATATTATATTAGAAGTTAATAAGGAGATGTATTAAAATTCATAAACACTTGAAATAGTAAACTATCCTGTATCAATCTTCGACGTTGATTGATGTGTACATTACAAAGTATTTTGGTGATTTAGTTTTATTATCGCATTGATAATATTAAAGATAATAAACCATTTGATATATAGTATTAAAATTGTAGTAGTCATATCCATAGAGAGGAAGATTTTATTGATTTAATCGGAATAAGCAATGAAGTGAAGGTGACAACGTCACTGACTTTAGTGAGCGGTGAGTAACATAATGTCACTTGACTTGGCCAGGTCTGTCAACCAGAAAGAAAGGAATTTAGATGACCTATGAACTTATTTGATGAGCGATGATGATTAATCGTTTGAATACTGAGATATTGTCGAACTTCACATTTTTAATGAATATGCCAGCAAGGTCCAAGTACAGAAGTAGTTGAATAACAATATCATAAATACTTAGATGATGCCAATAATTTTGGTTTTAAATTACATAGACATGTTATTGACTATTTCAGAAATATATAGCAAGAATATGTATTCGAAATAGATTATCAACTACAAATAATCGGAGTTGACGAAGGCAAAGAACAGGAGTTGTTTAGAATTGGAAAAATATTGTAACGTTGCCAGACTATATGAATATAATGACTTAACACCAAAAAGGAAAAACTTAGAGTAACAGAAGGTAAGGGAAGGAAAAGAAAGGTCTTTGAGCAGTATGAGCAATAAGGTGAGGTAGAAATTTGAATATGAATTGTTTGTAACGTCCCAGGAAAAGGAAGTGGAGATAAAGGATTCCAGGTCGAAATGCAACTAGATTTGCACGCTTAGGTTAGGATAAAGAAGCAGAGGTACTTGTGCTGTTTGTTTCGTTGAAAAAGAAAACAAATGTTTATGCAATTTGAAACTGAACACAAACAATAGCCGAGTTCAGGCAAGTTATGAGTGTCGGCTTACCGTGACAGTAAATGTTAAGCCCCCTACAAAGCGACCATATTGTTGCAGTATAAACTGCTTGCAGCCGAGTTGGACGATTAAACAGGAACTTTTATTTGTCTGCCATGTCGACTGCCGGTCGCAGTCACCGCGCTGGTTTTTTTTTTTGAAAACAGTTGGTTGAAATTATAAAATTTTATTTGTTCTTAATCTCAGTGGCAAAAATTGGAGTTACAAGTGTAAGGGGAGAGAGTCACGAGAGTACCTGTTAACATCGATGTAAATCTCAACGATAACTCCTGTTATAATAAATTGAATTTAATTGGTTTGTATGAAACGAAAAGAGAGAGCTGCTAATGTATTTATAGGCTGTTAGAGAAATAGACAAAACGCGTTTCTGTGTAGTTCCCTTGTTCATCATCTTCTCTTTGTGCTATGGTTTATATCGTACCCTAATGGGTAATCTCTAACGTCATATATATGATTTTAGATGAACTCTGCATACTATAGTCCCATAGTGTGTCACACTTTGAATATACTTGAATTATATGAAAAAGTGAGAGTAAGAATCTTAAAAATGTATACTACATTATGTAACTTTTTTTCTCTCTCTTTTATAGTATATTCATGTCATCTTTTATATATCTATTTAACTTTATACACGTCGCTTAAATGTGGATTTAAAGCAATGGACCATTTTTATTACACACTCTTTCTAATACAATATTTAATTTCCACCGCGTGTTCATTCATTTTTTTTTGTTATTGAAAATAACCTTACTGTTATGTTTATTCAACTAAGCAATAAGACGAGCAAAAGGTTAAGTTAGTGGTTTATGATATGTTTATCTATGAAAATGGAGTATCAGTAAGGATGTTTATACAGCACTACAATGAACTCATTAAACCATTGTTATCACCTAATGTAGATAATTTCTTATAGTACACCGTAAGAGCGCCAAAATTTGTTTTACAAATAATGCTAGATTGCTCCTTAAATTCAAAATTTTGTATAGAGTACAATAG
The DNA here is from genome assembly GCA_029030555.1 of Ornithoptera alexandrae. Classification (NCBI taxonomy): domain Eukaryota; kingdom Metazoa; phylum Arthropoda; class Insecta; order Lepidoptera; family Papilionidae; genus Ornithoptera; species Ornithoptera alexandrae. Next base: position 3,604,783 of record JARDVY010000011.1, on the reverse strand, counting down.
AATAAATGTAATTGAAAATGAAAAGAGTATCTGAAGTATATTTCTCAAGACATTTATCTTTTTTAAAAGCGTTCAATTCTTGTTAAAGCGAAGAGAATTTTATGTGGGAAAGCACGAACGAGGCAGGAAATGAGTTGTTTTAAACGCTTCAGATCTGAAGATATAGAACTTATCTTCGCAAGGACGCTTGCGCGCTCTAAAATAATTTCCCTTTCGCGATAAGAAAAATACACGTAGTGTCATTATTCCTTACGCTTTTCCTTTATTTTAATGAAAAGATTAAATTATGTTGGAGTTATTTTCTTCTAAAGCTGTGATAGCTCAGATTCTAATGCGATGTATGTCTCGGGGAGGCAGAGGGTTGATTTCTATAAAATATGAGCTTCTGGTGATAGAAAATATCGTGAGGAATTCGACATATTTAGAATATGTCCACGATAACTTTTGTTTAAGAGCAACAGCTTGACATCCGCCAACTCGTCCCCTTGGGTTTTGATATTGTCCTTATGAGGAAAAGCTATGACGCCCCAGCAGTGGAATCATTAATAAATTTTTTTATTTATTTTATCTAAATGTGGTGATTCAGAGAATATTTTGTTTTCAATTTACTTCTCTTTAATGGGTTTTAAATTTAGCGGCTATTCAAAAGTTTTTGCTGTAAAATCTCAAACAACCTTCTATTGGTTATCGTCGTAATCAAATACTTGGTAGACAAAGCTTTGTTCTGCGATAGTGCTGTAGGAGATTTAGTGTCCCAGTAGTATGCAAATAATGCATTTAAAGATTGTTCCTTAGCGGAGCCTCCGGGGAAATTATATTCGTTTTACTATTCAATGTTTTATAAAAGCTTTGTCCCATCTGGTCCATACACTCGGATATGAATGCGTCCCTTGATGATAATTACTAAGTTGTATGAGATATTAAAATACGATACGTGAATACATTTTAAATATACTTATGTATCATATTTATGTAAAATCTTAATTCAGCATCAATCCGTCAGACCGCTCACATGTGATGGCTTTTTCTAAATCGTCAAGTTCGATTTTCAACGGTTCAAAAACTCTAGTATCATTTGGATGACGCTATAGTTTTTGACTTCCAGTTACTTACAATCTACTGGCATAATGACATTGCTTTATCCCAGTTATAGAAATAAAAACCAGGGGTATCTAGGGTAAGCACGCTTCATCATTCTGTCACTTCATCAGAAATCCAGATCGCTCGCTTACAATAAAATTTAGAAATAACTCTCAAACAATAAGCTAGCACAGTTTTTACTAACTTAATCTCAATATCAGTTTTTCAACAAGACAATACAATTTGTCAAACAGTTTCATCTGATGGTAAATATTGATTATATTGTGTCCCAAGAGTTCTAAAGATAGATCTAATATAAGAAGAGGATCCGAAAACAAGAGAAACATCGTTCGACGCCCTTGAGTTAATTAAGTTAGGGAACTAATCCGTCCCCTTCTTTTACACGACGGCCTTCAGAAATCGGGAATGATGATAGATGAATAATTTCTACGAAGCTGTAACTTTATAATGTACCGAACTAAATACAAATACACATACACATATAAGAAATGTTCAGATATGTACTTATAATAAAAATGTGTCTAAGCCATGCCTTTAAATGATTACTTGTCAAATACTTGTGTTGGTAAATATCGCTATCATATTATACTAAGATCAAAATAAAATTTATTTATCCACAGTTGTCAGTACATCGTAAATAATAATTTATTTTAAGCTTGTGACACAGTTTGTCGAAATAGTCTCAATAATCTAGCAAGAACGGTTATAAACAAGCAAACACGAAGCAGAATATAATCGAAGGATAAACTAATTCGCTTCCGTAGATTTTGATCCAATTCAAAGAAAAATATCTAGATTACTAGTTTTATCAAGCTATTATTTGTAATCTATACTCAGGAAAATTTATGAATATAACAGCAAAGCACTAGCTTATTCAATTTAAATACAAAGTATCTAACAAAGTTTTCGTTTGACCGTATCTTCGGTATAGATTCATCTTCATACACTATGTTTTTAATTAGTACTTTCTAATTTTTATTGTTAGGGCATCGTAACGTCATTGTTTATACTGGTTTCTTCATTGAATAATGAATTTCATTTGCAAAAACTTTCAACAATAATGTCACAGGTAAATATACTTTAGTATCTATTTATTAAGTACTATCGATTCAATTCCTCGATTCATTTTCAATATTCTTGAAAACAATGATCAAATAGTTTAAGACTTTAATAAAAGTGTCAAATACTTATTTTATCTTTAATAAAACGTTGAGAAAATTTTAAAAAATTTAAACCTTTCCAAATGTTATAATAGTCCTTTTTTCATACGTATAAGAATAGACAAAAGTCAATGTATATCACATATAATGATGTCTTAATGACAAGCAGTGATTCTGTGAATTGCTTATTTGTTTTTCGAGACAAATAAAAACACATTTGGAAAGCCAAAATGTCTTCGCATTGTTATCGGTTGTAATATATGGCTGCAAATGTTTTTGTATACTCGGTAGAAATGCGCATAACGTACATTGTCTCAAGGTCTCTCGAATTTTCTTATTTGGCAACGATGAGATCAACTTCATGACCGTTAATAAAGTTAACTGTCATAGGTACGCATTTTACTTAAATCTATCGACCTGCCTTTCATTATATTGTTAGCACACTCTTTAGATAAAAAGTTATGGTTACAAACAGTATTTAATATTGTTATGCCTTGGTTTGCATTTGGTCGAATGATACAATACTCGGAGATGAAAAGGTTTATTATTATCTGACAAGAAAAGTCCATATAACATAAACCCTTTCAAGTCTAAAATCACTCGTTAAATCGTAAATCGCTCTTATCACCCGTATATTGATTAATCGCAGTATCGTTTTAAAGTTTACTATGAGAAAAAATCCTCCTCTTACCCAATGTCTATATAGTCGTCCGCTTACTATAGAAATTTCCAGAAAACATCACTCTAGAAACTTCTAGAAGACTCTTTCTTATGATACAATACTGATTAATTGTTACAGCTCACTTTCGGATATTTGACTCACGGCATATCGCTCTAGAATATTCTACATACTAGTACCATACGACACTAATTCAATATTCAATACTGATAAGTTTTGTAACAGTATGTATAACATATATTTTGCTAGTTAATTTCAAAGGTTATCTTTTAAGAAGGACCAATACCTCATGGGAGACATCGATCTATTACGACATGGTCTTTAAGAAAAGAGTGTATCTCTTATAGGTCGGCAACTCAGCCGCGTCCCCTCTGATGTTGCCACTATCAACGGGCGGCAGTGATCACTTTTCACCGGGTGAGCTGTTCGCTCGTTTGCCCACCATTCCTATAAAAAAAAAACGTTACGAGAGAAGCATGGAGCTTTTCCGCTCTGACATAAAACTGTACATTAGCCTTACTATATACGGCGAGCAAGAAATTGGTTTCAACTATTGGAAATGAAACATTCCCTTTTATCTTTAAACCTGGATTTTTTTTAACGTCATTTAACATTTTTGATGAATAGACTACAATACATTGAACATCATAATTTATGTTATAAATTAAAAAAAAATGAAACTAGATATTTTCAATTATATATATAGAAGAGATTTAATAAAATTACATCTGGAACATTCAGTTTTTAACGGTATATCACCAGTAATCAGAAAAAGTTTTTTTCTGTTCTTTCTGTAAATTTTTAGGTAAGATTTAATATATTTTTATAATACTTTACTAGTGAAAAATATAACTCGAATTTAGTTATTTTTAAAATAAAAAAAAACAAAACTGAAAATTTGGAAAGAATGATTTTGTTGATTTGTCAGATGTAAATAGATTTTTTTGTTGTAAATAATGTTCCTTGTAATTAATTTGACCTTGAGACAGCAGAAAAACTATTTCTAGTGTTTATTTGTCGTTAGTTAATATTTTTTTTTTGTAGTAAAAGAATTCTTTTCGCTGTTCAAAGCGAGTGCCGAGGAGCGTCCCGTGTCAAATAAAGGATTAAATTTTCAAAGTCGACTTTGCATCTCGTCAGATTTCAAATGAGAAATTAGATGTAACATTTCCAAAAGACACCGAAAGTGTTATTTGAACCCCTTAATTTTTCACCTAGTCTCTCGACATCGTCGCAAATTATATTAAAAGTATCTACTGAGTGAAACAAAAGATTTTTTTTTATTCAAAGTACCAACTTAATTTGTAATAGATGAAATTTTAGAACTTTTTCTCATTAAATTAACAATGAAGCTGTATTAAGTAGTCACTTTAAAGTTTTTAACAAATTGTAGCAATAATATGCTGTATATTTATATTGCTATAGTAATATAATTCTTTTCATACCCATTATATAGAAGCAAAATATTTTCACTGCACCTCCATAGTTTCCGACTGGACTCAAGATGTTACACATTACCCTAGTAATGTCCATAGCTACATCTACCTTCACACAGGAATACAAGCACTGTGACAATGTATACCAATAGAGATCTACCATCAGTAAATCTGGGTATTAAAAGATTTTACTGACATCAGATATTACTTAGTATATTTTGTTTAATTTGTAAAAATGAGTATACGGCTACTCTGCTATTTATCTGTTACTATTCCATCTAAAATAAATTAGAGATTTCAAGCTGATAATTGGAAATATTTCTGGTTTAAAGTTCACACTGATTACTAATATCAAATTTAATATTCGATTAATCTAGAGGGATGGTGATTTAATAACAATTTCTAATTTAGAAAATAGGTCACATGAAACCTTTAGACGGAGATGTTCCCTAAATTAATTCTAGAGGAAGTAATAATTCTATATATAAGATATGATATTTAAAGTTTATATTCTTATGAAAATGTAAACTAGTTTATGTATCATTATCATCAGCCGATGGAGGCCCACTACTGGACATACTTATTTACTTACTCGACGGCGATATAAATCTTTGTGGTTCTTGGCCTCCTGCAAATTCTTTTCCAGATGTCACGACTCTGCCTTCTCCATTCATCTAGTAAATTTTTTCATGCTCCTAAAATCTCGTTTTACACCATTTATCCATCTTTTCCTTGACCTTCTTGGTCTGCTTTGTTGAGGCGTCCACATACTTAATGTACTTACAGCTCTGGTGTCTATCATACGTGCAATTCTGCGCTGTCTATATCCAGCGGGTTTCTTGACCAGATCATCAGTCTGTATGTGAGCGTTCTTCCAGCGCTACCACCGCCACTCTAAGATATTAAAATGCATTACTGAAGGTTGACAGATTTTGTGTCTATCATGAGCTATATGGAATGCTAATGGCTGGCAGTTGTTAGTATTCCGCATTAGGCCAAAACGCTTTACAGTAAAATTATATCTTCTGTTTTTTTTTTTTTAAAAAAACCGTTACTTTAAAACATTACAAAATTAAAGGACGATTTCTGCCATAAATTGTACATTCTTATTTTCATATCAAGCCAGGATAAATATTTATCTCCACAGTTGTTACATTCATCCCCGATAAGTGAACGTCGTTATCCTTTTCGCCCGACTTTTGGGATATAGCAACGCCAATGGAGATCACGGTCTATTTGATACAAGTTCTTTCTTCTCTAATTTGTTGACTTTCTTATGTAGTAAAATCAGAAAAACATTTATATTCCTTGATACGGTCATTCGGTCACCAGAATTTCTTACTTTGTTATACGATTTTGGGATACAGGTTATCTTAATACAACAAGAAACGTTGAAATTCTTCGAGAAGGTAACTTTAATTTATTATCTTACGTTTACTTTAAGCATATTATCCCTTTTGTTTGACGATATTCAGAAATCTCTTTGAGACAAAGAACCTCAGCGTATTCTCAATGTGTAGTCTCTCCATCGACTTATATGGTATTTTGTTATTTTATTTCAAACATTGATATGTTTTAATAGTTAATTATATCTCTTTGAGATGTAATCTCTAACAGTTATTTTTTATTAAGTACAAATCCGAATACTTACGAAATCAGGCCAACGGCGTGTAAAATTGATTCGGTAACCTCTCTTAAATATAAATCAAGAGCTATTTTTGAAATTTACCGAAATAGCGTCCAGTTTTTCAAGCAGAGAGCAACGTAAACACATTGTTAATGTACATTGCACATCATAATTATCCAGTTTATAAACATATCAGCACAGCGCCTCTCCTCTTTTTTATGACGAGCAATAGTCGAACTGTTTTAGTGGTTGAAGATTGCTGATGATAATACTATGCGATCTCCGCAATTAGATACTGTAATACATTTACAGTAACACAATTATATCATAGCTTTTGTATAACTAACTAAAATTGTGCACTTTCTGCATTTTTCTTTTAGCATGAATCAATATAAATTTAATTCCGTTTCTTTGTGATATTTTATGGGAGTCTTATTGATCGTAATTATGGATTTTTCTATTATTGAATTAATGCTCTTTAAAATATAACTAGCTGGTATTTTGCCTGCTTTGCCGGCTGTAACTTCTTCGCGACTCCTATCGGGGGAGAAATTTTATAAAATCCGTTAACTGACCTATACTTGGTAATATATTTCAACCAAATTTCAAGTCAATTATTGTCTGAATAATGACGTAAAAAATTTAATGAAAATTTCCAGTGATAGGTGAATTCTTGAGTCAAAATATACGTCACTTTTTATGATATGGAGAATATGTAGAGTGATATGAGTAATCCCACAGGAAGTTTTTATACGATGTATCCATAAAAAGAAGCCGCTTTTATATAAATTCCATTGCATCCCAGCCGAACGTAATGGATTTTCTATATAGTTTACTACGCAATATCAAGGAAATGAGTAGAATTCCTAAGTTATTAAACTTACTAAGGTCTCGCACAGGTCGATTCTGTTTACGGCCTTGCTGCTATTCTCGACTGGGAGCTGCTCTTGAACATTCGCGATAATCATATTACTAAAAGAGGTTTAAAGTGTTTGGTTTCGCGTTAGTGAAATGTTACGTAGGAATTACAAATTTTTCATACTATTGATTTTCCAGGCAGGACTTCATTAAACTATATAGCATATATATCTATGTAGTAACAGACCATGTAAGAACAATGTCATTACAACAGGCAAAATCTATGTCGAGGAGATTAATGCCAGTAGTTATGGTTTAGTCTTGGTATGCACAATTTGTCAACTGAATACTAACACACATTCACATTATTATAAGTCTACTTTAGGCCATGCTCCTTATAAATATGATTACTAGAATTATGAGCTTAAGTTTTGATACAATTCAATAAAAGCTTATGTATGAATTTTTAAAATTTTTTATGAAAAAAATGATGTTAATGTATTTGTAAGCTCTACGCATGAGATTAGTACCGTTAATGTTCGCTTTAATATATTTAATTATATTCATACGTGGTAATCACAATCGGCGAGAAACTTTTCCATCTCATCATAGGCTCGATTACTTTCGAAGTTAAAGGCCCACATTTAGACATGAAGAGGCACGAGAAGATTTTTCTATTCATATTACATGATATATTTTGTAAAATTGCATAACCATAACTGGAAACTTCTCGTTCCCAAGTGAATAATATAATTTCGTATAAGACACGTCGGAATTATTATGCAACGCCTGCATTCCCAAAGACAAAGTTTTGCCTTGCGCGGTACATTGGATCTTTAGTGAACATTTGCCTCTTCCGAGGAACTTCTCCTCCAGTCCATGATATTTTACATTTATAGACTTTTATATGCAAAGTCTTCTTCCTAACAGTAATGAATAAAAGCGCAAATAAAAAATGATTATTAGAAATTGTTAAATTGGGGAATTATTTTGAGGTATGAACAAATTCGAATGTCATTTACCATCGCCATTCAGACACTTGTACAATACGGTTTGATGGTGGAAATAAGTGTTAACAGAAATTATAGGCTCCTAACTTTTTATAAACTACCGTCCCCTTTTATTAGAAAAAAAATCCATAATAGTTAATTGTACTAATTTATATATGATATATATCAGCCTATTGTCTAGTAATGAACACAAACTAGATATTAATTTTTCCTCTGTCTCATGGTGGTATTATAAAGCTCTGATGCCCACTGGTTCCTAGAACCTATGGTCTAAATGACCATTAGCATAAAGTACCTATTAGCTTGAATATAATTTCTTTTGTTTGCTTATATTTAACAACACAACGTATCTTTGATGTTATTCGTTTACTTAAATTTAACTGTAACGAACTGATTTACAATAGCCCAGTCAGTTATATCTTTTCAGAATAGTACCCAAAATCTTTATGCATCTGTTTAAAAACACTTGTCGTTGTATATCTACTACTTTTTATCTTTTACTAGTTTGTTGTGAATGTCATATTTTCGTGCTAAATTATGATTTCGTTCCGGCTTGAATTGCGTTGAAACTTGTGAAATTACAAGGGAACGAGACTAAACAACTTGTCTTAAGGTGACAAGCGCAAAGTGGTACTGTTTATTATCTTAACGAGCGCCACATTTCGCTCATCTAGTTGCTCCGTGGAATATAAAGAAATTATTAGAATTTTAAGTATTTCCTAGGTCTTGCTAAAGATTTTTGAACTAAATAAACTTAATATTAACAAGTATATCAGCTAACATTTTGTACAACTAGAAACTAGCTAATTCAAAATGGTTATCAATTAAAGCTGAGAATACAAATGCTTGTGTAGTTTTTATATATTTTATATCTACTGGTGAAAACTCGTAATTAGCTATTGGATTTGCTTTATTTAAAAAAAAATCTATAGTAAATAAGGAGTAAGTAATTGTAGATAATAAACGTACTACTTTAGTAAAGAAGTTAGTGTTAAGGAAAACTAATTGATATATAATAGCTAGAATATAAATTAATTCATTATATGGTAGATAAAGGAATATAGATTTGTAGAACATTAATGGAAATAATTCATTAGTAGGAAAAGATGATTGCGAAGGCGATGATAGTAAGTGTAGGCTAGAAACAAAAGGAAGTTATATATGATTAATTGGAGATGAAGATAAAAATAACGTGAAAATAGGAAAATTGATATATAGTAGAACGAAAAGGAATAATTTGGGTTAAAACAAATGTTTATTAGTAATAAACTATGAAGTCAATGATTTTTCTCATAGCTAAAAAAAAAAATTAATGAAGGTAATCATTATAGAGATGAAAAAGAGCTTGATAATACAGATGATTTTAATGTAAACTGTCTTTTTGTTTCAGATTTCGTCAATCCGACACTGTTCGTTAAATAAACACATCAGGCGGGTGTTAATATTATGACTTGACAGTATAGTGGTGATACCGAAGATATTCGAACATGACTTGCCCCTTCCGCCGCGCCTCTTCCCAACAGCAGTTCGCGAATGGCGGCAGTTCCGGCGGTAAGAAGCCCGAGTTTCGATCCCGGCAGTCGTCCGTTCATCTGCCGGGGCCGGATGAGGAGGACGGAGAGAGAAATACCTTAACGCTAAAACATCTGAGCGAAGCTTTGCAGCTATTAACGGCGCCGTCGGTGAGTTTATGTGCACTTATTACCTTGATTTAATATCTAATATCTACTTTTATAGTGCTACTTCTCCTCAGTTTGAAACTATCAAGATTGGTATTAACGCACCAGCTATTTCCGCTCCGTAGAATGATGCTCATTGATACGTCAGTCGCTAACTTTGAAGCATTGATTAATATGTTTACACTACCGAATTTAATTCCGAGATGTACTTGTCGCTGTATTTACGATACCTGTCTGTGGTCTGCAGTATCTTGCGACAAATTTTAGCTATTTGTGATCCTGTTACACATATTTAGTTTTTAATTAAGCTACGAGACGAGTGGGACGTTCATGTAATAGTAAGTGATACGCCTGTCCACAGCATCGTGCCGCTAGTTAGGGTGGTATATAGTGCACCATATTGCGCTCGTCGCCTCAAACATATAATGTTGTAGCCCCAGTCTCGTTACCCCAATAATTACACTAACTATAGCGCCCTTCAATCCAAAACACAGTAATGTTTACATGGCAGTCTCTAGCAGCAGAGACCTATCACCAGTTTAATTTATCTATCAGATTTTTGAATATATTTGATCTGAAAGTGTTCAGATAAATTGTCTTCTTTAGTACCGTCTAGGTAGATAGAGAGAATTATTAAAAAAAAAGCACCGACTTCTGCAACTAAACAGTAGTGTGCAAACATTACTGTGTTCCAGTTTGTAGGAGCGCTGTTGCTAGTGAAATTACTGAGGTAACGGGACTTTACATCATATGTCTCAAGGCAATGGGCACAATGTAGTGCAGTGTATAACATCCTAACTAGCGCCACGTTGTTATGAACGGATTATCACTTAGCATGTGATGAACGTCTGGCCGCGTTGCTTCGTAGAATATAAAAAAAAAACAAAAACTTAAGAGAAAAATTATTTTAGATATGCCTTCATAACTTCTAAGTATGATATTTTATAATGGATGATGTTCAGACATTTTATATCTGTACCAGTTAAAATAAGTCTAGATATTAAGTGTTGTAATATAATTTGTTTATTACATATTGATTATTATATTAAAGCAGTGATAGCGTTGCGAAGGAATATCTATTGTCCTTAATATGAGTATTAACTCACCAACGCCTTCGGAAATATGGATTGTGTTTCCTCCTTGGTCTTTATGGCACCATTGAATTTGCGGAGGGTCGGCAGTTTTATTTCCGCCGTTCTTTATGGGCCCGTATAAAGATACAACAATAGTGTTGTTTAATATAATAAGGTTTTAATGGTATGCAGTTAACTTTTGTTATTGTTGAAATTTAGATAAAATCATTTTATCGTACGGTAACTTCGTTTACGAATGATAAGTCTTCCAGTCGAGAAAGATCTAAGGCAGCCTCAGTTTTACGTATGGTTAAGTGTCAATGAGTTTTAAGGGATGTAAGGTGTCAAGTCACTCACGGGACCCAAGCCAACTTCACCTACTGCTGGTGCTCTCTGGTAATCAACAAACGAGTCTCTGGCTCCAACCAAACTGCGTTAGGCCAGCGTGGTAGGAAAAGACTGAAATCCCCACATATGGATCTCTACAAACAACGGCTCTTGGTGCCCGGCAGCCGTTGGACCGTTTGATATGGAAATTTTTGGGGAGACCTATGTCCAGCAGTGGACATCTATCGGGTGATGATTGATTGAGTTTGAAGATGGTAAAGCGTAATGCTTACTCATTTCCATTTACTCGAAATACAGGAAATATTCCAAGTTCGGGAATCACGGACCATGACAACTCTGTATATAGCTGTAACTTTTACAAGTAAAAAGATAAAATAAAAAAATAATACTTACGATGTTTCATCTTCTTTACTTTAAGATTTTTGTTAATCTACATTTGTATAACGAGTGATAGGTCTCTGTTGCTTAACACTAAATATATACACCACCGCAGCTTCTATTCCTGACATCAAATAGTAATGTGCAAATATTACTGTGTTCCAGTTTATAGGGTGAAGCTAGTATAATTACTGGGGTAATTAAATTTAATATTTTATATCTCAAGGTAACGAGCACGAAGTGATGCTGTGTATATTTAATCTTACTAGCGTCACGTTGTTATGGGCAAGCGTATCACTTGTTATCAGTTGAACGACTCGTTGGTTTTGTCTATTTGTCAAATATAGGGTGGCGCAAAAATAACCTTATAAAAAGTACCTTATAACATAGGTAATAAGGTACTTTTTATAAGGTTATTTTTGCGCCACCCTATATAAAAATTATTATAATTTAATCTAAATCACACAAAAATCTATAAATGTGTATTAATTGTATTCAAGGTATATTAGTTGCAATTTTAACTAATGTTCATTTGAATATTAATTGAGGTCAGAAATATATCTTGATGGTTGAAGTCTGTGATCATTTATACTACATGCAAATTTTGTTTAAAGTCTTCTTCTTCATCATTACAAAATCCGGAGTAAAGCTGAGGGTTAAAGGCTAAACGTTTCCGATATTAAGTGAAGAAAATCCTAAGTAAATTAAAAGTAAATTACAATCCTAAGATATATACGTGATACGGACTTAACATATTTACAACATTACGTTGACAAACTAATAACATTTATTTTTTTATACTTTATTGTACAACAGTTACAAGATATGGAATACATTATATATGTACATAAATGTATAATGGGCGGTCTTATTGCTCAAAAAGCAATTTCTTTCAGACAAGCCATTGGAAAGGAAGACGTGATCTAAAAGCAAAGAAAAGATAGTGCACTAAATAATTAAAAACTAAAACGCTTGGTGATTGATGTAAGAAATAGTACAATTAGACTGAATTTACAATTTAAACTTTATGATAGTAGTTACTTAAGTGTTTTTTGAAAGAAAATAGGGATTTGGCGGTACGAATATAGTTCGGTTAATAAGTTCCATAAGCAAACTGCCGTAACGGAAAAGGAGTTATGGAAAAATGAAGAGGAATGCACGGGGACGCGAAGGGAAAGGTTTATTGAAGAGCGAAGAGTATACGACTGTGGTAATCGGAAATAAATTCAAATTGCTTTTTTTGGTAAGAAGGTGTTAGAGGATTGAACAATATCTTATGTCAAATAGAAAGAATGTGAGTATTCCTGCGAGACGGATTGGCAGCCACTTCGAGTTTTTTGTGAAATTCAGAGATGTGATCGTATTTGCGTAGCTCAAATATGAATCGTATACACAAATTTTGAATACGCTCAAGCTTATCGAGCTGCGCTTCAGTTAAGTCAAGATAGCAAATATAAACATAGTCCAGAATAGACAGAAGAAGAGAATTAGCAAGCGCAAACTTAGTGGCTGTTGGAAGAAAACTGCGCAGTGTGCGCAATTAGCTTATAGCCTCATACATCTTTGTACTCACCTCCTTAACTTGCGGTGCCCACGATAGACAGGATTCAATGTCAATCTAAATTCTTAACTTTACTATTATAAGGAATTACGTTACTGTTAAGGATATTAGGCGGTGCACCGGACCAGTTAATTTTGGAGAGTAGTTTACATTCAGATCATACCTATAACTTACATTAGCTGTAACAGATGTTAAAGCTCTTCCTAATGAGATTATCGATTATTTCATTACTAACCCGTAGAACTGTACTTAGTTTATACTTGAGTAATGATTTCAATCATTATAAAATCAATATATAATTCATGAGTATTTTACAATGTTGATTATTAAAGATGTAAAATGTTACAGTTGTGCATATGACTACCGTCATCTTACCTGCATATCTTCTATAATTAATTTATTCAATCAAATCTTTTAATTACAAGCCTAAATGAATAATATGATTGTAAATTTAAAGAAGATTTAATTAAGATTTAATGTAAAAATTGTTAGTCGAATGAATTTTGTCAATTGTAAAGTAGAGGAATCGGTTTCCGTTAAGAGGAGTCGGGCGTCATTCCTCGGACAGTTGTGTTTCGAGTAACACGAATTAAGAAGAATATTAGTGTCAAAGATGTTAGTGATATAAAAAAAAGTATGAGCGTGATAAATCGTGGTATTTGTTAATGTATCTATAAAAGAAACTACGCTATTGGTTCGATTTCTTCACACTTGTGTTTATAATGAAGACTTTTTCTACTTTCTTCTGCCCTTTTCCCAGCTATGTCGGATTGGTACAGTATGTACTTCTCTTCCAAATCACTCTATCAGTCATCATATCTGAATTCACACTCTTCTTACATGTGTCATCTTTCACACAAACCATCCACACTTTCTTCGGTCTTCCTCTACCCTTACAACCATCCACGTTCATTCTCATTACTTTCTTTGTTATATGTCCTTCATCCCTGCGCATAACATGCCCGTACCACGTTAACATCTTGCTCTTTAATTTCTGTCACTGGAGCAACTTTCAGACATCCTCTAATACACTCATTTTTAATTTTATCCATAATGCAGACTATGCAAGTTAAAACAGAAACATTATATATGTTTAATATATATTGCTAACTTCCGCCCGCTCGCTTTTCGCCAACGTTTTTTTTATTATTCATTGAAGCGACGAGACCAGCGGACGTTCACCAGATGGTAAGTGATACGCCCACAATATACACAGCACCACTCCGCTCCTTGCCTTGAGACATAAGATGATAGGTCTCGTTACCCCAGTAATTATTCTAGCTACAGTGTAATTCAAATCATAACACAGTAAGGTTTGCGCACTATTGCTAGGCGGTATATTGGATTAGATGGCTTTGACTCTCCTCCTGGCGAGGAAAGACATCGAATCTTAGCTTTCGTTTAGGCTCATGAAAAGAAGGAACGGTTAAAATGTGGTTCATCAATCGGCCTTAATTTGAACCCCCAATTAATTGACTGTGGGATTCAAATTAGCCCCACCTATTTATAAGTTATCACTGAAAGCTAGTTTAAAGGGTAATTAAGTATACGGATACTTTTTATTAGAAGACGTAGTACTTTAGTAATGAGAATATTATGTAATCTATATATATATATATATTACTATGGCCAGCTTGAGAATTAGTAGGTACCCAAAACAACTTGTCATCCTTTGTTATAATAACCTTTGTAAGTATTATTCTGTGACAAAAAGTTGAGTGTAGACCTTCTTCAAAGTCCTGCTCATCTCTTCCACTGAATTTCATTAAAATTGGTTTAACTATTAAACCATGAAAATATAACTACTAGATACATTTTTGTATTTATAATACGTAAGAGATGAATATAGTTAACGTTTTGTTTATACGCTACTGTTTGATGTATCACAGCTTCATAATACGGCTTGTTGCTATGATCGTAACAAACTTTTTGATCATAAGATAAATTTATCAATTTTTGCGGTTAAGTTCATCTAAGTTTCGGCGGGAATGATAATCAAATTTCATGGAGTAAATCGCAAAACTCGGTCTTGCTTTTGATCATAGCTTTGACTGCACTAACTAATTAAACAAACCATTCAGTCCGATAAAGATGCGACAGATATAATCTGAAGTTTTTTCCTCAACTGAAACCGCATTTAATAAGACAAAATAATGACGAATGTACATATAAAAATTTAACATCATTATATTATGTTATCGTCAAATAACTTTAATATTCTTTTTTTAAAAGGGATATATAAATAAAAAAGTACTTGTATCAATATTGCACGAGGCAATATGCAGCTCCACTTTTCGAAATAGATTTCGCATAAACTTAATATAAACATATTTGCTTAACTATAAATAGGATTCAGTTTAATATTCATAACGCTGATGTTAAAAGGAAACATATTAAATTTAAAATATTAAAATCCCTTTTTTTAGCTGATTTTATAATAAAACATACACTTTTCAATGTTGATATTATCTCTCTCTATTACAGAATGAAAGCTTTGAGAAGAACTGTATAATGATTTAAAGATGTAAATTTTTGTTATAGTAATCTGCAATAAGAAATATTTAACTCACTCATTATTCAGTGATGTATATAGTGCACAAAAATAATTACATCTATATTTGATAACAAGTTATCTTTTAATAATAAAAGGTTTCGTAACAAACGGATGTCTTATATAGATATCTTATACAGGTAGTTTATCTGTTGTTTTATAGATTTATGGAAACTAGATAATCGTTATTTATATGAAAAATGTTGGCTTCTTAAATTAAAAGCGGTCGATTTGTAATAGGCAAACAAACCTGCCGATGGGAATGATCGTTTTATTGCGTGAAAGCAATTATGCTTCACAAAGGTCCTCCTTTTTTTAAGTTTTCCGTACAAAACAAATTAATATCGGCTCAATGTAAATAAAATAATTCGTTAAGAGTTATTCATTGAATTAATTAAAACGTAACTGTAGAGTTATGGTGTATGTATGTATAAAAAATTATTTAAATCACTGTCGGTCTGTAACAACTACCCTGGATAAGGAGGCTTTATCATATCACACCATATTACCATTTTAAGTATTAGATCTAAAAGTTAGTTAACTATAGAATAAAAATATACATGTATTATATTACATGGGGGTGTAAGGACTCCCGCACAACAACTATTAGGACCTAAGTCAATCTCGCCTACTGGTGGTGCACCCTGCCAGTCAACAAACGAGGCTGTCGTCTTCGAGAAGTGGTCCAAGTGCGCTCCTATTGCCCGGTGATGCGGGCAGCGAAGAACCGATCGACGTGGGGATGTTTAGGGGAGACCTATGTCCAGCAGTGGACGTCTATCGGCTGATGATGATAATGTATTATATTCTTCAAAGTATGACAGTGACTATTACAGTATGAGAGTGAAGCACTAGTAAAGCTCTTTCTTGCGACATTCGAACTGGATGTTCTGAAGTTTAAGGTTCTTTTTTGGGTGGTGTCGTTAGAAGCTGAATTAAAAATCTTAGCCTTTTTTATTCTACAAAGCGGTGAGTTGAACGAGATGTTCATCTGTGGTAAGAAATATGCCTGCTTTTAACAACGTAGCACTAATAAGGATGATATACACTGCATCGCATTGTGCTTCTCGCCTAAGATACAAGATGTGATGTTTTGTTACCCTAGTAATTACACAGCCCTCTTTAAACCGGAATATAGACATTTATGACTCCATTATTTGGTAGATGGAATACGAGTTGTGGACTCATCTACGTTGACTATCCCTAACAACAGAGACCTATCACCAAAAAAGAACTTACGACTATTTCCTTTTTTCACCAATATCTTCTCAACTCCTCCCATTGTCGTAAGTCTTCACCACGTAAAAGGCGACGAACGGCGAAGATAAGTTTAGCCTGAATCATTTTGTATCGCGGCACGTAAGTAATCATTTATTGCGACAGGAAATCCGGGCCATTAGTCATCTGATATGTGGTGACCCATGGCCATTTTACCTTCTCTCAAGCGGCCGTGTCCTTTGTAACTTGATCCTTTGGTTCGTGCACTTAAGGTGTACCGTTACAGAAAAGGTAGCCCCAAACACACAACAGGATCGTAGAGTAACCGTGTGACAATAGAATTTTCAGTCCATGAGACCACGGGTCAACTTTTATTTTAAAAGTAAACTTTTAACTTACTTCATAAGGTAATCCGTATTTAAATTTAAGTATTAATTATAATGAATTCCTGAAGTCTTGCTAGGGTATATATGCTTTTATCTCGTTTTATTATTATTATATAATATATGACTCAATATGTCTATGAAACTATGTTGAACTATACGGCACATCTTTAGACGAGCCGATCGGTGAGAGACTATTGCAAAAAAAAAAAAATTCAAATTCCAAACCTTTACCCTGTATTTCACATGAAAGTTTTAGATCAATGATAAATAAACATAATTTATCTTAATCAGTAGATTCCAAAGTAATTAGTTAAAACACTTTGTAAACGTCTAATTTCACAGCAAAATCGGGGTGCTATTGTAATTTAACTACATTAACATGTAATCAACTACATAATCTAACTTAACGAACCCATAGCAGTTTCCATGGTGATCAGTCTGATGGTGTCGTACATTTAAACAAACAATTTACGACAATGATTTTTTTTTTAAGTACAAAGATCTATTTCGTTTATTGACTCGTACAAAATATTAAACTATGACGTCGTCGTGACTGAATTTAAATTATACAGTGGTTTAATAAAAATAGTTTGGTACGTAAAAAAGGAAATAATATCATTAGTTCAAACAAGATCGTGTGGAATAATGGGGACGTCACGTTAGCTGTTAAGCGACCTTCGCCGACGTGGGGCATGACCTGCATATTTATACCACCATTTCATCCATTTACAGTTCGGTATCTAACAATATTAACATAAATTACTTTCGCTTCACTTTTACTACTGAATTTTATTAATTCGTAAGTTATAACTTCATTAACTTTCATTTTGTTGTGTTATTTAACATAGAAAATACAAGATAAAAAATTTCGTGCTGTTTGGTACATAAGTTAAATTGGAGCAAAAAATATTTTTTTTTTGTATAAATTAACTTTTCCTATTGAAAGGTAATTAAAAAAATTATAGAATATTACAGTTATTTAATTAAACCAACCATTATTACTAATCTGTAAAATGAGGGTTGATTTGGACCTATCGTGGTGGTCCGCTGATTATTACATGTCCTCACGAAATTACCGTCGGTCCACAGAAAAATGAAATTTACATACCAAGTTGAGTTCCGTTTTAAGATACATTGAAACATCATCATTATCAGCCGAGCGACGTCTACGGCTGGAAATAGGCCTCCCCAAAAATCCCCCCATCGATCGATCCTACGCTACCCGCATCCGGCTTTAATTTTTTTATATTCGATTGAAACATAATCCAACTAATAACTCATCACTTAATTGTGGTTCATTAATAATACATTCATAACTTTATCACTACTATTAGTTTCATTTTATTGATTAAGCACATCTTATGAGTACTTAGATAACTTATTTTTCTAAACATATTTTACACATCTTATTAAGCACCCGCGGAATTTAAGTTATATATTTACTGGATTGTAAACATTGTAACACTGTACTGGGATATTTTTGATATCATGTTCTTTTCAAAATCATCTTGGTTTCTTTTCATTTTTTCCTTTCGAGATCAAAGTAAGAACTAATCCAATGATTACAGTATTGGATGGACATTTTCCCGATCTTCACTGGAGGTCCGTAGCCGTACGGATTCCGCACTTAGGTGGCTACATTATGAATGTAGACTTACCAAGCTGTGAGATTCAAGTTTGAACCATTTCATTCGTTGTGCCTTTATAAAAAACTCACTTCTTTAGCGCTTTTGTTAAATATTATTTACTCTATTGAAAATAGTTTATTAGAAAACATTATTGCATAGGTAAATATTAAAATTATTTTAATTTATAATAAATATTTTGGTTTGCAAACAGCTAGAGCTTTAATATTCTATTACATTTTGCAATAAAGTATTAAGTCCGATACGGAATAGTTTTTGATACGTAATATTTTGTAGGCAAAGGTGACAAATAAGAGAATTTTAGAATAGAATAAAATAGTAAAGAGTGCATTTGTTTTCTATGCTTTTTTAATATCAAATAAATATAAAATTAATACATAGACATAAATAATAAAATTAATAGAATTTTAGTGGTAAGAGTTCGATATGTCACTAACTATAGTTATATGGAGTAACTTTGGAAGATTTTATTTTAATCATACCAGCCCGTTTACCTAGATGACAAATGTCTTTCGTGAAACAATGGATATATAGAAAATATACACATTATTGTCGTGTTTAGACATACTAATTTAATTGATCAATTTACAAATATATTAGTTACAACACTTTAAAAAACCTGAACGTAGTAATGTGTACACTGTTTGTTAGTAGAACTAGGCTGAGTTATTTATTTAATAACAAATCCTTGTACACAATTTGAACAAGTACTTTAATATACAACAAAACCTTTACGGAAATAAGATATAGAATGTTATGTTTAATAACAATTTTTTTTTCAGTATTGTAATACTATTTTGAGAAAACAAATGTAACCAGAGTTGTTAAAACATTCACTCGATACTTGTGTTAAATATTTTTTTCTCAATAAAATCCTTGGTATTACTTCTTCATCTGGATAATAGTAACACAAAACTAGTTCATTTAATATCATTTTTTAATATATGAATTAAGTTTTTTATCTATTTTAAGTAAGGGTTTTATCTAAGTTGACCAAACATAGCGGTGTATATGTTCGTGAAATATTTATCATCAGCTGATGAACGTCTAATGATAGACATACGACTTGCTCAATGAAATAAAAATTGTGTAGTAGTGTAGTACTTTTACTGGTAGCTAGTATATATATATATTTCTTTACTTATATTTATTCAAAACCTTTTGTACACTTTAATATTAAAAAGCACATATAGGCATATCCTACGAGTCAATAAAGCAGAATCATTTCCTACTGGTCTAGAGTTTCCAAAAATACTACATAACCATTCCCCTAAAGACCATATACAAATTCTGTTATGTGAAATTTATTAGAATATTTTTTTGTTAATTAATAGCATTTTTGCTTTTAATATTGCAAGTGGATATGCATTTACATTTTAAAGATCGTTTTGTTTTACCGTTTATTAAATTTAAAGCAGTAGGTAGAGAGCAAGCGCTCGGACGTGATCCAATTATGCCCCAGCAGACCCTTTTGTCCGTCTGGCTGCTGTCCAAAAATTTTTCGTGGTCATTTAATGTAGACTCCGCAGGCTGTGCAGCTAATTTCGGTTTTGCTCATGGAGAAACGGTGTACAATTCGGAACGTCCTTATTTGTGATGATCAAATTTATTGTTTAATATGAAGTGTTACAAAGGAATCAAAAATTAATTTGAAGGTTATTAATTAACTGTTATTTTAATGACACTAAAATACTGGTGGTAGAACTCTGTTGCCGGAGATGACCTAGCTTATATTCCCGCCCTGAGATAGAAATGTGCAAACATAACTGTGTTCCGGTTTGAAGGGCATTGTACCTAATGAAATGACTGTGGTAAAAACACTTAACCTCTTATGTCATAACTAGCGCCGCGTTTTTATGGAAAGGCGTAACACTTATTATCAAGTGAATCATATGCTAGTCTCGTTGCTTCAGCGAATAATAAAAAAAATCAATATTTCGTTCTCTCATATGAATCTTTAATAAATTAAATTGACAAATAGTCGGTACTGTCCAAACTATTTGTGCTGTAAACGTATTAAAACTGTAGAGTAAAAAACAGTTAAAAAATTATGAAAAAATCTGCAAAATGTTTTATCAAATATTCAATATTCGTGTAAATATATGAAATACAAATAAATATAATTTTTTTTGTTCATCAGAATGATTGCCTTCATGCAGCCGTTACATCTTTAACCAAGAATCAAGCGGAACATTACGACAAATATAACTGTTTGTAAGTATAGATATTTTATTGTTTTTTTAAGTATATTAATAGAGAATACATTAAACATTAATAACGAACTCTTTTCTGATATTTAACGGTTAAATATTACTGTTAAAAGATATGTTAATGTGCTTAATTCGATTGTTACAACAAACGATAATCTTTAAAGATGTCCATAGCAATTGTGTATGATAAGAATATAACTATATATTGTAGTAATGATAAAGTTCCATGAAAATCTATCAAATTTCGTTTCCTGTTATGTTTATGCTTCAACGCTTTTTTATAATTTCATAGATAAGAAAAAAAATATTTAATATGATTTCTAAAATCTTTTAGTATAGGTAAATATTGAACTAGAATCGCAAAGGATATCTACTTTAATAACTTTAATAAGTTCTGTCTTGTTAACTCCTACGTATATCCTAATATTTAGCTTATGAATGGCTTTTAAGATGTTACTGAGACCGAAAATGAGATTAATACATAATTTGCTTTTAATGAATAAACAGCACCGTTTTGTTCAGACGAAGATTGCCAGACGACGTTAAAACTTGGAGGAATTACGCGTACTTAGAAGAAATTTACGATGCTGTACGAGCTACTGACAGTGAGTATACACATTTTTGGACTAATTTTGTAAAGAAGTAAGTACCTGAACAGGGAAGACGTTGTCGTTCAAATGTATCATTACATACCAAGTATTTCGATAAAAATTTGATGAATTATATATGTCTATATAGGTCTAAAAGTAAGTTACAACAAAGTCGATATCGTCAATATTTCCAAGTACAATTTTATATACATATCTTTTTTAAGCTGTTTTGAAGATCAACTTTCTCCCATTTTTCCTATGGTAATGTAAACTTAATATAACATATCTAGTATCAGGAGTATTTGAAGATGTCTTTAAACCACTCTTAATAAATCTATGGTGAGTTTTATCTAATTGTATGAGTCTCCAATAGGTTAAAGACATGCGTAATATTTCTGTAATATATAGGAATGTACTGAAATGTGCTGTTCTCGTTGACTACTTAAATTCGATTTGATATTCCATTCTTGTTCAGCGTTATATGAACAATTCGATCTCGATGCGAGATATTAAGCATACCCCATTAGCATACAACACAGTCCTACATTCAGTAGACTATTTGCCGGCGCGGACATATCAAAGCAACAATTGTTCACGCCTCTATTGTTCGCCGTTTGCCGAGGAATTGTATACGTTTCGTTAATCGGTCAATAAATGTAAGATGATAGCTTATCATACGTTCTAATGTAACCTAATAAAAGTCAATTTTGGGCGTAACTTAACCAGGTTAAAATAGATTTTCATATATTCTACGTAATACAAATATACACGGATCGATGTTTTCAACGATTGAATAGAGTACATACTTAAAATCGAACTTAAAATATTTTAAATAAATATAAAATACTTAAGGTACTATATTTAACATAATATATTATCGGTAATATTTGATAAATAATACATTCATATTTACGTAGTTAAATAAAGATGCTTACATACTATTTACAACTGACAATCCATTTGCATTTATTCTAAAAATATATGGTCAAGGACGAAAACAGATTATACACGAACTCCAGTAAACAGCCTCCTACTATAGTGGCTTACTGCGTAACGGTAATTTGGATGATGAAAAAAATTACTTGAGACATATGGTTTGTCTATATGATTCTATCTATCTCTAAACCAGTTCTAGTTAAATCCGATGGAGACCAACTTCCATCGGTTCCATTTGCTTTTCACATTATAACAAAGTCTGAGTATTCAATAATTTAATGAGAGAGAGAAGAACAATTCTTATGAAAGCTGATGCAATTCTTTAAATGGTGACAGATGTGTTATATCAAGAAGAGTTTGAAGGAGTACAAGTATAAGATGTTCTTGACCTGTTGGATAACTCGTTGGGGGTTGAAGGGAAACTACGATACAGCAACACAACGAACAAGGAAATTGGTTGAAAGACTAAGCGGGTTATCAACTTATTGCGAATTTAGTATTGTAGCGGATGTATGGAGTGACAGATTCATAATGGATATGTCACCGAGAAATGTGCGTAAAAAGTTATTCGATCAGGAGTAAGCGGATTCTTCTTTTGCAAATGTAATTGAGCTGACAGAATTCTTACAATGTCAGGTCTTAGTGTAACTGGTGCATCACCACTGACGTTGGGTTTATCATTTTTAACTTCTTGTTTCCCTCTAATATTTTACTTTGGACCAGACAGAGATAAACTTTCATCGGAGCTATTCATATCATACTGATCGTCGTCCTCGCTAGTAGATGAGTTATGCAATAAAGGAGTACTTGAACTTATCGCTGTATTTACTTACAACTCGCTAATTTATATTTATATTTATTTCTTTTATTAAGCAAAGAGGTTAACAGATTAACAATCGTCGCAAACAAAATCTACTCTATGTTTATTAATAAGATTTGTACAGTAGAAGTTGGAAAGTAGTTGCTTTATAGATGAAAGGAGAAAATTGTTTGTTGGTCTTACATCAAATAATTCTCGAGTATCATCAAAGAGGCATAATGAAATTTAATACCAAAGATAAATGAAACTCGAACAACCTACAAAATATCAAATTTTGCCTTCAACTCTTTACCCTTTTTATCTTCGCAGTCATTTGAATACTTTGTACGAATAATTTATTTGTTTTTCACATCATGAGTTCAGTAGGAAGTCGGGCTGGTTTGCGAGTTTGAGGATACGGTCTTTGATGGTATCTCATGTCATATAATTTCTTAGTTTTCAGTTCATATTGATGGGAGCCAATAGTTTTAGTCAAAATTTCAGGATTTGAAATTAAATTTTTATTGATATTGTTCATTAAAGACGTAGCTACTAGTGCAAATAGTCAATTATATTAATTTATGAAAAATATGAAACTACCGTAGTATTGGAAAGAACTGTTGTTATTTTAAAATATTTCTATCTATATTATAAGTATTTTTAATGATAGTTGTTTATATATTTATTACTTTTACAGGTCTGAATACGGAAGATTTTATGGCGAAATTAGGGGAATACTTAATATTGACCGCTTTTTCACATAACTGTCGCTTGGAACGGGCATTTAAGTGTCTAGGAACAAATTTAACTGAGTTTTTGACCACACTTGACAGTGTTCATGACGTTTTACACGATCAGGTAAATTATATAATTTTTAAGAGTAGATGTTTTCGTTCTAAATAAGTAACGAAAACCTTTAGGAGAACAATTCGAAGAATTGTCTCATATTAAAATATATCATAAATGTATTCAAAGCTTCTGTTTTATTTTATTTATATATATTTCAATTGATATGTTATAAGTACAGGATATACTAAATCTTTAGATCTAAAATTTAACTCATCATTAAGGAAGCAAGCTAAAGAACTGTGGCTATTATTTCGTTTCTGTTATATATTGATATATTCTTCTCTGTTATAACTTCAAATGAATATGTTTAGTTATATTTTATTGGTTTTACGGATAGAAGGAGTTTCTTACTGGTAATCGTCTGACACTATAGTAAAATCTACTTTACTGCCAAAAAGAAATTCAATGCTATAATTATGTTAATAGAATGAAGTTTTTCTAATCAGAAAATATGATATAAAGTAAAACATCTGTTATGTTCGCATGTTTATTTATTTATTCATTTATCTCAATAACAGATATTTAAAAAAAAATGATTGATGAATATGAAAAAACACGAATAATTCGCAAACGTTATATAAAGAGAATAGTTCAATTGTAAAGGATTATTAAAGCTATTGTAATTTTTAAGGTATTCTATTGTATACTTTTGTATCTATTGTATACATTATTAAACAATTTCTATAAAATTTCTCAGTATTTGGAATAACCTACATAAGAAGTCTGTTCAGATCACGCTTATTACTTTCATTATTATCGAGACCTCTTTATTCTTATGTAAATATATATTTTGTATATACAGTGATCGTAGCCTTATTGGTTTATATTTTAAATAAATATTGTATCTGAATAAAAGACGTTATTTCATTAGGATGACGTTCTAAAAGACGACTCTGTGGAATATGAAGCGGCGTTTGTGTGTACCACGTCGAGGGGCAAAATTGAGTTATACCTCACAACGGAATGCGAGCCAGTTGCTTATTTATTGGTTGGAAGTCTTAAAGCTATTGCGAGACGTTTATATGATACCCAAGCCCACATAACACTGATGAGTTACACCAACGATCCAAGGAGATTCAGGTTTGTTAACATTGATATATTTATAGCTTATTTAGGATTTAAACCCGTTAGACCTGTACGGTACCTGTGATTGTGTGAAAGATGACATGTGTAAGAAGAGTGTGAATTTAGATATGGCGGCTGATAGAGAGATGTGGAAGAGAAGTACACACTGTGCCGACCCCACATAGAATGGGAAAAGGGCAGGAGGAAGAAGATCTGTACGGTACAAATTAAGCGTTAACTTGAGACACTATTGTGTTATATTTTTTTTTGGTTTCGAGGGACAATCTTCGAAAGATAAACTGCTTCTGTGGGGAAGTCAGTGTTATGTCAGATTCGCACTCACAAAACTCCTTCGGTGGTTTACATCAGTGCATTCGGAGAGGCCGCGGGATTTCTTAAAGAATGCATCGGTGCCCTTCTACACTTTGCGTTAGCACGTCTCTGAGGAAGAACCAAACCCTACTTGGCACCACCGCAGAGCCATACGCTGTCTTTTGAGCTTCGTTTCGAGCCACCTTTAACTGTCATTATTCTTTAGCCCTTTATGATCGCAGATATGTACCATTTACTACGCCGTATGTATATCCTATCCAGATTCTCTTCATTTGTGTGAATAATATACAAGTATAGTTGTCATGCAATAATGGCGAACGATCAGTGCCTAACGATGGTAATGCTACCTGCTGATATCCGGTGGCATCAGGATTAGACCAACCGCTGATATTTGACAGATAGCTCAACTTACTATCCAACTTTCACAGATGCAAATGAATCATTCAACATAGAATGTCTTAAGATAATTATCAAACATTTACGTCTAATTAAAAAATACAATAAAAGTTATAACTTAGTGTAGTTACTGATGTCTGTCTCATATTGGTATATATGTAGTGTATATATTTTAATTGAAATGTTAGTTTGAAGGAGGAGGAGAATGATTTAAATGGACGTGAGAAGTTAATAAGTAGAAATATGTCAAATTCAGAGGTTCAATAAGAATTTTTTTTTAACTGAAATAAGTTTATTTTCTAAGTACCCTCTAGGTAGGTACCACCGCAGTGCCTATTTCTGCTGCCTAATAGTGACGTGGAAACACCGTGTCCCGTTTTGAAGGGCGCTGCAGCCAGTGTAATTACTGGGGTAACGAGACAACATCTATTGTCTCAGGCGACGAGCGCAATGTGGTGCAGTATATATCATCCTGACTAGCGCCACGTTGTTATAGGCGGGCGTATCACTTACCATCGGGTGAACGTCCGGCTTGTATCACCGCTTAATTGAAATAAAAAAAAAGTACTGTTTGTTTTGTATGTACTCAGTCAAAGTAAATTTTGTAATACATAAACGTATTTCGTTATGCAGATATGAAATCAACGCCATTCCACTGCAACAGAAGTCTAAAGGGGATTGCGAGAATTGCGAGGCGGCGGGTGACAGCGCCTCCGTCGCTTCATCCAGCAAAGTAACCGACTTGAGGATCGGCGTCGCGAGCTTCTGTAAGGCGTTTCCCTGGCACTTCATCACGGACAAACGCCTCGAGTTGGTGCAATTAGGTAAATATTAAAATAAACTTTTCCTTTCTATTCATAAGAAAATAAACAACACGACCGGTAGCGGGCCTCGACTCTTCGAGATCGAGATCTTCTGGGCAGTTACCACCGTAGCTCCTACTTCTACCACCAAACAACAGTATGAAAACATTACTGTTCCCGTTTCAAGAGAGTAGGAGCTAGTGAAATTACTGGAGTAACGAGACTTAATATCTTTTTTCTTATTTATTGAAGCGACAAGACGCGCGGGCCGTTCACCATATAGTAAGTGATACGCCTTCTAATATTAATGTGGCGCTAATTATGATGGTATACACAGCACCATATTGCGCTAGTCGCCTTGACACATAGGACATTTGTTTCGTTACCTCTGTAATTTTACTGCCTTCAACTTCCTTCAATCCTGAACACAGTAATGTTTGCACACTACTGTTTGGCGATAGGAGTAGCAGCTGCGGTGGTACTTACTTAGACTATCTCCAGCAACAGAGACCTGTCACCAGCAAAATTTTCTACTCAAGTAAAATCTTATGTCTCGAGGCGACGAGTGCAATGTGGTACTGTGTGCATCTTAACTAACGCTACGTTATTATTATCAGTCTAGTCTCGTCTTGTCACTTCGCCTATATTAAAAAAACGACAAAGCCATGATTCCGAAAAGCGTTAAGTTATATCTCTATTATACTTTACCGTGCTAAAGTTGAAACGTTTTTTTTTAATTCTACCAAGCGACAAACAACCAACACCTATTAACGGTGAGTAATACGCCTGCTCAAAGGACCGTGGCGCTGGTTAGGGTGGTATACAGCAGCACATTGCTCCTCGCTTCGAGACATATGGTGTTAAGTCTAGTTACCTCACTAATTTCACTAGCTACAGCGTCCTTCAAACCGGGCCATAATAATATTTGCGTACTACTGTTTAGCGGTAGAAATATTAGATGCGATAATACTTATCTAGACGGTTTCCGGAAATAGATACCTGTTACAAGTTGCTCACTAAATTATTTTAGTGTTGTGTGGTACAAGTAAAATGTGGTGCATTGTAAACATCCTAACTAGCACCATATAAATATAAGTATCAAATAATTATTCTGTTTGTCTAAATGCTAAACGAATATAATCTTTGTATTCAATGAAAGTATTTGTTCCCTTAATAACTTAACTAGTGACGGAACATTATGAGTGTAACTTACTACCACAATACTTATTACTGCTGAGTAGTCAATATATCTGTTAAAAGTTGCTGTAGCAAGTACACTTCTGTACGGACGTAAATTGAATAAAAAAATACATTTAATGTAATATGTTTTGACCTTAATAAAAATAATATGGAGATCACAGATGAGAGGAGAGTGGAGTACAAACACGTAGTCTCTGAAATGTTTGCCTAATATTTGTTTCACACAAACAACACTTGACATATTTTCTATATCCGGTACATGAAATTCAAACTGAATTTTTTTTCATTAAATTTCAACGTTTCTTACTAATAATATTTTTATTAAGATAAAACAATTTCCGCCAGCAACGCTACAGTTACATTCATACTTTTCTTATAGCTGTTGATGAGGTACAATGATCTATGACTATCCGCTTGTATGTCTACATATTACAATTCATCCTGGGAATGTATATCTATGAGAAATTATATACTTAAGCTATCGTTACAGTATATATTTAAACTTACACATTAGTTAGCCCCTAAAATTGGAGTATGGTATGCAAACGGTGCCAGAAATCTCAATGCTTATATATCCTGAAAAATTCAGTAGTTTCAATTATGAGTATCTTTTGAATGAGTTGAGTTCATTATTTAGATAGGTTTAGTAAACTAGGGTTTGCAGGGTATATTTGTCTATATGAAACGCATGCCCTTGACCTTGCCTATGCCCTGATAGATGCCAATCGTAGTAAAATTTAAATAAAACATAAAATATATGATATAAGAGTCATTCAGTTCTTGATATTGGTATGGTATCATTGATTGCTTCTGTCTTTGGTAGGTACTACCGCAGTAGCTATTACATTTCTGTCTTCAAATGGAAGGGTGCAAATATTGTTAGGTTTTCGTTTGACTATAGGGACCATAGGTACTATAGTTAGTGAAGTCTACACAGTAATGAGACTTAATTTCACTATCTTAAACACAATGAGAGGTGTATGTATATCGTTCTACCTAACGTCACATTGTTATGGAGATATGTATTACATATTATCAGAACATTCCGAATGTTTCGTCCCTTTGTAAAATAACAAAAAAATAAGAAGAAAATTGTCTTTTTTTTATCCTTTCGTATAAATTTCTATTGTCTGTATTATAAACATTTATATTGCAAATAAACATACTACAGTCTCATAAATTCCCCGATACTTTTCGCGTCCCGACATTATGCAAGACTCGTTAGCTTCGACATTTTTACTATTAGCCATTATTATTAACGACTTCTCGGCCGATTTATTCGAAATTGGATTAACATAATAACACCCCCGAGGATTCTCCATCCCCCTCGAACTTTACTAGAAATTAGCATTTCTTGCGAATCGGGCTTTGTGATTAATGGAAGGAAGATTTTTGTTCGGCCTAAAGCCGTTCAAATTTAACATTACAAGTGTGTTTATTATAACTTAGAAATAAGCTTCTCAAAAATTAAAGCTTCGAAGAGCTAAAACGAAAACGAAGTCTTTATATGCAAAATGTCTCATAATCTGATATTTCATTAGCCACAGTACTACGCAAAAGGGAAAGCATTGATTCTACACTACTGCGTACTACAACAATTTTTTTGCTACACGGAAATATACTACTACTTCTAGATGTATAAGTAAATACTCCCTTTTAATACCCCCACTGCTGGGATTTGAGATTTTCTCTTAAAAGGAAAGCCAAGGCCATTTATATGCCACGCTAAGTGCGATGTTGGTCGATGACAAATTATTACGCAATTATTCAATAATGAGGATGGGCATCGATTTAAGACATACAGCGTGTACAGCTTTACAAACCGAGCTATTACCGCTTCATAACAAATATCCTTTCGACATGAATACTCTTATAACATCACGGCTTATTCATATCTTGGGACGGCATCGAAATTATTGGAATTAACCCAATGATGATAACAACAGGCTCAGGGATACCTTTATAATTATTTATGTTCATAAATTATTTTATATATATAATACCTCTTATTATATGTTAGAATTATTAATATTCATCTTATAACCAACCACATCTCACCTAGCCGAACGTTGAATGGTAGATAACGCCTACAGGCATTAAGCCTGCCTTTTGTATACTTCATCATATCATAAGGTTTTATAATAGCCTTAAACTAAAATAAGCTTACCCCTCTTTCAATTGTATTATGAAAACATTTGAAAATATGTATATTTTTCATAGCAAGAATATATTAGCTAACAGCCCTGAAAAGCGTTAAGTTTATTTTGAACATAAAGGTGTCCTCACCACTGCGTAAACGACCGAAGACCTTGGCCATGCAACAATTTATAACATTGTCCTCTTAATGTTGCGCATACACGCGAACAAAACGAACGTACGGGTAAAAGTTATAGCGCAATTTAGCGACAGTTTAACCAGAAATATTAAAAAAAAAAAACAGTGGTGAACTAACAAAATCCTGCAGAGGTTGTCTAAAAAGCGAGAAAGAAAGTTGGACGTTCATTTGTGTACCTTCGATTGTATCTGATATTGCGGTGCTAATTAGGATGTTTACACAACAAAACATCTCATTTTTCTTTAATGTTACACCAAGATTTACGGAAGTTGTTTAAGAATCAATTAGAGAAGTTGGACTTTCATCTACATACTTTCGATGGGCCTATCATCATCATCAACCGATAGACGTTCACGCTGGACTTACGCCTCCCTCAATGATTCCCACATCGATTGGTCCTGCGCTGCTCATCGGCGGGCACTAAGAGCAGTTGTTTGTAGAGGTTCATATGGGGGGATTTGGGTCATTTCCCACTACGCTGACCCAAAGCAGTTTGGTGGCAGCCAGAGCCACGTTTGTTGATTAGCAGGGTACACTACGAGCAGGTGAGGTTGATTTGGGTTCCGTGAGTTGTTGTGCGGGACCCCTTACACCCCATGGGCCCTTAACAAATCAGTACTAGTTAGAATTTTTATACAATATAACATCGCACTTTTGATTAATGTTTCACCTATATTTACGGAACCTTAGAAAAATAATGATCAATTAATTGAAACGTGAAGGTATTGTCTAAGAGACAAAGGGAGACTGTGAATGTTCATCTATTGTTAGACTATCCTCCAGTTTGATAATTAATATTTTACTTACACCTTTTAGTTAATACATAATATATTAAATACTATATTATTGAAACCATTAAATACTTACTATCTTTGAAATCCTGTAGCTGATCTTCCGATGCTTGGAGACGGATCGCCGCTATGCCGTCCGAGAGTCTCTTCCGTGTTGCCATTTTTTAAATGTTGCCAATTTATAATTGACAAAAGTTATGATACCGATATAAAATGCAATATTTTTTTTTAGTAACGCTAATACTAGGTACTTTCGTTTGTTCTTAAAAATGCAGCATTTTTTAACAATGGTACCTAGATTTACGGAAGGTCTTTTCATTGTATTATATACTATATAAATGAATAGCTTCTATAACTATTTCGATAAATACAGAAACTTTAATAATATACAAAGTTCAGTTTCTCTTTGGTCAGTTTCTTTCTAGATGTTCACTTTATAAAATTGGGTCTATCAAAGTAACTTTATATACTAAAGAGCAAAGAAAATGTCTCAGTAAGGAAGCGAATGCCCCGATAAGGGCTAATAGAACCTTTTACCGCGAATGCTTCATTTTGATAGACGTTACACGGACTAAATGACGTCGCCGTTCCCCGTAATAACGGTTAAATATCTTGTAGACGTACCCAACGAGATATTTTATCCTATTCCACCAAGTTCACTTAAAAAAATTTAAGTAACAGTAATAAACGCTTCAAACAATGGCCACACAAATGGTACCCCAGACACGCGAAAAGAAAGAGAAGCGGATAGATACGAAGGTGAGAAGATGAACTAAAGTGGGCTGGAGCACTATGGAATAGTAAAACACAAGAAAGAAAGATCTCGTAGAACTTAGAGAAGGCCTATGTCATCGGACAATTTAGAGATTAGAAATAGAAAATAGAAAATTTAGATTTACTAATTAGAAAGTGAGTTACAAATTTTTAGCAATAAAAGTTATCTTTATCTTTAATAAATGCTTAATAGGGTTTATCTTAATGATATAGAACGTCTGTTTGTTTAATGTACACAGTACTAAGATATGATACACAATTACACGTGGGTGGCATTAAGAAATAGCCTACAAATGAGCGTCACTAAGTATGTTTAAAAATTCATATAAATCTCAACAATTATGCTTGAAATGTACTTAATATATACAACCGATATATATAGGAGATATTCCGAAGGTTTCTGTGGCCGGAAATCCTTTAGGTAGGCCTCCATTTCTGCCGCCAAACAGTAGATTATTACGTAGCTTTTTTAGTATATGGTATATTATTTTAGACATTATTGTGTTCCGGTTTGAAGAGCGCTCTAGTTAGTGAACTGATGTAACGAGACTTAAGATCTTATATCTGAAAGCGACGAGCGGAATGGTGCAGTTTATATCATCCTAATTAGCGCTACATAGTTATATGTTACTTACCATCAAGAGAATGTTATGCTAGTGTAATCGTTTGGGAGTACAAAAAAAAAAAAAGATTTATTACCTCATCACGTGTTCTCCAAAACTATTAGAAGTATAACGACTCAAAATTTGATAAAGATATAGCTTGTATTATTTAGAGGTCAGCTAACAATGGATTAACAAAACGTGTTTTAATAAATGAAGGGGCTCAGGGTGCGGCGGGTTGCAGCTGGCTGGAATATTTCTCACTAATTTCAAATCTTATTCTATATTACTGCCAGCAAAGGGGGCGAGGAACAACTAGTAATATATGTGTGATATAAATAAAATTTAGCGGCAAACAACTTTCCATTTCCATTGTATTGAAAGGAACGTTAAGGGCAGACGCGCCGCTTACTTACAGAACTGTTGAATTTCCAATGAAAGTACTTAAGTTCATTTCTTCACTTGACTGCTGGTTTATAATATTAAGTTATTTTTGGACTTATAAGTGATATTGCAATGTCTGAGAAGTCGAAGTTTAATGTTTCGGATATTTTATACGAGATAACTTTATTGCATAGTAAAGACTAAGATTGAGAATGATAATAAAGTAAAGGAGTTAATAATAGTTTAATCTATTTTATCAGTGCGACTATTAATCTTAACTAGTCTCTAGTTTCTTCTAGGTCTCTAGTTTGCCCTGTAGTCTCGGGCTATTATGAATAGGACTAAGATAAGCCCTGCCTGTCGTAGAAGGCGACTAAAATGCTTTTCGGGTTCGTGGGCCTTGAACGACAAGTACGAAATGGTTTGGTGCTTGTCGTACCAAAGCGAGGGTGTCGAGGAGAGCTATAGCCCTCCCTCAGTCGTGCTTTAGGCGTTGTGCCGGGAGGCACCAGTGCGTTCCGTAGGAGATCCCGGGGCCTTCTGCAAAGCACTGAGGATGACCACCGAGGGGGTTTTAGTTTAGAGCCTAATCTTTATTAACATTTTTTTTCAATTAAGCTACGAAACGAGCGACATGTTCACATAATGGTTAGTAAAACGCTCGCCAATAATAATGTGGCGCTAGTTAAGATGATGTACACCACATCACATTGCGCTCAATGCCTTGAGACGTAAGGTACTACAGCTGATAAGATACTGGCTACAGCGCTCTTCAAACTGGAACACATTGCGCACCTGGTGCTCAAACATTGCGTTTTGGGCACTACTGATTGGCGGTTGCAATAGGAGCTGCGGTGGTACCTAATTACATGATCTCTGGTAACAGAGACCTACCACCAGTAAATTACTTATCGTCAGATAAACATCCCCTACGGGGTGTAAAGCACGACTCACGTGATCCAAGCCAATCTCACTTTCTCGTAGTGCACTCTGCTAGTCAACAACCGATGTCTATCTTATAAAGCACTTTGGGCCACCGTGGTGGAACATAACTCAAATCCTTTAATATAAATCCCTACCCTTTGTGGGAATTTTAGTAGACCTATGTCCAGCTGTGGACGTCTATCAGCTGATGAGAATGATTAGATAAACGTCCTATTAGTTCCGTTGATTAAATAAAATGTAATAAATATTTCTAAAGCTTAAAGCTAAATGCTAAGCTAGCTAAAAGTTGAAAAGCTTTCTTAACTGTATCTAGTTTCTATAAGGTATCTTTTAAATTCTTTATTGCTTTGAAATCATCATGATCTTGATGCACTTGTTTAATATTATTATATGATTTTTTTTTTCTGATTACTTATGTCTTAAGTTTGTGTTATTCATAAAATGTATCCTTGTTGACAGGTGGAGGTTTTATGAGATTATTTGGCACTTACTTGGCGACGCACGGGTCCGCACTCGGCACATATTTCAGATTATTACGCCCCCGGGGAGTGTCCCTGGATTTTCGCGAAATACTGAAAAGAGTTAATACACCATTTATGTTTTGTCTCAAAATTCCAGGATCCACTTCACTCGCAGAGGTATGTTTCATGTATCTATTACTTATTGATCATAGGGCATACTTGAAATTAATAACAAATGAATTCTAATTCATTGCTGTATATCTTTATATTATTAGGTTGGGGAAAAAGTTTCTCCGCATTTTTTAACATAATTCAAAACATATTTTAATATGGTTTATTTATATTTAACTAAAGTATATAAGTACCATTTTGTTTGATAACTTTTCGCCATCTTGTAGGTAGGGACATGATCCCATTGCTATAGAAATTTTGGGACTTCTGAACATAATACCTCGACAAGTGATTTTGGCAGTCCTCTTGTGATGTTAACCTGACACTGCCTAAAGAATTCTGAAGAGACCGAAACAGGTGGAAATCTGAGGGAGGGGAAAACCTCCCAGCCATACTCTCTTAGTTTTTGATGAGTGGCGAAAGATGTGTGAGGTCTAGCGTTATCATGATGACAAACCACACCCCTTCTGTTGATTAATTCCGGCCGCTTTCTCTCAACTTCTTGCTTTAATCTCATCAGTTATTCGCAGTAGAGTTCCGAATCGATGGTGCTGCCTGGTGGTAACAGCTCATAATGAATAATATTCTTCCAATCCCACCACACACACATCACCTTGTTGCGAGTTAACCCGGGTTTCGCCACAGTCTGTGAAGCCTGACCGGCATTTGACCACGACCTTTTTCGCACGTTCTTGTCGTACGTGATCCACTTTTCATCACCAGTTATCAGCTTCTTCAAAAATGGTTCGGTTTCATTACGTCGTAATAAAGAATCACAAACGAGTACACGGTTCATTATTAGGTTTCTTTCAGTGAGCTCGTGAGGTACCCAAATATCAAGCTTTTTTGTGTACCCAGTTTTTTTCAAATGCGCCAAAACTGTTTTGTGGTCAATTCCCAGTTCTTCAGCTAGGTCGTAACTACTGATATACCGATCTTGCTCCACTTTTTCATAAACGGCATCCATTTAATCCGTAATAGGGCGACCAAGGCGACGTGTATCCATCACATCAAAATTTCCGGATAGAAACGCTTAAACCAAATTTGTGCTACTCTCACAGACACTGCACTGTACTAGCTCCATAAACATTGCAAATTTTTTTCGCAGCTTGCGTTGCATTTTTACCTTTTTTGTACTTAGATTTAAAATGTATCGAATTTCTTCATTAGATTTACTCATCTTGACAGTACGAAAACCAAATGAAAATCACACATTTCCCTAATTTGAATGTGGAATTATGTTCTTTAAAATTTAAAGTTTTAGTGATACCAAAACCAGCCAGATACAAATAGTATAACCAAAGAGGTTTTATTACAAGTTCATACATACTATAATGCGAAAAGACTTTTTCCCCAACTTTATACAATATACATTAAGACATTAATATAAAAAAAAATCTATCTCAATCATTGTAAAATTTAAACCGATCTAGAAATATACAGTAGTTAAATAGTAAATATTTTTATGTAAGAACATATCTATAGGGTGGCGCAAAAGTAATCCTCCTCTCAGAAAATGCTATTAATTTTGCCTTGATGTAAAAAAATTAAAAGACCAAATAAAAATAATCCACAAGAAGAATCAAAGTTTTTCATATTTTTTTTTTTAAATTACAGCCAAAAAACATGCGCCACCTTGTATACAAGGTATACAAGGTGGCGCAAAAATAACCTTCCATTATTAAAAATAACCTTAAAATTAAAAATAAATTGTCACAAAATAGAGAATGAAACTGCTTTGCAGAAATAGTTGACAAATGCTTTAAAGGTTTCCAATATACGTCCGCAGTATAAAGATCGAATAATGTTAAAAAAAAACCACTCTTGTCCGTGTTCAAATTTTGCGGGAGGTCAATAACATTGGGGTTAAAACAAACCCGCCCTTATTGAAGATTTGGAGCTTTTCTCTTCGCGTGAACTATTTTAGTTTTTACTATCTTATTATTTTGAAACCTTTGGTCCATTTAATTAAATGTATAATATTTCTGTTAGACTACATTTGTATATGAATGATAAATGCACTGGTGGTAGGTCTTCGTGCAGGGAGACCTAGGTAGGTTGATAGTTACCCGCAGCGCCTATTATAGCCACTAAACAGCAGTGTACAAATATTACTGTGTTCCAGTTTGAAGGGCGCTGTAGCTAGGGTAATTATTGAGGGATTCAACATCTTACGTCACAGGCGAAGAGCGTTATATGTTGGTATATATCATCTTAACTAGGGCCAGATTGTTATAAGCGGGTGTATCACTTACCATCAGGTGATAGTCCCGCTCGTCTATTTGCTTCCGGAACATAGTAAATTTAGAACACAACTGTTTGACGGCAAAACCAGGGGCTGCGAACGGACTTACCTTAACAGTGAGATGAAGAGACCTACCATCAGTATATGGTACAGGTAGATTAAGCTACCATCGTCTTATTTTAAATCTGCTGCAATTAACAGTATTGGTCTATATCATTTATCTAATATATGATAACTAGAGTATTTTATAATGAGATTCAATTTAACAGATTTAATTTTTAATTACTTTATGTGAATTTGAAGTTACATAAGTATGCCTTATATATATAGGAGATACATGATTTTTTTTCAAAGAAGCGACGCGATGAGCTGGATGTTCACCTGATGGTGATATGCCTGCCCATAACAGCGTGGCGTTACTTAGGATGATACATACACCATGAGATTGCGCTCATCGGTTTGAGACGTATAATGTTATGTCTCGTTATCTCAGTAATTTCACTAGCTCCAATGCCCTTCAATTCGGAGCACAGTAATCTTTGCACGCTGCTGTTTGACAAAAGAAATAAGAGCTATTAGTGTACGCATTGGTACGTACCCAGACGGTTCTGGTAACAGTGAACTACCACCGGCACAGATCTCCGGAAGTAATAGACGTAAACACCCCAAATTTCGTAGAGATTTTGCTTATGCCATTTAGAGGTCAGCTAAGAATGGATTTTACAAAATTCCATCCCCAAAGGGAGTTCCGGGGATGTCACGGTCCGCAAGCAAAGCGGGCGGGGGACAACTAGCTTGATATCAAACATCCATAAATGGAATATCATGTTTCAATTAATTACACTATCGACATGTATACTATAGGCGGAAACTCCAGGGGACTAATGTATTCGTATTAGATTCCACGTCGGTTTAATCAACATTAAGATTGTAATCAATTAGGTTATTAGTCTTAATTATATATAACAAATATAGTAAATTAGTTATATTTGCTTAATGTTTATTCAATTTATTTTTATAATAATATTTATGGTCGAATGGCCATTCTTTGTTAAAGCCTTTCCCTTTGTGTAACAAGAGATGTTTTCGTATCGCTCTCAGTCCATCCCTTTGTTACTAATGACGGGTAGGTTCCAACGCACTTCTAAGTGATTGTACCTTAGCACTTATACTTTTATGTGCCGAACATTATCACTTATTTTATAATTTATTTAGACAGAAAAATATTGTTTCATGAGACTTCTCATACTGCATTAAAGATTGATATTTCATTATTTCACGATATAAATCTCTTCTTATAACTTATGATGTAATGAAGTTTATTCTAAATAGGGATAACTACAGTAAAAATTTAGATTTAGACCAAAGATTTCTAAAATAGTCGAAATTGAACCCATGGGGACGAAATCGGGTTCTAGGGATTCAATATAAAGAAAGACTGATTCTCTGTTAATTAATACAAGTTCTTATTTGAATCTTTAATTTATTTTATCTTTACATAGAAATTTTACTATTTTTATTTAAAAAAAACTATTATTACCTATTTAAACATAATACTTACTGAATTTTGTGTTCATCGTATAAAATTTTGATGAGAAAATTATATAAAGTTAACTCGTTTAACTAACCGCAGTTTTTAAATTCGTAATTACTTTGTATGAATATGAAAAAGTCTAGACAGGATTTTAAATTAATTTGGCTAAGGGGGTGTGTGATGTCATTTCGTTACAGAAAACAGGTTTCCTGTTCAAAATAATTTGGGAAGCCCTGGTTTAGAAGGTTAAGTCTAAAATTCTTTACTCTTGTTTGTGTGTAGGAAACCTAAGCCGGAGATTACTACTATACTTACACTATTTATATCTAACTTAGTCCTATATTATAACACAAATACCTATCACTTTCTGCTGTTGTACTTAATGATCATAGTATTCCTTTTTTACCTATGAAGCGTCGAAACAAGCAAAATCTTCACCTGATGTTAAGTTATACGCCAGCTCATAATATCATGACGCTAGTTAAGACCATGTACACAGCACCAAACTATGCTAGTCATCATGTTACAAATGTTGTCTCGTTACCCTCGTATTTTCACTAGTTACAGCGCCCTTGAAACTGGAACACAGTAATGTTTATAAACAACCGTTGCAGCGGAAATAGGATCTGAATTGGTATCCACCTAGATCTTCAGCTACAAAGAGCTACTCTTAGTAGATTCCTATAATTAAATCGGAAAAATTTATAAACTGGAGTTAATATAAAACTTTACAATTTTCATGTTTAAATATCATTCAGTATTATCTGAAGAATACTGGTTAAGCTTTTAATGATTTATTTCAGTCCGATATAAATTCTCATTCATTAAACCAGTTAATCAGGAAAAGTTTGATCTGGGAGTTGTTGGACAAGGTAAATAACAATATACTATTTGTCGATCCCTTAACTGTGCTCGTGTAAACGTAATTGGAAACAACCGATGGGAGAGGGAGAGGTAGCAGAGATTTATCGCATTTAATATTTTTGTAACGGGAGAGTAGAAGAGGAAGTAAATTGTTTTAACAGAGAATGGAAACTGTAAAGGAATTAAAATTTCCACAATCCTCATCTTACTTTCCATTATTTTTTTCATTGTTCATTCATATGATGATGAGTGATACGCCAGCTCATAACCATGTTACGCTAGTGAGGATGCTTGTAGCATCGAATATTAAAACTCGTTGCTGCAATAATTTCACTAATTACAGCGCAGTTTAAACTGGTAATCAGTAATGTTTGCAAATTGTATTTCGGTTTGAAGGTCGTTGTAGCTGACTAAGTTGAGACTATATTATAATGTGATGCTGTGTATATAGTCCTTTCATTGTTACGATTAGTCATATTACATTAAATCCATACTTTTCATTTAGACTGTTTTATTGTACAAAAGTATTTGATATAGTATGTAGTAATCATGAACAATAATGTTTGTATATATATAAAATTGATATATTTTGTATATCTTGTAGTTATATACTTTGAACATTTTGCCTAGTGAGTTTCTTGCACAATTTATATCTTTGTATTTTAGGAGAGCGTCCAAGTTTCCTTTCTAGGTTGTTTGTTACGTTCAATCCCATTTTCTATATACACTTTTAACATTTGGAAGTATTCCAGAGTATAAGATAGGGTTTAAACAACAAAGGCTAGACTTACGTAATAGACTGGTTTTTATACAACCTTTTAATAAATTTATCTATATGTACTATTATCAACAATAAGGTAATATAACGGAAGTAATTATATTATATATAATCGGGTTACGACGGCCCAGAACGCGTCCGATCCGAGAAGCCTTATTTCCGCGTACTAATTAGTCCACTCTTCAAACAGTACATTTATATATAAAAATAATCTTTTATTATTGTGTTCCGTACATTATGGTTTATTATATGTATATATTAATTATAATAAACAGAGCATATGCATAAATTGAATATATATCATTATCGTCCTCAGCCGATAGACGTCTATTACTAGACATAGGTCTCCTACAAATGTCTCCACATCGATCGGCCCCGCATTGCTCGCATTCAGTGGATTCCCGCGATTCTCACCAGATCGTCGGTCTAGCTTGTGGGAGATCTTCAAACAATACGTCTACCGGTACGCGGGTGCCATTCGAAGACCTTACTGCCCCGTCGGGCGTCGGTCCTTCGAGCAATGTGCCCTGCCCACTGCCACTTGAGTCTAGCAATGTTTTGAGTTTTGTCGGTGACCTTAGTTCATCTGTGGATCTCCACATTTCTGATTCCATCGCGCTGAGAAACTCCAAGCATAGCCCTCTTCATTGCCCTTTGGGTGACTTTGATCCTTTTTATAAGGCCGATAGTAAGGGGCCACGTCTCGGTGAATATATAAGCTACCTGTTTTAATATTTTGTTCTTTAGAAAACTGAAATCTTCCGTGTAACACATTTCCCACATTTATCGCAGGGTTTAGAATTAAAGGGTCAGATGGTGTTTTGTTCCGAGTCGGACTCGCTGCTGTTCGTCGGTTCACCTTTCCTTGATGGTCTCGAAGGTCTGACTGGCAGGGGTCTCTTCATTTCTGACATTCCATTACACGATGCTACCAGAGATGTCATACTAGTCGGCGAACAAGCAAGAGCGCAAGTAAGATAGATGCAAATTTATATTAGCTAACTAATATCTCCGTCATCTATTTTAAACAATGGTTAATATATATACTTATTCCCAGGATGGACTCAGGAGAAGGATGGATAAACTAAAGAATTCTATAGAAGAAGCCAGTAAAGCTGTTGATAAAGAACGAGAGAAGAACGTCAGTCTATTGCATTTAATATTTCCACCTCACATTGCGAAAAGATTATGGCTAGGTAAGTGGAGTAAGATAAAAGATAAGACTGAAGATGAACAGAATCTATATGTTCTCTAAATTAAACATCCAACAGTTAATATATTTATTGTCCATTCTCCAGTAATTTGTGACAGTGTTCAGCTGTATTAGATCAGATACAGATGGTACAATTAAAATTGAGGCACTTAAGCTGAATGTTGTCGTAATTTAATTAATTTAGGGGAAGTTAAGTATTACTTTAAACTTTTCAAAAAGTTAAGCAAAAAACTTATTCATTCCCTCGAAAGTGTTTTACTTTAAGTAGTTTGCTTAATGAACATTAAATTAAAAGTAATTGCTATCTGTTCTATGATAAATTTTTATTAATGATGCTGGAATGGTTATTGTATTTATCATGGATAAGTTCTGAATGGTAACAAATAGCGTCATTTTAGGAGAGAAGATCGAAGCGAAGAGCCACGATGACGTCACAATGTTGTTCAGCGATATCGTCGGCTTCACGTCCATCTGTGCGACCGCAACCCCCATGATGGTTATAGCAATGCTCGAGGATCTGTACAGTGTGTTTGATGTGTTCTGCGAGGAACTCGACGTGTACAAGGTAACAGACTACAATCAGTTCAAAAGTATTATGGGTTCTACAATATTCTTGAACGTCAGCTTAGGCCTCAGCTCCAAATAATAGCCACACCAAAAGGTTTATTTTCAATCAGACTCCTTTCTTTGGTGTAGTTGGACCGGCACCTAATTTTACAATTTCCCGTTTTATGTCTTTTTTTCTCTTTCCTTCTATAACACTAGATTTTCTTTGTTACTTTTATATTGAGAATCCTATTTCTTTCTTCTATTATTCAAGTCAATTAGCCTTAATCAGTTCACCCTATTTCTATTTGCTGTATATATCCTTATTATTTTGTCCATTCTGGCTTCTTATTTTACCTATTCACTTATTTCTTGTTACCTCACTAATAAGTATTAAAAGCGTTGTAACATACATTTAGATAATGTTTTTATTTGATAAATTTATCTGATAAAACATGGAACATATTCGACAATACCAATAAAGACAAGTAATTATTACTTTCTCTAAAGTAATGTTAATAACAGCAGCAAATACTGTAAATTAGTAATAATTACATGAATGAAAAGATAAGTAAAATAAAGCTTTGAACAATAATATAAAAGAGGAATGTAAAATAGATATTATTAGTTCCTCGTTTATCTACGATGGCCTGATGTTATAGAACCTCAATACCATATGGTGTTAAGTAACAACGTGAGTGATATCGGCGAAGCTAATGCTCGTTAATACTGTAACATTACTCTACTGCCAGATATGCATTACTGCGGCATATCATCAAATGCAAGAACTAGAGAACATACAGTCTAGAATTGTTATGATTCCAATTATACCGATACCTCTAGCCACAAAAGATAATTACTAAATCACGGTTTATCTATACAGAAAAAAAAAACGAAATTGAGAAAACGTTATCTTACTTTTTCAGTTATAAAAATTGATAAAAAGCGTAATTTCTTAAAATTATATTGTATAAGTATTTTATTGGCTGAAAAGTTAAATATTTTTAAATGACTCAAAAACTGTAAAATAAATCATGTTAAGCCACACATCAGCTAATAGACGTCCACTGCTGGACATAGGCCTCCTCCAAAGATCACCACATCGATCAGCTGAGGATTCATATGGGAGGATTTAGGCCATTTCCCACCACGCTAGCCCAATGTGGGTTGGTGGTAGCCAGAGCCTTGTTTGTTGATTAGCAGGGTGCACCACGAGCAGGTGAGGTTGGCTTGGATCCCGTGAGTTGTTATGCGGGAACCCTTACACCCCCGTTAACCGTAGAAAATTTAATGTAGCAAACTACTGATATTGTCTCTGTTGCCGGAAACTGTCTAGGTAGATACCAACGTAGAGCCTGTTTCTGCTGCCAAATAGTAGTTTACAAACATTATTATGTTCCGGTTTAATGGGAGCTGTAATAAATGTAAGTACTGGA
Source organism: Ornithoptera alexandrae (assembly GCA_029030555.1). Classification (NCBI taxonomy): domain Eukaryota; kingdom Metazoa; phylum Arthropoda; class Insecta; order Lepidoptera; family Papilionidae; genus Ornithoptera; species Ornithoptera alexandrae. The sequence goes on along the minus strand of JARDVY010000011.1, from coordinate 3,561,812 downwards.
GTAACGAGACTCAGTATTGTATGTCTCAGGCGACGAGCGCGACGTAGTGTATATCATCCTAAATAGCGCCACGTTGTAATGGTCAGGCGTATCACTCACCATCAGGTGAACGTCCTGTTCGTCTCGTCGCTTTGTATAACAATAAAAATGAAAACGAACAAGCAATCGATAGAGCTTGAAAAGCTGAGCAAGAGTGCATTTATAAGTAATTTTCGTCAAAACAGCGCTTGCGTCTTTTGAACTCAAATATATATATGCATATATATTTGTTAATATAATTTTTTTTTACTGTTATTATATTTCTATATATCTAATATATAATCTAGGTGGAAACAATCGGCGACGCATATTGTGTAGCCAGTGGGTTACATAGGAAGATCGACACCCATGCCCCGCAAATTGCTTGGATGGCACTTAGAATGGTTGAAACTTGTGCGCAGCATCTTACGCATGAAGGAAACCCTATAAAGGTAAAAAAACATTTAGAACACCCTTATTAAGAATTAAATAATTGTTTCTTCTTCATAAAAGCGACTAGGATTTCAAAATGTTCATTTGATAGTAAATGATACGCCTGCGCATAACGACGTGTATAGTGTGATATACACATCGTGATATGCTCGTCGGCTTGAGATATATTAAGTCGTTCCTCTAGTAATTTCACTAGCTACAACCCCCTTTAAAACTGGGACGCAGTGACGTTTGGATAATACTATATGGCGGCAGAAATAGGAGCTGCAGAAACAGACCTACCACCAGTTCAGTATTAACAAATTCAAACATTTTGCATATATGATCATCATCAGCCGATAGACGTCCACCGCTGGACAGGCCTCCCCCACTATCGGTTAGGGTTTAACATGGATGAATTTGGGCCGTTTCTCACCACGTTGGCCCAGTGCGAGTTGATCCTGTGAGTTGTTGTGCGGGAACCCTTACATACTGATATTTATTAATTCACTGTCATATGAATGCGGTGAAGAAGCAAGTTATAAACTCTATTTCCTGTATCTTGTAATATTACCGAAATTTTCTACAATGACTACTATTTTATGTTGTCCAGATGCGCATAGGTCTTCATACCGGGACAGTTCTAGCTGGTGTTGTTGGGAAAACGATGCTGAAGTATTGCCTTTTCGGGCACAACGTCACACTGGCGAATAAATTCGAGTCTGGCTCGGAACCTCTCAAAATTAACGTCAGCCCTACTACGTACAAGTAAGAAACTTTAGTTAGAATATATTAAACCTATATTATATTAAATAAACCTCATTAAAAAGGTTTTATACAAATTTAATTTTTTTGAGATTTATTTAAAAAAATTCTCGTTTCCTTTTCACACTTTTGTCTTAGCCATCTTATTAGAAATGGTGTCGAGTATTTTTTTTTTTGTGTAGAGTAAATTCAAAGAGATGCAATATTTTCGAATAGTGGGGACGACAATTCAAAAGTAACAATGGAATTTATATCGCAGGTGGCTCATAAATTTTCCGGGTTTCGAGATGGAGCCGCGGGACCGCTCCTGCCTCCCGAACTCGTTCCCCGAGGATATTCCCGGAACATGCTATTTTCTGCACAAATACACGCATCCGGGGACTGACCCAAATGCGACTCAGGTAAGATTTCCACGAACGTTTTTTTATTCTGTGAAGCGATAAGACGAGTTAGTAGTTCATCTGATGGTATGTGATACGCCTGCTCATATCAACGCTAATTAGGGTAGTATACACAGCGTTAAATTGTACTCGCCGCGTTTACACGTCTTAAGTCCTATTACCCCAGTAATTTCATTACCTACAGCTCACTTCGAACCAGAACACAGTAATGGTTGCACATTACTGTTTAGTGGTAGATATAATAACCGCGATGGTACCTACCTAGAGGTTCCCAGATACTTAATTGTGATAATTTTTTTTGGTTTGTCCTCTTTATCATATGAAAAAATTAATATTACACCTTAAAAATTAATTTTTCCATAACATATCAGTTCTGATCACCAAATCATGTTTCTACTTGATGATAAGTTACGATGGTGTTTATAATCATAAATATAAAACTGGGAAGAAGAACTGGAACAGCTATAATTATCAGTTGAAAAGATTAACTAAAGTCCGGATTTGTTATCTCAAATGATGATGATATATTGAATTTGAAAGATAAATCTGCTCATTATGACTGATTTCCAGGTGTCAGAACCTCATTCAGAAACTTTCAATCATTCCAAAAGTATAAAGTTTACTATGTAATATATAATTTTATTCAACAGGTGAAACATATACAAGATGCTCTTACCGATTTCGGAATAGGACTAGCGAAATCAGGAGACGTTGCTAATGAAGATACAACATAATAGAAAATATGATTGTTCAATAGTTTTAATTCCTTAAATGTAGTAAAAATATCTTCATCTGTAAATAGCTGAATTGTAATCTTCATATATATAACGCCTTATATACTCATAGCAATTTAACTTAGATTTTAACAATAGAGTTTGTAGGAATCGATAGCACTTATCTTGCATAGGAAAAGTTTTGCTCACACGATAGATAACTATTAAGGTGATTTAAATAGGATCTTCGCTTAGAAGTTAAACTATGATATAAACTATTGACATAACATCACGATTATTCTTTACTGTGTATAAACTTCCATTTCCGTATCCTTTTGATTAGATGTCTTCTTATTGGTAGTAGTCTTTCAGTAGTTGCTTTCTTTAGTATCTCACGAGATGATTACCTCCGTCGCTTATTTCCACGATTGATATTGCATAATCTAACTTCAACAGGTTGAATATTTTCCTCAACTTATATTGTGAATAAGAAAAAGAGAGAAATCATGTTCTTGTAAAAAATGATGATATTCTTGCTTCATCTGCTACTAAAACTAGATTAACTATTAAATGCATATACATGTTAAAACTTTAGGGTGTATAGGTTCAAAATTTATTTATACAAAATCAGTAAGTTAAAGTATTAAAATTTAAGTGTTTCATCATCTTTTATGTAAAAGAGGTGAACTTCTTTCTCTTTCGTGCTGTTCATAAAATTGATAATAAACTCGGAAGGGGCCCGCTTTAATATCTTGACGTTAGCAAAGAGCTGTAGATGTATTGGGGCGTATTTCTGATTAATTGAATTGTACAGCAGCATCATTTTATTTTAAATCTCATCATTTGTTACCTTCATAATTATGAAAAGAATTCCAGTGATATATTCTTGATAATTTATTAAAAATTTATATAAATGAATGTAAACGTTGATCATTTTAGCAGATAGCTTTTTTAGCTGTAGATTGTTTTGTTATATTCACTCGGTACTAGTAATGATAAACATTTATTATAAAAAAAATTACGTCTAGTAACTGTGCGTATTAATAAATAAAGGCATCGGCTTATTTTACCATTCTTTGGTGTTTTATAAATCTAAAGCTTGGGATAAATAATTCATATTATTTCCTAACATCAAACAACTTAATACTTTATCGTATGTAATCTATTCGTACTTAGATTATTGGTAGATTCATATATTTTATAGTTTGAAGGAGATAAATAATTAATCACATACATACAAACTGTAAATTTCAGTGTTAACATATAAAACATAACTCGATGTAGCTTTTAATGGTAATGCTTTACTAATTTGCTATTAAGGCAATGTAAATACATTTGAATCTGGGATAATTACGACTTACATAGATATAATGCGATTGGCCGTAGATATAAATTAAGATACACTTTAACGTAATTATGGCATAAATTTAACCGACATATTTAAGTAGTGAGTCAAATTTAATATTTAACTATCAGTAGATCAAACGTAACATCTTCATTCAATTATCTTGCTGGCAATCAATGAGTTAACCCTTTCGTTTATTTACTGTAGTTTAATCACAAGTTAGATGATATAGTATTATAAAGTATTTAAAGTTATGTACATTATTATCAGTCTCGTCATTAGTCTAGAATGTTATGTTGCAGGCTAAACGTAGTATTTAATGTAAATTGTATATAAAGTTAAGGTAAACTTAATAATAAATATACATACATACAAGAAAGAAGCGTACGTTCTAAAGTAGTATATATTCGCAATACATTGCATTTAATGTTTAAAAATGTAACTTTAATACAATAAAAATATAATATATATATATATATATATAACTTGACATGTTATATAATATATAAATATAATATATATAATACATAAAAATATATACAATATAAATATAATATATATATATATATAACTTGACATGTCTAGATAGTTTTATTTCATGACATATGATAATTAAGAAGTTCATAGACAAGAAATAGGCTTTGAAATGATTTGCTGGAACATTATTTAACGTATCGTTTAAGCACAAATAAGTTAAAAGAAAAAAAAATATTCACATTCCATTATTGCTATTAGCTGTATAAAATTAAGAATATATATATTAACTTAGTTCAAAATTTAGTTTACTATCTACTTCTTTTAACTATATTAAAAAATCTATGAATGTATCGCTTCTATGGACTCCATCTTCATCGTATTTCTCCATTAAATGCATGTAAATAAGTTAAAATCAAGTTAATTTGACAATATTTTTAATATCGTCTAAACGTTTGGATTTTAGTATAAGCGATATAAAAAATTATTTCTATTATAATGTAAAATGCTTTATTAAGTAGGTATTATATATGTGATTAGATGAATAAGCAAAAATTATGACATAACTTGATATTAATAACTTTACAAAGAAGCAAGGTAGAATGAAGGCAGGGAAGGGTCAAGGAATAAGTAAGAGATAACAGTTAAAAGAATAAGATGTTTATTAGATAAATCTTTGCTCTTTATCTTCTGATAACTGAATATAAATGTTGTATAGATACCAATACATATGATAATATTTAGAATTCTATATGGTCTAAGAACATTTTGTTTATTTTCATATAAAAAATAGTTTTTTGAGTTGTATTTATGTTTAATCTAACAGTTCAAATAAAATCCTTACGTGATATTGCAAACGCTGAATAACCTCCTTATTGTTTGTTTAAGAAATTTCACATCCGTTAATATATATATAATCGTATAACCATTGCTAATCTAGTCAGTAATTACTAAGTTATAATGTAGTAGATATATTAAAGCGATGTACTTAGATCTTTGTCTTAATATCTTTATTTAATGACTAGTCGTAAATTTTAAAACACTCTGCCTAAGGACACGGCCTCTTACGTGTAATGTATTCAGTAACGAGATTGTAAATCAAAATTTTAGACACATGTATATTTCACTACTTTATTAAGGTATGTTATACTATTCTTGTACTTTAAATTCGATGGTGATTTTTAATAGCATCTCAAGTAAAAACTTTAACTGTGAATGCACTGTTAGTATGATACTATATGTAATAAAATACTCCTTTCACATATACGTCGTTTTTGTTTGACTTCCGGTGTCCTTTATATATACAACCTATAAGATTTTCTATTTATGTAATAATGTTTAGAATGGACGCATTTTAAACATTAGTACTATATTATTATTATTTCTATTTGTTTTATAATTTTGATCGTATTAACTATACAAGTTAAGTAAACTAATATATGAATAAATTTATTCGTAATATAAATTACGACAAATGAAAAGTTTAAAGATAAGATAAGTTATTTTAACTGTGGCGTCCAGTATGTTATATCCTTAAACTGAAGGTTAAATATATGCACGGACTTTGATGGAAACTGACGACACATGTAGAAGTTTCTTCTCAGAGAAAAGTATAAAAGATTTCTATAGAAAATCATATAATTTATTACTTTTTTAAGTTTTGAAAACTATTTGCTGAATCGTAGTTATTATCAGAGTAACATCAAATATAATGTGTTACAAGACGATCAATTAAAGTAATAAAGGTTTTCAGCTTTCACCACGTTTCGTTTGTGTGTAATAATTAAAAAAAAAAAATGTTCATCTCAATTATGTTATGCTAAAGTTAAACCTCTTACTTCAGTGGATTTTTTTTTAATAATAACAAAGTCATGACGAGTTTCCAAGTTGTGGTCACCTGGCGTTGTAGATAGCTTGGTCTTGATGAGTATTATGCGAGCAGGTGCCGCCCAAATTTCCATATCCGGTGAGTTTATCAAACCGAACTTTGTACGTAATTGTTCTTGATGAAACCGTAAATGTTTTGAAGATATTTAAAGTAAAATTCAGATATATACATTGATGGATTGTTTCCCAAAAAATGGGAGAGCATTTCGAAAAGTTAAAGTTTAACTGTATCGGTGGATCAGTGGTTAGCCACCTAATCTGAAACATAAGAGTTCCTACCTTCCATTAAATCTGGAGTCACATGTTTTGATGGTAGTACTGTCAACTCGTCATATGTAAATCTACAGCCAATAGTATTACTGTGCTCTGTACCAAGATATAAGAACTAGAATATTCTAGACTAGCGCACTTTATCACTCAATAAACACTGTATATCTGAGATAAAGTCCTAACTTAGCGTCGATAAAAAACTACAATTCATGATAACATATCTCTTGAAAGTTGTCAACTAATGTTTCGTCTCCTCGGTAAGTTAAATAATTTACGGTAATATTTTTTTTAGAGACTGCAGCTGTAAATTATGAAAATTAAAAATTTATTAATTCAGCAAATTTTACAGACATTACAAATATATTTCTATGTAGTTGTAATGTTCGCAAACAATGTTATTTCTCTTAGTTTTAACCTCTGGATTCCTCACTAGGCGATGCCTGTATCGAGGAAACCCTGGATACAAAACTTCGTGTAACATTTGTATTTTATTTAGCAGCAACTGTTACTTCACTAGCCTGAAGTGTTGTACTTATATATATTATGATATAATGTTACTTTCAAATCGCTATTGTTTAAGAAACGATATACTGTCGCTACTAGACCTGTATGTCCTGAGATAATGAATTTTTTAGAAGTTCTTTTCACAATGTTCTTTCTATAACACAGAGATCATCATAAAACAAGAAGGAACTAAAATATAAGACAAAAAGCTTAAGTTATCATTTTAAAGCAGTGATGCGAACTTATATTAATATATCATACTATAGATGCAATGGCTTGAGAAAACGACTTAGATGAAAACACTAAAAGTCAAGTCATTTTATAACTTTTGTTGTGTCAAGTATATCATAGTTTAAACTTGACTGGTTGCTTCTTACCTGGATGTTTTAGTGGTATAGATAGTTACATAAGTACTAAACATATAGTGTCGTAAGGAGCCGATCATTTCGTCTCACGTGCAAATTACTGCAATTACCGGCTGATAACACCCGTCATGGAGAAGAACGGCATTTCGACAACCTCCAGAACATATCTCTTCTATATTTTTTGAAGCTGATTCTTGGAGGAAAAATCTACGGAAAGTAAGTATCTTGAAAACAACGAAGATGGTAATTCGATGACGTAAGTTTTTTCTTATATGTAATTAAACGACGAGATGAGCGGAACGTTCATGACATGGTAAGTACTACGCCTGCTCATAACAAAGTGATGCTGGTGAGACATAAGATGTTAAGTTTCGTTACTCCACTAATTCACTAGCTACAGTGCCATTCAAACTGGAACACAGTAATGTTTGCACAATACTTTTCCTAGGTAGAAATAAGAGCTGCGTCGGTAACCACCTAGATATTACTTTTTTTTTTGTTTCGCGTGGGAAATCTCCTAAAGATACCCTGCTTCTAGGGGGACGTCAGGGTTTTGTGAAATTTTTACTCACTAAAACCCCCTCGGTGCTCTGCGTCAGTGCATTCGGAGAGGCTCCGGGATCTCTTATAGAACGCACCGGTGCTTCTCTACACTTTCTTTGAACACGTCTGTGAGGAGGGGCTTAACCCTCCTAGGCTGTCCCACACAGATTCGCTTGTTGAGCGATAAGGGCCCCTACCTTCAAGGCCTGCGAAACCCCCAGATCCTTTTAGTCGACTTCTACGACAGGCAGGGTATACTTTAGTCTTATTCTTACTAGCCCGAGACTACAGGGCTGACCTAGATGTTACCTAGCAACAGACTTATCAGTTAGCGAGCTTAAACACCTTACGATCATCAGATCATACCGAACTCATTATTATTACAAGAATTAATTTAGAAAGCTTTTGTGTATTGTAATGTGTTTTCTTGTGTTGGTGGGTGTAATGTCGTTCAGTCCTCAGTCGGCGACGGCTCAGCCAACAAACGTAAACGCGAGATCGCCCGTTCCGTCTCGCCGTTCGGATACACGTACCTAAGCCCATTTCGCACACGATCGAACGCCTTTTGTGTGCGCTGCCATTTTATGGTTTTCATCAATTGCCGTTTTCATTCGCGGGGCCGCTCGTAAAGAGAGTTTATGTATAAAGGGAACATCATTCCCTGTTTCCCCTTCTCTGTAACATTCCAATACAGCGCCGGGTAATTTGTCAATCACGCCGCTTTCTTTATTTCGCACTCTGGATCTCGTTTGTTGAAATATGTTGAATGGTTATCACTGGTTTCTTAACGTTAACTCCATCTTTCTTGTCTTCGTTTAATAATAATAATAATAAATACATTTTATTTCGGTCTCCGGGGTCATAGTGTCGGTAAGTTAATCATAATTTTTGCTTAATAGCTGTGTTAGTAATAGGGTAGTCATTTCATAATTTTTCTTTATTTCCCTTAGTAACTAATTGTGCAGTAGACATACATCTCCGCATAGAATGGTCTAGAAGAGGTGAATCATACCGTCCAGCAATCAATTTAAGAATTCGATTGGGACTAGACCAGACCCTGCAGAGCATCCAAGCAGTCTTTTTGCGCATAATCGCATAGAAATCATTTGTGTGCTTGAGCGAGGAACCTGCGAAAGATCATGTTACAACTAACTGTCAACGCCCTACGCTCCCTCTCGATGTCTGCTTCATTTTTAAGATCATCGACAACGTGATATCATCTTTTACGTGACATTTCATATCACAAGTACCATTTTATCGCATATCATTACTTATGGTAGGTCTCTGCCGGAGACCGTCTAGGTATTACCGCAGCGCCTACTTCTGCTGCTAATAGTATTGTGTTAACATTACTGTGTTCTGCTTGAAAGGTGTTGTAGCTAGTGAAATTACTGAGGTAACGAGACATAATCATATTTACTTATTATTCAAGTTCAACAACTTAACATCTTGTGTCAAGGCGACAAGCACAATCTGCTGCAGTGTATTCAAACTAGCGCCACATTGTTATGGGCGGGCGTATCACTTAACATCAAGTGAACGTTCTGCTCGTTATGTCGTTCCTTGGAATAAAAGAAATCTGTTTTTTTTTCTATCATAATTTAGCCTTCTGAACGTTAAACTTCAGTTTGAAGAGGGTCCAAGTTATTGATGATTTTTGAACCTAACCTACAGTTGAAGTTCCCCTATTTTATACCCAAGAAACGTGTTTTTTAACCTTCGACAGTTTAGTTTTGTTATTAGTTTTATTTTTTTTATTTTTACTGTACACCCTTTTAGTTATTTTTTTTGATACATAGCAAATTATTCTCCATGTTTTGTTTTTTTTTGTTCTGTGTGCCTTATAAATATGATGACTCAGAGTCTTATCTTTAGAGGTAAGTTTCCTTTACATTTTTTTAAGAATATTTCCCATTCCTTTAATTTTCTATAATATCTAATTACTATAAACATAAAACAGGTCAATATCATCGAACATGCTACCTTCTTGTTTTAGTTCTCGCGTCGAGATGAGTACGACTTTCATTTAAAGGTACTTGTTTCGCCCACTCGAAATAATTTAGTATTCAGGACGTGATACACTGCATGACATTATTGTCGTTGTTTTGAGATAAAAGATGATATATCTCGGTCATTGTAATCAAGCACAGATATATATGTTCTCCGGTGGTACCTACGTAGATTGGAATATAAATGATTGCATGGTAAACAAAAAAAATTGCTTTTAAGCTTATCATCTGTCTAGACAGACAGTCGTCTGATAATATCCAAAGTGTTTGATCAATATTCATGTGATCTTGACCAGTACACAGTTGAAGTTATAATAATTATTTAATTTAAATGGTATAATGGCTCATGTCCGCAACTAAGCGACTGAAAGTGTATTTAGCTTGTTGAAATATGCAAACAAACTTTTAATTAAGTTATTAATCCTGGCAATATTGTGAAATTAGTTTGCGTTGTGAATTCATTTCATTATATAAAGTGAATAGTCACCAATTATGAAATTAACAAAGGATTGGGTGCAGCTTTAAGTGATTAATTCGCTAACTTAACGCGAACGTGGGCCGTTAGAAAATTAATTTGAAATTTGCCATATCATTGTTAGATATAAGCTGGCGAAGGAGTTACATCGAAAGTAATTAGTCAAGTAGACCAGTTGATAAGAAGAATCTTATAGAAAATTTCAAATTTGCTATACATTTGTTCTACGCGTTTATTTAAATCGAAATGGTTAGCACTTAACTACGACCCCACCTGATGTTAAGTTGATGTAATCTATGGTGGTAAAGCAGTTAAGCTTAGTAACAGCCTATTTACTCTTTTCTTGGAGACACGTGGTATTTGGACGGGAATACCGACGTTGGTAAATTGCTCCATTTTTGTTGTTCTTATGAAGAAAGAGGTGCTGAATCTCTTTATTAACAAATTAGAGATGTCCGCAATATGAGGATGGTGACTCGTTCATTTGTTCGTTGAGTGGTGAAAAGAGGATGGGGGAATTATATGATGTAATTCCATTGTACACTCTTCGAATTGTATCTTATATAACATCGTGAGACGAGCTACACGATGTCCCTATTGAAGACAAGCTTAGTTATAACTAGTTTTTGATCACCAACCTACCTAACTCGTCTCTCCAAGGAGTCTAATGCCAATAAATGAGTTTTGGCAGCACCGCCTCAAAATATGGCATTAATACTTCCCACACGATCGGACCAGCCCTTAAATAAAATTAAAAGCTGCTCCGATGACATTTACTTGACAAAGAAACTCCTTTAGAAATAAAACATCAGGGAAGGAATTGTACTTCCGTACCTTAATTTAATCTGAACAAATTCTCTCGATCGTGTAACCGTTCACTCAAAAGTTCTGGATTAGAGGCGGCTGTAATTTAAGAGCTTCGTAGTCTCAAATACGAACAAGAAACCTGATTGAGAAGAAATGTAATACACTGGAGTAATAGTGGTACTATGACAATGCCTTTTTATCTCGCCAACCAATAGTTTGAATACATTATTTAGTTCCGGTTTAAAGGGCGTTGTAGGTAGTAAAATAATTAGGAAAACGATATAGCATCTCATGTCTTAAGACGAAAAGTCAATCATGGTGAAGCGTCTACCATCCATCACAAGTACACACTTTCATTTTATCATAGAATATAACTTTCAAAGTTTTTTTTTTGATAAAGTGACGGGACGGGTGTAATATTACTTATGTTCATGTAATCGTAAGTGATATGCCGACGCATAACAACTTAGCGCTAGTCAGAATGATATACACAGTAACACATTGTCCTCGTTGTCTTCAGACATAAGATGTTAAATCTTGTTGTTTCATTAATTTCATCCGTTACAACGCCTTTTAGACCCGATTATATGAATGTTTATACAGTACTATTTGATGGGAGATATACCAGCAGCTATAGTACTCATCTGGACCATCTCTAGCTATTAAGACCTTATCACTAGTAATTAAAATAATATTAAAACTGAAGCTAGTATTTATCGTAATCACTATTAGCTGATAGGCGTCCACTGCTGAACATAGACCTCCTCCAAAATCTTGCGCTGCCCGCATCCACCTGCTTCTCGCGATCTCCATCAATTCATCGGGTCACTTAGTGGGAGGGCCGCCAATACTGCGTCTTTGGGCATGCAGTTCCAGTTTCCTTATAGGTTCTATTGTGATCAAATAACTTTAACAATACAAAAATAACAAAACTTTAATAACTTTGGGATAACTACACTGCCGATATCAATGTGGAATCGGGAGTCACAAAAGCAAGTAATGAGTGCCAACCGTTATACAAAAGGAATATCGTTTTGAGGAATTTCCACCTTCCGTTAATTACTAAGTGGAGAGACGTCATAAAATCGTAACGAACTAAGCAAGAAATTAGTTGAAAAGATGGAAGTTAAATTGAATAAGAAAGATAAAAGAACAATCGCGACTGAAAACAATTAAGGTGTAAAAATGAACTTCTTTTCAAAAGACTTTCACGAAATAATGTACACAAAAGGCTTTTATTTACAGGGGAAACTTTAGGCGACTGTTTTCAAATCGCCGTCCCGCACTAATGAGTCTCGCTGTTAGAACTTTGTTTTTATGTTTCCAGTCACTAAACTCTTACTAAATAATATGTAAATAAATGATTTAATCTGATAAGATGTAACGGTTTCCGCACAACTCACAGGACCACTTTTTTTTTGTTTTCGGGGGAGAAATCTTCTAAAAGATACTTTGCCTTTTGGGGGGAAGTCAGAGTTATGTGAAGAGATTTTTACCCAATAAAACCGCGTTGGTGGTCATCTTCGGCGTTTGGAGAGGTCACGGGAAATCCGTTCAGATCACAATCGCAGCCTTGCTAACGCTATGATAGGATAGCCCGTCCCGGGATCTCATTTATTCAGACCTTACCAGCTTTGTGAGTACTACTTCAATGACTGGAGACCACGTCCAGCTGTTGTCCCCCTCAGGGTCGTTTAGAAGGCGACGAGAACCCCCATCCTCTCCGCCAACAACCCCAAAGGCCTCGTTAAAGTAACACCATTCACCGGTGCGACATGTTGATGCGCGTTAGCACCATGACGGCTTCGTCTCGGAGCTGGATCTGTCTTCTCTCGATCCCATTCAGCAGTCTTCTTTTGTACCATAACAGTTTCATAAAAGGAGGCTACGACACTCCCTGAAATGTCTCCTCCCAGCATCGCCGACACGATTGCTGGCAAGGAGAGGTTCCGTTTGATTCGATTTATTAGGATCCGCTGCTTCGGTTCCCACGGCGAGCAAACCGCAAGCGTGTGCGATGTGGAATCCTGCTCTCAACTCTCGGGAGCCAAACCAAGCTAACTTGCTCGTGGTGCACCCGTACCAGCCCGTATTGTGCCAGCGTGGTGGAAAATGGACCAAATCCCTTTATATGTACTCCTTAGTCGACCGATATGGGAAGCCTCGAATCTTTGGGGGAGGTGCAATTCCACCAATGGACGTATACCCGACGATGATGATGAAACAATTTATTTCAAAAAATTTTTAATATCGATCCTCAACATTTCATATTTCATCTGTGCATCTATAAGATATAAATTGAAATTTCTGATTATAAAACCAAACTAATACAGTGGCTAATGCGCTGAGACAAGCGGGAAGTTCACCTGATGATAAGTGATACGCCTGCACATAACGCTCGTCATTTTGAAACATGGAAAGTTAAGTCTTGTTACCCCAGTAATTTTATTAGCTACAACTCCTTTAATCCAGAACACATTACTGTTGACGGTAAAAATAGGAGCTGCGATGGTACCTGCTTAGACAGTCTTCGGCATTAAAAACCTAATAGCAGTAGTATTTATAATAAGATAATTTAAAGTCTAGTCTAACTTCAAGTCTAACTCTATATTACGGCCACTAAAGATACCGGGGAACAGCTAGTATACATATATACGCCCCCATTTGATAAAACTCTTTAACAACCCCCCAAAAGTTGAATAAGAGCAGATATAAAAAAGCAGTGATAAAGTGATGTTGTAAACCTTAAAAAGTGACCTGTTTACCTTAAGCAGAATCGTAAATCTTTATTTACCCTCAAAATTTAATAGTACTTGAGACGTTGTGATTGACCTTAAGACCCTTGAACATTTATTAGGTGTTCGAATTTGATGGGAAACATTAAGGTGGTTGGACTTTAACAAGAGTTATAAATTCAGAGCAACGTCTGGGCAAAACCTGAAGCAGAGTTCTTTCTTTGAGAAATAAAAGAGTAACATCAAAAAAAAAATTATAACTTGTATGTCAAAATAAATTATTACTTGATATATACAGAGGTCCACTTTAAGGTGCTTAAGTAAGCAATTGAACTATGTGACTTTTAATATTTTTGTTAATATGGAAGATAGATGTATATACCTCCGTAGCTCCTATCATCATCATCATTTCAACCGATGGATGTCCACTGCTGGACATAGGTCTTTTGTAATGTGTTCCACAAAGCACGGCCTTGTTTTTTGTTTGCGTAGTTTGTAGTTACTATAAAAGCTTTTTCCTGAATTTTTGTGAGACCTGAGGTTCTGAGGTTTTGCGAGACCTTTATTTTTTTGGTTTGGAGGGAAATCTTCGAAAGATACCGTGCTTCTAGGGAGGGTCATGGTTATTTGAGATTTTTACTTACTCAAACCCTCTCGGTGCTCTGCATCAATGCATTCGGAGAGGCTCCGGAATCTCTTCTACACTTTGTGTTAGCATGTCTCTGAGGAAGGGCCAAACCCTGAAAGGCACCATCGCTGAACCGTATGGTGTCCCACGCAGGTTGGCTTGTTGAGCGATAAGAGCCCCAACCCTCAAAGCCCGCGAAACTTCTAGACTCATTTAGTCGCCTTCTACGAAAGGCAGGGATTACATTAGTGCTATTCTTACTAGATCGAGAAGTCTCTCGTCTTTCTTCTCTCTATTGTTTCTTATTTGTTTATTTCTTTAACAACTCTACTCGTCTTTCATTCCATTCTTTATTTACACACTTCGTTTCTCATCCTAATATATCCCATTTTCTTCTCTTACTATCCTTTACAATATTCTCTTATCTGTGCTATTACAATACTTTCTTAGTTTCTATTTATGTATACAGATATCGTTATGGGGGTGAGGGGTGTAAGTGGTCACTCACAACAACTCAGTGGTTCTTAGCCAACCTCACCTGCTCGTGGTGCACCTTGCTAACCAATAAACGAGGCTTTGGCTCCCACCAACAAGCATTGAACCAGCGTAGTAGAAAATGGCCCAAATCCCCTATATAAACACCTGAAAACGACGGCTCTTTGTACCCGGCAGCCGCTGGACCAATCGAAGTGGAAATCTTTCGGGGAGACTGTCCTGCAGTGGACATCTATCGGCCGATGATTGATAGGTTGATTGATATAGATATCACAGTTTCTATTATCTTAGTGCATAATTTGATTAATTGCATAATGCTTACTTTACATTTATCTATGCATTCCTTTTTCTATTTTTTTACATTACTGTTTGGGGGCAGAAATAGGCGCTGCGATGGTGCCCACCTAGCCGGCTCCGGCAGTAGAGACCTACCACCAGTAAATTAATCGAAGAGGCATCTTAAGAAGAGAGTAGAACAGTCTACAATGGATTCAATAGAAGAACCAATTACAAATACGTAAAGAGAAAAAACAATAATGAAAGCGTTCAAGACACGGATGACACGGAGTACGTCGAAGAAAATTACTGTTTAGTGTTTGGAGTAATTGGATCAGCAGATCTCGTTAACCGAGGTTGTCAGTAACCATTTCCATTATTGATTCGGGACGCGAAGATTACTTTGAATACAACTGTAATTAGTCTCCTACTGTTTGTTCCTGTTATAAAACTAAGTATCTAGACTAGTTAGTGGTTTTAGTTTTCCATTATCGGACGAGGAACAGAAACGGTTGTGCCAATTTTTACCGCTGAACAGCAATGTGTGCACATTACTGCTCTTATTGCAGCCAGTAAACAGCAGTGTGCAAACATTACTATGTGCCGGTTTGAAGGGCGCTGTAGCTAGTTTAATTACAGGGATGACGAGATTTAAGATGTTATGTATCAAGGCGACGAACGGATAGCCACGCCACGACACCAGGTTGTTATGAGTGGGTGTATCACTTACCATCAGGTGAACGACCCGCACTTAATTGAATAAAATAAAAATATATACCACAATTAAATCACAATTAGGTAGTTTTAAAACTAGCTGATGAAGCAGTTGTAAAACTATTAATGCAAATTTTGCTAGATAAGTGAGAGGAGTCGCTGGAACTCGTTAATTTCGAAAGTGCCCGGAAGCTGTCATTATTTTCGATAGCCGTGTCGTTTAGACCTTGTTGAGAATTAATTATTTTCAAGGAGCAAAGGCTACGCTATTTAGTTTGGACTAAATCTGAAATTTTAGAGAATATTTATAAAGACATCTTAATGGCGAAGAGGAGAAAAGATTTTTAATGTTAAATTTGAGGCATGCTTAATACATATGATCGAAATAGCTTTCATAATCATATAAACTTAATGTTGTTAGGTCTCTATTGCCGAAGACTGTCTAGGTATCACATTTGAAAGGCGCTGTAGCTAATGAAATTACTGTAGTAACGAGATTTTACATTTTGTCTCAAGGCGTCGATCAAAATGTAATCTTGTGTATATCATCGTAACCAGCGCCAATTTGTTATCGTCAGGCGTATCACTTACCATTAGGTGAGCCCACTATTCTCGTTATTATGTATAATAAAAAATAAATAAAAAAAGACCGTCGAACAAGTTATTAACGTTATACAAAATTATCTTCGGTATAAAGAACTTAACAATTTTAGTACTAAATACGTGGAGAAAGATTTTCGGTAATGATATTCGTTCATCTCAATCCGTACACTCCACCAGCGTACGCTTTCTTCAATCAAGACATAATAATGATTGCACGTCATCTTCAGATCCTTTTTTGTTTTCCCATTAACACTAGATCTCAATTTCACACGGCGTTAAGTGACAATAAGAGCATAGAGCAAGGTCTCACAGAATACTGGGTTTGATGTTGATAGCCGGAACAAAGCAATGCTGTTACGGCGACGGATTGATTACATGAGGGTAGTTAACCCGGAGATTTAGAGGAATCTTCGTAGGATGTGCTCACGGAATCAAACAATGTAGGTAGTTAAATTTATATGGTTACAATAACATTTCTACTGGTGGCAGATCTCTGCAGCCGGAGACCGACTAAGTACCATCGTAGGGCCTATTACAGCCGCCAAACAGTAGTGTGAAAACATGATAGTGTTCCGGTTTGAAGGCTTTATATCTCGAGGCAACGAGCGCAATGCGGTGCAGTGTATAACATTATAACTACCGCCACATTATTATGAGAAGGCGTATCAGTTACTATCATAACGAGATATCGATCGGTAATAAACAGCTAAATAATTAGAAATATAAGTTACAGATAAGTTAATATAAGTGATAGAAGGTTTAGTTTATATTATTGAAATACGTTTCTAAATAAGAGAATACCTTTGTAGTTTTGTAGTTTCCATTTCCGAATGTATCATGCTCACGTATCGAAGTTGTCCGTAAATAGAGTCCGCTACAGGCGCGCGCTGTCCGTTGTGTTGCATACTGATGTGAAGCTTAAAAATTTAATATATCTCTTATCTAATGGAAACGGAAAGGATTTTTTAATTTTTCATCATTTTGAAATACAGGACAAAAAAAATCACACAATAATCACTCTATGAAGCGCTTTAAAAAACTATGTTTGAACATGAGTCATACAAAATGGAGATAAACATCGCGATGCAACCGGAAGTTTATTATCTAATGACGAACACAATAGCGCCATATTATTACTGGTAACATAATTATAATTTACAATTACTTAAACGAGGAATAATGACAAAAATATGTTAAGTATGTAATCACAAGTTGGTAAAGGAACAGTATCAATACTAATTATAATAAGTAATGTTATAATGAAATTTTGAAACAAAGTTGCAACTGAAATCTTTCAAAGAAAGAGACATTACATTCCGATAAAAATGGCCATTGAAATTCCTTTGTTACTGAAAAGTAGATGCAAAATAATACAAATGGGTCGACGCGAATAGTGGTTAGGGTAGCGTTATTTACCGGTCGCACCCTCCATTTAGTAGATAGTAGGTGAAATGATTACCCCTGTAAAAATATTTATGATGGAAAAAAATATATTTTATTTTACAATGTATCGCTAGCTAGTAATGTTTACTATTAGCAGACTTTACTATCAGCTAGTTTACTATCAAGAAATATATAAACATCCTCAAACCTGCTTTACTATAAGCGGAGGTACCAATTATGAGAATATTAAGAGGGCTGATTATTATTTATAAATATGAGTATATACAAAACTTAATTTTTTATCTGAAAGGTGATTATCTACTTAAGACAAATTATTTTAAATATCGTTACTCAAGTAATTTCACTAGTTACCACGCCTTTGTAACTGGAACTCAGTAATTTCTGCACACAACCGTCAACAACCTAAATAATCTCTGTCTGTAGAAACCTGCCACCAATAGACTTATACAATTTCTAGGCTAATGACCTACGAGTTCAGATGAAGGTTGACGGAGTTATCTATAATCTATATCTATAAATACATATATATCTATATATATATATCTAATATATATCTATAAATACATATCTCCACATAAACCAGCTCCAGCAGCCAGGAATGGAAAGCCTATATAAAGGAGTGGCCCGAGTTTAAATACTATTAGTTGAAATCACAGCTAACTTAAATTTGATGAAAGCATCTCATGATGATGATATCATTCTTTTGATATACCACTAAAGATCGCATACTCCCCGTTTGATGGTAAATAGTAACCGCAGTCTATAGATGGTTCTAGTACCGGAAGCATCACAAGTGCATTGTTAGCATAAAAAGCTTACCACAACCTTCTTGAAGAACGTCGGTAGGTAGTTCAGTATTGTCCTAATTCAATCAATTAATCCCAATCCTCAGCCAAATGACGTCCACTGCTGGACATACGCCCCCCCCCCCCAAAGATAGTTACATCCTTGACCAGACAGTCAGCATGACTTCCGGTACCACCGGGAACTAAGGGCCGTCGTTTCAATCTGCATTGCTTGGTGGGAACCAGAGCCTTGTTTGTTGATTAGCAAGATGCACCACGAGTAAGTGAATTTCGCTTGGGTTCCGTGATATGTTGTGCCCCCTTACACCTCTTATTTAATTCGACTGTATTTAGTGAAATTAGTTATATCCGGTTTGTAATTAGTTCTAGTTGTTTCATTAAAAATGAATAACCGTTAATAGCAGCGTATTCAGCTGTAGCTTTATTATTTCTCGCACGAGAGTTGCGCAAACTGAATGTCAAGAACAGTTCGCTTAAACGGAATTAAATTTTCAACTTTAAATCAAAGAAACACCTTTTATATTAAACCTATTTATATTATTTAAATAAATAAATTAATAAAATTAACTAATTGTTATATAAACATATGACTAAGTACATATAGATATGTGTTGGGTGCAATCAAAATATTCCTCAGTATATTTATCATGTAATCCTATTATCGTTACTATTATAAGAATATATTACAGGAAACGGAATTGAGGAGGCGTGAGTCAAAGCTAAAGCTTCCGGTTAAGAAATAGATCAAGGAGGAACCGAGACGTTTCAAGAATCAAATATATACGATATTCGTTAACCCACTGTAATGCGTAGTTTACATTTTAGTCTTATGGGAGAAGAACCGAGTTCCAGCCGTGGGAACATTTATGATAAATTAATATTTATTTGAGCACTTTTAATGTAAAATCATAGATTAATAAAGTTATTTAGTAATAAGAATTTTAAAGAGATTGCCTTTGGAGTTAAGTAAATATATATATAATGAAAATATATTTACTTCACGTGAAAACAAGTGATAATGAGCATTCGACGCGGAATGATTTGTAGATGGTTATAGGCTATTTATTTTTTGAATTTCATACACCCTTCACCATTTTATTTATAAATAACTTTTATAGAGATTTTAATTTTGTATTATTTATGCGGTTGCTATAGTAACGGTTGCTATATAAAGTTATTCGCGGTTGCGGTTACTCTTGAGGAATATTTCAGACAAATTTGAAGTCTAATTCTATATTACGGCCAGCAAAGCGGTCGGGGAACAGCTAGTAATTTATATATAGAAAGAGAGCAACTTATTTCTGAGTAGTATGAATATCATCATCATTATTTGTTGATAAATGTCCATTGCTGGATATAGGTCTCCCCCAAAAATCTCCATATCGATCGGTCCTGCGCTGCCGTCGGCATAGCCTCTGGCAAGGCGGGGCACCAAGGGCCGTCGTTTGTAGGGGTTCACACGGGAGGGTTTGGACCATTTCCCACCATCCAACCCCACCTGTTCATAATGTATCCTACTAATCAAAAAACGAAGCTCTAGCCCTATCAACCCGCATTGGGCCACCGTGGTGGGAAATGGTCCAAATCCTTCCCTATGAATCCCAACCCAATCATGTGGGAATCTTTGGAAGAAGTTACATAGTATATCCCTTTATAGGTCTTTTCATCAAATATGAAAAAAAAAACATTGGACGTAAATTCATAGAGTAAAGCCTTTTATTTATGAAGTTAAGTTATTGATTATTTATGCCTTCGGATAATAGTTAAGTTAGTTAAACTGATGAAAGGTATCGCTTCCGGCCTTGTGTGGTTACTAATTGTTTTATGCATCGCTTTAGGTAACCGTACTTCCTTAACGAATCGTTTATTATAAATAATCTAATTTTTAAAAGTAGAGGAAAAGGTTATAGTTAAGGGTAGAGGGTTGAGAATATATTTTTGAAACAATTTTATAGTTTGTATTAAATCTTAGAATTTTTTTTCTTTTTCATCGATATTTGACTTTTATATGAAATTGTAAAATTATTATTCTATATTTTACTGGTGGTAGGTCTCTGTTGCCGGATCCTGTCTAGATAGGTATCACCGTAGCGCCTATTAATGCCGCTAAACAGTAATATGCAAAAATGACTGCATTCCGGTTTGAAAGGCGCTATAGCTAGTGAAATTACTAAGGTAACCAACTTAAGATCTTGTCTCAATATACGAGCGCAACGTGTTGCAGTGTTCACCATAGTAACTAGCGTCAGGTTGTTATGGGCAGACGTATCACTTACCATCAGGTAAACTTCCCGCTCGTCTCATCGCTAAAAAAAATTTTAAATGTACCTTAACGCTTACAAATAATTTCCAACAAATTGTAATTGAACATAGTTGTTGCCTAAGGACTAAACAATTTAAGTGGTTCAAGTATCGCGGTTCAAGTTTTAATTGATTCATGAGCTGTTAATTGAATTTCATCGTGTTTCGCAAACATCTTTTGATCCACGATGGTCTACTGGATCTATGGTGATCTGCTCCAGTAATACTTTAAATTGATAAATCATTGTGACAGTAATAATAATACTTACACTACTTATACGCTTCACGCTTCAATCGAATGTATGACTGTTTTAAACGTTAATAAGTCCACAAATGGACTGCTTCCGACTGATAATGGTGATGAAAATGATGATGAAACGCTTATGATTAAGCCCATAGACCACTGCTGGTCACAAACCTCTGCTCATCATTATTTACTAGTGATACGTCTCTGTTGGCGGAGATCGTCTAGGTAAGTCCCACAGCAGCGCCTATTTCTACTGCCAAACAGGAATGTGCAAACATTACCGTGTTCCGGATTGAAGGCGCTTTAACTAATGAAATTACTGGGATAGAAAAATTTAATTAAATTACTGATTATCTTGTCGAAAGGCGACGACGACAGTATAGTGCTGTGTATAACATCCTAACTAATGTCAAGTTGTTATTGTTATATAAAAAAAAGCCACACTCAATAAACCTTTGCCTCTCGGATCCAAAGGCTGTACTGTAAGATCACCAGTTTTTTGACTTACCTGATTAGGAGGCTCCCCAGATTAATGTGTATTCTGCCTCTTGAGGATCTCACCGTTTGGTTCATGCTGTTAATGGAATATAGTTTCGGTCTAACTGATTTTCTGTGCTTTTGTATAACCGACGAGAAGAGCGGGACGTTTATCTGATGGTAAGCGACACCCCTGCCAATAAAAAGCTGCCATTAGTAAGGGTAATATATACTGCATACATTACGAACGTCGCTTGAGACATAAGATGTCTAGTTACGTCATTAATAACGTTAGCTACAGCGTCATTCAAACCGGAACACAGTAATGCTTGCATAGTGTTTAGCGGGAGAAATAGAGGCTGCGGTGGTTCTTACTTACGCTGTCTTCGGCAACAGAGTTATACCATCAGCAAGTTAAATCTTGAAACACATCAAAATTTTTTGATGTCATTATTATCAGCCTATAGATGTCCACTGCTGGACATAAGCCTCCCCCAACGATCCCCATATTGAACGGTCCTGCGTTGTCCCCATCGCCGAGCACTAGAAGCCGTCGTTTGTATGGATTCATCTGCGAGGAATTTGGGTCATTTCCCACCATACGAACCCAATGCGGGTTGGCGGGAGCTAGAGCCTAGTTTGTTGATTGGCAGGGTGCTCCACGAGCAGGTGAGGTTGGCTTCGGTCCCGTGAATTGTTTTGCGGGGCCCATTGCATCTCTTTGTGTGTTTTGATGTTACCTTCATGAAATCTGTATATTCGTATCGAATTTAATGTAAATAAAACATTACTATATGTAAATTTCCAAACGAGTTTAGCGATTTAGCTAAATAAACAATTGTAAAGAGAATTCGGCGTTAAGCGGTATAAATTGTTTGAGCGCTTGTTTGAATAATTATTCAAACAGCTATGGAAATGACCGGGCCATCGCAAATAATCGTTCGCCGTACTAACGGACGCATCGTTAGATTTTAGAATCGATATAATAACTTACCTATAACGTATAATTACGAATGTTGTGTAAATATAAGAAGTCATAAACACTGTCAACAAAACACCTATATTTTTTTTTTAATTTAACAAAGCAACGACGTGAGCGAGAGGTTCATCTGACGGTAAGCAGTACCTACCCATAAAAATGTGGGTCTAGTTAGAAAGACGTTATGGGTTCGATATCAGCAATTATGTTAGCTACAGAGCCTTTCAAACCGGAACACAGTAATGTTACATAACTGTGTGGTGGAATCTGCCGCTGCGGTTGTACCTATCTAGACGGTCTCCAGATCTACCACAAGTAGGTATTGGTGGTACAGAACTACCTTTAAATTAACAATGCACGTACTTCTTTAATTTCGAGATTAAATAATATTTATATTGGAGTTTCAGGTAATATCAGGAAATTAAATTCCTGATAAACGTTCAGCTGAAATTGAAAACGCCATTAAGGTATCACACCTGCCGCACGCCGCTGGCGATGAATCGTTAATCAATTCCAGCACAATTGTTTCACTCCTGGCTATATATCATTAGAAATTTGTTAGACTTTTAATGGTGGTGGGTATCTGCAAGTGGAGATCGTCTAGGTACCTATAGAGACCTCCTTCTCCTCCTCAAATTGTATTGCTCATTTTTGAGAGTCGTGACTCTCTCCACCCATCCCTTTAGTCTGCATGTTGCATCTTCGACCTATCTATTTATTATATCAAGGCTACGAGCGCAATGTGGTGTAGTGTATAAAATCCTAAAGAGCGCCACGTTGTTATGAACGGGCGTATCACTTACCATCAGATGAACGTCTCGCTTGTCTCGTTGCTCAGTAGAATAAAAAAAAGCACACATCATCATCACATGTCCACCACATAGATCGCTTGGAAGCTATTAATCATTACAAATTTCTCTTTTCAAACAGTATGCAAATATTTAATTTATTCCGTTTTAATGGAAGTTGTAGCTAATTAAATTATTTGGGTAACGAGACTTAACGTCCACTGTCTTAAGACGACTAGCACAATATGTTGCAGTGTATGTCATTCTAACATCCCATTATGTGCTATTTCCGACGTTAACTCGAATAAACAAAAATTAAGGTTGCTTCTAACTACCGCAGCCCCTATATACTGGTTTTTGCAGTTTTCTACTTAAATCTTCTGTGGCACTACTATTTAATATATAACAAATAACGTCCCACGCGCAAAGTGATGCTGTGTAAAAATCCTAACTTCTCATTATACATATATTACCAATTGAACTTCTTTGTCACTAACCATCGTTATTAAAAAGATATTTATCAGATCTTTCGCTTCATCATGGGTCAGGATTCCTGAGCCTTTTAATAACAAATCTAGAATTAGTTTGGTGATATCACAATCCTTCTTGATACTTGAGGGCCCAAAGGTTATTAAAGATAAAATTATCTCAATGTTTGTTACTTCCTATTCATAGCGTCCTTTTTATTTAACATTATCTCCGATCTTAATGCGCAATACACTACGGAAAGGACACGACAATCTTTGTAGAAAAAGGACATCCGCAATCCTTTTGGAATGTTTATATTATGTACTACATTATCTATAGTACGGATACAAAAAGTTCTTGAAATATTATTGTATATAATCTAATGTATTCATATATGATAAAGATCTTTATGTTTTCTTTCGATAAACTAGAACAAGGAGGAAATTGAATTCGCTTCGGGCCCATGTTTGCATAATGCACCTTGAGTGCAGCTGGTGTTTGTCTGTGTAAACCTTGGGATATACAACACTATTATATACACTTATATGTATGTTTATATTGTACTCACATTATATATCTGTCAATGTAACGTGGAGTGAAAGAAGTGAGAAAGCAGACAGGATAAATGCTAAGAAGAAGATATCTGACAATATGTAATAAAATAAGTATTTCAGTGGTGGTAGGTCTTGTTGCTGGAATCCGTCTAGCTAGGTACAACGGCAGCGGCTATTTCTACTACTAAAAGTAGTGTGCAAACGTTACTGTATTTCGGATTGAAGGGCGCTGTAGCTAGAGTAGTTACTGAAGCAACGAGACTCAATGTCTTGTCTCAAGGCGTCGAGCGCAATGCGGTGCAGTGTATATCAACCTGACTAACACCACGTTGTTATGGGCAAGCGTATAACTTACCACCAGGCGAACATCTTATTAATATCGTCGCTTGAAAGAATAAAAAAAAAATACTTAAATTATAAATGCTTGTGACATTTTTTTATACGATGTACAGCTTCTGTGTTTTCGCTGCTTGCTTACATGCATGCTTTTGGAAATGGTTGGTCATTTCCGGTCCCACGTGGTGTATATATATACGTAGCTGTGTTTAATACATATATATGTTCGCAGGTAGGGTATATATATAAATTTAAAAATAAAAACATTATGATATATGGACGGCGGTTGGAATCTTTCCGGTGCTTTGTTTGAAATTTTTATCTGTGGGTGTTGGGTTGAGTTAACGAAAACAATTCGCCTATGTGTTATTATTTATTCAACGATATTACGTTTCCGTTTCCTCTTTTTTTTATGTTTACACAAAAATATAAATTTGTATACGGAGCGAGAAAAAACTATTATATTTACTTATTATTTAATTAAACTTATGTTAAGTAATAAAATACAACACATGCACTTTATAATGTTAGTTCTTTTATGTCATTAGAATATTAGTTAGGATTGCTGCCACAACACTATTGCTGTGTCCACTTCAACATTATCATCATCAGCGGATAGACGTCCACTGCTGGACATAGGCCTCACACAAAGATCTTCACATCGATCAGGTTTCCGCGATTATGACTAGATTCTCGGATGTATACCTACATATGAAACCTGAAATATTTTGTGTGAGCATACTTAACCAATTTTAGTTACTGTACATTATTTAGCTTAGAGCTTAAGGTTAGTCCTTAGTATATAGATAAATAATAAATAAATTACTGGGGTAACATGATTTAACTTGTGATGTCTCAGGGCTACGAGCGCAATGTAGTGCCATGTAAATCACTTACCAGCAAGTTAATGTCTTGTTCGTCTCGTCACTTCCTAGAATAAAAAAAAGAAGAAGAATCTAGAAAATAGTTATCATTGCCTTCCGTTTCTATTGTAATTTCTTTTGATTTGTTTAAAATAAATTATCGCTCTTAATACAATATTGATTTAATAATTTCCAGAGTGCAATTCATTTGTTCTTTTTCCTCCTGCCCTTTTCCCAGCTATGTGGGGTCGGCACAGCATGTACTTCTCTACCATATTCCTCTATCAGTCGTTATATCTAAATTCACACTCTTCTTACACATGTCTTTCACACAATCCATCTACATTTTCTTCGGTCGTCCTCTACCCTTATAACCATCCACATTCATTACCTTCTTTGTTATATGTCCTTCATCCCTCTGCATAACATGCCCGTACCACGCTAACCTCTTGCTCCTCAATATCTCTGTCACTGGGGCAACTTTCAGACTTCCTCTAATATACTCATTCATAATTTTATCCATCCGCGTCACACCACACATCCATCTTAACATTCACAATGCAATTCATTTGTTCGAGAGTAACAAAAGCTATTTCGACAGAATGGTAACAAATTAATTGAACCTGTATAAGAACAATTCAATTCCGTAATATCACTACACTTTAGGTGAGTGGACCGCCGAATACATTTTAGATTTAGTCCCACATAAAATTGTTCTTAAACGATTAAAGCCAAACGATTTGAGAATCTTGTAAAGGGCGGAACAAACATTTTTCCAACCACACCCTTATAAATGACAACTAATCACAGTATATATTTCTGCCGCCAAGTAATAGTGTGCAAATATTACTGTGTTCCACTTTAAAGGGTGGTTCAGGTAGAATTAACTGGGGCTAATGAAACTCAACATCTTTTGTCTCAAGGCACAGCACAATAAGGTGTGTATCATCTTAACTAGCGACACGTTATTGGTAGGCGTATCACCATAGACAAACGTTCCGTTTATCTCATCGCTTTTTTTTTTCATTTAAATTAAGCGACGAGACGAGCAGGATGTTCACCTGATGGTAAGTGCAGCTGCCCATAACAACGTGGCGTTAATCAGAATGATGTTCACCCGTCCCTCGCTTTGCACGGTACTAGAATTACACGGTTTCGTTTGACACGGTTTTTAAATTAAAAAAAAAGTTTTTTTTTTTAATTTTCATTCTGATAGTTTTGCATTATGCCATTTATCAGTATCATATTGATGAACGTACTCTTTTAAAAGCTCGTTCAAAGTTACAGAACGCACCCTTTTCCAAAACAATACGGGCTCTTGCTTGCATCAGCCTCTTCTTTGGAAGAAGAAGAAACAGAATGAAAAAAAGAAAATTTTTTATTTTATTAATTTGTTTCGTAACAGTGTTTCAACTTTATTACAACCCTATAAAGTCAACCAAAAGAAAACCCAACGAAAGGAAAATAATCAGTTTGAAAAAAAAATTGATTTTATGTAATATATAATTGATGAATTTTAGACAAACTAAAATCTAGACAAGACTCAACATCCGTAGCAAAAGAATATGGAATGGATGAAGCAACAGTCCCACTTTTATTCTTTAATCCTTATCTCATGTTACACGATTATAATGAACATATCTTCGACTTTTCTTTGTCCTTTTTAGATCGATTTCCACGGTTTTCAGGTTAATTGGACATATCCGTCTCCTTTGTATGAGCTCTGTGTCTCGTTTTACACGGTTTCGTTTTGCACGATTTTCCGAAGAACATATCTACCGGATGAGTGTATACTGCACCATATTGCTCTTGTCGTTACCACAGTAATTACACTAGCTACAACGCCCTTTTAACAAGACTATTTGACGGCAAAAACAGGCGCTTCTTTGAATAAAAAAAAAGTAAAGGTTTTAGTATATTCGTAAATATATATATTTTTAATGATATATATAAATGAACGATGTCTCACGTGACAAGCGACAATAAACGACAAGAAATTAAAACTTACCGCCTCCACATATTACATGCAAATGAGTATACTGTGATTAAATTCCGGTCGGCTTGTGATTAATGGCATCGTAATTGCATTTCCTTTTAGCGCCTGCTGTTTCGCATACTTCACGTCCGTTATATCTGTCTCATTCCCAATGTCCTGGATTCCTGAAGTACGACGGGAACTTTTACTGGTAGTAGGTCTTGTGTGTAACCATTGCTGTGTTCCGGTTAATAGGTTACTACTCGTAAAATTACTGAGGTACTGCGACAACACATGTCTGAAGGCGATAAGCACAATGTGATGTATATCATCTTATCGCCACGTTGTTATGGGCAGGCGTATCATTTACCATCAGGAGGACATCTCGCTAATCCTGACGCTTCCTCGAATGTAAAAACTGTGAGTTCTGGCTACTTTGAACTCGGTGGTGAGGTACGCAATGGGGTTAGTCGGTGATTGTGAGCTGATGTATCATCATCATAATACCTTCTTTATACTGAAGTTTGGTGGTCAAATTGTGAAAACAAATCCATAGGTAATGAGTACTAAGCATGGTAGCATGAGTCACTGACGTATTTTATTGAATCCATTTTGTAGAGTGTGAGCTGGAACTGTCTGATTATACTACCATCTGGTTTTTCCCAGCATACCTATACATCTATCGCAGGTATCTATCCCATTCCTTCATTGTGAATATTTTGCTATAAGACAAACTATTCCTACTGGATATGTTTGCCAGCGTCAGTGTTCCCATCCACGTACGATGTGGGCATCGTTAAGAGATGACTACTGGTGATAAGTTTCTATTACCGGAGATCGTCGAGGTAAATACCACTGCAGCGTCTATTTCTACCACCAAACAGTTGTGTGCAAACATTACTGTGTTTTGGTTTGAAGGGCGCTGTAGCTGGTGTAATTACTGGGCTAACGAGACAACCTTTTATGGCTCAAGTGATGAACGCAATGCGAAGGAGTGTTCATCATCTTAATTAGCACCACGTTCTTATGGACAGATTTACTATCAGGTGAACGTGCCCGTCTCGTCGCTTGATTAAATAAAGAAAACGAAAGAACGAATAGGCTTCTTCTAAATCTTAATCGCCGCTTACCATCAGTGGTTATCATAGTTAAACGATAGCCTATATAATAAAAAAAAAATACTTTCGCTGAAAACATTTATCCCTGACAATCTAATTAGACGTTTTCGTAAAGAGTCATCATTTAAGTTGCTCCTCATTACTGAAGGTTGAATCCGTCTTGAAATTTTTTGGTGACATCTGCCACCAACTGTTACCATTACTGAATCTTAAAAAATAGGCAGACGTAACGTTTTGAACCTCTAAATTATAATTAAGTTGGAAATTCACCCTTACCGTTATATTTGTTAGTAGCGCCCTTAATTAAAGATCGACAGACGGTTATTACCCACCACTTATTAGCGTCACCATAGATATTAAACTATTTATTATTTTGTTACGTTAAGCCTATAAATAATTAATAAGCTAACCAAACAAATAGTTTACAACGTATCCTTCATAAATTTCAGTTTCGTCCTGAAATTTGGGACATCCCTAAGTATAATTTATTGTTTGCACGCTTTATATTTGTACCGTTATTTATTACCAAAGTTTGTTTAAATGTCGACAGTCATACAATTGTATATTTACCAATGTTATACCCAAAACCTTACTTCAATTTCATCATCAGCCGGTACACGTCCACCGCTGGACACCCAAAGATCCCCACATCGATCGGTTATCGGTCCACCCTCACCAGATTTTTTTTTACTTTTTTTTTATAATTCCTCCTGCGTGTGGTGGGTCAGGACCTTTATTGTACAATCATTTATCATCTGTTATTTAATTTCTTTACAATATTTGTCTCATACTCATCTTTCATTCTTTCTTTTCTATCATACTCCGCTTATCTATTATACTGCTTTTGTTCTGTCATACTGTATTCCATTTCCTTCTTTATTACCTCTTGCAAGTGAAGAATGTCGCGGTTCATTCCTGAAAGGGAACCCTTAAAACATCATTTTTTGTCAGTTTCCTGTTTTCTTTTTCTCCTTCTTTTCTGTTTCTTATTTGTCACTTTTTCTACACTTTGTTAACTCTATTTACATAATTATTTACATGCTTTATGTTTACTTCTATTATCTATTCTCTGTTTATTAATGACGTCGGCTATAGCTATTTTACAAAATTTTATGAATATTTGGCAACTTTCATCTTCACTCATCAGAGAGGCAATGACTTTCCTATTCAGCTGTTTACCTATTCCGATCTCGCATTCAGCTCTTTGTCTTTCGTATAAGGGACAGGGTCTTAATATGCACCATGGTTTGGTCCACCGCGGGGTCACAGAAGCACGAGGGACTCTCCTTGAGTTTGAAATTGTGCAGGTACTCGGAGAATCCCTCGTGCCTCGTGAACATTTGGACCAAGACCGTGTGCCATCTCTAGCCGGCGCAGTGTTTGATAGGCCGACGCCACGTTTGGGAAAAAGATCTGTGTTGTTGAAGCCGTCGTATCTTCCACATACCTCCGGTTCCATTCGTCAAGCGTCCTCAGCCTGAGCTGTCGCTTGACAAATGAAACGGGGCAGTTCCCATACGCCGGTTTTCCTGTTCCTCAAGGCCGCTTCCTTGGCCAGCTGGTCCGCCCTCTCGTCCCCCTCCATCCCCTCGTGCGCTTTCACCCAGTATAATCTAACATTCTTTCCTTTTTCTCCCTTCACTCATAACGCTAAGGGATGAATGGTGTCCTGTTTTACGACTGTCACCTCACCAGATTGGCGGCCGTCGTTTGTAGGGGTTCATATGGAGGGCTAAGGGCTATTTCCCACCACGCTGGCTCAATGTGGGTTGGTAGGAGCCGGAGCCTAGTTTATTGATTAGCAATATGTATATATTATGTATAACGAGCAGATGAGGTTGGCTTGGGTCCCAGGAATTTGTGTAAATTTTTATAAATTGTGCTAAAGAAACTAATTATTTATTTATTCATGTATAGGAGATATCCAAACATTAATTGACCTGTCAAGAGCTCTCCGAAACTATTAGACGTAAACACCCAAAATTTGGTAGAGATAATGTTTCTGCCATTTAGAGGTCAGCTAAGAATAGCTTTTACAAAATTCCTCTGCGATGTGTTAATATCGGTAAGAGGCCCAGGGGGCGACAAGTTGACGCTGGACGGGAATATTTCTGACAAATTTAAAATCTAAATTCCAAATTTAATTTTGTATTACGGCTAGCAAACTGGGCAGGACAAGTAGACTAGTAGTAAGCTAACAGGGGTAGTAAAATATACGTGCTTAGTTTATTTAATGACAGCCTTAAAAAAAGTTGAGAAATTTACATATTTATGTTTTCTATATATAATGTTAGTAACCTTTCATTAAATTACAATTAAATTTTTCTTAATTAATTTAAAAATAATACGATTAATCTAAACTGTTAATTGAGTGACTAATAATATTCTTTTACTAAGGGTCGGTGTATGAGTATAGTTAAAAGTTAAAATGATTGGTGAGTACAAGATAGGCCATAGCAGTCGTCCTACAATAGGTTTGTGGTTACATAATTAAAAATAGATATGTATATGTTAGTTTAATTAAAATAAGGTGTTTTACTGAATTGAGTGCAACTGAACGAAGGCGAGTTGTGAATAAAATATTGAAATCCAAACTCAGTTTATTTTTTTGTAGGAGTCCTTGAATAGAAGTTATTTATTGGTGAAATAGATTTGGTTTGCTTTTTTCCCTGGTGTATAATTGAAGCTCGTTGTGTGATCTAACAAATTAAAATTCTTGAAAGTTTTATCTAATATTTTCATCCCACTCATTAACAAGAAATTAACTATCAAAGGGGTACACAATAAATTTAGAAACTCAGTTCGTCCGTTAGTTACTTACGTTGATTGAAGTTATCGATGGTAATGTATTGTCGGTGACTGTGGGTTCGTAGTGTGTGGTGTGAGGGACCCCTAGGGATGACGGAATTAGCGCATGCCGTGGTCTGCGCTTATTGGTCTTGGGATTCGAGGACGGCTCGTATTCGGCCGCTTTGGCCACCAGAGGGTTCGGGTGAGTTGACGCCTTGTCGAAATATGATTCGGAGCACTCTCTGAAGTGTTCCACAATGGTCGGGAGTTTGAGGTCGCTGTGGAGGTTCATATTGCGCTGGTACCATTCGGCACCGGTTGCGATGCGGGTGAAGCGGTTTTGAATAACCTGCAGGGGTTTGAGGCGTGCTTCGGACGAATGAGCGAAGACTACGCTGGCGTAAGACATTATAGGTCTTACGCATACCTTGTAGAGGTGAAGCTTGTGCCCGAGAGAGAGCTTGCTCTTCATGCACAGTAGGGGGCAATGTGCACAAAGATGTTCGATCCTTATAAGGATTTGCGCTATGGTAAACGATAGCGCGATCTATTGTTCAGAGTGGCGCCATTGGTTAGGTTGTTTGAAAGCTTCTTGTTACAAACTTTAATTGTTCCTACTATTGGGATTCGGGGCCTTCTCTCACAAGGAGAGTAAAAGTCATATTTACAGATAAAGATACATTTTTCTTAGGTTAGAAAAACAATAGAAAGGTAGACATTTAACGCTCGGTATCTTGTGTAATTTTTTGTCTGTTTGTTGCTTTGTAGTTGTTAAACAGTTGAATCCATATTGATCTGTTGTTTATAAAATTCATCTCACGCGAGAATTTTATCCGCTGTCATTCATAACAATGTGGCCATCCATGTGTATGTTATATTCCACCTTTATTCAATTCCTTTTATGTCAAGATTTTAAGATTTAAATTTTATATTAGAATGTAACACTATGTAATTGATGCCCATATCATTTACATAAAAGTTAAGGTATAATTTTAGGGAGACAGGGTTAAAGACAGATAGAGGTAGAATACACGGGCTAATCGAAAATAACTTAAAAGTTCTTAAAATATTGCATAAAAAATGCAACGTAGGAAACAATAGAATAAAGTCAAGTAAACATTTATCATCATCATCTTTTCAACCGATGGACGTCCACAGCTGGACATTAGTTTTTTTTAATGTGTTCTATAAGGCACGGTCTTCAGCTAATTGAATCCAGTGGCTCTCAACGATTTTTTTATGTCCTCTGTTCATCTAGTGGGGGTATGCCAACGCTGCGCTTTTCCAGCACTAGTTTAAGTAAACATCGTCACCGGCCGATAGACGCCCTACTGCTGGACGTAGGCATCCTCCAAAGATTTCCCCGTCAATTCGTTACCAGCATCCAACGGCTTCTCGACACCTTCCTTTGTAAGGATTCATAAGGGGGGAATTGGGCCATTTCCCACTACGCTAGCTCAATGAGGGTTGATGGGAGCCAGAGTCTCGTTTGTTGATTAGTAGGGTGTACCACGAGCAGGTGAGATTGGTGTGGGCCCTGTCAGTTGGTCTGCGGTTTCACCCCTAAAGTAAACATTACTTTACATATATGTACACAATAATATTCTATATAACAGTAGATAATAAGATCATAGCTGGGACAAGTGCAGGAGGAAGAATAATAAGATCTAGTATTACATAGATCGGTGAAAAAAAATCTCTGCGTATGTAAAGGAGATAAATAGAGAGGAGAGACACATTAATGTTTTTCAGATTTTTTGAAAAAAATCTAAAAAACCTTTTTGTGATTTTTTTGTATCACACACAACAATGTGTCCAATATTCGTTTTATGGATTGGAAATAACTCTCACTTGATCCTTTTTTACCCCCCAAAATTATTAAATGACCATTTGACAAAGTATTAAGTAACAAATAATTTATTTATGTAAAGCCAACTGATGTATGTATCTAATAATATCTATAAAAGGTTTTATGAAATTTATGAAAATCGAACTTTTCTCCTTTTTTTTTCTACGAAGCTTCAATACGAGCTGAACGTTCACCTGATGATAAGTGATACGCCTGCCCATAACTACGTGGCGCTAGTTAATATATTATACACAGTACCACATTGTGATCGTCACCTTGAGACACATGTCAGGTCGATTACCTCAGTAATTTCACTGGCTACAACGCCCTTCAAACCGGACCACAGTAATGATGATAAATGTTTGGATACTACTGTTTGTTGGCTACAATACACGCTGCGGTGGTATTTACCAAAGCGGTCTCTTTTAACAGGGACTTACCACCAGCGCCATAATCAATCTTCGTGAAAAAGGTTTCTATAATATATCACTGCCGCTACGTATTGAGAAAGAGAAAAGAGATACACTAAAATTGTAAGTTAGAAAGCGATGAATGATTTACGACACTGTAAACGTTTCGCTCATGATACATGATCGAGTAATTTTAAAAAATTTATGTCCTCCCAAAAAATAACGGTGGGGAGCGTTAGCTCTTAATATATTTTTCTATTACCATTTAAATATGCTTTATGGACGTTTTTATACCCACTTAACTTTACAACCGTCCTTATTTTTTTTTTCTACTACAAAAGCACCAATCGCATATTTAATGGAAACGTTTATTTTGCCACTTAAACAGATTGGAGCCGTCTCCGATTACAAACGGCGTGATAAAATTGTTTTATGACGACAACTGAAATCGAAGAAGTTTAGAGGTTTATTGAAATCGGGAGATACAGACCGACAGATAAATTGCAACATTTTTTTGTAAGCAACATGTTAAGTGAGTAACTTGTTCGTTTTGTACACTCTTCTTAACTCCTAACAATATAAGCATTTATAGATCAACTGTTTTAGCAATATGATAAAAAAAATTCTAAAAATACATACAGAGTGTAGACTATTTATCTTTTTTCAAGATATTAATATAAGCATTTGCTCTAGCTCTCGAGCTGGTAAGAATAGGACTAAGGTAAGCCCTGCCTGTCGTAGAAGACAAATAAAAGAGTCTATAGGTTTCGACTTCCTTGAGAGTTTGAGCCTTTATCGTTCAACAAGCGAACCCACGTGGGATAGCGTAGACAAGATGTAGTTCAGCTGTGGTGCCCAGGAGGGTTTGGCACTTACTTTGAGAGATCCTAATACAAAGTGTGGAGGGGCAACGGTGCATTTTATGAGAGACCCCTGGACCTTTCCGCATT
The DNA here is from genome assembly GCA_029030555.1 of Ornithoptera alexandrae. Taxonomy (NCBI): domain Eukaryota; kingdom Metazoa; phylum Arthropoda; class Insecta; order Lepidoptera; family Papilionidae; genus Ornithoptera; species Ornithoptera alexandrae. The sequence goes on along the minus strand of JARDVY010000011.1, from coordinate 3,527,038 downwards.
CACTGAAGATCTCACATAACCCTGACTTATCCCCAGAAACAGGGTATCTTTCGAAGATTTCGTTCCTAACCTAAAAAAGTCCTTCGCTTTACCTAGAGTACGTTCTGTACTCCAGCTTGCATTTACAAATTATAAAAAAAATATCTAGGTGCAATCTAATACGATTTGGAAATAGAAGTACATACCTCTTTTGAAAAAATTTAAGGAAATTCTATAATGTACATTCTTTTATATTTTTTTTATATGTTTAGTTGCAGTTATAAAAACCTAAAGGAGAAACTCAGTATGTAGGAATAAACTCTACCAAAAACGTTACGCTTAGTTCTTCCTCATAGGTTGGTATGGAAACACTAGCTGAGCAATACTATCAATTCTTAAAGAATCGCAAGGATGTATTCATTTAATTTTGTTATTGCACATATATTCCAATATATAAAAACTCTCCCAAATATACTAATCTTAAATCTTATGTACTATTGTATTTTTATTACAACATAGTCTGGATATATTGCAATTAGAATCATTATAATTCAATCATAAATCCTTCCAGTGGCGAGAGAAAAATTCAGCATTATGCATGAACACGTCCCACTAGGATTTTTAAAACAAAGCACAATATCCAGTATAAATGCTGCGAGGAACTGAGGAAACCGTTTATTTGTTTTCTAATGGATCAGTAGGATCAATATCATTCAGTTCATGAATTATATCTTTTAACCCTGAAAACTTATACTACAATTAAAACTGTTTATTATTTTGTCTAAATAGCTCGCTGACCTTTAGAATTTATTCTAAGGTGTGGTGAAGTCACCAATCCGCATTAGGCCTGCGTGGTGACTATGGCCTCACCGCCATTATATTGAGGGCAGGACTGTGCCCTAACAGTGGGGACGTAAATTGGTTGTTGAATAATTACTTTGTGTTATATCTTTGTTGATAATATAAGTTATATATATTATAATATATATTCAAAAAATCTACTTTGATATTTCATTCTGCAGCTACCGAAAGAGGAAGTAGAGAAAGGAATTTAAAAAATTTCTAATTATTTGAATGGAATTAATAACGTTACGAAATTACTTCATGTTTTTTTTTAGAAATTTTCCCTAAAATTAGTTACGTTTTCTTTGAAAATAGTACTTAATGTAATTACTGCGATTATTACCGCGCCGCGCCTGCACGCACCATGACATGCGAAAGGCTTGGCCTGACTTTGGATACACGTCGTTTGTCGTACTCGCTACAATTTATATTAAAATATACTAAAAACACTAACACAAAAGCAACATTAATATTGCTTAATGACTTAACACAAAATTTTCTTATATGAACACCACAAAATAAGCAAATACTATAAGTAATATTTAGCAAGTCATAAAGGGCGGCAAGTGCCTGCCCATAGCATGGTTGGATTAGTATGTACATTCATCAGAAAATTACATACTCATATATAGATACAATACTTTCTATATAAAAAAGTTTAATTAACTATAGCTTGCAATACAGACAGACGCTAAACTCTGGCATGATCCCACGATTGAGAATCTTAGATCGAAACGAAGTATATTATTATAATTTTATACACGTTAACTATGTTATCATATTTTATCACTGTCTAGGGGTGTAATAACTCGACCCTTTAAAATATGATATGTTAAATATTAAAATCAGATTCTCATAACATCACTAGTTAGTCCCCTTCAAACCGGAATAGAATAATAGTTGTTCGATGACGTTTTCCGGGAGAATTAAGTGCTTCGGTGTACTAAGATTTTTTGATCAATATATTAAAAATTAAGACGAATCTTCTAATCATTAATATATATTAAGAAGGAACTGGGAGAGATTAGTATAATTTGTTTAATTAGTACCCTGGTCGTAGATCTCTGTTAACGGAGGTTGTCTAGGTAGGTACCACCGCAGCGCCTATTTCTGTCGCCAAAGATTATTCTATTCCGGTTGGGAGGGCGCTGTAGCTAGTGCAATAACTGGGGTGAGACTCAACATCTTATGTCTCAGAGGACGAGCGCAATGTGGTGTAGTTTATATCATCCTAACTACCGCCGCATTGATGATTAATGATGATGATGTATCACTTACCACCAGGTGAACTGCCGTCTCATCGCTAGATTTAATTAAAAAAAAAAATATGTAATATAGGTTGCATGCGCTTTAAAGCCTTTTACAAACAGATGCGATCGGCGATCGGTTCAGGTCCGATGTGTTATACAAACACGGACCCGGCGAAGATTCAATTTTATTCTTATTGAAAATAAACAAAACGATAACGAGCTAGGACACCAGTTCATTATTTTTAATAAATTTTCGATCCAGGTACTCCATATAAAAACGGTGTTTTTACGAGAATAAACCTTTTTATTAAACCACGAAGCAATAATGGCGTACAGGTGATAGTTCTATTAATAACCGGTGTCTCATCTCAAGCGTTCTATTCAAGAAATTACTACATTTGATTAGTTTTAAATTAATTTCGGTCTGCGATAAAGCGAACAGACTTGTTACAATACTGTCTCTCCTTATCTCTCTTTAAATTTTTTGTGAAAGAGATCCATATTGTGTTGGATGTTTTGAGTCTGTGAAGTCTAGTAAATAACAACGCTAACTACCAACTGAGGACTCTTGTAATTTAGTAACGCGTAATCGACAAAGTTTTTGAGCTAGTTACATTACCAGAGCATGGAGGAAGCCCTTGAAAGTTCGTAATGTTGATTCGCGGATGCATACTGAGGAGAACGTCCCAGAACTAAACAAAGACAAAGCGCTCGCGTTATGTTGTACGATCAAACGACCGTATTTAGACTTCGTAAATGTCTTTGACAGTAAAATTAACAGTTTGTTCCTTTCTGCAATAAAGACAGTAGATTTTTTATTTCAACGAAGCGGCGAGTCGAACGGGACGTTCACCTGGTGATATGTACTGTCAGAACGATATGTACTGCACCACAATGCGCTCGTCACCTAAGATTTAGGATGTTAAGTCTCTTTACCCCAGTAATTACACTAGTTACAACGCCCGTCAAACCGGAACACAGTCATGTTAGCACATCACTATATGTCGGCAGAAGTGGTCGCTGCGGTGGTATCTACCTAGAGTAGTAGTATTCTGTAGGTCATTAGCGTATAAGTTGTTAATAATTTTAAAGAGAAGTAAAATTTGTTATTGTTCAGCAGTAATTTTTGTTTTGTACCCTTTTCGTTGTTCTACTCTCCTTAAATTATTTAGCCGCAGAACATAACAGTTTTTTTAAATATTCTATGTGGAACGGCCGGTGCGAGATGAGTCCGCAGTAAGCCTCAAACGAAATTGTGAAAGGCGGTGAATAAATTTACCTGGAAGGGTTATGTTTAGGAGCATAGCAGATATTTATATTGCGTTTCAACTAACAGGTGCACCTGCTCTTCTGGTTATTACAGCGCTTTTGTTTATAATAAAATTTTCATATTTACGTAACCTATTCATTCTCCAAGACACGAGCCGTTCACCTTATGAGCACCGGTAAGTGATACGCCTGCTCATAACAACGCCGCGCTAGTTACAATAGTATATACAAAACCACATTGTGCTCGTCGTATTGAGACATATTAAGTTTCGTTACTCCAGTTATCATAGATACAGAGTCCGTCAAATCGGAACACAGTAATGTTTACACACTACTGTTTCGCGTAAGGAATGGTAGGTCTCCTATTGCCGGAAACCGTCTACGTAAGTACCACCGCAGCGTCTATTCGTTCCATCAACCATTACTGTGTAAACATTACTGTGTTCCAGTTTAAAGGGTGCTATAGCTAGTGGAATTACTGTAGCAACGAGAGTCATCTTGTTTCACGGCGACGAGTACAATGTGGTACAGCGTGTAATATCCTACCTGGCGCTACATTGTTATGAGCAGGCGTATCATTTACCATCAGGTGAATGTCTCGTTCGTAGTATAAAAAAAAGTAGAAGTGTAAGACTAACTTATGTCACCGGCGTTAGGGTGGGAAATGGGCGGTTATATACAGTTTATATATGTGAGTGTGAAGAAAGCGATATTGAAAGAATTAATTCATGTTCCCCTTGCGTCTTTGGTTCTAGATTACATCTTAATATTTATGATGATAGATGATGTCACTGGTGGTAGGTCTCTGTTTTTTTTTAAGTTCCTCCTGCGTATTGTGGGTCAGGGTGTTTTAGTACAATCATTTACCATTCTATTTAATTTATTTACAATGTTTATCTCATACTTGGTTTTCATTCTTTTCTATCATACTCCGCTTATCTATCACATTTCTTTTCTTCTTTCATACTACATTCCATTTCCTTCTTCTATACCTCCCGCAAGTGAAGACAGTCGCCTCGTCCTGAAAAGGAACCTGAAAAACATGAAAGTTCATCCCTTTTTCATTTCTTCTTTTTCCTTCTTTAAAGTAAAATTAAAAAAGAAGGAGGTAGGTCTATGCTGCCGGAGACCGCCTAGGTAGGTACCACCGCATGGCCTATTGTAGCCACCAAATAGCCATTTGAGAAAATCACTGTGTTCCAGTTTGAAGGTCGCTGTAGCTAATATAATTACTGGGGCTACGACACAACATAAAACATTTCCTTGAATAAAAAAAAGATATTTTTTTTTTAGAAATCGGTTGGCGATGTAGGTTTTTATCAATATTTAGTATTCAATCTTTTTATATAATCTTTCAAAAGTAGGAAGTGACACATGTCTTTGAGATTTGTTATGAATATCCTTGTATCTTTTTTCCTGAGAGAAGAATTGGACTCAGTCCCACCTGTGGGAAAATTAAAAAGGTTATTTATTCATTTCTGGTAGTGGCATCTTATAAGCAACAGAAACATTTCACTTGCGTGCTGTTCATCTTGAAATAACTCTTAGGATTCTGGTGTATCATATGTGATGGATGTAGTATATCTAATGAAGATGGAGACAGTATTCAAAATTCGATGGCGAAATGACTATTCAGTTTTTTCCATTGGACAACCTTCCCAATGATAATTTCGTCATTGTTAGGTGCCCTCTTCAAACTGAAGTTTGGCGGTCAGATTGAAAAAAAAAACTAATTCGATCATTAGTTATTCTTTTTAACTGATGGTATTAAGGCCTGGTCCACTTCTTTTATGTCATCAAACCATTTCTTCCGCTGTCTATTATTATTTTATTAAATCAATTGTTTATTACTATAGCCATGATTAACATAACAAGCGTCTATATAATCCGATAAGCAGGTTAAGAAGTAAAAAGTATATACTTTGGATGAGAGCGCAGGAAACTTTTTTTTTTGTTAATCGAATAAGTTCGGAACGCTCGTCTTCACTGATCATAAAAGTCGAAGAATAATGGGATAACTTCAGAGGTATTGCAGAATTGGTAAACCTTATCTATGTATGTAGCGAATGGTTCAAATCAAAGTTATAAAGGTCTTCGTAGAAGAATTCATTTGACAAAGGAATAGAAGAAGTTATTTCTGTGAGGTTTACTTATATCAGTATATTTGGACGTCGTATCAATGATATGGCAAAGATCTAGTAAGAGATGATGTCCTAATTCAATACCGTATAGAGCTGAAGGTGTTATAAGTGATTGGATCAGTTTAAAGGTCAATAAGTAACTTACTTTGATATCTGCACAGATTTACTGGTGTACGTATACTCAAACAAGGTTGTGTTAGAATTATATAAACTAAACCACACCTCATATCTTAGAGTGATAACCACAATGTATATATTGTTTTTTTTTTTATTTTATTACGCGACGAGACGAGCGAGACGTTCATCTGATGATATATACGCCTACCCATAACTACGTGGCGCTAGTTAGAATGGTATATACTGCACCATATTGTGCTCGTCGCCTTGAGACAAGATGTTGAATCTTGTTACCCCAGTAATTGCACTAGCTACAACGCACTTCAATCCGGAACACAGTACTGTTTGGCGGCAGAAATAGGCGCTGCGGTCGTACCTACCTAGACGGTCTCCGCCAACAGAGACCTACAACCAGTATTATTCCAAATGGCATCATATTATTACGGGCAGTGGTATCTCTTACCATCAGGTGAACATCTTGCTCATGTCGTCGCTTCGTTGATTAAGAAAAAGATCAGATTTAGAGATAACTACAAAAGCTATGTTGAAGGAAAACAAATGTCAACAATAAAAATACAAAGGACACAAAGTGTGCTTGTTAAAAAGAAACATCAATTTTAAAAGCCTTCGCATTAACTACGAAGTTCTTTTCTTTCATACATCTTACTCAAGCTTTATATTTTGATATTGTTCAATGCTAATTGTTATATTTTTTATATCATCATCATCATCATCAATAGACGTCTACTGTTAGATACAGACATCCTCTTAAAAATCGCCACATTGATCGGGTATGTAGAAGTTTCCAGCACTGTCGGTCTATTTTTAATATAGCCTCTAGTTAATGGAAACGATTATTGATATTTGATTCCAACACTGAATACCTAGGTAGTTAGACATATGTTATGTAGAACATAAACCTGAACCAGAATTAACTATTGTATGCGTTAATACCGTCAATATCATATTGGTGCGAATCGGTTGCGTCATGTCAAATTGATAATTTCAAACTAATTGAATTGATTTAACCGCGTATTGTATTCAAGTACAAATCGTTGATATGTTTAATAACAATAAATTCTAAATTACCAATTCATCATCATCAGATCATACACGTCCACTGTTGGACATAGGCATACCCAAAAGATTCCCACATCGTTCGAGCAGCAATTCATGTGGGAGGATTTGATCCATTTCCCACCACGATCAACGCAGGTTAGTAGGCACCATATCTTCGTTTGGTTATTAGCAGGATGCATCAGGAGCAGGTGAGGTTGGTTTGGATCCCGTGAGTTGTTGAGCGGGAATCCTTATATCCGTTTTGATTAAAATATTAATAATTTTATGAATCAACAAAGCACCATATAGGATATCCTATTCATGGTATGTCAGGACTGTTAATATGTTATTAGAACCGTCTAGAGATAAAATGTTAATGTCGTTGTTACAGCACACATAAGTTGTTACTTAATACTTTAGTCAACAATTCAGTGCTCAAATTAGGCTATAGCACTGTTAATGCCAGCTCCAAGCAGTGGACTGGCTGCAGATAGAGCGAGACTGGTGATGTGCGCGTTCTCGTCTAAGGCCTTCTTTGTCCTCTAAGCGAGTCCATGGTTAATGACAAAGAAGAGGTGGTGTCGTCCATGTCCTAGCATAGCGAGGGTGCCAAGGAGAGTAACGGTTATCTCTGGGATGTACTTAAGCGAATTACAGGGAAGCATTATACGGTAGGAGTTCCCGGAACTCTCCGCAGTGCACTGGAGATAACCACCGGGTGAGTTTATGTGGGTAAAAATCTCAAATAATCTTGTCTTTCCACCGGAAGCAATGTATCTTTCAAAAGGTTTGCTCATTGATACCAAAAACTTAAGGGAGTTACTATGTGCCGGCAGTACCAACCAGTTCCACAGTGATTAGATAAGAAGAGCCTATCTTTATCCTTAAATAATGACGATGATGAGAATAATGACACCAAACAAATATGATGTAAGTATTCAAACTAAACGTTTAATAGTGTCATCTCGGTGTGTTGTAGTTTCATGTTCCGGTTTGAGAGTAAAGACTACATTGCGAAATTAACAAAGCTTCTCACATACGCCTTTCGCAGGATTTCGAAATGTCTACCTTCGAAATTCGCTATTTACTTAGATACAACAGTTTACTAACGTTTCGGCTTCGCCAGCAACAAGTTTCTGTTTAACTGTCCTCACTACTCAGCGACTTATAAGGACGAGAATAGTTTTAAGACTTATTCCTATTTGACAGATAACCTGTTAAAGTACCTCTTAAGAAATTAACTTCAGATCTTAAATAAAGTTACAACGTATACAACATTTTGGAATTCTTCGTTTCCAAAAAATTTTTTTTTTTATTCGATAAAGCACACTAGTCAATGCCCAATTCTACTCAATGAACTCCTTGAGAGCAACCGTCATTGCAAATGACTATATCTATAGTAACCGTTACCGTAGCAACCGCATAAATAATACGAAATAAAAACGTTTATAAAAGTTAATTAGAAATGAAATGATTAATTAAGATTTTGACCGATGAATAATTCAGGTGGTCGGATGATCTTGTGAAGGTTGCGGGAAGCAGCTGGATGCGGGTGGCGTAGGATTGATCGATGTGAATATCTTTGGGGAGGCCTACGTCCAGCAGTGGACGTCTGTTGGCTGATGATGATGATGATAATGGTTACACTAGACAGTCAACGGTACCAGAGACCAAACACCAGCGCCTACGAAATGGAAATTGCGTATACAGAATTTTTTTTGCGAAATATTTTTTTTTTAATGATTTATCATAATGTTGTGTACAGTATTTTAATGTGGTCCTTTTTCGATGTTCTGGCTACCTACAACCCCTAACTTGTATTAAGAGATTTACTTTGTACCGCCTTCATAGCAGTAGACTAGTTTGATCCAGGAGTCACATGTGGAGTTTCGCTGGTGGTGTTTCACATAGACAAACTATAAATTTGTCACCATATCATTATCGTGTGTGTAACATGCTTTAAGATCAACAGCATCATTGTCACTTAACACGTTATGATATTAACCCATTACATATAATAAAAAAAACCATACAACTTGCAAAACTTGTTACAACAATTCAAGTTTAATAAATTGCACCCTCACTGGTCATATTGAACTATTGTCGCTTTCAATCTAAGTTAAAATCTTTGCCGGCATGCACCACTGAAGGGTAAGTTATATAGTTACTTAATAGCCAATGCTGTAGCCAATATTAAGATCATATCTCATGAGGAGTTCAGTTTAAAGTTACAGTTTTGCTTTTTTTTATTCGACGAAGCGACGAGACGACCGAAACGTTTATCTAATAGGAAGTGCGCCTACCCTTAATAATGTAGCGCTATTTGGGATAGTATACACTGCACCATATTGTGCTCGTCGCCTTTAGACAGATGTTAAGCCTCGTTACCCCAGTAATGTCACTCATCATCATCATCATTAGGTGCCCTCTTCAAGCTGAAGTTTGGCGATCAGATTGAGAAAACCAATGCGATCCTCAAACTATTCTCTTTAACTGATGGTATTTAAACCCGTTCCATTCCTTTATGTCATCAAACCATTTCTTGCGCTGCCTACCAGGTGCACATTTTCCAGGAATTTTACCGTCCAGAATCAACCTTCAATTTCACTAGCTACTCCCTTCAAACCGGAACACAGTAATGTATGCACACTATTGTTTTGTGGCAGATATAGCCGCTGCAGTAGTACCAACCTAGACGGTCTCAGGCAACAGAGACCTACTACCAGTTGCTTATCGTGAAGTGCGTTTTTTTTTATCAAAATGGCGAAATTCAGTTATTTTAAATAACTGAATGGTAGTATTTTTTCTAAACTCCAAACCATCAGTATCAATATCAAGTGTTTCCACGTGTAGTGTATTCAATAATAAATAAACCTGATTGTTAGTAACAAATATGAGACACAATAAAGTATTCAATTTAAAACTCTGTGCTCCCTTTACGCCAATCATCTCATGATATGATGATACCTTTCAATCATTTCTTAACTAACTACAGCTTCGTTGATACTTTGGTCTGTAATAACTGTACGTGCAGTTTTTATTCAAACGATTCTTTTTAATTCTTGTCGTGTCTCCTCATGTCTGAAAACTTGCTTTTAACTTCGAATAATCGGTTCTCTTGAAGCGGAAAAGTTCCTTGGCGGATGTGGTGCCGACACACTCTCGTACGACTTCTGTCTGCCATAATGTATTCTATTCATCATTATTAGCTGCAGGTGGCTGTATCGGTCATGTTGGATAATGCGTTAATTATATGGGACCTTCCGTTTTTTAACCGACTGCATAAACTTCCGTGTTATGCTAATATGGAGAATGATTAAATTTGGCTTTTTGGTTCCAACTGATGCGGAATGTATGAAGGTAGCACCACATTTCGAAAGCTTCAAGACGCTGTCAACTGTCTCATTTGCTGGTCCTCCCCTTGCACCGGATAAGCTACAGCTATTATACTGTTGGCTAGATATAGTAGTGTTAAATTCGAGTCCTTAGCTTGATAGCCAAATGAAGCTACATAAGATTTCTCTACGGTGTCAATAATTAAGAGCTGCCAAATCTAATGATAGACGTAGAGAAGTTTGGGGGAAGCCTATGTCCAGCAGTGTACATCTATCGGCCGATGATGATGATGAACAAATAGGAGGAATTAAAGTAATTATACTGTCATCATCTTTGTGTATAATATAAACCTTGGAAGAGGTGTCGGGTGACTTAAGTGGGGTAAAACGATATATTAATTAGTAATTTATTTAATCACACATTTATCTCTCATCTTATTAACTTAGACCTCAGGAACGTAACGAACGGTTATTAAACATACGAATAATTTACATATGGTTTTATCTATGCATAAACTAGAATACTTAGCCGTGATTTCGCAGTGTGACGTCACTCGTCTGAAATGTTTAGCTTATTCTAGTTTCAGCTAGAGTAGGTTCTCCTGCGAAAGGCCTTTTTATAGATAGCCCGTCGCTCGTTTCGTAAATTAGAAAGCCTCCGTACAATAAAGTAATAGCAATAAAAGTTTCCCCTCAATTAAAGCCATGCTATAAAATCGTAACAGAAAATGCCCGAGGATTAATGGCTGTTTCATTTTGTTTATCTACCCTCTAATTTTCCTGTTTTTACTCTGATAACGGTTATTCATTTGGTCTGAACGAGAGCAATAATAAAGTATATAGATGAAATTTTTATCAGATTCTGTTGATTCCTAGAAAGTCGTGCTTACAGCATCCGAGTATATTGTTTCGGAAATTCTTTTGTTCTTGGAATGATTTACTATTTCTTAGGAATAAATTAAAATGCTATAGTAAATTTATATAGGTATATTTGTTAGATGTAAACTCTGAACGAGCGCGAAAGGAAAGGCGACTACGAAGCGGTTTTCTGTTTGCCGTAGCACAGCAATGGAGCTGAAGAGAATTATGCATCTCTTTGAGATGTACTTAACCGTGGTATAGAGTTAGAAATCTCAAGGCTCCCTACAAACTCAGAACGACCGCTACAAGGTGTTCGTTGGTGTAAACGCTATATAACTTTGAAAAAAATGTATCAAATGTATACCCGCATACAAAAACTTTGCAAAAATGTATGTGAAAAGATAATTATATTTAATTTCATAGAGATATATTATCTGCACAGATTTATTTCGATTCAGTATTTTGTAGATCGAAGAAATGCTTTCAGAATGTATTTAAAATATCTAAGCAATGAAAATTTCTCGTTCAGAAAATAGGATTGGTTGTTATGAATATTTGGGATGCGATTTAACAAGACCCTTTGATATCGTCATGTTTGTTTCAGCCTGTTGAAGCATACTGCTGAACGTAAGCCTCCTCAACGGCTTTGAGGGTAACCGGGTAAATTAGTGCAGTTGATGAATCACTGCGATCTTCGCCAAGTTAACGATCCACGTCAGAGGAGGAGGCCAATATTGACCTTGTTACTGGTTTTCAAGATCTTTCTGGTGCATCGGCCATCATGTCATCGTACTATGTAAATATACTAATCTATTATACCATATAATTAAAAGGGGATGAAGATTGCTGGTATAACTATATCCTTCCTAGTAAAACTCAGTGGTTAACGGTTCATTTACGTATAACTTAAAATTATAAATAAAATATATACTTCAAAGAATTTTAGTTTTAAATTAGGTATTAATAATTTTAATTCATGAAAATAATATAAAGTATGTTTTCATCAGTATGAAAATCTTTTTACAATTTTTCTTTTCACAACACATTTACATTAAAGACGGGGTGAGCTTTATGATAACATAAAAATATATCGCGTGTGGGAAAGAGTTATTTTATTGATATGATACTTTGTAGCACATCTTTGTTTTTTTAGTAATATGGGAAAAGACACCCTCTGGCAGACATTTCGACTAACATTTAATTTAAATTTCACTAAAGTATAAGGCTGGAGGAGGTACAGTGAGCTTTCTCCTCACTCATAATCATCATCATCATCAGCCGATAGACGGCCACTGTTGGACATAGGCCTCCCCTAAAGATCTGACCGTTCCCACCCTGCTTGTATGCCGCGGATTCTCACAAAACGCCGTGCACTAGGGGTTGTCGTTTCTAAGGGTTCATATTGGGGGATTTGGGTCATTTCCCATCACGCTGACCTAATGTGGGTTGGTGTGGGCCAGAGCCTCGTTTGTTAATTAGTAGGGCGCACCACGAGCAGATGAGGTTGTCTTGGATCCCGTAAGTTGTGCCACTTACATCCCTTTTCATCTCCCCACTACTATGTATGATTGCCGCATGATAGTAAAGCTAATATGGCGTTATATTGATAGTGTACTAGATTTGCCACTTGACGATTATAAAAAACTTGTTTACGTTATATAAAAAACAATTATAGTAAACGTATGGGCTGGTGCAATCTCGGAGGGGTATAGATTGGAGTGTGGCGTAAGGCAGGGCGTCTTAAGCTCTCCGACACTCTTCAATCTGTGTGTGAACTGACTGATTAATGAGCTTAACGGGATAGGAATCGGTTGTCATATTGAAGGAGTGTGTATTAATAATATTAGTTATGCGGAAGATATGGTACTCCTGAACCCGTCAAGCGGTGCTTTGAAGGGACTCATTAAGATTTGTAAGTCCTATCCTGTCTTCCACAGGTTCAAATACTCTATAAGCGAATTCATGATATTCTGACTGGATCGCAAGTGTTATTCTAACGTACCGCATGTTTTGCTTTATGGTTCAACTTTAAAAAAAACGTTGACAAATTTAAGTATTTGGGTCACTGGAGTACGGTGGATATGAAAGATAACTTGGGTCGCGAAGATACGCCAAATGTATTAAACAAGTTAAGTCGACTCTTTTTAAAGCATATTGGTAATCTTTTCATGCATGCGCTCTATGGGTTAACTATGCGCGGAGGGCATACAGCGACCTGCGCGTGCAGTGTAATAACGCGTTCAGGGTGCTGATGGGGTTGCCGCGTTATTGCAGCACTTCCGCCATGTTTGCGGACGCTCAGACGGATTCGAGGCCATCATGAATAATCGTTGCGCCTCTTTATTCAATTAAGCGAGTGCGGGACGGCACCAGCACGATGATGGGACTCGGCGATGCCAGCTCGCGGATACAATTAAACCCTGTTATATATGTATTATGACGGTAATATATTATTGTTATTAAAACTACTTTTAAGTATAATTGTAACTAACCTAATATGGTTCCCAAATAATTATCTGAAATAAATGATTTATTATTATTATCATTAATTACCACCTTTGTTAATTAATACGTTTTTAAATACTCCACTATGATGGAATTGATTCTACAGTAGTATGTTATTCAGCATGTAAGATATCTTAGTATTTTAATAAAAAAGTATATGTAGTCTGCCTAGTTTCTTGCTCCCATTCTTCCTCCTTCCTTGGACCTGAGGGCCCAAGCGTTTCTTTTTTGAATAGGTGGTTGATTTGATGATAAAAAATTTTACTGTGAATGATGGTCCCAACAATAACTAAACTACAAAACTTTGTCTCATAAACATTGAACTACGATACTGTGCATTCACAGATTTACAGATTAATTATCATCAAAATTTTAATAGATCATTCTGGATCAATTTTAAAATATATAAATTAAAAGTTGTTGATTATAGACCTTTTTAATGATAGTATTTGACGATAGAAATTCTTATCTACATCAGCCGGTTGGTGCTATAACAAATACCTAACTGCAGTATGGATGTGAATGTAATTTCATGTAAATACTTTTAGAATAGAGATAAACTTAAATTCACGTCAGTTTCGTATTTGCATAATGCATTACAGTTGGCCGGGACTGTCGCCGTGTAATATAAAGTTTCGAATGGGATATACCAAGAGGAAACATATTTCAAATTCATCTACTCTGTTTCAATATTACTTTGTGTAATTAATTTTAAAGTACTAGGTACTGAGGACATATACATATCATTAACAAACAATGATGCACTGCCTCTTTATGATAATTGCTTATAAAAATGTATAAGCACAATTTTTTTTATTTCTAATTTTCTCTGATATTATTATTCAGGGCTTTACCTCATCCTATTATTTACAAAATATCCACTACAAATTTATATATATTTTTGCTAATTATAATTTTTTTTACATTATCTATACCTATGGTATTTGACTATCTAATATACACAGAAATACACAATATTATTGTGTAGATATGGATAAAGTAACATATATTTGTACTTATTTCTATTGTATACTATTTTACATATTTTTATACAATAATTTATTAACTTACTTCTAACTAGTTTATTTTTTATCATCTCGGGTTGACGGGCTGTATCTATTCTTAAGCATGTCTTCTAGTCAAAGTCATACTCTCCACTGCGGCTTTAAGCTCCAATAACGTAAAAGACGGACCATGGATTTCACCATGAACCAACTCGTTTACTTTCTCTGCCTCTTCTCTGATCCGGCTATGGCCTTCATCGTCAGTTATGATGAGATTCTCGGGGTAGAATGTCTCAGCTGGTAAGTTTGCCGATCCGTTAGGGTTTAGATGTTTTCTATCATTTGCTCTTAGGGTCATATTTTCATCTCTCCTTGTAGTTAGGTTGATAATCCTGTATATTAGTTCCCATAATCCTTCTTTGTCTTGTCTTCCATAAAACACTTTCCAGCTCTCTATATGAGCTTTTTTGGGATGGCTCTCATAATCTACTTTCATCTCCAGGTATTCTTTAACGAACGTGTCTCGTCGACGAGGTGCAGCGTTTCAGATCCTTCTTCTAAAAGTAACAATTTTCTTTTACTTAAGATCGAGCTCTTTATTGCACTGTGGGTTTTTTATGGTCTCAGACCTTGGCTTTGTAGGCATACTTCCCCCGCATGCCTAGGTTATCGGTTTGGTATAAATTTTTGCAAGTATTTACAAGTGCTCCTTGTGATGCACGTCTATTGTCGCCACGCTTATATTATATCCGTCTTTGGTTTTGCTCAATTCATCAGCAAATAGCGTCCAGTCAGCCTTTTTTTTTATTATAAAACCGAGTTATTCTCTCCACTCTGAAACCCTTGCTACTAATTAAGTTAAGCTGAAAGATAATGGTGTTATGGTCTGAGATTGTAACCGACCGATCTACCTTTACTACAGGTACTCTAAGCGTTACAGTCGCCACCTATTAGTAGTCTCGTCTTACCTAATTCAACGCAGATGTTTCTTATCCCGTCCAGGTACGGCCCTATGGGTTTGTCTGGTTCGAAGTAAAAAGACACCACGGCAATTTCCCAAGCACTGGTTCGGATTTTAACAACAATAATATTGTTGTCAGTGAATTTCGGGCACTGGATGATGTCAGTGCCATTATTAAAGACAACAATTGCCGCTTTCACTGTTTTATCGGCTATACCAGTGCTCTGGAAAATTCTCGCACCGCGGTAATTTTTCATTCTTTTTATCCCGCCCACATAAGGTTCCTGGACACATGCTAGAGCGATGTTCCTGTTGGCTGACTCTATCACTAGTTCTTCCGTAGCCAACTGCTTCTTTTGTAGATTAGCTTGGACGAAAACATATCCTCCGGTGGGGACGTCTACCTGTGAGCTCGTGGTAACTATATCAACAATACGCTGTTTTAGCACTGGCTAGGGCATCCCACTTTCTGCGCACTGTGCACTCAGCGCTAAATGTGTTATGTTCTACTTGGCCGTGCTTGGTCGCACTGCAGTTGCAGGATCTTGGAACTTCCCTCGCCTTCAAGCCCGCACAGATGGGGACCACCGCAGTGACTGATGACATTTTGATACATCTTTTTCGACAGAGTTTTCGTCCATGGTCAGATTGATGACGTAAAGGTAATATGTGTAAGATTTCAGAAATAATTGAAATTTCCTGAAAATATATTTATTTTATCTAATGCCCAAATTGGTAAGAATTAAGAAATTTTAATAAATATGTAATTGCTTATGAATTTAAACATGTAAAAGTAGCTATTGAGGTTTTTATTATTATTATTATTTATTTATCAATTACTGCAGAAGTTTTCAGAAGGTCGAAAGTACAATTAAAAATGAAAAAAAAAAACAATAAGACAAAACTTGCAGCTGTTTCTCTTTTATTTTCAGTTCCAGCTATTTAATCCAACGGCAGTCCCACTTTGAAGATCACCAATCAATCAGGTTAACACAGTGGTAGTCTAATTTTAATATCTATTAAACAAAAGTTGAACAAATTTTATGGCACCGATTATGTAGCGGTGTGATTATGTTAGACACCCGCAGACAAAATAGGTACCTAACAATAAAGCACGATTCCGGGAATCTACGGTAATAAAACACCTGCAGCAACCCTTATACAAATCACTATTGTCACTGTACCGAACTTTACGAGCGCGGAGCACTGCGCAGGACTGCGTTCAGGACGACGGTTCGATCAGAACTTTGTCTACGCACATTTCATTTTATCGTCAATGAAAGTATCGTTGTAAATTTAAAAAGTAATATTGATTGTAGTAGCTTATGTTTCAGTAGTGATCTATGTGAATCTAAAATGTTTGACGGATAAAGGTTTCAAACAAGGTGGCTCCGTATAGCGAGAAGTCAGCTTATATAGATTCCAATCCGCATCACTTCACCCGTCTCATAGAGTCCGATTATACAACTTAGCACACTAAGTACGAAAAATGGTAAACGTTATTGAACAATAGTTAATAAAAAATATAGCAAGTTCAACAACTACTTAAATTTTAGGGTACAATTGAAAAATGCTTTCATTCCAGTTTGTAAAACAAAGAAACATAAT
Organism: Ornithoptera alexandrae; assembly: GCA_029030555.1. NCBI lineage: Eukaryota > Metazoa > Arthropoda > Insecta > Lepidoptera > Papilionidae > Ornithoptera > Ornithoptera alexandrae. The sequence continues at coordinate 3,510,106 of JARDVY010000011.1, read as the reverse complement.
TTTGTTGGCTCTCATTTGCCCACGCGAATTTTGCGCACACGCACAATCATAATATGAAACTTTATAATTATTTCTCGTAAATTTCCAACAAATCATTTTAACGTAGAAGTTCTTATGAATAGAGTTTATGTATATATACAATGTTATAGGACAAGGTTTCTTAGTCGTGTACGTAAGGAATTACTTTTAATTTAGATTGCTTCCGGTGAAAAGAATTAATACCATTTTGAAAAAGGCAATGCAGATATTTTTTTTTAATTATTCCCTTTCGTGTTTTGGGTCAAGGCCTTTCTGTACATTTCATTTACCATCTATCCAATTTGTTTCTATACATTGTTTTTTACTTTATACTCTTCTGTCATCTTTCCTATCTATCATACTTTTTATCTCCTATCACACTACATTCCAATTCCTCTGCAATATCTCTCGCAAGTGAAGACAGCCGACTTGTCGTAGAACCTGGAACAAATCAAACCTTTTTTGCATTTCTTCTTTCTTCTACCTTTTCCTCTTCTTCTCCTTCTTTATTGTTTACAATTTTATTTTTTTACTTTACAGTTTTACTTATTTTAAATTTTTTAGTTAATTTTTATTTTTAGGCTTGTTCCTTGGTTTATTTATACGATTTTTTACTTTGTTAGTCTTTTTTCTTCAGTTAATTTTTTTATAGCATCAGCTATAACTATTTTTGCGAGCTTTATGAATATTTGGCGACTTTCGTCTTCACTCATCAGCGAGGCAATAACCTCCTTGGCAAGCTGCTTGCAATGTAGATATTTGTGGTAGGGATAACAGCAGCACCAATTTCTGCCAACAAACAGAACTATGCACACATCACTATGTTCTAGTTTGAACGGCGCTGTAGCTAGTGAAATTACCGAGAGTCAATGACGAGCTCAATGTAGTGCTTTGTATCTCATCCTAACTAGCGCCACAGACACGACATTATTGACAGTCGTATCATAAAATAAAAAAAAATATTTTTTTCGGCGACTCTCTTGGGTTGAAACCAGCGCAAAACCTATAATAGCCATCAAGCTGCAATATACAGATATACAAATATTATATCTTTTATCTCGAGGCAACGAGTTAAGAGTGATGCTGTATAAATATTTTAAGCAGCAACATTTGTGTGGGTAGGCTAAGCATTGTAACAGGTTAAAGCTCTTAGCATTATATAAAAAAGGCACTTAATCAATTTTAGCTAAAATCCTCGAAGGTATATACTTAAAGGAAACATTTGAGAAATGTTCAGAGACCAATTAAATTTCATTGTTTCCGTTTCAAAGGACATTACAGGACATTAAGTTTTCGGCTGACTACAAAGGCAATAATACCGCAGAGGCTCAGTTTGTTAATTTTCTTTGTGTGCTTTATCTGTGTACTTAGGCTTTTACTTAAAACATTTACAGTTTATCCCTTTGAATTCATAAGCGGACATAGCTGGACATGGATCTTCCCCAATGTCTTCCACCGTATCCGATTCCCAGTTTTTCACTTCTACCAATAAGTGTAATAGATATTATATATTGAACAAAACTTTCTTGAAACAATTTATTACAGTCTAGTCGATTCTATCTGCTGAATGATGAAGAGTTGAAAGAAGATAAGAGAGAATATGTGTTGAATTTCTTCCTTTTAAGACTCACCTCTGAATAAGCATAGCAAAAGATAAGCGAATCGACATAGTTGAGAGAAATCTTTGAAACAAAGCTTATAGCGTCTCAAATGTTCTTTGTTTGTAAACCTAATACTGTTCTAAATAAAGTCAATATTGTTTGTATAATATCGAGATGAATAAGGGTTGGAAAATATAATATATATATATATAGAAAACGAGTATATAATTTAGTTAAGACAAATATATGTAGAAGCTGTAACTTGAAAATTGTTTTGTGTATTCTCATATTCGCGATGATTATAAACCAAACCATAAACGTTCCTCGAATGTGATCCCATCAAGATTTATGTTTACTTCCGCATGAAATATTAACACTGCTTATTTGTGAAGTACACGGGTTTTCATGTCGAATTTATATAAGCTTTTGTGTCTTCTAAATCGACCTCATTGTACGTTATCCGATTTGTTTATTTAGTATTCGTTTGATATACCTTTAACTAATCATAAATAATACTGACTTTATAAATTTTGTATTGATCATTAAAACAATTCTTTCCACCCTTACATTTTATTAACATTGCATTTATGTTGGAAAGGGAAGGTTTAGGAACAACTAGCGTCAAATGTAGATGTCTTATAAATTGATGCAATCAATTATTTTTATTCTATCACTCTTAAATGATCAGTGTTTAAAATAAATGCGACAAGAGAAGGGCAGCGTAATCTGATGATTATCAGATTATAAACAACACGCCTGCCCCTAACAATGAAGTGCATTAAGTGATATTCACATCATATTCTTAATGATCACATGTTAATTAAAGTTATTAACTTAAAAAGCAAACGTATTAATACTTGTTACCTTATTTTGTTTAGTATAATAAAAAAAAACCTTTTCTGATTGCTTTGTCACCAGCCTTCCATTAACGTTATGGGTTTATACTCGGCACTTGATTACTCGTTTTATTTTTTATGACATTCCCTGAAATTATGTTTTTTCAAATATTTCTTTCATCAACATCATCAGTTAATAGACGCCCAAAGCTGACATAGGACATAGGCCTTCCCCAAAAATCTCCACAGAGTTCATTAAGAGGAATTGGACCTTAGCACATCACGCTGTCTTAATACATGTTAGTGGCTGGTCGGAGCTTCATCTGTTATTCAGCAAGGTGCACCGCATGCAGGTGAGGTTGACTTGGGCTCCGTAAGACGTTGGATGAAACCATTACACCCCTTTTTTTTCAGATGTTTATTATATTGCCGGTCGTGAAGGGTTTGCCACTGATTCAAGATTGATCTTAAAAGAAACAGACTGTATTGAAAACAACAACATCATAAACCTTTGATGGAGAATTAATACATAAAAAGTAGCTATGTTTAAGTTGACTAAGCGTTAGGTACGTTTGCTCTCGTTTAAAAATGTAAGAGACTCAAACAAAGCCTCGGTAATTACACAAAAATATTCTCTTTCTTCCTCCCCTTAATCGGATTGAGCTGGCGGTATGCTTAATTTATTCTTTTGATTACCTTCAATTAAGCTAAACTTCAGTTTACTAAGTGCTTCTGATATTTACTTATTATATGTATTGCCGTTTACATGTAAACTAGATTTCGTAGATTCCCATGTAGGTTGCAGCGAGCTGCTAGATTTGGGGCTTATGACTTATGAGTTGGGGCAGTGGACGTACTGACAAAGTACCGTGCTATGATATTAGTTTTATCCTGACCCTGTCTGTCTAGGTGTCACCGTCATATTGTCAATCTACCAGAATAACGGCGTTGCTGTTCTGTCAAGAATAATGTTGTATAATTTATTTTGTTATACGATTTTTAGAGAAAAAAAGTTCGATCCTCTTTGCGCTATAGCTTACGACGAAGAAAAATATTGCGAGGAGTCCAACAAGTTCAAAGTGTAACAGCTTTCGTGAATTGTGACATCCATCAACCTCCGCTTGGCTTTCAGTCCTTCATAATGTAAGAGGACCGCGAGTCCCAGTAGTGAATATATCAAAAGTGTATTTTATTAGGTATCTGCTATTTAAACTACAGTTAAGTGGATACAGAATCCGGGAGACAGGCACGTTCGTATTATTATAATGACAAATCAAATCAGGTTTTAACTTAGAATCCCATCTGGGACGTCAAAGTTAACGCGGATACGACGTCAACCTCCATCACTATTGACACGTGATTAACTCTCTCTGATGACGCTTCTCTGTCGACACCGTATGGGATTGCCTATATATATTATTTATTGGTTATAATCCTGCGATAAAATATCTGTATTATCTGGTTTAAAAAACACGTATCATTCTTGTGGTAAGTGTACTAGATTCGTGATGGTGTAAGCGCTGCAAGCCAAAGCGACTCTTACAGCTTGTGATACTGGGCTCGAGGACCCGGATCCACGGCCTGTTTCTAAAAAGTATACTAGTTACGTTGAGTGTAGTTATCCGACGACAGATTTTCACATTATGTGTCTGGATTTATGATTTTCTGGCGAATCTACTCGGTTGCGGAGGGCGGGCGCGGACCCGTTCTCCGACTACCTTCGCTTGTATCGTAATCTCTGGGCGGTGAGGACCACCCCTGTTCGCGGGTGTACTTCGTGTACGCGGTGTGTGTGTAGCTGTAGCGCCGCGTTCTGAAGCGAGGGCGGCGTGATGTCGAGATTCGGAGCGTGTTGGTAGTGTCTGAAGTGTGTGGTGACATGGGTATTGTCGGTGACTATTGGGTTGTGTGCGGGACCCCTGTGGATGACGGAATTAGCGCATGCCGTGGTCTGCGCTTATTGGTCTTGGGATTCGGAGGCGACTCGTAGTTGGCCGCTTTGGCCACCAAAGGTTTGGGGTGAGACAACGCTTTGGTGAAGTAGGTTTCGGAGCACTCTCTCAAGGGCTCCGTTATGGTTGGGAGTTTGAGGTCGCTATGGAGGTCCACGTTGTACGGGTACCATTCGGCACCGGTGGCGATACAATTGAACCGGTTTTGGAGAGCCTGCGGAGGTTTAAGGCGTGCTTCGGACGAACGGGCGAAGACTACGCTGGCGTAAGACATTATAGGTCTTACGCATACGTTGTAGAGGTGAAGCTTGTGTCTGAGAGAGAGCTTGCTCTTTTTGTACATCAGGGGGTAAAGCTTGCCCAGCACTTGGGTTGTTTTGTTTCACGCCTTGCAAATGTAGGTGATGAAATTACGCTTACGTCGAGCGTGACGCCGAGGTATTTGACCGAGTCCCTCCATGGGATGGACTGGCGGAAGAGGGAGATCTGGCCGAGTTTATGGCCGCGGTAGATAGCCTTTTTGTGAAGGATCGTGAGAATTCGGTGGGTGAAGTGAATGGCCTTTTTCCGGGTTTATGTCGATTCGCCACCTACGGAACCATTCGCCTAGACCTGTGGCTGCCGTTTCACGGTTCCCCGGCCGCTTTGATAATGTAATAATAATATAACATTACACTTAAAAATTGTCTGTAATATTGCCTGAGAGCAACCGTAACCGCAAATAGCTTTCTATAGCAACCGTTACTATAGCAACCGCAAAAATAACACGAAGGAAAATGTTTATAAAACTTGATTAACATAAAACGATGAAGGTACTATGAAATTCAAAAAATATATAGTCTATAACTATCTACAAATCATTTCGCACCCAAAACTAGGTACAAATCATTCTTTGAAGAATAGTCCTATTCCTGATACATTCACTAGTTTTCACGTGCAGACAAGTTTATATAGAAAACGATGTAAAATTAGATCAGTTCTGTAAAACAGTTATAAAATATTTTCACCGTAAAGTGCGTAATAAAAACTTGTTCAATGGAAACTTTTAATTGAAGACCGTGGAGCAACTTAAGCTATTACATTGTTAAACTTATGACTTAAGAAGTATCCAATCTAGGGTTAACTTTTTAAAATGGTTATAATAAATTTTAACGTTCAGACAAAACTAATTACTTAACAAACTCTTTCAAACTGTTTTAATTACAATGTAATTAATATGAGAAATTTTTATAGCAACTGAATAAGGTTACGACTCCATTCATTGCGCAGCGGTTACTTCTCTGCCATCACACGATACCTGGTTGTAACCTGGATGTTAATTGTCATTACCACAGTAATACAGTTAAGTAAGCATACTACTGTTTGGTGACAGAAATAGGAGCTGCTGTGTTATCTACCTAAAAGGCACCAGCAATCAAAAACAACAGTAGTAATCTCAAAGTTAGATACTTTTTATCTCTATGGCGCATGTTTGGTGACATTTATTCCCAAGAAGTATAATTAATCATTTCCTCATAAATTGCAATATAAATAGTTAATTAATAATATACGCGTCACAACCGTCAAATGCGACATTTACTTCATTTACATTTGTTTTTTTACACGTTTATAAGCAGATAACTTGAGCATAACTTACTATTTCGGAGAGGTCTTCGCAAAGTTAAATTATAGCCGCGAGCAGAAGCGTGAAGCAACTCGGAGTTAGTTATCTCGTTAATTAAGACTTGGATCTTTAATTACAACAAAATAAACGTATTACCTATCTGATTTAATTTTATTAAGATTAATCTTATACTATGGCGTTTTATTTTAATTATAATTTACTATAGACAACGAAGAGTTTGACGTAATATAAATTCTTCGTAAAGTTCTGATATCAGCGTCTAAGAATTAAGACTATTTATAGAGATTACAGATCGTAAGTCTTCGTCGCCGGAGTCTGTCTAGGTAAGTACCACCGCAGCTCCTATTTTTGTCGATAAATTGTAGTGTGCAAACATTACTGTGTTCCAGTTTAAAGAACGCTGTAGCTAGTGTAATTACTGCGGTATCGAAACTCAACATCGTATGTCCCAGGCTTGTTAGGACTAACGGCCGATGGAGCAGTAAGGTCCTCGAGTGGTGCCCGCCGCATACGACGTAGACGATGGTCCTCCCATAAGGTGGACCGACGATCTGCTGAGAGTCGCGGCTAACCACTGGATGCGAGCAACGCGCGACCGATCGATGTGGAGATCTTTGAGGGGTAGGCCCCTATCCAGCAGTGGACGTCTAACGCTGTTGATGATGATGACTATACAAATATTAATTGCAAATAAAGTAATAACGCTGTGTAATAATGCGCTGTATGAACATGTTGCCCTACCCTGTTCTGAAATTTTACCACGCTGAAATTACAGTTGGTATCGCGTCGCGTGCTCAAACGTTTACTGTGCGGTTATTAATACCCCCTGAACACTTCGCCGGCCTTTGATTACACAACCTCACGAGCGCGTTAGTTACTTTGGTAATGACTGGCGACTAATTCCCTATGAGTTAACACAAAAAGTGGGTAAATTTGCATATTTTTATACCACAATCAGACAGAGACATTTATCTTACGATAAGAGATAAACTTATAAATAACAACTAGCTGATCCCCGCTAGCTTTGCTGGCGGTAACACCACTACAACTTCCTTTTAGGGGAAGAATTTTTTAAAGTCTACTCCTAGCTGAACTATACTATACTCGGCAAAAGGAATATTCCTACTAAATTTCAAGTCACCAGGCCTAATGATTCCAAAGATATCGACACGAGTCTCTACATAGGTGGAAATCTCTTATATATATGTGTGTAGATATATAGATAGTGGTAGGTATTTAATACGTTTACACTGGTTCACAAAGCTCTCATCTCTGGAGATAATTCGTCTTAAAACCTAATTTTTTCACTAGAAGCAGCAATGTTCAAACTATAAAATTTGTGTACATTATTTAAAATATTAAAGTTGAAAAACTTAGTTCATTATAACATACTTAAGAGTGCTAACAAAAAATATTTTTAATTATAGTTCATTAGGGGTGTAAGGATCCCGCACAATAGCTCGAGGGACCCAAACGGCGCAAGACTGATCGATGAGGAGATCTTTGGGCAGGCCTATCGGTTGATAATGATGAGTTTTTTTTTTCATAGATAACAAAAATATATTAACAAAAACTTCTAAATCTCATAGAAAGCTACGTCATATCTACGAATTGTAATATTTACCTTCATCAAGTCTATAATTGTCAAGTGTGTAATATCATAAAAATTGAATTCTCTCTGTTATACCTGGACAACGAGATTAAATAAAAAGGAGAAAACATCCGCGAAAATGGAGTAATAAACGTCATATTAAAATGTTTCCCCCGCCCGAGATCATTCAATTAATACTTTTTCGTTTCCGTTCTGCGTTGAATAAAAAGGCTATTTATTTCGTAACATACATCAAAGTATTAATAGCGTAAAATTATTCAATAGTTAATAATTATAATACAGAATATATCTGTAGTGTGTGTGGGTACACTATCGCGAGCGCGGACGAACAATGTTAGTACGTCAGTGACGAGTGAGACGTTTACTTGATGGTAAGTGATACGCCCGCCCATAACATCGTGGCGCTAGTTAGGATGTTATATACTGCACCGCATTGTGCTCGTCGCCTATGACAAATGATGTTGAATCATATTACCTTAGTAATTACACTAATTAAAACACCTTTCAAACCGGAATACAGTAATGTTTACACACTAGTGTGCCGGTGGTACCTACCTAGACGGTCTCCGGCAACAGAGACTTACCACCATTAAATGGTATTTATATCTACATAATATTAGGTCCTTACATATGAAATTAGCGTTTTGTCGTACTGACCACTTTGATCTGAAATATCTCCTCTTTGGTTAAGAATTACAAATACAAATTTATTAATTCATTTAGCTGATACATTTGAGTTTTGAAAACAGTCATTCATTTGTTGTTTCCTCATTATTTTTTTTCTTTGGCTTCGCTTATTACTGCACAATGGAAAACATGAAATATTGGTATATTTACGAGTACGAGTTCTACCGTGGCAGCACTACCAATGCTGCAGACACAGCGCGAAGGATTAATGATGTGTCCGGTGCTGGTGTCGCAAAAGAAAGCACGGTACGTTTTTCGGTTTCAACGTTTTCGTTCTGGAAATTTCGACCTTCAGAACCAACCCCGTGCACGGCCGGAGATCAAAGTGGAAAATGAAAAATTAAAGGCTATTGTGGAAGCGGATCCATCACAAAGCACCTCAGAGATAGCTGCAGGCTTTGGGGTAAGTGACTGTATTAATCCTCTTGAAGCAAATTGGGGAATTAAAAAAACTTGAACGATGGGTACCTCATGAATTGAGTGAATCGAACTTGCAAACACGCGTCGACTGCTGCTGCTGTGTTATTTTGCTCCACCGACACAATAATGACGGGATTATAAATCGAATCATTACTTGTGATGAAAAGTGGATACTGTACGATAATCGGCAGCGCTCGTCGCAATGGCTGAACCCTGGTGACCCAGCCATAATCCTGCCCTAAACGAAAATTTAATCAGAAAAAGTTATCTGTGAGTGTTTAGTGGACTAGCGCCGGTGTCGTTCACTACAGCTTTCTAAAATCTGGCCAAACGATTACGGCAGATATCTATTGTCAGCAACTGCAAACCATGAAGGAAGTACTAGCTGCTAAACAACTGAGATTGGTCAATCGCTCTAGGTCACTGCTACTTCACGACAACGCAACACCACCACCACACGCTGCACAACAAACAACCACTAAGTTAGATGAGCTACAATTGGAATGTCTGCGACATCCACCGTACTCCCCGGACCTTGCCCAAACAGATTACCATTTTTGCGGAATGTGGACAACCTTTTACAAAGAAAAAAATTCAGTGCATTCATTCAACGCCCGTCAAAGAGTTTATTGAATCTCGCCCCCCATGGTTTTTTTAGTAAAGGGATCAATGAACTACCTATGAGACGCCAAAAGTGCATAGATAACAACGGTGCATACGTTGATTAATTAAATATATTTTACAAAAAAAAAATTACTTTATATTCCTCGCGGACAAAACGCCAATTATGTAAACGCATAATTATACATTACACATAAATTTACAAATAAACGAAATGGAAATATTTGGTTATAACATTAAAATAATGACAGCTCACGTACCGTTCCCACTGCTGCAAGGCGTCTCTCACGAGACCAAGTGCTGGTTGGTGAATGGCACATAATTACGAAAGCTGTTGTTGTATAACATGTCGACTTCATAGCAATGTTTTCCTTTACCGGAAGCTCGTGTTAATTTGGTATCGAACCCGCACCGTCGCTATTATACAAGTAATATTTCGACTCCAGATAAAGCTGCATAGTATAAGCTTCTATAAATTTGCTGATAGACTAAATAAAGAAATACTGGTAGTAGGTCTCTGCTGCTGAAGATCGTCTAGGTAAGTACCACCGCAGCCAAACCTTAGTGTGAAAACATTAATGTATACTGGTTTGAAAGGCGTTGCAGCTAATAAAATTACTTAAATAGCGAGACTTAACTCTTATGTCTGAAAGCGACGAGCTCAACAGGGTGCAATGTGCAGCGGGCTGATGTATCATTTACCATCAGCTGTATATCTGGCTCGTCTCGTCGCTATATACAGGATAACGTCTGCTAGATATTATCTGATTAATAAATAAGATAACCGGTGCATATGCGGTCGCGATACGAATTTGACCCGCTGCAGCAATTACTTTAACCATAATTTCAAGCGTTGAAAGCGTTGCGTGGTTTAAAATAGCCTATTTCCGGTAACCGTTATACGTTATCACGAACGTTATTTATCACATGAACACTCACCGCATATTGTACTCACGCATTAACTGAACATTAGATAGGGCTCTATTCAGAGCATTAATTGTAGGTACCACCGCAGCTTCTAACTTTGCCGCTAATCAGTATTACGCAAACATTACCGTGTTCCAGTTTGAAGGACGCTGTAGCTAGTGAAATGACTGGGCAACGAAACTTAACTTGTTATGTCTCAAGGCGACGAGCGCAACGTAGTGCAATGTATAATATCCTTACTATCGCCATGGTCTTAGGGACAAGCATTTCAATTTTCTATTTTTTTTTGTTTTCAGGTGGATATCTTGTAAAATTATGCCCTGCTTCTGGAGAGAAAACAAGGTTATGTGGGATTTTTACCCAACAAAACCCCTTCAGCGCGTTGCGGGAGGCTCCGGGATATCCTGGGAAACGCACGGGTGCTTCCCGGAACTACGTCTAAAGCACGTTTCAGGTAGGGCTTTAACCTTCTTCAGCTTCCTCGCTTTGGCACAACAAGCACTAGAACACCTCGTCCTTGTCGTTCATCTCGAGCTCGCTAGGAGGACATTGAAAGCTTCCACCTTCAAAGGCCAAGGATTCGAAAACTATATTCATAATAGCCATAGATTACAGGGCAAAGGAGTATCATTAGGTGAACGTCTTGCTTGTCTCATCGCTTCGTCGAATAAATAAAAAACCAACTCTGAAGTTACTAATAAGAGTAGGACTAACGCTACTGCTTGTCTTAGATAACTACTAAAATCACCAATCACCTCCGGCTTCGCGTGTTTAAATGCGAGGGTGACCATCAGTTTCACTGGTAGAAATCCTGCACAACCTACCCTTTCTTTTATACTTTTATTTGAAGACACCCCCTATAAAACAATAGAAGGTATATATAAAACAAGGATTTTTCTAATTCCATTACTAGGACTTCCTGTATAGTTTGGGTCTAGTCACTTCCGTTCCGATTCTAATACGAATTTCTACTATTTTAAGGGTCTCAAAAATATAATTAAAAACAATATTTAATAGGATATATAAAAGTTATTCAGGGGTCACAAATTAATGTATATATGTATATAGTTATGTATATAAATTATTATCGCGAACGTAGTCACAGTTTCTCATATAAAATTTTATCGCTTATTCAATGGATCCTTCCTTTAAGTTTTATATTCAGAAAATATCTCATTTCATTTTTTTTTATTCAACGAAGTGACGAGATGAATATGACGTTCCTCTAATGTTAAATCGTCTGCCAATAAGAACGTGGAGCTAGTTAGGATGTCATACACTGGATCAAGTTGTGATCGTTGCTTTGAGATAAAAGATACCGAGTCTGGTTTCTCCAGTAATTATACAAGCTGCAGCGCACTCCAAACTGGAACACAGTGAGGTTTACACACTACTGTTTGGCAGCAGAAATAAAAGCTGCAGCGGGGCCTACCTAGGTGGTCTTCGCAGCAGAGACCTACCAGTACATTTGGATCGCTCACTTACGAAACGTGCAAGGTAAATGCTGTTAATCAAAAGTTAATTTTTTATTAAAAGCTTCATAAATTATGCAATTTCCCCACGACATCGTATTTACAGCTCGAGCTGATGGTGAAGCGTTTAAATTTGCAATTAACACTTCATTAATTTGAAATTATTTCGCACACAGTTACTGCGTATAATGAGTTTTACTTTGTACACTGAATTTGTAACATTCAGTTTCGTGTGTGGGATAAATTAATTTATACTGGTTAAATTATGACAAATTTGAAAATTATGAAAATAAATTAAATTCTCAACAATATTACGTTTTCTTTTGTCGCTTTCAGTTTCCGGAACCGTTTAGGTAGATCTTGTTTCTGACGCCAGTTGAGATGTAGCTAGTGGCAATTAACAATTTAAGCTTCAAAGCGACGAGCGCAATGTGATGCAGTGGATAACATGCTGACTAGTACCATGTTGCCATGGTTAGGCGTACTACTCACCATCAGGTAAATGTCTCTCTGGTTTCGTCGCTTGCTTGAATAAAAAAATATTTTATGCAACTTCAGTAAATTGATTCAAGATTTGCATCAAGATCTAAAAACATTAATACTGTTAAACATTAATTTATAATAATAAGGCTATTATTAAAAAACAGATCTAACCTTAACCTTGAATTATATTAAATTAGATTGCAACAGTTTCTTCAATGAATAAATAATCGATTTAGTGACTTTTAATTAAAAGATGGATGAGAAGAGGGGCACCTTTTTGCGGTTAATACTCGAAATGCTTTCACTCCACCCCAATGCTCGTAAATCCATTAAATCTCTCACTTCACATTCCAGAAGTTTCTGATAAATTGGTTCAAAATCCTTACAAATTTCAACAGTTTTGTTCTTATACAAAGATCTTTTTCTCTAAGAAAAAAAAAAAAACACGATTTTTTCAATAACCATACAACGATTTACACAAAATCACTTCGTATAATTATCGCTATCATTATTAATTAAATAATGATTACTTATTAAAATTATAAATATCTAAATTAATACCGAAATTCGTCCAGTTCGTAATATTAATATATAGAATATAATGGAGCCATGATAATTTCTGAAGATTTCAATATAATAAAAATGAGAGAGACGCTTTCTTCAATATCAGGAATAAAATGGTCCTTCGAAGTAAATTTAATTATAACTTTTATTGAAAGGAAATACGCCTGAAAAATTATTGGCTGTAAGATAATTTATTAATAAGAAATATTATTACTACCTGTAGCGTACTGTGTAGAAAATATAGCTTATTTCTTTTTGTCAAGCTCTTTTGTAATTTACACGTAATCCATAGATAACTTTAATCTGACTTACAAGGTTTTACTTGCGTGACAGGTGGACAGCTTTTGTGATCTCAGACATCTAGGAAATCATTTCGACAATTACTTTATTATAATAATTTATTGAAGAATGTTTATAACAAAAACGTTTTCAATTCATTACATGGATACTATTTAAACGAAACTATTGTTGTTTAGTTTTATCTTATTTGAGTAAATATAAACGTTTCAACGGGCTTTATACTAAACAACTATGTTTAATGAATAACAGATAGTAATGGAAATTACTATAAAAAATACTATCAGTATTATCGGGTATTGATCACTTTGATCAAACAATATCCTATATATGAACATATTTTATATATAGTATATTACACTATATCGTTGTTAAAAGTATTCGTTAGGTAATAGTTGTTTAGAGTATGATGGGGTTGGTGTAGCCTTCACAGACACAAAGCCTCAAAAACAATAATGAAAGTAGATCTTTAAATAGTTACTAAAAGCTTTAGTTAAATAGACTTTATACAGAGACAGAAATGAAAAGAACTTTCTAGGGAGCTTTCTTTGATAGATAATGCTGATTAATTTTTCGTCTATAATTAGTAATTTTCGCATTAGCGTATCGTTCAAAAGATACGTAAAATTCCGGCATGAATGAACCGTTATAATAAACAGCTATCTCAATCTTCCCACTATTGGGATTCTGGGTAATACCAGGAGAGAATTAAGCCCATCTATCCTCGACACTGGCTAAGTGCGAATTGTAGGATATCACATGTCTAAGAAAGCTTCTTCTTGGAGCACATCAACTTCCTTATGATGTCTTTCACCGGAAGCTGAAGTCAGTGGGCATAAAACCCACGCTCTTTCGTAAAGCCACCGTACAATCTAAGCTAAAATAATTATGTTTTGTAAATATTTTACGTTAAAGTTGCTCAATGAGCTTAAACTTCAATCAATAATACTAAACGTTATTAAAACTTGCAACATCTCAAACTACTTTAACTTGTTAGAGTTAAGCAAACAGTTGCGGTGTTTTTCAGCTGAACTAACTTAACACGTTATTAACGTTCCCTTCTAAATATATTTGTAAGAAAAAAGTTGGTAACTTATTTTAAATAGTATTAATAAATGGTGCTAGGTCTCTGTTGCCTGAGACCGTCTAGGTAGGTACCACTGCAGCTCTGCTTTGTAGTTTCAGGCTATTAAATGTAGAACTAAAGTAAGCCTTGCCTTTCACATGAGGCGACTAAAAGGGCTTACAATTTCATAGGCTTTGAAGGCCTTCATTGCACACTAAGCGAGCTCAGGATGAACGTCAAAGACGAGGTGGTATCGCCCATGTCGTAAGCATAGCGAGAGTGCCAAGGGTAAGGCCCTCTCTAGGACGTGCTTAGACGTAATGCAAGAAAGCACCGGAGCGATCCAAAGGAAATCCCGGAGCCTTCTGCAATGCCCGAAGACAACCACCCAGAGGGTTTTAGCGAGTACAAATTCCACATACCCTCGTCTTGCCAGAAGCAAGGTTTAAGAAGATTTCCCGTCGATAACGCAAAAAAACGTATCATAGCAGCTTCTATTTCTGCCGTCAAAGAGTACTATGAAAACGTTACTGTGTTTTGATTTGAAAGGCATTTTAGTCAGTAATATTACTGGGGTATCGAGACTTGACATCTTAGGTCTCCAGACGAAGAGCATTAGGTTACTATGTATATGTAGTTATGTGCAAACGTATCACTCACTCTCGTCTCATCGCTTCGTCTAGCTATCCACTCAATGTGAATAGTTAACAATAAACTTTATAATCTGTATTAAAAACGTCTCCGTTACTCACTCAACTTTGAGTAACTTACTTTGTACAAGATTACTTGTTTGAATTTGTTGATCGCTTGGAATAGATCTTCGCGTGAAACGGCTCCGAATTTCATTAAGATTTCCGTTGGGCTCTTTTATTCTGCTATACTGTTGTTTATATACAAACCGCAAACACTTTAAAGTTGTGCGAATTAAGTTAATTTAAACACAATAAAGCCGCGATAACTTAGTTCCAAGCCAGACGTACACACGTTCAGTTCCCACGGCATCAGTTTCCGTTAAAGAATCATCGTAAAGGAATCGGCAAGTTTTAATAATTTTGAATTCAAGGAAGCGACGAGATGAGTAAGACGTTCACCTGATGGTTTGTGCTACACATAACTGGTGGCGCTAGTTAGGATGATATACACAGCACCACATCACGATCGTCATGAAACAAAATGGTTTTTTTTTAATCATTTACGCAGCGAGGCGAACCGGACATTCACCTGTTAGTAAGCAATACGCGTACCCATAACAATGTGTCGGTAGTTAGGATGATATACATTACACCGCATTGCGCTCATCGCCTGAGACATAAGGTATTGAGTCTCTTTACACAAGTACAGCACTCTACAAACCAGAACACAGTAATGTTTGCACAGTACTAGCGGTCGAAATAGGCGCTGTGGTGGTACCTACCTCGACGGTCTCCAGCAAGTTGTTAGGTAAGGTCTCGTTACCCCCATAATCTCAATTGCTACTGCTTCCTTCAAATCGAAACACAGTAAATGTTTGATAAGATTAACCGATTTTACGGATAGATCTTGATGCTCCTCGTGGAAAAAGAACCTGAGCACGAGTAGACAAAAAAAAAGTTTGATATTAAAAAACTAGATTTAAAAACACTATATTGTTATTGTTATACAACTCAAACTAAAAAAAAATTGTATTCAATTTTTTTTTTAATGTTTTGTTCTTAGCCCTTTTATTTTTCTCTTGTTGCTATACATATAGCGACATACCTTAGGTTGACTAGTAAAAAATATAGCGAAGGGAACATATGAGGATAGGGCTACTCTATTATATTTTTACGTAAAGGTACGTAATAAGAATTAAAAAAAAACGAGGTTTACTTATGAACTGGCTTGTACTTCAAGATTCATTCTGAATCGGCGATAACTTAGGTAATAATATAAATAGCTGCTGCACTTCTCTCCATGCTTGTCCGTTTAACTGTTCCTCTATCAAGGGATCTATTGGTAATATTTATGGTATTATATTTATTATTAAGTAACTTATTATTTAATATAATATATTATTTTATTATACTATTTAACTATTTCTAAATATTAAGCAATTTGATTAAACAATATAACATTACGAAATATTTTAAACACCGATATCTCTTAGTAATGCTCGCTCGATCTAGACTAAATTCTATTTCTATACATCTATATTATTATTTAATAATTATCTCTAATTTATACAGATATCTATATATCAACATTTATATATATAATAAAAAAAAATATTTCAAATAAATTTTACTTATTAAATAACATTCTTATACAATCTTCAAATAAAATAAAATGTAAGTGTAGTTAACTATCACGTCTGTTTTAAGTAACAACTTCCCTATCTCATGTAGGGGGTTATAAAAGGGGCTTATAACCTTACACGAAATCGCTGTTAACTGTACCTCAGCATAGTTTTCTTCACTTTATATTAAGTGCAACGAAAAATTGCAATACTCAAAACCCGGTTGGAATATGGCGGTTCGAACAGATCTCATGCATTTAAATTTGTAATTTTTAACTTGCGACGTTTGCTTTCAGAGCGACGTTTTAAATTTTATTCATACATTACTCTATAGATGAATATGAAGTTAATAACGTGCAACTTAAATACTTACTTAAAAACTTAAAATGATTAGAGAAATTGTATTTTTTTATAACTTTATTTACATACATACAAATTGTTCAAGAAGGTTGACTTAATACTTTCTCAGCTATTGGATTGAAGAGAAAAAAGAGAGAAGGGAGGTATTTGTTGTATATAAATATATATATATATATATAATAAATGATAACATTATTTAATTCATTTATTCCCATTTATTATATATATAATATGAATAAATAGAAGAAATAATGTCTATGAAATAAAATCTGATGTTAAAGTATTCGCAGCTTTACTGCGCTTTTCGCGTAAAGATATAATATGAAACTAAAAGCCTCGTATTTTCGTTGCTTGCAGCTTTTTTTTTTTATTCGACGAAGCAACGAGACGTGCGAGATGTACACCTGATGGTAAGCGATCCGCCCGCTCGTAACAACCTGACGCTACTTAGCTGTTACGTACACTGTATTCCAAACCGGCGCGGTGATGACTGCACATTACTGTTTGGTGGGTGTGATAGGAGTTGTGATGGTACTTATCTAGACGGTCTCCGGCAACGGAGACTTACCACCAGTTTGTCAAATATTGTAATAAATATACATTATTATCATCAGCCGATAGATGTCCACTGCAGGACATAAGCCTCATCCAAAGAACTCCGCGTTTATACGGGTTCATATGGAGGGTACAGGCCATTTCCCACCACGCTGGCCCAATGCGGGTTGGTGAGAGCCAGAGCTTCGTTTGTTGATTAGCAGGGTGCACCACGAGCAGGCACCTACAAACGACAGCACCTGGTATCCGGCGCTACGGGCAGCGCAGGACTGATCGATGAGAGGATCTTTGGAATAGGCCCATGTCCAGCTGTGGACGTCTATCAGCTGATGATGATGACATAGAGGTATATGTACGCATATGTAAACTAGTGCTCGACCATTACAACCTCTGATCATTAGTCGAGATGTAGATTTTTGCCCTATGTTTTAAGAAATGTTCATTTTAAAATAACTGTACACTTGTAATAACTTAACCTTCAGGTAATTCAGATTGGGATTATTTAATATTGAATAGAGAGATAACAAATTTCTGAAGTTTATTCGTACTACCATATCATTTAAGTTTACGGACAAATACAGATACTTATGTTACTTAGGCTGAAAAATTATTTGTTACTAAGTGACGTGAGTCCTATGAGAAAATGTCTTCTTAATCAAACAACTTGACGGATAATTGACTGAAAAAGAGAACACTTGGGACAAAAATATTATTAGTATATGTTATTTGCTTAAATGCTTTTGCTTAATTAAACTTATATAAGTAGTAAAATATAAATCTAAACACATCAAGATTAAGTACTAGTCTAATGCATTATTGGATCTTCTGCTCTGACTATACTTGAAAGTAGATAATACATTGAATTCACTAGGAATTCCGAGGATATGGTGAAGGTCGAGGGAATCAGCTGGATGTGGGCAGCGGAGCACGGATCAATGTGGAGACCATTGAGAGAAGCCTATGTCTATCAGTGAACATCAATTGGCTGATATATAAAAGAACCTCTAATACCAAATAAATTGACCGATTTCCGTGTTATATAATCGTCGATCGAGATCAGGATTCAATGCTGCCTCACAGCAATTGCTGACAGCTTCCGTAACCGTTAGTTGAACCCGTAGCATAGTTAATGCATTGCTGACGTACCAACAACTTGTTGTGGTCGTGGATCGGGATGAAGCACAGTTTGGGATCGTTTCAAACTATTCGCATATTGAAAGTTATATTTGTTTATACAAAACTATTTATATTGTACGCGATTTGTGCGAAAAGAGGAATTATGATTTTCTATATTTATATCATCATCAGCCGATAGACGTCCACTGCTGGACATTGGCCTCTCCCAAAGATCCCCATATCGATCAGTCCTGCGCGGCCTGCATCGCCGGGCACTAGGGGTTGTCGTTTATAGGGGTTCATATAGAGGATTTGGGCCATTTCCCACCACACTGGCCCAATGCGGGTTGTTGGAAGTGGAATATTTATATCAGAATTACTAAATAGCGAAAACCTTTAAATTTTGGCTCGATTTTGGTTTATTTTTGAACCTGTTCTATTTATTTATCTCTTATTATTATGCAACTATAATAAAATATGTCTATTCAGATCAAATATAAGATAAAGACAGAAGTTTGAGCAAACAAGTATAAGTAAGGTATAGGTCCTCGGAAGGACTAAATAAAATATAGAATTCTAGATGAAAATTGATTCATACCAACAAATAAAATCAGATTTTACATTAAATCTGCGGGATCAAGTATTATCTGATGATAAAATATATTAATATGATATTAAACATAGTTTTTTTTTTTATTTTGTTTTTAATAATTAACAATCTACGTTCGTGTTATAAAACAAAGTTTAAATTTTAGTTAATGCTGCGTCAGGGATGCCTTAAAACTTTTCGTTTTAACCCTGTCGCTGTAAGTTATTCGGGATTGACAAGACTTGACGGTCGAATTACCGCCAACTTGGCCATTAGATCGTAAAACACGGTCATAATTCAAGTTTATTGAATTAACTTTGGATCTTTGCACTATCAGCAAGTATTTCATTAAATTTATATTAATTAGGACACTATAGTATTAATTCAAACGTTTTATTCATTACATAAATCACGAAAATTTCCGTTCAACTTTTATCACGTCTTCTCAAACATGATAAGTTAAAATAGTTCTCCAACTTGAACTCTAGACGAAGTTATAAAACTAATGAAAATTGAAATTTAGAGTATTTCAGGCATCAACACATTTCAAGTGGTTCCTAACGGGAAAGTACAAACACAGTTATACTTCTTACATCTGCAAATTGTAGAAGATTCAAAGAATCTTCTGGGAGAATAAATCTTCTAGAATCGGTGAACATAGATCTCATATATTGAGTATACATAAGTAGGTTTACACAATTTTGTCATAATTTTCATAATGTTTACAGGAAAAGTGATATTCATAGTCGCCGATTATACAGTTTTAATTAATAGTTTTTAATAATGAAGTCTAAAGCTTTATTATTATTGATTTAAAAACATTCTCTTTGGGGTGTAAGGTGTTCCGCCCAATGGCTTTTTTTTTCTTTTCTTTTAATTGTTCCCTCTTCGTGTTGTGGATCAGGGCTTTTATTTACTCATTACAATTACCATTAGTTTTATTTATATTCTTATCTCTATTTCCTAATTTTCCATCTTTCATTCTTATCATCTTTCGCTCTCTACTTATCTTGTTTACTTCTCTTCTCTATCGTTCTACATTTCTTTCCTCTGCCATTCTTGCTCTCTGAAGTGAAGACTTTCTCTTGTGTTTATTTCTGGAGGGGAAGGAGAGCCTGAAAAGAATCATCCCCTGTAGCATTTTTTGTTTCCTTCTTCTTCTTTCCTTTTATTTGTTCACATTTTTATTTTTTATCGTCTAATAGCTTACGAAGCCCAAGTTAACCTCACCTGCACGCGATGCAACCTGAACAACAGACGAGGCTCTGATCACCCACCAACTCGCACTAGGTCAGCATGATGAGGCTAATACCGAATTCATCCTCAACGAGAACCCTTGATGGAGTGCTGTACTCAGCCGTGGGCGTTATTGTCTTTATCATACCGATTGTGCATAAATCGTAGGTCGTCGATTTTTTTAAAGTTCTTTTTATGTGACACGCACCAGCTATGTGACTTGTCGTAATGTCGCATACGAAAAATTATACCATAAACATTATCGTATAGTATATGTTATCGGAATATCGTTAAAGATATAAGCCACATAAATCTTACATATGATCGTAAAATTAAAACGTAATGGCATACCGTACGTCAAATATTTACGAGGTTAATAATTATCTTGAACGAGGCCATTGAAGTGCCAATATTTGCCAAAACCCATATTGAAATTTAGCGAACGATATTATATATATATATATATGAAAATGTATATCATTTTTTATTTATATAACGAAGCGATGATACGAGCCAAATGTTCACCTGATGGTAGCTGATACTTCTGCCCGTACCAACGTGGCGATAGTTAGGATGATATACACAGCACAATATTATGCTCGTCTCTATATGACATAAGATGTTATGTGTTGGGCTGATTGCCTCAATTATTTTACTAGCTACAACTACCTTCAAACCTGAGCACGGTAATATTTACACATTACTATTTGGTGGCAGAAATGGGGACGGCGGTGGTAACTACCTAGACGGTATCCAACAAACGGAGACCTATCACCACTAGCGCCACTTTATTACAGGCAGGCGTATTATTTACAATCAGGTGAACGTCTTGCTCGTTTCGTTGCTTATTAGAAAATTCACATTACCCCAGTAATTTCACTGGCTATAACACCTTCATACCGGAACGCAGTAATGTTTGTATACTATTGTTTGGCGACAGAAATTGTAGCTGCGATGTTACCTACCTAGACTGTCTCCGGCAACAGATATCTATCAGATAAAACATTTTTATATCATTAATCTTATTTCTCTTTTTTTTCACCCCAAAATGGGGTTTATTTATTTGCGGCACAAGATCCTAATATATATCTCAAAGCTGCGATGTTTCATATTACGATATGAAATATCCAATTTCTTTTGTTCAATATTGGTGTGTCCTATTTCACTTTACTGGTATATGTGGTAACTTATTTCTAACATAAAATTTGTACTATGGAAAAAGTAATGCATTTCCTATACGTAGCTGTTGTTGTATATATATTTATTTCTTGTGTGCAAAGTTATGAATACATTAGGACATGCAAGTTATGTATCGAGTAATAAATCCTTTTCTGAATCTATATAACCTATCTAACACGCACAGTAGTCAATAGTTTGCAACATCCGATCAACGAAAGGTTCGTGAATATCTCATAAAACGCTCATAAACTTGAGAGGGGCAAAGGTAACAATCGTAAATATCGAAGTGGCCTCCCCGCAAAAGCCTATTTATTCACGATGGGGTGTATAATAACTTTCACTGGTTTACGTCCATGCCTCAAATACAGGAAATTTATGGCCTTTGAAGTCCCGAAGATTACATCTAATTCAGTTTGAAAGGACTCAATTTTGAATTAGAATTAAATTTTACCTTTACCCAAAAAAACTAACTGCCTGTATCAAAAATATTATATTTTTTATACACATAAAGGAGATTTTCGCCTTTGGTAAGGACTAATTGTTATCAAATTTAAATAGAGCTTCCAGGTTCAATATGATGATGCTCTAAGCATCAAAATTTTGCAAAAAGCTCGTCGTACACAAATAGAATGAAATATCAAAAAATATATTCGAAAGGGTGAGAACCACTTCCTTATAATCCCTGTAATTGTCAAAGTTAGGTTAGGTTAGGTTATTTTAAAGTGAAGTGACGATAAACCAGAACGGATGGAGGTACGAAATAGAGTAACCAATAATTATATAAATCTAGATGGATAGACAATACACTAACAAAAAGAAATATGTAAAAAAGTGGTTTAATTATAACTGCGTCCGGGTTTTAGTCGGAACTAGTTTAATAAGGATCAAAACCTCTCCACAATTCCTATCCACGATGGTTAAGCCATATCCAATGATATCCTATATCATTGATTGTATGTGTTTTTATTCTAATTGTTGTCGCACTTGTATATACATAGTCCTTATGTAATACATTGAATATTTTATTAAAGTAATAAGCGAAGAAGTTAAGGATGAGAGTTAAAAGATCGCTCTTTAATTTTATTATAAGTCCTTTCTAATTAAAGCTAACTGGGAGAGTTAAAAACGTAGCGAGGCTACAATTTGATTAAAGAGAAAAGGGTTAATGAACATTCACGAAATTTTACGGGCTTTGTTTTACGCTATCACAAAATAAAAAAAAAAAATTATTGATAGCATCCGCATTCATATTCATTAATTCCGTTTGGGGACAATAAAGTTGTACAAAGGATCAACCCGGCTCAATAATGGGGATGAAACAAATATTTGAAAAGTACGAGAAACAAACCGCACTACCGCAGCGATCACTGTATCATTTCGACCAAAAATCTCAATGACTCATTAACTTGATGACGAATCTCATAAGATGATGACGTCATCGATCAGTCTATAAAATTTATAGTTAATTATATTCAGTAAAATACAATGATAGAGAATGTTTTCATTTTCGTTTCAAGTTTAACCGGTTACCGACATAGTCCAAAAGATTGCTAACCTGAAGTGGCAATGGGCAAGCCACATCGCTCGAAAGACTGACAGCCGATGGGGCACCAAGGTCCTCGAATGGCGAACCCGTACCGGAAGGTGTAGTGTTGGTAGGCCTCCCACCTGGTGGTCCGACGATCTGGTGAAGGTTGCGAGAGGCAGCTGGAAGCGTGCAGCGCAGGATCGATCGATGTGGAGATCTGGCGGAGGTCAATGTCCAGCAGTGGACATCTGTCGGCTGTTAATGATGATGATGATATTTTAACAATCGTAAGTTCATCGGTTGTAAACCACTGTTGCCGAAGGTAGGTAGAAACCAATGCTGCTCGTTTTTTTGCCGATAAATAATAGTGTGCAAACATTACTGTGTTTCAGTAAAGAGTACTGTCATCGTCAGTTGATAGACATCCACCGCTAGATGTAGGCCTTCCTCAAAGATTCCCACAGAGGGTTCATGTAGGAGATTTTGACCATTTCCCACCACGCTAGCCCAGTGGTGGCAGTCAGAGCCTCGTTTATTGATTAGCAGCGCGTTTCATGAGCAGGTGTGGTTTACTTGGATCCCGTGAGTTGTGCGGGAACCCTTGAACCCTTTCATGGGTACTGTCGCTAGTCTAAACAACTGGGGTAAAAAGATATTATATATTTCTTTACCTAACAAAATGTCTGATCAAAAGCTTACGATAGAAGTCTTCTCTCACAGGTATGAATCTGGATTTATGTATTGGTTTTATCTTATTGCTATTTAAATATATCAATAATTTCAAGTAGAATGGGATGTTACTTCTTAATTGTAATTGTCTTGATGTGCAGGTCGTGGTTACCAAGTAGCGACCCACTTCTTCGATCCATCCTTACTGTTGCTTTTTTCCTACGATATATTCGTTCAAACGGATGTCCACTCCACGATTGCATTGCATCATCCTTCCCGTTATCTCTTCGAGTACTTTCTACCTTTCCCTGAACTACTAACAGACGTAGTCTACGAACATATAAGTTAATTAAGCTAAGTAAGCCGTTAAGCATTTTCTACGAGTGTATGCAATAAACTTTGTACAAATTGTAATGTCACGACTAGATCGATAAGACAACGTCTTAAATCATTAATCACTTTACAGGATCCTCGTTTCTTCATTCAGACCCCAAGTTCGACTTCTGGGTGAAAGCCAAAACATGTCTGCCTGTCATGTCTGTTGGCATACGTGTATTTAAGATATCTATAAATTATTTGCGCTGACATTGCTAGGTTCTAATATATAACCGAATCGTTGCAGCTACATCCCTATCCTATCTATTATATATAAAAATTATTGTAAAGAAAACAATTTCATCCCCTTACTCACTTTCTAGCGCAGCGATCCAAAGTGTCTTGCCCTCCGACACAAGAGAGCGTCAGCGTTGTCTGTCTCGAACTGTCACTTGCCAGTCTACTGCTTGAAGCTCGCGCAGGTCGTGCTCTACAGCATCCTTGCAGCAGTATCTGAACCGGCCGATAGGTCGGCGCCCAATTGAGGTACTGAAAAACGCTTTTTTTTAACTCTACAATCGCCTTCCATCCTTTGCAAGTGGCCCATCCAGCGATCTGTGGGCTTTGGCTTCCCTTTGATGTTCGGTTCGCCAACCAGCCTCTCGATTTAGATATTGCGTCGGGATCGCCACCTACTGTCCTCTCTTTAGGTCGGGCCAAAGATCCTACGCATGATTTTCCTCTCGGTAATAAGGAGCCGCTCGATTTCTTTAAGCGTTAGTGTCCAGGTCTCGCAACTACACATTAGGATCGATCTTATCACCGTCCTGTATATACGAATTTTTTTCTTTGTGCTTGTGGAGAGCGGCACTACAACGGAGGGCGTTTTATCCCCTAAAATATATAAATTTCAAGGTTTATTTATAACATAGAAATAATAGCTGTCTGGATAATTCATATTAATGTTCACATAAACCTTATACGCAATAATCAAATTCAAATTTTCTGTTAGTTTGTTCGTTTCAGGTAATCTCCGGAGGCTAAATCAGATTTGTCAAGACTTGCTGTGATACGTAAATATGATTAAGCGTAAGTTGAACTACTTTTGCTTAATGTAAAATATTTATAAAAACCAATAGTTAAAGTTTTGACATCTTACATACGTGAGGTCTGTTTACTTCGCAACCTTCATAAGGAGAAATGCGTATAAAAATTTAAATACAGTCAAACTTTTTTTTTTCACTGGCGGTAGGTCTCTGTTGCTGAAAACGTTCTAGATAGGTACCACCGCAGCGCCTATTTCTGCCGCCAAGCAGTAGTGTGCAAACATTATTGTGTTCCGATTTGAAGGGCGCTGCAGCTAGTGAAATAACTGGAGTTATCAGACCTAACATCTTGGTCTTAGGCGACGAGAATAATGTAGCAGGGTTTATCATTCTACCTAGCGCCACGTTGTTATTGGCAAGTAAATCACTTGTTGTGAGATAAACGTGCCGCTTGCCTCGTCGCTTCGTAGAATAAACACTTGCTTAATCATTATTATCTTATTACTATTAATTAAAGATATTGTCACCATTATACTAACTACTATCTATGTATCTTTTAAGTTATTAAAATACCTATACAAAATGTTTTACGTCGTCGGCCCCTGAATTTTAAACTGTGCTCTGAAATCGATGGATGCGACTCTCCGCACTACAGCCGAACGATTGGTAACAAGGGCAATAAAAAAACCTGCGCCGAATGCATAATCACGTTACCTGTAACACGAGCCGGCTAAAAATCGGAAGCATTCTGCGATACGGAATAGAAATGCGATACACCTGATCGCCGGAAATGGTGCTCTAGATTATAGTAAACGTGTTTTGTATTCTCTATTAGACGTAGTTCAGCAGAAACGGTCTAATTCACAAATAGTCTTAAACTTTTAAAGTTTGTATGATGACACTGTGATGATGTACTCAAAATATAACCATATCACTGTCATAATCATTATCATCAGCCGATAGACGTCAAAGATCCTCACATCAAATGGTCCTGCGATATCCGCATCGACAGGCACCAGGGGCTGTAATTTGTAGGATTTATATAGGGTGATTTGGGCCCTTTCCCAGCATGCTGGCCCAATGCGGCTTGGTAGGAGCCAAAGCCTCGTTTGTTAAACAGGTAGCATCACGTGCAGGTAAAGTTAGCTTAGGATCCGTGAGTTATTGTGCAGGACCCCTTACATCCCACAATCATTGTCATGTGATGGGTGGTTATACATTTATCTGTCTAAATTTATCATATATACTAAAACATTATTTCAGTTATGTGGCTGGATACCCATCGTACGAAAATTGTATTCATTTTATTTCAGATCTTTTTTGCTAGGACCTCTTTGGTATTCACAACTCATTTTTGTCTATATTGTAATGGTTGTGCATTTTCTGCACAATTAAGTAAACGTGAACGCCAAAAAAAGTTTAAAATTTTTCATTGTCTTAAAACGATAACTTTTATCTAGCTCATCACGAATTCTTTAACAAACAGTATTACTGATGTTGTGTTATAATAATATAAAACTAACATATATAAATGAGGGTTATAGTAAAAAATATTGGCTTACCTACTTGTGTATAAAACAACACACAAAGGTTTTATTGAAATTAACTCCTGCAAAAACAATACGATTATTCCCAAGCGTTTAAATTGTGTAGATAAAGTTAGGGTTTATTACAAAAAAAGCATCATCTAAATATCTATTTTATAATCTATTTTAATACAAGTATGTAGTCAGTAATATTATATATTCAATCTCTCTCCGACTACTGTTACACCTAGTCGCACTTAAGTATTCATCAGAACGACCGTTGAAGGCCGTATCGCTTTATATTAATGCATA
Organism: Ornithoptera alexandrae; assembly: GCA_029030555.1. Classification (NCBI taxonomy): domain Eukaryota; kingdom Metazoa; phylum Arthropoda; class Insecta; order Lepidoptera; family Papilionidae; genus Ornithoptera; species Ornithoptera alexandrae. The sequence continues at coordinate 3,483,241 of JARDVY010000011.1, read as the reverse complement.
CCACCTCGTTATATGTACTCTCACTAAAGTATACCGGTCTACGGATCCGTAGACATCTATACGTAGACGTTACTTCTAACAATTCGTAGATATAGCTGTCTACGAATTCGATAAACACTGCAATGCCTTAAAAATTTTATAATAAGCCATCACTTTTCATCTTTGGCTTCTTTGTACTTCACGTCGTATTAAGATAAAATTTTATCTCATAAATTTTGACCTTAATTTCAGTAATAAAAAAAAAAACTAAAACGATCATCTTTATCAACCGATAGATATTCATTACTGGGCATATATAGATCACACTCAAAGACCTCCACACTGATTAGTCCTGCACAGCCCCATCCAGCGGCTAAAAAGATAAACAAAAATATATATATGAAAAGTTTATTTATTGCGCTGAAGATGTACCTCTTCATAAGTCGATAAATATCCACTGCAGAACATGGGGGAGACCCTGATCTCCACATTGATTGTTCCTGTGCTGCCTGCGTACAACTGTTGTCCACGAACTTTACCAGATCGTAAAGTGAAATGGACCACGTGAGGCATCTAGCACGACAATCATCTATACATCTACATATTTACTATAATAGAAGTATACCATTAATAGTAAACTTTTTAGTGATAAAAAATTGATCAAGATCATAGAATAGATCATATGAAATAAACTACGTTTACTTATATTCTTATATGTAATATGAGAGAATAATTTTCCTTTAAAGAGTACCATGTAACCTAAAGGAGCCACTGGATTCAAACAGCGCAAGGCTGTGGTTTGTGGAACACATAACGAGAGACCTATGTCCAGCAGTGGACTTCCATCGATTGATGACGTAATGTAAGGGAAGTTACATTTATTTTTACTGCTCGCAGATCTTTATAGCCCATTTAGTGCAGATATATAGACAAGCGCATTATAAACATGAACGCACTGTCTAGCTAATTACAAATCTTCGTCGGTATCACTCTCGGCAGAGCGGTCGTGGTTACCATTTCCGGTGTTGGCGGCAAGCTTCACAATATAACTTTATGATGACTTTCTTGGGTATTTGTTATGCATTGGTTTTCCTTTGCCTTCTGAATTAAAGCCTTTTAGGGGTTATTTAAATTTCAAGGTCGTTTTAGTCTTTTTCAGCCGGTTGCCGAGCGAGGTGAATGGTTATGCCGCCATTTGATCGGTCGCCAGAGCCTCTTCTGTTGTCTAGCATAGGATAAAATCTTAGTTCCGTTCTCCCCTTACTCCCCTAATTAGATTACTGATAAGTCTTTTTTAATTTTTAGTTTAAGTATTGTAAGTACAACATTCAGAGCTGCTTCTCTTACCAACACAATATCTAATGATGTATCTTTATAATTATTTAAATAAACTACAAGTAAACTCATTAGTTAAAAGTTTAACGATTTCAGTCAAATGGTTGCTATGATATCGCAATTTCGTCACAAACCTTACTTCGTAGTTTCGTAGTAGCGTTTAGTGTTCTGCTCCATCTTATTTCAAGAATACCATTGCCTTTATTATCCAACTGATCTCAAAGAAAAGGAGGTAACTAACGAAGACCTATGATTTAATATTCGCCACTTCTGTTTGTGGTCATAATCAAATGGTCAAGTGATGATCTAGCTAATGCAGCGAACAGTATGTCCTGTTCATGTTTGTAATGATGATGAGTCATATCAACATTGTCTTAATTCCCATTTTCATTAACAGGAAGATTACTCGTTTGATCCTTTGTAAGCAGCTTTTCAAAAGCTAGCTTCGTATGTAAATACAGCAGTTTATAACTTAAAAACGCATTATAAGCAGAGGTCTCATTATAACATTAGGAAGAACCTTTCCAGTTTAAAACAAAGCATTACACTACAAATGTTTTTTTTTTCGTTTCAAATAATAATTAATTTCCTAACTGCTACGAAAATATGAGAAATCAAACATTTGTCTTCCTTTTTCCTTCTTTCATTCCAGTTTTCTCTTTTCCTATTTCATATTCTACATTATACATTCCTGTAGAGGAGTATCGATAGTGATAAGGTTTATTGAACTTACTTAACGATTACCTTAATATTTATCTCGCGCTATAACAGCATTACTATGTTCCAGCTACCAGCATATGAAAACCATATTATTATGAGCTAAGCAATTTCAGCTAGTAAGTCTGATCATCTTCAATATCACTTAACAACATTTAAAATAATTGAATACTAAGGTCTTAGTCTGTCTAATAGAGATTAATGCCACCACAATTGACGCAGCTTTGAAATTGTAATCAATCGCTGAACCTAACCATGTACAGTATTAATTCCTGGATCTAACAATTAGGTAATAAAGCACCAGCAGGAAGCATTATTGTCCGTATTACAAATTAGCTGTTTTATGTAAATGAATAACAATCATAAGTTTTTAAAGAAACCATATTAACATTTTCTTTAGACATCATTCGTCAATGAAATAGAGATCTATCTCTGCCGTTACGAAGTAGGAGGAAACATGTCTAAGTTAATTAAATCTAGACTAAATCAACGGATGCCAATTAATGTACAATTTATACGGTGTAAGAGTTTATTTATTGCAATCGGGAGAACAATTTCGGTTCTGTTTGTTCATAACAAACTCCGTGATTAAATATTGCCTGTTTCACTTGAAGCTTCAAATTAAATTGTAAATTTTCATTAAGGCGCCATTACCTTGTCCGGAATTAAATCAAACAGTACCCATTTGCATTTTAATTTATCACTCGAAGCCTTCAATTCCCATAAATTTTAAAAGGTGAAAAGGTTTTTTTTAAACAGTATTTTCGTCACAAATTTGTTATCTACATAAATATTTATTTTAACTAAATTAAATGAATCAATATGAACAAAGCAACCATGACAACATATATATAGGGTGGCGCAAAAATAACCTTATAAAAAGTACCTTATAACACAGGTAATAAGGTACTTTTTATAAGGTTATTTTTGCGCCACCCTATATAAAGAAGAAATCAAGAAGAATAATGTGAGCCGGAAATTACTTTCTCGGATTTCAATATGTTTAGGGAAAAACCATTTGTTCATCATCAAAGATGTCCACTGCTGGACATAGGCCTTCCCCAACGATTCCATATGATAGAGTAGAGATTCATATGAGAGGATTTGTTGGTGGGAGTCAGATCCTCGTTTGTTGATTAGGTGGGTGTACCACGAGCAGGTGAAATTGGCTTGGATACCGTGGGTTGTCATGCAGGAACCCTTACACCCCATTTGTTGATATCAATAAATTAAGAGTATCACAATAATTAATTAATATTGCTTGTGATAAATTCTCTTATTTTTTTCAGCATAAAAATACTTTTTTGAAATGATCTTCTTAGTGAGTAACAATTCGAGTATTTAAGCGTCTGAACGTCTAAGTTGCTTGTTTCGTAATATATAACTAAAACTAGATTTATTCCCCGGTTACAAATATAATTTAACTTTAGTTCATTACAAAGGATACTATAGCGTATTAGAGATATAAAATGGATTATCCTAGAACCTAAAGCCTAATTTAGCATCCGCGGATTTTATCCCGTACTAATAGTTCACCTATTATTTTACCATAATTTTCTCTATCACAGGAAAAAGAAATAAATCATTCCTTTCTCATACTAAACTCAATATTGAGCTCAACCCACAAGATTTATCCAATATTCCTTAACTTTTCTAATCAGACTTCATCGTTTCTCAAACTAATAAAGGTTTATGAAATACGGTTTCTGATGAGTTCAATCAAACTATCTCATTACAGTGTTCCCTTGTTGTCTTAACTATACGACAGCGATGAGAGATTCTCATATAATCGGTTGCTGACGTGGTTTACCTATAACTTCACAGTATAACATCAACTTTATTCACAGAAACCTATTTCATTAAAACCCTTTGATTTTCTCTCATATTATATTCAACGTGCGATTTCATTGCGAACGTCAGATAAATTTCTATATCTGTCTCTCTAACCCTTGAATTAGATTATCGTTTGTCTGGTGCTATCGACGTTTTATACGTGTTCAAAATAAGCATCGGGTTAGCTCTATTACAAATTTGTTACGTATTGTTGATCTTTTTAAGCTGAAATCTTAAATGAAAACAAACGGAATGGAAATGGAAAAACTGAACGACTATAAAGTTTAAAGATTGAGAGATGTAACTGCCTCAAGAATTACTACACTTCCTTTATGGAAACGGGACGCTTTTTTCTTTCATGAAATATGGTAATCGATTAATATGATTTATGTGCACCGTTTGAGAAACGGGTTAAAATACCCCACAGCCTCTTTATCCCAGTCGTTCTGTAAAAAAGGGATGACTGACAATTTCATAAAAGGACAGCAACTTTTCCTTTATCCTGTACTGCGCTCACAAGACAAACGAGGCGATTATAGCAAATATTTCCAGAGGGGCCCATGTTCATCTGATATCAATAGACAGAAATAATGATAATGATAAATATTCAGTACTTAGTATACTTATTACATTAATAGGAGTAGACATATTAAATCAAATTTTTGTTACATAAGTTTGAGATACGGATATTCATTAAAATATAAACGGCACTACCTAGAATCACAAGCAATAGAAGAGAACTCGGAGGACATCCACAGATGGACAAAGCAGCAATTAGTAATTTAACCCGAATTTGACAAAAGAAGAAAGTGTCAAACTCCACCAAGACCATACTAGTCATAGTTGATCAGCGCAGACGACCGAAATGAAATTGAAGTTTTTGAAATGTGGTGTTGATGGAGAACGCTATGCATGCTGTGGACAATAAAAGGAACCAACAAATCCAAGGCGCAAATCTCGAGCAACTTAAAATTACTATCAGATAGACCAACACATGCTAGCAATGAGTGTTAAATCACTTTGGATAAGCTGATTATAATAAGAAAGATCGAAAGCAAAAGATCAGGGATCGATCACCTACGCGTTGTTACGACCAGATATAAGCAATATTAAGCACCAACATTGTAAATGTCCTGAGACGTGCTGAACATAGAGCAGTGAGGAGGTAGCTGGTTGATACGCCATTGAAACCATTTCAAGACAAGCACGACATTCAGTCATGGAGATCGCGTAAGAGAAGAGAAACGAAACTACTAAATAAAGTGGTAAAACAAGATGATTTATTATACTTTAAAATGAATATGTATATAATAATATTGTATTTCATCATAATTATAATGTTAACATCAAATTATACATTACTGAATAAACTCACATCAATTAATTAAACAAAGATAGCGTCTAATTATTTACAGCGGAACGAGCTCATCTCGTTTTCTTATAATTTTATCGTTTCTTTTGTTTGCTTTCTCGAAAATATTATATCAGCATTTTATACTTCGTAGACTCCAGTTGAAGCTGTTTTTGAACTTTATAAACTCCAGTTGAAAGTTTTTTTTTTTAACTTCATCGACTTCAGTTGAAATTCTTTTGTATACTTCGCAGACTCCAGTTGAAGCTCTTTTTTTAAGTTCATAGAGTCCCGTTGAAGCTCGAAGCTCCCAATAGGTAACTATGTCCAAAACTCGTACGGGAATGTACATATATACGAGACGGGGTCAAAAGGAAGTAAAAGTCCTTTTTTACAAAGCGTTCGCACACAAAGCGGAAGTGGCAGTAGCTGCATTCGGCATGCAGACTTTAAATTGTTTATACACCTTACTTATTCTCTCAGCGACTTCTATTTATTTTTTTGACTCAAGAAACATCTCAGGGGAAATAAATTGGAGGATGATAGTGAGGTGACCGCTGCTGTCGAATCGTTTCAGGAGTCACAGTATCAAAATTTTCTTCGAGGGCATTTTAAGCATAGACTTAAGACACATAAAGGGTAACGACTTGTAAAAACACTATGTCAAAAAGAAATTATATTTTTCTACATAACTTCCACATAACATATCATTACTTATTGATAATTCCGCGTATGAATGCTCATGACGTTTCCTTGAGCTGCAAATAACTTTATGGTAACTTTATGGCAACTTATCAACTACGTTAGACTTTTATTTACTAAAGTTAGATTTGATTAGAGAGCAACGAAGCCATAAATATAAATTAGTATTGAAAGAACTCAACAGATTTAGTCTAGTCAGCCATTCTGTTATCTCCTGTTAAAAGTACTGCGTACCACAACTTGATTTTAAGTTTTTATATAATTAAGTTTTCGATGGTTGAAAATATTCGTATAAAATTTAAGATGTTATGTACCTTGAAACTGTGACCGATATGAGGTGGGCATATTAACTAGTCAATAATAAGGTAAGCGTATCACAAGTCCCGTTTGTCCTGTAGGTATGTTGTTTAAAAAATGTTTAACTTCTCGTCCCCAAAAGCGAACAGGATCTGGGAATGCGCATGTACTCACAAAAACCTTCATAGTTACGAGATTATATTGCGGCTTGCGATTGGATTTACCGCGCTACTGAACTCTGTACATTATCAGTTGGACGCCAGTCCGCACTGTCCGCTGTTGATAGCTCGTGAAATGAAATTGTTCTACGTATTTCAGTTGAAAAACTAGCAATGAACTGTTTAAAAGTACAAGCTTCGATTGATATACATAAAAATACAGTTTTGCTATTATAAATTGTCATATCGTAAGCAAATTTTAGATTTGCATCAGTTATTTAATAAACTGATCCTTTATCTTGTGAGTGTAAGAGTGCACAACAGCTCACGGTACCCTAGCCAATCTCACCTGCTCGTGGTGCATCTTGCCAATCAACAAATAAGGCTGGTGGGAAATAGCCCAAATTCCCCCATGTGAATACTTATAATCAACGGCCCGTTATTCCCACCGGAGGCCATGCTGACTGTAAGCACGTGAAAAGCCACTGGATGCGGGCACCACAAGTCCGATCCATGTTGAGATCTTAAGAGGTGACTTATGTCGACCAGTGGACATCTAGCAGTGGATGATGAATGGGCTTAATTTGTTTTTTAATTAAAAAAAAAGGAAAACAGTCTGATTGAAGTAATGAATAATACATACTTTTAAAAAGTATAAAATACATATGTGTTTGTATGTATGGTTGTATTGTGTCTAGGAATATGACAATTGAATTCAGAGGACGTAGAGTTCCGGCGATTGTGTTAGGCGGGAAATTATTTTGATTGAAACAAAGTTCAGACGGAGTAATAAACTCTTATTAGTTACTCCCTAAACAGAAATTTTACAATAGCTACCGAGTTTAAACTGAAACTTTCACTTCCAATTAAATATCAGAATCCAATTTAGTATACCTCAGCGTAGTTATAAAGTTAACAGGATAGAGACTGTTGCGCTTTGGGTGAAACATGAGCGACCATCACTCCAACTTTATCTTATTATATCTATCCATTAAATTTGCCGTCATACTACATTTTAACTATACAGCAAATTTTAATTATAGTAAGTCTTTGGTCAAGGGTGAAATCTTCAAAAGATACTCTCTTTCTGGGGAGAAAGACAGAATCCTACGCGCTTTGCAAGAAACTTACCGGTATGTCTCTGCACTGCGCCTAAGCAGAGTCACTATGTGCCATAATCCTCCACAGCACTATCTTTTTGCTACGACAAGGGCGACATCGGCTCAGGCAGGGCTTACCTTGGCCCCACAAGGCAGAATTCTGGAGTTCTGATCGAACTGTCGTCCTGAACGCACGTCTGCGCAGTGCTTCGCGCTCGTATGTTCAGTACAGTGACAATAGTGATTTGTATAAGGGTTGCTGCAGGTGTTTTATGACCATAGATTCCCGGAATCGTGCTTTATTGTTAGGTACCTATTTTGTCTGCGGGTGTCTAACATAATCACACCGCTACATAATCGGTGCCATAAAATTTGTTCAGCTTACGAATGATAAGTAATGGTACGAAAGATAAGTAGGGTAAGATAGATAAGAAAGGATGGTAGGAGAGTATGTGGAAAGATAAATAAATAAATAGAAGATGATAAGTGATTGATGTAAATAGGCCCTGACCCACCATACGCAGGGGTTAATGCTTAAAAAAAAATAAAAAAAAAAACAAAAAAAATTTGTTCAGCTTTTGTTTAATAGATATTAAAATTAGACTATCACTGTGTTAACCTGATTGATTGGTGATCTTCAAAGTGTTACTGCCATTAGACTAAATAGCTACAACTGAAAATAAAAGAGAAACAGTTGCAAGTCTTATGTCTTACTGTAATTTTCATCTAAAATTGTACTTTCAACCTTCTGATAACTTATGAAATAATTGATAAATAAATAATAATAATAAAAACCTCAATAGCTACTTTTACATGTTTGAATTACATAAGCAATTGCATATTTATTAAAATTTCTTAATTCTCACAAATTTTCGCATTGTATCAAATAAATACATTTTCAGGAAATTTCAATTATTTCAGAAAACTTACACATATTACCTTTACGTCATCGATCATAGTTAGATATAGATTTCTGACTTATACATTTATTGTAAATTTCCGAACTATAGAAGAAACAAACAAAAATAGGTACGTGTGGCTTTTGACCCTAACATTTATAATAAGGACTCTAGGAATTTTATTGAACAGGTTCTTTTAGGATATTTATCGACTTTGACGTTCCTATGGCTACTATTCGTACACCAACAAAAAAGGGGAACTGCGATGACGGTTCCGAAAAATCTTCGGAGGTAGCACTAGTTCTCGAGGCCGCTTCAACGAGTAACGTTGTTCGGCTCTATGTCGGGAATTGGAATCTGGTAGAGTTGAACCAATTATGAACACGCCGAAACAAACAGCACAATCGGGTACAACGAAACCTCCGCATTTATCAACAAATAATGACAGATTTCCCCTGGAACCCAAAGAAACGGTCCTTTTCTTTGGAATATTCTTTTAAACCCGCTACGTGAAGAACTCACCGCAAGAGGGGACTATTGTCAAGCTTTTACGGATGACGTCACACTTATTTTCGGCGGAGACACTGCACACGAAATAGAGCACGTGCTAATGCTACCCCCGACGATGTTCGACAGTGGGGCGTCCAAAACAAGTTGAGGTTCGCACCGCCAATACCTGTGCAATGGTGATTACGAAAAAACTCAAGTACGACACCCCACGGCTGAGCATGGCAGGGACCTGCATTAGTATGTCCAGGAAAGTCAGGATTTTGGGGCTAACTGTTGATGATCGCCTAACGTTTAATAGCCAAGTGGTGAATCAGTGCTTAAAGGCATCGGGATTGTATAGGCAAATCGCTCGGGTAGCCAAGATCTCCTGGGGTCTTGACTCTGAAATCATCCGATCCATCTACATAGCTGCGGTAGTGCCAATTGTATACACAGCTACAGCATGGACACCAACAGGCATGAAACTAAGAATTCAGAGGCATCTCAACACCGTACAAAGAGCGATTTGCGATGAAACTCAGCAGTTTCTCAACATTCTGCACTGTTGTTGTCGGGGATACAGCCTCTGGATGTTAGAATTCAGGAGGTATACGACTCGTACGAGACTAGGAGAGGGGTATCCCAGACATTTCTAAGCTATAGGGGAGTAGAGCGGGTTGTCGGATTTGCAGAGACTCCTCACTCCGCTTCGCAAATGAATCAGTCTACTGGAGGAAGGAAGCCAGATCATGATCAATGCCCGGGGCCACATGTTAAACGTTTGCTTCGAGATGCTGCAGTTGCGAAATGGAGCTCCCGATATAACGAGGGCAGCACCGCGTTCATCACTAAGTTATTTTTCCCGAACGCAGCAGAGGCATATCATTTAACAAGGAAGGTCCGGCCAACTGGACAGTTAACCTAGATATTTACTGGCCACGGCGGATTCTCCCGATACTTGAACCGCTTCAAGTGTCGGGAGACCCCGTCGTGCAAATGTGATGACGCCGTGCAGGAGACGGGTCCCCATTTGCTGACGGAGTGTCCTATACATAGATGCCTAAGCTGTGACTTTGAGCAGGAAACAGGCTTAAGAATAGATACAGCCAGTCAACCCGAGATGATAAAAATAAAGTAGTTAGAAGTAAGGTCATAAATTGTTGTATAAAAATTTGTAAAATAGTATACAATAGAAATAAGTACAAATAAATATTACTTTATCCATATCTACACAATAATATTGTGTATTTCTGTGTGTATTAGATAGTCAGCATAAGTATATATAATGTAAAAAAAATTATAATTAGAAAAAATTTATATAAATCTGTAGTGAATATTTTGTAAATAATAGGATGAGGTAAAATCCAGAATAATAATATCAAAGAAAATTAGAAATAAAAAAAAGGAGAAATCTAATGGATTTATGTTACAGGTCGTCCAGGTATCACCGCAGCTCTTATTTCTGCTGTCAGACAGTAATATGAAAACATTCTGTACTCCGGTTGGAAGGGCGATGTAACCAGAGAAATTACTTAGGTATGACGACTTAATATCTTAAGTTTCAAAGCGTCGAGCATAACATGGTGCATTGTACCACTTTATTATGAGCAGGCGTATCAGTTATGAACAAGTAAACATCTTGACCATCTCATGGTTTAATCAAAAAAAAAAATTATACTAAGTGTTTACAACAATGAAACACTTGAAATAGAATTAAGGTTTTATATTTCATTTAACAAAGTTACAATGTTATAACGAAGTTAAACAGTTTTTTACGTGGGGGAAAATTTTATGTATTTACGTGTTAACCCTTCGCGAATTAGTCACTAAGCTATTTAACTTACGCTTAAACTGCCGACATTATGTTTTCTTGTTAAATTACCTTAAATATAATTTATATCGGCTTAATAGATCTTTTTTCTAGTTTATTATTACATTTACCCTTTTTATGTATTACTTTGTTGTTCTTTAGTATATTTATATGTTTACATTTCAGACGTCGAATTTTCTTAGAGACATTTTACTGGGAGGAAGGGAAAGCTGTGGTGTTCAGGAAAGTAAAAGGATAAAAAATAAATATACACACAATACGTATAGACTCTGATTTATATATATAATATTTTAAGAAGAGTTAACAACCCTAGTAAGTTTAAAAAAAATGTATATAATCTATAAATATCCATAGATTCATTGACTCATCACGAGACCTCCGAAACTATTAGAAGTAAACACTGAAAATTTGGTAGAGATATTGCTTCTGCCATTTAGAGATCAGCTAACAATGGATTAATATCTCAAAGGGAGAAGCGAGGGTGTTACGACCAGTAAAGCGGACAGGGAACAGCAGGTATATTATGTAATTTTTTGAATCGCTCCTGTTAAAAGGATAATAACAACAGACATGGTAACAGAAAAGAGAATTAGATGAAACAGTTTACATATACCCCTACCTCCTTTTTAACATGATGATATTGAATCAAAATTTTGACCTCTGGGATAAGCAAAATTAATGGATATCTATAACTGTGACTTTCCTATTGGAAAGAAAAATCCTTTTGTTAAAGAATAATATTTTCCATTGTAACTATGAAACTAATTACATGACTCATCTTCTAAATACAAAAAAAAAACAAGGTTTAGATTCATTTTCAGACTAACACAGATTAAAACACTTCTTAATGAGTCTAAAAAATTTCAATCCAATTTCATTAAGTTAGGTTTTCTAATTTAACTATTTATTTATAAACTAGCTGTTCCCCACCCTCACTGCGTAACATCCCCGCAGCGCCTTTCGGAGACGGAATTTTTTTAAATCCGTTCTTAGCTAACCTCCAAAAGCTGAATCAATATATCTACCAGATTTTAAATGTTTACGTCTAAAGTTCTGGAGAACTCATGATGAGCCAATGAAACTCTGGATATCTCCTACATCTAAATGAAAAGTTTCTAATTTTTAAGACTAACTTAAAGAATTTTAGGATATCTTAGTTTATTCGGTGGTTGCAACTCTGGAGTATGACTTTCATATAAAAACATCTGCGATGTTCTCTCTTCGATACCACAGAAGATTTCAATTTCCGGTAAGTGGTCGCGTCAGTAAAACTTTACACTACTCCCTTTCAGTAAGCCGCACATCACTGTACTCGGTAATTTATTTCACGAATGCCCGCTAGTCACCTTCGGCGCGGGGGTGGCGATCGAGAAATGCAATTATTTTTCAAATGCGATGAACAGACACCCCATTGAAATGAAATTTTCATGTTATATTTAAATTGTGAAGACGACATATACATAATTTTACAAATGGCCCTTTTGTTTACAGTATTATGGAAATAAGAACCAGAAAGAAGACAAAATATTTACTCATTTTTATTTAACAAAAGATTTTTTTGTTTACGAAGGGCGGAACTTGAAGCCAGGAACGGGAACGCTAAAGCTACCCGATACATCTATCGCTTGTCAATCTTTTCTCCACCCTCTTTGTCCTCTATGCCCACCTCTACTTCTCTGTCCCTCCCCGCTCTCTTACCTTCCCTCTGTCCCTGTCTCTCTCTATGACTTGCTATCTCGCTTCCATTATTTTACTTTCTCTCTCGGCCTCTCTATCTTTCACTCAATTCATTACTTAACAAAATGTTCTAATTCAAGCAAACAATAAGAGGAACAAGACTTAAGCGTGAATGATACGCTAGCCCATACCAATATAATGATCTTAAGTTAATTTCAACATCATATTGCTCTCGTCGCTTTGATAACTTAGATGATCAATCTTGCTATCATAAAAGTTCCAGCCTCTCAAATCCGAACAAAGTAATAGTTATACACTACTACTTAACAATAGAAACAAATCACGCGTAGATAGATATCTGTCCTTTCTTCACCAAGCGATTAGCTCGCGGATGCTAGATCCACGAGCTCGGAGTCCGATGAAGTTGCTATGGTTGTCAAATTAACTAGCGGCGCACACTTCATCATAAAAAAAACCTCTAAGCGACGAGATGAACAGTAGTACTCTTGCCTTGATGATTGCCATAACAATATGATGATAGGATGTTGTATACTGCAGCACATTGTGATCATCGCCTCCAGCCATTTTAGCTACAACACATATCAAACTGGAACATAACATTTGCATACTACTATCTGGCGGCGGAAGTAGTTTCTGTGATGGTACCTATCCAAACACTCACCGTCTATCACCAAACTAGTAATTTTCCTAAATAGTACAACCTTTTAAATATGTGAAACATTTTTCTAAATAATCTCACAAAATTTAACCTCGTCGTGTTAAAATGCATTTTCATTACTATGCATACTAATGCAATTACGTACAGACAGAAATTTAATTTAAACGTTTACACTCATTTGAAATTTTTGTGCGGAGATAAATTTAAAACTATCGCACCTTCAAAATTACGCAGAAAGAAAGAGAAGAAAAAAGAGAGAGTAGTAGAACAATAATGAAGAACTATCCTCCGGTGAGCATCATAAGTAATCGCTTGAGGCGTACGGCATCGGACTGGTGGTCTCGAAATATAAGATGTTAGGCTGAACATCGACAGGTCTTCATTACCTCTGTAATTTCATTAGCTACAGTACTTTAAACCAGAACACTGTAATGTTAATGTTTATAATGATGATGATGACAACAACAACAATAACAACGATATTGGTGAAGATATGATGATTTACCAAGATAAGTCTGCTTATAAGATTAATTTATAATATCTAAACTCTGTACTGGTAGTAGATCTGTGTTGCTGGAGGCCGTCTAAATGGATACCACGGCAGTGTCTATTTCTGCCACCATACAGTACTGTCTTCCGGTTTGAATGGCGTTGTCGCTAGTGTAATTATTGGTGTAACGAGACTCATTATGTTCCTAACAGATACGATTCCAAAAAAAAAAAAATTACTACGTCTAGGTAGGTACCACCGCAGCATCTATTTCTGCAGACAAACAGTACTGTGTTTTGTTTGGAAGGAGTTGTAGCAAGTGAAATTACTGGGGTAACGAAACTCAACATCCTGTGTCTAAGGGGACGAGCATAATGTGGTGCGTTGTATAACATCCTAACTGGCGACCGCCAGCTGAACGTCCTGCTCGTCTCATCGCTTCGTAGTATAAAAAAAAAACGAGAATCATATCACAAATACTGTTTATCATACATATTGTTATTTTCAGTAGGATTTAGGGCAAAGCGTAGCTTCCACTTAGGATTTATCCGTATACTACTCGAATGAATAATTCAATATAGATTCGATGTTCGTGACGTTAACGTTAAACAAATTGCATTAATGCACAGATTAATAAATCCCTTCATTTTTTAATACATAGAATAATAAAAGCAAAAAGAATGTTAACCGATCATTGAAGAAGAATAGGGAGGAAAGAAGAAGAGGAACACTGGGTAGAAGTGGAAAAAGAAATTAATTCCAAATCCGTGCAATTAATCTTTCGACAGAAAGACAGAAAGGATTGTACCACGCTGATCACCAATCTTCACCAGTTGGAGAGGCACTTTAAGAGGAAGAAGAACCTTTTGTCAGTCATTTAATTAAATCACTTGTAGCCATTTGAACAACTTATCTACGAATAAACTTAGTTACTTAATGATGCTTTATCAACAGCCAGTTTACGTCCCCACTGTTGGGACACAGGCCTATCCTCAATGTTAAGGCATGGGGCCAATGTCATCACGCGGGCCCAATGCAGATTGGTAACTTCACACACACCTTAGAATAAATTCTAATCCGCGTGCAGGTTTCCTCGCGATGTTTTCCTTCACCGTTTGTATTTCGCTGTTGTTATTAAAGTTCACAAATGTACATAACTTAATTATTAAAGTTATCCGTACATGCCGAGATTTGAACACGCGGCCTTCGGAATGAAGGCTGCGAGTTCAAACCATTAGGCCAGCGAGCTACTTAATGTTGCTTGATAACTGTTAATGTGAGTGGGTGAGTGAGCGAGTGAGTGAGTGAGTGCGTGAGAGAATGAATGAACGTGTAAGCCAGTGAACGAGTGAACGAATGTATGAAATAGTTAAAAGCAATCCGTTTACATCCATGTTTAAGAAAACAAATGTATTGTAGAACAATGCCCGCCTTTTGTTTTTTATTATGAGAACAACACTGCAGCTAACTACTAAGAAAGTTTACATTCAATAAATTTTTTTATTGAGTTTTCGGAACGCAAAGCAGGAAGCAAACAGCTAGTATATGTATATACTATATATATAATTATACAGATAAAATATCTATGCATATTTTATCATATAATTCGTACTTTACTTATATTTAAGTGTTCACAAAACGAACACAGAATTATTTGAAATATACATAGCCTACGTTCGCACAGAACGCGGAGTCTTGAAAGAGACTGTACGATGGCACATTTTATTTGATGCGTATAAATACCTGGCGAAATATTAGCGCAAAAGAAATATTCTCATGAGATTCTCTCCTTAATATATACGGTAGCTATCTCGACACCCTTTGAAGATATTGCCGTAGGTTAAACGCAGATTACACGCAGAAAACACACAACGTTGAATACCAAGCAAAGCGATGCGTCTCATTTATTTCGTTTCGTTGAAAATCATATTGATAATAAACGTAAGGGTGTTTTGTTTGTTGATATCTAACTTTTAAACCGCCATTAACTATAATGGGGTGTCATTATCTGCCGATAGACGTCCACTTATAGACATAGCCCTCCCCCAATGATCTCCACATCGATCGGTCTACATCGGCTACCCGCGACTTTACGGTCATGGCTTCCGTTACCGCCGGGCATTAGAGGCCGTCGTTTGTAGGGGTTTGTATGAAGGGATTTAGGCTATTTACCACCACGCTGGCTGAGTGCGGGTTAATGGGAGCCAGAGCGTTTGTTGATTAGAAGGATGCAACACGCAGCAGTTGAGGTTGGCTTTGGTCCCCTGAGTATTTGTAATTCTTTTACGAAGAAGCGTTAAAACGAATAGGTTTATTTTTTATTCAACGAAGTGACAGGACGAGTCAGCAGATGTTTAGATGATGGTAAAGGATGGAGACGTCTTGATACTAAAGATGTTAAATCCTGTTGCAACGAGTTAGCAGCTTGACGAAGAGACAAGACTAGCGAGATGTGCAACTAATGGTAAGTGATACACGTGCCCATAACAACTCAGCGCAGATAAGATGTTGAATCTCGTTACCCCGGTTACACAAGCTACAACCAAATTGAAACATAATAATATTTACACACTACTGGTTGGCGGCGGAAATCGAAGCTACGGTGGTACCTAACTCGACGGTCCGAATGTGGAACCTCATGCCAGGGGTGAGCGTTCCATAAAGCTAAAAAAGAACTGCATACCATAGTTCCCAAAACCTACCTAAATAATAATCTATCAAGTTATTCAAAAAGGTACAAAACTATGTTATGTACCTTACACTTGCCCATAATAATTTTATTTAAGATGTTTACACAACACAAATAACAGCACTGACATGTAATTAATAATGTACAGAGTTTAATAGAAAGAAGGAAATAGGTTGCAGAATGCAGAATCATAGAGAAAAGACGTGTGAAAGAAGAGCGGAGTATGAAAGATAAGATGGAAGCAAGATGAGAATGAGTCGGGAATAAGTAAATAAAAATGTGATGGTAAATGTAAAGCTACTTAAGGTCCTAACTCCCCCCCCCCCACACACACAAGAGAATACTTAATTAAAATAAAAAAACATATTTAATCCAATTAAACGTAGCCTATTATGTAAAAGAATTAGTGTTAATGTATATCCAAGTCAATATATAACGGAAGCAGTAACAAACTGTCCAGTAGTCAATGCCAGACGTAGTATGCTGGGAGCGTTACGTCGTATTGTAAAGGATGAACAGTAGCGCACGTGATTTCAAGTGTGTACGTGACAGAGATACAAATCAATTCTGTTCGACATCAAACACGCCGCGCAGACCAGCACAATGCATATTCGGCGCAATCAGTGTTAACCGTCAATTAAATTGATAGATGACGTTCATAAATTGAAATCGATTACAGATGATTACAGCATCAGTTTTCTTGTTTAATGCCAGTTAGCTTAAGTATTCCAAATGGTTACCTAAATTTACTGGTAGTAGATTTCTAGGTAACCCCAACGTTTAACATCTTATGTATCCGGCTACGAGCGCAATGTGGTGCAGTGTCCTAACTAGCTCCGCGTTGTTAAGAGCAGGTGTATAACTTACCATCAGGTGAACGTCCCGCTCATCTCATCGCTTAATAGCATAAAATCAAAACAAAAAATTAATATTTGAAATGTCAACGTACAGTGTTTTCTAACACTATTATTATAGACAACTCATCATCACTTCGTGTGGGAGAAGAGAACATCTCAACCTTCGACATACCTAAAACCAAATAATGAGAAAATAGCTACAGTTCCAATCGTGATCATTACCATGTTACTACTGAACATTGAAGGTTCAGCAGGAGACATTTAAAAAAAAACTCACCATCAGTCATACGGTTTACTTACATCGTCACTTTTTATAGAAACGTATTTAAAATATTTCCTACTGATATATTCCACATATGCATCATATTGAATGAATTTTAAATGTTTTTTTAATGTGAAAATACATCAGGGTTGCACTTTACAATGTAAAGCTTCAAAGGGGTAGGAAAAATCTACGTCATTTTAAATATCGTATGTAAAAATACACGCGACTAGCGAGCGGAGGACTGTCGAGATGAGAACAAATATGTTATAGAAATAATTCAGAAGTGAAAAAGCAAACGGTGAATAGATTAAAAACATATTCATATATTTCTACCGGAAATTACATTAAAGTTTCACACATTTTTAATGACCTTTTATAAAAAAAAACTCAAACAAAACACCGTATGTTTATAACATAAAAGCATTAACAATACGTTTGCATGAATGGTACAAAATAGTTGTATAGATCACTTTTTTCTCAGGACGTTCACTTGATGGTAAGTGATACACCTACCAATAAAAATGTGACGCTGGTTAGGATGGACACAGCACCACATTACTATCGTCGCCGCCATAAGATGTTAAACCTCGTTACCCGAGTAATTTCACTAGCTACAATCACCTACCACCTGAAACGCAGTAATGTTAGCTCACTACTATTAGACTACATAATAAGGCACTGCGGTGATACCTACCACTTAAATCGCCTCCAGCAACAGAAACCTACCACCAGTTACAGATACAAATTTTAAGCTACCGTGGTAGGTGGTAGATCTCTGTTACCGGAGACCGTCTAGGTAGGTACCACCGCAGCGCTTAATTCTGCCGCCAATCAGTATTGTGCAAACATTACTGTAATCCGGTTTGAAATGCTCTTTGCCTAGTGTAATTACTGGGGTAACGAGATTCAACATGTTATGTCCCTATGCGAAGAGCGCACTGTGGTGCAGTGCAACTCGTCGCTTAATGGAATTTAAAAAAAAATTTCGAGGTATTTTGATTGTCTAAAAAATACACAAAAAATACACCCTAGTTGCAGTTGGGGTATTCATTAAAAGTTTTCATATTACAAACAAGATTCGTTAGAAGCTTTGTTGTTACTGATTAACAACAACGTATTGCTGTTGCGAACAACAATAGAGGGTATAAACTAAAAGTAAATTAAAACTTTCCAACTATATTTATATGCTGGGACTGTGTCCTGTATGTGATAATGATTCGCAATTAAGTTATATACATGTAACACAAAAAAAATCACTGGTCGTAAACTTACGCGGTACCATCAAAGTTGGTGCAAACATTACTGTGTTACGATTAGAAGGGTTGGTTAGTGAAATTGACGGGGTAACGAGATTTAATATAAACACCTTAAAGCGACGAGCACAGCTGCAGTGTATAACATCCTAACATCCTTTACCATCAGACGCACGCCTCATCTCTTCGATGAGTAAATATATATAGTGTCGATATAAAAT
This sequence comes from Ornithoptera alexandrae, assembly GCA_029030555.1. Classification (NCBI taxonomy): domain Eukaryota; kingdom Metazoa; phylum Arthropoda; class Insecta; order Lepidoptera; family Papilionidae; genus Ornithoptera; species Ornithoptera alexandrae. The sequence continues at coordinate 3,464,419 of JARDVY010000011.1, read as the reverse complement.
GCGTGCGCGTGGTGTAAGGGGTCCCGCACAACAACTCACGGGGTCTAAGCCAACCTCACCTGCTCGTGGTGCACCCTGCTAATCAACAAACGAGGCTCTGGCTCCCACCAACCCCCATTGGGCTATCATGGTGAGAAATAGCCCTAAACTCTCAATATGAACCTCTATGTACGATAGCCCCTAGTGCCCAGCGGTACCGGAGGCCATGCTGACTTTATGAGGAGATATTTGGGCGAAGCCTATGTCCAGCAGTGGACATCTATCGGCTGGAGATGATAATGATATGAACTGCATGGTTTTTGGTAGTTGTGCAAATTTTCCGTCGACTATGAGCTCGTTTGTAACTTATATATCACGAACTATATTATGATATACTTAAAGTTACTTATTTCGGTACATAAAAAAAGTTAACAATTCATATATGACAATCAATCGTCCGTCTGTCTAAAATTCATTTGATTTATATTCATCACCAGCCGATAGAATTCCAATGCAGGACATTGATCTTCCCCAAAGATCTCCGTGGGTCGGGGTCCACTTGAGGTGATACGGGCCATTCACCACCCACGTTGACCCAATGCGGGTTGGTGGGAGCCAGAGCCTTGTTTGTTGATTAGCAGGGTGCACCACGAGCAGGTGAGATTGGCTTGGAACCCGTGAGTTGTTGTGCGGGAACCCTTACACCCCTTCGCTTATAATATATATAACTAAATAAGGTAGGATGAATTGTTTTTAGTTACTCTAAAGTTTAGAACTAAATGAAATGTCTTTTCTATGTTTTTATTACTATAAAAAAAAATATACTAGAGTAGGCGACGAGACGAATAAGACCTTGACCTGGTGGTAAGTGATACGCTTGCCCATAACAACGTGGCGCCAGTGAAAATGATGTACACTACACCATGTTGTTCGTCGCCTTGACACATAAGATCTTCAGTCTTATCTCAATAATTTCACTTGCTACAGCACCTTTCAATCCGGAACACAGTAATGTTTGCACACTACTGTTTGGCGGCAGAAATAGGCGCTGCGGTGGTATCCACCTAGATGGTCTCCGGCGACTACCACCAGTAATATTATAACGATGAACAGCGACACTCTTAAATACATATGCACTGGTGGTAGTTACCTGAGGGAGTACATGGTAAATACTACCCCAACTCATATATCTGCCGTCCAACAATAGTTTGCAATTACTGTTCTGGTTTGAAGGACGCTGTTGCTAATAAAATCACTGGAGTAACGAGATTTAACATCACACCAAAGCAACGAGCACAGGCGCAGTATATATCATCCTAACTTACATCACGTTGTTATGGATAGGCGTATCTCTTAGCACCAGGTGAATATCACACTCGTATCATCGCTTCGGCGAATAGAAAAAAATTTTACTTACTACAAGGGTGTTGTTTGTCTGAATAATAGTCTAGATAAAATTTTCATTTAATATTACCGTCACCAGCCATCCATTTCCTGTTCTTAAACAAAGTAAATCCAATCGGACACGTTGTTTACATACATCGGATTAAGTTGAATTTAAGTTACACGTATCGGATGTAAGTAATTACACGTGCACATGTCGGGTCACGTCTTCAACAAATGGATGCCTGAGCCATCACGTGACGCTGTTGCCATTGTGAGGGGTGGAATTAAACTGCTCATATATCGATGGCTTACACCCCTATCATAGAGTCGGCGGAAATGATTCGCATCATCGCATAACAGCTGAACACTTACATAACCGTGAACAACTCACTGAGCAGCATCAAGAGGTCTTCCTTTAGACTTACACATATATATAACACAATTTTGTTTAGTTTAAGTATAACTTTGTTAATGTTATAACAAATCGGTAATTTTTTTTTCTACTAAGCAACGAGATGAACGTGACATTCACCTGATGGTAAATAATAAAGTGGCGCTAGTGGTGATAAGTCTCTGTTTGCTGAAGACCATCTAGACAGGTACCACTGCAGTCTCTATTTCTGCCACCAAATAGTTATGTGTAAATATTTCCGTACTCTGGTTTGAAGGGCGTTGTAGCTAGTAAAATGATTGAGGTGACGATCTCAACATATAACATCCTATGTCAAATGTCGTCGAGAACAATGTGGTGGTGTGTATATCACCCTAAGTAGCACTACATTGTTAAGGGCATATGTATATCACTTACCCTTGCTCAAATTTATATCTCGCATATATCGTTGCTTCATGAAATAACATAAATAAGTAAGCCTTTCCAATAGCCTCTCCAAATTCTGAGGTCCATCACCCAGGTTTAAGTGTGCATAAATCTCTATATAAACTTCCTTCTAGAAGACATCTTTTCTAAGATTTCTGCTGTGATAGCCAAATAAAAATGCGAACTGTAAAAAAAACACGGAAGTGAAATAATAAAAAAAACTAAGTTTCTTTCCGCTTTGTACTCCCACAACCCCTTTACGGGTAACACTTCGTAAAATTTCTTTTCAGACCTACATTAAACTCTCCGACTCCGTAAAAGGAATACAGGTACCAATATTCAAGTCTAGGCCTTATGGTTCTAGAGATATCGTGATGAATCTCTGCATAAATAAATCACCCTTGTATGTATATACAGATTACTTCCTGATGAAAAAAAGCTTGTTTCCGTTTTAATTTTTTAATCAGAAATGTCGTGGATGAAACAAAGCGTCGGGTCGCAATATCGCGAGCTTTTTCATGCGAATTGAAAAATCCCGCGGTGTTTTCAGTTTCATTACCTAAATTTAGTACGGCCATGTCGTTTCACGCGCTGTGTGTAAAGTACGTTTCGACAAAGTTCAACTACAGTACCGACACACGCCGACGTTTTTTTTTTTTAATGCTACGAAGCGATGAGACAAACGAAACGTTCACCTGATGATGATCCGCCCGAATACAACAATGTGTCGCTAGATAGGATATTATACACTGCACCATATTGCCCTCGTCGCCTTGAGACATAAGATGTTGAAGCTCGTTGCCGCTGTAATTTCACTAGCCACAGCGCACTTCAATCCGGAATACAGTAAAGTTTGCACACTACTGCTGGATGACAAAAATAGGCGCTGCGGTGGTACCTACCTAGACGGTCTATGGCAACAAAGACCTACCTACCACCATTTACTATGAAATGAGAAAAACTGATGAAACATTTTGTTTTATATATACTGAAAACTACCCGTTTTATCCCGCTCCTTCCTGACACTAATGTTCAGGTCATATTTTTTTTTTATTTCATTATTTATCTATTTATAACTAATTTTCACTGTAGACATTTATTCTTACATTGTTTTTAATTGCCCTAACTCAATCCTAGATTACTAATTTTGCTTTTCATGTTTATTTGTTGCCTACACTTATTATTATTTTTATTTTTTATACTACGAAGCGACGCGACGAGTGGGACGTTCACCTGATGGTAAATGATACGCTCATAACAACGTTACTCTGGTTAAGAGTATTATCTTTGTACTATAATCTTTTTCCTGGCAAATACTTCAAACTCCCTTATTGAATACGCAAATCTTGTTTGCCTCATCAACTACACGTTGGATTATATTCCAGCTATATATATATATATATATATATATATATATATACCCTGCGGGCTGTTGATGATGATGATGAACGGACCGCTCCTTACTTTACAGAATTTATAAGAAAGAAATTATTATTATTTATTTAGTAAATACTTTCGTTTACACTGCAGTCTCTTTTATTAATTCGATAAAGTAACGAGCGGACATTCATAATCATTGTCGTGAATAAACCACGGCGTTCACCTTATGATATTTTCCACCCCATAATGACCATAGTTACAATAATATAACACTGTAACACATTGTACTCAACTAAAAGTACTCATGTAATTTAAATATCTTTCAAGATCATTATCAACGTCCTTTGAAGATAATCGAGACGGAATCTCCGGAAATATCTGTTTCTGGAGAGAGCGTTTGGATGGTCTATTATAGAGATAGCTCAATATGAATCCGTAATAATAGACTCTATGATGTATAAAAGAAACTGCCTTAAGTCATATCCTGAAGTACAGGGTAAGTTATCTATAAGGTTTCATACCATCATCAGCCTTCAGCGGTACTATTTTCCTACTAGTAGTACTACTACTTTTCCTCTCAGTAGAGACTGGAACTATTATCCGTGAAGATGTTGGCGCAAATATGATAAAAGATAACATGGATATCAATAATATCTTATTCAGTTTCTAAAAAGGATATTAATTATAATCCAACCATATTAGAAATATCGTTATATAAAGTATTGCCGATTTCCACTTGTATCATAATAATCCTCTCATTTTACACATTGTTTATTTGTATTTAGTGCTATGTCTAATGAGTTTCACTGTTTACTTTGAAAACATACCGACGGCCACACACCGGAAGCGCCCACTAACATGGACGTGTTTAAACAGGCCACCAAACGATCCCGTTTACTCGACTGTTGTACAAATAGTATTTAACGTAATGGCTGACATTAAACCATAATAATACATTGTTATTTTAAAGCCTATGTTATTTATGGATGTAGACCTAGCTCTGAGGCGTAAACCTTTTTAAACAACAATGACCTCTGTATAACATGCAATTTTCCAGTTCAATTCCGGAATCTCACATTGATGAAGATTGAGTCGAACCGCTGGAGTAGCTACTCTTTTATTGTTCATCATCAGCCGACAGACGATAGATTAGATCTAAAGAAACTCCAAACAAATCATTATTATATAATATTTTGAGTAACTTTTATCGTATTATTCATTATTATTATCAGCGGGCAGACGTCCACTGCTGGACATAGGCCTCCCCCAAAGATCCCTGCATCCATTGGTTCTGCGCTGCCCGCATCGCCGGATAACAGAAGCTGTAGTTTGTAGAGGTTCATATGGGGAGATTTAGGCCATTCCCCATCACGCTGGCCCAATGCGAATTGGTTGGAGCCAGAGCCTACCCTGCTAAACAACAGTTCTAACAACCCTCCAACCCGAACTGGGCCAGCGATATGAGGCTAAGGCCCAATTCCCTCTCGATAGGGATACTTGATAAGTCCTATGCCCAGAAGTGGGCGTTATCCGGCTGATAAGATACTTACTCCTCTGTCGCAACTAGATAAAGTAATTCTTGACCTCCGACCCAAATATATATATTCATATCTTCATCTACTTCCACTAACCCTCCTTACTTAATAGAGGTGAAGTAAAAGACTGGAGTAAACACATAGACGGTGAAAATAAAAAACTTCTATTTGTGCCCATTAAATTTAGTTTAACAAAATTTGAGGATCATCATCAGCCGATAGAAGTCCACTCCTGGACCTAGGCCTCCCCCAACGATTCCCACACCGACTAGGGATTCATGTGGGGGGACCCTGGCCATTTCCCACCACGCTGGGCCAATGCAGGTTGGTGGGAGCCAAAGCCTCGTTTGTTGATTAGCAATGAGTACCACGACCAGATGAGATTGGCTTAGATCCCGTGAGATGTTGTGTATGAACCCTTACATCCTTTTACCAGGAAACACAATATTACATAGGTATAAAGAGATAACATAAATATATGCTATGTTAGAGAATTGCCATTGGAAAGGGTTAATATTTATGAGCGAGAGTGTTTAATGTCGTCATATTTATCGGTTATTATCGGCGTTGGTACTGGAAACGGAAAACCGCAGCCGTGGCGAATTAATGGCCGGTCAATTTCGAAACTTAAGTGAGAAATGTTGCAAATTTTGCAACGAATTGGAAATTTGCATTTTCGTTGATTAACAGGAAACACGTGAAACTATTAACTTTATCGTAACACTCGAATGTAATAAATACTTACAAAAGCTCTTCGTCTAACCTACGTAATGTATACAGCGAAGATGTAGAAGCAGTTTCTACGCGCTTCTATATAACAGCAATGAATTCTTCTTCTTCTTATTCGTCGGTATCACTCTTGACAGAGTGGTAGTGATCATCGCTTTAAGTATTGGTTGCAAGCTTAACAAGACATCCCCATTCCTCTCTGATGATCGCTATTCATATAGCGGTAACGATGATGAGTCATTTTCTGCCGCCTTTATCTGGTCAGTCCATCTCATAGACGTTTTTCCTCGTGGCCTGGTACCCTCAACCTTTCCCTAGACCACAAGTCGCTCAATGGCTCCCTCCTCGGCGGCATACGTGACCAAAACGAAAACGCTAAATAAAAACGGAAATGCATTAGCCTTCCTTATTTTAAAAAATTCTAAAGAATATTGTAATGGAGTATGGAACCTGTTAGCGAGAGGAAGCAGTGAATTAGGCGACATCTAAATTTTATTATCGTTTTCTTCTACTTTATTTCTCTCGTTTAAATGGTCAAATGTACCAACAAAACGGGTACTAATCAAGGATTTGAGAAACCAAGTCAAGAAACCAGAGGAGTTTGAAAAGATCTGTCACTTATCTGATCAGTTTCAGAGTCCAGGAACTTACGGATTAATGGACAGGTTTTATACGGTGATATATTTGTAACGCGATAGGTCTAAAATTTTCAGGCTATCCAGGAGTTACTTTGGTATTGTTCCTTTACTAGTGATCACCAAAGGTATTATGTAAACTTTGTTCAGATTCCAGATAGTAATATTCTTCTTATGATTCCAAGGATTACCTAATTTCGTCTGTTCTGGATAATGTATTATGAACAGTGATATCAATTAAGTAAGCAGTTTTTGTTGGTTGGTCTACTAAGGTTATATCCGGTTTTATCATCATCATAGTTGTGAAAGATATTTTTAACAGGTATCTCTCATATTGAATCCTATCAAAACGTATCAATGATATAACTGTTTTCCCCACAATGATCAATCATCAAATCTCAATCGGTGGACGTTTGTATCCGTAATTAGTGCTTAAAATCAAATAGTATTGTAAATCTAGCACTTACTGAAGGTTAATAAATAATTAAACGTTTCTTTATACATTCGAGAAACTCTTTTTGAAAATTGTGAGAATCGTTTGAAGTATTTTACATTTACGACGCTTATCTAAATTGAATTCCTTTCACTTTGTAAACAGTTTACGGGACAATCCTCTTTCTAGCGTTTACTTTTGTTACTTTTTAAGCTTACTAAGTATCTAACTTATCTCTATAGTGCAGTGGAAGCGCTGGCTTTGTAACATCGATATGGTTCGATTCCGAAGCTGCACATTATTATACGATACTTACTAGGATTGTCTTGATCTAGCCAACACTAGTCACTATGTCACGAAGGCGGAAATGTAATATGTACTTACTTTACCAAACTACTACTTTTAAATGTTAAATATACAAAACATTAACAATACAATGTATTGAGCAAGTAGTAAGTGTGGTAAGTAGTAATACTTTGTACGAAAGCATATAGAACGAAATTAACAATAAAAGTTTAAAAAACCATTAAACTCTTTCACATGTTAAAGTATAACTGTAATATTTTTACAGGAGTGAAAATAAAATCTGAGGAACATTATTGCGAAGATCTACCTAAAGCGGGAAAGTACTTATCCTGCCTGGATTTTCTTGCTGAATCTACACTTCAAGGTATTGATGAATGTTCTACTCTAACTTCTATGTCCTGTTCAAAACATACGAACTTGAATTCAATAACTGATGCCCAAAATATAATATATTAGAAATGTATATATAAAAAAACTTTTAATATACATTAAAAACTTTTAAAAGACGCATAAAGCTTGCCTAATCGGATGAAGTTGAAACAGGGAAAGGAATTTCCGCCTAATTGTATGAGCTTTGCTTTAAGCCTCCATAATTTTACACGGGGTACATCGTTGCTACGGAACCAGCCAACGTAATTGCTTGTTTATAAATAAGGATCCTTTTTTTTAATTTGAAGGAGCAGAATGGAAATACAAGTGTTTTTACAAAAGTAAAGGTCAAACTTTTTCGGTTGTTAACGTATAACTTTTTACTTATTTTTTTGTCTATCCGCTGTGAAATTTATTGCGCTCATACTACTTCCGTTTACAGATTTTCTATAATCATTTGATGTATACAGCACTTGAAATAAGTAACGATTACACTATTAGATAAAACTTTAAATTCTATAGTAAATGCGATATTTTAAGCTAACAACAACGCTACATAATCAAAGAATTTTTTGATTATATGATAGTTCCTGTGTACTACCGATCCGCCAAACACATTTATGTTACAATTTTCTATTCCAAAGAATTTACTATGAAATAAATCATTTAAAAAAATATATTATATTATTGGATATTTCTTATGAAATAGTATTCATTCACAACGTTAATACCTTAGTAGAAGTGAATAGACGGTTCACCTATATAAGAATGAAGATACTTAAATTTCAAATTTCAAGAGTCTTGAAAATTTCCACGTCATACTTAAATTAGAATATTAATCTGCTCACCTGATGCCAGAGAACTAAACTAGCTCGTTAACCCGTTTTCCAGAATCAAAGTTGCTAATTCGGTCATTCTTATCATTCCCAAATGAAAATATCATTTCAAAACATTGCTTATGAAAATCGCAGTAAATTGTAAATCTGCATTAGTATTCTGGAGCAGATGCTGCATCACATCTGTTGCAGACTCAACTCGTAGCAAAGTTATCTACGTGACCATAGTATATTATAGAATTAAATTCTTTTAAACTGAACTAAACTATAATCATCTAAAATTCATCCCAATAGTTATCTTCTATTTCATCGACAATAATATAGAAATTATCAAAGTTTTCAATAAAATAACAGGGTTTATTTCAATAAAATATAAGTAGTGAAATTACTTAAGTAACAATTAAAAAATTACTTAAGTAAAATATATCTTAAAGCAACAACCTTAATTTGGTTCAGTGAATATTACACTAACTAACTCTACTCTTATCATCAGAACGTCGTGCTTGTCTATTCCTTCTCCTTTTCCTTTCTTATGTCCGCACGTTACTTTTTAATGAGTGTCGTGATTGTAACCTTTTCTTTATGAAGGACATACCTCGAAATCAGCGCCATAAAATTAAAAAAAAATCACACTAAAAATGAGAAACTAGGATACATTTATTTTATTATAAATTAACGCTATCTAAATGATTCCTTTGTTGTTGGATAGAGTATAGATAGAATAGTCACGGTAAAAAAAAAAACATAGTTTCATTCTTTCGAACAGGAAGAAGGAAAAAACAATTGATTTTGTATCAATTGGTAAATATTTTATATAAACTGTTTTTTACCACATATTCGATTTTCTGTAGTCAATACATTATCGATTTTAAAGTCACTAAAGATAACCATTTTTTTCTTCTATAGTAAAGATTTTAACATTAAAGTAATAATCATAAAAAAGATTCCGCTACAATGTAGACTTTACCACAATAAAAACTGTTATTATACCATAATATTGCTGTAATGATTTTTTCTTATATCTCTCGTTCTTGTCACATACAATTTTTATTGGTTTAAGAAACCTAATAGCACACATTGTATGGATTTGAGAGAATGAAGTAAAAGCATTTTTTTTTGTTATTAAATACAACAAGTATCATAGGTATCAGTTTTAACTGAAAATTCCATTCTTCTAAAAAGACTAGACGTAAAGTAATTCGATTGCTGGTAAAAGATACAGCTTTTCAGAAGTGAAACAATGAATGATCTTTGATTAACACGAGATAATCCTTGTCAACTTAAGATGTTAAGTCTCTAGCATTAATTATTTTAAAAAAAGATATTTATCGAGAAAACTGAATAATCGACTGGCTGTGCATAGAGGCGTGTTGATCCCCACACTGATGTATGGCTGTGAATGTTGGGTATGGCAGAAGAAATATGATAGTAGGATTAATGCTGTGGAGATGAAAAGCTTGAGGGGTATAACTGGAGTGAAGCTGATGGATAAAGTGAGGAACAGTGTGATATAGGGAACGGAGCGGCATGGTTGAAAATGTAGCGACTAAGATAGAGAAAGAGATGCTTAGATGGCTCGGCCATGTTGAGAGAATGGATGAAAGAAGATTAACGAAAGAGGTATACAAGGTGAGAATGATTGGACAAATCGGTGCAGGCCGACCTAGGCGGACATATTCCTATCAAATTGAAGACGTCCTAAAGAAAGGCCGGGTCAAGAGTATTCGCAACCGACGAGCGTGCATGAAGACGCTCATGAAAGTGGAGGAAGCGGGAGAGGTGTGCCAGGATCGTAGCAAGTGGAGAGAGGTGATCTCTGCCTACCCCATTGGGAACAATGCGTGATATATATGTATGTATGTAAACCGAGTAAACTTAGTGTAAGCTCCAGTATTGCGATTTTAAAACCTTATTGCTCCATCGGATGTCACCCTTTCCTGGAATTCACCCTATTCGTTGCCACTTAAGTCTAATAAACTTTTATGTTATGTTACTTTAGGCCATTTACGGATTTTCTAATTTTAGATTAGATCTAAAGAAACTCCAAACATATCATTCTTATATAATACTTTTATCGTATTATTCATCATCGTTGTCATCATTATCAGCCGATAGACATCCACTGCTGGACATAGGCCTGCCCCAAAAATTTCCACATCGGTCGATCTTGCGCTGCCCGGATCCAGCTTCTTCCTGCAACCTTTACAAGATCGTCGGACTACCAGAATTATTCATCAGTCAAAGTCAATTTCTTAATTAATCATTTCTTTTCTAATTAACTTTAATAAACATTTTTATTTCGTATTATTTGTGAGGTTACTATGGTAACGGTTACTACAGTAAGTCATTTACAATTACAGCTGCTCTCAAGGAGTATTTCAGACTAATCGTTTATTACGGCCAGCGAAGCGGTAGTTACGGGAACAGCTAGTAAATTACTAAATAAATCTAGATTTAAATTGTAACAATGATTTTATATTATAAAACATTTATTACCATCGTATTGAAAGTTCAAATACAATTTTCAGGTTTCTTTTAATAAAACTCGGGCCAGCGGAGCGCAGTGTGTGTAATACGAGAATCTGTTCAAATACTCCGCGCTTCAATATCGCGATCTGCTCGCATGAAAGCCTTAAAAATCGTACATACGTTATAGAACGGAAATCTTGTTTATTGTTAATACATATGTAACCTTTTGCCATCACATATCTTATATATTTTATCAAATATAATTAAAATTATAACTACTGGAACTAAACACAATAAAGATGAGCCCAGTTTACTTTAATCTGTTTTGCTCAACTTAAGAGTTAGAAAAACCTTTTCTTTCCATTGATGAGATTTTTTTTATATTATATAATATTTACTTTGGAAGTCAAAAAACAACATTTTCTCTAATAGGTTTGTTATAAATGTCATCATTATCATCAGCCGATAGACGTTCACAGCTGGACATAAGCATTCCCAAAGTTACCCACAACGATCGAGTAGGAATTCATATGGGGGAATATGGGTCATTTCCCACCATGCTAGCTCAATGCGGGTTGGTGGGAGTCAGACCCTCGTTTGTTGATAAGCAGGGTCCACCACGAGCAGGTGAGATTGGCTTGGGTCCCGTGAGATGTTGTGCACATTATAAAAACAGAGATCGTTTCGTTGATATACGTCAATTCCCATTGATGTTAACTTCAATAAAAACAACAAATATTTATAGAGATGTTCATAAAAGTAGATTTTTTAATCTAAATGCATGAGATTTGTACGGAAAGCTACAAATTGTTGAACATATTTTATAAATTCCATTTAGTCGGTACCCTACGTAATTCGTTTAGGATTTATCGCGTAAAAGAGTCCCGAGGGTGAGATATCTCTCGTTCAATATTATTTTAGTTTAAAATAATGTCCGATGTTTGATATAAACATCTAATAAACTTCATTATTATTTTCTTTCTCTTTCTTTAAGCCACTTTATATTTAAGGTTAGAGAGGGAATGAAATTTTGCTTAATGGCAATGGTTACGCCGGTTCTTTAACTATGCAAAATTTAACCCAGTTTTCATTACTTTACAGTTATTTTATTTGTAACAAATAAATAAATTTTCTCTTCGAATAATTGTTGAATTATAACAACCTAATGATATCATGTCCACCAAGTTTGATAGTCTATAAACAAAAAGTACTCATTAAACTTCGGAACACGTAAGTCTTTTATTGCCCGCAATCGCTGAACAATTTCAACGTCTAAATCGTGAAATTATTCTTTCTGTTTGTTGTGATAGTATTTTTAATGAAATTAGGATAGGTTTTTTTTTTATTTATTCAACAAAGTGACCTTACGAGGGAGACCTTCAAACAATGTTAAGCGAAACCCCTGCTAATAACAACGTGGTGCTAGTTTAGATGGTATACACAACACTGGCTATAGAGACCTGCCACCAGTTCATAAATTACTTTTGGACCTATGATATTCACCTCATAGAATGTTAAAGAACCACCTTTATTATTATTAAGACAATTTATTAAATACTAGGTCTTCTCCGTTCGCTTTGCTGGCCTTAATACAGAGTAAGAATGAAATTTGTCTGAAATATACCCGCTGATGGCAACTCGCTAACCCCCGAACCCCTTCCCTTTATTAACTTCCAATAAATCAAATCAAAAGGTTGTATACCTTATGGGATTATTTATTTCTTTAATATCTTTTTTTTTTGACACTTGTAATTATGTAATAAAAGGTAGACTCAATGCCTAGGTGCATTCTCCACGGGTCAATCTGGGAAGTGGGGAATGCTGTGATAGATAAGGAGAAACTCTTTCATTTTTAAAAAACATAAAACTACTTAAACACACACAAAATGTTTGTATATAAATTAACAGATATAGAATACATATATATATTTAGAGAAAGACATACATAAATGTATAACTATTAAGACACCTTAGCATAGATTAAATTTGTAAGACAATTCATAATCTTCATGTCTTTGGAAGCTGTACTTTAATTTAAATTTATTTTGTCTCTATCAGCGTGACAATTCTTAGGTTCAGATTCCAATGGAGCTATACCATTTCAGCTTTGTTTTCTTTTATTCAACAAAGCGATGAGACGAGCGGGACATTCACCTGGTGGTAAGCGAGACGCCTGCCCATAACAAAGTGGCGCTAGTTAAGATGTTATACACGGCACCACATTACACTCTTCGTCTTGAGACATAAGATCCCTTAAGCCTTGAGACATAAAAGCCTTATTACATCAGTAATTACACCAACTACCTAGTGCCTAGTGCCCTTCAATCCGAAACACAGTAATGTTTGCACAGTACTGTTTGGCGGCAGATATAAGAGCTCCGGTGGTATCCACATAGATGGTCTCCCGCAACAGAGACTATTAAAGTAAATTTAATAATAACTGTACCCTTAATAAAATATTTCGTTTTTTTTCTTTATATAAAAAAAAAATTCTGCACTAGTTTAGTAGAACAAAAATAAAGCAAACCATTTCTACGGATGCAGATATAACTTTTGCCGATGGCAAAGTGCCAGCTTCATATAAGTTGGGATACTATCAGTAATACCTATTCCGAAGGAACCTTCAAGTGATATACATATTTTTTTAAATTTAATGAATGTACAACCCTCTTAATGTTCCCACCACTGGGATTTTGAGCTTTTTATGATAATAAGAGACAAGGATTTTTATGCACTTCGTTGGCCAAGTGAGTGTTAGCGGATGTGGTAGGTGTGGATTTCCTCATAATCTTTTTAGAAGCTCAAGGTTACACTGGTAGTAGCTGTTGCTGGAGACGATCTCAATAGGTTACCGCGCTCCGGTTTAAAGAGCGCTGTAGCTACTAAAATTACTGGGGTAACAAAACTCAACAACTAATGTCACAACAAATATCAATCCCATTGTACGCTTTAAATTATTCATTTTTTCACAATTTCAACCGATGTATGTCCACTGCTGGTCATAGATCTCTTGTAATAGGTCCCACAAAGAATGATCTTGTGCTGTTTAAGTCCAGTGGCTCTTATAAATTTCTATTACTGAAAAGGTACAAGTTAAAATTTCATCACGTTGCCCAGGTACTAGTGAACGAGTGTCGCATGTCCTCAAAAGCTGTTCCTCACTGTGTTTTTCTTCACCCAAAGCTTAATCTTAAAGAGGAATGAAATCACATCAAAAATCGTCGCACTTACTAAGCCCAGACTGCTTTGTTTTTTTTTTGTTTAAAAATTTTAGATTATAGTCTTCCTATAACAATCTTTATTCTATACCCATTTTATAACTACACGGTATAATTTTTAGCAGACAGTAAATAAATTATAAAATATAAAAAGCTCTGTTCAGGTGCTCACAGTAAGTACAGATAATAAATAAACAGGGGCGGTCCCCTGCAGAACCCTTGCAGATAAATTTATTCCAAACCTCTCACAATTACCTCCAAAGCTTACTAGACTCAGCTCACTTACATAATAGCCCTTGTACCTCTAACATTTTAAATGACCCTCATATTTCAGGCCGCGAATATTTAAAAAGCATGAAAAATTCACCAGGATATTTACTAGTCAGGTGCTAAACTAAGTTGAAGGTAAATATAAAAATGAAGTCTAATTTAAATTTTTACAAGTAACTAAATTATTCGTATTAAAACATATAGTGATATTTTAGTGTTTAAGGGACCCAAGCCAACCTCACCTGCTCGTGATGGACCGTCCTAATCAACAAACGAGGCTGTGGCTCCCACCAACCCGAATTGAGCAATGACTTAAATTCCCCCGTATGAACACCTACAAACAACAGCCCCTAGGGCTCGGCAGTACCGGAGGTCATACTGGCCGTAAGACCGCAAGAAGCCGCTGGATGCAGCCAGCGTAAGACCGATCGATATGGAGATTTTTGAGAGAGGCCTAAGTCCAACAGTGGACGTCTACCGGCTGATGATGAAATCGAACAGATTTAACTGAATAATAAACTTGGTTTTTAATATAATATTTGAGTTAAGAGCCTGAAGAAAAATCTATGAAAATATTTATCATGAAAAAGATTTAGGAGACAAAATGATAACAATAATCCTTCTTGAGGATGCTGTGCAAAACTTCAGGTCAGAGGAATGTCAATTGCTATCAAACTCTGAATTTTGTTTCACATCATTGTAAACTATTAAATAGTATTTATATATTAGGTCCTTACAAACGAAATTGGCGTTTTGTACGGAAGGAGTACAAAGTAAATTTTTTTATGTAAAATATGTTTAAGTAACCAAAGTATACACCGTTGTTATCTATGCACTTTTGCCATTGATCCCTTTACTAAAAAAACCATGGGGGGCGAGAATCAATAAACTTTTTGGAGGCGGTTTGAACTGCCGCATCGGAGTTTAATTTTTTTCCTTGTAAAAAGTTGTCTAAATTTCGGAAAAAATGGTAATCTGTTGGGGCATGGTCCGGGGAGTACGGTGGATGTCACAAACGTTCCAATTGTAGCTCATCTAACTTAGTGGTGGTTCGTTGTGCAGTGGGTGTTGGTGGTCTTGCGTTGTCGTGAAGCAGCAGTGGCCTAGAGCGATTGACCAATCTCAGTTGTCTAGCAGCTACTTCTTCCTTCATGGTTTGCAGTTGCTGACAATAGATATCTGCCGTAATCGTTTGGCCAGATTTTAGAAAGCTGTAGTGAACGACACCGGCTCTAGTCCACCAAACACTCACAAGTAACTTTTTCTGAGTCAATTTTTGTTTAGGACAGGATTTGGCTGAGTCTCCAGGGTTCAGCCATTGCGACGACCGCTTCCGACTATCGAACAGTATCCACTTTTCATCACAAGTAATGATTCGATTTAAAATCCCTTCATTATTGTGTCGGTTGAGCAAAGTAACACAGCAGCAGCAGTCGACGCGTGTTTGCAAGTTCGATTCACTCAATTCATGAGGTACCCATCGTTCAATTTTTTTTACTTTCCCGATTTGCTTCAAGTGGATTAATACAGTTTTGTCCCTTACCCCACTTACCCTGAAGCCTGCAGCTATCTCTGAGGTGCTTTGTAATGGAACCGCTTTCACAATAGCCTTTAATTCTTCATTTTCCACTTTGGTCTCCGGCCGCCCATGGGGTTGGTTCTGAAGGTCGAAATTTCCAGAACGAAAACGTTGAAACGAAAAACGTACCGTGCTTTCTTTTGCGACACCAGCGCCGTACACATCACTAATCCCTCGAGCTGTTTCTGCAGCACTGGTGCCACGGTAGAACTCGTACTCGTAAATATACCGATATTTCACGTTTTCCATTGTGCAGTAATAAGCGACGCTAAAGAAAAAAAATAATGAGGAAACAACAAATGAATGACTGTTTTCAAAACTCAAATGTACCAGCTAAATGAATTTATAAATTTGTATTTGTAATTCCTAACCAAAGAGGAGATATTTCAGATCAAAGTGGTCAGTACGACAAAACGCTAATTTCATATGTAAGGACTTAATATTATGTAGATATAAATACCATTTAATGGTGGTAAGTCTCTGTTGCCGGAGACCGTCTCGGTAGGTACCACCGGCACACTAGTGTGTAAACATTACTGTATTCCGGTTTGAAAGGTGTTTTAATTAGTGTAATTACTAAGGTAATATGATTCAACATCATATGTCATAGGCGACGAGCGCAATGCGGTGCAGTATATAACATCCTAACTAGCGCCACGATGTTATGGGCGGGCGTATCACTTACCGTCAGGTGAATGTCTCACTCATCACATCGCTTCTTTAAATAAAAAAAATCCATTGCCTAAATTTTACATAATATTTTGTGAAAATGATGCTAAAGATGTAAAGTGTGCAAACGTTGAATATTCTGACTCCTATACGAATATTATCGTTTGTAATCGGGTCATTAACCCCTGTCTTAAGGTTAATGACCCGATTTCAGAGCCACATAAATGGTGGCGCTTGAAATTCGTAACGTCAGCTCCTTTTATTGTAAAACTACCGTCATAACTGTATTGTTATGTTCCCGCTGTCAACGTACGCCGGTCAGGTTATTCCGGCACGATCACGCTTAACGATTTTCGGCCCCTATTGTTGATAAGAAAGAAAAGAAATTTATTGGCTAAGCATAGAGAATAACAAATTCTGTTACGTGCATTAGACGGTCTCAACAGAAAACTGTTATTTAGTTTTATTACGACCCTCTAGACCTTTACGATTGACATCAATATTTATGTCCATATTTTATTGCACCACATGGGAGGAAAGTAGTAAAAACCTGAACCGGCCATAGATGTACTACTTGAAAAATTTATAAACATATTGTTAAATTATAAAATTCCGCCCAACACCTTACAAAACCCAAGTCAATACACCCACCCTCACTGGGTCAACGTCGTCGGCTAAAACCCAATTCCCCTCAATACGGGAAGTCGCTGGATACGGACAACGAAGGACTGACCTGTATGGAGATCCTTGAGTGAGGCCTAAGCTCAGCAGTGGGCGTTATCTGGTTGATAAAAAGATAAGAAGATAGAAAAAAAAAGTAAACTACGATAGAGTAAAAAAATACGCAAAGGTCTCTCTCTATAGTATAATACTAATTTTTAGGTCCGCAAAAGAGAATACTTAGTAAAACTTTTCCCTATTGCTTCCATTGTTTTTTTTTTACCCTAAGCAACAATAACAAGGTTATTATTTTATACTAGTTAGGTCCTGTTATCTA
The DNA here is from genome assembly GCA_029030555.1 of Ornithoptera alexandrae. NCBI lineage: Eukaryota > Metazoa > Arthropoda > Insecta > Lepidoptera > Papilionidae > Ornithoptera > Ornithoptera alexandrae. The sequence continues at coordinate 3,446,812 of JARDVY010000011.1, read as the reverse complement.
GAATCTTTATATCACCTATGTCTGCTGTCAGATAATTTACAGTGCATCTTCCACGTCCTGGGAAGAATGTCCATAAATTCCCTAATTTATCGTCTTTTAAAATTAAGTGTTTAACACCTAACTTTTAGTAATATAGACTTCAAATTGTGTACCTATACAGTGTCTATAGTTTGCGCCAAAAAGTATAAGATATCTTTCTATAAAGTATATACCTTTAACAAAAAAAAATTAAAAGGTACCAAATTGTAAAACACTATATGAGATTTTTAAACCTATATCATTGGTAATAAAAAAAAATTAAGGTTTAGAAAGAAAATATTGTACAATATTAATTAAAATTTAAAAGTATCATCATTAGATGTATTAGACACTAGGCAAAGGCCTAGACTCTAATCTATACTTACTAAAACATCATAATTAGAAGTGTAAACCAATCCTTTCATTAAATATATATATGTATGTATATATATGTGTGTGCGTTTGTATTTTTAAAATATTTTATTACTGATGTAATATTTAATACATAATTTTTCACTTAAGCTCTTATTCAATAACTTAACAATTAAAGCGTTCATCAGAATGGACTTCAGTCTAAGCGTCTTGAGCATATTTTAAATGCAAATGAAGATTCCTTGATAATATTTCATTGCGGTAAAATGTCAATGGGATGGTGATAAATTAAATTCCTCAAATATCCCTCACCGCTTTAAAAAAAAAAAATTGCCTGAACATCCTTTTGAATACGTTTTTCACAAAGAAAACTTTTCGTATGTTCCAATGCTTTTTTTGGAAAGAATAATACGACATCGCACAACTCTTACATAGCTTATTACTTTGTATATTATGATCTTAGATTGATACAACGAGATTTATTATCATCATCGTCAGCCGATAGACGTCCACAGCTGGACATAGGCTTCCACCGTCATCAATCCGTCCTGGGTCCAGGATGAAGAAATATGTATATACAGCCACGTTTTAACTTGTTCACACATTTACAATCTCTGAATTCAAAGCAGTTTAAAGATATTAATATATATAATATATACACTTATTGTTTGTATCATCAGAAAAATTATAATTTATTAAATTTTAATAATAATAATTAAATCATTTATAATTAACGGTAAGGATTTACACGAATATAAACCGATAGCCTTTTCGTTGGTACAAGCGCAAAAGCTCTCATTGAATCTAATGATATCCTTAGAATATACCACGAATGATGAGGGATTAATAATCAAGGGAGAAGGAGGTTTTTTAACTGATAATAGTTCTTCAAAAAAATCTGATAAACACTTCTTGGGAACCGACACTATTCTTATAATTCCTCTGTAATGTCTCGACAAGCTACTATTAATGATAAAACATAAAGATATATACCAAGCTTTAAAATATATATATATATATTATTAAAACTTCAGTAGGTTATATAATCAGCCCCGTAGTCTCGGGCTAAAAAGAATAGGACTAAGGTAAGCCCTGCCTGTAGTAGAAGGCGACGAAAAGAGTCTAATGGTTTCGCGGGCTTTGATGGTGGGGCCCTTATCGATCAACAAGCGAACCTGCGAGGGCTAGCTTATAGCTCAGCGATGGTGCCTTGGAGGGTTTAGTCAGTTAGTTTATTCAGAGACGTGCTAACATAAAGCGTAGAGTGGCACCCATCCCAGGACCTCCACGAATGCACTGATTCAGACCATCGACGGGGTTTTAGTGAGCAAGAATCTCACATAACGCTTACTTCCCCCCAGAAGCATCTTTCGGAGATTTTCCCTCCGAAACCAAAAAAAAAAGAAAAAGGTAGGTTGTATAATATTTCTTAAATTTATTGTTAACTACAGTTATAATTTATTTATTTAATTTCGAGGGAACAAAGTCCCGGACAGTTTGTAACATTTTATGTTTCAATGTATTCATGAGATAACGGAATCGAGTTCGTCGGAAATGTTCCGCTGAATTTCAGAAAGGTTTCCGACACAGCTCCCGACATACGATGAATTAATTGTCCGACGATCTACATTATAAATGTAGTTTACTTTTTACTAAAAAAAAATTAAGACCAAATTAAAGTTTAACTGTGTGGTTATCAATTTGTGATCACTGTCCGATCTAAGCAGAGCTCACTATATCTTGATTAAGTTATTACTACCGAAAGATGATGACTATCATTTACGTAATAACTAACACTTCAATTGTGGTTTTAGTTAATTCTTATTGAAATAATAATTCAGAAATACCCAACTTCGCCTTTCTAACTCAGTTATGTAATATCATCATCATCAGCCGATGGATGTCCACTGCTGGACATAGGCCTCTCACAAAGATAGACGCATCGATCGCTCCCGCGTTTATTGCATCCACTGGTTTCCCGCAATTCTCACCAGATCATCAGTCCACCTTGTAGGAGGCCTCCCAACCCTACGCCTACAGGTACGCGAGCGTCACTCGAGGACCTTACTACCCCATCGGCCGTCGGTCCTTCGGTTATCTAACATATTCAATGTTTTTAAGCTTCAACCAAAAAAATAAGTAAAATATAAGTTTAACTGTCTCATGAAGCATCAGAGAATCCATGTAATACGTAGGTTCGATTTTAAGATCACAAGTTGTAAAGTTTATATGGTAAGGTTACGTGGAAGTACAGCAACGGATATCACTATGTGCGGTAGGTCTCTGTAGCTGGTGACCGTTCAGGTACCACCGCAGCACCTATTTCTATCCATGAACAGTAATGTGCAAATATGATGAAATTACCGATAAGGAAACTCAACATCATTTGTGGTAAGACTACGAGAACAATATGGTGTTGTGAAAAGGATTCATGGTTAAAATTAAAAATTTAAGGACCACCGATAGTAGGTATCTGTTATCGGAGACCATTTAGATATGTACCACCGCAGCTTCTATTGCTGCCGCCAAACAGTACTGTGCAAACATTACTGTTCCCGGTTGAAGGGCACTGTAGTTAGTGAAATTACTAGTAACGAGACTCAACATATCCTAAGGCGACGAGCGCAATGTGATGCTGTGTGTACCATCCGAACTATCATTACGTTGCCATGGGCAGGCGTATCACTTACCATCAGTTGAACTTCGTGCTCGTCTTATCGCGTCGTCGAATAACTTAGATTCAACTTCGCTTCGACTCGTATATTAATTTTGATTATTAAACCACGAAGTTTATATACAATATAGCTAAGCATATACATATCTAGTATATATACACTACACAACGTAAGACGATACCTGTCTAGTGGTTACATACATAAGTTAAATTGAAGAGCACAGTAATTATTTAGCAAGTTATAATATGTGGTATAACGGTTTCATGAAACAGTTTATTAAGTTACCATACAATACCGGGTTGAAGTTATTAAATCTGTTGTCTTAATGTAAATTTTTTTTATTCAATGATGGCACGAAAGAGACGTTCACCTGATAGCCACATAGCACCACTCAGCACTGATTGCTTTGAGACTTAAGGCTAAATATAGTTACCAATGTAATATCACAACTACAGCGCCTTTCAAACCGGAACACAGTAATGTTTGCACACTACTGTTTGGCGGCAGAAATATGAGCTGTGTTGGCATTAGACGGTCAACGCGACAGAGACCTACCACTCAACTGGTGGCAGGTCTATGTCACCGGACCCCGTCTAGATAGGTACCAATGCAGTGCCTATTTCTGCCGTTAAACAGTGTAAGGGGTGTCGCACAACTCATGGGAACCAAGCCAACCTCACCTGTTCATGGTATACCCTGCAACACACGAGAGTGGCTCCCACCAACCCGCATTGGACCAGTGCAGTGGAAAATTACTTAAATCCCCCATATGAACTACAAACGTTGAGATCCTTCGGGGAGGCTTATGTCCAGCAGTGGACGTCTCCCGGCTGATAATGAAACAGTAGTGTGCAAACATTATTGTGGTTAAGTTTCCAAGGCACTGTCTTCTTCTTAAAAAGTTAAGGTTGACGGTAAGCGTGGTAAAGGCACTGTAGCTAACGAAATTACTGGGGTAACGACACTCGACATCTTTCGTATCAAGGCGAAGAGCGCAATGTGGTGCAATATATATCATCCTAACTAGCGCCACATTGTTATAGACAAGCGTATCACTTACCATCAGGTAAACGTCTCGTTTGTCTCATCGCTTCATCGTATAACAAAAAAACAGTGAACTGAACACTAGAAATTATCTGATTTTTTTATTTCCTATAATCAAACTTTGTCTTACTATTATATACATCATCATCAGCCCATAGACATCCACTGCTGGATATAGGCCTCCCCCAAAGATCTCCACGTTTGTAGGGGTTCATATGGAGGGATTTGGGCCATTTCCCACTACGCTGACCCAATGTGTGTTGGTGGGAGCCAGAGCCTCATCCGTAGTTAATCAGGGTGCACCATAAGTAGATGAGATTGGCTTGGGCTCCGTGACATAATGTGCGGGACCCCTCACATCCCCTACATATCTCCCTTATATTTAATCAATACTCACAAAAACAAAAATAAAATTATGAATTGTACAAAGAATGATAACTTTCAAAATAAACTCATTACATTTCTTAAATAAACTCAAATATTTGTTTTTTTTTTATCCGCTCAACGAACTTACACTAACTTAAGTTTACAGTTGATCGAATTAGTTACTTACCCTTAAGTGAACCGTACACATTCAAACGGTCCGTAACTAAAGCAAAACGGATAACTTACCTAAACACTTGTTTTATTCTATCTTTAACTTAACAAAGTATTTTATTGTAATGTGAAATTTCTTATATAACATTTTATATATACAATATATATATATATACATATATATAAACTAAGTAAAAGTATATATATATGCTAGCTGTTTCCCGTCCGGTTTGCTGGCCGTAATAGGATATTAAACTTGGAATTCGTCTGAAGTATTCTTTGAGAGCAACCGCAACCGCAACCGCAAATGACTTTCTATAGCAACCGTTACTATAGCAACCGCAGAAATTACACAAAATTAAAAAAAATCATAACCTATAACTATCTACAAATCATTCCGCATCGTAGGCTTATGTTCCCATGTCGATACGTTCACTAGTTTTCACGTGATTCGCGAACAAAGGTAACCTATCTTCATTACATGTAGTATTACGTAGGTGTAGAGACTCATCACGATTACTCTGCAACAATAACATCCAGAGACTTAAAATTTGGTAGGTATATTCCTTTTACTGAGTACGGGTCAGCTAAGAACGGATTTTACTAAATGTTACCCCAAAGGGAGTTACGGGGGTGTTACGGCTAACAAAGCGGGCGCGGAACAGCCTGTCTTTATATTAATCGCGTCGATTAATATAAGATTAATTAAGACAATAACAATAAGATGAATGGAACATTAATAAAAAGGAATCTAATAAATTAGAAAAAGTAAGAAGTAATATTTCTAAAGATACTTGAAAACTTGAATAAAGTGCTTCAACTTTACCTTTTTTTTGTTAACAACCCGAGCGGAAGGTATCTTCAAAAGATAACTTATTGCTAGGGAGAAGTCAGTGGTATATAGAATTTCTTCACAATAAATATGCGTCGCTGGTCCTCTTGCATTGCATAAAGCCCAGAGCCTCCGACGGAACACACCATCACAAAAGCACAACCCTCCAACAAGGGTTCAGTATGTAACAAATGTACTTTATTTACTAAAAATTCCAGTTTTAGTACACTAAATGTAAACTAACGATTATAATGGACATTAAAACGAAAAAACGGATTGCTACTAATGAACTGTAAGCCGCCGCTAATATGTGTAATTAAGGGTTGAAAGCTCAGGGGCTAAACTTTAATCAAATTTTCTTTGTACATCGTAGCGTGAGTCATTCAAACAGAATGTAATTGCATAATAAAGTAACTACTTTAAAAACTTGAATAAGCTTTAAATAAATCAACAAATTTTTGTTATTAATATATATAAAATAAATGTAATGTTTACTTACTTTAAGTTTTATGTTATATTTGTTTTCTTTACGCGCCCCATAATCTTGCTTAATGTGTAGGACCAACTTCACGAAATCATTAAATATATACACGCATATATATGTATATGTAAATATATATATATATCCTGCGAATAGTTATCCATTATAGCATAGAATAGCATACTTATCGGTAAGTTAGTAGTAGTATGAGTCGTACTTGTAATATTGGACACTACACCGTCGTGGAACAAGTTTTTTTTAATACTTGGACTGGAAACTAGGTTTTAAAATACTTTGAAATATTTTCAATACATACTTAATTATTTTTTTTATTCAATAAAAGCCATGAGAAGAGCGAAACGCTTACCCAATAGCAAGTGATACGCCTGTCTTTAACAACCTGGCGCTAGTTACGATGATATACACTTGCCCATACTAAATTAAACCGTAAACGTATTAAAAACAGCAAAATCGATAATACCAATACTTAAACACCACTTGAGAGTGTAAACAAACTTCATCATCATCATCATTTCAACCGATGAATCCACTGCTAGTCATAGGTTTCTTGTAATATGTTCCACAAAGCACGGTCATGCGCCGAGTCCAGTAGCTCCCAGCGAATTATGTCCTCTGTCCAGCTAGTGGTAGATGTGCCAACGCTGCGCTTTCCGGTACGAGGTCGCCATTCCAACACTTTATAACCCCAAACGTCCACCGGCTCTGCGAGCTATGTGCCCCGCCCATTGCCACTTCATCCTCTCGACTCGTAGGGGTATGTCGGTGACGCTGCTTCTTCTGCGGATATAAACTTAACTGTTTTTAAATTGCAGAGTCCAACCCTTTTAATGTTGACTTTGCACCAGAAACTTTGAAAAATGGTCGTGTCTTCTAAACCAATAGAAAAAGCTTTGAAGCATTAAATACTTGAAAGTTTTTCCGCACCTAATATGCAAATGAAAACCTGAATAATTAAAGATGTCTCATCAGTTCTCCAACTTTGGTTAAAAAAATTATCTACCCATAAAAATATCTACCTATTGAATACATACGTAATATAATACACGTAGATATGGTATTTAAAGGTATTTAAAGTAATTATTTTTTTTTTGTTAACATACTTCATAATTTAGGGCAGGAGGAAGAAGAAGATACTTCATAATTTAGATTATTTCCATGTCCAAATTTCTTTCTGGCATACGAAATAATTATATTGTATTAGCTGTTCTTAGCTGACCTATTATGTAGGGCCGTCCCGAGACGGCCGCTTCAGGTCAGAGCTCCGCGGTTCTGTGAGTTCAACGCGGATCTGTGCCGGTAGGCTACAGGGGCAGGTTTGCACTGCTCTTTGCATCCATGGTGGACTCGCAGAAAGAGAATAGTGTCGGTGTTACGATTGGCCGCTCTCCCTACCCTCCGCGACTAAGCAGTGCCGCACCTCTCATGCGGCGGCAGTGATGCCGTGGAAGAAGAGGAACGTCAGTATTGCGTTTCGCGGCTCTCTTTATCCTCCGCGGCAGTATAACGGTTGGCAGCGGAACTCAAGAGTATACCCTCCACAGGAAGTCCGGAAAGTTTTCTCTCTTGGCTCCCATGGTTTCTGGGTGGTGGATTCAGGGGGATCCGTTGCCCAAGTGATTATAAGAGGCCAAGAGGAGGGCGCACTGACTGTTGCGACAAACCCTTACAGAGGTGGAAATGGGAGGTTCTTCTCCCCGAGATGGTGCAGCCGGCGCTGGCGATGTTGCGGAGGTGTGCGAAGCTCCCATCAACCCGCATTCGGTCAGCGTGGCGAGAAATGGCCTAAATCTCCTTATATATCCATATGGGATCGATATGGAAATCTTTAGAGGAAGCCTATGTCCTGCTGTGGATGTCTATCGGTTGATGATGATATATATTAAACACAAATTTATTAGTCAACTTGTCCCAGTCAGAAGGACAAGGACATTTTCAAAGCCAATTAATTTAATAGTGCCGGGTATAAATGCCTGATTTTATTACTGTTTTATCGCCGGTGTTACCTTTAAAAATATTGTTATAATCTTTTATCTCAAATAGTCTGCCATCTATAGGTAAGTGTACATAAAATATGTTTAACCATATCTTTATAGATGACGCTACTTATTTTAAATAAAAAAAACTTCCTTTGATAATCCACGAATATTTATAACCTTTAAAAACAACAAATTAAATATTTTAATCTATTATTTGTTAGTCTGTGGCATTTAATATCGTTTTCCTTTAAAAATACTTGTAAAGTTTGAGATGAAACCATTTGAATTTCTCTAAATACTCTGTGCTGGTTACAATAACGTCAGTTCACGCCAAGACATTGGCGTATTCAGTAATGTGAAGAGTTTGATTCTTTGTCGCAAAAATAAATCGTGAAATTTACGTATGCTTCATATTTTAATAATTATAAGGCTTCCTTGCTGTGCGACCTCGAGTGCTTAAGAAAAATAAATCAAAGAAAATCACATACTGTCTATAAATAGGTAAGATTAGATTCACGATTTAATATAATAAAATTATTAATGTTAACCTATATTTTTTTTTAATATTTGGTATAATTTTCTAGTCTATAGTTACGAAAACATTTAAATATGATTTTATATGGTTCTATGGCTTTTTATATACGTTTGCAGTAAATGAATGTGCAAATTTTTTATATAAATTAATTTTAAAAAAAGAAGTCTGTTTTTATTATTATTGTACAGGAATATTTTAGTTCGTTATTATTATTTTTTCTGTATATCCATACCATTATTAAATAGTGTTATTTTTATATAATATGCATTGGGATATAACTATTATTATTTATTAATGATATTAATTTTGGCGCCATCTAGCGGTAAAAAAGAAATTCTTTTAAAATTAACTTTAAATTGTAATATTATAGATGTCATCGTTTCATTAATAATGTTTTAAATCTGTAAATACGTTGTTTTCGTTATTTGTGGACATAATTCACAAAGTTATTATTTACACTATGAACATTTCATCATAATCATAAATCGATAGACTTATGCCGCTAAACGTAGGCCATCTGCAAAGTTCTCCACGTGGATCAGTCCTGAAACATATTTACTTTTTCTTAACACGTTTACCTTCTTTGTTTAAAAAAAATCTATTACAAACAACATACAAGTTAAAATTGAATCAAAAAAATATAACATGTTGATTGTAAACAAAGAAAACGTTCGGGTTGTTAAAGAATCCAATATAAGGCAAATGACTATCCAATCAAAAGTTTGCAACAAAGGAGGCCCAACAAACGATTCAAATTTCCCCTTTGCGTTATTTGTTTTACTATCTGGAGGACTTGCGATGGGAATAGAAGAAAATTAATAAAAAAGGAGCCGTGCAAAATTTTCCCTTTTCCATCGTACAAAGCGATTGTGAGATTAAACGGCAAAAGAAAATGATTTCGAGCTCAGTGCAGAATAAAATTTCACATTTGCTTTACTTCGTTTATTAGTTTCACCGAGAGAATAAGCGTAAAATCCTGTGAAGATATTTTCTAATATTGCATTTAGATAAATCCTTTAATTATGTGCACTTTGGTGTAAAAGTAGATTAACTGAAACGATAAGATGTAGTTAAAAATTTGTTAATATGTGTTTAGATCACATTGTCTCTAATGATTATTTCTAAAAAAATCTTTTTCTTTAGGTGAAGGGAGAATCTTCGCAATGGTAAGTTTGTTTTTATTTTTATTGACATATTTGTTATGATGGTGGCCAGAAAATCTTCTGTAATATTGTTATTGTTATATCTGTAATTATGGTTAGTATTCTACTTCCTCTTACAAACTGGACGAATAATTTAATACTTCTTATATTATACACGCTTACTTTATTTACAGTACGGCTTTGTGAACTACGCTTTGGAGCTTTTAGTCTTAAAATCATTTGGCGAAGAAACATGGGAAAAAATAAAGTGAGTACAAATTTCATACCTCGTTTTCGTTTAGATTCAAGACTTGAATACTTATTAGAAACATGAAGTTATTCAGATTTTTTTCCTCTACAGTGAAACATATCAGGTATATTTTCTTAAAGGTTAATTTTGTTTGTTTTCATTTATTACACTCGAAGAAAATCTTTAACTATTGGTAGTAAATACAACGTCTTTACAACAAGCTGTTATTTGTCAAATTGTAGCAACGAGGTATTTTTTGTTACAATGAAGTTATAAACTAGATAGTCATCTGATTACAGAATATTTCTAAATATCTTTATACTAGTAATTTTCCTAGCTACAGCACTCTTTAAATCGCAAAACAGTATGTTATAGTACAGCTTATTAGCACAACGGTAAACTTAACTAAAGAGACCTTGACAGTGGAAGTCTATCAATCGGCAGTTAATCTTGTAATTTAACTTATATCAGTACCCTTAAACTCAAACTTAGTTTAATGCATTGCCGTTGTTAAATGTATTATTGAAATGTTCAGGAAAAAAGCGGCGGTGTCGATGGAGGGCAGCTTCCTGGTGCGACAGATTTACGAGGACGAAATAACTTATAATCTGATTACAGCCGCTGTTGAGATCCTTCGTAAGTAAAATGTTTTCCTATTGTCCACTTTTAATCAATCTTTATAATATCAAGTTTGATTATTACACTTTTATCTCATTCTTTATTTAGTACATAATACTTTATTTACATGTAATATACTACAACTATATCTTTTCTTAACAAAAGGATCGTTTACATAATGGAAGGTGATAAATCTGTGTCAGCTTTAATATTATGGCGTTAGTATCTTACTCATGCAAAAATGTCTTAATCTCAGCAATTACGCCAACTATATCACTCTTAAAAATATATCACAGTAACCTCTGCACACTACTTCCGTTTTTATAATACATACTCTTCATTTATTTAAGCTGTTCTTTGCTATTTCAATTTCTAAAGAAAACTAAAAAGAAGGTATATCTATTCGCAGAGACTCCCGCGGATGCAATCTTAGAGTCCTTCGGGAGAACATTTTTCGAGTTCTGCCAGGATTCAGGATACGACAAAATTCTACAAGTCCTCGGGGCTAATCCACGTGATTTCTTACAAGTATGTATTAATATTTCTCCTGTGTGGATTAGAATATTTTCAACGTTATACTAACAGTAAAACGCATTTAAAAGAATAATTCCAATAGAAGAGTAGCTTTAAGACTTAACGAATACTCCCTTTTCTCTTCTTGTTCCTTACGTCCAGCATTCAATACGCTGCAATGATGATAAAGGATTGAAGCCAAATTCTCTTTAATCTGAATATTTACCCAGCAACTTATAGCAATAGTTATTTTATAACGATACCGAACGCAGTATATAACGGAAGATCGAGACTTTAATAACTTTATGTATTTCTTCTTTTTCTTTCTCTTTCCTCTACTTCTTTAAAAGATATGTACACTCTGTATCATGGTCCGTGATTATCGAGCTAGGGATAATTCATTTATCTCGGGAGTCAGTTTCCGATACAATATAACTTACAAATAATTTTTTGAAGAAATGACAATCTTATCCATCAGCATTATCAGTCAATAGACGTCCACTCCTAGATATAGGCCACCCCCAAATATCTCCACATCGATCGGTCCACAGCCAGTATGGACCGTCGGATACTAGGGGTCGTCGTTTGTAGGGGTTCATATGGGGGGATTTGTACCATTTCCCGGGATGTAAGAGGTCCCGCACATCAACTCAGGGGACCCAACCTCACTTGCTCGTCATGCACCCTGCTAATCAACAAACGAGGCTCTGGCTCTTAATAACCCTCATTAGACCAGTGTAGTTGGAAATGGCTCAAATCCTCCGTATGAACTCCTACAAATGTGTAAATCTTTCGGGGAGGCCTATGTCCAGCAGTGGACGTCTCTCGGCTGATGATATACCATTAGTGTGCAAACATTATTGTGTTTAAGTTTTAAAGGCACTGTCCTGTTGAGTGTATCCTTACTAATCGACAAATGAAGCTCTGGCTTCCACTAGTACGCCCTAGTCCAACGTGATGGGAAAATGGCCCAAATTCCTCCATATGATGTGACGAATAGTAAAGAGTAAATAATAAGGGAAAAAATTGCTTTGATATCCACGGTGTCATTGTCATTTAACGTCATGTGCAACTGAGGTTTAGTGTTAGACCTTTGAGAAAAAAACTAAATTTTTAAAACTTCAGAATGACGTACAAGGTTTTCCGCTTTGGATTTTTTTATCGAAACTTTATTTTGTTGGATATTCTACTAGAATCTAGACGGTCTGCATGACCATTTGGGCACATTGTACCCTGGGATGCGTTCACCATCGTTCCGATGCACCGAAAGGCCTGAAGACGGAGCATTGGTACTCCACTACTACTCCGACAGACCAGGACTGGAGCACATCGTAATTGGCATCGTTAAGGTAAATATGAGTCCTTAAGGAATATTTCTATCTAGTTCAAATTCAAATCTTAAATCTAATACATCAAATAGTAAGCCTTGTTACCGCAGTAATATGATTAGCTACATCCCATTTTAATTCTGAATACATATTTGACAGAAAAAAGAGAAGCTGTAGATAACTTAGTCTGACAGACTCATCCGAAGTGAATCTAATTAATTGTATCATATTTTCCATTGAAATAATTTTTCCTGTAGACTGTGGCTAGTAAGCTGCATAATACTGAAGTTAAAGTAGAAATACTGAAGACGAAGGAGGAATGCGACCACGTCCAGTTCCTCATCACGGAGACGTCAACCGCTGGCCGCGTCTCGGTGCCAGAGATTGCTGAAATTGAGACACTATCGCTTGGTAAGGTTTTGTTCAAATCAAAACTAAACTTGTCACTTATTTTAAAGTAAATCAAGCAGCCCGAAAGCAATGTACTAAAATACTCTCTCTCTTATATACTAATACAGCCACTGCTTTTATAACATCCGATTTACAATATATATTATAACAATACGTTGAAAAACCCTACCATCAATGAAACTCCACAACATGAGGTCTCAGATTGAACCAGGGACAAGTGTGTTACAAGACAAGCGCTTAGTCACCACGCCACAGAGGCCACTTAATTTCTTGTATGCAGTTTTTAGATTAAAGACTACACTTTAACAAACTTAACTTTAGTTTATGATTGTATATAAATGGGAATGTAAGGGGTACCGCACAACAACTCACGGGATCCAAGCCAACCTTAACTGCTCGTGATGCATCCTGCTTATCAACGAACGAGGCTCTGTCTTCTAATCCGCATTTGGCCAGCGTGGTGGGAAATGGCACAAATGCCTACAAACGAAGGTCACGGGAAGCCGCTGGTTGCATGAGACCGATCAATGTGGATATCATTAGGGAAGGCCTATATCCAGCAGTGGACGTCTCTCGACTGATGAAGATGATGATAATATAAATGAAACTTGTTTTGCAACCTTGAACGAAACGTTGATCTGGTAGTAAATGATATATCTTCCAACTAGTTGAGATGTCTACACAACACAAATAACGCTGGTCTTCTTAAATCATTAGATAGTATTTCTCAACCAAGTAATTTGGTTACCTTTAGTGAGCTTCAAATCAAAATTTGGTAATATTTGGTAACAAGTAGAAGACCTGTTAGTAAAATTAGTCGTAAGTGTCGTAGTGTCTAGACAGTACATTGATATTCTAGGTATTGTTAGGTCAGCTCTTCAGTCTCGAGTTAGTAAGAATAGGGCTAAGGTAAGCCCTGACTGTCGTAGAAGGGGACTAAAAGGGTTTAAGAGTTCCCGAAGCCTCTCTGAATACACTGATGCGGACCACCGAGGGGTTTAAGTGAGTAAGAATTTCACATAACTCTGGCTTCCCACCAGAAGCAGGGTATCTTTAGAAGATTTCTCTCTCGACCTAAAAAAAAACATATTGTTAGGTATTAAAAATTATTATTCTGTCTATTATGACCTAAAGTAATAAATCCTAATATAATTTTTCTAGAACCGAAAGTCAGTCCGGCGACCTTCTGTCGGGTGTTTCCATTTCATCTGATGTTCGACCGCGAGCTCAACATTGTACAGGCGGGACGCACCGTCTCCCGTCTGCTGCCCAAAGTCACCAGACCTGGTTGTAAGATTACCGATGTATTGGATACGGTAAGCCCTGATATAAATAATATTAGGTTAAATGTTATGCCATAAGATACAAGATTCAAATATGCATCCATCTGTAACAGTGGATTTAATGCATCTATTGCTTGAAGTAGCTCGCTGGCCTAATGGTAGAGCGTGCGGCCTTCATTCCGAAGGTCGCGGGTGCGAATCTTGGCATGTATCGATGACTTTAATATTTAAGTTATGTACATTTGTGAACTTTACTAACATACAAACTTACGTGAGGAAACCTGCACATGAATTAGAATTTATTCTAAGGTGTGTGTGAAGTAACCAATCCGCTTTAGACCCACGTGGGGATTATGGCCCATCGCCCTCATGTTGACGGTAGGCCTGAGCCCCAACAGTGGCGACTTAAATTGGCTGTTGATGATAATGGTTGCTTGAAAGATTCTATTACTAAAATTGTTTGATGTTCTATCAGGTGCGACCACATTTGGAGATGACATTCCTGAATGTCCTGGCACATATAAACACTGTCTACGTTTTGAAAACTAAACCCGAGGAGATGAATCCTACCGACGCACACGAGGAGATTGCTTCTTTACGTCTTAAGGTACATTTTAATTAGCTACCACTTGACATTGATTTGAACACGATCATGACCAGAATACTCTGCCTCTATGTTGAAAGGCGGAGCTCAGCGATGCTGTTATGGCGGCAAATACATAAGGGTAGTAACTAGCTGGATAAGTTTGAAGTACTCTAACGCCAACCAAATTCTGCATATGGTACCGAAATAAATCTAAAGACTCCTGTGTTACAAGAAAAGCTTTGGAGGCAGTTGAATATACTTACTTCATCAGTCAGTATAATTAAAATGAAGACATGCATTTGTAATTTAATTAGCTATATTACCTTTTATACAAAAATAAAGTAATATTTTCACATTGATGTTTGGGGCCAGAATCTAGTTTAAAACTATATCCCAACTAGTTTTCTGTTTACAGGGTCAAATGCTGTACATCCCAGAGACCGATGTGATCGTATTCCAGTGTTACCCCAGTGTTACCAACCTTGATGATTTGACACGGTAAGAATTTTCTAGAATAATTAAGATGTCAATTAACGCTGCAGTTAAAACCGCATTTTGCTTAATAACGACTTATATAATGATATCAACGATTTCTCCATACAGTGTTGCCAGTTATTACAACATGACGAATCTCGATCAACTTCATTTTGATACGAAGAAGTTTCCATCGAGTATGTTTGTCTATAATTTGAGCAAAACGGTTCAGCCATTTAAAAAGCGATTTTTTTAATTATACTCTAGACAGTAGCATTTAAAAATTCTTACTAACGTATCTTTATCAGACGCGGACTTTGTATCTCCGATATTCCGCTCCACGACGCCACCCGGGACCTCGTGCTTATGTCGGAGCAATTCGAAGCTGATTACAAGCTCACACAGAACCTGGAAGTGCTCACCGACAAGCTGCAGCAGACGTTCCGTGAACTCGATTCAGAGAAGCAGAAAACTGACAGGTAGGACAGAACATAAGTAATTCGGACGGAATTCTTTTATTCACCACGTTGGCCCAATACCTTGGCGAGCCAAATGATGATGACCTTGGCAGATGTCATATGTTCAGGAAAGATGCTGTGCTTGGAACGTCAGTTTTCATTTCTTTTTTTTACGGGAGGTTTCTTTCACAGGAAGTTCAAGGTCACCAGGAAATAGATTCGCGCGTTTATTAGTCGGTTTTCGCATTTGCGCCTATTAAATGATATCATTTATTTTTTTTAATATAAAGTATAAACGGTGATAGTTAATGCATTTCATGCGGATAGCAGTTCTTTAATATTTTTTTTGTTTTACATGGGGGAAATGCCTGCGTATACCCGTTCTCGCAGGGGCAAGAACAGGTTATGTCGAACTTGCACCGACTAAAACCCCCACGATGTTTTGCCTCGTTGCTTTATGGTAGGGTCACGGGAACGCTCTCGCACACACCCGCAACCCCGCCAGCGCCGGCCGCACATTGCAGCCCCACCTCGGGAGGGAGGGAAGAACCCCTCCTTTCCACTTCTGGCAACGGATTCCCGCCAACCCGTCACCCAGAGGCCAAGAGAGCCAAAAGAGAAAACTCTCCCGATTCTCTGTGACGGATCCAATCTTGGGTACGCCGCTAGCCGTTATACGGCCGCGGAGGATAGGGAGAGCGGCGGAAGGCAATACCGACATTGCTCTTCCCTCGCGGCCCCACCGCCACCGCACCAGCGGTGCGGCACCGCTTAGCCGTGAAGGGTAGGGAGAGCGGCGCATCACAATACCGACACTCCTCTCCCTTCGCGACTCCACCTCGGCTGCGAAGGGCAGTATAAAGCCATTGCATCCCACCGGCACGCATCAGAGTGAGCTCACGGAGCCTCGGAGCTTTAACCTGGAGGAGCCGCCTCCAGCCGGCCCTACACCACGGGCCAGTCGGATAGGTTCCTCTTCGCTTCACCATGGGTGACCAAGCCACGGCTATTGAGCCCCACCGCCACGACAAGGCGGGAACCTGTTCGGGGGGATGCCAACTGATCACTTATCACAAAACTCGTTTTCGTCAAAAAGTCTTTCAGTAGGTGAACTCCTGTAGCGTCTATTCCCTTTTCCAAAATATAACAAGCAAAGGTTACTGTGTATTCAAAGATAGAGGATCACGACTTCTAGTGACTATTGGCTTTACTGAACTGCGGGCAGGGTGTTTTGTTGTCTAAACGTTATAATCATATCACTTATCAATTTACCACCAAGTAAATGTCCATCTCGTCTAGTAGCCTTATTTTAAAAAAAAATATTGTTTTAGACTCCTCTACTCAGTATTGCCTATAAGCGTGGCCACTGAGCTACGTCACCGTCGGCCGGTGCCGGCGCGGCGATACGACCCGGTCACCCTCCTCTTCAGCGGGATCGTGGGCTTCGCAAACTACTGCGCCCGGAACACTGATCACAAGGGCGCTATGAAAATTGTCAGGATGCTCAACGACCTGTACACAGCGTTCGATGTACTCACAGACCCTAAAAAGAACCCCAATGTTTATAAGGTAAGTTATGAATCATAGACATGAAAATGGCCATCATTATCGTGACTCATCCATTTTGTTGGAAACTCGTAGTACATATTCTACTCATTTTTATTACATTCATGACCTGCTCAGTAACGCGTTGTAGAGTTTTGTATGCTATAGTGTTTCCGAACCTGCCTACATAGAAACAATTGCCATATATCATCAGTGAATATGCAAGAAGCCTGACCTACTTC
The DNA here is from genome assembly GCA_029030555.1 of Ornithoptera alexandrae. NCBI lineage: Eukaryota > Metazoa > Arthropoda > Insecta > Lepidoptera > Papilionidae > Ornithoptera > Ornithoptera alexandrae. The sequence goes on along the minus strand of JARDVY010000011.1, from coordinate 3,429,471 downwards.
AGGCGAGTAAGATTTACCATCCATGGTCTTATTTATCATTTAACACCATATTAAAAAGAGGTAGTCTAACACTATCGGTAGTCCTAACATTAGAAAAATAAAAAATGTGATTTTTAATATAAATATAATTATGTTACAGATATATTTTTTGTTTGTCCGGTTTATATTATATTAATGTTGTGTTATATGAAAATGTTAGGTGGAGACGGTGGGAGATAAATATATGGCGGTGTCCGGTCTGCCCGAGTACCAGGTGGCGCACGCTAAGCATATCTCCTTGCTGGCACTCGAAATGATGGACTTGTCCAAGACAGTTACCGTCGACAACGAACCCGTGGTCAGTATGAAATCGGCTTTATTTAAAAATAATACCGCTTTACTCGATCATGTTATCGTTAAGCGCAACGCTTTTAAAAGAACTAAAAATTTGCAAACTATTCTAAATATACAGAAACATTGTAGTGTGCATATTATTATGATAATAAAAAAAAATTAGTTATACTACTAAAAATTTAAAACTATACTTATTTATTTGTTGCAATGCAAGTCATGTTTATATATTAGCGCCTGTTAAAATATAATAGCAAAGTTTTATTTAACTTAATAAAGTACGAATATAATTTTTCTTATAAGTATTATTATAATCATTATAATATTTTACTTTTAACTTGATAAGAAATATATTTTTAAGTATGCCTAAATTTGCAATATGATATATACAAATATCATTTTCTTATGACAGGGCATTACCATTGGAATTCATTCGGGTGAAGTGGTAACTGGTGTAATTGGTCACCGTATGCCCCGCTACTGTCTCTTCGGCAACACCGTCAACCTGACTAGCCGCTGCGAAACCACCGGAGTACCCGGAACTATCAACGTCAGCGAGGACACTTACAGGTAATTAATAATTAACCTTATTTCAGGTTTAATCGTCAAGCAAATCTAAATATTTCTTTAGTTGTAACGGTATAGGTAACTTTTGTATGCCGAATGGCAACTCGAAATTCTCCCACAACATCTGACGGATCAGACATCGGCATAGGTGTTTCAACTCGACAGGTCTCAGACCGCATCGCGAGCTCGGCATCAGATGGTCCTCTAAAATATCACTGTACTTCTCTAAGGCTATCCTCCGATCGTAATTGTAATCATCTGGCAACTCCAAATGTTTGAACGCAGCCTTATCGACTGTCAAAAACGCCTTCGGTACGGCTCTCAGAGATAACTTCAAACATGTCACTAACTCGTACGGATACTTTCTATCATACTCTTTCAGTCTATCCAGAATTGATTCTATTGGATTTGTAGAAACATGATCGGATGTTATTCGGGCTCCAAACCTTAGAAGTATCATCAATACTTCGGCAGCACCCATTTGAATGACGACCCTGACCGGTGACGCCTTGCCGCAGCTCTCTAAGGGCACATCTATAAATCTATACGATTTTGGACCTTCTCTAAACTCCAAATTCGCGTTAGTCGCGTGATCTAGAAAGAATACCAATGCGGAAATATTTTCCTCCTTGTCCATGAAATCCGATTTCCACCCCGCCAAGAAGTATGGTGCAGAGGTTCCGAATATCGCACCTGAAATAAATACATATATGTATCTATATAGTTCAGGGACTCAAAAAGTAATTCAGTAGCCGCTAGTAACCCATATTTTATTTAAAGAGGTAATTTATCACAAGAAACATTATTAATGATGATGATGACAATATTGATATTTTCGTTAACTCTTCTGTAGCATTTAAAGAATAAAAAATGTTATAATGATTTGAAATGTATGTTTATCTCGGCAGTAAACATTGAAACATACCTAGAAAAATCCTCTCGAATGTTCTTTCGCATGCATACAGCTCGTCCAGCAATGCGGCTACCACGCCATTATCTTGTAAACTCCAATCGTACGCGAGTTTCATTGCGATGTACAGCAGGTTGTGGTACTTGCCCATCAAGCAAACATCGCCGTTATTGGATTTACAATTGTTGTGGTATCGGAGCGCGGACGCTACGAAATTCTTACACGTTGCGTTGTCCGACCGGTTCTGTCCTAAAACGAAGTCCGTTGTGTAAAAATCCTGTTGAATTTTATATTAATGATAACACTATCATTAAGTCATGACCTTTTAAAGTTTTATATTTGAAAAGAATGATATTTGCTTTATAATTTGAGTTTTATGTATTTCTATCAATGTAAAATTTCCTTTTCGTTGAGTATTTTTAATACATTGATTCTTGGAGATTATATCTTTAACTTGTAATTAATGAACTAGCGAACTAATTTACTATTATCTAAATAACCTTTCGCACAGCCAGAAATAACCGAATTGAAATATTCAACAAGTTCCCGCCTTTTGAACCTCTCGTTAAGGCTATCACGTTCCATGTTACAGAAAACCTCTTCAAAATAATAATCCATAAACGCTTCCATATTTACTTTATAATTTATCACAAATTTATTAAACTTTAACTTTACTTTTTTTACACATTTTAGAAAAACACATCTCCATAAAATTTTGATTAGTTAAACCTTTTTTATTTGACACATTTGACAAGTAATTGGTAGACGTTAAAAAAAATTGTGTAAAGTTGAAATAGTTTAGTAGCGTTGTGTGTCCCACAGTAGTTCGTATTGTTATAAACGGAAATCAGTAACGACTTCCCTCACTTTTATTTAGAATACCCTTAAGTGCAGCAAATCTACTTACCAACGCGACCGTTGTTGGGAAGCCTTTGAACTTTTAGAGTAATGAGAGTGTGTATGTAATAGTCAAGATTATAGAAATGGAAGCAGGAGAACTTCGATAATCATTTTAGAAAATAATATCTTCTGTTAAATTTTCTATAAAAACATTAGCCTGGTTATTACCTTATCCACTTGCTATGGAAACTTAATAAAGTATTTTTAAAGAGCATTATTTTGCTTTGAAAAAAAAAAATTCCACTATTATAAAATCTTAGTACTTTTATCATCCACAGCCCGTTTTAGACCGAAAAAAATGTGTATAGAGAATCTTCGTTAAAAAAAATTTTGCCTTTCTTCTCTTATATATATATATATATTTATATATATATATATTTATATATATATATATATATATATTTATATATATATATATATATATATATATATATATTTATATATATATATATTTATATATATATATATTTATATATATATAATATAATATGTACTTGTGAAATGTATTAATTCAGCTGTATAATAGCTGTTAAGCAAGTACAAATCTTTCATAACAACCAGTTTACGTCCCCACTGTCGGGGCATAGGCCTACCCTCAATATGAGGGCCATGGGCCATAGTCACCACGCGGGTCCAATGCGGATTGGTTACTTCACGCACACCTTAGAATAAATTCTAATTCATGTGCAGGTTTCCTCACAATATTTTCCTTCACCGTTTGCATTTCGCTGTTGTTACTTAAGTTCACAAATGTACATAACTTAAATATTAAAGTCATCGGTACATGCCGAGGTTCGAACCCGCGACCTTCGCAATGAAGACCGCTCGCTCTAATCATTAGACCAGCGAGCTAAAAATCTTGCCTAGGACCATGTAATGATGCTATACAAGCACAATAACAAAATTAATTTTGCATTGACAATTTTTTTTTTTCTACGGCTAATACTTGATCTTAATTTCACATGACTTAAGTGACAGTTAGGTCGTGGATACTTTGGTCCCCATTTATTAAAAGTTAGAACACAACGAAGTTATTATGGCGAGAGATTTATACATGTGGGTGGTAACTAGGCAGGTTGGTTTGAAAAACCCTACCACCAGCCTCGAGAATCGAATCAGGGTCTTCCGTTTTTCGTTACTAGAAAACCAGGTTGTCATCAAAGAAGACAGTTACATATCTATTTTGGTAAGGACTAAAGTAATAAAACGATTCGAAGTATACTCACACTTCCTTCTTAGCGTTCCTTGGAAGAGATCAACGTTCAGCAGTGAACTGTGGAGCTGATGATGATACTCACACTACGAGTAATAGTATTAAAGCCGGGATGACAGCAATTTTCAAATGACCTATTATCATTTTATTTCAGCTGCTTGATGGGAGAAGATAACTACGACGAACAATTCGAGTTGACGTACCGCGGCCACGTTTCCATGAAAGGCAAAGCTGAACCGATGCAGACCTGGTTCTTGACACGAAAGAAGGTTTAAATAACAAGAATTAAAAACCTGTCTTTTTAAAATACTATCCAAATATTCTACTAGTCTAAACTCTATTCATATTTCTGCAAGTTTATCGATGTTAAATGTTTCTTCAAATCTATTATATGTTATTTTAATCGATACTAGAAAAGGCAATAGGCAGCCGATTTTACAAATAATGTTATAAAAGATTATTTTAGCCAAAGGCATTGTTGTTAAAAACAATATAACTTATCTTTTAAGTGATATTTTGTAAATTGATACATTATTATTTTTTAAATAAGTTATCATATTTAGTTTGTGATGAGAGACATTAGGTATTCCTTTCAGTATTACACCATTAGTTATATATAGTTTTTATTAATTTCTCATTGTCGGATATTAAAAATATTACTTGTTTTTTTTTAAGTATTCATTGCAACTTATACAACTTATTATATAACACTACGTCATAGCTATAGATAACATAGTAAATTAATGTAAACCTAAATATTTATGAAGGACCTTATCCATTTAGATACACTCTCTCCTTGTATCACATTTCCATACGCGAATATTTTTATTTTTTATTATTTATAAACACTGATAATAAATAAAAATATGTGTTACATGTAATTCAATGTAGTTTGTATGAATGAAGAATAAATACCATCAATTAAAAGATGAAACTGAGGATCGAATCAGTTGTCTCAACTGTAGTTTGAAGAGGGCGCATAATGATTATGATGATGAATAAAGGAAAGGTTTTTTTTTATGAATCTGTTGTGTTTAAAGTACAACATTATTGTAAAAATAACGTAATCGCAATTTTCAAGTGCCATTTGTGTTTAAATTATTTATAAAAGAAATTTAAGATCTCAACAGCGAGTCCAAGAGTTACGGTTCGTGTAGATCCATAGAAAGGAATGAAATTTATAGTAACTGAAATATCTAGCCGTGTTCCAGTTGTATACTTAACACTATTACAAAATACTAGAATTGTTTCTACTTATATTTCATTCCATCAATTTTTATTACATATATTATAATCATGACTACTTGTAATACTCTGTAGAAGATAGCACCTTTAGTATTAAAATATTCTTGAATAAATATATGTTGTGAAATACTCACTGTTATTTCTACCTAGTAAAAACCTTTCGCATTTTAATCGATATAAAAAATTAATAATTGCTATCAAAAAAGAATTAATAAATTCATTATTATACGCACATATAAATATATTGATATATCAGTAAAAACCAAATTAACTTAATATGGATTTACCACAGCATTAAGTGGTTTTCTCATTTAACCTTTAGGAAACAGAATAATATTATATCTAGTCCAGCCATAAGTTCTGTTACAAATGAAAATGCATATTTTTTATTGAAGTAATTTAATATTAAAATTTATACCTACATATTTATTAAGTCTCAGCAAAAAATAAAAAAAATATTTTATACGAAATGGCCACCTATGGCTTTTATACAGGCCTTTAATCTGTTTGGCCACGAATCTATGGATTTACGCACTGTCTCCAAGGGCAATTTCCACCACCGCCACTGCTTGCTGCAAAGATTTTTTAAGACTCAATGTCGCCGTGTCGTTTAGAGCAGGCCACGTCCTCTAAAACTTACCATAATTTGAAGTCTAAAAGGTTGAGGTCTGGGCTAGATGAGGGCCAGTCTTATAAAGTCCGGAACGTTGGTTTCAAACCATTCTTGGGTAGTTCGAGCCTAGTAAGCAGATGCAGAGTCCTGAAAAGTCCACGGTATATTTTTAAAAAGTGTATTGCTGAGAGGGATCACAACATGATCCAGGACACACTTCTTCACATCACGCACATATCATTGATACACTGGCTGAAGTTTTCACTCCTTTTCCACAAAAATATAGTTTTGTCACGGATTGATAAGACACGCCTAACCAAACCATCACTGACGCAGAATGATGACCACGCTGTACCTTTCCGATCACTTGGGCAGCTTCTTTAGAACAGTGAGCGTACACTTTATCATTTTGCTTATTGTAGTGTTCTTCAATAGTGAAAATTTTTTCATCGGTAAATAGGATATTTCTGTGCCTTTCACCAGCGTATCGCGACGGAAGGTTGGTTCGTTTGATCGATCGACTTCATCCATTTTTAATTGTATAGATTGATTTAGGGCATGTCCTGTATATCCACAATAAGCACCGAAGCTCAGGTCTTGTTTTATAATACGTGACAGGTCCTAGCGGGAATCTTCATTTGTCGCGATAAGATTTTTTGGCTTCCTTATGCTGTTTCGACGAATTCTGGCTTTAACAGCATTAACAGTCTTTGTAGTTCTAACAGCACGTGGCCGCCCTAGCCTTCTCCGGTCTTCGACAGAGGAAGTGTTGTTGTTTCTGTTGATAGTAAGATATACGAACATATGGCTGATACCAAACTTTTAAAGTGTCTGGAATATGACAGACAGCTCCATACCCACTTTGTGCAAGGCGATCGCTGCAATCCTATTTTCTTTAACACGCCATTCCATATTGAATTTTAATAATAAACACGATGTGAAATGGCGCAAAATCGAAAGAAGTTTTTAAAATAATATACATGTTCCAAATTCAAAATAATTAAAAAGTTCAAAAAAGAAAACTTTTTACGTAATATTATTTATAGCCAGACTAGTTATATTAAGATATCATAGGAACAACATAATATTTTATTTATGACAACACGTAGAATTTTATACAGTAAATACTATACGAGTATAATAAAATATATTACATTACTAGGTTTACTTCAACTTAACTCATACAGTATTACAAAAATTGTTAATATAGGATTTTTAGAAAATAATATTTAAGTACTAACATGAATGTTGAAAATTTGAAAGAAAAATTCAACGCTTTAACTTGATGCCTTGTCGTCAATTTTATAACTAAGTAACAATGAACGCACCTAATGTCTAAATGGTATTCAATCCGAGTCAATATCGAGTGTATTGAGAAACCTTTAAACCGGCTAACCGCTTGCGTTATAACACAGAGGTCCATAGTTCGATTCCCGGGTCACGTGTATTTAGTCGATGGTAGGGTTTCTTCGAATGTGTCTGGCTTACTACCCTCACATTGTAAATCTAACTCCTTAACAGCATTGGGGTGTACCAGCTTTCGAAATTAACACATCAACGGCTTCATGGTCCTATAACATGAAACTGCGGTCCAGCATCACTACAATAAGAAAAATATTGAAATAAAATAATGATATTCAAGAGGCTTTAATGTGATTTAAATACGTTAAGGTCTGGTTTCTTTGTGTCGTTCGTATGTACCAATGAATGTTAAAAGTAATTCGAAAGGAATGCCGTTGGACGACCTCCGCCATCCGGTCATTTGATATTATGGAATCCTCGACTGGGTAACACCGAAACTTTCAACGGATAGAGCCGGTTAAAAGGTTACAGATATCTTATGTACTAATCATATTAACTAGGTTCTTGTAATGATAATATAATAGAGATAAATTTTTATACTTAATAGACTAAGTTCTTGTTATTGTCATTTTGTTGTTTCAATGTAGGTAGTTAGATAAAATAATTTATCTATCTATTGTATCCTGTTATATATATACGGAGTAAATAGATCCAAACCTTATTGCCGTTTCTCATACAGAAATATCTTGGACTAATCGTTAAACTACTGTATTATATTGTTTCTACCATTTAGAGGTCAGCTAAGAATTGATTTTACAAAATTCCTTTCCCTAAGGAAGTTGCGGGATATGTAAGGGGACCTACCGTTGCACAACAACTCATGAGACCCAAGCCAACCTTACTTGCTCGTGATGCACCCTGCTAATCAACAAACGAGGCTCTGGCTCTCACCAAGCCGCATTAGGGTAGCGTAGTGGAAAACGGCACATACCTCCCATATGAACCCCTATAAACGCGAAGTTCTTTGGAGGCGGACAATGTTCTGCAGTGGACGTCTATCGGCTGATGATGGAGGGAGTTGCGAGTACGTTAGAGGTAGTAAAGCAGGCGAGGAACAGCTAGTATTAAACATGTTTGTTTGAAGTATTTACTACCTTTCGTCTTTTAAATATATGAAAACTATTGTAGCCTTTGTGTCATCGCTAAAAGTAAACAGTTGTGAGGTTTCTTGAACGAAGGTTTTCTTCTCTTAAAAAACATTAACATACAAACATAAATATTTATATCGTACGAATATATAGTAATATATATGATTGCCAACAGAATGTTCACATATTTATAAGCGAGACGTCTGTAAATTTCTTAATAAAGAAAAAAACGTTTCATAACTTGTTCTGCCGGGCTTGGCCATGTTTTAATTTTTCAACCGTCCTTTTTAAAAACGGTTTAAGACAATTGCTGTAAATAATTCTTCGAAAAAAGGGTGTAAGGGGTTCCGCACAACATCTTACGGAGCCCAAGTCAACCTCACCTGCACGCGGTGCATCCTAGTAAACAACAGACGAGGCTCTGGCCACCCAGTCAACCGCACTAGGCCAGCGTGGTGGGTTACGGTCCAATTCCTCTAAATAAACTCTAACAACGATGTGGAGATCTTTGGAGGAAGCCTATGTCCAGCAGTGGACATCTGTCGGCTGATAATGAATTAAACTTCAATTGAAGTGGAATAGGAATATGTTATAATATTCATATTAAGAATGTTATTAGTTTTTTTTTCTTGAATTTTAATATTAAAACAAAGTAACATATAATAATCAAAACCTTTTAAAAGCTTTTAAAAAGAATAGTATCGGATAAAGTTTGGAAGCTGAAAGCAGTTTTTTTTTTTAATTTTGAAAATATATATAAATACATATATTAGAACTTAAATACATATACATATACACTTATTAGAAGTCTTATAATTAAATATATTAAATACGGTTTATTATAAATATATTCAGAGCTCCTGAGTAATGTTTAAAAAAGAACATGTTCACAAAAAAAAAACTCGTGCGCATGTGAAGGCGACCGAGGTGGCAATTCCGTTGGTTTTGTTTCAAAATAGCTTATCGGCATCTCTCTGCAATAGAAATCCTATGTTTTATTATTAGGGTCATAAGGTCCATTTTGGCTGAACAAGTGGGTAATATACCTGGCGGTGTGAATGGAGAAGGCTCTTCATTCCATCCACCAGTCAAGTAACCGCGTTAGTCAGTCTGCATCGAGCATCAGCGTCAAGTGTGCGCGTGCGCACTGCGTGGTCATTGGCAAATTTAAATTTCATACGTTTCGCGAACGGCCAATCGCGCTCGATCAATTTGATTTCTTTTTAGCGTCAAGCGTGTCCCGTTAACTGTGCTGTGTTTTGTGACATTGATAATAGACCATTTTTTTTTTTTGAATGACAGCTAATTGTGTCTTCGAAGTTATGTTTTAGAAGGTCGGATGTGTTCTCACGTGTTCTGGTAAGCAAATCATCGTTACATTTATTGTGTGAAATTGATTCATACATCATCAGTTGTTAGTCATCTGCTGAACGTGGATCTGCCTCCAATAAAGGAATAAAAATTACAAAAAAAAAAAAACACTATATACGTCATATGATTGCAACAAATGTCCATCGATCTTCCGATGTGAAACGTTGCAAAACATCTCGGAGTCTGCATTTCTCAGGTTTTTTTGAATACCTTATAAACGGCAGCCTGGTATAAAATCCCACGGACAAGTTGATAATACAATAAGGCTCGCATTAAACATGATCGTCTGATTATAGCAATTAAAAAATAATTAAACAGTACGCTTAAAGTTATTTTCAATACATCTATAGCATTTTCTACGAATGCCTCATCGCACATGTAGATTTATTCATCTCGAGTATAGGATGTGATATTACTTCTGAAGGTTAAGGATAAATATTTGATTACCTTATTATTTTAATCTACTGTTGCGTCCTTCTTCTTCTTGGTCGATATCACTCTTGACAGGCTTAACAACACGTCATCATTCCTCTCTGATGGCCACCTTCCTACTGCATTCATATAGTGGCAACGATGACGAGGGATTTACTGCCGCCTTTATCTGGTCAGTCCATCTCACAGGCGTTACTGTTGCGTTAGGTCTTTTTTTATAAGGAGTTTATTTCCAATCACCAAAACCTTGGATTATGAAAGTACATAAATATCTTATTAAGGTATTTAAAATTACCGATCACACTTGGCTTTGATGTCACCTCCAAAGATAATATCTATTCCCAATATATAATTAAAAAGGTTAACTGTCTCACCGGCGCAGTGGCTACTCGCTTCTTAACATAGAGGTCCTGTGTTCTTTCCCGAAGCCTTAGTACGTGGTCTCTGTTACCGAAGACCGTCCAGTTAAATACCACCATAGCCTATTCCTGCCGAAAAACCGGTTTACATTGTGGTGCAGTGTATATCATCTTAACTAGAGCGATGTTGTTTAAGTGACCATATCAATCAGACTATAAGACGTGCTCGTCTAGTTACGTCGGATTACAACAAAAAAAATTGTTTTTTCCATATGGTCACCCTAATAGAAGTGTCACGCAGTATTGCCACACTTTTCGTGACCCGTATACGAAATAATATTTAATAATTTTTTGTGTAATAAACAATTTCTACAATAGATGAGGAATTACGAAAATTGATGTGGCACTTGTGGTGTTTTGAAATCGATTTCGTAATTAAACTTTTTACTATCACTTGTTTTGTATTATATTAACTTTCACAACAAATTTACATAACATATCTTAGTTAATTTTTAAATTACTGCTATCTAGTAAATAACTGTACTGTGTCATTAGAGTGATAATTACTTTTCGATTAATATACATTCCTCAACTTGCGTTCATCGTTGTATTTATATATATATATATCATTCTGTATATCATAACTGTGATAATCCAGTTTGTAAAAAGTAAGGAGTCTTGGGTTTGATCCCTACAAAGCTTCAGCTTCCAGTAAAGGTAAACATTTAAAAAAAAAAACGATATGTTACAAAAATTTTCACTGCTGGTGCACAGGCACAGGGACATCTGTTCGCGGAGACTGTTTGGGTAGGTACCAACGCAGCACCTGTCTGCAGCCAAACAGTAGTGTACAAACATTACTTCAATGAAGCGACGAGATGAGCAGGACGTCCACCTGATGTTAAGTGATACGCCTGCCTATAACAAAGCGGCGGTAATCAGGATGTTATACACTGCACCACATTGCGCTCTTCGCATTGAGACATAGTACCCCAATAATTATACTAGTTACAGCGTCCTTCAAACTGGAACACAGTAATGTTTGCACACTACTGTTTTTCGGTTGCAATAGGCGCTGCGGTGGTACCTACCTAGACAGTCTCCGGCAACAGACACCTACCACAAGTGTATTTATAGCTACTTCTGCGCTCTCACGCCAAACATGCTAAGTCTTCCACTTAAAAGGTTTCGCTTGAAAGTGACTTAACCACAACAATTTGAGAAATTTCTTAAAAAAAAGTTATTTAATCAATTTAGTTCTAGAAAAGTGAGTACGCAGGTTTTTTTACTTTATGTTCACTCTGCAGACGTTATTTACGTGTTTCATATAAGTGTTTATGCGAGAGAAAATCTGTCTAAGTTAAAGAGATTAAGCTTCTTGATACATGACTTGTAAATTACACAAACGCTATAATATTTCTTACGCGTTCATACATTTTATGAATTTATGTAAATGTGAATTGCGCACTGAAAGATTTTATTAGTCTGAACCAGGGTTTCTCAAACTTTCAGCTCCACGTATACCTGTAAAGATTTTCAGACGACAGCGAACCCCTTATCTAATTAAATAAATTAGCTGTTATTGAAGAACATAAGGTTTTTATTTAAATGGTAATTATGTAATGGTGGTAAGTCTCTGTTGCCGGAGACCGTCTAGATAGGTACCACCGCAGCACCTATTTCCACTGACAAACAGTAGTGTGTAAACATTACTGTTTGAAGTTCCAGTTTGAAGGACCCTGTAGCTAGTATCCTACTGGGGTATCCAGATTCAATATCTTATGTCTCAAGGCGACGAGCGCAACGTGGTGCTCTGTATAAAGTTCTAACCAGCGCCAGGTTCGGGACCGTTCGATCCGGGCGCCGATCGGGGGTTGCGGGAGAACTGCTCGATCTTATCCCGTGACCCTCGTTCATATTTTCGGAAGTGATTGAAATTTAGTGTGAAGCTTTTTAGTCGGTTGAAGTCCGACACTACCTTTCGTTACCGGCCCTTGGTTCCGGGGTCTGCGTCCGTTAGCATTTTGTTACACACGTTAAAAAAAAAAAACTAGTGCCAGGTTGTTATGGGCGTATCACTTACCATCAGGTGAACGTTTCGCTCGTCTCATTATCTCGAAAAGAAATATCTTTTTAATAATAATGTGATGGATTGGTTTGTTTTTCGTCGGAAATTGAAACAATTTTAACCTTAATTCTGACTCGGTATCATTTCTGTATTTCGTTTTTATCATAACCAGGTGTGAATACACACCCTCAAATAAGTGTGTACAAGGGGTAAAAGGAAATTGTCCACTTTGCGTAAGAGTTTGGAATATTCATCCTGACTAACAGCTCAAAAATGTATCAAAGACATCCATCTTAAATCAGCTTAAAGAGTTTTATCCGCGGATATTTCTGATAGTAACTCCTATCGCTCAATACTCTGAACAAGGATTTATATCCTCGTTCATGACCAAATACGGGTTACGAATCCAGTTTTACATAAATCTTTAGATGAACTCCCTGGCGACTGGACACCCGTTAGGAGTTCGCGTACCCCACTTTAAGAAACTCTGGTCTAAACCATCGTAAGATCATCGCCTAACTTCTTTAATTTTTTTTCTCTCCTAAGTAATGTTCCTCTGTTGGGTAACAACTCTTATATAAACCGGTAAATATTTGTTAATATATAATATTTATGTACCCGTAAGAATTTAGTCATCGCTGGCAAAAACGAATTTTCAACACAAGTGACCCCGTTGGTTTCGTAAAGCGATACTATTGATGTATTCTACTATAATATATAATAACTGTCTTGAACTAGATTTTACACATTGATTATATCATCAATATGGATCATTTGAGAAAGAATTAAAGTTAATGCATAATCATTAAGTGAAATGATGTAAATTGATTGTTGAATAATCAGAAAATTTATGGTTTTAGACCTTATGAGGAAAAAACTAATTGTTGTATAATATTTTAGTTCCATGCCATACCATAACAGCCAATTTACGTCCCAACTGTTGGGGCAGAGACCTACCCTCAATATGAGGGCGATGGGGCCATAGTCACCACGCGGGCCCAACGCGGATTGGTGACTTCACACACACCTTAGAATAAATTCTAATTCATGTACAGGTTTCCTCACGATGTTTTCCTTCACCGTTTGTATTTCGCTGTTGTAAGTAAAGTTCACAAATGTACGTAACTTAAATATTGAAGTCATCGATACATGCCGAGATTCGAACCCGCGACCTTCGGAATGAAGGCCGCACGCTCTAACCATTAGGCCAGCGAGCTACCAATTTTCGTGAACTCAAATAATATTTAGTGGTAATATATCATATTTAATTAATTCCACGAGGCGATTAGACGAGTGCAATATTATCAGGTTATGATATACTTACTCATAATAATTTACTGCCAATTAGGATAATTTACACTGCACCGCCTTGTGCTCGTTACCAAGGCGTAAGATTTTAAGTCTCATTAGACCAGTCATTGTTCAAACCGGAACCGTGGTCTTTGCAGTTTACTGTTTAATGGTACCGCCAGTTGAAAATATACACAACTTTGTTAAATATTTTTAGTAATACATTAATATTTTAATTCTTCCGATTTTTTTGTTTAAAAAATTCTTGTTTCGATAGACACAGAATGAATACTTGCATAAAATATAGAATTACCATAGAGAGTAATAGTAGTAACAAAACTCAAACCCCGAAGCTACTTACTCTTTGATTGAGATTAACCATCTCTGTCCATCATGGTTGTAAAATAGTAGGAATCATGAATTTGATATTATAATTTACAAACGTTATGCTATAATAAATGCAAAATGAATTAATAGTAGAACAAATTAAACGTGCCAACGACCTCTGCATTGTTTTCGCAACAGACGGACGCTGCTATGGCGGTCGTCATTACCGATTCGGGACCGCGAACTAATTGCAAAAATCCACATGAAAACAGTCTTTTTTCCAATAATTATCCAAATTATCTATATTTAAAATCTAAGATATTAAGAGGCGATAAAAAGACTTCGAAACAGCTTAAGCATAACTTAAATACCTACAACTAAAAGACAACCTTGAAAGGTTAAAAGTAGTAGAAGATAATCCTCTTTCTTTCCATGAACTGAACGAAGGTTGATGATAACTTGAATGTTCTTTTTAATTAACTATTTATATATTAATATATTTTATATTACCTATATTAAATATAGCATAGCAAGGTTTTTTACACATCGCTACATTACCAGTAAATTTTTAAGACTTACCAAAGATTGTGTAACTATAACTAAAAGTAACTAAATTCGATAAACTAGATTTTTCAGGTTTGCAGGTCTTATAAAGTATAGGAAGAATAATATAATACTATGGGAAGATCGTAAAACCTTACGTGGACCAGTACAAAACCTGATCCGCTTTGTTCCCCTGCATACGAGTCGCTTTGAAATCGGATCATTAAAAAAAACTTAAGCGACGACGCCCTCCGGTGTTCCCAAGCAAAATAAAGAAAGTACGAAGAGAAAGCAAAAATTGATGTGGCATTGTTTACAATTTTACTGTGCTCACTTCATATTTGTTTGCTTTTGTATGAATAAATACGTAATGTTTTTTTTTAGCTTATGTAAGCTACAACGACAAACAAAACTTATCCAACTGACGGCTTCTCCTTTCCGTGTTTATAAAAGTCAATCTAATGTTTATTTTTCTTTTGGCTATTAAATCGTGTTTATTTGTTATTAAAAATAAAAAGAAATCATTACATACATTGATGACTACACCGGTTATATTAAAATACTAGCTTATGCATGATGGGAATTTTAAGTCTGTTCAATGCTGAATATGGCAAATACTTACAACAAAAATCAATGATATAGGACATTAGAATACAGCAATTAAAGCAGATAGATGAACAAATACTCTAGCAGAAAACATACTATCTTCTAGCTATGGGAGATCACAAACTAGTCGATTATATGAATCTATTTATTGTATAGTAAGAATGTTATCGACTGTTACATACGCAAAGTAGTAAGAAAATGATGTAAATTAAAAAAATCGAGTTTTTAGTATTGCTAGATTTTTGTGTTGGTTTCTTAGAAATTATCGGGATCTACAAACACCTCTTCTCCGTTTAGTCCACGAGTTTTATTCAAATCATTAAATATCTAGAAATGTCCCAGGATTTGCAAATGCTATGTTTGACCTCTCTAACACAAACAACACGCATGTCGTTAAACTTAACCGCCCGGGTAGTGTTATTTGTTTAACTTAACAAGTGGAATATTCCATTAGTAATTTCGTCATCACTTAAAATACTATCAATACTTAGTGGTGTTATATTGTTATCGCCACAAACCTAACGTTCAGGAGTTTATATCTTTTATCTTCCATCTAATTCATCTATCAATCTATCAATGGGACTTTATAGATAATTAAAAAGATTCTTAAATACTTTCAAATTCTTTTCTTTTTTACACATGGCTTATAAATTACTAGTAACAGGTGTAATACACCTATAAATTGAAGTTATTAAGAAACTCCACAACCTACTAAACTTGAATTATAACTTCATTAATGTCTCTTAATGAAAGCCTACCTTTACTCAGAGTTTTGTTTGTCTTAGACATTACAAAACCACTCTAAAAAAAAAGGATTTTTTATTTTAGTTACCAATATCAGGTAGTGTATCTTTTTGGAAAAACTGTACTCATTTATTTATTTTTTTAATATTTTTAACTAATGCAATAGATCTAGACTTGTCTGCATCGATGACACATTTACCGTTATACCCGAAGTCCTCCATAACATCTAGAATTGTAGTAATCTTTTTGCTGATAGTTTAGTGCATTAGATTGTCATCTCTTTTTTAATATTTTCTGTTATTATTGACATGGAGAATCTTTTTGACAATAATATTATATAAACAATCAAACCGTTAACGTACTTGCTCGAATGTATCTCAATATGAAGATGAAATTAATAATTTACTGTAATTTTATATCTTACTATTTCATCCTGTTGCAATAATGTAAGAGTATTCAACTATCGTAAAACTTCGTTTATGATTAAAAAATTTTGATATTAGTTTAAAGGAACTACTGGTAAATTTCAATAATATTTATGTTATTGAAATTTACCAGTATATTTTAGATCTGTATTTGGGAAAGTAATAATGATGAATGTGGATGGTTATAAGGGTAAAGGAAGACCGAAGAAAGTGTGGATGGATTGTGTGAAAGAGATGTGTAAGAAGAGTGTGAACTCAGATATGGCGGCTGATAGAGGGGTGTGGAAGAGAAGTACATACTGTGCCGACCCCATATAGCTAGGAAAAGGGCAGGAAGAAGAAATCTGTATTTGGGAAATAATAGGTTATATTGGATTGGCAATTAAAACTTATGACATAATACTTTTCATGAATCATCAATTCTATGATAAATGGGAACTCATGTTCCCATGGAAGTTTTAATAATTCAAAAGTAATCCCTTTTTCCGTTTGAATTTGTTGTTGCTAGTTATTACATTTTAAGTTTTTGATTTAAAATCTTACTTAATGCTTATGAGCATTATCTACCAGTCAATCTAGGAAGTAGAGATGCTTAGAAGATAAAGAGGAACATCTCACATTTATTGGATTTCAATCATTAGGATCAGACAATATTCTAAGAAATTATAGATCGTAATAAAAGAAACTTAAAAAGATTGATTACATTTAGATTGGTTTGATTATTCACGACTTTAAACAACCAACACGATTGTTTTTGAAGGTTTTAGCAAACATATGCTTTAAGATATTTACAAATTTTATTAGAACTACGTGTCAGTGAATATTAGCTAAGAATATTAACTAAAAAACAGATTCAGCGATATATGCATCGATGGCGTCACCCACACAAAGTTATGGCTTTTTGAAACCTGTTCGCGGACGTGAATATGCTCCGGCGCGAGGACTTCAGACTGAATCAAGGACATAAGATTTATTTTAACATTTATGAGGCGCCGATTTGCAAATAATATATCTGTTTAACTTACATACGAGTAATTAAGAACGAATCGGTATGCAGTGTAATCTGAAAATTTGCAATGCACGCGGTCTCTTTGTGTTTCACCACTTTGGATAGAATTGAGGTTATTGCTGTTTAATTATTATTTATATTAATATGACGTGTTATGTGCATACATTAATATACTAACTGTTGTAAGATATTTGCATTATTTTTATAACGTATATGCATTACAAAATATACGGACAAGCATCGTTAAGCTGATTTTTAGATATATTTGAAATCTTAAATCACATGTTAGTGGGGGAACTATTGACTGTAATCTTTGTTCAACACTGAACATCAATTGCTAAAATGATGATGATGATGATTGATATCTAGTTAAATTTTATATAAATTTGACAGTTATCTTTACTTTTAGATATCCATCATTCATAAGATCTTATAACAACATAATTTATAAGTACTTATTGTTATTACATTTGCTTGAACTTATGAGATGTTTTCGTCAGTTATTTAAGATTAGTAGCCTTATTATGTTTTTTAATTTAAATTTTACTGTTTTGCGGACATCGTCTTGTTATTACTTTATCCTTTATCATAGATACTCTTAAGAAGATCTAACTGTTGCTCAGATGTAAAACTTTTATTGAAGTTTTATTATATGTGTACATTGATTCCATGTTATATTTAACATTCTCCATAGCATCGATGTTAATTATGAAATGCTACAATGGAATATGAATAACAATGGCGTAGTAAATGGCTTCCACACAATTTCACCCGTTTTGGTTGATTAAGTGTGCAATTGTTGAAATTTTTTCGGTTTTGGCCGCACCTAAGGCGTCCATTGTGCCGACGGTTTCCCAAACTGCGTGTAACGCAACGTTCGCGCATTCATTGACATCATTGTAGTACTTGTTGAGGGTTGATTTCAATGCCAGATTTTCTTTCAAAATGTTAAATAGGCATACTTATAATCATACAATATCCTCCATATATTGACATCCTCGATTTAATCTGGGTAATCACTAAACAACCCTTACAAACTGAACCGACAACGGCCCCTTTCAATAAAACTAAACATATGCTAAAAACCTATTATTAACATTTTTTTATTTGAGGCTTTTGCTCATAGTATTAGATACAACTTTTGCTTAAGTTACTACTTATTATTGAAAAAAAAATTCAATAATATTATATCATAATTACAACAATAACCTTGTTCTACACTATTTTAATCATGTATTCTAATAACGGCAATCCTACCAGCCCGAAAACAATAAAGGTCAAACATATTTAATAATTATTATCATCAAAATTTTTTATTATACTAGCCGTTATTCTACAGATGTAGTTCTAATGAAATATTTTTGTTTTTTTTTTTTACTTATAACAACAATAATTGATTGAACGATATAAACTTAAACGTAGGAAACTGTTCATAGTGGAGAGAAAACTTTTTTATCTCCTCAAAAAATAAATATTGATATCAATTTCTAATTAAAGTAATAGTAGGGTTTAATCCATATCCGGTTCCAGAGTGTTTTGATACGTTTTATATACTCTAATTTGTATAGATAGTAACCAAAAGGAATTGTATTATAGTTGAACGTTAAATATTGAGTATTCAGAACTCTACTCTGGCTACTGTTATATTTTATTCAAAGAGAATCCTAATATTCGAGTTCTGCATTAAATAATTTATAAGGTAATATATTTTTTTCCTTTTCAATAAATAAATAGATAATAAAACGTTGAAATTAAAGGTGGTTTATTACAAATGTCAATGTTTAATAATTGCAGTAATAAAATACTAATACGAACAGTTCACATCAACATCCATTATATAGGGAGGCGCAAAAGTAATCCTCCTATCAGAAAATGCCTTAAATTTTGCCTTGATGTAAAAAAATTAAAAGACCAAATAAAAATAATCCACAAGAAGAATCAAAGTTTTTCATATTTTTTTTAAATTACAGCCAAAAAACATCGGAAGGTTATTTTTGCGCCACCGTGTATACCTTGTATACAAAAGAAAAACTTTAATTCTTCTTGTGGATTATTTTTATTTGGTCTTTTAATTTTTTTACATCAAGGCAAAATTTATAGCATTTTCTGATAGGAGGGTTACTTTTGCGCCACCCTATACAACAGATACATTATTTGTCTTTTAAGATATCTCCTAAAAGAGATTATGAAATTATCTATCAAAGACATTAAAGTAACAGATAATAAACGTTTATGCGTTACTAGAAATGATAACGTTTTAAACATGTCCAGTAAATTGCATTTCGGTTTACCCAAACCAGTTTATGTTAACCGAACCTTTAATTATGAGTGGAGGAGCAAGAAAGTCCTGGTTCGGGTCGATGACCTCGCTCGCTGATCGCATACAATCCCACATTGACCATTATAAAGTAAAGTAACTTTTTATGTGACAAAGGTTTCCAACCGAGTCGATATACTCTTGTTATTATTAATCATCCCTGTTTTTATGCCCTTAGAAATTTTTTTCTTAAGTCACTATCTTGGAAAAAATTTTTTTCTAGTAGAAAACAATCATAAACATTACAGTTGAAATTACGCATTACAAGTCATTCTTTTCTATATTCTATACTAAAAGGTTAACCGGTTTTCTAACTTCTACAGGATCGATACTGTAAAGTACTTATTCTATTGTATTTTAAGTAATTGGGAAAAACAACTTTTTATAACAAAGTTGTAGACAAAGATAAAATTATGTTAATATAGTAAATTTTAGGTGTACATAAATACAGAAGGCGTTACAGGGAGTTTACATTACATTACTAGAAAGCTTAATGATAATAAAATAAGTCTATATATATATATATATATGTCTACATATGTGTTTTACAGATTAAATACTAACCTTCTGACAGAGCTCAATATTCAATACAAAATTTGAACGACAAATTACTATGTACTGTTAATACTATCCTGTAACTTTGGTGTAACTTAAAGTCTTACACTAAACATATTCTGTAGCCTGTTTGACTACGATCTCACCTGATCAAAAGCGGAGATGTAATCTCGGCGTTAAAGCCCATTAGAAATGTTTAGAATCATCATCAATTAGCAATCATTAATTTCCAGGTTTCAGCTAGCTATTAAATTTCTATTACCTAAATCTACGCTTTACTAAGCTTTTAAAATTTTAATTACTATTATGCAATTGCATACATAAAAAAAACCGCAAGTTTTTGTCCAGGATGTTAGGAGTTTGGGCCGTTATGAATCATTATTACTCATGTTACCTTTCTAAGAACATTAAGTTACGTTTTACCAGTGCCAGCGAACAGGTTTCTTTAAGGCGACTTTGACTTAGTTAAATCAAAATAATAAAGCTGCTATAGGTTTTAATCAACGGTATCATTCATTGAAAATCTAGGTATTAAATTTACCCCTTAAGCCACAACAAAGATTTTTTTTCGTTTTATATATCTATAAAACAATATAGTATTAATTACTCCACCTTTTCGTGGTGCACCCTGTTAACCAACAAATGAGGCTCTAGTTCCCACCACACCGAATTAGGTCAGTGTGGTGGGAAATGATCCAAACCTCGCCATATAAAATGCACGATAGATTTGGGAATCTTTAGGAGAAGCCTATATCCAGCAGTGGACGTCTATCGGCTGATGATGATAATCATTATGAGTGTACTATCAGACTAGTGTTGTTAACACACTAAGATACTGTCCTTCCTTTGAAATAGAAGATCTGAATAATTTCACTAGCCTCAACACTATAGAGGTTATAATGTTATATACACAAATGATAATTTTTGTAGTAAAAACACATTATAATTGTTTATTTAAAGGAAGATATATCTTTGATCTATCTTCCTTGACATTAAGAGTACATTTACATATCATACAGATGAATATCAAAGTAAGAATAATTTTTCAATATTTCTAACTGAAATGTTCAATGGAAAGTTATTGGTTACAAATTTGCTATGTTGTAATACCGTAAAAGCCAGGCTTTGAAATGAAATCTAAGTATATTCCTGGGTTCCAATAGAAAAAAAAAAACCAATGAAATATCATTTAATAACCCGGTCATTGTACTTTAAATACATAATGGTGAACGTGTATGAATGATACCCGATTTCCAATCACAACACAATGGATGCGCTTCATCATTCCATATCTTCAAACAGCATTAACAATTTAGATCACTTGTTAACTGTTTGTAATCCAACGAGATTATAGATTGTACAAATATAGTTCATAACAAACACATGTTAGTTTTGACAGTATCACGATATATCTAAAAGTATTTAACTGTCTGACAACAAGGAAACGATTGTGATGTTATTTTCCATTCGTTATTTTGTGATATGTTCTATAAAGGTTAAATATGAATGAACAGAACTATCAATGAGATGAAGTAGACAATCGAGATGAGAAATATAAACTAAAGCTTGAACCGGAAATGTAACAATATTTTGTTCAATCATAGACCGTTTGAAATTCTAATAGTTGATACAACCACGATGTTAGTTATATTAAAATTACTTACTGTTATATTTTTTTAAACAAACTGATCAAATAACTACACAAAAAGAGAATAAGTTCAATGACTAAAAAAAATTACATTACAAAAATCATTCGCGTGTAATATCATCATCATTATCAGCCGACAGACGTCCAGTGCTGGACATAGGCCTATCTCAAAGATCTCCACATCGATCGATCCTGCGCTGCCCGCATCCAGCTGCATCCCGTAACCTTCACCAGATCGTCGGATCACCTGGTAGGAAGCCTGCCAACATAACGTCTTCCGGTACGCGCTCGCCATTCGAGGGTCTTAGTGTCCCATCGGCTGTCAGTCCTTCGACCGATGTGTCCTGCCCATTGCCACTTGAGGCTAGCAATCTTTTGGACTATGTCGGTGACCTTAGTTCTGCGGATCTCCTCATATCTTATTCGATCACGCAGGGTCGTCTAATATGGTGCAGGTGCTAACGAGGCATGGATGTTTCGGAAAGTACCTGCACCGTATAAGAAGAGAGCCCTCGGCCATGTGCCACCATTGCGGTAGCGATGAGGATTCGGCGCAGCATACCTTAGAGGTATGTCCGAGTTGGACAGGGCTGCGTCGAGACCTCGTCGCTATTGTCGGCAACGACCTCTCTCTTCCCGCTTTCGTGAAGGCAATGGTGAAAAGCGAAGAGTCGTGGAACGCCTGTGTTGCTTTTTCTGAAAAAGTTATGTTGCAGAAGGAGGCTGCGGAGCGGATAAGAGAAAGTACCTCTAACCTCGCCATCCGTAGACAGAGACCCGGTCGTCGGAGGAAAAGGGATCATGCTCTTCTCCAACCCCCCTAATAAAGGCTTAAGTGGCGGGTACGGGGAAATCCGCCACCCAGTAATGTAAGCCGCAAGAGGGCTCATGTATTTTCCGATTAGAACCATTGTGTCTTTGGTTTCCATAAGAAAACCCATGTCATGTTGGGGCCATTAGTAAGCCGACGTTGCCGGAACTGCGGTAGTGTGCGAAAGCATTCCCGCAGTCTCGGCGAAAAGCGCAGCGAGGTAACCGTGGGGTTTTAGCCAGTAAGAGTCTGGCATAACTTTTTCGTTGTCCCCCCAAACGAGAAAGTATCCATGCAGGATTTCCCCACATATAAAAAAAAAACAAAGGGTCGTCTAATATAAGTTTAATATATTTTTAACTAAAGCGGAAACTAATTAGGTTGGTAATAATTTAGATAGATGGCAGCTCTACTTAAGAGACCACGGCTACTGGATAGAGGTATGAGTTTAATATACTTGATGCGAGAATTAAACTATTACTAATATTACTAGTGAATCTAGTCATCTCACTTATCTCATGCTGTAGACGATGGGCAATAAACGGTGGGGTATATTAGGGTTGATGAGGTACCCTCTTCTTCATAAGGAAATTGAGTAAAGTTTTGTCTTCATTTTAATGGCTTAGTGAATACATTACCTGAAAAAGATTATATGTATTACATTATTATTCACATCTCCTCCTCCTCCTCATCCACAATATTTCTTCTAAAATAATCCTATCATCTTACTACTTTCTGGTATATCACCAACTAGTAATAGATTATTATATCGCTACGTACAGTCATGTGAACATTACTCTTGTTATAAATAGCAGTAAAGTTAAAAAAAAAATTATAATTTTTGTAAATAAAGTTTTGAACGAGTTTAAATATTTGGGCTTAGCCTAAAGCGGTGTACGTAACATGTATTTTGTCGCTTTCAGGTCTTATTACATAATACACCTGTTGCATAAACCTTCGCTTCGCAAGACCGAACCTCAAGAAATCAGGGTAATCACATTTTCCAAAACCGTACCGTGATTATCACAACATTGGCAGTATTATTAAACACAAAACGACTTTTTAACGAAGTAGTTACGCATCGGACATTTTTTCCTTCGATTCTTTAACGAGTGAAAGTGGATAGTAAATCATTTTACTTGTTTACGTGTGTTGTTTAGTTAACTTGTCAATTTGTATCAGTGCTACTACATTTTTTTTTTAAATTGCAATAGTTCTTCGATCGAAGAAAATAATGATCAATAATCACGCAATTATATATCTATATATACTTCGTACGAATTATATAATATATAGCTACTGATCAATGAAATTTATTTTGACTCCCTCTATAGGATGCATTACGGAGACTGTGTGATGGAATTATATAATATAACACCCTCATCTCCTCACCACCTGACGACCAGTGTGTCACCATTCTTATGTGATGAACATCCTCAGTTTGCGAACAAAGAGGTTCAGCTCCTCGTTCTACATAAGAACAGCAAAGGACGCGGAACAACTTGTTGACGGCGGTGTTTCTGTCTGATTACTACATAGGTGTCTTCAAAAAAAGAGTGAACAGCCTGTTACTAGACTACAGTGCTTTACAAGCGCAGACCTTACCACCACTTAATATCAGATAGCATTGTGGTCAACCGCTAACCTTGTCGATTTAAAAAACTAGCTCCTGTCGCTACTCTCTTACTTATACCTTTTTTGTTCATATGAAATATTACAGAATTATTGCTTTGTAAATAATCATTGATTCAGAAGATAGATCTTAACATTCCTAAACAGAGATCATAGTGGAAATGTAAACTTTTCATTTATTATATAAACTCACATAATTGATTGATGGTAATCATCACAGATGTAAATACATATAACAAAGCAACATTTAGTTTAAACTTAACTTTAACAATATTAGAAATGAAAGTTAAAATTGTCTACGTTCATGCCCTCATGTCTATTTGTCATTGACAAATTTCTATTTACGTCACATGATACAGAGGTTGAATATATCACTTTTCATTAAGATAACATTTCGCCTTTTTTTTTTCAAAATAATTACTCACATTTATAACCTGCAAGTGTTTATTGTAGAAAGTGTAAACGCGGGTATGACATCAGTAGGCGCGGTTTCCGCGAAGGATTACGAGAGATTTCCAAATTAAGCTTCCAACATGGTTGCATGTAGCTTCGTCATTCAAACACCGGTTCAAATTCTTCGGCGAATATCAACAAGAGTGTACCTCAAGGTAGCTTTTGTTGGACCAATCGATAAAGTAATGGACTAACATTTGACTTAAATTTTCTTACGATGTTAAGTGACAGAGGCTGTCAATGACAAAGTGTTATCCCCCAAAATACTATGGCACTTATTTACTTCGGCCTCCAGTACTTTTGTATTACATGTAGAATTGTTATGATATATAAACTATCCAGATGCAAAAATATTAAAAAAAATATATTTTTGCGTCTATCTACAACATCTCTCTCCTCCCAACATTGACTGGCAGAGAATGCTGTTACAGCATTAAATCCGCGCTGTGTATTCTAATCATTTATCTTAAGTATAAATAAATAACAGTCGGAACATCATCATCAGCCGTTAGAAGTCCACTGCTGGACATAGCCCTCTCCCAGAGGTCTACAATCAGCATGGCCTCCGGTACCGCCGGGCACTAGGGACTGCTGTTTGTTATGGTATATATGGGGGGATTTGGACCATTTGCCACCACTCTGGCCTAATGCGGGTTGATGGGAGCCAGTGCCTCTTTTGTTGATTAGCACGGTGCACCACTAGCAGGTGAGTTTGGCATGGATCCCGTAAGTTATTGTGCGGGACTCCTTACAGCCGAAACACAGCAATGCAAATCGGTTAGTCTACCACAAATTTGAGAATCCCGTATAAATATCTCCAGAAATAAACTAGGACCTC
Organism: Ornithoptera alexandrae; assembly: GCA_029030555.1. Classification (NCBI taxonomy): domain Eukaryota; kingdom Metazoa; phylum Arthropoda; class Insecta; order Lepidoptera; family Papilionidae; genus Ornithoptera; species Ornithoptera alexandrae. Next base: position 3,403,815 of record JARDVY010000011.1, on the reverse strand, counting down.
TTTATTGGTAGAAAGCGTTTAGCTACCTGCTGTGCCACTGAAGCTGTTTCTCATTTAATAGAATGGTTATCAGTTAAATTACTTAATTACCTTATGATTGAGTCTCTTTTAAGGTTAACTTTGAGTTCTATAATATTAAAACAGAGTTCCTGTACGTAGCAACTACTTCGTGATAATTGTAACGCATGGAATACCAAACATACTAGTTAAGGTTGCAAAATACATCCTGATGACGTGAGCGAGTGAATGACCTGTCGCTGACCGAATGGACATCAAAGAGACACTTCATTAATGCTTCGCATATGGTAACAGAATCCACTTTCTTCTTTATTACCGTACAGAAAGATATCGAAGCTTTAAAATATTACCCAAGAGCTTCTACGATGTTTATTGCGTTAAGCTTCATTTTTAAATTACCGACGTACCGCAGTTCATTGGTCGTCGAATTACTGTTACGGTAACCGTTACCGAGCATTTTGTGCCGGCGTATATTTGATGTGGGTACATAACAGCAAACATCCAATATATTACCGTTGGATATAACAGTTAAAAGAGAGAAAAAAAGACAACAATTCACTTGAATGGATCTCAACAAAAGAATAATGGCAACATTTCTGCAATGCGCCAAATATGAATCAGATATTCTTTTGTGACTTCTAAGATGTTTGATTTGCTGATCTCTTTAATGTTTAAGTTAAAGTATTTACACTCAATTGAAAACTTTAAAGCTAAAAATAATATCTTTGTATCTAGAACTAGGACTACAAATTGATATAGTTTCTAAGGTAACTTTAAAATAAGGTTAAGTAATTTAAATATACATTACTGGTACAGAAAAAAATACTTAATAAATGTAGTATAATACTGACACAAGAGCGAAGTAGAAGGAGAGGAGAAGACATCCAAATATTAAATATAAGTTTACTAATTCAGACAAAGGTTTACAGTGAATTTTAATAGTTATTTTGTCAGGAGTTCGACTATTAGTATAATTATTTTATCGTCAGCCCATAGACGTCTACTGCTGGATGTAGGCCTCCCTTAAAGATTTCCACATCAATCGGTCCCGCTTTCCTCGCATCCAGTGGATTCCCGATATTCTCACTTAATCGTCGGTCCACCTTGTGGGAGGCCCAACATCACGTCTACCGGTACACGAGCGCCACTCGAGGACCTTACTGCCTCAACGGCCGTCGGTCCTTCGAGTAATGTACTCTGCCCACTGCCACTTAAGTCTAGCAATCTTTTAAGCTATATCGGTATATAGTATAATTATTTAAGCAACCAAAAAATATAAAGAAACGAGATATCGATTTTGTTAACATTAGCATATTCAAGATTATGTGACGACCTTGGGGAGTCGTGCAGCCGGTGACGGGTGCCTGACACACGAGTTTATGATCGACATTGTGCATGAATAATAAAAAAAACTAACTCTTCGAAAGAACAAAGTACATACTTTGTCGATAGTAATATACATAACAAAGCGATGGAATGAGCAGGATGTTTACTAACTGGTAACGGATATTCAGTTTCCGTAACCGTTGAAATTAAAGGTGAAAATGATAATGGTGGTGTTAAAGATGTTTACAAAATACTACGATCGGCTAATTTACTTAAAACATTATAGCACTGTGGGATACTAACCTTATTTATGTAACTTTACAAAATACTGAAGCCCTTTATCCAAATTATAGCGTATTTTACTTGTTAAATTTATTCAGACTTTTTTTATACACTTTTGCCCGTTTTATAAAAGATAAATGCAATACCCAGTTTGAAATGAAGACTTAAAGATATCTATTCTTGTCCTTTGACGTTTAAGATATGATATTTGTTTCTTGGTAATTTCTTGTGTATTGATCTCAACATTATATGAGATAATTCCATAGAATCAATGAAATTATACTAAATTTTAATAAGCAATAACGGAGTGGTCAATTTCGCAAATACCAGTCTCTCTTTCGGTATTTTTGACAAACCACTATTGCCAGTTTACCTTGAATGATAATACCAGCTTTAATGTACTGACCGTTCCATTCTCGCGGCTAGAGGTGAAACTCATCGCCAATGAATTCTTAATACGAACAATAAATATACTTTGATTATACATTTTGTCCAAGAATTTATATCACATCTGTATAACGCTTAATCATGAAATTTAAGAGCTATATATTATATAAAAAACAAACATTTATTTAAGCTTCTCCTTAAATGAGGAGCTCATCTCTTCTACGCAATAGTATCGTACATTTATACAGCACAGTTTCAACTCGATTTCATTAACCAGTTGGGACAAAAATTTTGTATCACTGATCAATAATTTTGCTTCGCCATCATTGTTGCCAGGCAAATGTTTAAAAGGCGGTTCATATATAAGTGAGGGGATTATATAACTACTAACTAGATTTTAATATGAGAAATGAGTAAACATGGAAGCTCAGGTCGATTCAATCGAAAGTGTTGGCACACTCGCCCACCTACAAATTCGTATTGTACGCAATTTGCCGAGAACAGAATAGATTTTCTAATATCTTTATAAGGGACATTCAGATCCTTGTATGATGCAACGATTGAAATCAAATTCTATTTATAAAGGGAAATTTAAACCGTATAAAAATATACTTTGAAATATCAAAGGAATTTCGATGACTATAAAAACTACATTTTAAGAAAGAAAATTGGCTATCCCATTTGTTATTTAACAATAACAATCAAGCTTTCATTTAACTAAACTATTAATTGGAAATTATATCACTGATCTCTAATATATTAATATCTTATGAAGCATTCAATATTGACTTAATGCTCATCGTCGCCAAAAAACTAAAAATAGCCTTTAGTAAAAGTTAAGCGGAAATGGCAACTTTTAAAAGCGAAGAATTGCATAGTATATAAGAACCAAAATTAGATGAAACAGTAAACTTAGAAGAAATCGATGAATTGGAAATATTCCGTTGTGCATAACCATATTAATTCAGATCAGAATTATTAAAATCTTGATGACTATGCAAATGCTGCAGACAAATTTATCAAAATTAATTGCATTTCACGCTTAGTTCAAAAGAAACAGGCTTTGATAAAAATTAGACTACATATGAGAAAAGTTTGCAACGTAACGACCTTTGGAAGTTTTTACTTTGGATCATCAAAAAAAATTCCGAGGAAATATTATTATACCACTCAATTTGAATATCATGAAGTAAATCGTATATAGTGGTAGATATCAGCTTTAGTCAATGTTTTCTCTCTCTCTCTCTTTCACCATCATCACTTTCAGTTTAAACCTGTTTGGACACAGGCATCTTCCGAAGTTCTTAGTGTTTACGACACCTCTGTTATCAGATCCTTCTTTATAAGCATTGCTTTGTTTTATTTATGTAGACGAACGTTGAACTACGATCCTACTTGATGATAAAGGGCTATGCATTTTTTGATAATAATACGTAATAATCTAGAAGTCTATTTACTCTTCTATTAAATATTTCCACATCATACCTTAATGGAGTCATCGATACCAGCAGACTGTCCGAATCCTTCGCTGTGAACATTACGATGGCGAAGAAATCTATTTATAATTTATTAAAATTTTTTTATATGGTTAGAGCAACCATGGTTATATTAAAAGGAACCGGTATGTTTTATAACTGACATCTTTAAAACCTGTACATTGATTTTATGGCGAGTGTCCACATACGTTACGATATTAACCTTCGTCGAGGTACATAACACGTCTACGTATAACTATATTTGTTTCAAAATACTTATTTATCTGTAAATTTAGTTTCTTTCCTAATTTAAGATAATGTGAAACAAATAATTAATCTTCATGTGTTTAAATATTTCAAATATCCCCAAGCAATTTGTCTTTATTTTAATAATATTTCGTCTGTATGAAAATATAGTTTTCTCTCAGAACTGATACTCACCGGATGTTATGTAAAACAACAATAATAATTATGGCGATAGTTTTATTAAATTAAAATATTTTTAATGATAAACAGAAATATTCAAATTTAAAGTGTTTAAAAAGACCAAAATTGTTAACTACCAATGTTGTTTTATATTTAAATTCGTGAATAACTCTCCACAACAAGATTTTCTCTTTTTTTCAAATCTACCACTTTCGAACTTAATTCTTTTATTATCTAATTTATTAATTATCTATGATAAAGATATAATTTTTAATGCATATATCTTTGAAAGAGAAATGGATCGTTGTTCTAAAGAAAACTTGTAAGTTAAAAATGTTATAACTGTTCTGCTAATGCAAAATTTACTATTCTTATAAAGTAAAGGGGTAGTTAGATAATATAATAAATTTACTTAAAAGTGCTATTAAAATCGTAACTTCCTAAAACCTCAATGCTCTGCATCAGCTTTCAGAAAAAGTACCATAAAAACTAACCTTCTTAAAGCAGTTTACCGATGGTAGGTCTCATTGTTTTAGACCGTCTAGATAAGAGCCACCGCAGGTTATATTTCTACCGCAAAACACTAGTATGCTGTGTTCCAGTTTGAAAGGCCTTGTAGCTATAGAAATTACTTGACATCATATGAGTCAAAGCGACGAACACAGTGTGGTGTTGTATATATCATCCTAACTAGCATCACGTTGTTATTGGTGTTATTGGTAGGAGTATCACTTATCAAGTGATGTCTCACTCATCTCGTCGAATAAAAAAAAAATAAAAAGATGTACATACCAATCGGCCCAGTAATCGAAGGGACAACCATTGTGGTTCCGAGCGAGAGGCACACCTATTATATTTCTACTACCTGATACAATGAGTAATAGACCGGAAACACCGGCTACCTGCGCCCGCGCATAACAACTAACGTCTTGGATAGACAGTGCGATCGAAAAATTAACGCTTATGCAATTTTCTAAGGCGTTTTTTAACAAGTGTAAGTCACAGTGGTCCGGATAACAAATTTGACTAATATTCTTCGTTAATAGTAATACCTTTCAAACCATAATAATAATCCCTTTGCGATACTAAAAATCGCTTTTTATTTAACTCTTAGAGCTTTGGAAACATCCCTCATATAACATTTGTCACATAATGCGAAGAAATTATCCAGTATACAATAGTTTTGTTTTATTTCCTGTCTGCATTCGAGCACGCATACACGAATAGGTTCAGCGCTGATGAAAGCGACGCGTGAGTCGCCTGTTAACTTTATAAACTTGACAATGAACATTTACTTTCATGTTCTGACCTCTTCTCGAGTTTCTTATGGCCGCTTCGGCCCAGTCACATCCATAAATATGTTAATAAAAAAAGAAAATCATCTTATCTGATCAGTGTCAAATCTCATTAATATTAGTTTATATATTTCCGGAAGAAATAACTTAGTTTAGATGAACTTTCTCCTCGTTTCAAAATAAAAAAATATTTGCAATAGAAATTCATTAATAAGAATACTGATTTTTATAAAAAGAGATAAATACTTTTTTTAATTATTTAGATCTGTGCTTAGGTTCTATCTTATCTGACATTAATTGATAATAGGGTAATCCGCATGAATTTATAATGCAAGCAACATTATCATCATCAGCAGATAGACGTCCACTGCTGGATATAGGCCTCCTCCAAAGATCTCCACATCGATCAAACACGCGTTGCTTGAATGCAGTGGGTTCCCGCGATTCTCACCAGATCGTTGATCCAACTTGTGGGAGGCCTCCCAACCCTACGTCTACCGGTACGCGGACGCCACTCGAGGACCTTACTGCTCGTCGGCCATCAATCCTTCGAACAATGCGCCCTGCCCACTGCCACTTAAGTATAGCAATCTTTTGGGCTTTGTCTAGCAACATTATACCTATATTAAAATACCAGCTGTTCCCTGCTCGCTTTGCTGACCCTACTAAAGAATTAGATTTGAAATTTAACCTTGAAATTTGTCAGAAATATTCCCGCCTGGCAGCAACCCAACCCACGTTGGGCTTATTCTCATTACTACCACCCCCGCAGTTCCTTTTGGGGGAAGAATTTTGTAAGATTCATTCCTAACTGACTTCTAAAGCAATATGTTTACCAAATTTTGAGTCTTTACGTCTAATAGTTTCCAAAATCTCGTGATATCTCCTATATATGAAAAAAAACCTTAACTCCTATTAAAAAAATATATAAATAATAATAATTAATTAGACAGTTCACAATACTTGTGTAGTTGTAATGATATCTTCATAGTTTCGAATCTAGGTTTAAGTCATGATAGTTTGTTGTGTAAAGAGAAGATGCCTATTGGTTTCTATCTATTTAAAAATCTGAAACTATTGAGATTATAAACATTAGTAAAACCTAGATGAAAAGGAAACAATGAAACACGATAAGCCCTATGTCATCCCTGTCCGGTAGAATATCGAACAAACTAATAACAGAACTGTAAAGAGTTATTGTAATTCACGTATCCCGTAAAATAACTGATTTCTGATAGATATAAATATCTTAAATGTTTTTTTACAACATTACACTTAATATGAAACTAACGCAGTTTGTTCTAACTTAAAAAATTTCAAATTACAATAAATAGTTTTAACACGACTATTTAACAAGTTTTAATATTTATGTATGGATATAATCATACTTCGCATTAAACCATTTAACTTGTTCATTTAAAGTTGCAATTCGTCTGCATGTAATACATATCTTCGCTGCATACTACCACGATGTCGTGACTTAGTCGCTATAAAATCGATTCATACAATGTTTAATGGGCGATCAACTTGCTATTAACTTATGCTACTTCGAACTTTGTTTTGACGCGATGTAACTAAATCGATATTTAATAATAAAACACCTGCTAACGGAAAGATGTCTTTGATAGGTGTCTACAGCCAAGCAGTAGACGTTGAAGTCGTAATAGCCAATTGCTGGTTACTGTTGGGATGAAGACCGTCCCTATTGTATTATCAGCAGTCCTCTGTTATTCCTGCCATCAATGCCATTACCACTTCTTCAACAAGTCTAAAAAGCTCCATCTAGGTTCAATCCCCTCATTGTACTTGTCCAAGTGCACTCCAACCTTAGACGTACATCGCGCTTTATTGTCCCCTCACTTAACCCTCTAGCTTACTAGACATTATATCTTATCTTAGAATAAAGGTGAAGTATAACTTAAGTATTTGATAGGCTAAGTTTTAAATAAGCTGTCGTCCTCACAGAAAACTCGTGAGCGTCTTAATGTTCATCGCAAAGGTTATTTATGTACATACTCGATTGTGCAACGTAATTAGTCAACTTTAATGGTTCTCCATCTCATTATGGTTATGTTGTTTACACCATAAATAATTCAGTTTATCATCAGCCACTAAACGTCTACTGCTGGACATAGGGTTCCCCCAAAGATCCCCACATCGATCGGTCCCGCGTTGCTCACATCCAGTAAATTTCTGCGATTCTCACCAGATCGACGGTCCACCTTGTATGAGGCCTCCCAACACTACATCTACCGGTACGCGGGCGCCGCTCGAAGACCTCACTGACCCATCAGCCGTCGGTCCTTCGAGAAATGTGTCCTGCCCACTGTCACTTAAGTGTAGCAATCTTTTGAGCTATTTCCGTGACCTTAGTTCTTCGGCAGACCGGATCATTTCTAATTCGATAAGTAAACTACTAATATGCGTTTTTGAGGAATTTAGTGTTCTCCATAGGATTGCCATGTAGCAAAATATACATTCTTATAGTATAAAAACCAATTAATTTGACGACAGTAACTGTTATACATTTGGCCAAAGCATATTTTATCTAAAAACTATTTAATTTACAGCATTAAGAATTATTCTGTTTGACTTAGATAATTGAATTATTGAATAAAACACATACAAATTATAGATAAAAGAAAACTTCAGTGACATTGGTTTATGTTTGTCTCTATAAAAACTTAATAATTGTTCAAATAATGATCTCTTCTTAAAGCGCTTCTCCAACTAGCGAAGGCCGGCAAACAGACAAACAATGTCCTGAATACAATTTGTATGGAATTTTTATTGATACAACTATATAAATATTAGCTACAAGAATACAAATATTTGACATTTAAGGAATTAAGGAGCAATTTATATTCTAAACGAATTCGGCCATTGAGCGCGAATTGAATTATTCTCAAAAATATAAGTAGCTATTCTCCGTCCGCTTTGCTGGCAGTAACACCTCTTCAATTGCTTTTGGAGAAAGGATTTTGTAAAATCCGTTCCTACCTAACCTATACTCGGTAAAAGGAATGTTCCTACTAAATTTCATGCCTCTAGCCCTTATGTTTCCGGAGATATAGTGATGAGTTTCTAAGTCTCGTGATGGTAGGTCTCTGTGCCGGAGACCGTCTAGGTAAGTACCACCGCAGCGACTGATTCTGCTGCCAAACAAAAGCGTGTAAAGATTACTGTGTTTTGGGTTGAAAGTGCTAGTGTAATTACTGAGGTAACGAGACTCGACATCTTATGTATCAAGCGACGTGCGCAATGTGGAGCAGTATATATCATCCTAACTAGCACCACATTGTTATGGGCAGACGTATCACTTACTATCACGTAAACGTGATGCTCGTATTGTCGCTTAATTGAATAAAAAAAAATTGACCCACGAATAGAACTTAAAACTCTCATATTCCGCGAATAATATATATGGTAATAACTCCGTAATTATAGCAAATTATATCGATAAATCCGCACAAAAATATGTACGTTATAAATCAAAGCGTCGATGACAAGCAGACAGACAAACAACACTATAGAAACTCGTATATAATCACAAATACGGCAGCTAGTCGTGCCACACTTAGTCGTTCAGGCCATCAGTCGCAACCCGATCGCTTGAATGGAAATTTAGATCACACTTGGAAAGCCGATCTTGAAGCGAAGGTTGGCTTGTGTAATTTACGGATTGAGAATGTAATTGCCCATTTATAGCTCATTCGTGACGAATGTTTGAGAAAAAAAAATATATCTTGAAGAATTTTGATCACGCGAACTGAATTAACATTAGACGTATGCTCTAAGGCTGTATATACTTGACGGACAAAGTTATATCACCCGCCTTATTAACATTTTGCAGCCTTGATTTAGAGGTCGGTTATATAATTTAAACTTACCTTCATTTGTAGAATTAGGCAGTAATAAATCACTTATTATAGCTTTAAGTGACTTATAACTCCAAATCAAGCAAATAATCATTAAAACGTAATGATTAAAATTTTGATAAAATATTTTCAATGCACCTTGTATACACAACCTGCTATTGATTGATAAATCATTATCTAAAGTCACCTATTTATTAGTGTTTTAATTAGATTAAAATACTAATAAATAGGTGACTATATATATTAATATAAGAGATTTCAAACTATGTAGAAACTCATCTTAAAGCCTGGAGACATGAAATTTGGCAGGAATATTCCTTTTGCAGAGTATAGGTCAGCTATCAGTGTAGCAGTATCTTTACAAAATTCCTATCTCAAGGGGAGTTGCAGGGGTATTAATAACGGGATGAGGCTCGGGGAGCGGGGGATGGGAAGGCAAATTTCAAATCTAATTCTATGTTACGGCCAGCAAATCAGATGGAGTAGAGCTAGTAGCATATTTAATGAGATGAGCAAATACATTATTGTGTAGTATCATCAGTACTAGTATACCTATTGGTGGTGGGGTTCTGTTGCTGAGACCGTACGAGTTTCTACCACCGCAGCTTCTGCCGATAAACTGTAGTGTGCTAACATTACTGTGTTCCAGTTTGGAAGTCATCGTAGCTAGTTAAATTACTGAAATAACGAAACTCAACATCTTATATCTCAAAGTATTATATGATGCTGTGTACATCATCGTATCACTTACCCATAAGTGAACGTCTCGCTACTTATATTAATCACATGAAATTTGATAGAATAGAAGTCAAATTTATATATATACATCTCATCCAGCATTATATAATTATATCGTTTTTCATCTTCTTTTCTTTTTTCTTCTTCTCACTTACCAATATAATTTAATCCTTATTTAACCAAATTAACTTTAAATCGCATAAGGAATAATAATATTAATAGTCTAGACAAACTTAACCGATACTTCCTTGTATGTGATGGAAATATGTTAATGATGAAATCATTTTAATTGTTACAGTAATATATCAATTCACACAATAGATTAGGTCACGATGTTTTCCAATAGCCATACGTTCGCTTATACTTAACCGGGAATAACACTTGAAACAAAAACCTTTGTTATGTATAAACAACACGTGTTTAAGTAATATCAACAACTGAGTAATAACTTTGTTATAGTTATTTGGAAAATTCCATTAAAACTTGCATTTCGATAATGAGCTCAAAACTTACTATAGAAAGTTCAGAGTCGCGGTTCCGGAATGAATTGCACAGTGGTAAAGGACTTGCTTAATTCGAGAGCCTTGACTCTATTTCCGGGGTCACATGTTGACCATTTTAGTTACTGGTAATGGCTTCGCAATCTCTCTGGCTAGATTTAATGATGGTAAGCCTCTGTTGTTAGAGACCGTCTAAGTAGATACCAACGCAGCGCCCATCTCTGCCATCAAGCAGTACTGTCCAAATATTACTGTGTTCTAGTTTGAAGGAGTAATTACTAAGGTAACGAAACTTTACATCTTAAGTATCAAGGCAAGAACAATGTGGTACAGTGTATATCATGCTAAGTAGCCGCTACGGCAGGTGTATCACATACCATCAAGTGAACATCCTGCTAGCCTCATCGCGTCATAAATTTAAAAAAAAGTATTTTCTGATGTAGAAATTATTTCTAAAAATAATATACAGTCTCCTCTCACAAAGAATCAAAGTTATCATTTCCAAAATAACTTGTTCAAATAAGATAACCTTAAAAAACATCTTACATGCTTAAAAAAAAAACTATGAAGAAATATTTAGTGTACACAGATAATATATTCTATGAGACACACCTTACTAAATCGATTGAAATATTAAAAAGGCACTCATCCTATCACGACCTTGACTGCATGGCCTTTGGAAGCAGACTAAATGTCGGGACCAAATATAATTTGAAAGGTCGTTACAAGTAATGATATAGACGTTATCTCTTAATACTAGTATTGAAACCGTCTAGGCACCACCGCAGCTCCTATTGCTGGCGCCAAATAGTTCAAACTCTGCTGTGTTCCGGATTGAAGGGTGTTTGTAGCTAGAGAAATTATTAAGGTAATGAGAGTTAAATAGCATGTTTTAAGGCGATGAGCACAATGTGGTATATAACTTTAACTAGCGCCTGTTTACCATAGGCACGCGCATCACTTACATTGAGATGAACGTCCTGCTCATCTCGATTTATCGAATAAAAGATATTGTGATAATATAAATGTATTGATCATAGAGATAGATGCATCATCATCATGAGCGGATGCACGCCCACATCTAGATATAGGCATCCAATAAAGAACTGCCGACGCGTGCCAGGATGAGACTGACCAATGTGCTATTCTTCCAAAAGAGAGAGGATAATTTACTGGTGGTAGATCTCTGTTGCCGGAGACCGTCTAGTTAAGTACCACCACCGCGCCCATTTCTGCCGCCAAACAGTAGGGTGCAAACATTACTGCGATCCGGTTTGAAAAGCGCTCTAGCTAGTCTAATTACTGGGGTAACGAGACTCAACATCTTATGTCTCAAGGCGACGAGCGTAATGTGATGCAGTGTATATCATTCTAACTAGCGCCACGTTGTTATGGGTAGGCATATCACTTACCATCAGGGGAACATTCCACTCGTCTAGTCGCTTAATAAAATAAAAAAAAATCAAAGGACTCGTATATTATATTATCACTTTGCCACAGAATGTCCTCACTCCCACGACCATACGAAGTACCATATTAATCGCTTATTATTTCTAAACTAGAATCGCCTACCTTCTTTCTTTACAGGTTGTGGTTTTTATTTATTGTTTACATTCTGATCTCAATCTAGTGTGTCTAGAAGTTGTCTATTATGCGCTAAATTTAATTTTTTCATACATTGACAATTGTCCGGCCGCTTTGCCTGGAAGAAATTTTCTAAAATCCGTTCTTAGATGACCTATACTAGGTAAGAGGAATGTTCCTACCAAATTTCAAGTTTAGTTCATGATGAGTATCATATAACGTAGTATACACGAGTGGAAATCCATCTATATATACCAGCTGTTCCCCGTCCGCTTTGCCGGCTGTAATATAAAATTAGACTTGAAATTTGTCTGAAATATTCTTTGAGAGCAACCGCAACCGCAAATGACTCTCTATAGCAACCGTTACTATAGCAACCGCAAAAATAATAAGAAATGAAAATGTTTATAAAAGATAATTACAAATAAAATTATGAAGGATCTATGACATTTAAAGAATAAATAATCAATAACCATTTACAAATCATTCCGCGTCGAATGCTTGTTCCCATGTCAATACGTTCACTAGCTTTCACGTGGTGGATGAACAAAGAAAATCCATTTTCGTTATAAACATATACATAATAGGTATCATATGTATCATCCATCCATGATATCACCGACTTTGATTTTATTATAGGAATATTTGAGATTCGAAATTGGACACGCCATAAACTTGTGACGGTCGCTTCTGATGGTTTCGAATACCACAGCGGAGTACTGGGCATTTTTAGTGAAAGTGTTCCCAATAGATTCTATCGTAGATTGTAAATTAATTTTACTGCCTATTCTGACGTGTGCCAAGGTTTTTTTAACTGTTCAACTTTATAGTGAAATCTTGTTCTTTGATTCATTATCGTGAGGTGTCTTCTTCGAACTGCAGTTTGACAGTCAGATTGCGAAGACTTCGTTTCCAACTATTATTTTCAACTTATATATTACGTACTTAGATATGAAATTGGCGTTTTGTACGGAAGGAATATAAGGTCAATTTATTTTTTGTTAAATATTTTTAATTAATCAAAGTATGCACCGTTGTTATCTATGCATTTTTACCACTTCATAGGTAGTTCATTGATCCCTTTACTAAAAAAACCATGGAGGCGAGAATCAATAAACTCTTTGAAGGCGGTTTGGACTGCCGCATCGGAGCTGAATTATTTTCTTATAAGAAGTTGTCCAAATTCTGGAAAAAAATGGTAAACTGTTGGGGCAAGGTGCGGGGAGTACGGTGGATGTCGCAGACATTCCAATTGTAGCTCATCTAACTTAGTGGTTGTTTGTAGTGCAGTGTGTGGTCTTGCGTTGTCGTAAAGCAGCAGTGACCTAGAGCGATTGACCAATCTCAGTTGTTTAGCAGCTAGTTCTTTCATGGTCTGCAGTTGCTGACAATAGATATCTACCGTAATCGTTTGGCTAGATTTTAGAAAGCTGTAGTGAACGACACCGGCGCTAGTCCACCAAACAGTCACAAGTAACTTTTTCTGAGTCAATTTACATTTAGGGCAGGATTTGGTTAGGTCTCCAGGGCTCAACCATTGCGACGAGCGCTTCCGATTATCTTACAGTATCCACTTTTCATCACAAGTAATGTTTCGATTTAAAATCCCTTCATTATTGTGTCGGTGGAGCAAAGTAACACAGCAGCAACAGTCGACGCGTGTTTGTAAGTTCGATTCACTTAATTCATGAGGTACCCATCGTTAAGTTTTTTTACTTTCCCAATTTGCTTCAAGTAGGTTAATCCAGTTTTGTCACTTACCCCGAAGCCTGCAACTATTTCTGAAGTTCTTTGTAATGGGTCCGCATCCACAATCGCCTTTAATTCTTCATTGTCCACTTTGGTCTCCGGCCGTCCTCGTGGTTGGTTCTGAAGGTCGAAATTTCCAGAACGAAAACGTTGAAACGAAAAACGTACCGTGCTTTCTTTTGCGACACCAGCGCCGTACACATCATTAATCCTTCGAGCTGTTTCTGCAGCACTGGTGCCACGGTAGAACTCGTACTCGTAAATATACCGATATTCCATGTTTTCCATTGTGCGGTAATAAGCGACGCCAAAGAAAAAAATAATGAGGAAAAAACAAATGAATGACTGTTCAAAACTCAAATGCACCAGCTAAAAAATTAATAAATTTATATTTGGAATTCTTAACCAAAGAGAACTCTTATTTCAGGTCAAAGTGATCAGTACGACAAAACGCTAATTTCATATAATATGTAAGGACCTAATATTTAAGCTCGGTCATTGATTTTAAACAGTTTATGCTTTTTATAAATGTTTGTATTAGTTTTTAGTTAATCCAAACATTCGTTTTATTCAAAATCATTGCTCGTTATTTTAGAGTATATATAGACCAGATAATATTCTCCAATTATTGCAGTATAGATATTAAAGTATCTCAATTAATAGGCAGTCTAGATACAAAGTTGTTTTTTAAATTAAACAATCCATTTTGAAACATATTTAGTATCTAAACTAGAATCAAAGCTGAAGGACGTTCTCAAAATCTGTTTTATATTTGTGGCAAGCCTCTTCCGTAGACTGTTTACTAAGATTGTTTAGCACCTCTTGTTTCTAAAGCCAAACTCTATCTTTTCCCAACCATTATCCCATATGATGGTGGGGTAAGCTTTCTTCTCCACTTCGTTCTGTCTTCGTCATCATCGCCAGTTATTTGGCACCCACGCATGTCCCTTGGCACTACATTTTTCCAACTTGTTTTAGTTCTGGCTGTGCTTTGGGTCTGCCTGTTCTGACTCCAAACAGTAGTGTACAAACATTTCTATTTTCAATATGAAGGACGTTGTAGCTAATGAAATTCTATAATTTCACTAGCTACGTCTCGTTGCCTCATTAGGTAATGAGACTTAATTATTGTGTCTCTAGGTGACGAGCACGATGTGATGCTGTGTATATTTTCCTATATAGCGTCAAGTTGCTACAGGCAGGTGTATTATGGGGCGTAGTCTCCTTTTATGAAACTGTTATGTTTACTATAGGAGGCTGCCGAGCAGGATTGAGACAGGACAGATCCCGCTCGGAGACGAAGCTGTCGTGGCACTACCGAGCGTCAACACGTCGCACGGGTGAATGGTGTTCCCCTACCTAATGAGGCCTTTGAGGTCGTCGGCGGACGGGATAGGGTTCTCATCGCACGACCGCCCGACCCTGAGAAGGACATTAGCTGGGCGTGGTGTCCGATCATTGAAGTAATACTCATAAAGCTGGTAGGATCTGCATAAAGCAGACCCCGGAAGCGCCGCGGTTGTATTCCGAATGGAGGTCCCGTGACCTCTCTAAACGCTGAAAGTGAACACCGAGAGGGTTTTATTAAATAAAAATCTCCACATAACTCTACTTTCTTTCCAATAGCAGAATATCTTTTAGAAGATTTCCCCCTCCCAAACCAAAAAAAAAGGTGTAATTTAACAACAGATGAACGTGGCACTTTACGTTTTACTATGAAGTACATTTGAAGTATTTACTCATGTAGTTTCCAACATTTAGCAATTAAAATCAATACCCAATATCCGGATGTACGGAGCTGGTGTTCATAATTATGTATGTAAGCAATATTTTCTACTCCGTGACAATTGGTCATTACTGTGAGTGAAGCCGCATTTGCATCGACTAGCATCAACTAATTGTTAATCACTTAACATATTACCTCCATGTTGTACAAACGTTCATACTACTTCAATTCTTCATGTCTTCATACTAGAATCTACTGGTGATCACTCATGTATTTTTAACTTAAGTAAATAAATACTTTATTACTTCCAACTGGTTATATATCTACTCTTTCAAATATCATCTAGATAGGCCTATTTTTGGCATGATTCCTGTTTGAAGGGCGCTGTAGTTAATAAAATTACTGTCATTCGGAGACTTAACATCTTATGTTCTAAAGTGAACACAATTGGATCCTGTGTGTATTATCCTAATAGCACAGATTATTATAGGAAAGCGGATGTGATTTCATCGCTAAGCATCAGGAAAATGATCTGCTCGTCAGTGTCGCTTTGTCATATTTTTGTATACATTATTTTACCTCTGGTATCTTTTTAATAATAATAAGATTGAGCATAGGTCTTCTTCAAGGATTCTCCACATTCGGATCGATCCTGCGCCGCCTGTATTCAGCGCGGTCCCACAACCGTCATCACTCTATTCTTTGATGATGTATACTTAATGTTAGTCATTGATCAATATAGACAGCTCGTCAGATACTGGGCTCGCGGATTCGGAATCTACTGCCTAATTACTTTTAATCTTCAAAGTGACAGTCTTCGAAGACGGGCTTTGGACCTTTCTCGGACCATCGTCAACCGTGTCGGAAACTGGCCGGTAACTATACTAGAACGTCGTACGGATATTATCACAGTACCTTATTACCATAGATCAAATTAAACGATCTGTAAGATACAAAAACTACTGTAAGTAAGAATTCATCAGAACATCGATTCGTCTCGACACTTTAAAGGGGGAAAGTGTTTTTTAACGTCTGTTTTGGTGTAACTGTGTTTTGTAAGCAATGATCGGTCACTATCATTGATTGGGACTTATCCGCGTAGAAAAACTCATTCGTTCCGATGAATCTTGAGCAATTGTGTATAATTGCAACACAGCTTTACTAAGACTTACAGCAACTCATAGTATATTATAGTTTAAAGGACGAGAAAAATAATTCCCGAATCTAGAAATATTAAACATAACTATTTATACAGGGTGGCGCAAAAGTAATCCTCCTATCAGAAAATTCTATAAATTTTGCCTTGATGTAAAAAAATTAAAAGACCAAATAAAAATAATTCACAAGAAGAATCAAAGTTTTTCATATTTTTTTTTAAATTACAGCCAAAAAACATCGGAAGGTTATTTTTGCGCCACCCTATATTAACAAAACATTACTGTATTTTAAAGGTCGTAGATATTCTCTCAAGGCTTAATATGATGCAGTGTTTATTATACTAAATATAGTCAAAATATCAAGATTCCACACTTCTTTTGGATAAAAACTAAAGAAAGTCTTTCCTTTTAAAATCTATAATTTGCTTGTATATCTTGTGGAAACAATTTCGTCAAACTAGCAGCTAGAATGAAAGAAGTGAAGAGACGAACAAGACATTCACTTGTTGGTAAGCGATACGCCGTCACATACAATCAGAGCTCTAGTTAGGATGATATACACAGCACCACATTGTGCTTGTCACCTCGTGACATAAGATACTAAGTATCGTTACTCCAATAATCTCACTGACTATAACACCATTAAAACGAACATAGTAACATATGCATAACTTCTGTTTTACGTTAAAAATGGAAGCTGCGGTCGTACGTAGAACGTTTCTAGCAACAGAGACCTACCATTAATAAATGGACTTCTGGATACTAAAAATACGACAAAAAGGGTTGTTACGTACGTTATATAGTATATAAAGCAATTGTATACAATATCGAGGCTATATAGAAAGCCATTTTAATAACGCTACCAGAGATATGATCGATTACGAGACTGTGTTTAAGTTTAGTAAAATAAGTTATTACGGTCGTTCAACATAAAATCTATGAAGTTACTAAATGTTTTTAATGAACAATACTAACGTAATATCTATTTACCAACAAAAAAATTATATAATTTTTATACAAATAGCGACATTATACGGTTCAAGTATCGGGGGCATCGTGTTAAGAAAATCGGGACGTTGCGAAATCAGTTCGCTTGTCGACCGTGTTGTTGTTGCGTCCGTAGAAATTTAGATGGACTTTATTGAAAGTGTGGTTACATTGAACTAAAAACACCAATAACCATTATTCTATAGCACTACTTTTGCTATTTATTTGATATCTCAAACAAAACCTTTACAAGGTTAAGATTGATGATGTACGCACTCCCATTGCTTCGAAGCTTTAACATATACGATTTTAAGTCACCATACTTTAATAACTTTTCTAGTCATTGCGCCCTTTAAAGCTTTAGAAATAAAAGATGCAAAGTTAACGAAGGCCTACCAGTAGTAATTATCCAGTAAGATAAGTAAGTTACTACCCTCGTATAAAAATAGAAATCTGCAACAATAACAGTATCGATGTTTCCGCCTCTCGACATATGGGAGCTTGAGTATTTCAGGCGATCACGCTTCACCATCCAAGGCTTCATTGCCAATTAAAACCATGTGAAATTTTAGTCACGCATTAGCCCATTGTGGATTAAAAAAAAAGTCAGATTAATATATGACTTTGACATTATTCAAACACGTAACTTATCCATTTATTATTCATAATTATTGTAGTAGTGATAAAGATAAGGATTTTTAAATACTCTGATAAAGTGAAAGTGTGTTTTTTATGGACACACACACACATTGATACACTTGCACGCACACATAGTAATACTAAGTGTAATAGTTTAATATTCAAATTTATATTTTTTAATTAACCAAACGCATTAACACCTAATTGTGAGTAATGCGCCTGCTTATTACCGGTGGTAGGTCTCTATTGCAGGAGACCGTCTAAGTAGGTACAAATCCTATATCTGCCGCCAAATGGTAGCGTCCATATATTACTATGTTCCAGTTTAAAAGGCGATGTAGCTAATGATGTAACGAGATTTAACATCTTGTGTCTTCAAGCGTAATATAAAGCAGTGTACAGCGTTCTAACTAGCGCCGCATAGATAAACATATCACGTCGAACGTTTTACTCATCTTCGTTTCAGAACAGTTTAAAATAAAACATCTTATAACAGAGTAAAAAAAAATCTTCTCTCTATCTACATATATACATCATTAGTGTATATTTCTATTACACGTTTACGTTTTAAGTGTCAATAGTTTAATGTAAACATTGGAATAGTTAATTCATATGAAATTTGACCTTAACTAAATTAACCTTATATTTACGCGCCTAAGAAACGGAGCGAATATATTTTTACTTGTATTTTCATGTTACTCCATTACACTGGTCATAATGATGTGCAAACATCTCTGTGTTCCGGTTTAAAGGGCATTGTAGCTAATGTACTGAGGTAACGATACAAACATCTTACGTGTTAGGCGATGAGCGTAATTTAGTGCAGTAGATATCATACTGAATACCGCCACGGTATTATCGCTAGTAGTATCACTTACCATCAGGTGAACTTCCCGCTCATCTTGTCGTTTATTTGAAATAAAAAAAAATACATTGTAAAAACTTAAGTCACAATTTACATTTCAGCAACATAAGCAGTATTTTTAAAATATTCTTTAAGAGGTGGGAGGAAGATGTTGTCATAATTAAAGCCTAATTATTATGATATCACTGTACACTTTTAATAATTTATGAATTTCTTTTTTATTTGATTTAAAATAATAGTAGAAATTCAAATAATTATAACTTCAAACTGAAATTATTTCTCTCCATAGTATACTAAATGTAGTCACGTAAAAAAAAACAGGACTTAGACTTGTACGGATGTATCTAATCTATAAATACTTTTTGCAGGTGTAAACACCGTGAAGAAGCAAACGTACGTACTGAGCGGATTATTGACCCAGTCCCGTTCGGCCACCGGAACCATTATGCCTTATAAATCAATCACAATCTAAAGCAACGGATCTGCCTTGCATCGTAAGCGGAAGCACCGTTAACTAATTATGCCGATTTATTGACGGAAGAAACATGATGGAAGAGGTGACGACACGCCCAAATCTCGAATACATCCCCCCCCTGCCCCAGAAAGTGAAACAGAGAGGATCTACAACTTTTACACAGATAACGAGCGATGATGGCTCTCACAGAGTGAACGGATACAGTGCGAACGATAGCCGGTCTAACATGGATTCATTGAGTTCGATGCACTCTCTTGTCCTTAATTCTAAGTCTCCATCAGCAACGGTATTCGTCGCGGCGACCCAACCAGATCGACCCGCGAACACGCCAGGCTCAGACGCTCTCGCCGCCAGCGGGCCGCACGTGGTGACGATCAGAATAAACACGGACGCCGATAAACCGAAAGCGCCTAAAATCTCGAGCGTTCACCTGAAAAGCGATATCGACTTCGATACATTCAAATATAGTGAAACAAAGAAAAATAATAGTTTAGTGAGATTGAATGTAGACGAAAGTCGACCCAGGATCCTGGATAATGAAGAGCATGTGAAGATGGACAAAGCTCCGTATATATATTGCAATTCGTACATAAATTCTAGCAATATGATTATGTCAAGCGGTCAGTGCTCCCCGAGTGATACCCTAGATTCCGGTACGTGTAGCGACTTAGACGGAACACCACCACCGCTGCCTAAAAAGAAAACTTCGAAATCATCGTCAAAAAAAGCCGTATCTGTCACAATGATAAGCTCGTCAAGAAATATCAGTGAACTAGATTTCGAAGACAATGATTCTAATTTATCGTGTGATTCACTAAACAGCAGCGAGTTCAATGGAAGCATGCACACAGACGAGAGCCACAGCGACGATGCGGGTAAAAAAGAAAAGAAAAATAATATAAAGCCACCTGCCGCGCCGCTCATGCCACCGTTTACTAAAGCGAACAACAAAGACGGTAGCTTTCTACCGCAAGGTCTGCTGCAAGACATTAGAGACCGTTCAGCGAAACTCAATACGGTCGAAACTGAAAGTGATTCGGGCGACCAAACGCCCGAGGAAGCGGGCCAGAATATTAATGAAAATGCTAATATATCAAAAGAAAGCGTACCGCTAACGTCGTTCCTATTAGTTTCACAGCTGAACGAGTCGAAGAATAATAGCGGCGCGGAGTCACTGCCGCTGAACTACGGCAGCAAGGCGGCTCTGATCAGCGAGAGCACTTACGAGGAGAGAAAGAATGAGGACAAAATGAAACAGGAGCGCATGTGTTACAGCAGCCACTATTTTGATACGGACAAGTTTTACGATTTCCATCTCAACGAGAAACAGTTCGATGAGGTGCCGGTCAAAAGTGCTAAAAGTGATAAAAGTGTCAGTGATGAAACATCCGAACTGGAATACTTTGCCGGTGTGAAGGATTACAAGAACGAGGAGCCGCCGTCCACCATACGGAGCTCCAAAGGGACAATACGCGGAGTCAAAAACCGCGTGCGCGCTGGCATAGCTACATTCCTGCAGATCCAGAGCACGACAAAGGTAATTTCCGCAACTGATTTAGTTTTAATTTCGCTCAGTAAGTTTTTGTGTCAACCACTTGCATCGTTAACCACGAGCTGGTTTTAGAGGTCACTGTTAAACGTATTTGAAAGTGTTTCACGCTTGCACGTAGCTCGTTATTGCATTTCTCACTTTTAATGTTCGATACATTTTAGCACGTGAAGGTGATCTTCGGATTGTTTCGCAATACTAATGGATAAATGTTAATCTGATAGACAACACCCACCCCCACCCCCATATAGCGTCATATCAAATTTTAGTTAAAATTAAAAAACATTACTAGTTCAGTAATAACACCGGCTATAGCGACTTTGTTTATAGAACGAAGCGACGAGACGATCGGAAGCTTCACTTGATGGTAAGTGTAATTTGGCATTACTTTATAACATAGTAGCGCCTTGAGACATAAGATGTTATCTCGTTACCTCACTAAATTCACTAGCTACGATTATCTTCAATCCGGAACACAGTAATGTTTGCATTCTACTGTCTGACGGCAGAACTAAAAGTTGCGGTGGTGTATACCTAGACTATCTCTATGAAACAGCAACAAAGCCCCTTTTTTTCCAGTATACATTTTACGTCCCCACTATTGTGGCACAGGCCTACCCTCAATATGAGGGCGATGGGTCATAGTCACCACGCGGACCCAATACGGATTAGTAACAGAGCCCTACTAC
This sequence comes from Ornithoptera alexandrae, assembly GCA_029030555.1. NCBI lineage: Eukaryota > Metazoa > Arthropoda > Insecta > Lepidoptera > Papilionidae > Ornithoptera > Ornithoptera alexandrae. Next base: position 3,382,070 of record JARDVY010000011.1, on the reverse strand, counting down.
TAGTAAATTTAATCGCAAAACAGTCATAAAAATACATATTATACCAGAAAAAATAGATCAGTAAAAGTTATTACTACTTTAAAACTATTGAATTTGTACTTAAAAACATTAACAATTTAATAGTTTTCTTGAAATTTTTGTGATAAATCAGATATTACTATTTCACAGTATTATGAAGTGAATAATCACCGAAGCGGTTTTCGCGGAAGGAAATCCTATACATCTTTGACTTCGTATCCAAAAAGCAAAGTATATTGTGAACATTTCCCTCCCATCGAAATACAATCAATTACTTAATTATAGTGTTGCCAGATTTAAGCATGAGTTAGAAACTACTGGTGGTAGGTCACTATTACCGGAGACCATCTATGTAGGTACAACTGCAGCTCCTATTTCTACCGCCTAATGGTATTGTGGGAACATTAATGTGTTCCGGTTTGCACGGCGCTGTAGCCAGTGAAATTACTAGACTAACGAGACTCAACATCTTATATGTTAAAGCGACAAGGGCAATGTGGTGCTGTGTACGACATCCTAACTTATGGCGTATCACTTACCACCAGTTGATCGTCCCGCTCGCCTTGTCTCTTCGTAGTAAATATACATATATATATATTTGATTATAGTTCTGTAATAGCTTATGAAATTATTAGTTACTCTCAAACACTGTTTTGTACGTATGTTGTCATATGGGAAAATGTATTGACAATTACCAGTTACAAGCAAATTACCATCGAGGTTCCGCTTTTTTTTTTTTCAATCCGACGCGATAATTGCAATAAAATTGTCATTGCGTTTTGCGTTAAACTCACATGCAACTTTACGTATGTCGGAAGCGTCTGTCTTCCAGTTTCCTAAGTATACCAACGCGCCGACGCACAAGAAATCGAATTGTGGTGAAAGTGGTGGATCTTGGAAAAATACATCTCTGTGTGTTAATTTAGAAAAAGCTGTTGTAAGACATGTGCGGATTATGTAGACGCTGTTGTATATCAACTGTTACAGCGGGATCTATTTGCATCTAATACATATTGTTAAAGTAATGACAGGCGTGAAACTTTTATAATGTAAGAACTAGTTTGTCTTAGGTTATTTTTTTTTTTTGCGGATAAAGTTAATACTACTACTTTTAATGATAACTTTTCCACCTTGATCGTAAACTGGGCTAGCGTATTTAGAGGAAGGATAGGGGAGAAGACGTGTGATGAGATAGTAATTGTAAATGGTGACATTTCTTATATATATCACAACATATACGTTTTCCGCTTGTATACTATAAAAGTGATTGTTTTTCAGTTTTTCTTTTTATTTAAAAAAAAAATATATTAAACAAGAATGAAGTTCTCTGTAGAAATATATGTCTCCAATTGAGAACTCGTTAACCTTTGATTAAATTACTTTCTGAGATAATTTAATAAAAGTACACAATAGTGCTACTATTCAAAATCGTAATTACTTATAAATATAACCTCAAATTGGAACATTTGGAAATGTTCATGAACACTATTTCGTTTTTATATTGTTTATTAACAATAAATTCATTATACTATACATGTATAACGTAAATAACTCTCACAGTATTCCCACTGCTGGGACACAAGGAGATCGTTAAGACTTACCACGTTAGATAGGTATGAGATGGCGAATGTCTTATGCTAACTTAAGCCATTGTTCTCAGAATGTGGCGGTTTCCTCTCTATATTTTCTTTTACCGGAAGCTCAAGATCAGAGGGGATCGAACCAGCAACTTACTGATCTATAACGGTTTCATATATTGAAACGTGGTATTTATTAATTACGATCATTCCGCACCAATCGTTCGTTTCTGCCATTTATAATGATCGTGGACATAAAATATACAGCTTATATTAATTTGAATGAAACTAGCCCCGATGTTTATTGTTTTCTTTTTCCTAAGAAATATTTCATTACAAAAAAATTATCCATATTCATGTATGCACATATGTTAACAATTATGAGACGATTTCATTTTTTTACCATTTCTTTCTATTCGTTTGCATTTTAATTGTAATATGAATAAAAGCTCCATTGTAATAATTCAATGTTCAACGATCCAACATTTCTTTAAGATTAAGTACTAAGGGTTAAGAGTTAAGAGGTTGTAGTGTAGCCGTTACACTTAAACACCTCACATAGAGGAAGTCATTATATAAGGAACATATATTTGTATATTCTCTTCGCAGATTATGTTACACGACGCAACACTGTGTACACATAAAATTTGCCCCGTTAATTTCTTTCTTACAGTCAGAAGAAGTGAATGGTCTTATAGTTAAAAGTCAGGTTTAAAACCAAGGCTGAAATATAAAGAACACGGAAGATCGACGGGCCGACAACAGGTTTTATTCTCGATGCCTTATTTATATCGAAACAGTTGGAATGTTCTTTGTTTGTAGATCAAAGGACGTTCTCAAATAGAATACATTGAATGGAAATAGAAGGAAAGACGGCATTCATTATTCTATACTGTTTCTGTCATAGATATTATTTGAATGCTATTTAGATATCAGACAAATAATTAGGGATGATATTAAAATGCAATTCATTAGATTAAACGGAGTTTATTTATATATAAAGGAGAGATCCTGATAATCATAGACTCAATGCGACATCTCCAAAACTATTGGACGTAAAGACTAAAGTTGGTAGAGATATTGCTTCTGCCATTTAGAGGTCAACTAAAAATAGATTTTACAAAATTACTTCACCAAAGGTAGTTGAAGGGGTGTTACAGCAAAAGGAGCGGAGAACAGCTATTATACTATATTAACAACCTGTGGTAATTATATCTTTCCGGAGACAGTCGAATGATATATCTCATGCCAACGAGCACAAAGTTATGCAGTGTAGACATTCTAATTAACATAACATATGGATGTATTAGTTTCAGATGAAAGTCCATCTAGTTAAATTAAACAAAAAACAAATAATATACGTTTAGAAATCCTTCGCTGCCATTAATCTGTTCTTAATTATATGGAAAACTGGAAAGTGTACGTTTTGTAGCGGTTTCTATAAACTACACGTCGCATTAATGATCTAATTTAAAAAGTTAAATAGCGAAAAAAATTATGTTCGTTTTGTAAGTCGATTAAATAAATTCAAATTACTAGCTTAGCTTTCCATTAAGATGTTATCACACACTGTCTAACTTTCGCTTAAGTTTTACTTAAATCTTCATACAATTAAACAGCTTCATATTGTGTAGAAGTTAAATCGATATTGTAATGTGTTAATTCGGAAGGTTAAATATGAGATAATACTTCAAGATAAGATAAAGTGCTTAGATAATGCGTTTATTGTTTATGGTTCGACAATAATTTTCTATTTTATTATATACTTTAAACAATGTAATAGTTTTTATCTATACTTTCTTTTATACCTAGTAAAGAAAAGGGAAAGTTGTTTGTTAAACAAAACAAACAATAATCGCAGTTAACCTGAAGTTAAGTGAAAGAGGTAAACTAGCGATATTAGTTAAATATTAAATTAGACGGTTTAGAAATTTATCTTTTTATTTATATATTAGGTCCTTACATATAAAATTGGCGTTTTGTACGTTAGGAATATAAAGTAATTTTTTTTGTTAAATATATTTAATTAATCAAAGTATGCACCGTTGTTATCTATGCACTTTTGATATCTCACAAGTAGTTCATTGAACACTACTAAAAATAACCATGGGGGCGAGAACCAATAAACTCTTTGAAGGCGGTTTGGACTGCCGCATCGGAGCTGAATTTTTTTAATTGTAAGAAGTTCTCTAAATTCCAGAAAAAATGGTAATCTGTTGGGGCAAGGTGCGGGGAGTACGGTGGATGTCGCAGACATTCCAATTGTAGCTCATCTAACTTAATTATTGTTTGTTGTGCAGTGTGTGGTCTTGCGTTGTCGTAAAGCAGCAGTGGCCTAGAGCGAATGACCAATCTCGATTGTTTAGCAGCTACTTCTTCCTTCATGGTTTGCAGTTGCTGACAATAGATATCTGCCGTAATCGTTTGGCCAGATTTTAGAAAGCTGTAGTGAACGACACCGGCGCCAGTCCACTAAACACTCACAAGTAACATTTTCTGAGTCAATTTACATTTAGGGCAGGATTTGGTTAGGTCTCCAGGATTCAGCCATTGTGACAGACGCTTCCGATTATCATTCAGTAACCACTTTTCATCACAAGTAATGATTCAATTTAAAATCCCTTCATTATTGTGTCGGTGGAGCAAAGTAACACAGCAGCAGCAGTCGACGCGTGTTTGCAAGTTCGATTCACTTAATTCATGAGGTACCCATCGTTCAAGTTTTTTTTACTTTCCCGATTTGCTTCAAATGGATTAATACAGTTTTGTCACTTACCCCGAAGCCTGCTGCTATCTCTGAAGTGCTTTGTGATGGATTTCCACAATCGCCTTTAATTCTTCATTGTCCGCTTTGGTCTCCGGCCGTTCACGGGGTTGATTCTGAAGGTCGAAATTTCCAGAACGAACACGTTGAAACCAAAAACGTACCGTGCTTTCTTTTGCGACACCAGCGCCGTACACATCATTAATCCCTCGCGTTGTTTCTGCAGCACTGGTGCCACGGTAGAACTCGTACTCGTAAATATACCGATATTTCATATTTTCCATTGTGCATTAATAACCGACGCCAAAGAAAAAATAATGAGGAAAAAACAAATGAATGACTGTTTTCATAACTCAGATATACCAGCTAAATGAATTTATAAATTTGAATTTGGAATTCTTAACAAAAGAAGAGATATTTCAGATCAAAGTGGCCAGTGCGACAAAACGCTAATTTCATATGTAAGGACCTAATATAATATCTATATGAGATATATTTAACGGAATAATGTAAAGTATGCATTTTTCATAGAAAATATTTAGATCATTTAACATTAAACTATTAAATAACGAAAGCCGCATTTTTACTAAGTATAAAATAAAAAAATAAACAACAGCTATCTTATATTTCCCACTACTGGGACTTTGGGGCTTCTCTCACGAAAATAAAAAGTCAAAATCATTTATATTATGCAGGCCAAGTGCGAGTTGACGGAAGTCCATGAAAACTGACTCTTAAAACTTGTTGGTTACCTCAAAATGCTTTCGTTCACCAGAATGAAGGTATACCTACATTAAGTTACATCAAGTAAATACACAACTACAAATTAATAAAAGTCTATTCCCCGCCCGCTTTGCTGACCGTACCACCCCCGTAACTCCCATCGAGAAAAGAATTTTGTAAAATCAAATCTAAGCTGACCTCTAAAAGGCAGAAGTAATATCTCTACCAAATTTTTAATGTTTACGTCTAATAGTTTCAAAGATCTTGTGATGAGACAATGAATCTGCTTATCTCCTTTACATATAGCTCCTATATATTTATATATATATGTGTAGAGAGAGAAAGAAACGATCACATAGTAACACTACTGTTTGACAATAGACTTGTAATATAATTTATCTGCTAACTATCAAGTTTACTGCAATTCTAACTTTCAAACATCTTCTTTTAACTTAACCATTCATACACGTTAAATACTCTTTATCGACTTTAAGTCTTGAATTTAACTTGAAAGTACATTCTTGAGAAAGAATACGACTTTAGTCTGCTAAAAATACTACTACATGACGTTTTAGTATTCAATAGTTAATTAGTATTGAAGGTGCGATTAGTTTTTTTGCGAATAACTCGCATAAAGTCTAGAATGATTATTTTTTTGCTTTATCTAGGTAGACTTTTTTTTTCACCTTGCCGTGTTACGTGACGCCTTGCAATCGGTGGTGCGGTATATGTACTTGAATTGTTACGTGAAGTAAAAGGCGAATAGTACCTTGACACTGCCGTTAAGGTTTTCATACTAATAAGTATTAGTTGGACAAGAGCTAATTAATAGTAAACTGCTCTTGATCAGCGGTTGGACGCTGTCTTGTAACGCGGAGATCCGTGCTCGATACTCCCAAACACAATATTCCTGTATCCCAGAATGATGGATATTTTGATATATATATATAAAAAAACCGTTGAGATGGTAGAGAATATACACTATATATTCGAACCCGCCTGAGCCATGCTATCAATTTTAACTTCCAGCAATTTTTTATCGCAGTTACCAGTAACACATCTAAGTAGCTAGGAAGTTTACCGCATTCTTCGTTTGTGCCACAAACAGAAACTGATCTATATATATATGTAATGCAAAATAGATTAATGCTACTAAGATAAAAACAGCTGATACAGAATTTTCTTACGTAATCATTTCTAGTAACTAAGGCTTCAGTCTAAGTTCGCAAGCGATAAGCTTACAGGATACTTAGTTAAAAATATAGTTAATGTAGTTTGTAAAACAATCCATTTGACTTTGATCACACCTGATATTAAGTGGTGGTGTGGTCTGTGTTGATAAAGCGCATTATCTTTCTTGAAGACACCCACGTCGTAATTGGACGAGAACACCGACGCCAGCAAGTTGTTTTACTCCATTGATGTTCTTATGAAGAATGAGGAGCTGAACCTCTTTGACAAGGATCTGAACCTCTTTTACTAATCACATTTCTAAAACAAAACTGTAGGATGAAAGATATGTATCAAACATTTAGAATAAAAAGAAAGATGTTTGTAATATATCTATTAGTTGCCTTTTAAAGTTATATTGCTATTTTAAAAATTTTTTTTGAAGACTTAATATAGGTCTCATAGGTTTTCAACTAGATTTCCTGTTCCACTTTCGCACTTATGACATCTTCAGGCAATTACCAGCAACCGCCACAGATTACCTAATGCAATGATTACTTCTCTGTGCAACAATTTCATATTGTGCACTTTTTACAAACGTAATACGTCGCCATTAGAATGCTCTGTTTTACGCTTTTTTTTTCGTTATATAAACCTTATAAACACATTTGAAGATATAAATCTTTTAAAAGTATAGTTAAGAAACTACTTACAATGAAAACAATAAATATAGATCTATCCAATGTAGGATAGCTAGAAGCTAAAAGTATTAAACTTGACAAACTGCAGCAGTAATCAATTCGTACAAATTTGATCTTCTAAGATACTACAGCTTACCTAGGTCACATCTCTGTATCATCCATTACTAAAAGGCATAATGCATATATTTATTATATATAGATTTGCTAAATTAATGATAGATGTTTAATAAGATTCGATGAATCTTTGGTCCAAACATTTGATCAAACATTGAACAGATAAATACGGTCCCTTACAAGCATCAAATTTATTCAAAGATTATATGAAGATAAAATAATAAAAAATTGAATTTTTTTTGGATACCTTTAAAGAGATTATACCTTAAAAGATATTACACCTTTAAAGACAGGTTATCATTTGGTCTTAAAGTTCTTGGATACACTTGTTGGTGTTCGTGATTTAAATGTTTGTGCTTACCAGTTAAATAAGCGAGATCGATAATCGGAAATCATTCGCTACGGAACACAGGAAGCTAATTTATTTCTAGTCATTAAATATAATAATAATGTGAAACAATTATTTTTTATATAATTTAATAATGTTATATAGTATAAGTTGCATTAAAGAGCAGTTCCGTTTGTAAGGATCGGGTTCGGTCCCCATTGAGTTTATTCTTCCAGAGAATAAAAACATCGAGGGACTTAACAAGCACAAAAACTTTGTTGTTCATGTAACACCTGCCAACTTGCACTTGGCCAATGTAATCGATTGAAAGCTATATAATTGTTACTATATTTTACTATCATAATTTGTAATAAGATCATCAATTGTTAAGGACTGTATAGTATAAAAGCAGCAAAGGAAAATAGTCGAAAACTTGAACCGCAGTGTGAAAGTATGTTTACGCTTCAACCTTTAGGGTGTGCCAAATATTTTGTGGTGTATCGTTATTTCTCTTTATGTTCCACCAAAGCAATAAAATAACGATAAATATACCTTTACATATATTGAATTCAATATTTCTAGTAAATAAACATTCGATATGTACCTTCCGTATTTAAGACCCCTGTGAAAACTAAATCATTAGACAGTGGTGTCGTACTTCAGTACTTTCTAAACTAATCCATTGCGAATTTACAAAAGAAGTATTTGCAACTAAATCATTATATCAGGAATGGTGAAGAGACGACGAAGATATTGTTAGGCAATGTGTACAACAGGAAACGAGAACATACATCAAACGTAGCCTTTACACTTCCAGCTTGTGACAAAGCGTCACTATTATGACTTGGAAAGCTATTCACACGGCGCATACGCCGTGTTTTAGTCAGCACAGATACAATTTCACCGACATTCTGTGGTGAAAACATCAAGAGAGGAACGTCGTGTTGTTGCTGGATAAACAACGATAAAATCAAAAATGCCATTGAACTAGATAACTTGGTCTACACGCGCCCACTTGTCTAGAAACACGAAACTGAAATGTGCTAAGTGATACGGCATTGCGATGTAAATCATAAAGATTTTGCAGTTGTACTCTCTCTTCTTTTTAACTTTACCGTTATATTTTTTATTTTTGGATAAAGGTTATATTATATTATTAACACTCACGAAATAACACATATTTACATCATTAGCACTTGAACAATATATTCCTAACAGCATTAGTAAGCCGACAGCTGTTTCTATCGAACATTCTGCAACATCTCCATATGCTGAGGACGATCACCAAGGTTTCAGTAACTAAAAATCAACATACAACTATAACATCCTCTAGAAGATAAAGCATCTTTTCAAAAATTTTCCCCATATACCAAAAAAAAAGTTAAACAATATACATACAAATAAATTCTTCATTGAACGACTGCCGGTTTCCGATTGTCTTGTAACACGGAGATCCCTGATCTCGAGTTAAGTAATTGTGAGGATCAGACGGTGGTAGAAATTTTAGACCCATTGGCTATCTACTCGCATATTGTAAATCTGGTGCATAAAAGCATTGGTGCATTCCGACATGTGAAAGCCAGGGTATGTTCAGCGAGCACGCTTCATCGTCGTCGGCTTAATTTCGTTAACGTTGTCTGAATTGGTGGTAAAAAAGTAAACCCCTTTAACAATAAAAAGTCGTAGTAATATTAGCGACTGATATCATTAAAAAATAAGTATTAATTATTAAGAATATATAGTAACAACAATTCATTTCCTTTCCAATATTAGGGAAGTAGTTTCTAGACGCTATTTCTACTTTCATATGTCCTCGCTAACCAAGTAATTATTTATTTATAATGTAAGGGTAATCTTGGTCACTAGGGTTTCGTATCTTTGACCATATCTCAGATCGTGGTGGCAATTGTGGGATAGATGTGGGTCGATCCCAAGGCGTACCACGTGCTTTGCATAACTACTCACAGCCGTTACTGTTGTTTGTATATCAAGTGAGCATTCATAGTTCCGTTATTGTCTGGGTTATCATTCTATTATAAGCCTTAAGTTTTATAAAACTTAAGTTTATAAAAAAAACTTAACTTATAAAACTTAAGTTTTTTTTTTATTGTAAAATATAGCGAGGTATACAAAGGGCGGGCTTAATGCCTGTTGGCATTCTCTACCAGCCAACCTTCGGTGAGGTGATCTGTTGTGGTAGGTGATAACTATGGACTTTAAATAACAACATATTTTTTTATATATATATATAGATAAAATATATATACACATACATACCTACATAGAAATGCTTCAAATGCATATATGTAAATAAATATATATAACACTAACCTGTCTGTTTCTGCTTGAGGTATTCCCGGACCCTTTTTTTAAACAGTTATTTAGTGGAAATATTCCCAATCTCTTGTAAGGAGTTCCAGACTTTTTTTTCTTTAACGTGGGGGAAATGCCTGCGCATACCCGTCCCTACGGGGGCAAGGACAGGTTATGTCGCTTAGTCGCACAGGGTACTCCTTCCACGACTCCACCTCGGCTGGAAAGGGCAGCATAAAGCCGCCCCCAGAGCCCACCGGCGCGCATCCGAGGTGAGCTCACGGTGGATCTCCGGAGCTCTAACCTGGAGTGGTCGCCTCGAGCCGGCCATACACCTCGAGCCGGCCGGGTAGGTTTCTCTTCGCTTCACCGTGGGCGTCCCAGCCATGGCTACTAAGCCCCTCCGCCACGACAAGGCGAGAACCTATTGGGGGGAGGGGGTTAGCAGAGCCAGTTGAGTTAAGTTTGATTAATATCAATATTTATTTAATAATAAATAAATTTAACACTTTTCTTCGGCCGCTTCGCTGGCGTGATATAAAATTAGACTTGAAATCTATCTGAAATATTCTTTGAGAGCAACTGCAACCTGCATATAAATTTCTATAGCAACCGTTACTATAGCAACGGCATAATACAAAAGAAAATTTTTATTAAAGTTAAATAGAAATAAAATTAAGAAGCATCTATGAAATTCAAAAAATGAATAGCCTGTAACCATATACAAATCATTCCGCGTCGAATGGTCGTGTTACCATGTCGATACGTTCACTAGTTTTCAGGTGATTGGCGAACAAATTAAAGCCATTTTCATTATTTATATATAAATACAGATGAATAACACTCGAACAAACAAATAAAGCTTTTAATAGATGCATCACGTGTATTTATTAATATAAACCTAATGTAAATATACAGGATTCACATGTGATAGGATTTGGAGGATGGTATAGTTTTTTTCAAGCAGTGGTATTCATCGAATATTATATAAAATCTAGGACAAGTAGAATCCTATTATTAATAATAACTAAAAAAAGGAACATATGAGAATAATATCATAGGTCTTATAATGATACATTATATAGGGTGGCGCAAAAGTAATCCTCCTATCAGAAAATGCTATAAATTTTGCCTTGATGTAAAAAAATTAAAAGACCAAATAAAAATAATCCACAAGAAGAATCAAAGTTTTTCATATTTTTTTTTAAATTACAGCCAAAAAACATCAGAAGGTTATTTTTGCGCCACCTTATATATACTTGCTTGTTTTCATATTGAAAATATAAGGAAATTTAAATTAGAACTGCCACCTCGCTATCTTCTTTATGACTACGCGACGGTTTGTTTTTACTTAACAGCTGGTTCGAGAATGTGATTAATTTCCCGCAGTTAAATCGTGGCCGGCGCGAGATCAACGTACGCACTTCTCTTGGAGCTGATTTCTCTTTTTACTGGAACGTTCATGTCTATTAATGAATGCGGCGCAAACGTTTTGTTCTATTGTATCGCGCGTACTGTTTCGGTTTTAAGTTGACAGTTTGCAAAACAGCAAAAAGTGGAAGTGAACACCATTTTGCTACTTTGCAAACTTCAACACTTATTCGTACTTCCCATTGTTTACATATAACATTCTCTTCCGGAATAGGTGCTCAAACTTTACTCGTTTTATAGGCAATTTGATATGTGAAACAAAATATATATTTTGTAACAAGGTCCTCCATCTTATCTTATATAGCAAAGAATATTTCCACTGCCTTTGGCATGTCTTGAAGTATTACTAATAAGGGAAGAATTCTCGAATAGTGGAAGCTCTACCTGTGATAGGTGGAACGATAAATAATAATTGGAAAATATAGGGACTCCATTACCACCACGTCAGCACATCCTCAGTGGCCCTATAACTATACATGCAATAAAACGCACATAACAAAGAGGGTAATAAATAGTTAAATAAAAGTAAAATTAAGTTTCTTGAAATGTCAATATTCGCATTAATATTTTTTTTTATTCAATGAACCGATGAGACGAGTGGGACATTCACCTGATGGTAAGTAATACGTCCAGTAACAATATGGCGCTAATTACGATGGTATTCATAGCACCACATTGTGCTCGTTGTGAGACATAAGTTAAGTCTAGTTAACTAAATTTCACTAGCAACAACGCCGTTGCAACCGGAACACAGTAATGTTTGCACAGTAATGTTTGTCGGCAGAAATAGGCGTTGCAGTGGTATCTACCTAGACATTCTGGCAACAGAGACATACCACCAGTAAATGGTAATAGTTAATTTTACACAATTTAATAATATATTTAGTTTCACCATGACACATTTTTGAAAAAAAAAGTAGTATTATTTTGTTGGTAAACGTCTTAGAAAAATAATTCACATTGTACACACACTCACCCTCTGCATTCACTTTCTCCACATCATCCGACAGACGTCCACTGCTGGACATAGGTCTCCCCCAAAAATATCCACATTTTGTAGGAGTTCATTGGACGAAATTAGCCATAACCCACCACGCTAGCCCAGTGCGGGATGTTGGTGGTCAGGGCCTCGTCTGTTATTCAGCAGGGTGTACCGCGTGCAGATGAAGTTGGTTCCGTAAGATGTTGGATGGAACCCCTTACTCTCCTTTATATACATAGATAGGTGTTATTGTAAAATACTCATTTAGAATTACAAAAACCTAGTTTATCTCATATTGAGTATTAGAAATAAAATTTTAAACTTACGATTAGTTAAGATTTTTTCTAATGAACCAGATACGGATGATACTTATATCATCGACTTTCTATAAGAGAAAGATATCAGTTATAATAAATTTCTATATGAAATAATAACTAAAAGAGATGTAAGGGTTCCACTCAACAACTCTCGGGAGCTTAAGCCAACCCATCTACTCGTGGTGCACCTTTCGAATCCACAAACAAGGCTCACGTTCCCACCTACTCATATTGGCCAGTGTGGTAGGAATGGCCCAAATCTCCCAAATGAATAACTACCCTGGAAATCTTTGGTGGAAGCCTATGTACAAAAGTAAACGTCTACCGGCAGATGATGATGATGATAATGAATAACTATGGACATTAAGAAACTGTGTAGTTAATGTGACAGAAGTACATACGTCACATATAATTTTTATAAATTTTTCTATATATTAAACAATACAGGCAATAAATATTAAATCATATAACACATCACAACAACTCACAGGTCCCAAGCCAACCTCACCTGCTAACCAATAATAATAAATAAGACTCCGGCTCCCACGAGCTCGCACTGGGCCAACGTGGTAGGTAATGGCCGATATCCTCTTATATGAACGCATACAAATATGGTGATCTTTGGGGGCGGCCTACCTCCTGCAGTGGCCGTCTATCAGCTGATGGTGTATACACTATTTATATTAAGACGATTGTGTCTCGAGTAAAACTGATTCCATCAACCGTCTCTTTATTACATAAAAAAAATTATAAACAGATTTTTTTTATTACCGTTTCAGGGTAAAAACAATCTATTACCTTTGTAATTAATGCCGCAACATTCACTTCCGCTTAAAGCCTTATTAATTAATAGCAAAATTGCAAAGACGCTTTATTAGCTCCTTGATATTAATAGCCTTTTATAATTTTTGTCATTGTTACAAATATTTTTGTAATGATTAAGCTGGTGGTACGTTCTCCTGGTGGTGATGATTCGATTCATGTTTAGATGTCAGCCTAACATATATATTCTATAGGACGAAAGGTATTACGTATAGATGTAGTAGTGTAATGAAATGAATAACTCAGAAATTATAACTACTCATATAAAGTTTTAATATAACATAATTTTTTACTTATTCATCTAGATTTTATTCTAAATATAACAACAATTACAATAATACCTTTATATACTATTGTTTATTTGTAATCGGTCCCTGTTTCCTAGTTGCAGGTACTGTACAGTGCTGTACCCGGAGATTGTCTAGTTAGCTTCCACCGTAATTCTTATTTCTGCCATCAAACAGTTGTACGCAAACTTGCATTATTGCTGTATTCCGGTTTGAAGGACGTTGTGGCTAGTGAAATTACTGAAGTATCGATACTTAATATCAACATCTTAAAATGATAAACACAATGTGATGCTTTTTATCATCCAAACGCCACATTATTATAGTCAGTACATCTTAATATCCATTGAATATCCACCTCGTCTTTTATATTAATTAATAAAAAAAAATCTAGTATATGTATTTGTAAAGATACATTTGTATAGTATATAATAAATTTATGTATGTTTGTTAATGTATTAAACAATATACTAAAATTGCTGTAACTTGATATTAATAGACAAGTCACTATGTACTTATCTGGGAATTGGAGGGCAATTGAAGCACTTAGCGAACAGATATTATTCAATATAACTGTGCCTTAAACAATCTGTGAAATTATATAAAAACTATTTAAATTTTCGTATATTTAAAAAAAACTGTTCACTTGTGGCTGATCATTACAATTAATTTATAAGTAATCTAAATGTAACGTTAATAATGAAGAATACGGAAATACTGCGACATATCTAGGATAAATCCATGTTTATTAATTATAGGCATCACGTTGATCTATGTTGTTCATATTATTAAATTCATGAATATTTATTTTATTAATTTATTCAATTTTATAAGTCAGATGTAAAGGTTAGAGATAAACATCTACGTCAAAATCTAATATGCGCATCATTGCATAAGACTTCTAGTTACTTTACATAACTTAATTCCAATGATAGCTAAAATGGAATATTGACATATTCTTTTACATGTACACGAAACATCTAGATATAGAGGAGATTTCCAGAGACTCATTTGCTCTTCACGAGATCTCCGAAACTATAAGACGTACACTCAAAATTGGGTAGAGATATTGCTTACTATCTTCGACCTTATAAAAAGTCTTAAAGACACGCAAAGTATAATGGAGAGGTTTATGCTTGCAGTTTCTCTGCGCGATCGAATCAGAAATGTGGAGATCTGCAGAAGAACTAAGGTCACCGACATAGCCCAAAAGATTACTAGATTTAAGTGGCAATGGGCAGGGCACTTAGTTCGAAAGACTGACGATCGATGGGGCAATAAGATCCTCGAATAGCAGCCGCGTAACGATAGACGTAGGGAGACCTCCCACAAGATGGACCGACGATCTGATGAGAGTCGCGGGAACTTACTAGAGGCGAGTAACGCGAGACCGATCGATGTGGAGATCTTTGAGGGAAGCCTATATCCAGCAGTGGATATCTATCGGCTGATGATGATGATTGTTTCTGCCATTTAGAATTGAAGTAAGAATTGATTTTACAAAATTTGTTTCCCAAATGAAGTTGCGAGGGTGTTAATAACAGGCATGGGTGCGTGGGCTTATTCCTGTTATTAACACCCCGCGCGGCTGTGGGTTTCCGCCAGGGGGAATATTTGTGACAAATTTCAAGTCTAATTATATGTTACGGTCAGCAAGATGAGTGAATATAATAATTATTTACTCCTTTTTCTATATATTTATTGATAAACCCGATAAGTAAAAATCGCCGGACTTACTTATTGGCAATCTTTTCATATCTATCTTTGGCATAGAGAGACAGTGTATACTTGAGGAAAATATATAAAATTAATGTAATATAAACGAAATAATAGTTCTTATATCATTATGATTATGGAAGTCTAGTATTATATAAAGGGCTCTCATAAGGAATGCCACTTAGTCCAATCGTCTGCTATAAACCGTTGCTTGAGGGGATTGTCGCTTTATCCTGTTAAGAGGCATCTTGAGACTGGTATGCCCCACCGATGATCATATCTACGATTAATTTAAATATCTCTGTCTACATACTATATGCTTTAAACAACAGCGGTTTCTTTTAGAACTGATGGTTTGGTTTGGCTTTTCAAAACTGTATAAACGTAATAAATCGAATAAACTGTATGCAAAAAATCTAGGAATGCAGCATCAACAAAAAAGTAAACGATTCGTTTCGCCAATTCCGTCTAATGCTTAACCTTTGCAATCTATTTTTATTTCACTCTTTTATTATTATCCACTTGCTAACTTCTATAAAGCAGTTAATACACTATTGAGTGTTGATTTTAATTGTTAAATAGATAAATACTAAATGGTAAAATAATTAACATTAAACAAACTGTTATATGTTAGTGACTTCAAGTTACCAGACCGTCGGATTGAGATTATATGCTGAAGTTCCTATCGTACTGTTTACGGCATTAATTTTATTAATTAGTAATTTTTCTGATGGCTTCTGCCCTCAGCATTAATTTCTTGATCTAATAGTAACGACGGGTTCCGTAAGTCATGTATACGAAAGCCAGAACACCGAGCGAGTACGCTTAAGTATCTACAGCCTGATTGTAACTCAACATCAAAAGTTACTACTGTTTGACCTTGCTTTATGACCTTAAAACCTTCTTCATCTATAAGTTAGTTATTGTGTATTTATTTCACCGCCTGTGAGCTGACAGGTGACCCCAATTTCACATTACATTAAGTGACAATGAGACTTTGGGATGACATTGGAAATAAAGCCGTCGATGATAAATCGTACTCTCATTGTATACTTTGTACGAGTATATAGTATATGTTATGGCTGAATATTTATATAATGAAGGTATCTAACTATCCACAATTTTTTATTTTGATTCGTCAAAACGAGACGAACGAGATGTTCATCTGACAGTAAATCATACGCTTATCCTTATGTAATATATATGTTAAGTCTACTCCAGTAATTTCACCAGCTACAACGGTCTTCAAACCAGAACTCAGTAACGCTTGCACAGTACTGTTTGCCGGCAGAAATAAGAACTACGGACGGAGACCTACCATCAGTAGGAAGTTCACAACATGTAACCTAGAATCAGACCAGATCTCCATGCTAAAAGGCAAGCAGTACCTTCACGGATGTAGATAAAAACAACTCTGTATATTTGTGTATACGTTTAACGCAATCCGGGATATCCTTGAACTTTGGTTAAGTTAAAGACTTATGCACGTACATCTGTGCAGCTTAACAATGTTCTATGTTAGTCGTAAACAGCTCGCTGCGTAACTGGCTCCTGAATCAGTAGTTACGGCATATAACAGTCACGACGCGGCCGTACGACCTTGTAAGGCGCACGAGCCAGAGGATCCGTACCCGGTGCGTACCGCATACCGGTTCCGTGGAAAAGTGGAGAACGGTGAAGTCGTCTATATAAATACTGTTCAACTATTGATGGGTTTCTTAACCCACTTTATTCATTCGCTCTTAACCAAAATGCTTCGGAAGGAGCAAACTTCTTAAAGTATACAGTTTAGATTTCCTTTGCCGGAGAATGTCTTGCGACCACCGCAGCTTCTACTTCTGCTGTCAAACAGCAGTGTGCAAACATTACTGTCTTCCAGGGCACTGTTATTATTGGAATTACTGGGGTAAGTTGATCCAACATATTATGTCTCAAGACGAGGACGATGCGGTCCTGTGTATATCATCTCTACGAACGCCACGTTGTTATAAGCGAGAGTATCTTACCACACGGCTAAGGTTCCACTCATTTCGTCGTTTCAAAGGATAATAAATAAGCTAGTCACTGGCTTAAGAGATCGTCCACGTTGAGAAAAAGTCTGGGGCTGGGAACAGTCCCATAACGATAGACCATTACATTATACTGCTTTTATCGGGTTTAAATCTAAACATTTTACATAGTATCACATATTAATATACGTTCCCATAACTTTAAGGTAAATGACGTTGTGTAAACACACTACAATAAACATTTTTGTCATATAAATATATTTTTATAGCGAAACACACAAAAAGATCTGATATTTTTACTAAGGTCACACAAAAAACAATACAGTCTGGAAGTAGAGTCTACAATGAAATGTTACCAGTAATTAAATCATATTCAAGAACTATTACTTAATACTGTTATAAACGATATCCGCTATAAATATATTGAAAAGATTTATAATATTTTTTTTTATTATGCAGTTAACCTTAAACTAGAGAAGGTTAGACCGAGACAGCGATAGGCTGAGCGTGTTCCTAAACATTTTCCTGTGCTAGAGATTCGAACCCACGCAAATTCCATACAAACACGCAATAAATGTAGATTAGAGAACGCTTAAACAATTATATGAATAAAACAGTATAATAAAACGTTTCCCATTTTAATTAAACCATTTAAATTTTTATACTACTATATTTAACTATGAAACAAGTACATCAAAAATTACATCTTGTATAAGTATAAAGATAACGTGCTGGTTCTTTGGTGACAGAGCGATTTAAAGTACAGATCAAGTTACTAAGTACAATTACTAAGATCCGGAGAAATCCAGTTGTCATTCACCAAAGACCCCGCAACCCACTTCAAGACTTCTACAATCTTCATTTGAAAATAATACATATTTACAAATCATACTAAAATATGAAATGAGGTTTACTACTATAAAGTAATCTTCTTCTTAAAGTGCCTCTCCAACTAGTGAAGGTTGGCGATCAGCGTGAGACAGTCCTTTCTGTGTTTAACATAAAGTAATGCGAAGATTAAAAAATAGTATAAGAATTGAGTAAATCCTTATTACTAAACGACGGTTAGATAGGAACCATATGAACAAACTATAAAGAAAAAAATTACAAGCTTTTAATAACATCACAAATGATACAAGATTTTCCTCTGAATAAAACTAGATTACTGCCATAAAATTACGATAAGATACAGGAAAGTTTTGTGAGAATTTGTTGAGATCGTAAAGCACTAAACATCTCGAGGTAATAATAATCCATTTTATTAAAGCATTAATTGATAATTATTAAAAAAAAAACCTCTACACTTACCGTTTACTTACAATATAACAAAAAATTTACCGCTATGTTGTCCTTATAAATGTATAAACAATTAACGTTAACATCATTAATAATTGCTTTAAAGTCGTATCGTATCCGTCACGTAATGCCTCGAGAAGCTTATAATGTTAAAGGCATTCGACACTGTGTTATTAGTGATAACTGTACTAAAACGTGTCACTTTGTATGTGCATGCCATGTATCGGACCGCTTTATTAATTGATGCTGCAGCTCTATACTTCACCTGCGATCAATAGACGCCCACTGCTGGACATATCTCTCTCCCAAACATTTCTGCGCTAGTCGATTTCCCGCTACTATCATTTAGCGGCTTTCACCTTTACCAGATCGTGGTCTTCATAGGTTTAAACTTAGTAATGATAAGTTATAGAAAAAACCTTACTATCTAATAGTAGTATAAAGCTCTTTTTATGTTTTGCATTTGATAAATACATAGTAAACACAGAAGCTAGGTAAATATAAAAATATAATATATAACTACTTTCCTCAATTTAGGATAACAAACTTTCAAACAATATAATATAATGTATATTATAATTTTATACTTGCTGGTTAATAAAGTAAGTACAGTAATCCCTCTCATAACACGATAAACTGGTTCCGCGTTATAGGAATACGCGTTGTGGGAGTATCTCCGTATTCGGACATACTCCTACTTTCATTCATATCGTTCACCATCATACATATACATTCGTATATATCCGTTACTTATAAAAACTATTCACGTTAAACTTTTCTCATTAAATGAGGTTTAAATCGAATATTAAGAAAACACTATATTACGAATGAAATATTTACATCTTATTAACATCAAGCTAAACTAAAAACAAATTATAAAAAAAAATTATGCATATAAACTAAAAAAACAGTTTATTTCAATTAACTTGTAATTATGAACTAATTAAGAACTGTACAATGCATTATAAATTTCACAATATATATATATAATGTGGGGAATTCCCCGCGTTATACGGGGGAATACCCGTGTTATATAAGGGATTACTGTAATATTAAAATCAGCTTTTTAATCTTCCTTTACTAATATATCATAATGTCATATGTGTCGTAATTTTCCTCTCTTTAGTCCCTTACTATCAATCCACCCTCTCTAACATTAATTTTGTTCAGATTTACATTATTTTAATCTTTTATTATTAAATCCTTTATATATATGTTTATCGTAATAAATCGGAAGACCGTTGATGTACATAGGTTTTCTTTTAAATCATTTCACGGTTAACAGTTGATTCGTAATAGTTACTACGAAATGAAACGATCTACTTAACGGATATGGGACCACATTAAATGACCTCGATTTCTAAAGGAGACTACACTATATGCTACATGCTCCACATATCACACGATATATACGCCATTTTAAATTACAGTTTATTTGCTTTAAGACCGTCATTAAAATTGTCATCGCAGTGTACGGTTACTGTTAAATCGGCCCCCAATACAATTCGCAATGTTTAACTTAACGTAGCACTTAAACGTTTTTGTGTCGTATGACGCAAGAAGATGAAGAGTAGACTCACACAGCTGACGAACAAAAAAGCAGTAGATAAAAACAATAATCCTAAATTAATATAAAAAAAATCGTTATAGTCCAGTAATACATATAGATATCGAACAATAAAACGACGAACGAAGATAAGGGTGTGCAATGGAAGGGAGTCGTTAGATTCATGTCGCTGCATACCAGTCCAGGTATATGTTTAGCAGTAGACGACAATATGCAGAAATGATGATGGTAAAGAGCTCATGATATATTAAAGCAATCGAAAACATTATCATCATCTCAATCTATTGGCATCCATTGCGGGATAGTTCTCTCAAAAGCATTTCAATCATAAACACTAGATTAATAATAAACTAATGACGATTTTTTATCTACAACAGGCTAATACTTGATCTTAGTTTCACGTTGTATTACGTGACAATGAAGCTTTGTTACATTGACACAAATTCTGATATGATAGCAAATTTACAATATAAAGATCGTAGCCAGCAAGTAGGATCTAGAAAAGTGCTGTCCCCATTAAACTGCACAGCGTGAAGTCTAAAATAGATCCAGCTACCTGTTATAAAGCAACGAGTTAACTACGGAAGTAGTTAAGAGTCAACGAGACTGTCCGTATATAATGATGGTCACCCCCGCTAACGGTGTGGTCTTAATCGCGCACGGTTTCTAAGCATGTTGAGCGCTAAGTGCAGATAGCTTGAAGCTTTCGTAAGAGGAGTGGACATATTTACACTGAGTGGTTGCGATATCACTTAGTTCCCATTGCATATCGATAACTTTCGAAAGCGTTTTAAATTGGTTTAGGGTCCGACGGTTGAGGTCGTCTTCCGAATGAACACACAGCAAACTCTTCAAACTCTAATAACGACCACTTACCATTACCAGTTGACCAGTTAAAGTTTCAGCAAGTAAATAACTCAATATTACCCGGACTTCCTCTCTGTGTAATGGGTCCCGCACAACAACTCAACCCAAGTCAGCCTCACCTGCTCGTGATGCATCCTGCTAATCAACAAACGAGGCTCTAGCTCCCACCAACCCGCATTGGGCCAGCGTGGTGCGAAATAACCCAAATCCCCTCAGATGAATCCCTACATACGACATCATCTAATGCCCAGCGGAACCGGAAGATATGCTGACTCTATGTGGAATTCTTTGGGTGAGACCTGTGTCCAGCAGTGGACATCTATCGGCTGATGATGATGATTCCTCTCTATATATCATTTCATTAGCTACAGCATCCCTCCTACACATTAATACAAGCACACTAAATAAACATCGATGATTCATATAAACAGCGTCTGTAATTAATTTTAACATTAGACGTGTCGTGTAAATATTTTATTACCGTTACATCGTCGGTTATACAACATCTGTTAACTGATGCCGGTGTTCACGTAAAATTACGTAACTGTGTTGTATTGTACACAGTTTACGATTGATTAACAACTTTGGCATTGGCGTTAACTGTTTGACGGTTTGAACTTTGTTTTACGTTGTTTCGCTCAAAATATATTGTATATAGTTAAGAATTTTTTTTTTTATGAGAATTCATTACGTTACGGGTCAAAAGGAAGTAAGAAGTTATAATTGACTATAATGTGTGATAATATTTCAGAGATTTTTTTTTTAATGACAACCTAGCTAACAATCATTATTAGTTAGATTTAGAAACCGCTTTTGTACAAACTTGTATAGTTTAATTTTTCGATGATCACATAAATTCTTTCGCGATAAAATGTCCAATGAGACATCATTATCGTCATCAGCATGACGACCAGTGCTGAACATAAACCTCATCCATAGATCTGTACAATGATCTATATTATAATGCACGCATCCAGTAGCTTTACGCAACCTTTCCAAGATCTCTCTTTCTCAATCCTCTAGAGAAATAAACTTAGACATTAAAACTAACAATTTTTAAAAAAAAATATTTAGACTATAATAACAATATTTAATAAATCTTAATTATCTAAGCACATACATTTAAAGTATATAACACTAGTATACACTTCAGAAATTAGAAGAGTTAGATATTGAACGTGCTGTGAAGAATATGGACATCTGATTGTAGAAAGTAAGGAGCATTTGGAACGGGAAAGCTGTCACTTGACCACCATAGGTCACATGACACAAGTTATCACTGAATTAGCAGTGAAAATGGTGAACGGACATATATAATATATGCTAATATGTTTTCACTTTTACATCGTAGGTGCAAATGCATTTGATATTTCGTTTAAATATATGTTCAGACGTTAACTTAGCGAAGGGAGATTTTTATTTATGTACAATATTTTATACATACATATATATCCGGGATGGGGTAGGCAGAGACCACCTCTCTCCACTTGCTACGATCCTGGCACACCTCTATCGCTTCCTCCACTTCCATGAGCGTCTTCATGCTCGTCGGTTGCGAGTACTCCTGACCCGGCCTTTCTTTAGGATATCTTCGATTTGATATTTTATAGTTAATTTTTAACCGTATTATCAAAGTAATTATAATCATTTAACCAACGTTTATTAATTGATCAAAAAAATCATTGCTCTGAAGTCAATAAATTTAAAGTCTAGTAATTTGTCTACCTAGGTCTTTTAATTTGAATCTGTGAACGTGTCGACTTATAATTTATTGTATATATTAAATATCGATATTATATATCGATATTTAATATCTACGTAATGAAGATACGACTGGTATCTGGGAGTCTAAAATACCTTTGCTGCTGGAGGACTCTGTTGTCATAGACCATGTAGATAAGTACCACCGCAGCTCCTATTTCCATTGTTTGTAAACATTTCTCTGTTCCGTTTTGAAGGACGTTGTAATTAATTAAATATGAGATAACAATATTTGACGTCTTTCAATGCGATGAGCGCAATGTGATGCTGTGTATATCATCATAACTAGCTCCGCTTAACCACGTCACGTCTCGTCATCGTCTTCTTCGAATAAAAAATTCTTATACAAAATGTAAGGCCTAAGCTTTTTTCCATTAAGTAAATATATGTATTTATGGAAAAACTACCCCCATCAAAATTACACTACTGCCGGAATCGAAACTGAGTAATTTTTTTTTTAATTAAACGACGAGACGACTGAGACGTTTATCTGATGATTGTTAGGATGATATATACTGCACTACATTGCGCTCACCTTAGACGTACGATGTCGTGTCCCAATATCCCAGTAGTCACATTAGCGATAGCACCCTTCAAACCGGAATACAGTAGTGCTTGGATGCTGTAGTATCTACCGAGACGGTATCGAACAACAGGGACCTACCAGTAAAATGATGCAATTGGTGGACCACTGGGCCATTTGATCAGTTAAATTCTTTACCATTGAGTAGTATATGACATAATATTTAGTTATTAACTGGCCAATAGGAAATTACGCAAACGCTCGCAACACATGAGGATTTGCGGTTGACATTTTAACGAGCTAATGTTGCACTAACCTACATTCTCAGGGTTGCCATACGTATCCATAATTTTTTTATTAGAATTTTTTTTACGAAATACTTTTATACTACAAATTATCCAAAAAAGATAAGTAACAAACTTACTCTTTATAAAAGTCCTCAGTTGTTTTTTTTAATACAATTCATACATACATACAGTTCACCTGATGGTAAATGATAAGCCAGTCCATAACAAACATGGCTCCAGATAAAATACTGCGCTCCTCGTCTGACACATAATTTTCAGTCTCATTACCCCAGTAATTACACTAATTACAGCGCCCTTCACGGAACACTTGTTGTCTATGTACCACCGTAGCGTCTATTTCTGCTGCCAGACAGTAGTGTGCAAACATTACTGAAGAGCGCTGTGGCTAGGGTAATTACTGGGGTAACGAGAGCTAATATCTTAAGTCTCAAGGTGACAAACGCAATGTGCAGCTGTGTATAACATCCTAACTAGCGCTATGTTGTTATGAATTTATCTCGCGGACAACAGATCCGCCAGCCTTGTCCGATGAAGCTGCTATGGTTGTCAAAGAAACTAGCGGCGCAAACTGGATAAAAAAAAATTATGTTATGGGTGGGCGTATCATTCACCATCAGGTGAACGTCGTGCTCATCTCGTTGCTAAATTAAATAAAAAAAGTAGATGAGAATCATTGGTTTTAAATAAAGCAGTCAATTTTATGGAATATTTCACTAGAGTCAAGTTGTAGACGTTAGTTAAGATGATGATTATAAACATTCTCGTTTCATCGTTTTTTTTATAACGAACTAATAAAAAACAAATATTGATTGGTAGGTTACACCCTTAGGTACTTAATCAGCCTATAGTAACCTAATTTTAGGTTTATCATTAAAGTATTTAAATAAATAAATAAAAAAAACATTCACGTGAATTGGCTTTTAAGAGAACTTTTCATTGTCGACACAATTTGCGTTTATTATCATAAAACAATATATCAAATAGTAGTAACTCTAAAAATCATGTGTTAGTGTAAAATAGAACCGTTAAAATTATACCCTCACAATTTTTTTTTGTTTATAACTACATGAAGTTTGTACACAACTGTCAGAGTTGACGTATGGTTGATAATGAAACAGTCTTGTAAGACATCGGTGTATAATGTGTTATTGATGGATCCCATAATACACTTAATGATTTCTAATATATCATACTGCGTTGTATGGTAACACCAAAAGAGATGTGTATGTATACTAGTTGTTCTCCGCCTGCTTTGCTGGACGTAATATAAAATTAGACTGCAAGTGACTTTCTATAGCAACCGTTACTATAGAAATTGCTTAAATAATACGAAATGAAAATGTTTATAAAAGTTAATTAGAAATGTAATGACGAAGGATCTATGAAATTCAAAAAACATATAGCCTA
Source organism: Ornithoptera alexandrae (assembly GCA_029030555.1). Lineage (NCBI taxonomy): Eukaryota > Metazoa > Arthropoda > Insecta > Lepidoptera > Papilionidae > Ornithoptera > Ornithoptera alexandrae. The sequence continues at coordinate 3,357,069 of JARDVY010000011.1, read as the reverse complement.
TAACCATCTACAAATCAATCCGCATCGAATGGTTATGTTCCCATGTCGATACGTTCACTAGTTATCCCGTGATTAACGAACAAACAAAACTAATCCAAATATCTTCTTTGTCGGTATCACTCTTGACAGAGTGGTCGTGAGCATCACTTCAGGTATCGGTAGCAAGCTTCGCTATACGAGTAAATATATAGATAGATATTTAGATTGTCATACATATCATATATAAACAATTAAATGGAATTCTTGGATAAAATCTTGTAAACAAAGATAATATTCGTTATAATAGCGCCATCTGACAACCAATATATAAATGTTTTACAATATTTCACAGAAACATTTATATAAATCTTTATTTCTCTACAAGATGTCGCTATAATTAAAATGATCGATATGTTGTTAAGGATTCTTTTTTTATATTTTTCAACGAAGCAACAACACGAGCAGGACGTTCGCCTGATGATAAATGATGCGCCTGCCCATAACAACGTGGCGCTCGTTAGGATGATTTACACAACACCACATTGCGCTCATCGCCTGAGAAATATAATGTTGAGTCTGGTTACCTCAATAATGTTTGCACAAGATAAAAATAGGAACTGCGGTGGTATCTATCTGAATGGTCTCCAACAACAGAGACCTACCAGTAAAAATCAAATATTATTATGTAATGTTAATAATTAACTATGTTATATAATATTTCAGAGCTACAAAGAAAAGGACGCGGGCAAAGTTGTAGTGTATACAACTACAATGGGCATAGTCAGGGGCACGTACCAGCGATGCGTGCTGGTGAAGAAGATCCTAAGGAATCTGCTGATTAAGTACGAGGAGAGGGACGTGTTCATGAGCATGGAGTACCAGGACGAGATACGGGACAGGATGAAGAGCGATCACATTCTGGTGCCGCAGCTGTTCGTTGACGGACAACATATTGGGGTATGTAGATTTATCAAATCTTAAGAATATAAAATATTAGATGAAGATCCGAGATTTCACTAGATCTATGTCTATATATACTCGTGGTATTATACTGCCTCTAATTAACCACTAGATAATACTGAATACTACTACACTAGACAATAAATGTGATAGAATTTTCTGATAGTCATTATAGTATATTATTACGGAAGTGGATTAGGATGTTCTAGTAATAAAATATAAGTCAACTCAGGAATCTGAAAGGCTCAGGTTTTACCCAGGTACATAGCTTAAAACCGGAATATATCGACTTCCAGAAAGATATATACAGTAGTCATTCATATCAATATGTTAATGAATTCTATTAACAACTTAGTGACTACGTAGTTGTAAGTTCTGTACTCATTATATTTTATATGAATTTCCATATATATATATAAGCAGTTTCCATCTATGCAGAGACTCATCACGATATCTCTGTAACCATAAGTTGCGAGGGTGCTACGACCAGTAAACCGGACGAGGAACAGTTAGTTCTATATATAGTTTCTTTAATAAGTTTAATGTTTAGTATTGATACAAAATGTGATTTGAAAGTTGACGGCATTGACATTCAAAATAACCTTTCGCACCGCGTTTCCCAACGGCTCGTTACGAGTAACTGATTATTAAAAAAAAAAAAAAAAATAATCACCCGAACAAATATTTCGTTACATCAGGGGGTAGCAAATCGTAAATATAATTGACCGTTTAATTTGCGAACCCATCGTGTGAGCACAAAGTATTGCGAAAAAAATGTCATCTTTCGTGACATTTAAAATGCAATCGCTTTCGAAAGCATGCCTTTACGCATATAAACACTTAGGCGTGATATTTTTATAAATTGTATTCTTTATACCATTTCGTAAGGCATGCTTCATCAGTCATATTAAAGTTTGGATCAGCTTCCGAGAAAAATAACTTACACGTTACAACATAAAAAATGGTACGTTATATTACTTAACCACTTGTGGAGTTCGTGTTAGTGGTAGTTTTTGTTTCCGGCTAGTTGCCAATTTCATATTGTGAATCTGCCGCCGTAAGTATTGCTGTTCTCCCAACATGTAACAGCAGGAGTATCCTAAGGCACAATTCACCATCCACGTCATTATTATCATTCAATGCTACAGTACCATCCTTCTGAATTAAAGGACGTACATACTCGTAGTAAATCAGAATGTTTTAGAAAATATTTCATCTAAACAACACCGCAGTTAATTACAAACGCTTATAATATCATTACATTTAAGTCAGTTATAAATTGTTAATGCAAGTGATACAACCCCGTGTGCAATTAAATTTACAGGGGTAAGTCTAGAATGCGCGGAACGACGGTACAACCATAATATTATCATTGCAGTTATTACTAGGGTTGGACGGATAACGAATAGTGTACTCTCCACTTAATATATATATATATTTTTTCCATGACGACGAACGAGACGCTCACCTGATAACAAGTGATATGCTTGACTATATCGCGGTGCTAGTTAGAATCATATATGCATCACCACATTGTGCTCGTGTCCTTGAGACATATGTTGTTAAATATCCTTACCTGCTGATTTCCTGTATCTCACTAGTTACAACACCATTCTAACTGGAAGACGGTAATGTTTGCACACTACTGTTTGTCGGAAGAAGTTGGAGCTGTGTTGGTACTCTGATGGTCTCCAGTAACAGACCTACATATAGTATATGTATTTCTATGCTTTATAACCAATTTTAGATTCTGAACTCTTTGAAACTACCGTAATTGGAATTAGCACTAGATTTTCAAGAATTTTAAGATTTTCAGTAAATATTTATTTACCTATATTAAAATAGTTTTTGCGTTTGATGATATAAAAGGTTCCGTAATGAAATTAAGCAATCACTATGATTGAGGTCGGACATCCGGTACTAATTGAATATCGTGATATCAGAACAAGACTTAAAGGAAGCCATCGGGTTTTAATAGCTGATTAAAAATAAATTTGACACACATTAACAATTTACCCTCGTCGTAAACAGCCTTCTGACCAACCCAACACCAGTTAATCAATATCCTGAAGTAAAGCCTTCAATGTAATTAAATTCGTTTCCCATTTCTAACAGATTCAGTTTTAATATACTATTGATTATTATTCTGGTTCATCATCATCATTAGGTGCTCTCTTCATACTGAAATTTGCGACCAGATTGGGAAACTCGATTCTCAGCTCTTCTTTTTAACTGATGCTTTTATTATGTTCAAGTTCTGGTGTGTGGATTAAAATAAAATATACTATAAGTTTTACTTATCCTAAATAGATCAAAACTCCAAATATTCTTCCAATTCAATACAATTAGAAGGTTCTTACTTACTACTTATCAGCCGGATAACGTCCACAGCTGGGCATAGGCCTCCCTCGAGGATCTCCACGCCCATGGGTCCTACGCCCACATCCAGCGGTTTCCCGCGGCCCAGATCGTCGGTCCACCCAGAGTGGGACTTGCTAGCACTGCGTCATCTGATACGCAGTCGGTCCATTCGAGTACCTGGTTGTCCCATCAGCCGTCAGTTCTTCAAGAAATGGGTTCTGCCCATTGCCACTTCAGATTAGCAATTTTTGTATCATGTCGGTGAGTTAATTCTGCGGATCTCCTCATATCTGATTTAATCACACAGAGAAACCCCGAGCATAGCCTTTTCCATTACTCTCTGTGCAACTTCAAATTTTTCCTGTTAGAAGGTATCGCTAGTTAAAAATATCCTTTAGTATCGTATAGTAGGAGACTAAGGGGCCCACTCACACACTCACAGGATCCAAGCCATCCTCACCTGCTCGTGGTGCACCCTGATAATCACCAAATAAGCTCTGGCTCCCACCAACCCGCATTGGGCCAGCGTAATGAGAAATAGTCCAAATCTCTCCATGTATATCTCTACCCGATCGAGGTGGAAATCTTTGGAGAAGACCTATGTCTAGCAGTAAACGTCTATTGACTGAAGATGATGATGATCGTTCCCAGAATTTAAAACTTATAACTTTTCAATATCTTGCAAAGATCAAAATTTAAAATAAGGACAAAAAGCCTTACCTTAGTATCTTTAACTTGCATTAAAGCAACGGAAAGTAACTTCGCAGTGCATTTATGAAAGAATTATATGGTCTCGATATTTCATAGAATCTTTAAGGTGCATCCCTTCGTATATGCTTGCACAGCAAACCACAGGTCGTAAGTAACGCTGGTGGTCCTTATCGTTTAACAGTAAGGTTGCTTTTAGACAGTTCGGCTACATTAGTTTTCGCTGCCGAGTAACAACGGCGAGCACCCGGCAGACATTCCGCCGCACATTGAGCCTTACTTTATTGCAGCCGTCTCTATTAGATAGTCCGACGCACACTGAACCAATATTATATACAAGCCTAGTAATAATAATATAGGGTGGCGCAAAAATAACCTTATAAAAAGTACCTTATAACACAGGTAATAAGGTACTTGTTATAAGGTTATTTTTACGCCACCCTATAGTACCTGAATCTCATAGATATTTTACAAGCAGGTCTATGTTGTTGATCTTCGGTCTGGGTAGGTACTATATCATCCGAATAGCGCCCACTGTCGAGCATAGGCTCCCTCAAGAACCTCTACTTCGATCCGTCCTGCGCTGCTAACATCCAGCGGCGTCCTGCGACCTTGATCAGATCATCGGCCTGTTTCGTGTGGAGGCCAGCATTACGTCTACCTGGTCGTCACTTGAGGACTTTATTGTCCCATCGACAGTCAGTCCTTCAAACGATGTGTTATGTCCATTGCTACTTACGGTTTGCAATATTTTTGGGCTATATTAATGACTTTAGTTTTTCTGCGGATCTCCTAATTTCCGAGTCAATCATGCAGAGAAACCAAGAGCATAGCCTTTTTCTCTGAAGTTTAACTTCATCAAGGTAACCACTGTAAGCGGCTACGTCTCAATACTCTACTACTATCTATATCTACCGCCAGGTGGTGTAAAAATCTTATCGTGTTCCGCTTTGAAAAGTAGCTTGTGGAATGACTGGTGTTGTGTTGAGATAACTTCAATAACTCCATTAATAACCTGTCTTAGACATAAATAATAAATAAATCTAATATATTAGGTCCCAAAGCTACGACCACAATGGACGCGTATATCATCCTAACTAGCGCTATATTATTATAGGTATATCTTACCATCAGATAGACACCCTGCTTATCTCGTAGCTTTATCAGATAAAAAAAAAACATTACCTTGCTATCTTAACATAAAATAAAACCTAAGTATCACCTAAGGTATTTATATTTATATTTCAAACATTGATACTATTTATGAAATTAAGAGAGTATTATAAAGAATTTAAACTATTTATAAGAATAATACAAAATTCTTAATAAATTATAGGAACTTTATAAAAACAGTTTAATACAAGTATGATATATTGGACATCTTTAGCAGAGGCTAATGTCCAACAGTGGACATCATTTGATGACAATGATGTTAATTTATAAAAATAGCTATTTAGGAATATATATGTAAATAGTCTATTATTGCATAAGATGACAAAAAATAAACTCTTTCTAAATAACAAAAACAAACGTACAGTAAATAGTAAACAATTTTTTTTAACCAAAAGCTTTAGTGCGGTTCACTGTGCGTCGGACAATTGTACAGTAAAGCGAAAAATCGATAACCGCACGAGACCTCCACCTGTTGCGTTTAGACACGCGCTCACACAAACACATAGACAAAACAAACGCACACTAACACCACGCAGAAGGCAGCATGTGGAATATAAAGAAATGTGATAATCCTCATGGTTCATACCCATTAAGTTTAACCATTTTATATTGTAAACTATCTGCAGGTAAGTCTCTTGCCGGAGACCATCTAGGTAGGTACCACCTCAACTCCTATTTCTGCTGACAAACAGTAGTGAGCAAATGTTACTGTGTTCCAGTTAGAAAGACGTTATAACTAATTAAATGATTAGGATACTGAGTTTCAACAGCTTCTGATTCAAGGTGTCGAGCACAATATAGTACGGTCTTTAACATCGTAACTAGCGCTACATTGTTATGGGCAGGCGTATCACTTACCATCAGGTGGACGTGTCGCTACGTAAATAAAAAAAAATTGGTTATCTACCATCCGGCAACACGTTTGTAAGAAGACTGATATACAACAGTAAGAAATGGTTCCGTATATAAAAAATCATTGTCTGATCTAATAAAATGGACGATTTTCAAAACAACCAATATGTTATATTATGTTTTTTTTATTATTAATGGACTCGACCAGTGGGTCTTTCACCTGATGGTAAGTGATACGCCTGTACTTATAAACGTTACGAAAGTTAGGACAATATACTCAGCACCACATGGTCCTCGTCGCCTTGAAATATGAGATGTTGAATTTACTTACCACAGTAATTACACTAGCTACAGCGCCCTTCAAACCAGAAATTAGCAATGCTTGTACACTAATGTTTGATGGCAGAAACGAGCTGCGGTGATTACCTTGACACTCTCCAGCAACAGAGACCTGCCACGGTATAACGGTAAATATATTAATTAGCACCATATTGTTATGGGCGAGGAGTATCTTTTAACATCACGTGATCATCTTGCTTATCTCGTCACTATGTTGAATCATCATCATCATCAGCCGATAGACGTCCACTGTTGAACATAGGCCACTTTCAAAAGTCTCCACATCGATCGCTCCTACGTTGCCCTGTTTCTGGCGCCTTGCCAATGTCCGACACAGTCAGCATGGTCTCCGGTACCGTTTCGAACCAGAAGCTGTCATTTGTAGGAGTTCATATGGAAAGGTTCGAGCCATTTCCCACCACGCTGGCCCAATGCGGTTTGGTGGGTGCCAGATCCTTGTTTGTTGATAAGCATGGTGCACAACGAGAAGGTGAACTTGACTTCGGTCCCGTGAGTTGTTTTACGGGACCCCTTACACCCTTAGCTAAGTTGAATATTAAAAAAAAATATTAACAACTAATTTATATTCCTCTCACATACAATAATTTCAATTTTCAGCTCTCGTTTTTTTTTAACTTAATAACGTAGCTTAAACAGAATCCCACTGGTTAAGCTTAAACACCGTGAAATGTTTAAGTAGAATCTTTTAAATAAAACCATCTTTGCGTTCAAAGTACTTCTGAAAAGGATTTCCCTTGAGAATGAGTGACATAAGAACACGCAATTTTATCTGTAAATATAAAAATTAATATTTCATTTTTTTTTATAACTTTAACTGCCGTCGTCTTAAAAATAAGCTCTTGAAGTTTTTAATAAAGAAGCTTTTGATTTTCTTTACCGATCATGTATTACACGTAACCTCAATTTCACTTAATGTTACGTGACAATGAGGCAGTTAATGGTGAAGCGTGAATCGCCTAGAATTAGTGATGAGCAAAGCAAGAACAAGACTTAGACTTGAACAATCTTGATATTGGTCCTCGTCTTGCCTGGTCGGTCTTGCGTAATCATTTTTCACTTTAAATTTTTCCATTTAGTCTTCCACGTTTGGCCTTGGTCATGCATAATGGGTTTAAGTTTTGGTCTTGATCTCACTTTTTCGCAAGACCAAGACCAATTTTACTCATCACTACGCAGAATACTCTAGAATACAACTATGTAGTTCTAGTTGCAGATATACAATATCAGAATGGTAACTAATCACAAAAGCTGGATTAAACTCTACCACTACTCATGATATCAATTTCAGTAAGTATCATTTTCATTTTTAAAGTTGCATATCTCTCCCCCAAAGATTTCCACATCGATTGGTTCTGCGCTGCTGGCATACAGCGGCTTCCCGCAACCTTTAAGTCAGCATGGCTTCTGGTACCGCCAGACACCAGAGCTGTCGTTTGTCGGGGTTGTTTGGAGGGATTTGGGCCATTTCCTACCACGCTGGCCCAATGCAGTTTAGTGGGTGCCAGAGCGTCGTTTGTTAAATAGCTGAGCGCACCACGAGCAAGTGAGGTTGGCTTGAGTACCCTGAATTGTTGTGCGGAATCCCCCATATGAACCCCTACATACGACAGCCCCTAGTGTTCAGCGGTACCGAAGGCTATTATATACTGAGTGTGGAAATCACGGGGAGGTATATCTTCAGCTGTGGACATCTATCGGCTGATGATAGTGATAGATAACTTAATAAATTTACAGAACAGCAGTGAAATACTAAGCATTCGAAATGCATCTACTAGCAGCTCAATAATGAATTTCCATTTGAAAGTTAGAGTGAAAAAGTTGTTTGCGTCGGTATTTACAAAAGCTTCGATTGAGCTTTAGATTTGTTCCGCCATGCAAGTTACACCACATCCGTTGGACGTACTAAAACATAATGTACCGATTTGTTCCGTAAGAGGTCTCTGGGTTCTCCATGGTCATCATGATATTTTAGTTATATACGTAACCTCAAATATACACAGGGACAAGACAGCCTCCTAACTATTGGACTCTATAGATTCTTAATATTTAAAATCCTTACCAGCGTCATTGTTATGAACAAGCGCATCAGTGACCATTAAAATGTCTTCTTCAATGATATTCTGATCGTCTTATAGAAAAGAAAATCAATCAGGTCTCATCCCTAGTTCCGCATGACTCGTGTAAGGGTCCTGTGCACGTGCTAGACCGGGGACCTTGACCGATTCCCGTGTCCCGTGCGTTGCCCACCTGCTCCCGCTAATCGATACAGCAACCCGTACATTGTACACAAATTTGTTTACTAAATAAATTTCAAACGGTTAATATCATATTGTTAAATTTTAATAAGTTAACTATGTTCTACTTACTTACTTTAATAATACATTTGAATGTATTATTTAAACAAGGATATGTTAATTCACAATTTTAAAATGTACAATTGATTAATAGACTACTAGAAACTAGAGAAGAATGGACGAGAACTATCACGGAGATGTAAACAGAAGATAGCAAGGGGAGTAAAGGGATACTGAGTAGATGAGGGAAAGATAAAAAAGATGTAGCTGACCCTGAATGACTTCAGGAAATTAACGAGGGAGATAAATAAAAATTTTTGGAATAGAAACATAATTCGTTCGTTCACCAGACGGTAAGTGATACGCCGACCCATAACAACGTGGCGCTAGTTAAGATAGGATATACTATATCATATTACGATAAATGCCTTGAGACGTAAGATGTTGAGTTTCGTTACCCCAGTAATTTGACTGGCTACAGCGCCCTTAAAACCGTAACACTAATGTTTGCATACCACTGTTTGGTGGCGGAAATAGACGCTGCAGTGGTATCTATCTGAGAGATAAACTCTGGGTTCTAGTTTATTTATTTTTTTCTTACAATGAATGCCTTGTTCGCTTCAAGCTAATCCTGGATTTTGTACAGACAGTAGTAGGTAGTTTAGAGAAAGTACTACCACAGATATTCCTCCATAGCTTCGAAAGCAATGAAAAGCTTACTGGTTAAATCCTTACGGAAAGCTTTTATACCAACACAATTATGGTGCCACTTTACAACAATAATCTAATTAAATCTTATTAGAAGAAGAATTACTGGTGGCAGATCTCTCTTACCAAACAGTATCTAAGTAGGTACCGCCGCTGCGCCAATTTCTCCTGACAAAAAGTATGCAAACTTTATTGTTTCGGTATGAAGGGTGCTGTAGCTAGTGCAATTATTGGGGTAAGGAGACACAACGTCTTATGTCTTGGGGGATGAACGCAATATGGTGCAGTATATATTATCCTAACTAGCGTCCCATTGTTATGGGCAGGCGAATGACTCACCATCAGGCTTAATTAAAAAAAAAATTCTTTGACCTTAATGATACATAAACTACTTATTGTTTATTTGTGTTAATTGGCGAATTTTCATTAGAACAACTCAATGACAGAATGGTTATGCAATTAATTGTAAATATTCGTTTTTAGGTCCTTAAAAATGTACTTAATTAATCAACAGAGAATGTTTAGAGAAGCATTAATTGAGACCCATTAAATGTTTAAACAGACGAGCTGCATTTCAACGCAAGGGAAACACCGCTCATATGTTTGGCGTGTGTGTTTGCTCGTGTAGAGTTCCTAACGAAGTTGGACGAGCTCGAGTACTTCGCAACAACGTTTACTCTTTGTTACCCTCGCGTTTCCCGTCGCCGGGTTTGTTTGTTATAAAAGTTACGTTAGCAAAGTGTTTTGAATTGTGACGATTATGTTTCAAACGTGAAGGTTGTACACTGTAGGACACGAAAACTGGCCAATTATAATAAAAATATTTATTATTCATCAAGGCGACAACACTGGTAGTAGGTCTCTGTTGCCGGAGACCATCTAGGTACGTACCACCGCAGTTACTATTTCTGCCGCCAAACAGTAGTATGGGAACATTACTGTGTTCCGATCTGAAGGGCGTTGTAGCTAGTAAAATTACTAAGGCATCTAGACTCAAGCTATAAGCGCAATATGGTGCAGTATATGTAATCCTAATTAACGCCACGTTGTATAAGCGGATATATCCCTGACCATCAGGTGAACGTCCCGCTTGACTCTTCGGTTCGTAACGTGGAGAGTGTTACATACACTGAACTATATGGTGCTCGTCTCCTTACGGATAGTGTTACCATGGACCACGACCTTACCTCGTTTTAAGTAGCGAAGTGGTCTGCGATAGTGGATTCTTAAAGACCTACGTCGTATTTGGACGAGAACACTGACGCTAACAAGTATTTACACTCTTTAGCTGTAGAAGCAGGTTATCTTGAAAATACTCTATATCCGAGTACGAGTCAGGGTTATTAGAGATCTTATACGGGCTGCAGTTACACTTTGCTTCAGGATAAAACCTGGCTAATTAATCCAGTAATTACAGTAGATACAGCGCCTTTCATAACGATACACAGCAATATTTGCACACTACTGTAAACCGACAAAAAGATATTACATTAGTTTCTATCTAGATTTTCTCCGATAATACTAATCTATATTTTCCTATTTACTCAAGGAGTTTTAAAACTTCCATTAAACACTTCAAATATTTACACAAACACTAAAAGAAACTACGTGAATCAATTAACGTTATTACAAATTATCAAATTGAGGATTCCGTTACCAAACATTGAGTAATCCGTCTCGCACATAAGTGACATACAAACAATTACCAAAGAAGCCTTCACGCTCATTAAAGTGACTGGTTATCAGAGGCCGTTTGTAACCACTTATATTGACGTGTTAAATAAACATTACAAGTGTTAAATTATATAATACAGTTACACCTATTAAATATTTGTTTCAAAGGTTAAGACATTCAATGTTTCCATTACGACTATTTTAGTAATAATAAAAATATAGTAAATTAAAGTTGAGGTCATCATCATCATCCGATAGACGTCCACTGCTGGACATAAGCTTACCCAAAGATCCCCACATCAATCGGTCCTGCGCTGCCTGCATCCTCAGCACCAGACGCCGTCGTTTGTAGGGGTTCATTTGGGGGCGCTTGGACAATTTCCCACCATGCTAGCCCAATGTGAGTTGGTGGGAGCCAGAGTCTCGTTTGTTGATTGGGGTCCCGTGAGTCGTTTCGCGGGACTCCTCTCTCCTCGAGGTAACTGTTACCAAAGGAATGATACATTAACATTTTGATTACAATAACATATCTAAGTTACCACAGATTTATGAAACAATAAAACTTGTCCATGTTTTTTGGCATGTTTATTTAGGAGGTCTTGCAAATGTGTTACTTATACCTAGTTTTATTTATTTACGACTAAAGAGTCGACTTACGCAACATTAAATCGTCTATACTTTAAAGCTCGATTGCTAATTAATTAACTTAGAACTTCTACTGAATTATACATACCTTCAGATTTTGTTTTAATCATTGCTATATTAATGACTTTTCCTTACTCATGAATTCTTCAACAAAATTCGACTGGTTGTGTTTAATACGAAGCTACTTTTGATGATATATGCTACACCGCATTAAGCTCGTCGCCACGCCGTTAAACACTAGATATTAAGTCTTATTACTCTAGTAATTTAACTACTTTTTACTGGTGGTAGGTTTCCGTTGCCAGAGACCGTCTAAGTAGGTAACATCGCGGTGCATATTTCTACCGTCAAACAAGTTCCTGTTTGAAAAGCGTTGTAGCTAGTGAGTTACTCCGGTAATGAGACATATTTCAAGGCGATAAGCGCAATGTAGTGCTGTGTATACCATCCTTACTAACGGCACGTTATTATGGGCAAGCGTGTCATTTACCATCAGATGAACGTCTACCTCGTCTCGTCGCTTTGTTGGCACAACGCTCTTTAAACGGAACACAGTAATCTTTCGAAACAGAAATAGGAGTAGTCGTAGTACACCTATCAGAGTCTGCGTAGGTAGACTCTGATAGGTCTTCGGAAATAGATCCCTGTATCTAGTGAATTAATATATGTATACTATTACGACCTACGTCTCCAACGATACTACCATAAATTAACTATAATAAAAATCTTTCAATACGGATTTTCTTCGGTTCTGCACTATTCACATCCGGTTGTTTTCCTCAACCGTTAGATCACCGATACGTCTTGTTTGATTTTTGTAGAGAGCTTTGGAAGAGACCTAAACCTAGCCTATAATAATGTCGATGATGATGAATTCTATTTATAAGTTAGACGTATTAAATTGTGGTTTTCGCGTCATTTCATAAATATTAAGTATTTCTATAATGTTACGCAAATGACTAAATATTAAATTATGGACCAAGTCATCGATTAATACTAATATAGATCACTGTAATAAATCATGTGTACACTGATAATATCGTGGGTATATTATATATTATGAAGTTGTATACAATCAGAGTCGTTATTAAGGAAAAGCAAAGCTCTGTTAAATCAGTGCATCATACATTGACTCAAATGAATGAAACTTTGTAACACAACCTTCAAACAAAAATGCACTTTACGCGAACCGATTAAAGTCTACATTTGTTTAAATGGTAGTCCTCAATTTTCCGTGAACATTTATTTTCTCCAGCGCTCTCATAACGAACTTTAAAGAAAGCAGGTAAAAGTTAGCAGTTAACGTCAAGCGGATTGATAACTTGTTACCTTCGGCGGAGATGCTCGCAACTCGACCAGCATCAAGTTAAATCGATTCTGCTTCTTTCACCTTACCGTAATTAGTTCGCGAACAAGAAGCGCTGTACCTCTATAATGTTACCGACTAGTTTCTAAATTGATTCAACAGGTTTCTAAACACGTTTTTACTTGAAAGAAAAAGTTTAAGTTAATGCTGTATTTATGCGAGTTTGTAATAAACAAATGGAGTAGTAAATTTAAACGTTCGTTCAGTTAGTTTTAAACTAGCGTCATTTTACCCGCTTTAAGGAACGAAATAACCTTTCGCTTGAACTGCAACATTAACTGGTACCTTTACTAATTCCGTTAAATTGTATGTTTAACTTATTTCACATCTAGTTAAACTAAATTGTACTGACAAGTTATTATATAAATGTACACTATATAAGCTGTTACCTAGATTTTACTAAAATCACAAAGCGTGTATGATTTGTTTATTACAGAATAAGACCTGTACAGACCAAAAGGTACAATAGCGTGTCCCTTAATTGCAGTCAGACTTTTTTATACCCTAAATGTTTTATCGATCGATAATATGACTATTTTTAATATCAATACAAATGTAAATCTTGTGATGTTTTTAAATTATAAGAACTAAATAAAATTATGAAGACTAGTATATCTTAAATAATTAATTTAGACCTTAATCGTATTGATTTTAGCGGACCACAAAGTATCAACGTAACGGTACTGTCAATTACATGTCTTTTATATTTTATATAACAAATGAAGGTAAATACAGAAAAACATAATAAAACGTAGTTACATTAATTTAATGGTAGATGGCATCACTATCGAGTGCCCATACATACGTCTCGAACCGGAAATTCATCTTGACATATCCTTCTTTATGAGCAAATACTTAAAAATACAGTTAAATCGAACTCATAACAAGTGATGTTATTTTCAGGATGCGGATACGGTGGAGAAGCTGAACGAGTGCGGTGAACTGAGGAAGATGTTGAAGCCGTATAAGGTATTCGCTGGTCATTTTAAGACATTTTATATTTCCTGTGTTATATACAAGATACGAATATATAAGAAAATTGATTTGGTGATAAGACGTCTTCCGATGAGCCACTTGTGGTATTTATACTCCATTGCGTTCATGACATGATGGTATTCTTATCCAGCTATTGTATATACTGTTGGTAGGTCTCTGTTGCCGGAGACCGTCTACATAGTTATCAGCGCAGCTTCCATTCCTGCCGCCAAAGAGTACTGTGCAAATATTACTGTGTGCCGAATTCAATGAAGTTGTAGCTAAAGAAATTACCGAGGTAATGAGATTCAATATCATATGTCTCAAGGCGATGAACACAACGTGGTATAATATATATCCATCCAACTAGCGCCACGTTCATCAGGTGAGCGTTCTGCTTGTATCGTCGCCTAATTGAATTGAGAAGATGGTTAACATTATTACTCCAGTTATTTAATTAGCTGCAGCTCCCTTGAAACCGGAACACGGTAATGTTTGCCGACTACTATTTGGCGGCAAAAATAAGAGCTGCAGTGGTACTTAGACGGTCTTTTACCTCAGACATTCCACAACAGTGAAATTCCATTTTACTGCAGTTATTTGCTTTATTTAATTCATAATGAAAGAGTAATTAAAATTTAACTTAAATACTAATTACATTCAGAAGAAATCTACAATTTTTTATCTCATTAGTTCTAAAATTAATCTTTGGAATAACGTCTGATAAGTAATATAAAGTAACAGGTACTTGTACATCATGTATATTATCACATTATCTCAAGTGTTGTAGTTTACAGCGTACTCCAAGTTATCCTAATTACACCATGTTAACTTAGCTAAGTCTCTGTTCGTGTGTATTTGATCGATACCCGTTATCTAAGCGGAAGCAGTTACATTATTACTCTGAACATCCACAGGAAAGGTTCTATTGAAGAGTTTTTCATATTTTGAGAATACAGTTTGTTTTTACAATTTCTTTTGTATTATATATAAATATATAAATAATTAAAAAAAAACATACAAAATAGATTGACTGGTGGTATTTCTTCTTGTATAGGTAGGTCGGAATACTAAATATTAATACTTAGTATTAAGTCACAATTAATAAAGTAATTTTGTTTTATATTACGAAGTATTAATATGAGCAAGACATTCGTTTGATGGTGATACGCCTACTTAATTATTTTTACTGGTGGTAGGTCTCTGTTGCTGGAGACCGTGTAGGTGAGTACCGCAGCAGTTCCTATTTTTGCCGCCAAGTAGTATTGTACGAAGATACGGTATTCCGGGTTGAAGGGAGTTGTAGCTACTGAAATTACTGCGAAAACGAGACTCAACTTATGTGTCAGGCGACGAGCGCAATGTGGCGCTGTGATTAACAACCTAACTAGCGCCACTTTGTTATGAGCAGGTATATCACTTACCATCAGATAAAGGATTCTTATCGTCGGTTCGCCAAATAAAAAAAGGATCTAGTGCTAAATCAATAATGAATACTAATAGTTGGTTTATAGTAGGTACCATTGCAGCTCTTATTTCCGCCGCCAAACATTACTATGTTCCGGTTTGAATGACGTTGCCGCTTATGAACTATAATGCTCTTTAACTGATTTAATTCTTTTATGTGTCGATGTAAAGACGACTAGTTCGGTACTTATGACCACATTGTGATGAGTAAGAGCATCACGTACAAGGAAATGGACCTGCTCTGCTCGTTGCTTAATTAAAAAAAAATTACACTATACATCCGTTACATATAGTAGTTAATAGTAGTTAGTATTTAATACTTGGCAAATATATTTAGATTTTAAAGTTTCATTAAGCTTAACAATATTGATACTCTTGTCATTAGCCTATAGATTTTTCGCAACTTAGCTGACCTAGGTAGAAAATGTTTTAGCGTACAATAAATTAATAATTTAATTAAGTCAAACTTGATACCAAATAGGTGAAGAAGTTGATCCGACCAAGGACGGAACAAAAAGCTCTTGAAAGGTGTAATTAGCGATCATCCCCGTTCTATTTTTAGTTCGCAAGCTTTTAGAGGACGTCCTCCAAAGTAATAAAAAACCAGTTAATTCTGAAAGTTAAGAGGATCTTTCATATTACAATAAGTATATCTCACATTAAAATAAGTGTTTTATTATAAGAACAAAGGCAGTAGCTACTAACTTATCTAAACGAACAAAATTGATTTTAAGTTATGATATCATCTGAAAAGTTGATATATAAGAACATGTAATCTGGACTTGACTAAACTTTAATTGAACTATAGAAGTATTTTTTTTTTAAATCAATATGAAACGTTTTAGAGAATGGTAATCTATCATCACTAGTTACCAAGTGACCCCTTTTATAGTATCAAATGTCCCACTTAAGTTTGAAAATAGCCGAAGACCCTTGATCTAATTATATAATCCCGATATAGAACTGCTATTACTTATTACGTATAAGTATTTTCATTTGCCTTTCTGTCTTGCTTAAAAACTCCGTATTTTTGAGTGTTGTTATTATAATAAATATCGCGGTACATAGTAAGTTTTAAAACTTTTCAATACGCTCAAAATGTGTTGTTTAAAATTTCAAAGCTCTCACAAACTAGAAGCAAAAGTTCATTCTATTGTTCTATTGACTCTGATCTACAGCTTTGTCGACTCTTTCAGTACTTTCGTTTCCTGTAGTCTTACACTAGCTTAAAGCTCCAGCAGCAGGTTTTTCTTTTCTTTTAACTCAATATAGATTTCCTTTGTGCTAGACATTTGCTTCCACTTTACAATAATAATTTCAGATTCATTACTGTATTATGTTCTTGTTAGATGTTGTTTATAAATTATTATAATAATTTTTTTATTATATTTATAGAACATCTAAAAATTAGGACGTTGGTTAGGATGGTTTTCTTTATATCGAAAATTAACGTCATCTTAATCATCATCATTTCAGCCGAGGGCCGTCCCACTGCTGGACACAGGTCTCTTGTGATGTGTTCCACAAAGCACGGTCTTGCGATGTTTGTAAGGGCGGAGTACATAGCTCGTAGAACTGAAAGACGTTGGAACCTTAAAGTGCTGATATAACGACCCTCCCCAATAAGTGACATAAATTAACGTATTTACACTTTAATTTCAGCTACAAAGATTATGTCAAGTGCACGATTTTTTTTTTTATTTAAATTATTTATTAGTACGTGTTTATCTCTAACGGTGATGATGTTAGAGATGAATGTGACTTTTCAAATGGATAAGATGAGGATACTTTATACGTTCACTGCTAGATATAGTTCTCTTGTAAGGTATACTACGAAACATGATCTTGGTTCCGGTCTGATTTCGATCGGATGTTAATACAGTACCAAATTGAAAACTTCGCTTTTGAAAATTTCGCAGCTACTGTTTGTTGTGCTTATTACAGCTGTGACACCATTCATTCCAGAGTCCAGATGCGTGCAACACTTGCCAAGTCTGCGGTGGTTTCCGCCTCCTCCCGTGCCGCATCTGCAACGGATCTAAGAAAAGTCTACATCGCAACCATTTCACAGCAGAATTCGTCGCCCTCAAGTGCATGAATTGCGATGAAGTCGGCCTCGTGAGGTGCGAAGCTTGCTCCTGATCATTATAAGCTACGTTTTTATCAATATTTGTTTCAATCACAAAATCAACAATATCTATAACATTTCATCTATTGTCTACCGTTTTATTAAGCGGATATAAATCTATTTCCCCAAAGGAAAACATTTGATCCAACATTGGACACAAACAATTTGAATTTAAATCTAATAAAATACTTATCGCCTCTGTAGTTAGTACGAACATTTTGCAAGTGCAAAAACTTAGAGAATATTATTAAGATTTCTCTAAAGCAGAAAGCTTTATATTCATTTCTCTATTTTATCATAATACTGGGCATTGTCTTATGCAATTTTATAATATAATTCAATGAACTTTATACACTCATTTACATTAATAACATAGATAATGTAATTAGCGAATTAAGCTGCATGTGTATATGCTGGTACTAATAAAAACTAGTATGCCATAATTTAGATGCAATATATTTTCTACGTTTATACAAAATATTTTTAGTTCTTTAGATATATACATCGAGTTTAACATACAATATGATAATATGTGGTACTGTTTACAATTACTTAACGAAAATATAGCCTAGTGTTGTGACTAAGAAATTTTGGATCAGCCATCTATTGGTATATCATGGAGTTATTTCCTTTCTTTTGATTGGATAACGTTTTCCCTTTTTTTATCAATTTAATATGAAAATTACAAAGTATTGAATATATTTACTTTTAAAGTTTATTAAATTTAATAGTAAGCAGTTTTCTTTATGTGATAGTGAAATTAATATTTACAAAATCCATTTCGTACTCCTATTATAAATTTTCATAAGCATTTTGTCTTACATTACATTTGATTAACTATATATAAGATATTTTGTAAATATTTTAATGAATAAACCTTATTTCCAAATATGCCTGATATTGTTTTTATTATAAGCGCCGAGTGTTTCTTACGAATGGTAAAGCAGAAGTTTTAATAATACAAACATCGGGAGAAATAAGTAGACACATAATTAACATGGAAATTATATTTTAATATCTTCAGTTTCACAGACCGTCTGAAAAGTTAAATTGATCGACACAAGTCGCAAATATGAAAAAAAAATATTGAATTGATGAATTTTTGATTTAAATTAAGATAAGTTTGTATAGATTTAACAAATTTTATTTCTAACTTAAATAACATCACTCTAGAACATCTGATATTGAAATTGATAACCTTACAAAGATATTTTATGGATATGGATATTAATGGATTTTTTTTTAATTTATAATTTTCTACCAACGTTGAATAACATTTTGCAGAATCTATTAAAACTGTAAAACACTTTGAGAAGAAAGAGAGCTTTCCACGCTTTAGCTGACGGGAAATCATAACAGCTCAATCTCATTTCCCACAAGACAAAGCGCTGGAAGATGCTTTGTAAAGTTAGTGACGGTAGTACAAAAACTTGCAACCAACCCATTACAAAGCTGTCACATTCAAGTATACATCGTAATAAATAACAAAATTTAATTTTTAAGTAAAACTTGTTAGTTTATGTCCAGTCTTGTAAGAACTTTCTCTTTCAATTACATTCTACTCCTACACCATAACGATATAAGCTGAAAGATGACTAAGCAGCAACAATTGTCAAGTAGGACACACGTCATTCAAACACAAGCATCAGGATACTTTCAATATCATCCGCATCAACACCTAAAAAAGGACAACGGCTTTTCAATGGTAGAAATTAACAGTATGTCAATAAAAATTAAAGGTTTAAAGGCCTATGTTCAGTAATAGACCTGAATAAGCCTGTGATAGATGTTCCTTAATATACGAAAAACATGAAAAAAAAAAGTCAAAATTTAAAATCTTTTCTAGCAAAAAAAACTTCTAAAGTCTATAATAAATAAAACTGATAATAATATTGAAACGAATGATTATATACTTTTCGCATAGTTAAGAACAAATCTCTTCGAAATGTTTTTAACTTACTTCCGATCGATCGGAGAAATAATGTGGCGGTGAAGCTTGGAGTCGATGGTGTCATGTCTAATTTAAAAAAGGAGGAAGAGTCTATAAGACTGAAGAATAAATTGTTGGTAAAAACAAGAGTTACTGAAGGTAGAATCGAAGAGAGGTTCCATTCCATACACCCTCCCGTAATTTTGTAGATCGACGAAGCTACGGATTGTTCTAGGGTTGTCCCAATCAAAACAAACACTTCCGATTGAGTAAGCAGTAGCTAATGAAGTTATTTCCTTTTCCATAAAATTAAAAATAATATGGGAACGTGTCAGAACAATAGCTAAAGCTATGGACGAAGGTATTGTGATATATGTAAAGGCTTTGTTACTTTGAACACACAAGGTAATAGACAATACGGACAGCATTTCCTGTTTTGTGCCGAAGCGTACGCTTGGTTAAAGAGTTGTATTTTTAAATCATCCAAAAAATGTCGAAACTGTTATTCATATTTAAGGCATAGAGTCTCATTTCGTAGAACATATTTGTCTATTACTTTCTTCTCACCCTTTTCATATTTCTCCTCGCACAAGTTTCATACTGATCGATATTTATTGATTCCTTATTTCTTAGTATAAGTATATTATTAAAGTTAGTCCTAAATATTATAACTCCTTACCAAGAGGCAAAAATTAAAGAAAATTATTTTAATCTTATATTTCCTTTAATTCATCAGGACTGTTATAGAGGAGATTAAGACCTAGAATATGAAATACAGAAAAAGGCTGAAAATGCATCCTAATAAGCTTGCCACGCAACTAACCACACCGGTCCTAATAAATAGGCTTAAAAGGCGACAAATCCTAAGTCTTGATAGACACGGTTGACAAAGTGGAACAGTCTCGATGGAGATTTGGCTCTGACCGCCTAACAGCTCTCAACACATCTGCTCATAATCTAGCTGATTGATTGCAAGATAAAGAAAAAAAAAATTCCTTCAGTTCTTGTTCAGTGTCATTAAAAATTTTGATGCAAAAATTTACTATGTTTTAATTAACCACTGTTACAGAATAAATATATCTAAGCAATAGATCCTTTTACTTATCGTTACTCTTTAAGGTTAATTGTTTATCAACCTCTTTGTTTATTGACCGTACTTACTTCAAAGTTACGTTTGTGTATTTTGTCTACACTCCGGGATCGTTTTTGATTTTCTTATAATTAAGATCTACTTTTTAAATATTGTTACCATTTACCACCTGTTCTTTGATTACAGTAGTAACCTGCTACTGTGTCTGAAATGTTCAGAGATGTAATCTATTCAAAGTGTGACAGTCTATTTCTAAAATTTATTATACCTATAAACATTGTATCGATACTGCGTTTAATATACATCACTAGCAACCTTTGCTTGCGGATACTGCCGGAAGTATAGCATCCGTTCCGAGCTTCTGTCTGACGCGTGTAGTCCATTTAATACTGTACGTTTCTACTTTTGTGAAAGTGTGAAACTAATGATGAAACCTTTAAGATTGTTTCTTCGATCAATTTACTTTATAAAAACAAATAGGAAAACAAGATATTCAAACAAGCGCCAAATTTAACAGGATTAAAACAACGACGCCCATTGCAATAAAGAGCTAGTTAAGATTTTTATACAACAGTCGCTTTTAGATAAAATATAGTCCATGTTATTATTATAGTAACTTGACTAAACACAGCTTACTTCAAACCGATAAACAATGCAGACTTTTGGGATGTTATAATCAGATTACTTAACCTTGTGTATATTAAATAATCATTATAAAGTAATCCGTCATTCTTAACATATAAAAATTTACATATATAAAAGACTAAATTTTTAGTGTATATATATTAACCGATTTCTATAAATCTGGTTACTGGTGGTAAGCTCTATTGCCGGAGACCGTCTAGGTAGTTACCACCGCAGCCTCCATTGCAGCCGACAAACAGTAGCGTGCAAACATTGCTGTGTATCTGATTGAAGGGTGTTGTAGCTAATGGAATTACTGAGGTAACGAGACACGACGACTTACGTCTTAGGCGAGGAGAGTAAAGCCATGCAGTGCATATCATCCTAACTAGCGACGCATTGTTATAGGCAGGCGTATCACTTAACCATCAAGTGAACGTTCAGTTCGATTCGTCGCTTAATTAAAAAAAAATTAGATCTTACCACTAGTAGTATCTTCGCCTGATAATGGGTTTAAGCTTATTTAGTTTTGATCGCTGCATGTAGACGCACTGTACACTAACAATGGAAATAGCTTTGTAGACATCAGAGTATTTCCATTATTACTGCTGTGTAATGGGATTTGGGAATTCACAGACGTTAATATACCTAAGAACTATGACGTCATGTCCCGAAACTAATGTACTTTTATGAGTATATGTATATAAATTATTATATAATAGTCAATCAGGCGCGTAGTTCACTTTAGTACGGGAGGAATAAAAAGTAAAATATTTTTTTTGTAAAATATATTTAATTAATCAAAGTATGCACCGTTGTTATCTATGCACTTTTGCCATCTCATAGGTAGTTCATTGATCCCTTTACTAATAAAACCATGGGAGCGAGAATCAATAAACTCTTTGAAGGCAGTTTGAACTGCCGCATTAAAGTTGAATTTTTTTCATTGTAAGAAGTTGTCCAAATTCCAGATAAAATACTAACCTGTTGGGCATGGTCCGGAGAGTACGGTGGATGTCGCAGACATTCCAATTGTAGCTCATCTAACTTAGTGGTTGTTTGTTGTGCAGCGTGTGGTCTTGCGTTGTCGTGAAGCAGCAGTGGCCTAGAGCGATTGACCAATCTCGGTTGTTTAGCAGCTAGTTCTTCCTTCATGGTTTGCAGTTGCTGACAATAGATATCTGCCGTAATCGTTTGGCCAGATTTTAGAAAGGTGTAGTGAACGACACCGGCGCTAATCCACCAAACATTCACGCGTAACTTTTTCTGTGTCAATTTTCGTTTAGGGCAAGATTTGACTGGGTCTCTAGGGTTCAGCCATTGCGACGAGCGCTTCCGATTACCATACAGTATCCACTTTTCATCACAAGTAATGATTCTATTTAAAATCCCTACATTACTGTGCCGGTGGAGCAAAGTAACACAGCAGCAGCAATCGATGCATGTTTGCAAGTTCCATTCACTTAATTCATGAGGTACCCATCGTTCAAGTTTTTTTACTTTCCCGAATTGCTTTAAGTGGATTAATACAGTTTTGTCACTTAACCCGAAGCCTGCAACTATCTCTGAAGTTGTTTGTGATGTATCCGCTGCCACAATAGCCTTTAATTCTTCATTGTCCACTTTGGACTCCGGCTGTCCACGGGATTGGTTCTGAAGGTCGAAATTTCTAGAACTAAAACGTTGAAACGAAAAACGTACCGTGATTTCTTTTGCGACACCAGCGTCGTACACTTGATTAATCCTTCGCGCTGTTTCTGCAACACTGGAGCCACGGTAGAACTCGTACTCGTAAATATACCGATATTTCATATTGTCCATTATGCGGTAATAAGCGACGCCAAAGAAAAAAATAATATGGAAAAAACAAATGAATGACTGTTTTCAAAACTCAAATGTACCAGCTAAATGAATTTATAAATTTGTATTTGGAATTCTTAACCAAAGTGGAGATATTTCAGATCAAAGTGGTCAGTACGACAAAACGCTAAACTCATATGTAAGGACCTAATACTATCACAGTTCTTATTTCTTCCACAAAACAGTACTGTGCAAACTTACTGAAAAAATATATGTTGTATATTTTTAAATAAAGAAATAGCAAATTTATAAACTTAAATGGATATGTTCTAAAATGGTTAACATTATTATGATCAATATTGTGCTTATGTAAACTCACTCTTAACGTTCCCCAGCCAGATAGCATCTGGTATGCATTAAGCGGAACTACAAGTAACGTCTGGACTCAATCTTCCTTATGTAATATTACAATGCGCCTCCAGGTTTATACAGGATGCATTTACAACGGTTCAATATGTAATATTACTCTTAATAAAAATACTATCTAGTAATACTAATCTATTCTGTCTTCAATTTTAATAGTTAAAGCTTTTACTTATTCATTATTAACTTAAATGATATTAGAAACGAAATTAATTCCACGAGCAGAGGGAAACTGTAACTTAATCACCGTGACAACTATTTTCCGATCCACACCAGTTATAAAGTGATGCATATGTTTATTATTTGACGAATATAAGATATAGTAGTGCTCTATATTTAATGACATAAGTATACCGCTTGATGTTTAATATATAGGTTAGAATTTGAATCAACATATGTATGTGTTTGGACTACAGCTGGATCTTTAAACCCGCCTGACTGTTACCCTCATATCCAGTACTCGTAATCCATATCAGGATTGCTATGTTGCAGCTATTTCAGACAAGCGTTCTTCACCATTTTGGGTATTTTTATCGATTAAGTTTTTTTTAGTATTTTATTTTATTATTATGTGTATTTTATTTTATTTTTTAGTATTAGTATCAGTTAACTCATTTTACTTTAAAAATATCTCTACATCATCAGTTCAGTTATATTATTAACAGAACTTCCACTCTAGTTAACAAATGAAATAAAATACCTTTCTAGTTAGTATAGCAGTTACTTTTATATCTTTTTAATTTAAAAAGTTAAATTTGCAGAATGATATAAGAGATAACAGCAAATGCGAGTACCCGTCCAATCGAAAGCTCGATTTAAGATAAGGCAAACGCTTCACTACACTTCCCAAGATCTGGAAAATGATATGGGAGTAGCAATATCAAAATAATATATACCGTGAGGCAGATAACGAATATTGAGTGCGTTGCTACCCGCAAAGTTCTAGTCGTACGTAAAAGTTGTAGGAAATCATCTCATCTCGCGGCGATACGACAACACAAACATTGAGAGCACACAAACGAAGCGGAGCAACACATACGAACGCTTGCACCCCAGCCAGACGGTACGGCGAGCTCGGCGCTAGAAAGAGACAGACGCTATCGATCTACTTGAAAGAAGAGTGCAAAGCACTGGTATTGACCTTGCGCGTAGTGACGTCATTCGCGACCTAGCTGCAGCTTCAGTCCGCCCGTTCCTTGCGTCGGCTTCGGATACATGTGTGCGTGAACCAGACCCTGAAAATCTTCGTGTGCGCTCCGTGTTACGGGCGGATGTTGGTGTGTGCGTTTTTCAGTGTTCTCGCTGGTGCGAGTACAGTGTACGACTGCGTGCAACAGGCGTTTGTGTATGTGTGTGACATTGATTTCTGGTTGCCTGCCGGGAGCAACAGGCCTGTTACTTTGTACCTCGCGCACACAGCACAATTGAAACACAACGGTGTATAGTATGCAACTCGAGCTTCATTGAGCTGGACATCTCTTTGCAAAAGCTAGTTACACATTACTGGATTATTATTAAGGATAATTTAATAATAATAATGTCATTAGTATCATTCTTTTCAGAGAATTCTTCTTCTTTTATGGTTATGACAAAACATTTTGTCCGCTTTTGTAATTTGTAGTAGTAATGAAGAATTTCAGATGTTCTTCTAGAATAGTGCACTTAACCACATATTTTACGTCATCACTAACCATCGGGTGGTATCGCGACCAAGCACGAGTCTACATTAACATAAAAAACAACTTTCAATAAAATTTTAAGATTTTAATATATTTAAGTATTATTAGAGGAATACCGAAGAAAGTGTGGATGGATTGTGTGAAAGATGACATGTGTAAGAAGAGTGTGAATTTAGATATGGCGGCTGATCGAGAGATGTGGAAGAGAAGTACACACTGTGCCGACCCCACATAGCTGGGAAAAGGGCAGGAGGAAGAGAAGTACATTATAAGTATGACGAAAATTTTCTTTTCAATACTTCTGCTTACTTTAATTCAATTAAGTTAAGACGGGGCAATATTTACCTCATCATTATCTGCCGATAAACGTCCACAGCTAAATATTTACATATTTCTATTAATATTTATTTATTCAAAATTTCTTGTAAACAATAATAGCTTAAAAAATGCAATATAATAAAGTTTTTTCTTGCAATCAACATTTAGAGCTCACCTGGAGCGGCCAACTCTAGCGGCCGGGTGGGTTCCTCTTAGCTTAACAGTGGGTGAGCAAGCCACGGCTTATGAGCTCCACCGCCACAAGGCGGGACCCTATTGGGCCAGGGTCGTGAGCAATTGCCCAACCTCCCCCCCCCCCTACATGGAGCTCTAAAAACTAGGGCCCCAAGTGCCCGGCGGTGCGGGCTGAGCAGGATCGACTGCTGTGGAGATCTTTGGGGGAGACCTTTGTCCTGCTGTGGACGTCTATCGGCTGATGATTTGATAAATTGTTTTGATCTTACATAAATTTAAAACATGTTTAAAATAAAATTTGTAATTCTTTGTCGATATTGATAACATACATTAAGTTTACGTAAGAAAATATATAAAACTGATGAATAATAGTCCATTTATCTTGTGACAAATCTCCTCCGCGGGTTTACGTTTAAGCTCACTTTGAAGTTACACGAATACTTTTATATATTTCCGTGTTGGATAACAAACGCGAGATAAAATAAAATTGTTATTGAACTAAACGTGTACTATGTCACTGTTATATGTGACATATAATGCTTTGTAAGAAATAACTAAGGTGTAATATTTGTAAGGTGGGAAGAAGGAAATAGTCATGGTTGAGTAATATCAGGGAATGGACTGGCATATCTAGGACGTCCGAATTGTTCCGCTGAAACAGAGACAGAAAGGACTGTACCACGCTGATCGCCAACCTTCCCTAGTTGGAGATGCAGTTTAAGAAGATGAAGAAATAATTCACCTAGTGGCAAGTGATGCGTTCATCCATAACAACATGGAGCTAGTTAAAATGTTATATACGGCATCACGATGCGCTCATCGTCTTGAGACAAAAGATACTAAGTCTCGTTACTCTAGTAATTTGACTAGCTACAGCGCCCTCCAAACCGGAACACAATGATATTTACAGACAGTAATGTTTGACGGCTGTAATAGACGCTGTGGTGCTACCTACCTAGATGGTATTCAGCAACAGAAACCTACCACCAGTAAGAATCTAAAAATAAATTTAATAAGAAAAAACGTAGTAAAAAAGAGATATATAATGGAAATACAAGATAAACAAATTAATACATATACAGTTTACTAGTGGTAGGTCTCCGTTGCTGGCGACTCTGTAGGTAGCTACTGTTTCTACCGCCACACAGTAGTGTACACATGTTACTGGGCTAACGAGATATAACATCTTATGTCTCAAAGCGACGAGCGCAATGTGGTGCTGTACATACTATCCTAACTAATACCACGTTGTTATTTGCAAGCGTGTCACTTACCGTCAAGTGACCATCCCTCTCGTCTCAATGCTTCTTAGAATAAAAAAAAATTATTTCTGTTTAAAGAATATTTTTTCTCAAAGAATAATACAACAATCATTTAATGATAAACTTAACTCATATACAATATTTAAATTGAGGCTGAATCTCCAGGAGAGTAATTTCTTTAATGATACACTTTCAATTTATTTTTGATAGTACTAAGAAGTACTTTATATTTATCACCATCAGCTGATAGACGTCCACTGCTGGACATAGGACCACTGAAGGTACCTATATCGATCGAGATTTGGGCCATTGACCACCACGTTGGCACAATACGGGTTAGTGAGAGCTGGAGCCTCGTTTGTTGATTAGCAGAGTGCACCATGAGCAGATGAGGTTGGCAACGATCCTGTAACTTGGTGTACGGGAATATGAATCTCATTAATTGAACCCTTTTTAAATGTCTTAATAAATCGTACTACGTAACAAAGCCAGGGTTGACGTCAAGGGAAACCGCTACTAAGGTAAGCAATTAAATTTATTTCCAAATAAGACGAATAAAAAAAGGAAAATAAAGTGATTATTACACCGCAGAACTCTTATTTTACCTGAAATTTTAATAATATCTAAGCACTAGCACTGCTTCTTTTATAACACGCTGAAATTAATGATTTTCCTGAACATGAAAACTGTTATAAATAGAACAAGATTCGATTTTATACGGAGTAGTTGTAGTGAATGTAAAATATAACTTTGCTCGTCTAATGATATTTAAAATAGAGGGTTGTCAAAATATATTATTTTCCTTCATCACCATACATCTCCGATGCCATCGATGGCTACCCATGTTTGGAAATATAGAAACGAAAAGTTTTACTCTGTGATATATTTAAACGGTATATATGAACGTCGGTTTGACAAATTTATTGCTTACGGCGAACAGACGGTTTTTTGGCAGAAGTTGTAAAAAAAAAATTACAGTAACTGAAAAAAAATTAATTATCATCAATATAAGTAATATATGAATGCACAAGGATAATTTATTTTGGGAATAATTATAACTACAATCAAGTTTAATCAAGAATATATGGCTGATCATTTGCCTAGAAACAAGGAGGTCCGATATAGAGGTCCTACAATGTGGTAAAAAGATGGTGGTAGATTTATTTCAAACTCGTTTATCTACTTATCCCCCTTAGACTCTAAATACCATAATAACAACATTGCAATGTTCCTGCTGCCAACATAAGAGAGCTTGAATATTTTGAGCGAGCAACTTCACACATGACACGCAACATGTGATATTGAGGGTAATTTGGCGCTTAAAAAAATGTATATTGTATTCAAAACCGCTGTCAGATAACCCTGGATAAAGACCGTCAGAATAAAGGTAGTAAAACACGAGGAGTGTGGGGTGTTTTTACTAGGGTCAGGTACAGGCATAATTTATTAAATATGACGTTACACAAACCCGTTAACGTGTAGCAGTTGACATGTTACTTTACGAAATAAAGAACGCGAAGCGAACTGAAATATTCATGAGACGAAAAAGAGTTCAAATCTCAATGAAAATCTATTTTTAGATTAGTGAATACTGGTTGTAAATTTCAGCGGAACCCACTAACGTTAAATCTTCATAATAGACGTAACAATTATCATGCAGCAATACTAAAAGCCAACTCTACAGTAACATTTTTAAATTGTATGATGATACCAACACTATTCAGGTCTTCTGAATTTCAGACTGAAGACTGAAATTGCGAAAATATACAAATTAAATAGAAAAATATTTTTAATTTTTTTTTAATATTTTTCTCATGAATATAGCGCTAGTTACGATGCGATACACCTCACCACATTATGTCCGTCGCCTTGAGACATAAGATGATTATTTTCGTTACTCCAGTAACTTCAATTTAATTTTATCAGCTATAACACCTTTCAAACCGGAACTCAACAATATTTGCACACTACTGTTTGATGTCAGAAATAAGAGCTGTAGTATATTAAACTTTTTGATTGTGCTAGTTACTTAACAATAGTTTAATCTATCTTCTATCATCACATATATGTGTGTAGTGGAAATCTCTTAAAATCACTGTCTTTGGAAGCATAAGGCCTAGTGACTAAAAATTTGGTAGGAATATTCCTTTTACCGACTATAGGTCAGTTAAAAACGAGTGTTTTCAACTGACCTATACTCCTCTTCCTTCCCAAAGGAAGTTGCAAGGACGTTACGCCCAGTAAAGCGGAAGCATAATCTTTGACTCAAGAATATTGTAACTTTTACTTAATAAGTTATTAGGGTTAAACTTTTGTACTTAAATTGTTGGAATTTGTTCTAAAAATCAACACCACAAAAACCAAATTTGCTAAATCAGACAGTCCTTTTTAGGACTCGGGTTCGGTTTATCCCGACAGGATTTGTTCGAAGCGAGGCTTAAACGATTTCCATCACACATAGATATAGATTGGAGCTTTATCTCTAAGACTAACTTGACCTTAATTTCACATGTTGTTAAGTGATAATGAGGCTGCATATGGTCGAACTCCAATACAGAAATGCTTAAAATACGAGGAGAGTAGCTATCTAAATGGGTTAACCCTTGCCACCAGAGAAAAGTCCCACATGTGGACCGGAAAGGAATTAAGGACATCGGTTTTACAACTGGCTTTGGGGTTGTAATATCTATGTAACACTAGCAGTCAAATCGATACCAAACAACTTAAGAAAAGGGTAAGAGTTGTATAAATTTTCTTCGGTAACGGTTATGGTGGTTTCCACCATAATATAATTGCGATTCTTAAAAGATTTATGGTGCTTTTACCAAACCATTGACCTTTATGACCACAGCCATTACCTTTCTCTTTCTACCCACAATTTCCTCACAGAGATTTCTTTTTTTTTCAGTCTTAATGATTATTTTCACAATTGGTTTGTATGGTAGCGTGGCCGAGCGGTCTAAGGCGCTGGTTTAAGGCACCAGTCTCTTCGGAGGCGTGGGTTCGAATCCCACCGCTGCCAATTACTTTTATGCATGCATAATTGTTTTTATTTATTTTCATTAATACAACTAATTATTTATAACAATATAATTAGTATACTTTCAATTTTGCTTACGGATTCATAAACTAGTATTTAAGACTACATAAAAAATCAAAATCATAATGCAAAGGAATTTGAATTTGCTTTATTACAAGGAATCATAACTATTTCTTTAAATTATTATAAAGGGATATATTTAAAGAAAATAAATATGTAACAAAAACATTTTATATATATCCCTAAGTCCTAGACCTAAGGCCTAAACATAAATTTGGTCTAACAAATAAATCTTGATAACGCAATGACCCAACATACGCGCGTTCTTTTGTAGACATACTACGATACTATTATGTAAGTGATAACGGTATTGTTATCACTACGACTGCAGTGTCGTATAACGTCATAAAGTAAAAGTGGCTAAGGAATGACTTTGTAAAATGCGCTTGCAGCAAAAACAGCCTTTAGTTCAATTTACTTTAGGTAATATATATATATATTTATTGAGTATCAAGGTGTCTCATTAAGAGCTATTTTTGTCACCAATCAGCGTTCCTACACTTCATAAATCTTTTAACACCCTATTCATTTAAATGAGTATTTTATTACTTTTAAGTCTATTATATTTCTTATCCTGAAAATGTATATGAACGCGGTTCTGAATGTGAAGGACACATGAAAGGACATATGCTTAGAATAAAAAGGAAAAGAAAAAATAAAATTTGCTTGTTGACAAACCGTTAAGGAAAATATTAACTGTGCGCATAATCTTGAAAAAAAGAATTTTTTTACTATTTTGTATCTAGATTTATGTTAAACTGCATTTTAACGATTTTCAATAACAAGAACTTTCTTTGCAATACAAAATTATCTTTCAATGTTCTTATTGGTTAATAAAGTTTTATATAAGCGAAATATCGAACATAAATTCTATGTTTTTTTACCCTTTTCCCCTAACAAACTGCGTCGGTGTAAATTCAAGGTGAAACGCCCTTCCAATGTTGGTTTACTTTAACTGTAATACAATAACTTAATTGCCGCAGACCACGTGAACGTTTTACGACGGCAACGGTCCTAAATTGGCGCCCCTTGTTTTTCTACCAGCCCACAACGTTCCCGCTCCATTTGATATCTAAAATAGCAATTATACCATAATCAAACTGCGTTTATAATGATTCTTATTCGTATAACAATTGAGTTTAAAATCGTTTACTTTGTTGAAAAAAATATATTTGTCGGAACACGTGTATGTTGAACAATTTAACTCCATTTAATTTTGAACTCTGTCAACATATTTATCAACCTTAACACGTATATCATAAGGTTGAAAATAATCTATATAGTAGGTCAAGATATTGTGGTCATTGGAAAAGCGTTGGCCGCTTCGATGTCGATGACGTTGATGTCAATTGCATGGAAATCAACGTCAGACGGATATGTACGTGTCCGTTGTGATCACGTGACTTTACATGTACAGTCAAAGCAGCAGATGATCGGCCGTGGCAGGGTTCAACATTCGAATCCATAGCATAGGTATTAATAATAAAATAAAACAGCTTTAATTTTTCCCATTACTACGATTCGAGGTTTTCTCTATCAAGGTGACAGTCAAGGATATTTATTGGATGCGATTTATATACTCTATCGCAAATATGATTAAGGTATACTTGCAAGTTGTATTTGTATTAGACGACCTCATCGACGACAAAAGCGACCCCCGGGGCGGATAACCCCGGCGCTTGTGTTTGCGATCCTACCTACCCCGCCTACATTTACCCCCAAAAGACAGTATATCTTGAGCAGATTGTTCCTCCATATTTCTACACGACGCGTTATTTGTCTTGTCTCTATTGAACACTCGGATGCAATACCTGCTGTATTTCTTTCCTTTATTAAAGAGGAAACGATACAGATCGTTTTGAGGGTAGAATTATGCCGTTATTTCTTCTGATGTCCTGTGCTGGTGGATACTTTGCCACACTATCTTAGATTGTAATAGACTTTAATTTATTAAGGAGCCAATGATATACGAGTATATATAATCATCGACTAAATCAGCAGCAATTCAAAGTTCATATGTTAACTATGGGTATTGTTCGGCTATCGTCATTTCAATGTCCAATTCCGCCATAGTGACCGGAAACGTCGCTACGTCAATTTAGTAGACAATTTGAGCCGCCGTCCGACGGTCAGGATTTAAGGGAATTATGCACGGACCGTACGGAACTACAGCTAACAATACCAAGTTTCAGTTAAAGCTTTCAGCAGAACAATGGTAGTAAAATAAATATAAAAATAGATAACAAAATTAAGTATACGTTTTTTCATTATTACAATATAAAAAAAAAATTATCTACGAAGCGACAAGACGAGCGAAACTTTCACCTGATGGTAAGAAATACACCTGCCTGTAATAACGAAGCACTAGTTAGGATGATATAGACAGCACCACATTGTACTCGTCGCCTTGAGACAGAGAGAGATAATATGTTAAGTCAGTTAACCCCAATAATTTCACTAGCTACTCTTCAAACCGGAATACAGCAATCTTATTAATATATACATTGTTCCTGTTTGAAGGTCGTTGTTTAATCATCTTATCTAACACCTCACTGTTCAGTACTAGCGTTCTATAAGGTATGAATTCTGAATATATTTATGTATTTATATTTATAATTGTAACATATTCCCACTTGTGGGACGCAGCTTTATCTTACAAAGAGCTATGCCACCTATCTAACAGGCTTTTAACTGGGACTTGGCGAATATCATGTGTTCAAAGGTTTACAAACGCATATTTACTTTCAATCTTAAGCTCTGTGGAGATCAAACCCGTATCTCTTTGAGATATAAAGCGCCTTGCATACTGAGCTATCGGGATTACTATATATATACTTTTACTGGTGGTAAATCTTTCTTACTGGAGACCGTCTGGATAGGTACTATCTCAGCTCCTATTTATGCCGATATATATTTGTGCATTATTGTGTTCCGGTTTTAAAAAGGGCTGTAGCTAGTGAAATTACTGGAGTAACAAGACTTAACAACATATATCAAGATGACGAGCACAAAGTCATCATCATCATTATCAGCCAATAGACTTCCATTGCTGGACATAGGCTTCCCCTAAAGAGCTTTACGTCGATCGATCCTGCGCTGCCCGCAACCAGTTGCTTCCCGCAATCCTCATCAGATCGTCGGACCACCTAGTGGAGGCTTGCCAACACTATATCTTCAGCACAAAGTCGTACTATGTATATCGTTACTATCGTTGCTATTGTTGTCGTAACTACTGTCGCTGTTGTTATAGCCGAGTGCATTGTCTACCATCAAGTGAATGTCCGACTTGTATCGTTTTGTCAAATAAAAAAAAAATGCCTCTTTAACGCAAAGTATGAGGGTAGTGTTAAAGATATTCAGGGATGAATATCGATACTAAATAGTTGTGCAAATCGCTTCGGGCCGAAAAACATATCGCATTGTTAGCGCGACAATAGAAGGGATATCTTCGATTTTGTTGTCAATTCACATGAGTATCACGTTTCCATGTGACCCATCGGAATGGGGACGCCCTCCCTGAAGACGATGTCGCCTGAAAGCAAAACACATTAACATATTCTATGAACACGATTAACAATGAAACCTTTTCTCCTGAACCCAGAATATATTTTTTATCGATGAAAACCGTACGTTTGAAAAAAATATTTGTTAAAGAATTTTCCAAGAAGTCGCTGGATCGGTTTGTCCCTTTTTCAGATTATACTAGATATATATATATATATATATGTATATATATATATATATATATAACGTGTCTTAATAATAAATCTCTTTTATAAAAAAAAAATAATAGGAAGGATCATCGTATCAATATATCCAGGCTTCTAAGTAAGCTCCGCTTATTTCCTTTTACCTACAGTGACCTAACACGTTTCCTTCTCTTCACAAGGGATTACAAGGAGGCAAATGATAAGGCATCCTAGAATATTTTTATATTTATTTTTTTATATTGTAATCTAGAAAAAATCTATGCTACTATATCAACAGATTTACAATATGAAGCCAGATAGATTTTGAGAAACATCATACAAACAACCATGACTCCGTTAAATTTATTTGACATTCTTTAGAAAAAATAATTTTTAGATCTTAATCAACCGGATATAGGAATATCGATATTGTTGTATTGAATTTATATAGAAAATAATACATATTTATTGCGTGGAGTTTGATTTAGAACAAATTCGTAGTTCATTCGCGTAGGCGTTTTATTCCGACCGATCATCTCCTTAGATGAGTCTCTGCAGATCGTATCTGTTGTTACGTGTTGAATTTGTATTGCCGTTTTTAGACCTCCGCGAGGTCTACATTTATATACGATTTTGTCTTATGCTTTGATTTACTCTATTCCTTGGCTACGCGTCGTTTCAAGTCACCACAATGTGTTAAGGCGATGACAGGGAATTTATTTCCTTATTATCAATATTTCGACTTAACCAAACCGTGATCCTTCGTTTACTCTCTTAGGTAAGTGATGTGTCGGTAGACGGAAGAAGACATGGTCACTTAATAGAAGACCTACGAGATTGGACTACCATCGCATTAGCTAAGTATAGGCTCTCAAACCCACCGAGAATTTGCCACCATTTAAATAGCGTATTACTAAACAACAGTAACTAGGAAATTAAACTTGTACATAAAGAAAAAAAAAATCGTTCAAAAGATAAAATGGAGAGAAAAAGAAGCTTGTGTTTAAAATCTGATAATATCATGTAACTATCACTTGAAGATCTGAAAATCTTAAAACTTTTAGCATGTTTGTTAGTAACACCGAGTAACGACACATTGATCTGATAAGCATATCCTATATCTTTCGATTTGCCGGTGCTTAGATTGTGCTTACTTCGTTTTGTTTTTCTTACTTAACTTCTGACCAGTCACAAACTATTTATATGAATGTATTTAAGAGAGGTGCCGCAGATTTAGAAATAAACCTGCCCTGTAGTCTCGGGCTAATAAAAATAGGAATAAGGTAAACCTTGAGGATGGTGGTCCTTGTCGCTCAACAAGTGAACCTGCTTAGGACAGCCTATGACTCAGCGATGGTACCTAGAAGGGTTTGGCCCCTCCTGAGAGATATCTTAACACAAAGTGTAGATGGGCACCGATGCATTCTAAAAGAGATCCCGGAACCTTTCCGAATGCAATGCATAACACCGAAGGTTTTAATGCGTAAGAATGAGATTCAATTCAAAACCCTGGGTTCCTTCCAGAAGCAGGGTATTTTTAGATTTCCCCATCGAAACGAAATACTATAAGGTTTAGTAATAATATGATAATTTATATATTATCTTTGTTTATAAAGTAGTTATTACTTTAAAATTAGAGATATTAAGAAGTTGCGAATTTTACCGCGCACCCAACTCTCCTTTTTGTTTCACTTTAATTTTACTTATCCATCACTCTTAACTTTGGAGTCATCAATCTTAGTTTGTAAAAAACGTTATTTCTTATCTTCGTCTTAGTATGTAAATACCGAATATTTTATGAAATTGTTCTTTATATTAATATTTCGTTTATTTTCTGTCTTAACATGTTAACGACACTGTAAGCTTAGATATGAATATTTCTGAGAATGGGATTACGGTTATACCCTTTGTCTTGTTAATTTAAGACAAACGTTAATTGTCCTGACGTTTAAGTTAGTTCAAAATTATTAAAAATATTCTCAAAGAAAATATCATAAATTTTTAACAAGATAATATAAAAAAAGGTTCTATAGTTTTATCGAGGCTGTTAGTAAATCTCGTGTTAATACTCTCCAGTGCATTTAAGAATGACAGACAAAACCTTTTATTATTTTTTTTTAAAATTTATGATTTTTATTTTTAAGCCCTTTTTATAGATATTGACGATTTTTAATATAAATGACATTATATACTTTAAGCTTACCTGCGAACACAACCTGAATATACGATGTATATTATTTTGTAGATATCTTCGTAATGATACAGAGAGATTACAGAGATATTAAACTATATTTTTTTTTTATAAGTCTGTCCGCATTTTATTTTTATGTAATTTGTAATAAAAATACCAGATAAATTGTCATTATTTAAGATAGTTTTTACTCAAGGAAAAAATATCTAATTTTCTGCCTCATTCAATTAAGCTAGACAGCAAAGATTTTTTCTATAAGTACACACCGGCTCTCTTTTAATTTTGTTTGAATACTGTGCACCTCTTTCATATTTACTGTGAAACAATTTACTAGGTTAAATAAACAAGATATTGTTGTATATTTAACCGACAAAAATTAAATGCCACATAAGCGTGTAAGATTGATATAACATGTAGCAATTTCCCATGAGAGCGACGCGGCTAAGAGAGTAATTTGGGCGAACGGCTTTCATCGAATGAATGACGTGTGTTAGGTAAAGGTTAGGGAAACATTGACCTTCGAAGTGTTCAGCACGGAACCTATAGAGTAGACATATTAAAATGCAGCAAAATAATACCTTCATGTGTCTTAAACTGTGATAGATCGACTATCTCCCTCTGTAAGAAGGTACAAAATAACTTGGCCCTCATAAGTTAATACTGAAGAGAAAGGCGACAGATTTATAATATGAGGATAGTAGCAAGCCTAATAGAGAACTAAGAACGTTTCCGGTAACCAAAACTGTCTAACAAGTGACTTGAAAATCGAACTAAGGACCTCTGTGTTACAAAGCAAACACCACGGAAGCAGTTGTCAAGGGATCGTATGTGTATTTCACTTCCCACAACATATCGCATTATAAAGAATTATTTCTGGTTTATTCTTCTTTATGTACAACATTCTAGAAGAGTAGACTAGCATCGTAAGTTTTATATATAGAATGCTATCATCGGTAACAAGCATTTAAAACGTAGAGGCTAACCAATTTTTAAGATCATTTAAAATTTCGTCACAAATAATCAAGTCCTAAAGTTGGTAAATGTAATTTTCAGAAAATTTTATCACATGTTTAATTCCGATTCCTGTAGTCTTACCTGCTTATGCAACTTCATGAGGATCTAAAATTCAGTCATCGCTTAACACTATCTTACTACAGTCATCATGATCATCGTCAGCCGACAGACGTCCCCTACAAAAATTAGGGATTCATATGGGGAAGCAGAGCCTCGTTTGTTGATTAGCAGGGTGCACCACGAGTAGATGAGGTTGGCTTGGATCCCGTGAGTTGTTGTGCGGGACCTCTTACAACCCCTTGCAACAATGGTATAATAATTTATAGGCAATATTTTTCAAGTTACTCCAGAATTTATTAATCTTACCGATTATCTCTTTGTTCTACTAACACTGAAGAACAAATTCGTTCAAGTCCGTTAATTTTTGCAATCCTTGTTTCATGACCGACTCACCCTTTTGTTCGCCATAAAGGGTATTAATTAACATTATAATTAACACCATCCCACTTGTTAAAATAATACTCCATTTGATTAAATTTTTCTCATGGTTGAAAGGTTTTTGTGAATTATTCGATATAAGCCTACGCGTTGAGATGTGAATTTTAATAACAATTTTTTTTAATTAAAGTCATCACTTAAAATAAATTGTTTATCACTTAATACATTTAAGTAAGATAGTAAATCAAAGTTCTTCGTTAATATTTTAACTGGGTATTTAAATTTGGGACTTTGGAAAACGTATGACACTGTCTTTTTCGCTACTAGTGTGAGAGTGTGTGTGAATGATTTCTAAGTGAAAAACATAAAAATAATATTTTTGTTTAAATAAATAGATGTCACTTCTATACATTATAAAGTCTTGTAATAATTTCGCACATTCGAGTTGATTTCCTGCGAGTATCGATAGTTCGCCGTCGCCACAACTAATGTATTTACTCAGCTTCTATTGCTTACCCGCAGCTTGTGGGCGGCACAAAAAAAAATTAATAGAAATAAGTAAAAACATACGTTTATAAACATCACTTATGTATAACGCAATTAATAAAGCTTTTTAAATATAATCCGTTCTACATAGAATGAGCTTAATGTATCTTGAAGTTATAACAATGTAATGAATTACTTCGAGATGAACTCAGTTCCTTTAGTTCTCTTACTCCCCTTTGTAAATTAAATGTATCAAAAATTGTTTTAGTATAGTTTATATTTTATTATATAGTAGCAAATTTGGTATAGCATTTTCTTCTAATATTTGTAGTTTTAACTATTTTAACAAGAAATGAACGTGGATGGTTATAAGGGTAGTCCTCTACCGAAGAAAGTGTGGATGGATGGTATGAAAGATGACATGTGTAAGAAGAGTGTGAATTCAGATATGACGGTTGATAGAGGAATGTGGAAGAGAAGTACATACTGTGCCGACCCCACATAGCTGGGAAAAGGACAGGAGGAAGAGGAACTATTTTAACAATGAAGATATGGCGCGGAAAGTAGTTGATTGAAGCAAACATTTTAATATTATTAAAGTAAAAATCAATATTAACAAAAATACTTCATGGGATAAGTTAGATTATCTACATCTTCAGTCTACTTTCTATCTGTCAAAATACGTTAATAAAATGGTCTCCTTTTGACCATAACAGATTGCTTGCCATTCAGCATTCAAAGCTAAATATTATCCTTCGCGAATGATGAATTAAGTCATGATCTATAAAGTTGAATGAATTATTTAGCTGTTTTATTAAAAATTTACTCATTGAAACGCTCTATGTACTTAAAATAGGTTTTTTATCGAATTACATTCAACAGCCAATTTACGTCCCCACTGTAAGGGCACACGCCTACCCTCAATTTGAGGGCGATGGGCCGTAGTCACCACGCGGACCCAATGCAGTGGGGTTGCTTCACACACCTTAGAATAAATTCTAATTCATGTGCAGGTTTCCCCGCGATGTTTTCCTTCACTGTTGGCATTTCGCTGTTCTTACTAAAGTTCACAAATGTACATAACTTAAATATTAAAGTAATCGGTACATGTCGAGATTCGATGAAGGCCGCACGCTCTAACCATTAGGCCAGCGAGCTACAATAGCAATAATTTTATCGAATACAGTATTAGAAAAATAAGTCCAGCTTAACAACCACTTGAATTATCATATATTATACTCTGATAACCAAAATTTATGATATATATTTATTTAAAGGCTTAATATCATTTCAGTGTCGTCTCTGAAATACTGGGATGCCTCTAAAATAAATGATTTTATAGCAAAATATACAAACAAGCGTAAACAAAGTAATGTATATGTAAATAATCACCTGTTTGAAACTGACACTGGCTCATCATCTCATTGCTGTGAGCCACCCACCCAGATTAAAACTTCTACACTTTTTGATAGGAAGGAGGGTTATTCATATCCGTCCTGGTAGCTTAGTAGTTTAGTAGCAGAACGGATATAATAAATCTGACGTCATAGCAACATTGCTGGGTTCTGGCTATCATCATATGAGTCCACTATCCACCGCCTCATTTTCTCTTAACACCATGTGAAATTGAAATCAAAAAACCATTGTAAATATAAAAACGCTACTAATTTACAAACAAACTAACCAAAAAGATATGTACACGATTTTTAAAATTGCCACAAGTAAACATACCTTGCAGACTTTCGGGGTATAAGGGTGTAAGGGGTCTCGCACAACAATTCGGAGACCCAAGCCAACCTCACTTGCTCGTCCCCCAAACAGGTTCCCGCCTTGTCGTGGCGGAGGGGCTTCGTAGCCGTGGCTTGGTCGCTCGCGGTAAAGCGAAGAGGAAGCTACCTGGCCGGCCCGAGGCGACCGCTCCAGGTTAGAGCTCTGGGCCTCCGTGAGCTCTCCTCTGATGCGTGCCGGCTGGCTACAAGGGCAGCTTCATACTGCCCTTTGCAGCCGAGGTAGAGTCGCGGAGAGAGAGGAGTGTCGGTGTTGCGATGCGCCGCTCTTTCTACCTTGTGGGACTAAGCGGTGCCACACCGCTGATGCGGCAGCGGTGGGGCCGTGGGTGAAGAGGAGTGTCGCTATTGCGTTCCGCCGCTCTCCCTATCCTCCGCAACCGTGCAACGGGTGGCGGCGGACTCAAGATCGAATCCGCCACAAGGAGTCGGGAGAGTTTTCTCTCTTGACTCTCATGGCCTCTGGGTGACGGATTCGAGGGAATCCATTGCCCAAGTGACTGTGAGAGGCCGAGAGGAGGGCGTGTTGTGTGTTCCGGCGTGCCCTTACAGAGGTGGAAAAGGGGGTTCTTCCCTCCTTTCCGAGATGGGACTGCGTTATGCGGCCGGCGCTGGCGAGGTCGTGGATGTGTTCGAGAGCGTTTCCATGCCCCGATCATAAAGCGACGAGCCGGGACATCGTGAGGGTTTTAGTCGGTGCAAGTCCGACATAACCTGTCCTTGCTCCCGCGAAGGCGGGTATGCACAGGCATTTCCCCCACGTAAAACAAAAAAAAACTTCACTTGCTCGTGGTGCACCCTGATACAAAGAAGGCTTTAGCTCCCACTAACCCGCATTAGGCCAGTGTAGTGGGAAATAGTCGAAATCGCCCTATATGAACCCCTACAAAAGACGGCCCCATGTGCCGGGCGGTACCGGAAGCCATGCTTACTGTGGACCGATCGATGTGAAGCGCGAGGGGGAGACCTATGACTAGCAGCGGACGTCTATCGGCTGATGATGATGATTTCGTTTTATCTTCACAAAGAAACATAGATGTATTTAATGTAGCTATAATAAATAATTTTTACTAAAAAAATTAAGTTCTTAATTATAATACAGAGAAGTCGTGAAGAAGGGTAAGATATAATAAATTCTGGAAACGGAAACAGACAGACAATAATGTGCGCCCGTTATTTAACAACTTTCGTGATATCTCCTTGTATATATCTTATTCATCTCGAAGACGATTATCTAAGGTCACTCACCAAGTTCAATATCAGGAAGCGGGGCTATTTTCCCAGTTGACCTATTTGCGGAGCTGGGCTCAAGGTCGCAGCCTCCGTCTTCCGTCTTATATTTAGAACTTAACACAAACCTTTCGGGGGAAACTTACTTAATTCGTGTACCAGTAATCACATTGTGTAGTTTAGCTGCATGCTCCGTCTGCATTAATTACTTTACACAAGTTTAATAAGCAAGAAGGTGAAATGGAGCAAGTATATTTTTAAAGTACTTGTTTTGTTTATTTATTTATTTAAAACTTTATTTGCAAATAAAAATTAAAATTATAGTTTTAAAACGTTGCACACAAAAAGGGTGTAAAGAGTTCCGCAAATCAACTCACGAGAGCCAAGCCAACCTCACCTGCTCGTGGTGCACCCTGCAATCAACAGACGAGGCTCTGGCTCCCGCCAACCCACATTAGGCCAGCGTGGTGGAAAATGGCCCAAGAACCCCCCATATGAACCTTTATAGACGACGAGCTTTAATGTCCGCTGGTGCGGGAGGCCATGCTGACTACAGCGTAGGCTCGATCGATGTGGAGATTTTTGGAGGAGGCGTATGTCCAGCAATAGACCTTTACCGGCTAATGATGATGATGATTGCACACACAAAAAAATACAAAAGGTAGAATTAATGCCTAATGGCATTCTCTCCCGGTTTACCCTAGCAGAGAGCAAAAGTATGGGTGCAGTATCGTGCGAATGTAAAAAGATAGATAAATATAATAAATTTGTTATTAAGTTATAACAAATTTTTTAATAATAAGTATTGTATATATTTACATGAGACCAGGAAATTAAAGATAAAAAGGACGTTTCATAAAGACCTGTAGTAACACTTGTCCACGTCTTATCTTATACACTTTCATTCATTAAAATAATAAACTGTTTTCTTAAACTGACTAAATAAACAATTCCATTATTATCATTTCCATTTTTTTTTGTAGATAATAATGCCTCTTCGTTGAATAATAGTTAGGATCTGTACGATATAAAAGCAAAGATACATAATTCTATTTTTTTTTTTATTTAAGGATACAACGATAAGTGATACGCCTACCCATAAGAATGTGGCACTAGTTATTTTATGCATTCACATTGTGCTCCTCATCTCAAGAGATAAGATGTTGAGTCTCATTACGCGAATAATTACACTAGCTACAGTGCCCTTCAAACCGGATCACAGTAATTTTTGCACACTACTGTTTGACGGCAAAAGTAGGAGCTGCGGCGGTACCAACGTAGACGATAAATCTCTTCATAGATGATAGTACTGTTTAGTGAGTTTTAAGTAATTAACTAGAAAATAATCATTAAATTTCTATCATATGATACAGTACATGTAACTTAATAAAACAAGGTTCATGTAAGAAGCTGTATAAGTTATTTCTCTTTAAGGCTCATTAGATCTCGAACGTTATAGGAGATGAGATCATCGCCTCTCATAATACTAACGGATGTTTTTTGTACATACGTAGCCAAATGAAAGAAAATTTGTTCATACTTACTAAAAGGAGTTCATTCACTTTTTTTTTATTAAAACAGAGTGTTAATAAAGACCTACCACTGCCTGTTTGTAAAAATTATTATCTGTTTTTTTATTATATTTAAATATGTTGTTTATGTTTGCCGTTATATAACGTTACTTTATCTGAGTTTAAGTAATGAGATCTGAGCATCTTGTATCTCCAGGCGGCGAGCTCAATGTGATGCAGTATATGCCATCCTATCTATAACATCATCGAAATGTGAACGTCTTGGTCTTCTCGTCGCTACGTCTCTGGGTATTAGTGGATAATAACTCAATCTCAAAAAAGGGACTTAATGTGAGAAATCTTAAGTAGGACTATATTGATAGAAGAATTGGGTCTTCGGACCATGGTTGAGTTCGTAATAAAAATCCTGCGATATCATCACACTCATAGAGTTTTAGAGATCACCATCTAACCTAGACTTCAATCTAAAAACGGAATATCATTTTACATATCTCTGATATAGGAAAAAAGTGATCTAGGTGAATTATATTTAGATCATATTCGTGATATTTGTGATCATGAAACTAGTATATATTGCATCACAATAAGGTTAAATTAAAGACACTTGTCTTATTCGAGATGAAATTCATATTTTTCACATTTTTCCTGACATCCGCGAAACGATCTTTTGATACCTGATCTGTAACTAACAAGGTCTTTTGTTAGAATGAAATTGCGAATATGAAACTGCGATATTTTCGTATATCGCTGCGACATCTCTGTCTAACGTGAAAAATTAAGTTATAACGTACATCAGCTTCGAGATATTTACTTTCATGTAGATCTTGTTATTGTTGTTAAAGCACAGTCACTTTCATGATATTAAGTGTAGTAATAATTGGTGGTAAAGAGTGTAAGGGTTCCCTCGCAACAACTTACGGGATCTATGCCAATCTAACCGTCTCGTGGTGGACTCTGCTAATCAACAATCGAAGCTCTGGTTTCCACCAACCCGCATTGGACAAGCGTTGTTGAAAATGGCCTAAGTCCATCCATATGAATCCTTACCCGGTCGATGTGGGAATCTTTGAGAGAGGCCCACGTGCCTACAACAATTACTATGTTCAAACTGTGATGTCGGATTCGCTTGTATCCCTAACGATGGTGACCCATTATCGTCATCATTAGCCTATAGTCATCCACTGCTGGATTTAGTCTCCCCAAAGATCTCCACATCGATCGGTCCTGTGCTACAGCCGGAAGTTCATTTGAAGAGATTTGGGCCATTTCCCAGCACACGGGCCTAATGCGAGTTGAAAAGAGTCACAGCCTTGTTTGTTTATTAGCAGTGTACACCACGAGCTAGTGAAATTAACTTGGGTCTCGTAACACCCCCTGATTATAGTAAATGACCAGAAATAAATAGGTTGTGTTAGTAGTTACCAACATATACTTAGTTGACGAACAGTCCAATATTATGAAAACCATTAATATCTATCAAATTCTAAATGGAAGAAAAACTTTGCTTTACAACAAACAAAAATAAAATTGTGGAAAAAGGAAGTGTAAATTATGAGGCTTATTTATAAATCGCCGTCTATATCCGGCGAGGCTTGATTACGTTTCTATATTTAGAATACATGAAGACGAGGATAGTAAGTAGGTCAGATAAAGACAAACGGGGAAAAGAAAACATCGTACATCTAGCTGTTCCCCGCCTGCTTTGCTAGCCGTAATATAAAATTAGACGACTTTCTATAGCTACCGTTACCATAGCAACCGCATAAAAACTACGAAATGATAATGTTTACAAAAGTTAATAAGAAATGAAATGACGAAGGATCTATGAAATTTAAAAAATAAATAACCTACAATCATCCACAAATCATTCCGTATCAAATATTCCTATGTCGATACGTTCACTAGTTTTCACGTGATTTGCGAACAAACAAAAACTATAATAATAATATTCGTTAAT
This sequence comes from Ornithoptera alexandrae, assembly GCA_029030555.1. NCBI lineage: Eukaryota > Metazoa > Arthropoda > Insecta > Lepidoptera > Papilionidae > Ornithoptera > Ornithoptera alexandrae. Next base: position 3,312,674 of record JARDVY010000011.1, on the reverse strand, counting down.
TTTATCTACTTAAATATTTTTATTGATACAAATTTTCCACCTGCAGTCTTTTTCAACGATGTCATAACTAAATTATTGTTTTTTACAATAAATCTGCGCTCACTGGTGCACTGTATTGTATAATTTAATATCCTTAAAAACCTTTATAACATCCTTGTAAATTTCGTTGAATACCGTTGGCTTCGTAATAAATAAACTTATAAAACTTTTCTAAATATTTGTACTGTGCGCCGCCATCTTGTTCTGCGTCATAAAAGTATGAATAAAACAAACCTCCATAAAGCTATGAAAAAGCGCGGTAAATTTAAATCGTAAAGTAAATTGCAAACACAAACGTGATTTTATAACAAATTTATTTATTATACCTTCACCATCAGGTGAACATCTCTCCGGTCTCGTCAGAAAGGGAACGAACCATTTTTACTATCGAAATACATACATATATATCACGCCTCGTTCCCAATGGGCTAGGCAGAGACCACCTCTCACCACTTGCTACAATCCTGGCACACCTCTATAGCTTCCTCCACTTTAATAAGATAATACAGAATAAAACTATCCGTGTTAATAATAAAAATATATATATTCATCAGCCGACAGACGTCCATTGCTGGACACTGCCTCCGCCAAAGACCTCCACATCGTAGAGTAATTGAGAAGAATTAGGCCGTAACCCACCACGCCGGTCTAGTGCTGGATGTTGGGTAGTCAGAGCCTCGTTTGTTATTGAGCAGAGTGCACCACGTTTATATATATAGTGATATATATATATCGGCTGACGATGATGATATATATATACTGTGGTAGGTCTCTGTTGCCAAAGACCATACAAATGGGTACTACCGCAGCGCCAATTTAAAACATTACTGTGTTCCGGCTTGAAAGGAGTTGTACCTAATGTAATTACTGGGGTAACGAGAATCAACATTTTATCTTTCTGTCGACGAGCGCAATGTGGTGACGTTGTTATGGATAGGCGTATCACTTAACATCAGGTGAACGTCCCGCTCGTCTCTTCGCTTAATTACATAAAAAATAAACATGTATGCACTTTTATCGATATAGTTAAGATTTCATGGTATTTAGATAGTTTTAAATTTATTAAGTTAGATTACATTATAGTTCAACTAGTAACAATACATAGATATCATCATCATTATAAGCCGATAGACGTCCACTGCTGGACATAGGCCTCCCCCAAGATCTCCACTGAAAGGGTTCAGAAAAGAAGCTTTCAGCTCTTCCCCACCATGTTGGCCCAATGCGGATTAATGGGAGCCAAAGCCTTGTTTTTTGATTAGCAGGGTGCACTACAACGAGGCGAGGTTGGCTTGCCCTGAATTCCTAGATCGATATATTAATAGTAAATTAATTTGTTTTAGCTAAGATTAGTTCTGAATTAATTTCTTTTTGCTTTACAAAACATGAATATAGATTCATCTTTCTAAGTTATTATTTATAATAAATTACTTAAATGTACGTGTCAATAGCAAATACAATTAACTAATTTATCATACGAAAAAGGTGGGGAGGAATTAAAGCTTTATGCTTTTTGCGGTGGAGGTAACCTCAGGCGTAAGGTATAATTAAATTTTCTTCAACAGATTAATTTTCTCTCTGCGATGTGAAATTGTAAGGTTCCAAATAAAGTTTTCTCATTATGTTTACGGTACAGAATAATATTTCATCACAACAGTTAAAGGTAAACTTACTTTTTACACATGTATATTATTGCGACTGCGAAATGGCGACCACTGTGAAACGGTACTGCATACATATTTGTATAAATAACTTAAAGAATAAGAATAATTTGAAGAAGTGAAACAAGTTTCTGTATATTCTGATTACTTGAACGAAACTTCTTATTTGGAGTTGAACTGTAAATGGATTAACAATGTAAGAGTTTTACTAAAATGTCGTCAGAATTAACCGAGTTAATAACTTTATCGAACACGTGGATGTATCTTAAGGAGTTTAGGTATGACAATGAAGGAAATTTTCTATAGAAATATTAATCTTTATCTTTCCGTTCTAACTGTAAAAAAAGATAATGATAATTATCCTTTTAAATAATTGATAATCTTGATTATGTATTTCAAAATTTTTACTAATACAAGTTAACGTCTTTTCCTATCTAATACTCAACGTTTGGTATAGATAGGTTTATTGAAAGATACAGATATTTAATAATATTACATAAAATAAACCCACGTAAGAAACATTACCTTATCATATTATAAAGTTAAGATTTGCTCATAGCTTTGATGCAGCACCGCATCAAGCTAGGTCTCGAGCTCTTCGATGAAGAGCAAAAGTGTTTGGGCAAAGTTGATCTCCATCTGTGAAGCCGTAATGGTAGAAGGCTGCCGAACGGAATGGATATTATTCCAGTCGGAGAAGGAGAAGTCGGGGTGATGGTGTTGGATGCACCAACCCGTCAGCCCTGTAGTCTCAGACTAGTAAAAATAGGACTAAGGTAAACCCTGCCTGTCGTAGAAGGCGACTAAAAGGGACTAGGAGTTTCGCGGGCCTTGAGGGTGGCGGCTCTTATCGCTCAACAAGAGAACAGGCGTGAGACAGCGAATGGCTGACAGCAGCGCTTGAGCCTAGGAGGCTTAGGTTCCTCCTTAGAGACGTGTAATATAAAGTGTAGAGGGGCACCGGTGCATTCTAAAAGAGATGCCGGAGCCTATCCGATTGCACTGATGCATACCACCGAATGGGTTTTAGTGAGAAAGAATCTCACATCACCCTGGATTACCCCCAGAAGCAGGGTATCTTTTGAAGATTAACACCACGAAACCAAAAAAAAAGGTCCTACAAACGAACACGAAAAAAATGGTAAACAGTATTATACAATATCTGAAGTTGTTCATAATTTCAGATACATTTGGCGGTCGGAATAGATGGGGCGGTAGCTCAGGGTTGAAGTCTGGTAACAAAGAACTATTGACCAAAATAAAAACTGTTAAGCACAAAACATAAAGACAAAGGTATTAAAGGAAATAGGAAATATAAACAATCCGTATAACCGGTTTCGTTTACGCTTTCAAGTAAACGTTTTACGTGAACGACATGCAAAGAGCCCGATCAAATAGTTAAATGTGTTCTGTGATTTTTAAAGTATTCACACCACCCCCTTTAATGTATAACATACTAAGGGCAATTCGCAAAGAATTCTTAACTACAATAAAGATAAGAAAAAAAGATATTCTCTTAATACGGCTTTAAAATTCTTCATGATTGGCCTGAAGACGTTAGGTACAATTGCGATGCAGTATAAATATCTTAATCTATATAATATATTTTTTTATCTGATGGGTAGTGATAGTTACGACCCTCACACATGAGGAATACGATTTAAGGAGAATTTAGATTAATAAATATGGTTAAAGCATAATGTCTACCATACGGTACAATCTTGCTCCGAGTTCAGTGGCTCCCAGTAATTCTTTTGATGTCTGATGGGGTGTCTGCTAAAACTCATCTTTCGGATGAGGAGTTCTGCGACCTATGTGTCCGGCCCTCGGAAGGCTGTGTCAGTAAATGTGGTTCCTTTGCAAACTTCGTCTAATTTCAAGCATTACGGTATTTTAGACTAAAAGACCTCGCGAAGTTATCCAAACACTGACCATCCGAGTTGGTGTCGACGGTATACATTTACATCGAAATTGGATCTACTTAATTGAACAGTATCTCTAAGGTTATACTCGCATATAATCATCAGACATGATCCTCGTCTTGCTCATATTCATTTGAAGGCCCGCTTATTGAGATAAGCTGCTGAGGTTATTAGTAAGTGTATTTCAAAGTTTGTGCCATGACGGTTATATCATCAGAAAACCTTGCTTCCTCAAAGAAAAAAATAGCTACATTTTTTTGTTGGAAGTAACTACGAAACGAGCGATATGTTCACCTGATGGTAAGTAATACGTCTGCTCTTAACAACGTAGTGCGAATGAAGATGATATATACCGCTGAACTCCTTTTGTCACAGTAATATCATCAGCTATTTTTTTTATTTTTATCATCAGCTTTTGTCACAGTAATATCCTTTAAACAGAAATATAATAATATTTGTCCACTTCTGTTTATCGGCAGAAATAGGAGCTGCTATGTTACTTACCTATTAACATTATTATGCTTTGTTTTGTACTGTAGCTAGAACAATTGCTGGAGTAACGAGACAAGACATCTTATGTCTCAGGTGAGGAGCGTAATGCGGTGCAGTTTATATCGTGCTAACTACAGGCAGGCGTTTCACTTACCATCAGATGAATATCCGGCACGTCTCGACAGTTAATTGAATAAAAAAAAATATGTCTATACAGTACTGATAGTAACTGATAGTAAGGAGGCCTTACTATCGGCCTTATAAAAAAGCTCATACTCACCCAAACGGCAATGGAAGGAGTTATGCTCGAATTTTCTCTGCGCGATCGAATCAGAAATGTGGAGATCCGCAGATGACCTAAGGTCACCGATATAGCCCAAAAGATTACTAGAGTTAAGTGACAGTGGGCATTGCTCGAAGGCCCGACGGCCGATAGGGTAGTAAGGTCCTCGAGTGGTGCCCGCGTACTGGTAGACAGATTTACCACCAGTAAAATACAATATATAACTAAATTAATTTGAATATGTTCAAACATTTTACAAATGAACAACTTGGTACTTAGAAATGATTAATCTATACATATTTCGGTCGATTTACATCAGCAATTATGAAATTTGTCCTCCTTAATGAACCCTAAAGCTTTAGGAATTTATGTATTTAACTTAATAGAACGGAAACAGAACATTTAACGTTAATGTACGTATAATTAAGTTAGTTGGTTGTTTTGATTTAAATCTCTAACGTACAAAAAGGTTCAAGGCGTAAATTTCTTTGGTTACCACGAAATTAGTCCTAAACACCTCGCCTGATAGTACGTTTTTTTGTAATGGGGAGAGGGGAGAACCTTCTAAAAAAGATACCATCCTCTTGGGGAATGCAAGGTTCATCATCATCAGCCGATAGATGTCCGCAGCTGAACATAGGCCTACCCAAAGATCTCCACGTCGATCAGTCAAGCGTTGCTCGCATCCAATGGGTTAGCAAAGACAAGTAGCAGTAATATAAATTAGTAATTATAACTTTTAAAAGATTTTATAGTAAAGTTAGAATAGTGGGTAAAAATCAACGTAACCGACTGATTCACCGATATCGACAATGTGTCACTACGGTGTGCCCGGTTGGCGGCGAGCTGGCAAATAACGATTCAGTGGCTGCAAAGCTTTGTGGCCGTCCAGGCGGGCATAACTTGCCAGCGTAGCGTCATGTTTCGGTATTCCCCTCTTCTGCACTTCGTAGTTTGACTTCACGTCAAATGAAATTCTATAGATGTTATAAATATTTCAAACATTCACACAGTTTCGGTGAATATGTAAGAATTCGAGGTTTTTTTTTACATATATACTAAGCTTACTCTCCTTACTAAACTATACTAAGCTTACTGATTCGTACACCAAGCATAACTGTTGAAAAGCCTTACGTTAAGCTAGTTCAAAAAGCTGACTCTACACAATGAGAGGGAAAAGGTGTAGTGTTTATATATTACATAACCTTATAATCAATAATTCATAGTTTAGATTTTAACTAAAAAAACATCTAACCGAATCAAAAGTTCGGAAATTCAGCACATATGCGAAATTGACTTTCAACTAGATTACCCAAAATTTGTACGAGAGAATAAATAAGCCAACCCATTTCATTCCCAGAACTCTAAGTAACATGAACAGAAAAGTACTTTGATGTGATTTTTAGCAAATAATTTTATTCTCAAAATGTGGAAAATTATGAAAGAACTTAATGAATTTTTATCATCATCAGGTGATAGACATCCACTGCTGGACATGGGCCTCTCGCAAAGATCTCCACATTGATCAGCCCTGCGCTGTCTGCATTGCCGAGCATCAGGGTCCAGCGTTTGTAGAGTTGCGGAAGAACTGCTCGATATTATCTCGTGACCCCCGTGCATTATTTCGGAAGTGATTGGATTACCGTGTTCATTTCCCACCACGTTAGCCTAATGTGGGTTGGTGGGATCCAGAGCCTCCTTTGTTAATTAGCAGGGTGCACCACGAACAGTTGAGGTTGGCTTAGATCCCGTGAGTATCGTTATAATATAAGTTGTTCGGGACACTTTACACCCCCTGCATTTCACATACAGCGAATATAATGAATTAATTTATATACTAAAGGAGAAATTTTCTCATCTGTCTCTCCTCTGTTTTAAATTCGGATTGTATTTTTTACTTCACAAAAACTGCTAGCCGTTTTGATATAAAAAGTTTCAAAATGAAAGCAATAACAGTCCTGGATCCATGTTTGGAATACACTCAGTCACAAAAATTTGGCAGTTATTTTTATTGCGACTATAAAAACTCTACTTTTTATTTGGATTTTAATTTATTTAATTAAGCGACGAGACGAGCGAGGCATTCACCTGATGGTATGTGATACGCCTGCTAATAACAACGTGGCGCTAGTTAGAATGATATACACTGCACAACATAACGCTCGTCGCCCGAAACATAACATGTTGAGTCTCATTACCCTAGTAATTACACTAAATACAACTCCCTACGATCCGGAACAATGTAATGTTTGCACAGTATTGTTCGGCTGCAAAAATAGATGTTGCGTCGGTACCTACCTAGACGGTCGCTGGCAATAGAGATCTACCACCAGATAATTAATTGTAATTGTGAGTACTCTTAGATATTTACGTAACATTCGAACATTTCTTACATCCATTCCTTTAATTCTCAAGCTTCTAGATTCCTTCTGTAACTCCTAATATAAGTATTATAGAAATATTTTTGGAAACAAGTGGTTCTCGTACAAAGTATGTACCTGACAAGAATTGAACACCATGATGTAAAACTCTAAGTGAAGTTATTCTCCTAAGAGTAATCTCATGGTGATTTGACCAAGCCTTCATAGATAATGAAGAAAAAGTAGTGGTTAGCCTACCCACTAAGCGTTTTGGCATAAAAACGAAAGAATTTAGATATTATTAAATTAGTACTTTCATTAGCCATATCATCCTTACGATGGAAAGAATCTTAAGACTTATATGCTAAGCATCAAAAGTAGGCACTGCGGTTGCTACCCAGACTACTGAGATCAGTTACAAATAAGTGTTCAATTCAATTATCCTCAATCCTCAAATTTAAAATGTTTCTTAAATCCTTTAAAGTTTTTCTTAAAAGTATTGTCTCTAAATAATAGTATTATAGTAAGACTAATAATAAATCTAGAAAATTACTAAGGAATTTGTTCGGTAGTTTTATCCTTTCAATCTTGGTTAAGGAGGACCCAAAATCATTTATCAACCACCCTGCGTAATATCCCTGCTATTGCTTCGAATTTATATAAAACAGGCGGTCGAATTATCAGGATCAACTTTCGAACATTATCAAAGCTTACATTTTGTACTTAGATTGGATAAAGAGCACTTGAAACTCCAACACAAATTATGAGGCTATGGAAAACTGGATTCTCAGGATTCACCAATCGCCGAACAACAGCAATCAACCATAAATTCGCCGTTAATGAACTCTCACCACAAAGCTTGATATAATCTATATATATAATGAAAATGGGATTTCTTTGTTCGACAATCACGTAAAAACTAGTGAACGTATCGACGTGGTAACCATTCGAAGCGGAATCTGTAGATGGTTATATACTATTTATTTATTGAATTTCATAGACCCTTCACCATTATATTTCTTATTAACCTTTATGAACATTTTCATTTCGTCTTATTCTAGCGGTTGCTATAGTAACGGTTGTTATAGAAACTCATTTGCGATCTATTACGGCCAGCAAAGAAGACGGGGAACATTTAGTAAGAAGTAACAAATTTTATGTTTTTATTAGTTTAAAAAATACTAGTTTACTTCATTCAAGTATCAATGGAATATCTCTCCGGTTTCATAGATGTTACACACTATTATTACTCACGAGGATCGCTTACTATAAAAATAGCCTTCTTAATATTATAAATACTTTGGTCAGAAGCTGCAATATTTTTAAAGAGCGAGGGCAACCGTATACATAAATATTTATAATGTATTTTCAAAGAATGAGGAAAATGTATCAAGTGAGCTAACATTGAGAGAATTTTAAATATTTTCAAGGCTTCACAAACGTTTTATTATGAACAACCCCTGTATGCATACTTCCGCAAATCCTTTTCTAAAGTGTAGTAAGATATTATTTTTAAACAAATTTAAAATAATATTTTATGTCAGTAGTGTTTGATAAGGTATATTAATTACATATAGTTTATTTCGTATGTTATCATATATGTTATCATTGGGATGATGTCTCTCAACTCTTGTTATCTAGTTTAATGACGTTTAATGAATTTATCATTATCATCATCCTTTCTACCGATAGAGGTTCACAACTAGACATAGGTCTCTTGTAATGTGTTCCATAAGACACGGTCTTGCGCCGTCTGGATCCAGTGGCTCCCAGCGATTTTTTTGATGTCGTCTATCGAACTTGTGGGGGTCTGGCAGCGCTGCGCCCTCTGATGTGGGGTCGTCATTCCTGCGCTTTCAGTCTCCAACGTCCATCGCTTCTAGGAGCTACTTGTCCTGCCCATATTTACTTGTTATCGTAATTATTATGACAGAAATATTAAAATAACAGTTCATAGCCTTGCTCCATTTAAATATCACTGGCTGTTCCCTGAACTCTGCTGGCCGTAATATAAAATTAGAAACTTTACATTTATCTCAAATATTGTATGAGAGCAACCACAACCGCAAATGACTATATCGACCGTAACTATAGCAACCGCATAAATAACACGAAATGAAAATGTTTATAAAAGTTAATCAGAAATAAAATGATGAAGGATCTATTAAATTTAAAACTTAAATAGCCTAGAACCATCCACAAATCATTCCGTGACGAATGCTCGTGTTATCATCTCGAACCGTTCACTAGTTTTCGCGTGATTAGCGAACAAACAAAATTAATTTTCATTATATATATAGATAGATAGATTTAGATATTACAAATATCATTTTTAATGGACTCAGCTATCTTTCCAATACAAACTTCATGTTTATTCGTCTGCATAGAATTGATAGGAACGAGATAAAGCTTTCGAGATATTGTTAAGGGTTAGCGGAAAGAAAAGCAATGGACGCTACCCTCTAAGACACTGGTATCCAGATACCGCTAATAAAATTATAGGTATCTTTAATTCTAATACCTTAACGACTTTGATACACGGTGTATTTTCGCAATTACTTCATCATCAGATGATAGATGTTCCCTGTTGGATATAGGCCTTCTCCAAAGATTCGATCAGGTAGGGATTCATATGAGGAGAATTTGGGCCACTTACTCTTTCCCAATGCGAGTTGGTCGGAGCCAGAGCCTCGTTTGTTGATTAGCAAGGTGCACCACGAGTAGGAGATCTTGGTCGTCAGGCTTGGATCCTGTAAATTCTTGTTCGGGAACTCTAGATAAATAAACAAAGCAAACATTGTCTAATACCAAGTCGAAAAAACCAGGAAAGAGTTTATTTTCCATACCTCATAGTCATTAGAATTATTTCTATTCCTCTCATCGTTCTCCCTCAATAACCGATAATTTCCTTTACATTTTCAGAGTACGTAAAACCTTAGAAAACAAGTAAACTCAAGCACACCACCTAAGTAAATAAGCTACTTATAAAGTTATCTTTTGTTTCGAATGTAACAGAACCGACAACTTTCCTCTTTAAAATTCATTGCCAAAGTAAATTATGTTCGATAACTTCATGGGGCCATTAATAATAAATTATAATATTGTTTTGGCTTGCATTGTTTATTAAAATGTAATCAATTTTCAAGGTCATTTTCAGCAGTAATATAAACCGGAAGTTGGAACTCTCAGGTATGTTTATGACTAAAATAAATAATGGTATCTATTACCAAGTATTATACTAACGCAGCTACTATTTCTGCCAACTAACAGTAGTGTGAAAACATTGCTGTGTTCCGATTTGATGAAAGCTGGAGCTAGTGTAATTACTGGAGTGACGAGACTCAACCTCGGATATGTCGAAGCGATGAGCAGAATGTGGTATTGCGTATGCTGTTCTTACTGGCACGTATTAATTGCCATCAGCTGGTTACCGGGAACCGTTTAGGAATGTACCACCGCAGCGCCTATTTTTGCCGCAAAACAGTAGTGTGAAAACATTAACATGTGCCGGTTTGAAAAAGGCTGTAGCTACGATAATTACTGGAATAACGAGACTTAACATCTCATGTCTAGAAGCGACGGGCAGAGTGTAGTATTGTGTACACTATCCTAACTGCCACGTATGACTTAACATCAGCTAGGTTCCGGAAATCGTTTAGGAAGGTACCGCCGCAGTGCCTATTTCTGCTGCCGAACAGTAAAGTAAACATTACTGTGTTCCAGTTTGCACGGCGTTGTGGATAGTGTAATTACTGGAATAAGGAGACTCTTCATCTTATGTCACAGGCGGAGAGCGTAATGTATTGCTTTGTATATAATCCTAATTATCACCACGTTGTTATGAGCAGGCGTATCACTAACCATCAAAACATCCCATTCAACTCGTTGTCCTTTTAAAAAATGGAAGAGTGCGATGTTCCGCCGGATGTCAAATATATACCGATCACCATTTTATCAAAACTGTATATGACTACCGAAAAGGTATTAGATTGTTTTTAGTTATTATTTGGAATAACAGTAATAAACTAAATGAATTCATCTCATAATTTATTCTTCTTATATCGCGTCTTACCATAAATATTGTTGTTACGAAAACTTTGCAAGGGAATTGGTTTGTTGTTTTAAACTGTATATTTCGTTCGAGTTTGAATAATCTATTCTCTATCTATATCATTATCTAGATTATATATATCATGGTCTAGATTGTATATATTATTCTCTAGATTATATATATAAAATCAAGTTGAAGATTACAATTAAACAGTGTGTGTTTCATTGAAGTGTTCTAGTTATTTATCTTCTAAGTAAATAGTACGTGTACATCAATTCAGATCCAATTAATTTTCATGGTCTATTTGATATTTAATGATACTAAAAGATAATAGTAAAAAAATCCCTCTTCATCTAAAAATCTTTTTTTTTTTATTCATCGAGCGAGACAAGCAGGATGTTCACCAGATAGTAAATGATACGCTTGCATATAACGTGGCGCTAATTAAAATAGTATACACAGCACTATAATAGGCTCGTCACCTTGAGACATATAGGTTAACTTAAATCTCGTTACCTCAGTAATTAACTAGCTACAACTTTCAATCCGGAACACAGTAATGTTTGTTTACTACTTTTTGGCGACATAAATAGGAGCTGCGGTGGTATCTATCTAGACGGCTTCCGGCAACAGAGACCTACCACCAATATATTTTTTAATAAACTTTACACAATATTTGAACATTCAATAAAAATTATTTATGATTGAATAAAGAAAGCCATTGGTTCAGATGAAATAAAACATTAAATTTTATAAAATCAACATTTTATTCATAATTCAATATAAGTATTTACTCATTTACCATATATAGAATCTACAGTACAAAGAATTTAGTGTTTACCGTGAAGTATACTAATCTCATACAAAAATAATTAGATCTCATTCAACCTTTTCTTGTACTCTCATTTTCATATCCTCTAAAGTAAACGAAGGTTCAGCTTAATAGGAAGATATTTTATCGTAACACATTTAGGGCACAACACTTAGTACTGTTATATTTATCAACATCAATACCTAATTAGTAGTTATATTACTCGACAAAGCATTAACTTTGAAGTACAATGCAACTACAATTTAACATAAACATTATTACAGTTATTATTGTTGTGAGAAATTTTGAGTTCATGAAATCATTTAGGATATTAAGATTGTAACAGCATCATCATAATCACTGAAATTTTCTTTTAGCAGCACAATTCAATTATGAAAAGCACGTTGAAGAAAAATATTTAGTCTGAGACATTCATGTAGTTTATAACTGCTTGATTCAATTCCTCCCGTAGGAACTCTTCCGGGAGTTCGTTATCAGAAAGATTTATAAACATCCAATTGGTGAACTTATGCTACCATTTCAAAATTTAACTAATTTTTTATTAATCTGTACAGAATTGCAACAAACCTCTATTTCATGGTTTGAATATATTGCTACATCAAACTTTCAATGCCGTATACATTTTGATGTCAGCCTTAAATGGATCCAATCCAAAAAATCCAAACCTTTTTCTCCGATTACAATGATTTATAATGATATGGTTATTTCGAATAAAACTCTTCAAGCTGATAGTCTTAAATATACAATTTCTACATTCTAGTATTACATTGACTTAATTCCTAAATTTACAGCAAAAGCCATTGTAAAACGTATGTTAAGAGTTAGGTTTTCTGTTAATCAATTCAATAGGAATAGGAAGTTCATGACTTGATAATCATCAAATTTAAAATTGAAAAAGAAATATTATATATGTTAACATTATCATGTCTTGACTAATTTTAACAAGCAGCGTATATCTATAAATACGTTATATATATAAGGATTATTACGAAGGCCTAACGTATAGATGTACATAGAACGGCGATACAGTTTCTTACCATATTTAAACAAAATAATTTCATCTGATATCATACGACACATAGATATCATTAAATATTACGTTTATATTTAACACGATTTAAAGCTTCGATTTCTTCTTATAAAACAGTAACATACATAACAAACTTTTAGTAGACATATTGTGCGATATTATTAAAAAGAAGGTACTGTTTGTTGTATAATATGATCACGCAAAAAGTCCAGCTACATTATTGTCCGATACCAAAAGAACGTTTTGAACATTCGCCATTTTGTTTTAAATCATGCAATCGCGAAACACAAATTGCAATTCGCATATCGCTTGACACGATCGCATAGAAAACGCGCATTGTTTATGAATAGTGAGTATTTAAATTGTTTAAGACAACAATTTTAGAACATACATTAATGATTGTTTCGAGATATATAAACGTTAACATGATACGTTCAAGTCTTGAATTTGAAATGTGCGTACGCAGATATCAATACAAGTTGAATCATTTGAAACAACAGTACAGTAAATATTCGGACTGATATCAATCGTCAAGGATAAACTATATACTTTGAGAGTAAAGTATATTGATTAAATATTAAGTGATTGCAAAAAATTCATATCTACTTTTATAAGTACACCTACATCAAAAGTAACATCCAGGGTTAAAATTATTTATTCTACTCGTACACTGGATAAATAATAAGAATTCTATGGAACAAATTCATCATCTACTTCAACATTAATGTCTAATTACAATTCATCTTTTTTTATTACATTATATATATATATGTATCTTTACATTCCAATATCACTTAGCATCCGAAGTAATTATTTACCTTTCTCTACAGTAAATGGACAAACACCTGCTCCTCTTCCTCATCATGTTTACCTACGGTTACAAATTTGGCATCGCGAGATTACCTGATCGGTACCTTGTCTGTGATGAAATTAGTCGTTCCGAAGTCTTTCCCCAGCTATTAAGATGTTATCGTCACCGAACTCTCTTCTATCTCTTCATCTAAAATTTGTTGCAAATTTAAGGAAAAGTTTTTCAATAAAATTATTTTAATGATAGATATGTCAGCGAAGATCTCTGAAGAGGTTTTTAAAAACTAAGAATAGTTTATGTTCTTGGGTATGAACAATATCAAAAACAAGAATAATTGTAATATCATATTTATTTGAGTTTTATCTTTGAATCTAAATATAATTACTGTACTCAAACTTTTTTATATTTATAAGAATGCATTTTGAACAGATAATTTGGCTCCCTTACCTTCCATTTAGACAACTCAAACCGGCATTCTGTTGATCATTGCTCGGCAAAGCGATGTTCGTTGGCAGGCTTTTATTCAGAGGGTACCATTGGGCTACCGGTTTGCGTGAATTATCGAGCATCTCCAACCAATGATCACGTCCTATACCAATCAGTGTTGAGCCAATAGCTGTGCATCCAATCAACTCGTTGGGGCCAATCCTGTTATAAATCAAGATTAGAAAAAAAAAGGTAAGACTAAAGTCACAGCCGAACAAAAAAATCAATTTCATCATCTATCTCTAGAATATGTAACATGAGACAGTTTACACACAGTATTTATTATTTAAATCGTCGACATAACAAATGTTGTCGACATTTATTTACTACGTTACAGTAAACAAATTAATGGTAAAAAAATGTTAGCCATTTACGATATATATAAGAAATCATTGTCAAATTCATTCTGGACATATAAATTAGAAATAAGAAATGTAAAAACAAATTTCCGGAGATCGGAGTAAGAGGCGTTACTTAGGAAGGGCCTATGACCAGGAGTATACTGCCGTAGACGTATGATAATCATGATAGACAATTTTGGTACAAAATCTAAAAGTAAAGGTGAGCCTTTTTCATCACAACACTTACATATCATAATCTATCACTTTAACCAATAAAGTGACGTCAAACACATTTTCATATGGCAGATCAAACACCAAAGCCTCGTTATAAACTGGACTAAGAGTATTCTTCTTGACGGTTGTTTTCTTCTTTTTGATTCGTTTGCCTTGGCAGATGAGACAAATCTTCACATACGGATCTACGGGATAAAAGCTTTTATCATCAAGTCGTGCCTCGGAAACCATTACAGACAATTTTCACAGAATCGTATAATTCCATTTGATAGAATATATAATAATATAATATAAAATCGCAAAACTATATATTTTGGAAGTTTAGTATTTTGAATGTACATTAAATACCATTTTAATATACATAACAAATGTCAAATTTAAAATAATTTAGTTACTACGTTACAGTAACAATCAATAATTATTTCCTACGGTTCTTCATACTTTTCATTGCCTATATCTGTTTTATTATTACCCCTTTTCAGGTATTTGTTTATACATTTTTCGTCTTCTCCCCTCAAGTCGACATCTCTTAACGCCTAAACATCTTTCTCGATTAAAGTTACTTATCAGTCGACGACATGTTAAGAGTTATCAACTGATAAGTAACTCTCTACTCTTGAGCATACGGTCTGCGATCACCATTGTATGGAGTAGCAATATAAAAAAAATAAATAGATATATTAGGTAATGTTTACCAGAAGATCCATTTATATCCATAGCTTTTAAATTTCGCCCTTTGATAACAGTCACCGTAAGTCGACCAGCGGTCGGCAAGTAGCAAAGTGACAGCATCAGTTCCCCTAGATCTTTTTTCTCCTGTTAAAAGAGATAACATTTAAATCTACGATGCAAATTAAATTATATGGTTACGCGTCCGATTATAACATAGATTCTCTTGGACAAGTTTCGAATAATTGTGTTCATTTATATTATCATCATCAGCCGATAGACGTCCACTGCTGGACATATGCCTCACCCAAAGATTCCCACATCGATTGGGTAGGGATTCATATTGGAAGATCTTGACCATTTCCTACCACGTTGAGACAATGCAGGTTGGTGGGAGTCACGAGCCTCGTTTGTTGATTACCAGGGTGCACAGCGAGGCTTGGATCCCGCGGGGAACCCTTACACCTCGTTCTTTTATATTCAGTTTTATTATCATCATATTCAGTCAAAACATCAACTGCAAACTCCTTCAAAGTGGATGCTAAAATTAAAACTATCTATAATATAAAAGGTTTTATTAACATATATGTATATTTTTCTTTATCTTAAAGCATAATAAAGACAAATGCTTTTTTTAAAAAAACTTTTACGTAGATAAATGAATTTTTAGACATATTACTTTGCACATCGTCGTAAATGAAATTTAATAAGTTACAAAATGATGTTAATCAATAAGTAATTTAATAATAAATATAAATCCTTTGCTAAAGATGAGAGATCTCAAGGTCTGCGCCTGTCGAGACGGTATGACGAAGGTCTTTCGTAGCCTTGGCATACGCCCCAAAGGATCGGTGTAAGCGAAAATGGAGTAAGAAATTATTATATTGCGCGTGAACTGCTTGATTAATGGCAATTAATCTTAAATAGTAATTGATTATATTACTTTTCGTATTTTATTTTAATTAATAATTAATAATAATGAGTTCACGTGGTAACATAAAAAAGTTCTAAAGTTATTCTTCTTGAAGCGCAAGGTGTAAATTGATCATCTATTTACTCATTACAACTTCTTCCAAAGTAATTATGAATTTATATGAATAACAAATGTTACTTATAACGTTCATTATAAAAATTCTAAGTTAAGATTTGTTCAAGAGTAAGAAATATTTCTTCTTATTTAAGTATATGTACGGTATGTAAAAATTTAATTTTGATGTGCTGAAATTATGTAAAACCAAACATTGCTATATATTTTTTTCTATACACCGAAGATCATTGTATACAATCGTTACTTAATAATTAAGTTATACCACATTTATAATGGTTTTATTTATCCGCAAACGGTTTATTTGTCATCAGTTTTACGTGGTGAAAAATGACAATTGGTAAAGCATATTCGGCCAAAATACTTTGGCTCTTCTATGTTGAGTTCACAGTAATGGAACGTCATACCAAGCCAAGCCTGAAAACTGGTAACACCCTTCTGCCAACAAATCTCCATAATTAACAGCCTATGTTATTTTAATAAATTTATTTGTTTTACTTAACAATTTTAACCTTTATATGAAAAAATGTGTAGCGGTATAGGGACAGTTTAATATTTTAGCCCTTACCTGTGGAGCGGCCAGGATGTTCATCGTATACTCGATTTCCTGTGTCAGATCAGCCGACTCCAGAAGTCCCTTCAACACAACGTGGCCAATCAGATCGTGACGGCTGAAGCGGTCGAAGTCGTACACGGAGAACTGTAGATAACGTTGACGTAGCTCTTCGTACGGAACGCTGGAAAGAGGTTCTTGTGAATACAGCAATAACATGACTTAACCCATTAATAGATCGACCACCCTCCTGGACATGGAAATCTGGTGGATTTAGATACTAATGGAGAATGCATTTCGGCCAAAATACACAGTAAATGAAAACTCATTTCACCTCATAGAGAGATGTTGCGAGAAAAGAAGTTTCCTTCAGCGAACGACTGTGCTTGAATTTCGGAAACCAATTACTTCTGATTAATTTGACGTATTATAAAAAAATTGTGATTTGCAAATACAAAAATATTTATAAGTTTCGTTTTATAGATTTTCTGTGAGGTATATGTCATTATTTCTGTTCAGTATTTAGTTACATTTACTTTGTACGTAACGTGCACGAAAACTTACTTTATTTTCGACTTATGTCACAGTGACCATCAGCGGAACTTCTGAGTATTACTGTATTATTAAAACGCGGGGTTTTTGTACGTTTGACTCAAAATCAAACTATAGATTATATTTTCTATAACTCAAAGAGATAAATAAATCAAGATATCACGCGTTAAATTATACCCAAGACGATATCTTGTTACCAAACCAACAAACTAAATCTGAATTATGAACTTAATTTCAAAAACAACTTAAACTTGTATCTGCGAAAAGATATCAAATTCTAATATATCGCTAAGAATATCAAACTTAAGTACCTGTGTTTATTTGGAGTCAGTGTTCTTCGATAGACAACAATGGTTTAAAGACATTTCATATGTTTAATGTTCTCAGCACAAGTTAACACTTCAATATTTAGAAAACTTAGAAATCATAACCGTAAAAACATAGTCTTAGATAATTTCAATTATTTCTCATAATTATACATCATAAGCATTGCGAGATCATAAACAACGCACACTGAAACTTATTAAATACCTGAACAGGAAAGTTTCGTTGAAGATCGGATTAAGATTCTTGCGGTGTACTTTAGTCTGGAACTTCTTCTTGCGATCCGGGAGGAGGAAGACCTTGATGTATGGGTCGCTGCTTCCGGACACGTCCTTGATCGGGAGGTCGCGAGCCTCGAATATCTAAACAGTTTGTCAATAACAATTTTAATGCTCCTACATTGCGAACATTACTGAAATTAAAATACTGGATATGACATTGAAAATAAGAAGAAACAAGAATTTGCAGTATACGTACCTTCACAACGAGAGCTTCTACTTCTTGATCGTATTTCAAAGCAAAGTGCAGTTTACCGCAGAATTCCAACTCCCCGCTGTCAGTGGATGATTGGCGTACCAGCTCATTCTTATACAGTTCCGGCTTCAAACAAAATCAATTATTCTTTTTTTTTAAATTAATGGTAGTTTATACCCATAATAATTAATCCTAACGTATCAATGTTGAATCACCTAAATTCTTTGGCGTAGTCTGAACATCGAGAGTTACTCGTATTACGAGAGCACTAACAATAGGCTAATTAAGAAGGCAAGAGTATTCACAGCGACTGGCTCAGTATATACAATGCCAATCATTAAGGGTTTTCATCACATCTGCCTTATTTCTTTTTCAAGAACGTCAGATTTGTATATAATTTCAGTTAGACGTTCAAAATTATTTTAACACTGATAATTCTAGATAAAATCTGTTGGGTCTATCTCTAATCTAACTGGTACAATACAAACCATACTTGCTAAAACTTGAGGAATTGAGTTGTTATTAATATTTATTATTCTTATACATGTATTTGTAAAATTTCCCATGATAGAGAGATAGAGAGACGTGAAGAACAACCAATAAGCCAAAAATTCTCTTTAGATTTAATTTATAACCTTACCATCATCACAGTTTAAGCATCGATGATAGTTAATGTTTTTTCCACATCCAACAACCTAGACATAACAATATCACTAGAAAACCATTAAATGTCTGTGTACAGATAAGAGTAAGGGTACTTAGTGTAAAGCCCTATTTGTAAACAAGTTCAATGTTTAAAAACCTTGAACGTGTTTACAAAAAGATAAATGCTAAATTACAATCTCTTTCATTCAAGCAACGTGTGGCAAAAATTTGAGATGATTGTATAAAGTAATGTTATGGAGATGAATGTACTAAAAAACGTGAGTTCACACAAGGTAGAAGTAAATCTTTGTATTCTCAATTTGTAAGAGAATGAGATGAATGCACCGATAAGATGGTAAACACAGAGAAACAGATTGATCGGCAATTTAGTTTATTTATTGTAGTAGAGCAGAGCAAAACAGAGAGAGGTTGAAATAAATTGATGCTCTTAAAGTAACATTTTAGTAAAAACAGAAATTACTAGATTGTACATAAAAAAATTACTCGCTGGCCTAATGGTTAGAGCGTGCGGCCTTCATTCCGAAGGTTGCGAGTTTGAATCTCGGCATGTACTAATTAATTTAATTTTAAGTTATGTACATTTGTGAACTTTAGTAACAACAGCGAAATGCAAACGGTGAAGGAAAATATTGTGAGGAAACCTGCACATGAATTAGAATTTATTCCAAGGTGTGTGTGAAGTCACCATCCGCATAAGATCCGCGTGGTGACTGTGGCCTATCGCCATCTTGTCGAGGGTAGGTGTGTGCCCCCACAGTAGGGACGTAAACTAGCCGTTGAAAAAAAAAATCCAACATCCGGCTTCATTTGTCGCAAATGGCGGTAGAGTTATGGGCACTCTACTACCCACAGCACAAAGAGGAGATAAAGGATAGAGAAATTATATATAAACGTGTTTTATCTCATTATCTTACAACCTAAACTTTAATAATACTTTCATAGTCGTCTGTTACGCTTCTGCCTTTCATAAAATCCAATTCGCACCGTCCCAAACGAAATTTAACTTGACTAAATAGAAATATACAAATCTTAAAATTACAGATAAAGATTACAGTGACTTTAAAGCAGTTAATTATTTAATTGCATGCATCAAGTACACAGGCCGTTGGTGTTATCTACCAATCTACCTGTGGTGATAGATATAACACTATATGTACCAAAACTAATATAAATAAAATTTTTAAAATACCTAAGACCTGAAACTAAAAAAGAGCCGATTGTAGATCAAAGAGTTGAACAGTTGTTCCAAAAACCACTATCGGTCGTGTTAGAACAAAAATGTACGAGTAGATCGAAATCCTATCAATCCTTTGAGAGCAGATCATATTTAGATTGAAAATAATACACATACTCCATTTCAATCTTTAGGGAGTTTTAGGTCATTGCGAAAATGCAGGTTTGGTGACAGGCAGGTGAGGAGTCAAGGGCGAAGGACTGACCTAGATTCGTGTCACGGTCGGGCATGTTCCTCGGGGAAGGCGCGGGCGTGTTTCGCGAAATAGTGACGTAAACTCGGGATAAAGATGAAAATGTTTTCCGCTCGAATTGTAAAACAGTACTAAAGAGGGTACGTTCCCTCCATTACACAAATTTTAAGCCATTAAGGTTAAGTAAGGGAATTAATTCAATTTAGGTTACCGTAGTCTTTAATCAAAGAAGTTCTCTCTTTGTTTCGGTCTTTTTAGAAATCTGATAACGCCTATAGAATAATCTCTGTATTTTTACTGAGTGCTAAACATCGATATTTACATAACATAAGTTGTTAAGTTTTTAAGGAAAAAGGTCATAAGGTTTTTTATCTATAAAAAACTTTGCAATATACAAAAAAAATTTGTATAGGTTGGAGAGGTAGAAGAATCATTTAATTTCTACATTGTTATTTTCAATTAAAAAATCCAATTACCGGTAATAAAAGTACTAAAAAGGTAACATAAGATCATACGATATGCAAAACGAGACAATTTAGCACCGTTGAAGATACAAAACTTTTTAATGAGTTTGAATCAAGTTTAAGTTGGGGAAGTGTTATAATACCTTTATAAATCACGAAAGACACCTTTGGTGTTTAAGTTTATGAAAGGCGAGACGTTTCAAAATGATGGTGGTCATTGCTTAACTTTTTTTTTTTAAAGTCTAATAGTAAATAATATTCTCCGACAAAAACACTAACACACAGAAAACTTATCAAGTATAATCAAATTTTATGGATGATAGAAAGATTAACTTGCATTAGTTTAAATGTTGTTTAGATATTGTGAAAATAATATATCCTATATAGAGCTGGTAGGTACCACTGCAACGCTTTTGTCTACCGCCAAACAGTAGTGTGCAAACATTACCGTGTTCCGTTTGAAGTTCTCGTTTGAAGGGTGTTGTAGCTAGTGAAATCACTGGGATAATGAGGTTATGTATCAAGGCGACTAGAACAAACAACTGTTTATACCATCCTAACTCCACGTTGTTATGAGCTAATCTGTCAACATCATGTGAACGTCCTGCTCGTCACGCCACTTCGTCAAATAAAAAAATGGTAATGGGATGGTAAATAAAATACTGAAGTATTTAAAATAAAACTAAAGCCTAACGATTTTTGTTAAAAAAAATTGTATAGGGTGGCGCAAAAATAACCTTATAAAAAGTACCTTATAATACAGGTAATAAGGTACTTTTTATAAGGTTATTTTTGCGCCACCCTATATAAGGCGAGAAGTATAACAGCAACAGACTTCATGAAACCGTTTGCCAGTTTCATAAATTCTAACGTTAGTAAAGTTAACACATTAGAACGGCTACAAGCGACAATGCGACACTTCCGTTTCAAAATGGACGTACACGATGAAAAGGCTTTCGCGCCGGAACCAGTCAAAAGCTTGTATCACAGGCGGCGTGGAAATAGTATGCACCGAGCTGACACTAACAACGGGTAGCACTCTATTGTTTGTTATTTAGTTAAACTTTTATTATTCTACATTCTAAACTTTATTATCCAAATATGTTGAACATTTCATTCTTTAAATAGGGGTGGAAATTATTTAAAATTTATGTAAAAGTAGAGCGACAGGTTGACACATAGAAAAGTAACACAAAAAACGGGTAGACTATGATAAATTTGTATAATTAAGTTACGAAGCGCAGGATTTTTTAGTCTCTGCTAGAATATTATATATATATATATATATGGCTATGTCAAGTTTTGCATCAATTTAAAGAAACTTCTATCTTTATACTTATGCTATGTTATTTTTTACTGACTAATGAGTATTTTTGTCAAATAAATTTTATTGTTCATCCTCAAGGACTACAAATACCATATATCATACGGAACCTTAACAGAAGAGAAATATGTCGAGTGGGTTAAGGATGGACCCTTTCCGGCAATAAACAATTCAAGGCCTAATAAACTTCCTGTCAAGGACGACAAAACGCAGCGTTTATATTACGGCTGTTATTTTCTTTTTGCTTTACTATTATTTTCTATTATAAATGAACAGCCCTCTCTTACAAGGAGAGCGTCAAGGACATTCATCTACAACACTGGCCAAGTGCGATATGGTGCATGAACAATGAACATGTCAGTTTCGTCGCGGTGTTACTTCTAAAACTCAGACGCAATTGGAATCCAACCAACATCTCTTCGACACAGTGCGTACTTTATAAACAGTTATCTCGGCATTATCATCATCAACCGATAGACGTCTACTGCTGGACATAAGCCTCCCTCAAAGATCTCTACATCGATCGATCCCACACTGCTCGCATCCAGTAGATTTATGCCATTCTCACCAGATCATCTACTACGTCTACAGGTACGCGGGCGCCACTCGAGGACCTTACTGCCCCATCCGCAGTCGTCCTTCGAGCAATGTGCCCTGTCCACTGCCACTTAAGTCTAGCAATCTTTTGGGCTATATCAGTGACCTTAGCTATTTTACGGATCTCCACCCATCTCGATTATATTACAGGTTAAATTTTAACCTTCACCGGAAGAGGTAATTGACTTACAATGGTATATTTTAACATATTCTTAATGTGTATGTTTAAGACCAATCACCAGCATCGTTAAAAGTCTTTGACGAATAATCACTGTCATGTATGTATATCATGTATCTATAAAGAGATGCTCTCATCTATTTACATTTACAATAATGTAGTTTTCCATGTTCACTATGGTATATTATTTTTTCTTTTATATAAAAAAAAATTTGATAATTTTTCTATTCGTAGGTTAAAATGGAAAGATAGAACATTTTTGTCTTGATAGGATCAAAACTTTATCACTTCTCCACGCATTAAATGATATATTATTATGATACTATTAAATCTAACTTCGAAGGACATATTTTTATTGTATTATATAATTAATACAAATAATTAAATATAGTTTAAAATCTTTCTTACTATAAGAGAGATCTTGACAATAGGTCTAAGAAATTGAGAAACAATTCATTTTAAGAATATACACAATGAGAATCTATGAATTATAAAAAAACTCCTTTAACGTATCTGAATGATGATGATGTAAACAGTTTCTTACCTTTATCAGTCCGATGGAAGAGTCGGCTCGCTCCAAGCTGCAAATACTGAATTGAATCGAAGGCAGATCTAGACGGTGGGAGAGTTGACGCTGGAAAGTTTGGTGACGGGTGGGGACAATCGGTAACGTGGTCTGCCGAAGTACCTGAGAATAAAAATATTGTAATAATACCTGAGAATAATAAATTTATAAAATATTAGTTATACTACAGAAATGTATCATACGTATAAAAGTCTGTTCATGGAAAACATCTAGATAGGTACCACCGCAGCTCCTATTTCTGCCGCCAAACAGTAGTATGCAAACATTACTTTGTTCCAGTTTGAAGCGCGCTTTAGCTATTAAAATTACTGAGGTAACGAGATAACTTTTTATGTTTTGAAACGATGAACATGAGATGGTGATCTTTATATCAACCTAACTAGCGCCACGTTGTTATGGGCATTTATATCACTTATCATCAGGTGAACGTCTTACTGGTCTGGTCGCTTTGTCGTATAAAAAGAATTATAGTTAAAAAGCTTATTTCTGGGGAAGGTACTTAACTTCAATACTATATAGATTATTAAAAAAAATCAGTGAACATTTCTAGAAACTGGTGATATATAGCTTACAAGGTTTTGAAAGTAAAAAAGAAATACTAAATCTTCATGGTAACAAAAGTTTACTATTATTAAGTTTGTGTACTTCAGTAGTAAGAAAAGTAAAAGTTCTCTATATAACTTTTTATATATAACAATAATAATAAGTTAAACTAGAAAAAGCTTCAGCTTACTTACGGTTCTTTTGGCAGAAAACAATTTCGCTAAGCACTAAGTATGTACTCGACCGTGATATCGGATTTGACCTAGTTGACCTTTTCGTCCTAATAAAGCCACAACCAGTAAAGTTTTCTTAGCCGGACAATAAGGAGGGTAGATAAACACAATCTCATGCTGGAGGCTCCGAAAATGTCCACATTCGCTTTGTATTATTGCCGCCTACTGCTGTTACAATGAACGGCGTTATAATAACTTAAGGTTAACTTTAAATTAAAATGTTACAGACTGTTTATTAAATATACTTTAAAAGAGATACTCAATATACTTTAAATACTCAATAATTCCCTAAAAATTATTCATTTCAAAAACTTTTAATGAAGTAATGTAAAGTATTTATTTCAACTATTTTTTCCTTTCCAGTACATAACCAAACATAACTTTTTATAAGGGATGTAAGGGGTCGCCGGGGTCCGCGCAATCACTCACGCGATACAAACCAACCTTACCTGCTCGCGGTGCACCCTGCTAATCAACAAACGAGGCTCTGGCTCCTACCAACCCGTATTGGGCCAGCGTGAAGAGAAATTGCCCAATTTTATTTATGTAATTAAGCGACGAGACCAGCAGGGCATACACCTGATGGTAAGTGAAACACCCGCCCATAATAATGTGGCGCTAGTTAGCATGTTATGCACTGCACCACGTTGCGCTCGTTGCCTGAGACAAAACGATGTTGAGTCTCGTTACCCCAGTAATTACACTAGCTACAGCGCCCTTCAAACCGAAACATAGTAACGTTTGCTCACTAATGTTTGGCGGCGTAAATAGGCATTGCGGTGGTACTTACCTAGATGATCTCCTGCAACAGAAACCTACCACTAATGTCACCACCAAATCCTTATGAACCCCTACAAACGACAGGCCCCTAATGCCCGGCTATGCGAACTGCGCAACACCGATCGATGTGGGGACCTTTGGGGGTGGCTTATATCCAGCAATGGATGTTTATCGACTGATGATGGTGATGAACTTTTTACAGAGTTGTTTAATTTAAATTTTTTATGCAAGTATATACAAAGTTAGTAAAAATAGATACAAGTCATCTCTAAAAATGAAAAATTAAAAAGTTTTCCGTTTTCCATGTTTTGTTTTATATACATTCTTTAATTATAATACTAAATATCTACTAAAAGTACACTAAAGGTAATCACTGACACTCTTACTTCTTTAAATTGCGATATAGTTTTTAATATTAAGTCATAAGTCCTAAACCTAATTAACTAAAATTAAATTTATATTGCTTCTGTTATCTTCCAAATATCTTACGATCTTCCCTTAGGCGTTTCTCTATTTTCTAAATACTTGTTTAGCAAAAAATTATATTTATTTAATTAAATATATCCCTTGTAGCCACTGATGTATATATGTATGATGTAACTAAAGACAATATTAAATTACTGATGACCAAATATTATTCAGAACTAGCAATATATTATTCAATAATATCTTTCAGATGTCTACCGCGCACTTGTACAGCATCCGCATTTATATTCCAATAAAATGCTATCAGTCAAGAACATCACAATAGGCTGTTGTTTGTATGGTACACGAACAAACGGAAAAATAATGAATAATCGCCGGATGTTGTCCGTTTCGCAATAAAAGGAGAGACGCTAAATTTTATCATACAATTCCTACAGCCTCCAAAGTACAACTGATAAAAAGCTGAACGGTTAAGATAAAACGGGTCACAACTTGTATGTGTAAGTACATACCGTTCTTGTCATGTTACGACTGAAAAATATTTTACAGTGGTTTTATCTCAAAAACGACAGTAGTCGTCCGATATAAATGTTTAATTTTTTTTTAATTGCGATTGTTATAGTTTAAATAATTCAGACAATAATTTATATTCAAAGTAACGTTAAGTTTATATTCGTAACGTTATCTATATTGTTGTATGTAAAACCTTTCGGCACATAGAGCCTATTCATCATTATCTTAACATATTGACCTTCACTGACCTGCACCGGTCTGCTGGCCTGGTCTCTTGTAATATATTCTACAATTCACATTCTTATTCTTTTTGGGTCCAGAGGGATTTAGAAATGGATTTGCCAACTCTACTTTCTGGTGCAAAGTCGCTATTCTAATATTTCAACCCTACAAACAGTTCTGTTCTCTGATGATATTGAACGCTTGATGGTCATTTTGACTATTACAACTCATCCTATACTGGGCTCGTGTACCCGGGTCCACAGCCTGTTCTACATACCCTGTTTATTACTAATAATTAACAATATTTACATTAAAAATTCAACAATTTTCTATCAAATGTTGATTAAGAAAAGATAGGAACTACAAATGAAATAGGTTATATAAAATATCTTATATAAATATACTACTGCAGAGGCCATTTATCCGGCCAGACATATACATCATCATCATCAGCCAATAAACGCCCATTGCTGGACATAGGTCCCGCGATGCTCGCATCCAATGGGTCTCCGCGATTCTCACCAGATCGTAGGTCCACCTTATAAGCGAACTCCCAATACTACGTTTACCGGTACGCAGCTGCCACTCGAGGACCTTAGTGCCCCATCGGCCGTCGGTCCTTCGAGCAATGTGCCCTGCCTACTGCCACTTAAATCTAGCAATCTGTTGAGCTATGTCAGTGACAGATCTTCTGCGGATCTCCACATTTCTGAGAAACTCCGAGCATAACTCTCTCCATTGCCCTTAGGGTGACTATGAGCTTTTTTATAAGACCTTTAGTAAGGCCTCCTTACTATCAGTACTGTATAGACATAATTTTTTTTTTATTCAATTAAGTTTCGAGACGTGCCGGATGTTCACCTGATGGTAAGTGAAACGCGTGCCCATAACAATGGGGTGGTAGTTAGCATGATATAAACTGCACCGCATCACGCTCGTCACATAAGACATGAGACGTTGAGTCTCGTTACTCCAGTAATTATTTTGGCTACAGTACAAAACAAAGCATAATAATGTTATACGATCTCCCGCAATAGAGACTTACTACTAATAAACCAGTATTTCACTTTTAAGGGATTGTACTTAGTGAAATTACTGTGGTAACGAGACTTAATATCTCATGTCTCAAGGCGATTGGCGCTATGTGGTGCTGTATATATCATCCTAACTAGCACCACGTTGTTATGGACAAGCGTATCATATACCAACAAATGAACGTCTCGCTCGTCTCATCGCTTTGTCGAATAAAAAGAAGCCTCGTTTCTTTACTATGGTGTTTACTGGTGGTAATAGACCACAGATATAATACCTTGCAATTAACCTCGTAGTAAATTTCCAAGAAACAGCATTAGGCATCCTATAAACGAATTAGCTTCAAATGGATGCCCTCCGCAGACAATAAAATGATTCTGTACCGACGTGATCAGAAACATTGGAGTAGTTAATAACTAAGTTTACTGTTCGCAGTTAAAAGCTTGCGAGCAATATTGACTCCTTACCTGGAGTTACTTTCAGTTAATCAGGTATTTTATTTCATTTACTTCATTAATATGAATGGCGTAGTTAATATTAGAAACAAAAATCTGCGCAAATGTTATCATGAAGCAGTCTAGAAGCAACATAAATAGTACACTAATACCGCCTGGACTTAGCGTTGTTAACTATACTTGAAAAACTGTAGGTACTCTGTGAAGACAGCACATTTTTTTTATTATTCCATTAAGCGATGAGACGAGCAGGACGGTCACCTGATGGTAAATGATACGCCCGCTTAGAGCAACGTGGCGCTTGTTAGAATGGTATTAAGGTGGTAATGGTAAGGGTTCCCGTATAACAACTCACGGGACCCAAGCCAACCTCACGTGCTCGTGGTGCACCATGTTAATCAACAAACGAGCCTCTGGCTTCCACCAACCCGCATTGAGCCAGCGTGGTGGGAGGTGGCCCGAATCTCCCCATATGACAGCCCCAAGTGCCCAACAGTACCGGAACCCATGCCGACTGTATGTCCGGCAGTGGACGTCTATACGCTGACGAAACACTGCACTACATTGTATTCGTCACTGAGTATCGTTACCCTAGTAATTACACTAGCTACAGCGCTCTTCAAACCGGAACACAGTAATGCTTGCACGCTATTGTTTGGCGGCAGAAATAGGCGCTGCGGTGTGGTATCTACCTAGATGGTCTCCGCCAACAGAAACCCACCACCAGTAAAGCACATCTGTCAGTTCAGTCCTCCCGTGACCTTGACCTTCAAAGTACTTGAAATTTCGAGGTAATAAATAATTTAATTAACTTTAGTTTCATTGAATCGGCATACTTTATTAAAAATCATGTAAATCTGAGGGTATCTGTATCATAAAGACAATATACAACCCCCTGCACAAATTTGCAAAAAAACGACAGTTAGGGGGGAGTAGGGGCAACTAATGAAACGGTTTACTACAATTACACCACCACCAGTCTCTCTCCAGTCCTCAAGATTACATCTCTATTCCCGGAGACCGTCTAGGTAGGTACCACCGCAGCGCCTATTTCTACCGTCAAACAGTACTGTGCAAACATTAATGTCTTCCGGTTTAAAGGGTGTTGTAGCTAATGAAATTATTAAAATAACGGGACTTAACATCTTGTCTCAAAGCGACTGGTGCTATGTGGTCCTGTATATATTATCCTAACTAGCACCACGTTGTTATGAGTAGGCGTATCACTTACTATCAGGTGAACATCTTGCTCGCCAAACTCGTCACCGTCAACGCTCTCCTCATGTAATAAGATTTTAACAGTTCTACTTTGTGAAATGTAAACACAAGAGTGACTGAATAATAATGCAGACTAATTTGGCAAGGGCTTCCACCCTTGACAAGGAAACCGACAAAATTAATTTATTGGGTAAGGCTTCTAAAAGAGCTGTAGATACCATTTTTTATACTTTTGACCACATAATTTATTTTTAAGAGAGTTAAATACATTAAAAATAAGGGGATGATTTTTTACTGCAATGCTATGTCATTAGATATTTGATATCATCTGTTACCCGATAGCGGCGCTAGCCGTAACCCCCCCACAACTCTTTTAGGGGAAGGAATTTTGTAAGATCCATTCTTAACTTACTTCTAAATCGCAGAAGTGATATCCCCACCAAATTTTGAGTGTTTAAGTACAATCGTTTCGGAGAACTCGTGATATGTCAATGAGTCCTTTGGTATCTTCTATATATAGATATATAGTATGCATGAAAGTATTTTCTATAACCAAATACGTATACTTACTTTCATATATTAGGTAAACTACATATTACTGTACTCTGAATCGAAGGACGTTGTAGCTAAGAGAAATTCAAGGGAAATCAAGACTTACCATTTTGTGTCTCCAAGCGACAAGCATAATGTGATGGTGATGATGTATATCATCGTAACGCTACAGGTGAACATCCTGCTCCTTTCTTCAATTTGTTGAATAAAAAATGTATATTTGTTGAATATATTAATTATAGTTAAATACTGTACGTTACTAAAGTATTGGTAATACTATTTTATGGCAAGTGACAGTAAAGGATCATTCACGATATTTATCATCATCATCATCATCTTTTCAACCGATAGACATTAACTCAGGTCATTCAGGTCTCTTGTAATGTATTCTACAAAATGTGCAAGATCTTGTTCTTTTGGGATGTAGCGGCATCCAGCATCTTTTTTAAAATCGTCTATCTAGTGGTAGATTTGTCAACTCTGCACTTACCGTAGCAAGGTTGCCATTCCAATACAAGATCCCCTCTTGTAATGTATTCCACAAAATATATACTATTAGTTTGTTTCGTCATCCTCATCAGTCGATAGATCTCCACTGCTGGACATAGGCCTCTCCCAAACATCTCCGCATCAATCGGTCCCGCGTTGTTCGCATCCAGTGGGTCCCCCCGATTCCCACCAGGTCCACCTTGTGGGAAGGCTCCCGACACTGTTTACCAGTACGAAAGCGCCACTCGACAACCTTACTACCCCATCGGCCGTCGCTCCCTCGAGCAATGTGCCGTTGTGTCCACCGTCGTATTCATACGGGGAGGGTTTGAGTCACTTCCCACTACGCTAGCCCAATGCTGATTGGTGGGTGTCAGAGCCTCATTTATGGACTAGTAGAGTGCACCACGAGCAGATAAGGTCGGCTTGGGTCCTATGAGTTACTGTGCTTACATCTAGTTTATTTACTAATGTCTAATTACAAATTGTTAATGATCACGCTAAAGTTAACTGATGTAGCTGGCGACGGTACAATGCATTAGTAAGTTGTTAAACAAAACCGTAAAATTGATCGTGGTAAATTCCCGACGAGGCTTTTGTACGTATTCATGAGGCTCGTCGAGGCTTTCAGTTTTACGCATCCCGGAGCAAAACTCCGAACTTCTTAGACGACGCCTTTAATATTCAAGACGATCGTGTCGAAACAAGTTGCGCGATGATTAAATTTATAAGGAATTAATACGCGGTTCAGCGCCTTACGCTTGGTGTCAGTAACCTCATAGGCTCCTGTACAACACAACAGTAACATAAGTAACTTAATTTATTATTAAATAAGTTAATCAAGTGACTAAAATGTTGCTAAATTAATTTAAGCGGCGTAAGAGTACCCGCACAACTGACGAGATCCAAGTCTACCTCACTTGTTTGTGGTGCACCCTGCTAATCAATAAACGAGGCTCTGGCTCCCACCAACCCGGATCAGGCCAGCGTGATAAGAACTGACCCAAAACGCCTCAATTGATTCCCTACCAGATCGATGTGGGTATCTTTGGGAGAGACATATTTCCAGCAGTAGTCGACTATTGACTGATGATGATGAATTCAATGACTGGGACATAGAATTTATTAAGTACTTAATGAAACACGTAGTAAATCCTTTTTCTTTCGACTGCTCTTATCTACGTGTATTTGTTGGTGACTGGAGCCTTCATTGGCAACTCTTGAGATAGGTGACATTTCTGCTTTACTATAGTCTATCTTTGTGCAATTTCCGCTAATTGAGGAAGCATGGCTTGTGGATTATTTAAATGAGGCTCGAGAGTATAAAATATCTGATGTCAGTAACTTTATCCATATTGTCACTATTACCGTTTCACTACTGACCATATGATACCGAGTGGTATTGTTAATATTCTAAAATATTAGAGTTTATAATTAAAACCCTCAAAATTTCTAGCAGTGTTCATCTTTCTTTCATCAGTTTCTTTTCGTTTCTTCCATAAAATACCTTCACTCATCCACCCTACTTTCACCTCGATTTTATATACATATGTTTTATTCAACGCCTGCTTATAACAAAGTAGTGCAACGTCGGATGATATACATTATGTTACACAGTACTCGTTGCCTTGAGAAAGATGTTGAGTCTTTCAGAATTTCAATACCTATAATATCCTCGTACGGTGGTACTACCTAGTCGGTCTTCAGCAACAGAGACGCACCACCGATCATTATTATTGCTATCTTAACATTTAAGATATTTTGAATTCAGCCTAGTCACATTCAATTGTATTCACGATCCTATAGACATGATTTATCTAATCTCACCAGTCTTTATTGTCAGTTCTCATCAGATTATTGTTATCTGTCTGTATTTGCTGCATAGTCCTTACTTAAGCACTTAAGCTTGTCTTGTAACAGGGATTGATTTGTTCGATAATCACATCTAGTAAAATAAAAGTGATACATTTTTTTTAATCGGCCTCCTTTAAAACTATACTTTAACGTTACTATGTTCCGGCTGTGTCGACATGTGAGAACCAGAGTAATATCAAACACTTTACTTAGCCCATTCCTCGCTGAAAACACTTTACCAAGTCACTTTATTTTTTGTAAGACACCGTCATCATAATCTAAACAGGCATTAGCTTCCATTAAATAATTTTTCAGTGACATATAGTGAAAAGGAAATTTCTTTGTTAACTTTCGGGCTCAGAGAATGAAAAGACGAATTTGATTTTCGTATAAACCCTTATTTCCCTTTTGTTAAGATTTTTGTGACCACTTATTCTATAGAAATTATCGAGATCGGCAGCTTTGTCTGAGCCTTTTCCTCTTACTTCATTACAAGGTCGAATATAACATTTCTTTTGTTTTCCTATTAGATTTTTTTCCAACAAATCTTCCATACAGATATGACCTCTAAAAATTAAATTACCTGAGAGATATCTATTCACCAGAAATTCTAGTTCTGAGTAGAATTTTCACAAAAATTGGCCAGATGGTCCTTTCCTTGAGGATATGACGCAAATTTTGATAAGGCTTTTACAATTATCTACATTCAAGGAGACTTACATGTGTAATATATGAAAAATAAAAATGGAGAAATTGCATTATAAAATAGTTAATCTAATGTAAAAGTTGAATGTTTAAGTGTTTTACTTAGCTGTCAAACTCAACCGATTGCGTGTAGATAGTATAAAATTATTTTGAAAGAATTCTGCATCAATCAACATCATCAGCCGATAGACGTCGACTGCTGGACATATGCCTCCTCCAAAGATTCCCATACGATCAGGTAAGGATACAGGGTATTTGGGCCATTACCCACCGCGTTAGCTCAATGCAGGTTGATCAGAGCCAGAGCCTCGTTTGTTGATTAGCAAGTGAGATCTGCTTGGGTCCCTTGAGCTGTTGTGACCCCTTATACCCCTGTATCAATACTGTATAGAAAAACAGCTTCTAGCATCCATATATGATCAGATTGATATTAATATGAAACTGATCTTAATTATTATTTTTTCAGTATCGATGATCATTAATAAGGTCATATATGATGAAGTTCCAAAGTATTGTAGCCCTTATAGGTCTGATAGTCGGAAGTCACAAATACAGTTACTAAAGCATTTGTCCAATATGACGGATAACACGCAGTCAGGGTCCAAAACCTCCACATAACATACTCATAAAAAATTGTGATCGTTACCTTTTTTCCTGCATCTTTATGCTCCTGAACGTACTCCTGCTTCAAGGGCTCAGTTTGCAGGTCCGGAAGGGAATGGCTGATACGAATCGCCGCCTGTCGGGACTGAGAGTCGCAGTTGCTGTCTTCAGACTCCCGTCTTGATCTATAAAATGATTAAATCTATCAACCATTATTCTGTACTATTCACGTATAAAATTATGACTAATTTTATTCTATTGGACACCATCATCATCAGCCGATAGACGTCCACTGCTGGACATAGACCCCCTCCAAAGATCTCCACAGAGTACATTGAGTTCTATTGGACCGCTTGTTACTATTATATTAACCTTCATTCTTCATAACGTTCATCACTTCACAACGCGCCCACTTTTTTTTTCTACGAAGTATATAGATACTTTCTTAGTCATTCTTTAAAATCCCTGATGACATAACGTGATGCTGTGTAAACACTTAAAGATTGAGGCCCAAAAGGCCAGCAGTTAACGGCTAAAGTTACCCTGTATACACGTAGATATTTTATCTGTGAATACGTGTCTTACCTTCCCATAAGCCAGCGCCATGTTGCAGCGCAGTGGTAGCCAACTGCAGCCAGGAGCACTGCAGCCATCGCCGCCAAGAACACAGCGGCGACGTACTCCAGGGAGCTGCCGCGCACACCTGACTGCTGACCTTCCAAACTTCCCGGTAGCCAGGGTCCTCCTGCACAAATAGAATTAACTGTTTATTACTTTAGACGAGCGCATTTTGGTGCAGAGTATATCATCCTCACCAGCGCCACGTTGTTATGGACAGGCGTATCACTTACCATCAGGTGAACGTCCCGCTCTTCTCGTCGCTTTATTAATTACAAAGAAACCGATTTTGTAAACAATAAAAAAAAATTATATCACTTCTTGTTTTAGTGTCTTTTAACTATTTTCTCCTTAAATGTTGGAATTTGTTTTTCTAAATTTTCAAGGATCCATTTCAAACAAAAAAATCATCAAAATTTTACGACAAAAAAAGTAGTAAGTTATCTCATCTAGAAACCTACTATTGACTGACATCCGACAGTATATATTAAGTTATTAAAATCAAGTAAAAATATTAAGATTAAGGAAGTAAAAAACTAACGAATTAAACCGTTTAACTTGCTTGGTTAAACTTTATTTTAACCTTCAGCCAGAAATTAGGGTACAATGTTAACCGAACTTTATTTACTATACACTAAGTTATATTAAACTTTGTATATGGATAACGGAAATTAGAGGATTAACGCAATTATAAACTTGAGACTTATCTCAAACTTAATCGAATTTCCGGTTAGTCCATCTGAGGATTAAATATAAACTTTCCAAGGTCTCCCTAATTTTCAATAGATTGTAACCGAACTGTGTATTACCTACTACTACTATTTATCAGCCGGATAATGCCCACAGCTGGGCATTTTCCTATGCCCAGCAGTATTACCTACTTAACATATATTTTGATGCTTTACATGAAATATTCTTAGCATTCAGATTTATTATATTACTATTATACTCGTGTATGTTCTATAGGGTTGAAATGACCATAATGATGTTACATATATTATTTCCTTTTAAGTATTTTTAATAAGAAGAAGAAACATCTTCTAACTTAAGACAAAGAAAACAATGTAGTGGAACATAAACTTTCTTACTAGTGTCTCATTTAAGTTCATCTCAGACCAATGAAGGAGCAGCTCATGTTATATACTCGTGCCGTTATAGCATAAACACCCTTCTCCCTTCGTTTCTATATTTTTTAAATTACAACAAATAAGCCCTTCTTTAAATTATTATCACACGTGTTACGAAAAAATGTATGAACACTATCCGGTATCAAGCTTATCAGCTGCCATAAACGATTAGGAGACGAGGTAACTCCATGATGAGCGTTAAGAGACAGTAGGCTACAACTATATACAAAATTCTATGAGGGAATTTTGTAACGCGTTGCGGCGTCTTATGATACAGCTTCTGATCTGAGATTAAGAGCGGGAACGTGAAATGAATTAATCATGAATTAAGGAGGATCCATCTCAAGGTTTAGCAGACGAACTAAATTGGCAGACTTGATAAACATTCGAACGCTTAAATTATAATACCAATATAAAGCATTAAAAATTCAAGTTCTTAATGAAAAAAAAAGAAGCTGTAGCTGTCGCTGCAGAAATAAAATTTGGTATTCAAAGTATGAGCTGAATACACTATGGAGGTGGTAAACAAAGAGATTAAAAGCGATTGATCAAGAATTGATTATTTATATAAGCCAATGCATTGTAAGCAACGATATCTGAGACAGCAATCACCATCATCATCAGCCGATAGACATCCACTGATGGACAATAGCCTCTCCCAAAGATCACATCTGAGACAGCAATAGGTGTCTATTAACATTGCTATCCCGCCAACCCGCATTGGGCCAGCGTGGTGGGTCCCATATGACCTCATTCCACCCATATCCCTATCCAACTGATATGGGAAACTTTGGGGGAGGCTTATGTTCAGCAGTGGACGTCTATCGGTTTATGATGATGAACATTGCCCAGTATTCTCGGGCTATTAGGAATAGGGCTAGTTAACCTTTTTCAACGTCTTTTCTTTTACCAATATAAATAGATCTCATATTGAATGAGCGATTTTTTTTAAATCTAAGTAAAACATCACAGGCGAATAAAGTTAGAGGACAAACTATTCCGTTCCACGTCCGGTGATCTATCCAATAAATAGAGCAAGTTTTAATGGTTTTCGAAGGTGAAATGTAATATCGTTAAGCGTTTACTTTCGGCAATTGCTTTCAAGTAAGTTCAAGTTACGGGTGAGGTGCTTATATGAAAGGAAAGTTCTATATTTCCTTTTACGTGTTACATTTATTACAAACAATTTTGTTACTGGTTTTATCATCATTATTATTTTAACCTATTGATATCGACTGCTGAATATTACTTATAAATGATCTCCGTGTGATTTCAGTGAGACTGAAATAATTATTAAAATCGCACTATCGTATATTTTATATAATAAAACCATTTTGGGCAATAAAGATATAACAATATTTAAATTATCTTCGGGAAAAGCAAATATTTTCGAAGCGAGGCTAGTCAAAGCGAATGTTAAATTCATATATATAAATAAAGATATAATAACGTTTTGATGATTTTGTGTTAATATAAAGAAAATATAAAATTTTGTATGATACCTACCTATGACGCGTATATACAGCAAGTGCACTAAAACCGCCTTTAAATTGCAAGTGCATAAAGTTACAACAAATGAGGCTCTAGCTCCCACCAACCCGCATTCGGCCAGTCTGGTGAGAAATGGCCAAAATCCTCTCATATGAATCCTCACCCGATCGTCTGGGAATCTTAGAAGGAGACCTGCGTCCATCTGTGGACCTCCATCAGCTGATGTTGATATTGAAATTATTTTTAAGTACTAATTTTTATAAACTATACCATAGCGTTGTAATTATCGTACAAATATTAAAATATTTAACTTGCTCTACACAAAAGCAACTGATAATAAAGTCTGTATAAATGAACGTCACAAACAGTTTCCGGTGAATAATATGAAATTATCAGCATATAGATATATGTTTGTACGTACGTATGATATAAATCCAATTGTTGAACGATTTAGGAAAACTCAAGTTGTGTATTTATACTTAAATTTTAATAAAGAAGTAAGTACAGCAAGTTAAATAATTGCAGAATATTCGCTTCATGCGGTTCCTGTATGAAGGGAAATACTTTAGTCTGTCTAATTTAATGATTTAAAACCATTTTCATAGGTAATAGGTTCCTTAATTATTCTTAAAATATTACGTTTATTAATTAGTCAGTCATTTTAATTAGAAGAATTTATTAGAAATACCATTCATACATTTTTAGCTAGCAACACGCAATGCCCAGCAAGTAAGTACTCACATTGGTTCAAAGATAACATACTTGAATTGCTTAATACTTTATTCCCTTACATACTAAAATAATTAATAAATATTTAAACACAAAATTAATTATTTAATTTTATTTAAAAGTGTAATTAAATTCTTCTGTTTAACTTCTCTAAACCAAGTACAATGAGATGACGTGTAAAGATTCCAATTAGCGTCGGATTTTTATTACACGAATCACTTGATGCTGTTGAAATACTCATAACAATTTAATGTACATATTTTTGGTTTTAAAGTAAACAATTCCTTATTCTATAATATGGACTGCCACTTTCCCATCCATCACTTCTTCATCTTGCTCATTCCTTAGTTCTTAATCTCTCCCATCTTATTCTCTTTAAACCTTCTCCTCTCCTAACTTACAAATGTACGAACTTGCCATAATTCTTGTAGCTTGTTAGTTTGTTACGTTTAGTGCGCCTAATAAACCTAACGCCAGGTGGAGTCGGGGTCAAAGACTAACATTTTTAATTAAAAAAAAACTAGCCTCTATCTATTTATTACCTTTCGCTTGTGGATTCCGGATCCATAAGCCCCGAGTCCGATGAAGCTGTGAAAGTCGTAAACAAGAACAAACAACAGTAACATCATCCGAAAAAGATCTTTTGTTATTTATTACGAATGAAACTTTTTAACAAAAAAAAAATACTATATAATAATAGAAATAAACTCTTAGTTCTCACCAAAACTTAGACAAAGTTAAGCACTGACTTTAATGACGTAAATTTGCAAACAGCTAAACTTTTAATGTTCTAGTTCAGTTGCTATACTGTTTGTCAAGGGTTCTAGTGTAGCACTGAGGTCACATTAAATTCAGGTCATCACGCGCCGAACAATTAACAAACGCAGTAAATAAATAGGGTTTCTTTTGATAACAGGTTGGTTCTATTACACTAACGAAACGGCACTAACTGTATCGACGGAAGTTATGTGGATATAATACGCCGTTGTGCCTCGCATGTGTAGGTCGGTGTTCCGGTGTGAATGATACGGAATTGTAATATTTTTCACATATATAACAAACGTCAATTAAAAAGAACGTTTTGTTTTTGCAAATGCATATTAATAACTTGTGTAGCAATTGACATGAAAAAAATTAAGTACCAATGCTTGAAAATCTTTCTAAATAAATTAGTGTTATGCGTAAAATTGAAAGGTCCTAATACTAGTATTTTGTTACAATTTAGAGCAGAGGTTCCTAGACTATTTTCTCATAAGACCACTTTTAAAATTTTGCTGGTCTCATAGATCCCATGCTGTTACATTTCTACCATATTCCAAACTCGACAAAAAATGTGAAAATTAGAGCCTACGTCGACTTCCTTCTCCTGTCGAATCTCTCGTAGTCCCCTGGGGACCACTTTGGGAACTGAGGATGTAATGGAATAGAGAAATTCTGAAGAAAATATATATTTCTGCATTTAAAGAGTATGGCTCTTATTTAAGAAATCATCTAAATTAATTACAAAAATAAATAGTTAGGGTTTTAGAAGTTAGGGTTTGTTACATACCAATAGGTACATTATTTCCAATGTGAGACTTTTGCCATTTCTCTCCAAAAAAGTGCAAAAATAAGGAAAATATAAATTTGTACACATAATATTACATATTTCTAACGCTTAAATAGCCCCATTATTATTCCCAATGCTGGGACACAGGGCTTACAACAAGAGAAGACAAGGCTATAATTTACCACACTGATTATGTACGGTTTGAAGTTTTTCGTATATGCTAGAAATGTATTGGAAGACGACAGTCTCATAGCGATGTTTTTTCCACCGGACGAAAGCTCATAATATCTATAATTTTTACATAAGCCCAATAATACAAAGTTCCACATTAACAACTATCACCGCTTTAGAAGATAAATCATTCGGAAACTGTTAAATCCTTAGAGATACAGAGCACCTATAAAACATAATTTGAAGATAATAAAAGCTGTCATATAGTTAACATTCCCACAGCTGCGACCAGTCTTATCTTCCAAAATAGCGTTAAAACAATTTATCATATAAATACATAATAAGCCTATTTAAATCATGTATCAAAATTACATGTATATCAAGTAATACGCTTAAGCGATCGCCTTGTACGAAGCACCAAGCATTTATCACTTAACGCATCTTCAGCGTTAAACAAACGGAGGCACGCGCGCCGGATCAGCAGTTACAGGGGTGAACGAACCCGTTACCATGCGAATTAAGTGACGTCACTAACACTCCCTCGCGAGGTACTATACAAATTGGTTTAATATCTACATTGCAAAACAGCTGGTAGGTCTCTGTTCCCATAGACTGTCTAGGTAAGAATCACTGCAAGTCCTATTTCGGCTAATGATTATGATGACAAAGGATCGACAGTCCACTTTGCCTCCTCTGTTAATGCCAGGGTTTCTACGCAGGGAGGGAATCTAGGTCATTATCTAGCAGTTATTTTCAGAAAAAATCAGACCTGTAAGAATAAGCTACTTTCCTTCAACAGAAGCTCAAACTTAAAGGGGTTCATACGTATACTTTGGATCTAATAAAAGTTGCACCACTACAACTGAGCTATTATGGCTTTATATTTCATTTAATTATATTTTTTTATATCTCTTTCAAATATTGCCTTTATTGTATTATTAAGTTAAATTATAAGTATTTACTAACTGAATAATATGATATACAAGTAAACAGCTCAGCTTTTGAACAGAGAAATTTTCTACGAAATTTCTCGACGTAAAATCTTTGTTCAAAGACGCAAATAGCAAATAACGCTTCAGCCCATCTGTAAATGGTGCGCTTACTCTATAAATCCCGCTAAGCTACAGTTTGTATACTCGTATATGAAGGGAAAATAACAAGGATTTATACAGTACAATCTAAAATGGACTTACCATTTACCTAGTTAAGTCAGTAGGCCTTTGCCTCATAACGTTATCAGTGCGCAGGTAGCCGAAAGGAAATCGTTCGTAACACGGCGCTGTAATCACGAAACCGCGGTTAAGTTATTGTATATATTGGGTCCTTCACATTATTTAACATATAGTATATGAATTTATTACTACAGCATCATTACAGCAATGGTCCACTGCTGAACATCGACCTCCTCAATTTAATTTCCACACTAGTGACACTTAGCATGAGGGTTGTACTTGTGAAATATAACAAAATATTTTAATGTAAAGTTTGATTGACAAATCGATTTTTTTTTGCATTAGGTAGATAATAATTATTACGAAAATGTCTCGCAACAAATAATTTGTTTATAGAATTATCTAAATAACATGTTAGCTAATTCCACTCCCTTAATATCTGTAGAGCAAATACAGACTAGGCACTATCAAAGAGAAAGGGTTGCAGATATATTCAAAATAACTTTTAAGAAATACAATAAAATGTAGATGACTTTCTATAGTAGTTATGGGATATAAAGAAAAGGATATTACCATAGCCTTAAACTATGTCGAGCGATAACGATTTGTTTGGAAGCTTTTACCATATTCTATGTCCTCGCGTTTTATAACAAACACTTTTATAACTAACTGATGGAATGCTCACCGAAGTATAAAGATTTTTTTTTAGGCATTTGACGATACAAAAAATAGATGTGTTATAGTAAAATAGAACATATATATCTTATAATCAATAATTCACCTGTAATAAAATCAAACTATGTATATTAAAGTATAAAAAAAGGTCCTTGTAACTTGCTGTCCACATAAGAGCTGGTGCAGCGCCAAATTGTATTGCCTTTGTTTTTTTGGACGGAGAGGGAGTGAATAAAAGTCCGAATCATTTCCGGCTAAAACCTCAAAATTCAGACACAAATGGAAATACGAACAAGCGTTCAAACTAATACTACTTATCTTTAAGTCATAGCCAGCTTTTATAGTGTGCTAAAGAGACATGCATTTTGTCGTAAAACCTGATGTTCAACGAGGTCTCAATAGCTGCAGCATCACTTTTATGTGTGATATACAAATAAATGAACATCCCATTCGTTTCATTGATCTATGAGTTAATAAACAGTACTTACTTAAACGCAAACGTAAAAAAATTGACATCGGGGTTACAAGTAACTTAAGTCATCAAGGTCATAAGGTCATAAGATGGTCTTTCCAATTTGTTTAAATTAATTATTACTATGTATTAGGAAAATAGCTGCGTTCTTCTTTCCATAACAAACTGTATGAATAATCCGATTCGATTATTTTTTAGCTACGCAGCATCTTTTCGTCTTAAATACCGTAGTGTCTGAAGACAAAAGTATTCAATTCGTGCGCGTTGCCAGTGTTGACATACGGATCCGAGACCTGGCTCCTTATTATCGGCATTATAAAACGGCTGAAAGTCACCCAAAGGGCGATGGAGAGAGGTATGCTCGGAGTTTCTCTGCGTGATCGAATCAGAAATGTGGGGATCCGCCGAAGAACAAAGGTCGCCGAGATAGCCCAAACAATTGCTAGACTTAAGTGACTGTGGGCGGGCACACTGTTCGAAAGACAGACGGCTGGTAGGGCAGTAAGGTCTTCGAGTGGCGCCCGCGTAATGCTAGACGCAGCGTTGGGAGGCCTCTCACAAGGTGGACCGACGATCTGGTGAGAATCGCAGAAATCCACTGGATGCGAGCAACGCGGGACCGATCGACGTCTACGACGTCTATCAGCTGATGATGATGAAACATTTTATAGAAATACTTCTAATCCCATTAAAAAGTTTTATGTATCCTTACTGCCTCTCCCCTACCCCCTCACAATAAACATTAAACTAAAGTTAAAGGTAATCGAATCTAAAGACCCCTCGACCTTTCACTTTTATTTACGTCTTAACAGCAAACACTCAAAGTAATGGAAATGTTCGGCGATCTATGAAGAACTATCCTGAAGGAGTAAACAGCTTACAGACAACCACTTTATTGGAAGGTACTGCTTTTATAAATGGCGAAAGGAATTTCAGGATGTACTTACTAATTTCTTTCACCGTTTTAGAGACTATATAGATTAATGGCACAGCTCAAAATTAAAACAACTGGTGGTAAGTCCACAGATGTGATGAATGTACAAAGACTACTGTGTTCCAAATTAAAAGGGACTGTAGCTAGTAAAATTACTGGGGTAACGAGACTTAAGATCCTATATCTTAAGGCGATGAGCGCAATGTGGTGTTGTGTATATAATCCTAACTAGCGCCACGTTATTATAGTAATTAATACACCCGCCCATAACAACTTGGCGCTAGTTAGAATGTTATGCACAGCAGATGTTGAGTCTCGTTACCCTAGTAATTGAACTGGCTACAGCACCCTTTGAACCAAGACCCAGTTTTGTTTGCACACAACTGTTTATCGGTAGCGATAGGCGGTGTGGTAGCACCCATCTGAACTGTCACCAGCAACAGATACTTTTTTTTTGGTTTCGGGGGGAAAATCTTCGAAAGACGCCCTGCTTCTGAGGGGAAGTCAGAACTCACTAAAACCTTATCGGTGGTATGCATTACATTC
This sequence comes from Ornithoptera alexandrae, assembly GCA_029030555.1. Taxonomy (NCBI): domain Eukaryota; kingdom Metazoa; phylum Arthropoda; class Insecta; order Lepidoptera; family Papilionidae; genus Ornithoptera; species Ornithoptera alexandrae. The sequence continues at coordinate 3,270,164 of JARDVY010000011.1, read as the reverse complement.
GGAGAGGCTCAGGAATCTTTTATAGAACGCACCGGTGTCCCCTTACACTTGTGTTACGTCTCTAAGGAGAGCCTAACCCTTCTAGGCACTATCGCTGAGCCATACGCTGTCCCAAGCAGGTCCGCTTCTTGAGTGATTAGGGCCTCCACCCTGGGAACCAGCGAAACTCCTAGACCATTTTAGTCGCCTTCTAAAACAGACAGACCCTTACCTTAGTCCTATTCTAGCTCGCGATTGCAGGGCTGTCGGCAACAGAGACCTACCACCAGTAAACTTATGTATTACATGTAGAATTGTTTGTATTTATTTATACTTTTTTATTATTATATATAAAATAAGTAAAACGTGTGTTTTATAACTACAACATCTCTTGCTCCTCGTCGGTGACTGACAAAGAATGATTTTACAGCAATAAGTTCGCCCGGTGATCCCTCGTGTACCTTAAGTATAAGTAAATAGAAACATTTATCTATATTTGTTTCATTAATTAGTTAATAGTTAATAAATAATTTTCCAATTTACAATCCGATGGTAAAAAGTAACGAATTAACAAATTTAAGTAAAAGCAATAAATAAATCTCGATACTAATTTCGTGGTTGAAGTTAGAACTTTTCCGATTTATAACAGTCGGGGGCTTAAATTGTGTTACAGTATCGCTAAATCCGCGTCGTAACCGGTACGTTAACCCCCATTTACCCATAAATTATCAAATTTACCCCAGCATATTGTGTTTAGCTTGATCTGTCTGCTTATATCTATCTGTCTTCGGTTAGCAGATTTTTAGAACCCTTAGTTCGTTAATCACGTATAAAAATAGGACATTCAGGGTGTTCTATATTTCTATATATGTTACTACCTAAATTGTCTCCTAATAAGGATAACAAACTGAGGACATGTACAGGCTCAGTACTTATTTAATTTCCTTTTCAAATATTTACTATAACAGTATAACATAATACAGTAATGTATCACAATACAATTAGATTCATTTCCGCAGAACAATCCTTACATTCAGCATGAAGTACTCATGGCTGCTGTCTTTCTAAAAAAAATCTTAATATATTGGTTGTAGATCTCTTCTGCTAGACGTCTAGACAGGGAGACAAATTACAGGAACACTGTGAACTGCACTGTACTTGCATGTAGCAAAAACAGCTGCCGTGGTATCTACCTAGTCTACCTTCGCGACCATTCATCAGTTTCACATCGGTCTAGTCTCCAATAAATATATATCCTCAAGTTACTCGATATGAAATTTAAATTTAACTGTAGCAGTAAAGTTATATCAATACGTCTCGAATTCCAAATTTGAATTTACTATACATAAATTCATAAGTTATAACATGCGCTGTTTAAACATGTCTAGACTTATACGATCACATGTAAACTAGTCTAATAAAACATAGCAATATAGTTAACACGTTCACACGACAGCAATGAGTCATACATTAAATATATTATATTATAATAGCTTTCTGTATATATATCTCCTATATTATAATACTCGAGATACAATTATAACTAAGAAATTTTCAATAAATTAATATTAGAGAAATTAGACAATCTGTAGATTTAATAGTTTAAAATAACTTAAAATAAACTTAATATCAATAACATTTAAATATTTAATATTTTTAAATAAGTGATAATTACTACTAATTTACTGGTGGTAAGTCTGTATTGCTGGAGACTGTCTAAGTAGTAACCACCGCAGCGCCTATTTCTGCTGGCAAACAGTAATGTGTAGATATTACTGTGTTCCAGTTAGAAAAGAAATGTAGCTAATGCTGGAGAAATAAGACTCAACATCTTATGTCTCAAGCCGTCGAGCGCAATGTGGTGCAGGGTATACCATTCTAACTAGAGCCACGTTATTATGGGCACGCGTATCACTTACCATTAGGTGAACGTCCTGATCGACTCGTCGCAAAGGTCATAACGATCTTCATTTAAAAAAAAATTGTACTTTAGATGTCCATATGAACACTATCATGCTATAATCCGAACCTATATATCCAAAAATATCCTAACTATGATGATCAGATATATGCTGCTATAAAGAACCTTTTAATTAGAAATTCCATAAACCTTCAAAATCTGACATCACAATAATTTCTACTTCTTTTTTTACTCAAGCGACGAGACGGGCGGGAAGTACACTTGAATGCAAGTGATTCGTATGCCCATAACAACGTGACGCTAGTTAGTGTGTTATATACTGCATTACTCGCGCTCGTCGCCTAAAACGTAAAATGTTGAGTCTCGTTACTTTAGTAATTACACTAACTACAACACCCTTCAAACCGTAAGACAGTAATGTTTGCATACTACTGTTTGGCGGCGGAAATAGGCGCTGCGGTGATACCTACCTAGACGGACTACGGCAACAGAGAGCCACCGCCAGCATTTTATTCTTACTTTATTCTTTACTTTACTTCCTTCAGTATAATATACAGCTTCTTCAACCCCTTCATGATATTCGAAGATACTATCACTAAAACCACACTGTCCAAATTTTTAATGTAGTAAACATCTGCTGTGTATAACGTATCATCATCAGCCGATAGACGTCCACTGCAAGACTTAGGCCTCGCGAAAGATCTTCATGCTTATAGATGTTCATATGGGGGGGGGGGGATATAGGCCATTTCCCACTGCCCTGGACCAATGCGGATTAACGGAAGCCAAGGCCTTGTTTGTCGATTAGCAACGTGCATCACGAGCGGGTGAGGTTGGCTTGGGTCACGTGAGTTATTGTGCGGGATCTTTTACACCCCATATTATCTTTAAAATGTAGGATTTAAATATTTCCAATACCCCTTATCTCTTTAAGTAGCTGAAAGCAGTTCAGTCCAAAAATGATTACGACTTTCATAACCTCAATGTAAATCACTAGAAATTTATTAGGAGATAAATCATTTCTCGTAATTCATTTATCCATTCGTTAACTCCACGAAATGTAACGAGTGGATGAAACTTGATTATTTAAGATTAGAAATATTTTGAAATTATTCCAATTCTGCTTAATCATATATAAGTTACTTAATTACTTTAGTGCAAAAGAGTTTTTAATTAACATGTTAATTTAAGTAATAATTTCATATTATGAAGCTGCGTTTCATCTCATATTTTTGGTTCATTTACCTTAGAAATTCTTTTACAACTCTCTCATTGCGATTCTTTCTATTTCGTAAATAACTTTTAATATACTTTAAGTTACAATATAAAAGTGCAAAAAATCTTTGTGGTTTTTCGATTTTTCAGTAGTTGGTCGTTGTGCTTTTGCCTTTTTGGTATCAATTAATAAATAAAAATCTAATATCAGGCCAATGTAAAAGCACTATTCAGTTCGTCCACTAAGTATGACATTTGGTATTATTGGTTAATATAGTTTTAGTGTAGGGTAGGTAGTTAAGGGTTTAAGGGTGCCCACACAATTCCCGGGATCCAAGCCAACCTCACCAGCTCATGGTGTAACATGCTATTCGACAAACGGCATTGGGTTATGAACCAGCATTGAAATTACTGAGGTAAATCACAATTTGGTGTAGTGTATATCATCTTAACTAGTTCCACATACTTATAGCAGATGTATCGCTTATTATCAAGGAAACGTCTCTCTCATCTCGTCGCTGAAGAATAAAAAAAATTGGAACCTAAATAAGAGCTTACAATTTACTAGTTAATAATACGAGGAGGAAATAAGTAAATGTCGTCCTCATTATATACTGACGGTGAAGGGATAGAACAAACTACTGGCATCAGTATTCTTGGAGAAATATAACATTGGTGCCTTACACCATTAAGGAGATGAATATATTGTTATTAAAAAAAACTTTACCATCACTGACCACATTCATCATCATTAGGTGCCACTTCAAACTGAAGTTCAGCGATTAGACTGAAAAAACCAATTCGATCGTCAGCATTAGAATCCTCTCATTCGAACATCAGATGAGCAGTAACATATTCACTATGAATAAAAGTATCTTATATCTTAATATTTCTTTACTTTCTTTAAAAATCTAATAAAGTTATTTCTATAAAAATGTATTTTTTTTTGTAATACAAAATTTTGTCAACGAAAGCGAATAAGAAACGAAGGCCGAGAAAGTAACACGAATGTTTTAAACAAACGCACTTTCAATGTCGTTCTCGTAAAGTAAAAGAAAATCATCCGGGGCAAGGTTGCGAGAGAATTCCCGGGCAGGTCTGGCCGTGACCATATCGCGGGTCAGACACGGGTCGGAGAAGTAGGTTCCCTCCAATGACGCAAAAACTAATAACACATCAATCAAAAAACACTAGTGTTAATCTAGGTGTAAGTATACTTAACATGGTGATTACTCTAGGTAGGTTTCAATTGTCGGAGGCTGTTAAGGTAGGTACCACCGCAACGCCTATTGCAGGCGACAAACAGTAGTGTGCAAACTCTACTGTTTCGAATTGAAGGGCGCTGTAGCTAGTGGAATTACTAGTGTAACGAGTCTTAACATTTCATGTCTCAAGACTAGCGGTACAACGTGCTGTGCTAGAGCCACTTTGTTATAAGCGGGCATATCACTTATCATCAGGTGAACGTCCTGCCCGTCTCATCAACAATCACAAATACCTTTTTCATTTATACCAATTTCACTTTAATTTAATTAAATGCTTGATGCTTTAGAATATTTACATATCATACTCTTACTATGATATACAGTGAAACAATTTCATTGTTTCGCAACATGAAGATGCATTTCTTATGCATATATTTCAATATTTTTGTACCACATATTACTATAAATATTTTATATATTACAACTACATACATTCACTTCCAATGTGTATTTTTTTTTTAAAGGAAGCTTCGATACCAGGGAGGCGTTGACCTGACGGTAAGTGATACGCTTGCCCATAACAACGCTATTTAGGATGACCACATTGCGCTCGTCGCCTTATGACATAAGATGTTAAATCTCGTTACCTCAGTAATTTCATAAACTACAGCGCCCTTCTATCCGAAATACAGTAATGTTAGTACATTCCTATTTGACGAGAGAAATATGAATTGTAGTGGTGCCTGCCTAGACGATCTATTTCGTGCTTTTAAGAAACCCTTTGGTTATGTACCATTTTGATGTTGTATAATCTGCAGCCATAACATTTTGGCCAAGCTCGATTCACTCGCTCGCCTAGTTTATTGATTAGCAGGGTACACCACGAGCAGGTGAGGATGGCTTAGATCCCATGAGTTGTTTGCTATTGCGAAATCCATCCAATATAATTATACAACAGTAACGAATATAGTTTATATAAATTTCGCTATTCAAGTATAAATCTTTGTTTTTATGTCGTAGTCTTGTTACATTGGTGCTATTAACCTTTCAAGGGTAGTTCTTGTTTCATATTTTTATTACTTTCTTCGTCCAATGTTCTCGTTTCGCTGTGTACCCTTTCTCTTTACAACATTTTGACTATGATTTGTTCAACAAAATTTATCGCTTCTATTTCATACTAATATTAAACAACAACCCTTATTCTCCACGTATCGGTGACAACAAATCATTTTAATATTGGTAACGTCTTAAATATGATATAAAAGCTAAATTTATGTCAAATGATTACAACCGATATTTCTTGACTTTTTGGTTTGTCCAGTTAATAAGTTTTTTTTTTATTCAATTAAGCAACGAGACAATCGCGACAATCATCTGATGGTAAGTAATTCCCACTCCTATAACAATGTGACGCTAGATAGGATGATATACTGCACCACGTTCCGCTTGTCGCCTAAGACAAGATTTTGAGTCTCGTGACCCTAGTAATTACACTAGTTACAGCGCCTTCCAAACCTGAACACAGTAATGCTTACACACTACTATTTGGCAGCAGAAATAAGAGCCTGAACACACCTAGATACCCACCTAGACAGTATCTAGCAATAGAGATCTATCAATAAATCCATCTCTGGGTCCATCTCTGATCACGAAAAGACTGTGAAAAAGCTATTGAGAATTTACCCAAAGCGGTATCTTCTGTCTTTGACAATATTAGAAATCTTTGCACCATTCTTAGTTAATGTGGTACTATTTAATAAGTTAGATTAGTTAAGTTAAAATATTGTTTAAACTCATCCACTTAATTAGACTACTAGAGTGGTACTAAAAATTCTTGTTGAACTTAACGTTCATGCTCTGCTGTGATGTTAACGTTTTTGAAGTATTATTTTAGGTTAGAAATTGCTGGGAAATTTCGTCAGGGTTGGCGTAAAAGCCTTTCAGACCATTTAATGATTTGGTGATATGGCCCAATCGTGTCCAAAAACAAGTGAGCATTGATGCGACTAAAAGCTGTTGGCGGTGTATCCATTCGGATATACGTATAGAGTAATATACACGAGAATGCTCCTCTTCACATCGTTACGTTGAAATAACAACGTTGTTCAGACATTATACTTGGAAAATATGTTCGAATATAAAATTTCAGTGTTCTGCATGAGCCCGCATTTGATATTTGATGGAATTTTCTTCGGGGAGAAGAACCGACATTATCAATTCAAATTCTTATTTGTATTTCTCTACGATAAATGTCTCTACTATAAGAAGAGGAATGTAAAAGTTCCTGCACAACAACACAGAGGATCTAAGCCAACCTCACCTGCTCATGGTACACCCTGCTAATCAGCAAACGAAGCCCTAGCTCCCCGCCTTTGGCCAGCGCGATGGGAACTGGCCCAAATTCTCCCATATGAATCTCAACCTGATGAATGTGGGGATTTTTGGGGAAGCCCTTTCTCCAACAGTCGACGTCTATCAGCTGATGATATAAGAACGTTTCGCAATATAAATATAACATACAATTATTGAATTTACTGAGGTAAGGACCCCATTATTGGTAAAAGGTTCCTATTACCGGAAACCGTCCAAGTATCGCAGCAGGTCCCATTCCTCCGCGAAACAATAGTGTACAAGATTTCCTTTGTTCCGGTTTAAATGGTGCTGTAGCTAGTGAAATTTATAACGGAACGAGACGATATCTAATGTCTATAAACGACGAACACGTGGTGCTATGTACGTCATCCTAAGCAGCGGAGTGTTATGATAAGCGGATGTATCATTACCGGAGATCCCATTACCTCTACAAGCACTGAAGACAACCATCGAGGGGGTGATAGCAGATGAAAATTTTACATTACCTTAACTTTCCCCGGAACACAAGGTAACTTTTTATCTTTTCAAAGATCACAGTCTCCCGCGAAAAAAAACATTAAGATTTACGCATGACAAACGATTAGTAAAATTGGTGCAGTGTATAGCACCTGATGGTAACTGGTACTTCCATTCATAACAATTTGTTAATTAGCGGAATATTTTGCAACCCATTACAGCTCTTCACGTTGAGACAGAACATGCTATAACACTTCACCCCGGTAATCACCAGCTACAACGCCCTTTAAGAGAACACAGTAATATTTGCACTCTACTGTTTGACAGATAAGACACTGTTGTAGTATTCAAGTCTAGATAATATCCGGATAACATATAGTAATGTATTAAGAACAATTGACTCTTCTTTGTTTACTTTACGATATACCCAAGGTTCCCTTTAGCCAGATTAAATCATGATCTCGCTCATTCTGTCTGATTCCGGTGTAATCAAATTTATTTACGATCATATGTCTGTCTGTTACAAAGCTAGGTCTTGTTAGTAAAATATTAACGTACATATAAAGTACTTATAGAACCTTTTTTAATATTTTTGTGTAAAAAGAAAACATCGAGGGTAGAGTGACAAGATCCAAGAACAACCGCTGGAACAAGCAAAGAAATGTCTTTGACTCTTGCCTTATGAGAGACCGCCCCGAGTTTCTTTAGTGGTAACATTAAGAGGATATATATATATATATAATTATGTAATAGTTGAAGATCTAGAAATAAAAATCCTCTTGCTATCAAAACAGACAGCTTTGCTATATACACGGCGGTAAGACCGTCTGGTCTCTGCCAACACAGACATAGACCCTACATAACAGCTTTGCAGCTTCCATTTCTGGTGACAAACAGTAGTATGCAAATATTACTGTGTTCCTGTTTTAAAGGCGTTGTAACTAGTGAAACTGTTGGGTTAAAGATACCTACATAAACATCTTAGGTCTTACGACGAGCAATATGGGGCAATATAAATCATCCTAACTAACGCCATGTTTTTATGCGCAGGCGTATCACTCGCCATCAGGAGAATATCCGCACATCACGCCGCTTCACCCATGAAATAACATATACATTCTTACAAGAGACGGGAGACGTCAAAGCTTTCTAATCATCATCATCTCAACCGATAGACGTCCACTGCTGGACATAAGCATCTTGTAATGTCTTCCACAAAATACTGTTGCTTACGGAGTCTGTCTTTCTAATATTATAATTTTATATTTTCTACCTCTGTGATAATAGCTCGCCTTATCAACCGGAGGTTTCTGATTCGACCCCATGGTTCCTCGGTTTGGAGATATTGTGAAATTTGGTTAACTACTACTCTCTTGCAGTTAATCTGCTACCATACCAGCGTTGCTTGGTTCGAACTGTTAAAAATATAACAATTAAAGTATTCTAGACTTGACCATCATTAGTCTCATCATGTGAATTTATGGTCGTGTTAGACCATAGATTCAAAGAATCCATACAAATATTAGTATGTTTTTTTTTTGTATGAAATTAAGCGACGAGACGATACGTTCACTTGATGGTAAGTGATACGCCCGCCCAAATCAATGTGGTGGTAATTAGGATAGTATATACTTGCACATTGCATTCGTCGCTTGGGATATAAGGTGTTTTGTCTCATTACCCCATTAATTATATTAGCTACAGCGCTATCCAACTGAAACACAGTAATGTTTGCACACTAGTATTTTGCGGCAGTAATAGGCGCTGCGGTGGTACCTACCTAGATGACCCACAGCAACAGAGATCTACCACCAGTAGTATTTCTATGGATCTTCCTAATAAATATTAATCTCAATAAATAAACGGCGCTCGTTCCTAAATCGGATTTAATATTTGGTCGCATAATTGAAAAACTTTTTGCCGTTTGACCTTTCCATTGTTTACTTTGGATAAAACCCCTGATAAGCATGATAATATAATAATCATTGACAAACTTTCACTTAAAATATTAATAAAAGTATATTAATATTGAAATTAATGATATGGATAATAGTTGAAATTCATTTATCGTTTAAAAGCTTTGTTAAAATTTATATTGTTTTGTTAATTATACAACTGAATATATTTCACTTCCGCACAACCATATTGTACAATAAAATACTGAATATTAATACTTAGTATGAAGTCACCATTAATAGAGTAATTTTGTTTTATATTACGAAGTATTAATATGAGCAAGACATTCGTTTCATGGTGATACGCCAACTTAGTTATTACTAGTATTACTGGTGGTAGGCCTCCGTCGCTGCAAACCGTTTAGGTAGGTGCAAACATTACTGTGTTCTGGGTTGAAGGGCGTTGTAGCTAGTGTATTTACTGGGGTAACGAGACTAAACATTATATGACTCATCGACGAGCACAGTATTATGCAGTATATATCATCCTGACTAGAGTTGTCATGGGTTGGCGTATCACTTACCATTAGGTAAACATTCCGCTCCTCTCGTCGCTTTATTGAATAAAAAATATTTTATCATGGCAAAAGATTGATACACACAGTACCAGATTGTGCTCCTCTCCTTGAAACACAAGATGTTAAATCTCACTACTCCAGTAATTTCACTAGATACAACATCTTTCAATTCGGTACACAGTAATGTTCGCACACTGCTGTTCTATCTATCTATACAGTCTCCAGCAACGTAGGCCTACCGTCAGTAACTATTTTAATTATAATTTATAATAAACGAACATAAAACAATATAATACATTCAAATGTTATAGTATAATAAATCAATGCAAACCTGAAACTAACGGTTCGTACTGAAAATGGAGGAGTTATCCGTAAAATGGGTTTCAACAGAATGTGGTTCAGATTCATGAAGCATAATATAAATGGAAATATTCGCCTCACATATCATTACCTCTGAATAAGGACATTGTTTTGTAACCTTGTGAATGTGTATTGGGATATGAAATTATTCTATATTATACGCGCTTAATGATGAGCTAGACATAATGAAATTTTGGTAGAATTAAGGTTTTCAATTTAGGCCTTAATTAACAATTACTCAATAGAGTAATTACTGGTAGTAGAGCTCATAGCCCGGAGGCCGTATAGGTCGGTACTACCGTAGCTCCGATTTCTAACGACAAACAGCATTATGCAAACATTACTGTCTCACAGTTTGAAGATTGTCGTAGCTAGTAAAATTATGTCTAAATGTGGGGAGCACAATATGGTGGTGTGTATTTTCTATCGATGGCAAATTATACACCCAGCCATACTGATGTAACGCTAGTCAGTGTGATATACTCTACACCTTATAGTGCTCGTAACTTTGGGACATGAGGTGATGCGACCTGTTATCCCAGTAATTTGATTTGCTACAACATCAGCAATGTTTGCACGTTATTATTTGACAGCAGGTATATGAGCTGTAAAAATTTTGCCTAGAGGGTCTCCGGCATTAGAGATCTACTACCATGTATAACGTAAATATTGCAGGTAAAGACTGATCTGTTTTATATCTTGTAGCCTTACATATAAGCTACCAATATACGAGTAATAAGTGACGAATATACCGTTTCATTGTTCCCACATTGAAAAAATTTTCAGGATTTACTACAGAATAAGATTAACCATTAGTTAAACGAGATGCTAATCTGACTTGATGGTCAAAAGAGAATATTATAACTCGAATACATTGAAGCTTATTTATATTTTATTTCTTTATTCAAACTTTTACAAACATATTCGAACACGTGATATCTCTCGAGTCCCGAACTACGCACAGCTTGCATCTCAAGACCCTAACTTGTGAAGGTATTTATTCCCACTATGAATATCAAAAAAAATTTTTTTTTTCCTTTTTTTTCCATGTGTATTGTATATATATATATATATTTATGACGTGTGTGGTGGTGTGTAGGTGTGAGCGTTCGGGTGTGTGTTGTGTGTTTGCTGGGTGGCATTTATGTAATTATTCTTTCTGTTTCGTTATATGTCATACTGTAGAGTAGGTTTTTTAATAAAATTTTGCCATTTGATACCGAGCAGTGTTTTACGTTAACGATTTTTGTCAAAGCATTATATACGTGGGGGTGCGAGTAGGAAGGGCAGCGTTTAGATAATTCAAATCTTACTATTGGAGTTGTAATTCTGTTGTACCTATTCCTTCCGTTGTAATGATTTTGAGTATTATGCAATCTCTGCATCTTAAGTGTCGCGTTCAAGATGAAAAGCTGGCGAAACGTAAGACTCTGAAATATTTATATAACTTGTTAGTTGGATAACGAAAAGGCTTGTTAAGTATTACTTTAATAACAGCACGTTTGGCCCTTTCTAAATTTATTAGAACACTTTTGTAATCCCCCCCCCAAACACCTATGCAATATTTAATAGTCTATTGACATATAGGGTAATAGATTTGACGCAAAATGTCAAAAGGTACACAATCTCTCAATTTTTTCATGACATGCGTAACCTTCCTTAGTCTTGAAGATAGTATTAAGATATCTGCTCAAAAATTTAGTCTCTCGTCAAGAATATCAAATTAATTATCTGCGTACACTCTTTGCTCTTTTAAAAATGTAAAGTATCTGACAGTTATCTTGAAAAATAATATAAATACAGAATCCCCAGGTTTCCTTTCACAACGTTATCAAATCATGTCATCATCAATTACCAGACATTTCTGTTCGCTGTGCTCTCATTGTGTTCGGTATAAATATTTAAGTGTTTCGCTCATACATTCGTTTAAGCTTGGTATATTTAGCTTTTCTCTACATTTTCTTCTTATACACTGTCTAACCATATATTATTATCAGTTATTAAGTTTAATTGCTTTTAAATTTTACTAAATAGATATTCATTATAGTAGATACATAGTTTTAATTAATGACAAACAAAACGCTTTGATCCTTCATCATATATGCAAACATACAAATAAAATTTTGAATTGAAACAGAAGTTACAGTTGTTAACAAATATAAAACTTTGCATGACCATAACGAAGCTCTATATGAATAGAATTAAGTCTAAAGTAATTATATAAAATTACAATCATAAATACGATTATATATATATCTATGTCCTTAATTTTCACGTCTACCTCTCTTACCAAAGATTGATAAATGTTGTTGAAGATAAAACTCAAAAAACATATACCTATGTTACTTTTAGTCATGAAATAAAAGTCGAACTTGGTCTTGGAATAAATCTAAAAGTTTCAACCCCCAGAGGCAATTTAAAACTTATTTCATTAATAAATTAATATTCTATCTTGTACTGATTTATTGTTAGGTTGTATAGTATCTAATAGTTGTTCAATACATTTTTTAATGAAAGAGTATTTACTTCGTATACTTTTTATACAGTAATGTTCGTTATATAAACATTATTCAACCTTTTGATAACAATTCAAAATACTTTATCTTTTGTAGTGCAAAACAGTTAAAAGTATGTTGAATAACAATAAAATGAAATGTTAGACAAATAGTATAAGTATAGACAATATGTTAGAATAAATATAAATTATCTAAATTAGAAGTGATTTTTCATTTAAAAGTTGTAAATAATAATAAAGTAAATTCTGAATAATAATGTTAGGAAAAAAATTGTGATGAAATAAATAAAATCGAAGGACTAACAGAATCAGATCTTCCTCCATTATACAAAAGATATGGTATTCGAACCTACGGCCTTTGCTAAGTTTTAACTGAACAGTTAATCTATTATCTTATATTGGCCTGTGTGGTGTAGATGTTGAATATAATAAAACTAACAGGAAGCTTCAGGTAATTCTTGCAAAACTTCGAACGGGGCAAGTTGACCCAAGTCTAAATAATATTGAATGTACGTTTAAGTAACCACACGGGACTACATCGTTTGGCTTCTTCCTGGATGACCATACGATGTAATCACCCTAACAGGTTTCTATAAGTCTTCGAAGAAGGAAGTGAAATACAATTTTCGAGTCATATCGAATTGGTTGTTATACCCTCATAGGAATTATGAAATAGAAACACGGCGATATAAAAACTGTTTTTATTATGTATGAAAGTGTACACTGTAGCTTTTAGGTGTGGTGCTTAATAAACGGAAGTGGCCCGCAGTCATGAAAATAACGCTAATAAATCAAATGTATATTAAAATATGCGGCGGCTACTACAAGGTTGTTTTAAGGCTACAGAATGTCATAGTATTCCGATGTAGAACTGAACATATTCATGTATAAGACTATTCACACGCGAGGACTTGAAAAATTCACAATGAAAGTACTAACCGTTTTCATAACGATCAATATTCATTGCGTTGAAATAGGCTAGACTTAGAAACATTACCTAAGTCATTCGCGAAATTTAAACTTGAAATAGTACTACTTTAACATTCAGCGTAAGGCTTTCGTTCATTTAAATATACCATCAATATTACATCAAGTTTTCTGAAACGCTACTTGTAATCCGCAATATGGTAATCGCGACCATATCTCGATTTTTACTTACCCTTATATTTTCCGCTCATTTATAACCATTCTTACAATCGACCAATACGAACTCAATTGTAAAATTTATGTACATATAAAATATATATATGTAAACTCAAAGTGAAATAATTTTCTAAATTAACAGCTAAGTAAAACAGAGTTTACTTAGCAATAAATTTTGAACATTATATCCTTTTAAATAAACTTAATTTACATGTTACAAAAAAGCGTATATAACGAAAGAATTGTTTTTCATTCAACCTCCATCTATATCATCAGGAACCGTTAAACGTCCACAGCTGGACTTAGGCCTCCTCCAAAGATTCCCACGTCGATCCAGTGGGGATTCATACGGTGGGATTTGAGCCCTTTCCCACCACACCATCCTAATGCGGAGTGGTGCATTCATCTTTAGTGAAGTTTAAAATTCAAACTTAACCTGTTAACTGGGGAATTTCCTTTTTAATTGTGAAATATATAACGGGCGCGAACTATTTCACTAGGACGTGTCAGTACGTCACACCTGGATAACATACGAGACTACGTCCCACCCGTTCCAAGGCGTAACATATATTTCTACGACGTATTTATAAGTCCTACCCGTACTCTTTATTGTTTCCATTTGACGTATATATACGTCCCGCTCGAATAACAGATTTATAGAAGAAAAACAAGGCAAATAGTAAGTGAAATTACATATACATTTAATTTTATAGAATCTATGAGAAAACATTGTATTTGTCTTTGATGCTGTAATCTGAAGGTATGCACATTTTTCTTTTATGCCACAATGCCGCGATATTTCCCACTTTAAAGTTCCGGGTAATATGAAAACTGTCATCCTTGACCTGTGAACTTAAAAGCTTCGGAAAGCGCGGGCCTTGCGGCAGTAAAACGAACCGTGAAACGACACAATGTGATGGCAACGGATGCTGAGTTCTTTGGAATAACGATTGTCTAAGCCTCTTTCTCTTTCCCCATAAAGACATTTTGTAGATTGTACGTCTTTTTTTAATGAAGTAAATATGAAAGAGAAACTCGTAAATTGGGTAATAATAAGTGATTTCTGACTCCAAAGATGTATTCATAATGGCATCATTTAAGGGTCGTTACTGTAAAGAGATAAATTGTAAAAACACTGCTGATATTAATTAGTAGTTTACCATCTCCATCATTTACCATACCTATTCATCATCTATCTCTTTACAAATAATATTTTTGAGGTAGTAAAAACACTAGCTGGATATTAATCTAGTGGTAAAATTAAGTTGCTGTGTAATGGGAGATAAAATATTTTATTAGTACTGTATTGCGCTCTCCAAGCTATAACACCCTCTAATCCTTAACATAATAACTTTAGCAGTTGATATACTTGATTATAGGAATAAGTGTTGTAATAATATTCACTTTGGTCTTTTAAAAATAGAATAGCGTATAACATAATAAAATTCTGTTTAATGGTTTTAAGCGTAGTTTATAACAATAAATTTATTATCAACTCATATTAAGGGTGGCTTTGAATGGTTAGTATTAAAAATACAATAAAAAAAAGTTAGTACTTTTTGCTGCTATGAAATAACAATGTTTTTAATATTCCTAAAAACAATTCAATACAGATCAATTATAAAATAAAATTAACTTAAAACTTGATCTATATAGTATTGTTAGAATTAAGTAAAGACGTTAAAAACGAACTACATCGTACTCTAAACCAATAATAGACTAGGTCTACATAATGACAAATTTATCTTAATTTTTAATCATGAGTATGTACTTAGATACATGATGTAGGCCGTGGTATTCAATTTGAGATACTCTATTTGGAATAACATGAAAACTATTTCCGGCAAGTTTGAATAAAATATACATCAATGAGAAATTACTGAACATTATATATAATGCAGAGGTGTAAGGGTTCCCGCACAACAACTCACGGGATCCAAGCCAACCTCGTCTGCTCGTGGTGCTCCCTGCTAATCAACAAACGAGGCTCTGGCTTCAGCGAACCCGCATTGGGCTAGTATGGTGTGAAATGGCCCAAATCCCCCCATAGGAAACCCTGCCCGACCGATAAAGGAATCTTTGGGGGAAGGCCATATCCACCTGTGAACGTCTATCGGCTGATGACGATATAACGAAGCAAAATAAACAGTTTTTTAGGTATGCTATGGTGGGGTATGTAGGGTTATAAAGTCAAATCGTTCAAATACAGGAAGTATTCAGGAAACAATTTACTTACAACAAATATATGTTAATTGTGATTTACACTCACCAATTACAAGTTGAACTATAGTAACAGTTGAACAAGGGTTGGAATGCTTAACGCGCATTAATAATAGTTTAGCGTATAAAGTTTGTTACTAAACAGTTTGAATAGCAAAGAGTTCATACTTTATTACTAAAGATTTTAACGAATTCATTTCACAGATAAATCCTCCGCTGTACCAAGAGAAAGTTTCCATTTTTGTTGTGGTTGTGTTTTACATGAATTTTAACTGATGGGATGGATCTGTGCTTTACAAAAGTTCGCTTATAGTTTTCGCACGATATGAGAAGACTCATTGGTGGTAGGTCTCTGTTGCCGGAGACCGTCTAAGTATACCTACTTACTACACAGTTACTACTACCTACTTACTTACACTGCAGCTTCTATTTCTACCGCCAAACAGTAATGTGCAAACACCTTTTCTCAAGGCGACGAGCGAAATGCGATGCTGTGTATAACACTATTGTTACAGGCAAGAGCATCACTTACCATTAGGTGAACGTCTCGCTCATTTCGTCGCTTAGTCAGATAAAAAAAACTACTTAAAAATTTTAATCTACTATGAATAATCGAACTTATTTTAGCTTAAAGTTACAACTACTATAGAAACTTTAATGTATTCAATTGTCTGTAAATATTACTATCTTTTGATATTATATAAACGGTGCAGTACCTTCTTTTTCGTTTCGGAGGGGAACTACTTCTGGGGGAAGTCAGAATTATGTGAAATTCTTACTCACTAAAACGCTCGGTGATCTGCATCAGTGCATTCGGAGAGGCTCCGGGATCCTTTATAGAACGCACCAGTGCCCCTCTACACTTTGTGTTATACGTCTCTGAGGAGGAACCTAAGCCTCCTAGCAGCGTCGCTGAGCCATATGCTGTCCACGCAGGTTCTCTTGTTGAGCGATGAGGACCCCCACCCTCAAGGCCCGCGAAACTCTTAGACATTTTTAGTCGCCTCCTACAACACGCAGGGCTTACTTTAGTCCTATTGTTACTAGCACGAGACTACAGGGATGAAACGGTGCCAGTACCTAGAAATATATATATGATAAAAAAAAGAGACTTTTTTGATCTTTACGATACGATATTCGTAATGAACGAGACGATCAAAGTACTCGAATAATCAATTTAACAGAACAAACGGCAATCGATTTTCGTTTAAGCCTAAGTGAAATAAGTTAACTGTTCTATAAATTGAGAATCAATTTATCTATTTCGTATTTTATTATAGGATTCTTCAAATCGAATTAAGATGTATAAAAGATCTCCAAATATAACTAAAATGTACTAACATTGTAATGGTTCAAGTATTACGATCTATTATTGAACTATAGTCGTTCTTCAACATTGAAACTTGAAAAGCACTCAACGAAGATAAATTTTACTTTGCTTCTCAACTTTGAAAATATTTTTTGTATTGAAGCGACTAGACGAAAGAGACGTTCACCTAATGGTAAGTGATACACCTGTAACAACGTGGCGGCAGTTAAGGTAGTATGCACAGCACCACATTGTGCTCGTTGCCTTGAGACATGGGAAGTTAACTTTCATTATCTCAATTATTTCACTAACTACAACACCCTTCAAACCGATACAAAATATTATTTCTTCACCACTTTTTGGCCATAAAGTAAATAGGAGCTGCGGTGCTACCTACCTAAACGATCTCGAGCACCAGACACCACACACTACCACCAGTAAATGTCATCTTCGTTCAAACCAAAAAGTTTGTATATTACTGCTTGTATATTTCTTCTTCGTCGGAATCACTCTTGACAACTGTGTCAAGAGTGATTGATGAGTGAATGATGATCACGACTACTCAGTCCTAACACAAGTAGAGTATGTATATATAGCAAATTTCAATGATAGGCATAATGACAATAGTGGATGGTGAAGCTTGACCAGAATTGTCAACTAAGGCATTTAATGAATTAAAGCACAAGTTTTCCAGCATTGAAACATACACACATCCTCAGGGAAATACGATTCTGAAATGAAATTCTAAAAATTAATCGAAAGCGAAAATTAAATGGCGTTTGACTTCTCCCACGACCCCAAGTAATTAAATAACCCCTATCTGTAAATAAATGAAAAACTACTGCAAGAAAGGCATTTCTATGAAAAATTTAATCTCAGTTTCAACTACTTTACATTCATCATACTTCCTTTCAGGGGGTGACAAACATTTGTTATATTTGTAATTTGTACTTCATCATCATCATTATTATCAGCCGACAGACGTCCACTGCTGAATATAGGCCTCTCCCAATGATCTCCACATCGATCAACACAATAATAATTTGTACTTACATCAAGTTAATCGATCGTCAAATAGAACTCGATAAAGTAAGATTTCTGAAGATTTTAATTCCTACCACATACGCTATCATCATATCATCTTGTGATGATATACTAATAATGATGTCATAACGGAGTTTACACAAAATGTGGTATGCGTTTACTATTTCGGAATTCATAAAATACTGCAGATCTGTAATTAACTACACACTTAAGTTTACTTATTCACTGTAATATTGACATCCCAACCTCATATAAATTTAACTAGCTGTTCCGTGCTCTCATTTTTTTTAACAACCAATTTACGTCCCTAGTGTTGGGGCACAGGTCTACCCTCAATATGAGGGCGATGGGGGTAGTCACCACGCGGGCCCAATGCGGATTGGTGACTTCACACACCCCTTAGAATAAATTCTAGTTCATGTGCAGGTTTCCTCGCGATGTTTTCCTTCACCGTTTGTATTTCGGTCTTGTTACTAAAGTTCACAAATGTACATAACTTAAATATTAAAGTCATCGGTACATGCCGAGATTCGAACACGCGACCTTCAGAATGAAGGCCACACGCTCTAACCATTAGGCCAGCGAGTTAGCTGCTCTCTTTGCTGGCCGTAATACAAAATTAGATTTAAAATTTAGATTTGAAACTTGTCAGAAATATTCCTCCCGGAGACAACCCGCCGTCGCACAGACCCCATCCCGTTATTAATCTTTTTTAAAGGGTAATATTTCATGAAATTGGTTCTTAGCTGACCTATACTCGGCAAAATGAATATTCCCACCAAATTTCCAGTCTCTAGGCTTTACGACTCTATCAAGGCCTCTCGCCGTCGGAACCACGGCTATGTGCGAAAGCGTTCCCGTAGTTTCGACTAATAGCATTGAGAGGTACACCATAAGGTTTTAGCCGATAAGAGTTAGGCATAACACCCCCCTCCCCCCACCCCTCCCTCCCCAGTTGCCCTAACAGCTGAAAGGTATCCAGTGCATTATATCTCACGAAAAAAATTGCTTATGACTTTAAAGTGACTGTGTAAGACTCGTTGTGAGTCTCTACATATGTAGGAATTTATAGAGATGTATAAAAGTTTAATATAGCTAATTAGCATAATAATTTATATATAAAAAACTTATTGACAGATGGACAGAAGGAATAACATAGTGGACACCAAGAGAATATGAAAGAAGGTAATGGAAAGAGAAGAAAAGATTG
Organism: Ornithoptera alexandrae; assembly: GCA_029030555.1. Classification (NCBI taxonomy): domain Eukaryota; kingdom Metazoa; phylum Arthropoda; class Insecta; order Lepidoptera; family Papilionidae; genus Ornithoptera; species Ornithoptera alexandrae. Next base: position 3,250,741 of record JARDVY010000011.1, on the reverse strand, counting down.
AGAGATTTACAAAATGATTTCGATCAAATTAGTGGAAGAAGATAAGAGACTAAGACCATTTCTAGATAAATACTATCTAATCTGATTCTAATATAATAAAAAAACATACACAATATACTTATTGGTAGCTGTAATGAAGGCATATTATACATTCCCTGTTTCCGTTTCGACTCCTCCCTGATGGTAATTGTTCAGGGCTTTCTTTTCTAACTTCATTAATAACTCTATCATCTTTATCGTTAATACAGAAGTAAATAAATATAGTTTGGGACCTTTATATAATTCACAATTTAAAAAAAATAATAACACCCTAAAGATGTCGGAAGAAAAGTATTCAGTAACAAGATACTGTGGATTTTTACCGAGATTGCCTTTCACAGAATAGAACGGTTCAGCTTTACTCCATCTGACATAATACAAATACTTGTACATCCGTCGCAAACGAAGCTTCCGGTTCCGGCGGCGCCTGTTACGTTTTACGTTTATATTTTTTACTAACATTAAAATTGTAAAATTTTTAAATTAAAGGCAATATTGGAAATTAACAGATTACCGTAATATATATAATTTTTTTAAATACATTTCTAATTATTTTGTTTTATTATAAAGCAACCAGACGAATAAGACGTTTGTACGAGAAGTTTAAGATATAGGAAATAGAGTTTTGTTATGTAACTTAACTATACATACATCAAACTATAACCGAAACAGTGTAGTTATTTAAAGTTTGAAAACATCTTAAATTTGCATAATTACTCTTCAAGAGACGATGGGAATAGCTTAGATGAAAAGCCTGTTAGGATCTTTGACTTGTTTATGGAAGAAAACCCGTCACCCCGCCGCGGTCAACAACAACAGTTGTTACAAAGTTTCCTTTGTTGCTTGGAATGTATACATTTAGCCCTACTTATTATTCTAACTGTTAAATGAAGCTATTACAGTCCTAACTGTTTCTAATGTTTAAAACAATTATTTATATGTAAATATTGATCTTATAAATTTTCTTAGATTCTAGATTTTTTAACGATGTTAATAAATTTTTAACAATAAAATACATTTTTAAATATCATCAAAGCTTTTAGTAGCTAAAAGTTTGATTGATTATAAGTCTCTGTTGCCAGAGATCGTGTAAGTAACACTTCCGCTCCTATTTGTTCCAAACAGTACTGTGCAAACTTTACTGTGTTCTGGTTTGAAGGGAGATGTGGCCAGTGAAATTATGGGGGGTAATGAGACTTAACAACTTATGTCTCCAAGCGACAAGCGCAATGTGGTGCTGTGTATATCGCCCTAACTAGCGCCACATTTTTATGGGAAGCTACATTAAGTATCGTTAGGTGAACATCTTCATGAATATTAAAAAAATATTAATTTCAAGAATTTACATGTTTTTCAAACAACTTAAGTGCATAAAACACACTGGCGACTGTCTAAGCTACAGGTGTTAGAGCTTTAATAAACTTTAGTACTATTACATTACCTATTCATAGATCTATTCAATGGAGCGAACAAGGAGTCCGCTGTACGCATGCGTTTTACGTCATGCACAGCTTCCGGCTGATCTTGACCCGGATGTGGGTCATGATCGAGTCCCGCGCAGCCTCCGACCTTGTGCCCGTGCGGGCGTGCATACATATCTATAAATAAACGATCCACCGGAACGGCTCCAGGGAACATTGATAGCAGGAAACACCTTGCCATAACAGTCCTACATACGATAACTCCCGTTATATATACACATACGTATTATCACCTCAACAGCTACATAAGTCAAATAACATTCCCCTTTGTTACATGATTATATATTTTTTTTCTATATTTTATTTCTTAAATCATCTTAGAAAACTTCTCAAATATATAGATCCATTAGATAAGAAAAAGTATTTAATTTTTTACTTTATGTTTATTCCTGTTTTATACATTATCATTCGCCTAACAATAACTGTATACATTTACAGTTTTTTCTTATTTTTTTTTAATATGTTTGTTATATTTATTTAAGGTCTAAGGGGTACCGCACAACCACTTACGAGATCAAAGCGTGCCTCGTGGTACACGCTAATTAACAAACACTGCTCTGGCTTCCTCCAACCCGTATTGGGCCAGCTTACTGGGAAATAGCTCAAATCCCTCCATATGAACCCCTACAAACGATGGCCTCTTAAGCCCGGCGGTACTGGAGGCCATACTGACTGTTTATGAAGGTCGCGGAAAGCCGATGGAGACAGGCAGCTTGCTGGCCGTAACACCTCCGAAACTCCCTTTGGAGAAAGAATTTTGTAAAACTCTTAGCTGACCTACACTCGGTAAAAAAAATATTGCTAGCCAACTTCAAGTCTATAGACCTTCTAAAGATATCGTAATGAATCTCAGAGTATAGGAGGAAATCGCTTGTATATATAAATGTGGTTTTACTTCAGTAATTCATTATTTATTTTGTACTACTTATTATTTGTTTATAATCATCATCGTCATCATCAGCCGATAAACGTCCACTGCTGAACATAGGTCTCTCCCAAAGATATCCACATCGATCGGCCCCGCGTTGCTCGCATCCAGTGGGTTCCTGCGATTCTCACCAGATCGTCGGTTCACCTTGTGAAGGGCCTCCCAACATTACGTTTACAGGTTCGCCGATGCCACTCGAGGACCTTACTACCCCATCGGCGGTCAGTCCTTCTAGGCATGTATAATATAAAGGATATATTTTAAACTGTAAGAAAATACAGTTATAAGGTAAACATACTAGACGCTCACAAGACAGGCTTCCATGTTGTATAACCATCGGAAAATCACATTATACTGTGTTTATGTTATTATAAAATAATATAAAAAAATAAACAATAAAAGTTTTGACCCAAACCTTTGTAATGTAACATCCTCAATACAACATAATAACTATCACATTAAGTTACTTAGTTATATATTTACTCCTCCTTTTTAGATCAAAGCATAAGATAAGGAAATTTAAAATTAGCTTCACAAAAGAGAATATTAAATTTATCCTTAAAGATAAAAGATATAATGTTTTTGTTTCCTTTTAACGTAACTGTGTGTTTATATTATTAGTGTTAGCGGGGTTACCCCGTTACCGAGCTACGCCAGCCACGCCTACGCTTTCGTGGTAACAGGGCGTATGGTATCGAATAATTTCACAACAATCGAAATATTACAACGCCCTTGACTCTTACCGAACCACCAACCATCGATCTGATCGCCACTTCAATTAACCAATAAATCTCAATAAATGGAAGTGCTTTATCTGTTCAATTAGCCGTATTGTATTGAAAGAAACTTAGAGCTTTTGTATTCAGCAAAGTTAAGTATGAAAGTTTATATAAAGTAAGTTTTGGTATTACGATTCAAAAAACATACTACTGCTCGAAAATTTTGTAGTAAAAATCATCACCGTCCATCGCTGGAGATAGATCCTCTCGCAAAGATCAAACCGATTGTTTCTGCACTGTCTGTAGCCAGCAGTTCCATGCGAACTTGATCAGATTGTCCACTTTGTATAAGAACTCCTGGCACTACGCATACCACCTCCGCAACTTGAGACCTTTACTGCATCATCGGTCGTCTATCCTATCATGATCTAACATAACAGTCCTATACAAACAATAGTCAAGATTTAAAAAAGAACGATGTTATATATTAGGTTATAAATAAGGGAACAATTATTAGAATTTTATTTTCTAGATAGGCTATAAATTATAAAAAATTACAAAGGATTTGCAATGATTTTAATTTAGTCTCTGTTGCCGGAAGCTGTTTAGGTAAATACTAATGCATCTTTTATTACTGTCTCAAAATAGTAGTGTTCAAACATTACTGTGTTCCGGATCGAAATGAGTTCCAGCTAATGAAATTAGTAACGAAACTTAACAACTTACATCTCAAGGCGACGAGCACAATGTGGTGCAGTGTATACCATCATGAGATGGGCGTATCTCTCACCATCAGGTGAACATTTCGCTCGTCTCGTCGCTTCGTTGAATAAAAAAAAAAAAAAATAAGAATTATGAATGTTAGTAAAATAGAATGAAAGCGAGAACGGTAATAGATGAAGTAGACACTGACCCGACATACGTCAAAGTATGCTGTAGTCATTTTTAAAAAAAAAATGTAAAAACTAGACTCATTATATTCATACACGAAGGAAATATTATAAATTGTAAAATATTGCAAGTGCTTGGTAAATTTTCCCAACCCTCGTTGAAATGTCGAAGGCAGTCTTGTGTACAGCCTATAAAATAACTCGATAATTAGATCATCTTTCTGTGGCGGTGGAAAGTCGTTCGACTGCGAACGAGTCTGATTTTTTTTTCCCGCTCTGTAATAGGAACAAATGTATTTCTAATACTTTCACAATAAAAAAAATATTTTTATGAAAAAACAATTTTTAATATTTATTTGGGTTTAAGGGCTCCCCCCGCACAACGACTCACGAGATCAAAGCGTGCGCGCTAATCATTCAAACGTGGCTCTGGTTTCCACCTACCCGCATTAGATCAGCGTGATGGGAATTCACCCTATATGCACCCCTACAAAGGCGACCCCTAAAGCATGGCGGTATTCAAGGCCATGTTGACTGTCTGGTGAAGGTCGCGGGAAGCCGGTGGATATGGGCAGCGCAGAATCGATCGATGTGGAGATCTTTGAGGAAGGCCCTATATCCAGCATTGGATGTCTATCGGCTAACGAAGATGATAAATATTTGTTAAGTTCTTATGTATGTCTCTGTATGTCTATATATATATATATATATATATATATGTAACACTAATAATTCCCCGCCCGCCGTCGCAGATAAAAAAGGCAAGTAAAACAAATCGTTGCCGTGCAACTCGATACTGTTTTCAGAATAACGATTCACACCTAAACGAAGCTCGTTATGACACTAAAGGTACTTCACACCGGATATTTTTCCAATTACGAGCTACTACGCCAGAAACTTCCAATTAAGACCCCCACTACCTTTAATACGAATTGGATGAAATTTATATTCTCCATGTAACTGGAAGCTAAATGTGTTATAACAGTTTTTTTTTATTAAATTTAGCGATGAGGCGAGCGGAATGTTTACCTGATGGTAAGTGATACGCCTGCCCGTAACAACGTGCCGCTAATTAAGATGATATACATTACATCACTGGAATGTTAACCTAACGACAGTCTTTTTTGCCGGAGGCCGTTTAGGTACCACAGCAAAAATAACCGTGTTCCGGTTTGATAGGCGTTGCATCTAGTAAAAGTACTGGGGTAACGAGCCTTAAAATCTTATATCTTAGGCGACGAGCGCAATGCGGTGCAGTGTAAAACATTCTAGTTTGCGCCACGTTGTGAGCGGGCGTATCAGTATCAAATGAACGTTTTGCTCATCTCATCGCTTCGTATAATAAAAATAAAATAACGCGAACTGATGCTGTGTAGAAATTCTAATTAGAACCTCATTATTAACAGAGGTATCCTTGAAACTTATTTTAAAAAAAAAATCCCTGCCCTTTCGCTGTTGCTGAGTGTGAGAAATGTTTTCATGGGAAACTTCATATGGCAGAGCTTGTTACATACGTAACGCCCCAACATATGATTATACGACAAATCTTATGTTTTATTTAAGTTACAAATAATATACCTTGATGCAACATAAAATTTTTTGTTGCCTATTAATTACACTTGAATATTTAAGTTACAATAAAAACGGATTTCGTAGAACTAAATTTGTATTTTGTTTTTTTTTTTTTAATTTAAAAACGAGTGGGACTGATGCTAATTGATACGCCCGCCCATACTGACTATATTACTAGGTTATTGGTGGTAGGTATCTACCTCCGGAGACAGTCTAGGTGGGTACCACCACAGCTCCAATTGCAGCCGAAAAACAGTAGTTTGCAAACACTGTGTTGAGGGTTGATGGGCGCTGTAGCTAGTGTAATTACTGGAGCAACGGGACCCAACATCTTATATCTGAAGTGACGAGCGCAATATGATGCAGTATATATCATCCTAACTAGCGCCACGTTGTTATAGGCGCACGTATCACTTAACATCAGGTGAACGTCCCGTTCATCTCGACGATAAAAGGAATAAAAAAATCTAGACTTATAAATGTCCTAAACTGTAACATTATAACGTTATACATTCCTCCTAATGTTTAAATCTCCATCCAAAAGAAATTATTATTATTACCGCAAATAAAATAACTTAAATAACTTAAAACTTGCTTAACCACCTATCATCATAAAACTTCAAGCATTTCTTCTCGAACCGTACAAATCGTATTTTCTAAGAAAAAATAATAAAGCCTTCTTTAATATTGCTTTAAAACTCCATTATATAAAAAAAGGTAGTTAAATAAAAAAAAATTATAAATTAAACATTACTATCTTTTATTACAGAATTAAAACTTTGTTTAATTTTAATTTACTTAAAATAGCTTACTTCAATGCCAATTATTATTTTCATTTAGAATAAACAATTTAACTTAAACTTAACTTAACTCCTCACATTAATTTTAATAAGTTGTTAGCAACTTTCTATTAAATGTGAATTTACATAAGACGAAAAAATATTATGTTATTTAAAAATTTATTATTGATATTTACTAACAATAAAAAAAATACAGATTATGTATATATTTTTTTAAATTAGTTTATAATACTTTTTAATAAGTGGTATCCACGTTAAGGAGTAAATAAATAATGAATTTATTTTATTAATGTTAACTTTAACGGATTTTTTATATATTTACCATATTATAAGTAATATAAATTAAATAATATAATTTAGATTAATATTTGTTTATATCCGTTAGACTTACCTTCGCCGGCGCGCGTTTCCCTCGAGTCGTCGACGATCAACAGGTGGGGCCGCCTCGCCCGCTCGAGCTCGAGCTCGGCCGCAGCGGTGCTCGCAGCGCGCAGTACGCCCATCGCGTCCGACGGCCTGGCCGCGAATGATCCGCCCCGGCCTAGCGCCGGCACAGGTGGCAGGCGACCCGTAGCGACGCTACCACGCTACCACGCTACCACGCTACCACGCTACCCCGCTACCGGCCCTCGCGTACACCACACTAACAACCTTCTATTTCTTTATCCAATACGAACCTTACATTGCGTTTTGATAGACACATTCGGATCGTAAAACATATTTCTTTCGCTCCGACCTTCACAATGCAAACTGCAAAGGATTGGAACAGTCTGCCGATATAAGTGTTTCTTTTACTTGACTCTTTAAGAGAAGAATGAATAGGCTTCTACTCTACTATACTTTATTAAAATAAAATAGAAAATTCTTTATTGCACACCAAATAATATTATATTTAAGTAAACAATAATACGTGATGATAAATGCACAATGGGCGGTCTTATCGCTAAAAGCGATGCCTTCCAGACAACCTTTTGTTGGAAAATATGAAAAAAAAAAAGATTAATTTTATGTGGGTACTTAGTTAATGTTTTATACATATATATACCTAGATATATATATAGATACATATATGATATAATAATGTTATTAGAAGTAATAAAATACACACTACATTACATTTCCGATTTCTATCAGGAGTAACCGTAATAAAGCAGTAGTCTATATAACATGAAAAAAATATTCCACGTAGTGATGATACTACCAAGGCGTTCACCTGATGATATCCCATAACAACTTGAGGCTAATAACGGAGATATACAAAGTACCAGGTTATGGTTCTCGCTGTAAAACAAAGGATGTTGAGATTCTTTACCGCAGTATGTTTTTTAACTACAAGACCATTTAAACCGGAACACGGCAATGTTTATAAACTGTTGTATGGAACCGAGACATAGCCGTCTAAAAAAGATCAGTTGCTCTTAATCCTCTCCCATTATGCTCGAAGACTCTTTACGCGATGGAATCAGATATCAGGAGATTCATAGAGGAACTAAAGTTACAGATGTCAACAAAAAAATGCTATACTTAAACAGCAATGAACGTTGCTAGAAACTCTGACGGAGGTGAGGTAGTAAGGCTAGAGGTAGTACTGAAAAGTGCTCTATAGGTGAACCGGACTGATTCATGATGATGTTAGCGCTGCAAGCCATTCGACTGTTACAGCTTATCTAACATTGGGCGCGTGGACCTGGATCCACGGCCTGTTAAGGTGAACCGACAATCTCGTGAAGATCGCGGGAAGAGGCTGAATGTGGACAGCATCGGACTGATAGCAAAGAGATTTTTCAGGAAGGCCTTTCACCAGACGTGAACTTTACATATACGATAATAACGAAATTAATATATACATATAGATGTATCTACTTCTATATTTCTCTTTACACAAGCTAGGAATAATATAAAGATATTAATATCCCTTGTCATCCTCACCACGTACCACATTACTCCCTGGTAAGGTCAAAAACTCTTGTGAAACTTTTCTGAAATATTATCACAATGAAAAATAAATATCAAAAAAAGTTTCAGTTCATTGACCGACGAAAAGAGAAAGATTCTCAATTAGACTTTGTATATTTTTATGACAGGTTTTTATAGCCTTATTGAAAAGGCTGTTCACCTGATGGTAAGTGACACGCCTGCCCGTAACAACGTGACCTCAGTTAGGATAATATATATTGCACCACGTTACGCTCTTCACTGAAGACATAAGATGTTATCTCATTACCCTAGTAATTTCACTAGCTACAGCGCCCTTTAAACTGAAACACAGTAAAAGCTGCACAGTCCTCTTTGTCGGCTGCAATAGGCGCTGCAGTGGTATCTACCCAGACCGTCTCCAGCAACAGAGATCTACCACCAGTGAATGATTCATAATCATCATTATATAGATTTTGATGTTTCTCTCCGTGTCATCATCACATAAATTTAATAGTAATCATTAAACGTTTATGATGGCTGGGCAAGTGTACTTTTGGTGACGGTACGTACCACTACAGGTTCTATTTGTGTCACCAGAAAGTGGTGTAAAAACATTACTGTGTTCCGGTTTGAAAATACTGGAGTAACGAGACTTAAAATATATATCAAGACGATGAGCACTATCTAGTGCCATTTGTATTAACTTGTACCATGTTAAGTAAAGACGTATTATTTACCACAAGGTGCCGTCTCGTTTTGTTTCATTAAGTAAATAGGAGCTTCTACGTAAAATTTGCTGTGAACTGATTAATTCAATATTTTATAGATTCCTTGAAATCTCCGCGTGTGTCATGTTAATGTGAATTAGACATATCAATCCATCAATCCGCTTTCAACGCGGCTTAACGTCCGGGACAATGGCAATCGATCCAGCTTTCTTAGGCTCGAGTCTCCAACACAGAGCTCTCAAGGGCTAACCTTCTATAAGGTATCAGGTTTTACAGTTTTATATTTTATCGCATGCTTACAAATATGTATATTAGTCACAAAAATTTTGACATAATTTTTTTTTATTCTACTTTAGTAATATACCTGCCCATAATAACGTGGGACTAGTTAGGATGATATACAGCATCACGTCGCCTTAAAACATTATATAGTCTCGTTAATCCAGTAATTTTACTACCCACAGAGCCCCTCAGCCAGGAACCCGTTTATGTTTGCAGAGTAGTTTTCTACGGCAGAAATAGATGCTGCAATTGTACCTAAACGGTCTCCAGGATAATATTGTTACGTTGGTTTCAAAAATGTACATGACATGAAGAGCTCAAATTTTTTTTTTTACTGAACATCGATACTCATAGTTATTCAAGAATAAAGAACAAATTTAGTGACAACTAAATATTTTTTATTTCATTGAACAAACCAGTTCCAAAAAAATCACGAAAGGTCACTGAACTCTGCAAAGGTTTTCATAATTCTCAGTACTTACATTGTGTATAAATATTCTATGACATACAATTATAGCAGTTTGCTGACAAAAGATAGAAAATTCGGAGAAACTGACGTAGACTTAAAAACATGTGAATTTATTTGAATTACTTAACCAATAACTTACGCTTGGTTGATGTAGTGGATAAATGCTTTTTCCTTCCGAAATGAAGACCACGAAACCGAGCAGTGTGAATATCTAGTATGCGCCTGTAGGACTGGCAACGTTCCTACCTCGTAACAGGAGATTCAAGGTCCAAGGTCCACCATTCTGATTAAATGGCGATTGCAGTACTAGAGCCACTTAGTCACTTGGTTCGCGTTCAAGTCATAGGTCTTTGTTGCCGGAGACCGTCTAGATACGTTAGCCCCGCAAAAGCGGTGGACTATAGAGTGCTATTCAATTGATATCCATAGGTCGCTGGTTCAAATCCGGCTCGAAGGAGTTCCTTTTTGTCGGGGCGATGGTAATGGACTCACTAGCCTATCAGCCCTGAAGCCTAGGGCTAGTAAGAATAGGACTAAGGTAAAACCTGCCTATTGTAGAAGGCGACTAAAAGGGCCCTTAAAGGTGGGGTCCCTTATTACTTAATAAGCGAACCTGCGTAGGACGGCTTATGGCTCAGCGATGGTGCCTAAGAGGGTTTGACCCTTCCTCAAAGACGTGTTAACTTAAAGTTTAGAGGAACATCAGTGTGTTCTGTAAGAGATCCCGGGGCCTCTCTGATTGCACTAATGCAGAACACCGAGTAGGTTTAAGTGAGTAAAAATCTCACACGACTTCCCCCAGAAGCAACCATTTTCCGAAGATTTTCCCGCCGAAACCAAAAAAAGGTACCACCGCAGCTCCTACTTCTGCCTCCAAACACTAATGTGCAATAAGTACTGTGTTCCGGTTTAAAGACAGTTATAGCTAGTGATTTTATTGAGGTGACTTTATACCTTGTATCTCTAGGGGTGAGCAAAATGTGGTGTTGTGTATATCACTCTAAGACCACATTCGTTTGCTATATCACCTATGATTAAACGAACGACGTGCTGGTCGTAAATCATATAAATTTTATTCAGATTTTTTAGTCTGGGTCTGCGACAGCGACGTATATTATTGTGAATACTCTTTGAAATATTACTGAGAGAACAACATTATAATTGCTCTATTAATAATACCACCCCTTCTTTGATTTTACCTGGTTTACCTTCGCATGGTTACCTTCGCGTGGACAAGGACACATTATATTACTTCGACAACACTGTACAATATTCGAGTGCAAAACACTATACAGGCTGTTTTAAATTTCAAATATGTTGAGGCTATTTCCTAAACTCGATAGCTTTTAGCGTCCCACAGTTAAAAGAAAACATCGTTTGTATTCTGTAATTTTTTTTTTTAAATTATGTAATCATTCCCATTCGACATCAAAGTAAAATTTATATTACTACGGCTCATAAGAGACAGTTAATGTAAAGCTTAGATTATACTTTACAAAACCCCTAAGTTGAAAGATGTTTTGATTGTATTAATTAAAAATATTATGTAAATACTCCTTGTTAAGTAAGTATCTATGTAGTATTAAGGTATAACCGAGATAAATTAAAAGCGCCGGCATTTACAATTACAGTTTAAAGAAAGCGTGTTTACTTAAATTGACCGTATAATAATAGAAGTTAATTATTTCGACGAAATAACCTTTAAAGTAAACGGATTAGAACGGTAAGCCGTGTATTGGAAAACACTGAACCGTGATGGTAACTTGCGTTCAGGCAAAATTTACTCTTGCGGCTAAAAGGCTTTAATGAGTAGCTTCATAAAATAAACATTTCACCACATTAGCTAAGGTTATCGCACTTAGCATGTTAAAGTGAACTCAGCGGCATCGCAGAGAGCTTTTTATATTATATAGCAGCTTTTCAGTGAACGTTGTAAGCTATTTACATCATTGGTAAACCATTCAAAGATCACATAGACGTAAAACGTATACAATACTTACATACATAAATGCAAGCTTTACAGTCCTTTTTTTATTTTAATAGTGTATTAGTAATATTTGGTATTGATAATTTAACTATAAATTATTTATGATTAAGCTATATTTGGAAGATATAAATAATGTTAAAAGTATTTCATAACACAAAATAATATTCTGCCATCCTTTAGAGTTTATAAAGAAATGTACATAAACCTAACTAAACAAAACTATACATACAATGAACTTAGAAAACTACTTATTAACAGGTTAAAATAGTTTAAGCTAATACATCGAAACAGAAGCTCTGTGATTGTGTTACAGAATGGCTTTTGAACTGAACTAAACTTGAAGCGAGGAACCATAACTAAATTAGCCATTCTATAAACTAGACCAATATCTTACACCCAAAAGCAAAAGTACCTTTTTTTACATTCATCACATACAACCCTCCACTCCAACCATTCAACACCCTCCGCCAATAACACATTTATAACAGTAACTTGTTACATTTCACAGAATCGAAGTTCCGTCCTCAAGTTGCGCAAGTCTTGCCTAAAACCGTTATACCATTAGAGATAAAAAAGTTGTAACATTTTGTTACGAACGACGACAATGCTGAAACGAATAAAAAAGTTTCAATGTTCTCTCTCACAATAGAAACTTTTCTGATTGAACATCTTGATTAATATCAAATTCAATTTTTCTACTCCAATAAGCCTCGGGAAGCGGATGATAGATAAACAATAGGCAACTTGATTAATAAACTTTCGTACAATTACGGAGATGTTTGATTAAAACTATTGTTTAACTAATGTAGTTAAAAACGGTAGACGTTGTATTCCTAGGGTATATTCATTGTAGTTATATTACTAATTATATTCATGATAAAACGAGCCAATAGTTTTTGTCACTAATTCAAACAATTACAAATAAATTTAAATAAAACTATCAGAATCTTTAAATTATTAAAACATTAAAATTCTAAAAGTTTTTATTATGCAGAAGCAAATGTAACATCAACATATTTTTAATGTTTTCTTCCACCGGAAGCTCAATTAAGATCGAAGCCTAACCATCCGTCTGCCTTAAAAACTAAGCTTTCGCTGCTCTCAATTTAATTTAAGAGTATGTGTTAGTACAGTAAATGTAATTATTCATGTTTTTTTTTATTCACAACCTGTACAGGTATCCGCAAACATTTCTCTCATTTCTCTTATCTACTCTTTAAAGTATTACCAAATTCGATACATATTACAAACAACTCTTACAAATTTGCTTCTTATCTAATCGGTCTTATATATGAGGTGTTTCCAGTTTCCAAGCTTACTCGTGTACTGGAACTCCAAACAACATATTTCTTATAAGAATATTTCTCCAAGTTCTCCATATAACTAACAAAATCGCTTTGTCTAGAGCTATTGATATTAACCTCTTTATTTTATTCTGCTCCAATAATCCTAATGGAACTTGGACAATAAATTACAGTATATGTGCAGCACTAAAGGTCAGTAAACACAAAAGGAAGGTAGGTAAACTATCCTTGGAATATATGCCTGCTTATGTATTACTTTTATTTATTTTTTATAAATTTATATATAAATCATTTACAAAACATCCGACAGATATTAGCAGAACACGTTTGAGTGGATATGCTAACAAAGGTTTTTTGAGTCTTATTGTTTACAATTAAATTAATATACTGAATATCTCCTAACGTCATTAAAACAAATTAATTTTCAAAGCCCACATCAAGTCCATCATCGAAATTATTATCGGTTGGAAGACACCCACAGGTAGATACAGGTTTTTCCTAGAATAATATCGATTGCTTCTATCATCCATCAGCCTCCTACAATCTTTACCAAACAATCTATCAATCTCATGAAAGGTTTGCTGACCTTACGTTTAATAGTAAGCAGTCCTACTCCAAGATTTTCCATCACCATATGCTGCCAGTCCTTCAAACAATGTGTCCTCTTTTGTGCTCTGTCAGTGATCTTTGTTTCCTTACGGATATTTTATTGATCTGATCATACAAAACTTTCGTTTAATATCAATGTGGCTTTACCAATATTTTCTTACATTACTGACATTATTTAGTTTTCAGTACACTTAACCACTTTGACACATGGTGATTTCTACAGCATCTATTAAACCATAGACAGTATTTTATATAATAGTAACAGATAAGAAACAAACAAGAAATATTATAAGCATTGCAACTGTGTAAGTCTTTATTTGGTTAATTAGGTATAGCTTTTATAGTTCAATGAAAAAATTATGTAACAAAGTGGCGGGTAAAAGGAGTGTTGGTCGTCGGAGAAAATCGTGGCTGCGTAACATCATGGAATGGACCAGGATCACGAGTGCCGCCCAACTGTTCCGCTTCGCAAGGGACCGGGCTAGATATAATGAACTGACCGCCAACCTTTTCTAGTCGCAAGTTCACCTTAAGAAGAAGAAGAACGGAAAATATTTTTAAATACTATATACGTATATACAATGATTTATTTATCAATATGATTTATAAATCCCACTGAAGATGATCTAACTGATCATTGAAAATAAATATTTATTGCAGTGTGCAGCCTAAAGATATAAAGTAAAAGCAGTAACTGAATTATTACAAAGATGTTGAATATTACATGTTATAATTATTCAACTTAATAAACAACCAGCTACAGTAATAAACATTTGGGTCGCGAACACTTGTTATGTGTTCTGATTAAATATCTCAGGATACCTGGTTGCGTATTTATTAACGTGAAGTTCAATTAGCTGAATAATTCGCCCTTCAAGCCAGCAAATTACCTGTTATCCATTAGCTACTTATTAAACTAATCTAACTTAGAGTAAACCTTATTAATATTGATCGCGAATTACTCACGTTTCATTTGATATCTCGAGTACGGCAATCAACCTACCCCACATTTGGAGAGGCACTTTTCAGAAGTGGACATCTTCCCAGTATCGGTACCGTCTAGTAAGGATGTGTGCTTTCTTGTTTTACTTCTTCTACTTCACTCTAAATAATTATAAATCCTGTTACAAACGTATGAGAAATAATTTTATTCCTTGTCTAATATTTTTTTTCTGTGCTGTGTAGACTGATTAATATGTTTTATCCAAAAAATAACTTTTAATAAATATATAAAAGAGTCATTAAATGTACATTGCAGAAAGCATTTCTGGTGCCACTGTAGCACCCATTTCTGACGCTACTGTAGCATCCAGTGCTGACGCTACTGTAGCACCTATTTCTGATGCCACTGTAACACTTGTAGCTCCTGGGGAGTAATGATCATCGATAATAAAAAAATAATAATTAAGATCTGTTCCATTTTAATATCAATGTGATGATATGTGGATGATAGAAACTGTTTTTCTAAACAATATTGATGCAGAGATGTAAGGGGTACCATATAACTCACTAGACTCAAGCCAACCTCACCTGCTCGTCTCCCCAACAGGTTCACGCCTTGTCGTGGCGGAAGGGCTGAGTAGCTGTGGAGCGGTCACACGGTGAAGTGAAGAGGAACCTACCCGGCCGGCCCGAAGTGTAGGGCCAGCCCGAGGCGGATGCTGGTTCAGGTTAGAGCTCCTGTTCAAGGAAATCACCACGGATGCGCGCCGGGGTCTGCAGGCGCGGCTTTACGGTGCCCTTTGTAGTCAGGCTGCAGGGGCGGTTTCATACTGCTACTTGCAGCCGAGGTAGAGTCGCGGATCGAGACCCTCTGCGACTGAGCGGTGCCGCACCGTTGATGCGGCGGCGATGGGGCCGCGGAGGAAGAGGAGTGTTGATATTACAACGCGCCGCTCTCCCTATCCTCCGCGGCCGTTTAACGGGTGGCGGCGGGCCCAACATCGGATCCGTCGCAGGGAGCGGGGAGAGTTTTCTCTCTTGGCTGCCATATCCTCTGAGTGACGGGTTCGAGGAATTCCATTGCCCGCGCGACTGCAAGAGGCCGAAGAGGGGGTGCGTTACATATTCTGGCGTGCCTCTATGGAGATGGAAAGAGAGTTCTTCACTCCCTCCCAGGGTGGGGCTGCGTATGCGGCAAGCGCCGGCGGGGTCGCGGATAGTGCGAAAGCGTTTCAAACTGTTTCGGTTTGAAGGGCGCTGTAGCTAGTGAAATTACTGGAGTAAAGAGAATTAACATCTTCTGTATCAAGGCGACGAGCATAATGTGGTCCAATGTACATAATTCTTCCACCTTTTCATCCACCACAAATTTTTTTACAGATATGTCTCCGCGGCATATGTCCCAAGAATGTGAGAATCGGATACTTGATAATGGAAGATATTCTATCTTTGATACCTAATATAAATAAAAACAAATGTATTGTATAAATGAAATAAACAATAACACATTTCTATTTCGAGCTGAAACCTCGATGGCTGTCCCCCATTGGGTTCAATGTCACTCCTGACTAATGGTCACAGATATCACACAGTAGATAAAAGATAAATGATCGCCTTTCCACGACACGTAGACACTCCCAATGCGAGGAAGTTCGGCGGCCCCTGCCTTTTTTTATAATGGTCAAATAAAATTGTTATCTCTCGCAGGACTGACAGCCGATGGGGCACCAAGGTCCTCGAATAGCGACCACGTATCGGAAGACGTAATGTTGGCAGGCCCTCTATCCAAGTGTTTCGACGATCTGATGAATGTTGCGAGAAGCGGCTGGATGGGGGCAACGCTGGATCCATGTGGAGAACTTTGGGGGCGGCCTATGTCCAGCAGTGGACGTCTTTCGGCTGATAATGATGACTATGATGAATATTGTCAACTGGACGGTATCATACTAAGTACCAGATTATATGCGCATATACTCTCCACAAAACATTGTTACACAATGAATCAAAAACTCCATAAAATATGAAAAGTGTAAATTTAGTAAATTTGTTCGATTTGAAAATCTTCTCATAATTTTTTTTATTTACAATGAGACTTGAACATAAATCTCAAATAGCATTAAGTGACAACTAAGCAATGTATGGTCAAGAGTGCTCACTCAGAATACTCTCTTATATGTTGACAGCTAAAACTCAGCAATGCTGTAAAACCGAAGTCTTATAGTATATATACATTACCACCAAGTAAAATTCAACTCTAATCACTACAATAAAACTAAAATATCGAAGATATAGGATATCTTGCTCCAGCGGAAATATTTATTATCACATCTACAGTTACAAAAACAACTAAACTCACCGAAAGCTAACTTTCCTTTGGTTCAAACAAATAATCATTTGGTGACGAAACCTAAGACCAGATCTGCCATTCGCCCCATGGCCACTGAGTGACGGATTTCGGAGGTAAATTGGCTGTTATGAGTTGCCCAGGTGACTAAGAGGGTGCTCAAGTGAATAAGAGGTCGAGAGGAAGGCGCGCCATTACTGAGGTGGAAAGAGGGAGTTCTCCCCTCCCGAGGAGGGGCTGCATATTGCAGATGACGTTGGCAGGGTCGCAGAAGCGTGCGTAGCTTCCCCGAGGCTCCACCGTAAAGCAACGAAGGTGGAACATCGTGGGGGTTTTAGGTATGGGAAGGCATTTCTCCCAAGCAAAGCAAAAAGAAAGGTACTAGACGCTGTCGCCATTGTTATTACTGGGGCAAAGAGACCTAACCTCTCGTCTCAAGGCGACGAGCATAATGTGGTGCTGTGTGTACCATCCTAACCAGTGCCACATTGTTATGGGCGGGCGCATCACTTACCATCAAGTAAACAACCAAAAAAAAAAATTAACTATGCTACAAATCGTGTAATCTGTTTAGAAAGCTTAATTATTTTTTTTTCTACAGGATGGTTTTAATACAGACAGCATATTAGAAGGTTAATCAGATCAAGCAGCAGTGTCTCCAGAGGTTTAAATCTCATTAGTGATCATTAGAGATCTTGTTGAACAAATGTTTCAATTCAATCTGATATTGCTGTTATTTTATCTGTTGGAATTCATTATCGTTTCTAAAACCACTAAAATAACATCCGGAGCAGACAGTACAATGTCTATCAGGCCCGGATATTGCCATGCAGGTAAATTAAGTACTCGGTTAATAAATCTAATACGTAGTCTTGTATTTCAAGGTGACGAGTGAAATATGATATATGTTTATCATTCTACTAGAGACGCGTTGTTATCAGCAGATTGATTACTAGTGTTTATCTGATGGTAGATCTCTGTCGCCGGAGTCCACCTAGATAGGTACCATCACAGCTCCTATTTCAGCCGACAAACTGTGTGCAATACTGTGTTCCGGTTAAAAGGGAGTTATAGCTAATGAAGTCACTGGGGTAGTGAGTTCTGACAGCTTATGACTCAAGGTGACAAGCACAATGTGGTGCAGTGTATGTCATCCTAACTAGCTACACATTATTATGAGCAGGCACCATTTACTATCAGGTGAACGTACCGCTCATCTCGTTGCTTCATGAAATAAAAAAAAACTGTTTTATGGCATAAATAGACACTGCGGTGGCACCTACTAGACGATCTCCGGCAACAAAGACCTGCCACCAGTTTTCTCTAATCAAAGCTAAAAAAGTAACTCTATGGTTATAAAAAGTTTCCATCCTTTTGCCTTAGAATTGGTAATTATATTTTTTTTATCCAACGAAACGAAAGACGAGCGAGATAACAACGTGGCGCTAGTTAGGACGGTATACAATGCACTATATAACGCTCATCGCCTTCAGATATAAGATGTTGAGATAGTAATTTCACTACCTACAGCGCCCTTCAGACCTGAACATAGTACCGTTAGCGCACTACTTTATGACTCCGCGCAAATGAAGTCGCAGATATACATAACATATGATTAAAATAATCTTAAATAAAGTGATCGTGAACGTTATTCAACCCTATAGAAATGATTTCCATCAAACGTTAATTGATTTCTGACATTTTATTTGGGCCCCACGTCTCCCTCAACGCGAGCTCCAGCACTTACAATCGATAGCCCGACTGGCCTTTCAATTCAGCTCATTTTTAAAGGACCCGAACCGATTATTCTTCGTCAAGAATAATGTACCACTTCTGAAATTAATTAAAACACATCAATCTCCGCTAAACTATATAGGTATATATGTGTAATATAAAAATCATTAGTTTTCTAATAACCTACCAACCAGCCGAGTACTGGCTCTAATAATATATAGATGGGGTGCTACACCATCCCCTTATGGGGAAAGATAAATGTTATGCAATAATATAAATCCGCATGGTCCTTAAATAGACACTTCCTTTTTTACTCGACTGGTCCAATTAACTTTGGATAATTTTCAACAGTCATCTTTATGTACAAACGCTGATTGTAGCTGAGAGAAATCTTCAGAACTCCCCTTCTTTATGATCAGTTCTGTAATATAGTAATTTACAAGATTATACAAACTGTCTCCTACTGCAATTCTTGATTTTGTTGTGAATGACGGGATACTGAAACTGCTCGGATCTCTGACCTATTACAGCTCAGCTGTACGATAAAACCGGAAGACTACGGATGAGGAGCAGCTTAAGGACTAACTGATGGTATTAACACGCAAAATACAATTAAAGTATCTGTACGTAATAATATCTCTATACTTAATTCGGAAAATGTTTACAGCATCACTATAATAAATCTTATTTGCTTACGCTGTTTAGCTGCAAATTGCTTCGACATGTATATATTGTACTAAATTTTACTGCAATCTGTCAGATTGTTGGTTTAGCAATATTTTGAACGTATAATGGTGTTTTAAATTGATATTAAGCCAATATGATATAACACTATTATATTATATACAAGATAATTATACTAGTTTACGCTGTGCGTTTGCGCAATGAATTGATCAACGAAGAAAGACGAAAGAAATCTAATTTATTACAAATGATACCGCCATCGCTCTTCTACCGCCGGATGTACAAACACAGAAGGAATGCACCATTTTTTTTACTTTGGGGAAATGCTTTCGCATACCTGCCCTCGCGAAGCTACCGACAGGAATGTCGAACTTGCACCCACTAAAACCCCCACAATGTTCCATCTTCATTGCTTTACGGTAAGACCACGGGAACGCTTTCGCACTCCTCCGCGACACCGTCAGCGCCCGTTACATCTTGGAACCCTACGTGGAGGGCCCAACCCTTCCCTTTCCACCTCTGTACGGATGCGCCGGAACACAGCGCGCCCTCTTCTCGGCTTCTTACAGTCACCTAGGCAACGGATCCCCCCGTTAAATTCATCTCTACATTATCGAGATCCCATGCATTAGGATGACGCGTTTCGCTACATTCTAATGCGGGCCTTCTTAATGCGAACATAGAATGGTTTGAACAGTCTGCCGGCGTCAGTGTTTCCTTCCAGGTATGACGTGGGGATCTTTAAGAGAAAATTGAATAGGCTACTTCTAGACTAGTGTGCTTTACCACCGAAGACTACATCGCGTACATCGTCTATACAATAAAAAAAAATCTTTTCTTCTTCGTCGGCATCACTCTGATCGTTGTCATCATTTCAGGTGTTGGTGGCAAGCTTCACAAAACTTCGCGACTCTTATCTGATGGCCACTTTCCTCGTGCATTCAAATAATGGTAACGATGATTTACTGCCGCTTTTTTACCAGAGACAGTCCACCTCATAAGCAATCTTTCTCGTGAACCTTTCCCTGGACCATAAATCGGTCTTAAATCTATATTCTCGCTATTTTCAGTTTTTCTCTTCTTATGGTGCCTCGCCGACTAGCGGAGGTTGGCGGTCAATTCACCATATTTCTATTGCTAGTTTCATTAGAAAAGAATAATAGTAGGTGGTGGTAACAAAATTTCCTCTTACTCTTATGCGAAAAGAAAAAATCTACAGCTACACGGGGAAAAGGTGTCAAAACACCTTTGACGTATTACTACCCTCAGCGACATTAAAGACGGCTTTTGTTAACCGCCCCTAATGTCGATGTTACTTCTATAACAAGTTCAGGACTTCAAACTACATTTACCAATGACTATGTCAAGAGTGGCGAGTACAATAATTATCCTCAGCAAGCCTGGCCTATGTTCACCAGTAAACAAACACCAAAACTAAATCAATATAATGTCATAGAACTTATGTTATATTTATTACTTTAGAGGCTCAATATACTCCTATCTCATCATCGTCATCGTCAGCCGATAGATTTCCATTGCTGGACATAGGACTCCCCCAAAGATACCCACCCCGATCGATCCTCCGCTGCCCGCATCGCCGGGAACCACGGGACGTAGTTTGCAGGGGTTCATATGGGGGGACTTGGGCCATTTCCCACCACGCTGGCCCAATGCGGGTTGATGGAAGCCAAAGCCTCGTTTGTTGATTAGCAGGATGCACCAGGAGCAGGTGAGATTGGCTTAGATCCTGTAAGTTTTTGTGCGGGACCCTTTACACCTGTCTAAAAGCTATAAAATAGTAATAGATTAAATATTTCATAAAAAAACACATGAAGCTATTAGCTAATTTAGATGTCAGACCCGCTGGTGTATCTTGGATTAGACAGACATCCATCATTTTTATATACTGTACATAAAAAGTCAAACAGTAATCCATTTTTAATTTGTTCTGCCTATACTTCATCAACTAATATTGACATCATCAACCTGATTAGAACTCTTAGACCTATGTATGAGATCTCTATATATAGCTTAAGTATACTTAAGCTTTAATTGAAATTCTCACACCAGGGATTTTCTTTAATGAGTTAGCAATTAAAAAACAAATGAAAATGTGCATCATCTTCATCATCAGCCGAGCCGATTAACGTCCACTGATGGACATAGACCTCATCCAAATATCTCCACATACAATCAGCAAGGCTTCCGGTACCGCGCGGCAGTAGGGGCTGTCATATATAGAAGTTCATTTAGGGGATTTGGGTTATTTCCCACCACGCTCGCCCAATACGAGTTGGTGGAAGCCAGAGTCTCGATGGTTGATTAAAAGGATGCATCACGAGCAGGTGAAGTTGGCTTGAGTCCCGTGAATTATTGTACGGGTCCCCTTACACCCGGACCTCATAGATATGCATAAAAAATTGAAAAAGCTATTTTGCAAAAAGCAAACATTAATCTGAGCGATAAAAACAATCACAACGAAATTTATCAGTATTGTTTTTCGTCACTTAAACTTGCTGCTGACGGCAGCGGACAATAGGCTCCGACCAGTTCATTAATCACCGCGGACGGCATCGAACTCTTGCTAGTAAAGTTACTACATTAGGAATTTTTATGGTACCTCTTTGTCAGTTGAAGACTAAAGTAATTTTAGTGCTCGTAACAAGAACGTTTTGTGAAAATTTATCACCGTCATGTATCTGGATTTGATATACAAATATAAGTTTTAAAAAATGTTCTTGTAACTTAAATGCCATCAGATATAAAGAATAGTTTTATTGATCTGACTGCCAAAAACCTTTCAAAGGATGCACTCTCAACATAATGATAATTATATAACTGGAGAAAACTTCACACGCCGGATATTGTTTGGGTGGATAGCATAATATAGTCAAGAAGGCTCAGGTTCGATTCCGCTGAAATCGACCTGTTGCAAAGAACGATAACTTTCATGGACATATGACGTGTACCAACCCACAATAGGTCGGGGTCGATGAAACGGCACTGCCTTTTTACTTAAAGAGGGTTGTTTAATATTATTAATCAAATACTTTGGAAACATAGGGCTCATGCTTTTCATTGGGTAAGGTATATATGGCCGCACGCATATATAACTTCCTTTTTTATATCATCATCATTAAGTGCCCTTATTAACTTACGTTAGGCGATCTGATGGCGAAGTCCAATTCAATCCTCAATTATTCTTTTTAACTGATGGTATTCACACCCGGTCCACGCCTTCACATCGTCAAAGCATTTCTTCCGCTGTCTACCAGGCGCACGTTTTCCAGGAATCTTCCTCTCCCGGTTTAACCTTGGGGAAAAAAATATCTATTTCAAAGGTTTTTATATACTTTTATCATACATTATAATAATGAAAAACGCGATGTCCTACTTTTTATTTGACTCCTAAAAATTGTCCTCTTTTAATATAAACAGTGCGCTTTGTATTCTAAGGATGTCACCGCTTTTACAAAGTCCCTGTGAGTCGTTTGTTTTCATCAGAGAACTTAGCTGACAACCTTCTAACACAAAGAATACAACTTCACAATATAGTCAGAGAACTAAGAACAAGATTTTTTTATTCGGTGAACAAGACGTTCACCTGATAGTCCTGTCAAATCGTTATCCTCTGCTAAACATTGAGCTCCCATTCAAGTTCTACCATCCGTTACCACCTACATCCAACGATACTTTATAATCTTCACTAAGACATATCCATCTTAAAGGCGGTCGTCTCGTCTCACATTATTCTTGTTACCCCGGTAATTTACCCTTACGCGATAATAGGTTAATTAATTAAGTATTGATATGAGTTTCTCTTACATTTTCGTAGTTTTTATTCCGTTTTGCTGATTTCTTTCAATTGTTACAATATTTCAATCAGCACTTTCATTTATATATGAAACAATAAAAACCCATGTATATATCCTCAACATAATAATGATTTAACTGCCTCCGTGGCCATTAACTGGTAACTCATAACTTACATTAATATAGATTATACTTATCACCACACAAACTTAACGTTATCATAATACCTGACATAGTGATCTTGTAAGTAATAAAATAATCATACCCTCTGGTGTTACGACTGTCCATGGGCGTTGACGCCCACTCGCTGCTGATCACTTTCCACCAGATGAAGTGTTCGCTCCTTTGCCCATCCTTTCTATAAAAAAAAACTTATATGTTAATCCATTAACAACTTAAATATTATACTTTTTGGCGTATATATTTGTTTCTAGAGACAAGTTTTTAGACTTAAACTCTCACTGTTTCAGTATTTACGTTTCATATTTTAAGATAAGGGTTCATCATCAGCCGACAGACGTTTACTGCTGGACATAGGCCTCCCGCAAAGATCTCCACATCGATCGGTCACGCATCCAGTGGCTTCCCGCGACTCTCACCAGATCGTCGGCCCACTTTGTACGGAGCCTCCAGACATTACATCTACGAGTACGCAGCTGCCCCTCAAGAACCTTAACGGTTGAGATAACGGTTAATTTTCTTTAATACTGATAACATGAAAAAATTCTAGTTTATAATGAGATGATCCTTCAATTAGGCTTATATTTAATCTACAGTGTGCATTGTGTTGCGTTTTAAAAGGCGCTTTAGCCAATAAATTTATGTATTGAGACTTAACATCTAGTTTTCAGACAGGATTATATACTGCAGTGTATATCCTTCTAACCAGCACCATAGCATATGCAAACAGACCATCAGGTGAGCGGTAAAATAAATATATCTTTTATACTTTTATTTACTTACATCAGAAATTCAGGTGACGGAAAAAAAATAGTATCCTCTGAATAATGTATATGCGTTCCATATTTCACTCATCTCGTGATATGGAATGAGAATCCTTTAACGGCGCACTTTATGGGGCCCAGATCCCGTTCCTCGAGATAATATGAAGATCATTTCATAGCGGTCGTAAGTGCAACATAAAACTATGCTGACCTAGTGCCAGTTATGAGTATAACAACACCTTGACACTTTAATGTCTCCGTTTTCAAGGCCCACATTCTTTACATTAGATTCATAAATAAATAAGCTTTTATATCAAGTACAACTTAAATAAAAAAAAATATTACGTATTATTAAATATTTGTTGCAGAAGAAGACTGCGGCGTAGGGTTCCTTTAACTTTCTCTATTGGTCTCAGTCGTTCACTGTGTTCGTTCAGTGCGGTCCAGATCTCTCCGGGAATATGATTCTCCAACTCTTCTTCTGTTATCCATTCGATGCTGGAATGGCGACCCTCACTGCACCGAAAAGCGCAGAGTTGGCAGACACCCGAGACTAGGTGGACAGAGCACATAAAAAAAATCGCTGGAAGCCCCTGGATTCAAACACATTACAAGAGACCTATGTCCAGCAGTTTACAGCTAGACATATCGTTTTTTTATTTTTCACTTTTTTTATATTTACTTAAAATTCGTTACGTTACGTTACTAAGAGTATTTTTTTTATTTTTACGTTTTTTTTATTTTACGTCCATCGGTTCAAATGTTGATAATAGTGATCCATTCGGTTGCTTTCTTTGATTATCTGTTGTCTTTTAATCTACAGGTGAAACCTGCAAATTACATTTATAATTTATGTGTAATTTTCAAAGTAATATATATCTAAATATCTCCTTATATATATAAGATAAATTAATTGGCTCATCACGAGTTCTCCAAAACTATTAGATGTAAACACTCAATATTTGGTAGAGATATTGCTTCTGCTATTTAGAAGTCAGCTAGGAATGGATTTATATAAAATACCTTCCTGCGGGGGTGTTAATAATGGGAACGGGCCCGGGAGACATCGGGTTGCTGCCGGATGGTAATATTTCTGACAATTTAAGGGTCAAATTTATTTTTTTATTATTAACACAGTATAGTTACCGCATTCAATTTGACGTAAAGTTAATTTAACTGATACTGTTAAATGAAAAATGTCGCTCCAATTTCTATACTTGGAGCTACGAAAGACCTTTATGAAATTAAAAGCAAACATTTTTGTTTGTAAATAACACCGGACTCCATCCTCGAAAGCATTAGGGGTGCGAAATTAAGTCCCGTCTACGTTTTAATTAAAGGCGTGTGACATTAGGTATTGGATCGCGCTAACGACTTTCCATTTGCATTTTCGATCAACAGAAACGGCAGCGACGCGCCTAATGCTGCCTGAAGCCATGCTGTCGATTCGAGAGATTTATTACAAGCGATTAAGTATGAAATAGGATGAATAGAGAAGAATGGAGATATATTCCAAGAGCTAGACAGGACCACCTTGAATACAGGCCGAATGATCAATCTCGTAGTGTTCTTTACAATAAACTTCGGAGGGTGTGCGCTGGGATTACATGATATAATTCCACCAATCAACTTTCACCACGGGAAGACCAGCCGCACAGTGAGTCTCCATCCTTATGTTGTTGACGTCCCCAGTTTGCGACCAAAGAGGTTTAGCTTCTCGTTCTTCATAAAAACACCAAAGAAAGGAACTACTGGCTAGCGTCAATATTCTAGTTCACATTCGAAGTTGCGTGCGCTTAACCAGCACAAACCACGTCTTCACTTTAAACAAGGTAAGATCGTGGTCAAGCGAAACAACCTGTAAACATTAGACTTCCACCACGCCCTGCCTCTGGTGTTATTAGCGATCATAGGTTGTGGTTACCGCTCAACATCAGGCGGGCCGCAAGCCTGTTTGCCATCTAAGTGGTATAAAAAATAACAACCAAGTGGTTAAATTTCCTTGATTCTCTCCTTGACAGAAAGACCTAATATAGTAATGATAAGAAGGCTATTTATCTTACATTCGTCTACACATATCCATCATATTTTAATAACTTAGCAGTTTTTAACCATTGCTGGTGGTAAGTCTCTGATGACGGACACCATCTAGGTAAGTACCACTGCAGCTCCCATTTCTGCCGCTAAACAGTATTGTGGGAACATTACTACTTTCCGGTTAGAAGTGAGATGTAGCTTGTGGAATTTCTGGGCTATACGAGACTTAATATCTCATATCAATAAATTGATCACAATTTAATGCAGTGTATGTCATCCTAACTAGCGACATTTTTTAATAGACAATCGTGTCACATACTATCAGTTGAAGGACTCACTTGTCTCATCTCTTCATAAAATAAAATACAAATATCGGATAGTTGATAAAGGTTGCATAAAAAAAAACAATGTAGGTGTTTCTACACAGCTCTATAGAATTTAAGAGCTTTTTTTATATCCACAGAAGACAGTGTTAAATTATCCTTTATCTGATGCAAATGTCTTCTGTCTTTCCTTTCATGACATTCTTTATGATGTCATCTTGGCGTATCAGATCAGTCACAAATACATTTCTTCCTCAATTATCAATACTTTCTATTATTTGAAGGAGATTTTTTTGTAAGTTTACACGGTTAAAAGCTGTAATATTAGAGAAGTACGGAAATGACTGTCAGATAAGAACCTTATGAGTAATGTACTACAGGGTGGCGCAAAAGTAATCCTCCTATCAGAAAATGCTATAAATTTTGCCTTGATGTAGCATTTTCTGATAGGAGGATTATTTTTGCGCCACCCTGTATATTTATTTTTTATTTATTTATTTAGTTTTATATGTACATATAAAATACATAAAAGATAATGTCCTAAAACACTTAAGTAAGGTTATCAAGACATCTTACACATTAAGACGTATAACTTACAAATGAACAAACAACTTAAATAGTGTTTATTATTATGAGAATATCATATAACCTATTAGATGATAGATGTCCTTTATTTAAAGATTTTTATGTATACATAAAAATCAAGTTATCTATCTACGATAAAAGCCGAGACAAACAAAAATACTTATACATATTACAATGACGAAGAAAAGGTTGTCCGATAAAGCTTAAACGATTAATGAAATAGTTAAACAAACATACAGTTAAATCTCCGCCTTTTGAAGAGATCCGTTTTGTTCTCATTCGGGTAAAAGATAAAGAGAACATACAAAAAGCTCTCTCATGCAATACACAGAAAGCTTAAAACTCTTCAAAGCTTCTATATGTATTTTAAGCTCCAGATGCAATTAAATCTGAAATAAAATGCACAATTATAGCATGCAAATAAAAGCATGCAAATTCACTCTTCAATATTCCTTGATTTTTGATTCTGTGAGGTTATGCAGTTCTCATTTACCAACAAATTTCAATTTTTCATTGCAATGTATTGCTGCTGCTTGATTATCATATGTAAACGTCTAAATAGCGTAGTCGCTGATGATGTCTCTCTGTAATTTTCTCAAAATTAGGAAATCTTTTAAAGATACTCTGCATCGGGGGAAAAGATAAGGTTATTTTATTTCTACTCACTTAAACCCCTCGGTGGTCGCCCTCAGCGCTTTGCGGTGTCTCTGAGATCTTCTATGGAACGCACCGATGCCTCCTAAGTTACTACGCTTAGCACCTCTGAGAGCCGTAACTCTTCAACATCCTCGCTTTGCCACGATATATGCAACAATACCTCATGCTTTTCGTCCTACACAGGCTCGCTTAGGGCACACCATCACAAGGCAGTTTGCTGTAGCACCTAATGAAACTATCTCCCCAGTTGAGATCATGAGATAAGAGTCAAGTGAATCAACTTCCAGTAGTGTTTAATGTGTATTTTCCATTGACTTAAAATTAGTTGATCTTAATATTAAATATGATTGCAGTTTCCGGTTTTAATCATAATAAGTTTAGTTTCATCATATGGCGAGATTTATATAATATTGACATATTGAACAGTTTCCATATTCAGCAGCCGCCGAATACTTCAGGCTTAATTTTAGTGTTTTAAATGAGATTAAGGTTAGTTTTAATATCATTTACTTTCATATTCTTATATACATTCAAAACGAACCAAAAGAGAGACAATAAATATGCACTTTTCTGTAAAACCTCTTATTAAAACAACTAACCAGACTCAACAAGCTTTAAGTAAAAAGAACATCAAAGGTTAATCCTTCTATGAAATAGAACTTTATTTTAAATAAATTCAGCGAAATGTCACCAGCGGCACCCGCTTAATTTTAGGGATGAAATTATAAGCCGATCAACAGCTTTGAATAAGTTAATGTAGGTATACTTCATAATGCCTGTCTAAAAGTTTAATTTTAAAAGCAATTATTACATAATTACACGTGAAATCATGTCTGTATTTGTTATAATATAAATAAGCCTGTTTTATTCATCATGATCCTCGTCAACCGATAAACATCCACTGCTGGATATAGGCCTCTACCAAAGAGTCCCACACGATCGAGTATGGATTCATATGGGAGATTTTGGCCATTATCCACTTCCCTGGCTAAGTGCCGGTAGATGGGAAACAGAGCTTTATTTGTTGATTAGCAGGATGCAACACCAGCAGGTGAGGTTCACTTGAAGCCCGTGAGTTGTTACGCGGGAATCCTTACACCTTACCCGTTATTACTTAAACTTATTAGATGTTTTTACACGAATCGTTAAGAAACTTACTGTCAATTATTCTATCAGAAAATATATGTAAGGATAAAAGTTAAATCTTTCTTAAAAAATTACAGCAATAAAAAAAATTATTACTTAATTAATTGTTATACAAATCTAATAATTTGGGATATTTTAATAAATATCACTAAACCCATAATTAATTAAGAACAAACTGGATGTAGATACTTCAGTATAATAGTGTGTATTTTCAAATGTATCGATTCGGGCGTTGACCTCTCAGAGGAGATGATTAGCTGTGGCTTCGTGACCCATGGTGAAGCTATCAAAAGTTACCCGGTCAGTCCGTGGCTAGACTTCGCTTAATAGTCCAGGAAATTTAGGTAAATTCACTTGGGAGTGTATCGGTGAAATGAGAAGTGAGGTATGGTTAACGCTATTACTGCCCGCTTCAGTTGTGGTACAGTCGGTTGTGGCCAGAATACAATAGACCAACCCCTTCTAAACGGTGTCGCACTCCTGATGCTGTAGCCTTAAGGTTTTAAGTAAGAGGATTATGAGTATTGCTTTTCAATGCTCTTCTTATCTTCCGCGGGGATATAATAGTTTGCAGCGGCGCAGGCAGATCCGCCATAAGAGTCTGAGAGAACATGCTCTCTAGGTTGATGAATAAACTAAAGGTACTGCAGTAATCTTACTAGTTGCAACACCTTTTAAACCAAAGCGCAATATTGTTCAAACACTACTGTTTGACGATAGAATTCGATGGTGCGGTAATAATCGAGTCTGAGCGGAATGAAATTACGAGTCCAATGACCGTAATATAGTCTGTTAATAGCGGATTACCAGATATTAATCAGACTCTCGTGTAAGCCTAATCCGAAACGGGAACGAGGCGGAAACTCGTTTAACAAGCTATTGATTCCGTAAGTACTGTGCTATATGAATGTTTACATAGTTTATTACTATAATCAAATTGTATGTAAATGTATAAACATATGTGTCTATTTGTTTCGGGTTAACTTCAACACAGACACATAGCTAATAGGAGACTATTTTTTTATAAAAAAAATAATAATACTCTACAAAACAACGAAGTGACCTATAACCTTGAGTTCCTCGCCTTTTAATATTAGTTGTGCCGCCAACCTACACCATACTAATAAATAATGGAAGTTATATATAAACGCTAACAATTATACACCCCGATCACGCACATTTTTATTCAACTTTGTATTAAAATCTTTATAAATAATAAAAGCACAAGATATTTAAAAAATTCGGGATAACTTCGTTCTTTTATTCGATATTTATGCAAAACCGTTTAGGCAGCTAAATCTGTCTAGTCTTATTATATTTGCATTCTTTAAGAAAATCTAATCGGTTTTTAAAATTAATTTTACTTTAGGTATTGAACATGAAAGTGGTCATAATCAATCACAGCGGTACAATGCAACAATCCACTAAACGCAGACTTGCATGAAGAAATTTAAGAATATTTTAACAATAATTTATCTTCTATTGTTATACCCGCCCCTATCTTTTTATGCGTCGTTTATGAGTGCTAAAGCCATTTAAAAATTTGCCATCTCTCTATATCTAGTGCATAAATACGAGTAACTGTGTAAAACTTAAACGATCTATAGTTACTTTTCCATATTAAATTAATACAGTCTACTTATTCGTCCAGACTGACGGCCATTGGGACGGCAAAGTGCTTCAATGGCGACCGGGTACGGGAAGACGCAGTGCTGGCAGTCCCTCGACTAGGTATACCGAAGCTCTGATGAAGGTTGCTGAAAACCGCCGGATGGGAGCAGTGCAACACCGATCGGCGTGGAAATCCTTCAGAGGAACCTAAACTCAACCGTGGATGTTATCCGGCTATTAAGTATTCGTTTAGTGGCAATTGGTCTTTCCAAACTCAGAATACTTTTACAA
Organism: Ornithoptera alexandrae; assembly: GCA_029030555.1. Taxonomy (NCBI): domain Eukaryota; kingdom Metazoa; phylum Arthropoda; class Insecta; order Lepidoptera; family Papilionidae; genus Ornithoptera; species Ornithoptera alexandrae. The sequence goes on along the minus strand of JARDVY010000011.1, from coordinate 3,219,905 downwards.
AGAACACATTTTTAATAAGAGTGCTTACTTAAAAAATAAAACTACGTTCATCTTAATTACAAACAACACACAATGCCAACTTAAGAAACAAATCCACTTGCATACAAAGACGCAAATACACGTGCAAGTACTTATATCCTAGAAACCAGGAGAACCGTAGTACGAAGCATTCTATTCGTACACCTGTATTTTGTAACGTTATGAAATAGAACATCAGATATTTGAATTTCAATCTGTTTTATTATTCAAGTTTTTTTACAAAATATGATAAATAATTACCTATTAGACTTAAACACTCCAACATTTGCTCGAGACATTGCTGCTGCCATTTAGAGATCAGCTAAGAAAGGATTTTACAAATTGCCTTCCCTGAAGGGAGTAGTAAGGGTGTTACGCAAGACGGGCGGGGATCAGCTCGTTTATTACATATCATTATCAATTGATAGAGGTCCACTACCAGCCAAAGTCTTAAAAGCCACAGCTAAAATAAATATGAAAACTGCTAACAGATAGGACAAGATACAAGAATGTGAGAAATTCAATATTTTCCCACGATACATAAGGCGCACTTCATAAAAGTGTTTTCGAAATAATTTTCTATTCACTTTCAACAAATGGTGTTTTTGATCCTCAATCAAACTTCAGACGACAGATAATTTGTTGTCCCGCTGAGAGCTTTACACGCGAAAATGATTCAATGTGTAAGACCAGAAAATTTATCACGGAAACAATATAATGGCTCTATACCATAAATAAATTTCCAGAAATATTATTTACTATTTTGAGTTTTGTAAGTACTGCAAGTTTTAGTCAATTTTATAATTCAAAATAATATTATAAAAAGTGTTGACAAATCGGCTTAGACAATACTATATGTAAATAATTGTAACCTTAAAATTATCATCACCATCATTTTTTTTAAACCAATTAGGCGCCGAGAGGAGCGCGACGTTCACCTGATGGTAAGTGATACGCTAGCCCATAACGACGTAGCGTAAGATAATATAGCACCACACCGCGCTCGTCTTCTGAGACATAAGATGTTAAGTCTCGTTACCCCGGTAATTACACAAGATACAGCGATCTTCAAACCGGATCACAGTAATATATGCACACAACGGTTTGGCTGCAAAAATAGGCACTGCGGTGATACCTCCCTAGACGGTCTCCGGCAACAGGGACCTACCACCAGTAAAGCGTGTATGAAATGTCTAGACTGAAGTTTAGACAAAACTATTCTAGAACAAAACAATTACATTTTGTTTTACTTTTAAAAAAAAATAGTTTATACAATTTTGATCAAGTTTTTCCTTTCAGCGCAAGCATGTTAAATCTCAAAGATTAATATTACAGAATCTGTATCGTAATATATAAAAATCCAGCAGTATCCAATGCACTTAGAAACGAACATTGATCAAAGTAGCCGAGACGCTGAAAGCAATGTACCGTATCTCGGAAACCTGACAGATATTACTTATTGATTTTCCAAAAGCAAAGAAAAGTGACCCGTTTGCTATAACCAATAAGAAATACTTTACCAGTATTCTCTGTTTAATAAACGGCGCTATTAACACTTAACAAACTTTCTTATAGCACGGCGCACCGACCTGATCACCGTTCACGATTCTACTTCGAATCCGAAATTGATCACAGGTAGTTGAAATACTAAATTTATGATAAAGCGAGTCAATACATTAACTTGTAAAATTATGGAAAAAATAATTATTTATTTCAGTGTGACGCCGAGTTATACTAATTTGGATTAAAAATGGAAACGTCAACAAATGTTACTCCAGACCCATCAACCCCCTCCCCCCCCCACCCCGCAACAGGTCTCTTATCGTGGCGGAGGGGCTCAGTAGCCGTGGCTTGGTCACCCACGGTGAAGCGAAGAAGAACGTACTCGGCCGGCCGGTGGGGTAGGCCGGTCCGAGGCGGCCTTCCAGGTTAGAGCTCCCGGGCTCCGTGAGCTCAACTCGAATGCGTGCCGGTGAGCTGCCGGGCGGCTTTACACTGCCCTTTGCAGCCAAGGTAAAATCGTGGAGGGAGAGGAATGTGGATATTGCGTTTCGCTGCTCTATCTATCCTCCGCGGCCGTATAACGGACCCAAGATCGGATCCGCTGCAGATAGTCGGAAAAGTTTTTTCTTTTGGCTCCCATGGCCGCTAGGTGACCGGTTCGGGGGAATCCGTTGCCCAAGTGACTATGACAGGCCGAGAGGATGGCGCGCTGTGTGTTCCGGTGTGCCCTTACAAAGGTGGAAAGGAGGGGTTCTTCTCTCTCTCCCGAGGTGGGGCTGCATTGTGCAGCCGGCGCTGGCGGGGTCGCAGATGTGTACGAGAGCGTTCCCGTGACCCTGCCATAAAGCGACGAGGTGGACCATTGTGGGAGTTTTAGTCGGTGCAAGTCCGACATAACCTGTCCTTGCCCCGCGAAGACGAGTATGCGCAGGCATTTCCCCCACGATAAACAAAAAAAAAGACCCCATCAGCAGTGTAAATTAAATGTCTACCGACCCTTTTGCTACTCAGTCGAGTCATCATATGAGGTTAATTCAATAATCATATTTGTCACTAGAAATAATAATAAATTAATTATATTTATTTTTAACCAAAAATACTGACAACAGGAACAACAATTATTACGACCAGTTTTACACGAGTGCCAATTACCCAAAGATTAGAATAACCAGAACCAGGAACTTGCGTGGGATACGAACAGTTAACCACTGCGTCTTGGAAGCAGATGTTTTAGCTTTGCTTCAACACAAACCAATTACGACAATAGTAGTTTTAATACTTTTTCTTTTGAAGGAAAGCCTTTGTCTAACAATGGATGTCTATTTAGTGGCTGATGATAAAGATACTTCTCTTTTATACGCATATAAATGAAACAACAATAAATATATCAATTTATTTAATTAGCGAGTTACACCCTACGTTTAATGTCAATGCATTTTGTACGGATTGTTCCATACTCGACAATCTTATAGTCTATTACTAATCTAATTCGAAACTATTGCTCCTATTGGAAAATATGAGAGCAGAACATTCACACAGTTACAAGAAACCTATATTGATAAAGAATAACTTCCATCATAGTAACGTTACAAACAGTATAGACAAGCGGCCTCAGTTTAATCCTATAAATAAAAAGTTTTATAACACAAACTGCAAAAACATTCCCAAGTACATACTAAAGAGACAATTTTAGGCAAAATAAAATATAAAAGAAGTTATAGTTGGTTTTATATAATCTACTATAGCTCGTATTTCGTATGTGTTAATCTAATAGATTTGTAGCTTATGTGCAATTAATACAAACTTGAAAATATTTTAATTATCCACTTACATACATACAGATATTAAATGTAAACGAGCTTATAAAGGGATTCAAGAATAAATATAATACTAGGTATAATAATTTGTTCAAAACATATTGTCAATTTTATTGCTTATTAAAAAATAAATTATAAGCAGTAGTATTTTTTCCTTAATGACTCACAACTGATTTGTTAAATTTAATGTCATAAGAATTAAATAAAAAATGTACGTTATCTCAATGGAATTTATTATAAAATACTCTACACGGGAAAAATAGAAGACTACAATCCGTACAGTCCAATAAAAAAAATGTTACCTATAGGTCATAGGTTACCAACAGGGGCGGTACCCACCACGTGTGGGGGCGCTGGAACTTAATTATAACACGATTAAATAGAGATAAAAAATTAATTTATAATTTGTGATAATTAATAGATAATAGACAGACATAAATTTCATATAATGAACTATTACATAAAAGGTGTGTGAATTATTTTTTCTTGAAAGGCGGTAGTTTATAAAAAGTTGGATTCCCATATTCTAGATAATAAGATGGAATGCCTCATCTTGATGTCAACCGATGGATGTGCCCACAACTGGATCTGTATGTATTCCACAAGTCACGTTCTCGATTCCAGTAAACATTACATTAGCACTGTAACCAACAACATTTATCCAATCAGCAGGATTCTGTTTCCATTATTTGGAGACATCTAGCTCTAAGACTTTAGTTCCAACATCATATAAGAAATTTGTACACTGTATCATTTAACTTTTAAAACCCATGTCAATCCATGGAAGGTTGTCTACATAGGTCATGAACAATATTTTGGATGATTGCCTCTAGATTATTTCTTTAGTATCTTGCTTAATGAGAATTTAACATTTTCACTCATTTCTCTTGAAAGGAGAAATACAGTTTATATAGGGTGGCGCAAAAATAACCTTATAAAAAGTACCTTATAACACAGGTAATAAGGTACTTTTTATAAGGTTATTTTTGCGCCACCCTATATATACAGGTAATCAATAAAAAATTTCCAAATCAAATTTTTACTATTAAATATATTAGAATAAAATTTTAAAAAATTTATCAATGTATCTGTTCATGTAGTTTATAAGATAAATTAGTTAGAACCCGTGTTAATTGGACCTCTTATTGTTCTAAGATTACCAAGTAGATATCAGGCATTTTATCAAAGTACTCTATAATAGTAATCATTTGAAGCCTGCAGGTTGTATAATAATTAAAACTTTTTAACAACAGACTCACTCAAGACTCTGGTTTGAACTAAAAACGTACACATTACTCTCCATGCAATACTAAGTTATGACTTAAAGTTCAAAAAGGAACGGAAGGAAAAGAACCATAGTCACTTGTTCACAATTCAATCAATTGTTACACATAGGAGCCGTATTATCAAACAGTGTTACACGTTACACTATCAACTATTTCAGAATGGGTGATCACAAGTACGCCAGACAAGTTTACACCAGTGTTTTTAATTGAAAAATTAAACGATCTTATTAACACAGAAATTGAACAAACCCCACCGACCACAGAATTGTTTTTTAAGAGTAGTAGAATTAACAAACTCTTTTTTATTTAAGCATCAATACCAGCGGAACGCTCGCCGACAGGCAACTGCGCCCACTTATGACACGATGATACAAACAAAGCGCCCATCTGATTCGCCTTTTACGTTGCGGATATCAATTGTGTGTAAAATTTTGTGATGCATATTCCTAATTATAACTTCAGCCATTATTTTAGTTCCTGCTTTCAGATTGTTTCGCTAAGGCTTTTTGTGATCTCCAGGGCGAAATTAGCCAACATAGACCAGCCTTAGCTCTCTTTAGAAAAAGTTTAGCTTGCCAGAAGTAGGAATAATGTGCTGTTTATTAATTTTTTTCCCTATTTGACATTAAGGCTGCAAAAACCACAGTAGTATTCGGAAGTACTATAGTTTACGTTGAAATTGATGGGGCGCGATAGAACAGCAACTTTGGTATAAAATGGGGTACTGTGTTATAATCAAGGTGTGCAGCTTTTGTTGAGAGTGACTAGTGGTCGCAGGGCGGTCTAGTCGCGGTCTCAGCAGAAGCTAGTGGCGTGCGTCACGGCGGTGGTCGCGGTCGCGGTCGCGATCGCGTTCCGCTGGTGGTGGGTCCCGATCCCTGCGCTCGCGGTACCGCTCGTCGTAGTAAGGTGCGGCCCCTGAGCGAGTTTTTGCGCCACTCGCGTCACCGGCACCACTCTCAACCGTCGGTTCTACCGGGGACTTGCGTGGCCTGTTAAATTTAAATAAAACTCTTTACTTTGAAATACTTTACAGGTGGCAGGTATTTGTTGCCAGACACCCTCTAAGTAGGTAATATCAATGTACAAACATTATTGTTTCATTACAAAAGACATTGTAACTAGTGCAATCAATAGGATAAATAAAAACTGGCTTAAGATAAGCCACAATGTGGTAGCAGTGTTTATCATCTTGAATAGAGTTACATTGTTATGGACGGGCGTAGCACTTATCATCGGTTAAACGCTTTACTCATCTCGAACTTTGAAAAGTAATTTTAAAAAACTTAACATTTAACTACTAAACTAATAAATCTTGAAGCTTAATGTTATAAAGTAACACTACTATGTTTTTGAAGCGTTATGAGGCCAAAGACCCATTATGGACAACGTGCATCATTTTAATCAGTTTAAAACTTCAATAGTCTCGCAGGATTATTGAAGAACTATATTTTCAGAAAATAATAAAAAACAGCGTCTTTGAAAAGTTCTACTGCGGATTTTTTTTTTCAATCACAAAAAAGCGCTAAAATATTATTCATGTTGATTTAAGCTAAAGTAGTAACAGGGTTACAATAAATATTTTATGAAACCATAAATTTCTAACGTTAGCTTTAATAGTGCTAGGTCTGAAGCAGCTATCACATTGTTGAACGTAAGCCATGCCACTCACCATCAAGTAATTGTCCTCCTCGTCTCGTCGCCTTATTACACAACAAAAAATAAATTAATTAATTTATGCTATTGTTCAGACATTTATTTTGTTCATAGCATATAAGCCTTTCATAGATAGTTTTTAAATAAATTCCAGTCTTAGAGATAAAAGCTAATATTTACACTCAAAATGTGAAGAAGTTATTCTAAGTAATTGAAAATTTGAAAGGAAATCTAATTTCAATCTTCTTCTAATATAAAGCGATAGGACGAGTAGAATATTTTCTTGATAATAACGTTATTTTACCTATTTCTTAATCTGTTAACCGGGAATCCCCTTTTTAATTGCGCAATATACAACGGATGCGAGCTCTTTCACTAGTACGTGTCAGTACGTCAAACTTGGAGAACGTACGAAACCATACGTCCCACCCGTTCCAGGGCGCAACTTATTTTTCAAGGACGTACTTATATGTCCTACCCGTACTCGCTATTGTTTCCGTTTGACGTTTATATACATCCCGCTCGGTTAACAGGTCACTGGCTCGAAACTACATACGCCTTTTCATAAAACAATACAAGATTACTTTATTTAAATACTACAGTGCTTTTCAGGGTGGAATATTAACATTTAATGACAGTAGAAATAGACAATGTAGAGGTAATCAATCGATCCGCAGCAAAGAACCTTGCCGTCGGTGAAATAGTGAATTGAACAGCAACAATATAGCAATGTCTCATCACTTGTCTTTGTCACTCTAGTATAAGCGAATGCATGAGCGCCAACATTTTACAAACCTTTCCTCTCGACTATGTCCTCTGTTATAGTGGTCGGCGCGTTCCCTATCGCGGGACCTGGAACGGTCGCGCTCGCGTTCACGATAGTCCCTGTAGTATCTGAGACAAAAAAAATTGGAAATTAAAATTATTTTGTTCAACTCGATATCGTCATTGAATGCCATCTACAAATTGGAGTTAAGATATTAATCGAAGAAAATCCTGCAATCTTGTGGCATCCATTTTAGTTTGAAGCAGCTACACCATGTTCTATGTCATCGGAGACCTTTTGTTGACTTGGAGACGAAAAACGCAACATTACAGAGGTTGGTATATACGAAAAACATTTGTGGTAGATACACAAAGAAACTATTCTTTTAAATAAATAGATAAATATAATTAAAACTTTCAAGAACTTTTCTCACAAGTATTTTTTCAAAAATTAATAAAATGTAAGGAAGGTTCACATGAATTTTTCGATTATTTCATGTAGGATCCGCAGAACACATTTTTTTCTCCCATTCCTTCCTATCAATCGCCAACTCACAATCCACTCATTTTCTATCTATCTCTCGTTTGGTCTTCTACTTTTCCATGGATCTATGTTCATTCTTAGAATTGTTTATTCGAAGGGGGTAATTGTTAAAAAAAAATTTAGGCTAAAATTGTTAAAATTTACACTCCCATGGAAATAATGTCTACCGAAGTTTATGAAGATTTTTCATGAGAAACCGATATATAAAGATACATTTATGTTATAAAAATCTTTCTGTAGGAAAAGGATCCCTCTCGAACTTTCCCTATGCTTTCAATAAAGTGGTCACGATGAGCATACTGTTTGTGCCTTTGCGACGATCAGTATTATATTTCTTTGTTGGTATTATATTTCTTTGTTGGTATTAAACCTAATAAATAATCACTGCAGAAAAATTATTTACAAATTTAATATGCAAATTATGTATTAGACAATTTATTTACAGTTAAAAAGGTGCAATTAATAAAATAATCTTAGTATGACCAGTATTATGAAAGAGGCTACGTTCAGTCCAATAAAATCACAGAATTTTATATAAATTGGACCCAGCTGTTTGAAAATATTACTTGCCTTACTTCTATTATTTTTTATACATCGCGTTTATCATTTTTGCGATAAGTTAAGATAGAGACGTCAAGGTCTAAAGCATTGTTTAATAAAAACGAAAATTGAGAAACATCTTAATTTTAATCTCTACACATCTTTATATGTCTGATGTAACAGCACCAAAATAGGTTAACCTATAGACATGAACTATTTTTGTTAGAATGTTGATTCAGTATAAAAGTATATAAAATTATTCTAGTCTATTAAAGATCATCAATGGCTTGTACCTCTTCATGTGAGTGGTTATTTTGATAGTTAATTTCTTTTTATTTAATTATACTTTGATAATATACAAGTGGACCAATATCTTTAGACATTAGCTGCCAGTAAACCCTGTGGATTAGTGGCATAAAATGTGTGAGTGGTTTAAGTTATTAAATAAAATATATATTATATTGGTAAAGTGATCCCTAATAAATGAAAATAATAGTTGTAAACAAGAACAATTACCACAAATGGAAAGTGTCTTTCTACCGGTGACTGTCAACTGTAGTTGAAGTTAAGTAACACTGTAGCACATATATCTGCCGCTAATGATTACCTTCTTCATATGTAAAAGATATTGTAGCTAATGAAATTACTGGAGTAACGATGCTTAACATCTGGTGGCTAAAAACTAACGAGCGTTATTTTTTATACTTAGATGGCAAACAGGCATGCGGCCCGCCTGATACTAAGCAGTACCCGCACCCCATAACCGCCAGTAACACCAGAGGTATCACTAGGCGTGTTGCCAACCCTGCAGAAACCTTTTCACACTTTTTTTGAAGAACTTGAGGATGAGGGTGTAGTGTTTATTATCTTAACTAGCGCCATATTCCTATATGACGTATCACTACAATGACATTCTACTCGTCACGTCGTTGTGTCCAATAACGAAAAGGAAATACTGCGCCTCACCTGTCCCGCTCGTCCCTCTCGCGGCTGCGCTCCCGATATCGACTCGCGGAACGCTCGCGACGGCGAGGCGCTCGGTGGTGCGCGCGCGCATCACGCTCGCGCGATCGCGACCTACGACGTTCGCCTCCATACGACTTCGTCTCCACGCCGTGCAAAGTATCTTGGAGAGAAGATATCAATATCTTGCAACGATCGTCGTGAGCTACCTGAAATGATAATTATAAAATAAGCTTTATTTGGTTATGTCAGATTGCTTTTTGAACTTGAACTCAAATTCTGATGATGTTAAAAGACCAAGATGTGGATAATGAAGCGCGTTCGCGCGGAATACTCTAGCTCGCGTAGGAAAAATTTTAACGGTAACCACTTTGTCACTAAGGAAGGCAGATAAAAGTATTTTAATAAATGCACAAATTACAAAAATTAAGTAATATATGAAAGAATAAGTTTAATCAAAATAGAAAATCAACTATTAATGCTTTACGGAAATAATTATTGTATCTACAAACATATTAGTTTAATCATCCAATCTTTCAAATGAAGTGAGTGTCTTCGAAATATGAATAAATAAACTATTACTACTGTACTAGGTTTACTGCAAATAACTACCGCAAACCCCATCACCACTTAACACCAGGAGGGATAGATCTTGTTCATGCTCATAACCTATTTAGATTAAATAAAAAAAATGTGCTTACCTTACTCTGCTTGATGAGCGATATGGCGGTGACGAGAGTCTCAATGGCGGATGCATACTCGCCGGCGGCCGCGTCACTGACGGCGCGTGCGATTGCACTGGACGACACGGTGCGATTGCGGCTCATCACCTCTTCAAACTCCGCCTCGCTGATAACGGGGTGTGGATGTGGGTGCGGGTGAGGATGCGGGTGAGGCAGCGGCACCGCGTGGTGCGCCCCGCGCGGTTCTGCACCAGCTCCATAACTCTAAAAATATTAATTATGCTAATATTTAATTTCAAAACAATAAATTAATATCATGACGATAATAAACATTCATACTTGTGGAGGTCTTCCATATGGTTGCCGAGCTCCTGGAGGTGGTGGGCCTTGATTAGGCGGTGGTGCTCCATGTGGTGGGTGTCCATACGGCGCCCCGGGTCCTATTAACATTCAAAAATATATAAAAACTTAACGATAAAAAAGTTTAATGCGTAAATGTATGTAAGGAATGATGAGGTACTTCTAAAACTTCTAAAATTTGCAGTTACTTAATTTGAAAGACACCGACAATTTTATTTAAAAATAAGAACCTTGAACAGCTGCTTGAGAAGGCTGTACACCAGGCGCTGGCTGACCAGGTGGCTGCTGGCTGAAGAATGCCGGGTTCACATGCGGCGCCGGCGCACCTGGACCAACACCTACGGGGAATCCATCTAAAGAAAATATATTATCAATAGTCACCTCCAGAAATAATCAAAGAATAATAAAATTTAATATAAAACTAAATGCCTATAATACATACCTGGGTGTTGGGGTAATGGAGTGGGTCCACGGGGTGGACCCGCCTGATGTGGTGGCAGCTGGTGATGCGGTGGCGGCAGGCCCTGGCCGGGAGGCTGCTGATCACGAAATGTATATTAACTAACTTATACAGAGAAATATTATTTTATAAAGCATTATCAATATCTTTATAAATATTTCCGTGTGGAAGATGGACCAGAATTATCTAATTGAGGCGTCATAAAATTAGACCAGGAGAGAACGATTCCAGGAAACGGTATAATCTTTTCAGCACCTTTATTCGGTCATATTTTGGGACACCTTTGTCCAATGAACATCACAATTAATAATTAAAAAAATAATAATGGTATCTTGAATAAATAAAGTAACCTGAAATTACGTCAAATGTTTTTTTCAATACCTGTATCTTTTTAAATCAACAAGGTTAGTGTTTGATACTGATCCCACCTGATGTTAAGTGGTGATGTGGTCTGTGCTGGTAAAGCTCCCTAATCTAATAATAACTTATTCACTCTTTTTTTGAAGACACAGCCACGTCATATTTACACGGAAACACCGACGCCGGCAAATTCTTCCATACCTTTGCCGTTCTTATGAAGAACGAGGAGCTAAACCTCTGTTCGCAAACTGGGGATGTCCACAAAATAAAGCTGGTTCTCGCCTTGCGTCTGGTTCTGGTTTGCGTCTTGCCTCTGGTGTTACTTTAAATTCAATATCTAAATCGGTAAATTTTATCGTCTTTTTTTATTCCACGAAATGACTAGACAAGCAGGACGTTCACCTGAAGTTGTTATGACAATCTATAACTGTAGTGCTATACACTCTATCACACCATGTAGGCCGTCCGGAGAACACAAGATGTTCTGTTGTTACCCCAGTAATTTAGCTACTTACCGAAACACAGTAATGTTACCATTTCTGTTTAGCGGTGGATGACCGAAACCGAATTATTAAGTTTTGGTCAACAAAGAACTATTACCAGTACATATCTTTTATTTTGTTTCTTTGACGAAGTTAAAGAGATTTTTTTTTAACAATAACACCAACTTATTACATTTATATCATTTAAGTAAAAACAAACCCCGTGTGGCGGTGGCATTTGGTGCGGCATTTGGTGTTGCGGCGGACCATACTGTGGGGCAGGTGCGGGCTGCATATGGTGTGGCGGTCCACGCGGCCCCCACTCCGGCCCGGCGCGCGGCCCTCCTGCACGTTGCATTTGCGGCCCACCCTGGAACTATAACCACATCGTTAGATTTCAAGAAGCAGAAGAAAATTGTTAGCTGTATTTGAAAGTAATAACACCATACTGATGGTTACAAGTAGCGCAGAAACGATCGATGTGAAGATTTCTAGGTGGGACCTAAATCTAGCAGTAAACGTCTATCGGCTGATGACAATGATGACATTCAGCCATTGGAAAACATTCCGCTCTTTTGCAAGTGTGTTTGTATTAGGGGACATTTATAACATTGATTAGTTAAAACTTTTTATAACAACTAATGAAGTGCCTCTCCAACTAGTGAAGGTTGGCGTTAATGATGTTAGTATTATTAATTATAATGTTACAGAACAATTTATCAATATTCTTCGTCACTTATTAACTCTTCTCATCAATAAAGAAATTTTGTTTAACATATTTGAAGTACTGACTTGCATAGGGGGGCGATGCGATGGCGGTCCTTGATGTGGTGGTGGGCCCTGGTGTTGCATGTGATGCGGCGGCGGCCCTTGATGTTGTGGCATATGATGTGGACCGTGCGGTCCATGGGGACCCGGAGGTGGACCACGCATCTGATGATGCGGTCCCGGACCCGTCATCATCATTCTAGGCCCGTTAGGCCCGGGACCGTTAGGCCCGCCCCCAAAGAAATCTAACAAAAAAATCCTATTTTTAGAACCGTGCGACATCAACACGAACTTCATCCGAGTTGAATAACTAATTTGAAATGTAGTAGTTTTAGACAAAAAATGTTGATTCTAGTTTTACTATACGGCACACTTACAGTACAGGTAATGATTTAGTGTAATAAAAAATAAAACAATATAAATACGGAGTTTGTAATAGAAAATGTGTTTTTTCTTCATTAACACTCTTTGACTAATAAATAGTAACTAAACGAACTTCGGCTACATTGACCTAACCTAAAATAAAATGTTTGTTTATTTTTTATTCTATAGTTTACTTAGCTATGTTATCGTAAAAAAAATTATCAACATGTGTACATACAACCATTTAAGTATTGTTTTGCTCACCGACGAGAATTTAAAACATCGTCATTTTGGTGCGCTCGATGTGACGTCATGTAATAAATATTCAAATAAAGAAATTTTTTCACACTAAAAAGTCCTAGAGAATATTTTTGTTTTTCACATACATTACACGTCACATTAGCGCTGACCAAATATGTAGTATTAAAAATATTATACTTCGAAGTATTTTTTAAATAACTTTTTGTTTGTATTTATGTTCGAAACACTATCATCACTAATAATACTTTTTTAAACGACAATATTATCGCTTGACCACGATCCCACTTGATGTTAGGTGGTAATGTGGTAAAGCGCACTAACCTAGTAACAGTGTATTCACTTTTTTCTAGAAGACACCTACTCACGTCGTATTCGTACAGGAGCACCGACGCCGGCAAGCTGTTCCATTACTTTGCTGTTCTTATGAAGAACAAGGAGCTGAGCTTCTTGAAAAACTATAATATTCAATAATATTTGGTCCCGGAATGAAATCGAAGATCTCCGTAACCCAAGGCAAACCGCTTGGAGTCACTGCGCCATGGAAGCAATTACATATACAATTATGAAATGTAGTTTTACCTCCTGGATGAGGGCCAGGTGGCCCGCTCGGAAGGGGACCCCTCATGCCTGGGTTGTTGGGTCCCGGTGGCGTTGACCTTGTCTTAGACTGACTCTCGAATTGATTTAAAGCCTGTAATTTAATTAGATCCTGTAGTGGGTAGTACATAAATATCATAAAAATAAACAATGTTACTACACTATTAAAGAGGAGTGTATGGGCTTTGCTTCTATACAACTGTTAAGGAAATTAAGTTACTAATTGGGGAGCATGGAAGACAGGGGGGTTCGATTATTATTTGATGGCGTCGGGAAGAGAAACTGCGTCGGTGAAAGAAAAATGTGAATTGTTTATCCACGTCTTTGGTAAATATGGACGAGAAATGTAAGAGGGGCTGGATTTAGAAACGGGGAATTACAATTATAATCTATTATGTAAAAAAATTTATGAGCACTGTGATCCTAAAAAAATATTAATTATGAAAGACTAGTAAGGTCAAAATGATTGGACAAATCGGTGCAGGTCGATCTAGGCGGATATATTTCTATCAAATCGAAGATGTCCTAAAGAAAGGCCGGGTCAAGAGTACTCGCAACCGACCAGTACGCATGAAGACGCTCATGAAAGTGAAGGAAGCGAAAGAGGAGTGCCAGGATCGTAGCAAGTGGAGAGAGGTGGTTTCTGTCTACCCCACAGGGAACGAGGCGTGATATATATATATATATGTATAGATATATATATATATATATATATATATATATATATGTATATACGAAAGTCTAGAATTTATTGCAACTAATCAAAATGAATGGAAATTAGACAAATTCTTTAGTTCTCGTAAAATAAAGGCAAATGTGAATTTTAATGTTTAAGAAATAATCTCATACTTATACAATTAAACGTGGGGTAGAGACAGGCAAACGGGAAAAAATTTATTTTCAAAATTTAGTTTATCTTTAGAAGAGGCGATCGGATTATGCCGGGCGCTTGAACATGCGAGCGAGCAGGCGGCGGCTTGTACCCCACGGCGAGCTGATGCAAGCGCGGAAGACGAAAAAGTGGTGCACATGTCGCGGAGCAGGGACAGGCGAATGGCGCATGCCGTTTTCAAGGATCACGTCAATTATACAAAGGACCAGGATAGTACACTGACACAAAACTACAATCACAATAAAGTAAGAAAATGGAGGCGCGCTAGTGATGACTTAATTAAGTGTATTAGGTGTAATTCACGTCATAGTGCTCGTGTTATAGTCGCAATAGACCTCGGCAGATGTTTCCGAGTTAAGTTTACGCATGAGGTGTATGGAGCCGACGTGATAGAAGAAAATAATGAACACGAGGACAAGTACGGCGAGGACATTGGTGGAGACATAGGCGAGTTTTTAACCATGTTTTTATAGGGACAATATATTTTTCCGTTGTATCTTGGCAGACAGTTATTAAAAGTGATAAGATGATGTGTTCATTAAATTTAAAGTAGATATTGGTGCAGACACATCAGTTGTGTCTTTAAACTATTCAAATAGTTTTAATGTGCAACAAAGTCAGTTGTGTCCTTAAATTGTAAACAGTGATTCAATGTCAAAAAGTAGAGTAAGAAACATTGGGAAACATTTATCCTCATTACGGCCAGGGGATGCGGTGCGAATGAAGGACAAAGGTTTATTGGAAAAGGAAAGTGTGAGTGGTCAAGCGCGGAGTGATCGTTCGTACTGGTTGAAAACTGAAAATGGGCGTGTGCTGCGCAGTAATGGACAACAATCTAAAAGTACCAGCTCCAAAAGAGCTACAACATAAGAGACTAGTCTGCTTAGGGATACAGATTGGGATTATGATAATGACGGGACAATTTTGGTATCAGTGCGGAGCACGGCACACCTGTTGTGCTGCGTCCGGAAAGGGACGGTGTCGCGCAATACTAATAAATTATAGATGCGACACTTCACTGTAACCTTAAAAAAATGTACTAACTAGGAAATTTAAAGTTGTTAACATAAGTAGTGTGTAAGTATATAGTCAATTACTTGTAATTCTGAAGATATTTAATTTCTTTAAGTTAATAATTACAGACCTTTTTCTGTTGTAAATTATCTGTATCTACAGGAAATAACTACGGTGTCAAAACCTAATCTTTAAAAAAAAAAAACAAATTTTGCGTAGTTAAAAATATAAATAAAATAATAGTTTGATTTTATAAAATAAGCAGCTCATGTTAATTATTCAACTTCGTAACAATAATTTATTAGTGAAGAGTTATGTAGCAGCTAACATTTAAGTGTCAACATCTATGTTGTTTTACTAAAAGATTTGCCACAACACATCCAGTTGTGGACTAGACGAGAACTTTAAATTACATTACAAAAAAAATATTATTATACAAAGAAACTAAGATTTTAGGAAAACAATAATTAATATTCAATACTATTTTTCCGCATACCATTGAATGAAATATATAACGATGTATACACCTACTTAGAGTGAGAGTAGATTAAGAATTGTATTGTACATTAGTACTGTAGTTTTAAAGACCGATCTGCATCTTAAATATTATCCCAGATTTCAAGCATTTATTGAAAAATCCACATATCTAACGTGTTTAATTCTATCCATTATTTTATACAAGCTGTATTAAAAAGAGACAATACATTTTTTTATCACACACTTCCCTTTGTAATGATACTATCCATCAAAATACTCTTCAAAGTTCAATTAGGCAGTTTGTATACTTCAGTGCAACAAATCAACACTTGTTAAACGTCTTTTATTTGCCGATGTAAAAATGGCGAAAAACATTTCTATAAGTTTTGCTGCAAGTTACCTGTTTTGTGGGTAAAGTTACGACGGGATGCTGTCCATGTATTTCTTTTTTTGGCAGACGGTCCATGACCATACGTATGGACTGGTCGGAACCGAGAGAAATGACGCAGAAACCCTTCGATTGTCCATTTGCCCTGTTCTCGAAGAACTTGACATCTTGAAAATCGTTCACGCCAACGTCCGCGATGGCGTTTGCAATGTCTTGGTCGGTCGCCCACTGTAAACATGTTTTTGAAAACTCAAGGTAATAAATTTAGAACACAGACAG
Source organism: Ornithoptera alexandrae (assembly GCA_029030555.1). Lineage (NCBI taxonomy): Eukaryota > Metazoa > Arthropoda > Insecta > Lepidoptera > Papilionidae > Ornithoptera > Ornithoptera alexandrae. The sequence goes on along the minus strand of JARDVY010000011.1, from coordinate 3,203,429 downwards.
AAAATTTAAGAAATACATACGTAGGTACGCCTTAACACAATTGGCTCCATCATAGATGTTAGATAACCGTATACCTAGTCCACTAAATAATTATTTTAACATCTATTGACATATAGTTTTATCTGTACTTTGTTAGAATTTGTTACAAAGACTAGCCTGATTCAATTAACTACAAGTATGACTGCTCACGCACACAAACTAACAACTCTCACACTTTCATAGATCACAGTTACTTTCTTTTACTAAGTTGTTGTACTAGCGACTTCTTACTTAGACTGGTGAAGATGGGAGGAAAGGAAACAGTTTTTTTGTTTGTAACCATTCTTTTATTTCCATTATATCACATCATAGTTTTTACCACGATACTACATTCACAAAAAGTTTAACGGTGTGAATGAACAAAACGCTAAAAGCCCGACCTGTATATTATTTACAACAGACGAATTTAAAAAAAAAACCCCATCCTAATATAACCTTTAATTTTGTTTGAGATGAAACTTGCATAACACAAAATTGTTAAATACTAAACGAATTATAACATATGTTTACGCCGACGATTTAAATAAATTTTAACAAATATTTTCGAAAAGAACAGCATTTGGTACATCATGATCATAACATTGCATTGCAGCGATTACCGTTACATTTAATTGAAACTGTTAAAAGACGTCTAACCGGCTAATAAATATTCAAGGTACATTTATTAAAATCGAACTAATGTCCAATAACAAAATGTTTTCCACTACTGAAAGTAGCCAAAATTAAACAATTTTTTTTTTGTAAAATACAAGGACACATTGTTAAAACCCAACAAGTAAAACGAGGAATTTACAAGTTCTTTAAATAGGTCCTAAAAATCAATTTATTATTTATCATTTGTAACATTAAATATTGAATTACTTTATGTTTAACAGAAAAATATATTAAGATAATAATATAAAGACAAAACATATAACTATGTACAAACTAAAACATCTTACCTTATTGTAACCTGATAAAAAAAAATATTAGTGAAGTACATATACGCAATAGGAATATTGGGTTAATTCAAATTTATTGACAGATTCCCAACATTCAAATTACACACAAAAACGAGGTACATATAAGGAACTTGTTTGACAAGTTTGTTATCATGCTTTGTATTTCAATATACTGTTTTATATTGTTACTATTAACATACGATTTTCTGACTATGAATTCAATTTTATTATATCAGACTATACTAGTCATAAAATAATATTTATTAAAATCAACAATATATTAATGGAAGTATGTCATGTTATTGTAAAAACAATATAGCACGTGAATAGTATAACATATATAAATACATATATAATTTACGTTCACACCTTTCAGCAATAATTTACGCACATTTATAGATATAACAGCCAAGCTTCATCATACACACTTTTATAATTTGCATCCTAACAACAAGTGATCACAATGCAAATGTTAAAATCCATCTTATGTAATGTTTAGTATGGAGTAACAATAAAAATTAAAAGATTATACTAAGTTTTACTTCTACACCCTTACTTCATCGTTGTTTTAACACCACAAATTATTTTATACTGTCTAATAAGCTTGCTAACAAATATTTCTTTTGTGCCCTCAAACATTTAGATAATCTAATAGTAGTAATAGGTTAAGACATTATTATTAGCTGTGCATTATAGATGTTAAACTTTACTGAAACTGAATATCAGTAATTTTTTTTATTTGTTTTATAACAAACAACACACTTATTTCACAGCAACAGAACTAATTCTTTATTTTAATTTCAAAATAAAGGCAACTTCATTTCATAGCATGCACAAAAGTACTCAAAATTTTCAAATTAAAATAAAGAAAAAGTATTAACAATGAAACAAGATCATATTGTTTGATATTTGTTTGAAAAAAAAAACAAGCATCATGAGATGACAACAATTAAATACCAAATATTTTAAAGTATTATAAACCAATAGTGATATTAAGGACAATATAAAATAAATTTAATATAATATGCAAGTATAACTTTAAGACTAGTCATAGTTTAAAACCAAATGACCACAAAATTTAAAACAATTTTGAAGTTAATCTATTATGCACAAATACACTATTATAAGTAGAAACAAAAACAATGACTGAATGCTGTACATATAAGAAACTAGTATAACATTAATTAAAAAATTAAAGGGGTGGTAGAAAGTTGATTAATTTCTTTTTTAATTTTATTGAGGTGGCCTTCGATGCACAACACAACTAGATCATGGATAAAGAAACAATGCATAGCTAATTTGACTACAGTTCAATATATATATCCATTTACTACCTTTTGTATTTCACAATATTGAAAAATTATCTATAATTCAAGTTTTTTAAACCTCTATCCTTAGGAATGTAGCTCTTGATTTTTTAAACATTTCATTACATTATAAAGTATACCATGACAAAAGTACAAAAATTATATATAAAATTAGAAAGAAAACTATAAACAAATAAGATTGAAAAAAATAATAATTACATTTAGAGAGATTTACATTTTGGAATTACATGTGGTTCTTAGTTTAAGCTAAGAACATTATGATCAGACATTTGGTCTCGGAATTTAAAATACCAGTATAAATAATTTAAGATTTAGTATTTTAAATCATTACATCCGAATACACTTAAAGTGCTTATCCATCTAGTAATTTGTTAATCGAAGGATTGAGAACTTTGTTTTTGTTTCTTGTCACTGATTTAGCAAAAATTTTAAATACCATGAAAATAATACATAGCAATATTTATATTTACTTTTGATAGAGTTTTGCCTTAGGAATTCACCGAGTAACATTGTTATATACTGATAAACATTGGAAGTTACAACAGCACATGATTTACTTTACAGAATTGAGAGTTCTACACATGTAAATAATATTAACATAGAAAGATAATCTTTCTATTTCTATCTTTCACATAAAGATCCAAACATTTATACATATCAAAAATTAATGATTAAAAATAATATGCATATAATATATACACATGATTGTTTTTATACATTATTTAAATACAATATCTTAACTATGACAGTAACTGCTTATTCTGAGTTAGAATACAAGAAAAATAATGGGGCTGGTTAAATAACAATATCACTAATATGAAAATTTGTAGGGCTTAATTTATATATTGTAATAGCTAATTAAATAGTATTTACTTCCATCATGAAGTATTTATCTTATTAATTTGAAATATTATTTTCATGGTTATTGTAATGGTAAATATAATTTGCAATATCAGTAATAAACTTACATGTAGCTTATTAAATCAGTATATAATGACTATTTTACTTGTAATAGTCGATAAGTCATTTTAAGACATCCACAATTACAATGTAATTATAACCATATGAATGTTTTTACAGCTGGGTATTTAATAACTTTAAATTGTTTATTTTTAAAAACTTGTAAAAATTAACTAGGATTGTTTTATAAAAAAGCAATGTTCAGACAGATTATTTTTGTAATAGCTGCAATTTATATCAAAATAGTATTTTTACATACATATTGTTTTCTTTTACTCTGTAAATAAATAATATTGCCAGAACGGTGATTAATAATATAAAAGAATTTTTCTTTAAATAATGTTATAACATGGAGACCTTTAGTTTTCTTTCAATTACTTTTTAGTGATGGTGTTGAAAACAATGTAACAAAAAGTAAAAAACATTATAATAGAAAAATTCTAGCTAGCAAACAAGCTAAATAGACAATAATTATTTTTTTTTAAAATAATAGACACTTATCAATGTATATCCTTAAAGTGTATGTTAATATTAACAGTGAAACAATTAATTTAACTTTGTAATAAAACGATTTACGTCACAAATTAGAAACGACCTAAATCTTCCAAGATAAAAATTGCATTTAAAATTTGCTATTAATAACTAAAAAAGTTTATTTAGTCATTATTTAAACTATATAAATAACAAAATCGGAGCTTTCAAACTTCATATGGTTATTATTTGGAGCTGCTATTTTATAATGTTGGCTTAAGTAGCGTTTAACAGGTTTTATTAAACAATAGTGTAAACGCATTAGACAATATTTTTTTTAATGTATGATAAATATGGTACTTTAAAGTTATTTACACGCTGGTACATTGATTTATTATATCGTATATAATCAATTATATAATTACTAAACGATCTACTGTAATGCCTGATAAAGCGATTCATATACATTAAATTTTAATGTTACATTACAAAATGGCAGCCCAAGTTAGTCGATATTATGTTCATCGAACAAATACCGATAAATAATTTTTTTCCCTATATTTACAAAAGTACGCTAAATAAAACAAAATCGTGTACAAACCCAAGTGAGGTTGCCAACATATAGTTGGAATCGGCGGCCATGATGGTGGTTTGGTGCGTTGTTGTGATAGGGAACGCTGCCATTCGTTTCCTCCGGTGGATGCGAGTGCTGTGGAGCTGATGAGTTTGGAGGCCCGTCGTCATCAGGCTTCGGTGCCGGAGCAGCAATCACGTCGTCATATAAATCCACATTCTCACCTCCAAACTCGTCCTGAAACCAGCCGGCCGTCTTTGATTGTACGGGTTAAAAACATTCTGTATTTAATTAAATTGATATAGAGCTACAAAGATAGAAAAAAGAGATTATATTATACCTGTCTATTAAAATCGGATTCAATATCGTCAGCGTATAAATCTATATCCACGCCTCCGTCCGCCATTTTGCGATAGCGAACATTGAATGACAGAGAGAAAAGCGTCTCCCTTTTAGCATTTGCTATTGATTTAATTACAAAACCTAAGAGACGCACAGATAAATTGAACATTGTCTATGGTACCATACGCGTGTATAGGCGTTACCACATTGTAAATATTTTATAATACTTCAATTTAATACTTGTTATTTTTTCTAATAAACAACTACATTTATCAGTAATGGAGATTTATATAACAACGGTTATCAAAATTTTAAAAAATATTATTTACGTAGACTTTTTGTCCCGAGAAAAAGTATTACAAAATTTATGTCTATAAATGTAACCTTCTGGATATTGACATTGAAACAGAGAAATTACAAAATATTGAAATTTTATAATCATATCAAAATTTATCTTCAAATATTTCTATTTGATAATCCACTTAGTCTGGAATTAAATATATTTAATTTACACATATTAGATTTGTCACATATTGGAAGTCTACTTTAGTTTAGTTACAATAAATATAAAGTCCGCTTCTAAAAAAAATTTGACTTAAGGTATAATGAAATAAAAAACAAGGAGGTATGGGTTGTAAAAAAAATTAGAAACTTGTTCATGTTACGGTCATAAAATGATGTGAAACTTATTATAGTTTTAGAGACATCTATTGCAAATAGGACATTTTATGTGGACAAAAGAATGAAAGAAACGGTCACGTAGCGCCATCTACTGTTCAGTATTTGAATTGTACCTGTTTAATTTTAATTCTATGGTAGGTCGAGCGGGGCGAGAGACGGGAGGGACTTTATCTAACAGTCCTCGCCATTTTCTGTCAAGCTCGACTCGATCAAGTTAGCTTCTGTCAGTCGCCGTGTTTGGGTGTAGTGTTGTGAAAAATTATTTGTACCGATGAATATCAATGGAAAATCGTGTTAAATACGACGCCAAACTATGGCTCGATTATTGTGTTTGTGGCTTTAAAGCACCGCTCGATCAGTGATAATGGCCGAGTGATTGGTTAGTGCAGTGTTTTGTGTCGTATGCTGGGCTGTCGCAGCAACCGAGGGATCCTTTCTCTGGATAAATCGCTGGTACAGCGACGTGGTATCATAGTTCGAGAAGACGATACACCATGTCGGCGAAAAATATTCCCGGAGACAAGGTGAGTGATTTTATTGTGAGCCAAATTGCTCAACATTTACCAACGAAAAGGTCACTTTTTTGTTTTGTTTCTAAAAACTCTCCTTTCTCTCGTCGAGGCGCTGTTTGATTTTGAATATTGTAATTTGTTTGTAATCTCTGTGAAACGTAGAATTACAATAACATTAATTTTCATGTTTGTTTAGTCAGTAATTTGTTAGTAAACAATTTGCTCATTATTTCTAATAAATAATGTTTTAATAATTTTACTTCTCGGATATACTATTATTTATTGTCTTTATATTATCTAAAATTTTGTAAATTTTAATAAAAGAAAATAATGGTTCATTTGTTGTTTTCGGGATATTTTGAATATTACATACAAATTGAAAGACTTTATATAAAATATACAGTTCATATGCAAGATTTTCTATTGTTTTTTTTTAAACACCTACAACTTCAAAATAGTTTTTTATGCTATTTACATCCTATAAGTTCTGAATACATGAAATATAATTTTCTATGGTAAAAACTCTGATATTGAAAATATAATTTGTTAAATTTATAAATGCAAAAAATTGTTAAAATCTAATAAACTTACTATATTTTTTTGTGATGTAATAGATTTAGATTCAGAACAAAAAGTATTTCTAAATAAATTCACTTTGTCTTTACAATGTTTGCTTCAGTGTTTTCACTTTTAACAACGTATTTACTCTCACTAACTTTAGTAAAGAAAACTATATGTATTTTTAATCAAAAGCATATTTTGTTAGTAGAGTAGGATAGAGTATTATAGTTTCTGATAAGAATAATGTACCTGAATTCATTTTTAAAATAAAATTAATATTATTGAATGTGATTGTTTAGATGAATAATAAAAAAATGTTGAACACATTTTTTGTGAATTTGTAAAATAACAAAAAAAAACATACTTAATGTTTTAGGAAAATTTATTTGACATTATGGTTTTTATACATGTTTTGTTCTCAAAGTTGACATTCTTCTTCTTTGCATTTGTGCCTTCTTTCACTCCACTTTGCTCTACATTATTATTATTCATTATTTTTTGTCTGACGTTGATGATTATGATTTCATTAATTTTGCTAGGAATTTTCAAATCCAACATTATGTATGCTTGGTTGGAACCAAATTAGCATGTTATTCAAAATTTTCAGGCAGTGGATGCCTATCAGTTGAGATGGTAATGATGACATAATTTTCCTGCTTCTAGAATATAAAGTATAATATTATGTAATATAATCTTACAGATGATATTGAATAAATACTTTCAAATTGATATGAATGACAAATATTTTTATACACCATAATGTTCCTAAAATCAACATTTTCTTAAAAATAAAAATCACAAGAAGAACAATTGAACTGAGTTACTTATAATTGAACCTTCCATTAAAACCAAGTGCAGCTTGACACATTTCAAGTTCTAGAACATTTTTTTTATATTTTCTGTGTTAAAAAAAGGGTTTTAGAGTTTTTTTTTTAAACTATTCAACATTAAGTTCGAAATACACACTTCCCATCTTATAAACACATTTTTTTTATTTATCAGTTTAGTAAAATTAAAAGTCTGTTCTTTTGTTTCATATGTACTAAATCTTTTATCATTTTATGTCTACCCATCAGTTTCTTCTAATCCTGTCAACTTGCTAGTTCATTGTAGAAATAATTTCTAGATACAAATAATAAAATATTGATATATGTATCAAGATTAGACAACCTAGATTAGAAGACTTATTTCATTTTGTTTCTTGTTTTTGTAATACATGTTGTATATGAATTCAATATATATAATGTATCTCTTCATTCAAGCCATATTATTCAATCTACTCTTTAACTTCTTAATTAAATATTCATAAATTTCTGTAATTAATACATACAACTTAAATGAAATCAATGTAATAATAAAATGTATTTAGTGAAGTTATTTAACGATAATATTTAGCTTTTCGTCATCTGAAAAATTAATTCCTGAAGAAGTCCTTTTTTGGTACAATATTTTTTTTTTTTATTTTACGAAGCGACAGACGAGCGAGACGTTCACCTGTCGGTAAGTAATCCGTCCACCCATAATAACGTAGCACTAGTAAGGTTAATATAAATAGCACTACATTGTACCCGTCGCCGTGAGATATGAAAATGTTAAATGTCGTTACACCAGTAATCTCCCTAGCTACAGTGTCATTCAAACAGTAACATAATAATGTTTTCCCACTACTATTTGGTGGCAAAAATAGGAACTACGGTGATACCCGTCTAGACAGTCGCTAGCATAGAGACCTACCACCAGTGAACTATGACTTTTACGTTGTAAAGCGCACTATTTAGATGAAACCTTTTCACTCTTAATGATTCCCTCATTCCTCGATGGAAATATTAACGTCGGCAGACTGTTTTCTATGTTCGCTGTACGCGTTATAAAGGAGGAACAGATATCCTGTGTCCTAATTCACGTAATATCGATATCGGATGAATTAGAAAAAATTAAAACAGAGTAATAAAATTTAAGTATATATAAAAATATCTGCATTGTTCACCGTGGAGAGCCTTAATTATGGTGCAAATTAGGTATTAAAGTCTATGTTCCTGAATTCAGGCTATATACAGATCTATAGGTCAAATATTATTTATTTGATTATATTGGACTTTATATTAAGTGACTTTTAAAGATGGTAATTTCAAAAATCAATGTTTGTATATATGAAATATTGTTTTTTTTATCCCTTTTATTACGAGTTTCAGTAATCTCACCTAAAAAAGTAACCTTTGTCTTTAAGTCGGAAGAAATTGCTTAATCGATTTACAAACTAGTATTAATATCGACTTGGACACAACTGTTTCGATTTTCAGTTAATCGTTGAATACAACTGATTAACAAATATACGATTATTATAATAATATACACCGGTTTGTATGCGGGGTGTAAAACAAGACTGCCTCACCTGCTCGTGGCCATCCTGCTAAACACAAACGAGGCTCTGGCTCCCATCAACCCGCATTGGGTCAACGTGGTGGGAAATGGTCCAAAACCCCTTATATAAACCCCTACAATCGTGGAGGATCTTTGGTGGAGGCCAATGTCCAGCAGTGGACGTCTATCAGCTGAAGATGATGATACACCTTCTTCACCGATAAAATTGTTTTCATCAAGAAATCTATTTAAATAATGTTGACCAGGACTGCAGCCGTTTTATAAATATTTGTTAGCGACTATGTAAAACTTACGCTGTCTTCTCAAAAAAGTCACGGATCACCGTTTTTAACATCTACCCATATGTCGTTATAGCCGTGTTTATGTCATTTTTTTTTATGTAACATTACGATATAAAAACTGTATGTCACTTATCGTAAAAACTTTGCCGGTGTAATTTGCTCAATGTCATTTACAAGATCATTCCACATACATACATTATAAATGCAACATGATATGAATGTTTATAACGAGCACTTTTGTGTCAATTCCTCTTAAATTTATTATTTAGTGAATAGTAAAGGCATCTATCTTCTTCATCTTGAAGTGCCATTCCAACTAGTGAAGGTTGACGATCAGCGTGGTACAGTTTTTGTCTCTGGTTCAGCGGAACAAGTCAGACGCCCCATATATGCTAGTCCATTCCCTGATATTGTTCAACCAAAGGCACTTACGTTATTTTTCAAATAGATAAATCATAAGTTAGACCACTTAGAATTCTCTTTCCTGGTGGTGGTAACTACCTATGTAGGTGCCACCACAGCGGCTATTTCTATTGGAAAAGTTATTGCAGTGTTGTGTAGAGGAAATTACTGCGGTAACCAATACATAATATTTTCCTGTTCTTGACGACGAGCCCAACGTGATATTTTAGGAACTTTAGCTCTATTAACTCATAGTTACGGTTACGTATGTTCTTGTTTTGAGTAATCATTTAGTTTTGACATATTATATATATATATATAGATATATATATATATATACATAATATGTCAAAGCTGTCACCTCTCAAGTATCACAGTATGAAAGCGAGCCGTGATCAGTTCGCGCGTAATCGATGTGGCCAATATTAATCCGTCCTTGTCCAAAACAAAGCGTCCTTTAACCATTGTTCATTAATACACTCATCCATTGTTACTGTTACTTATAAACACGATGTTCTCCTTAAGTCTTGTTTCATTAAGCAAGAACGTTTTTTTTTTAATTGGCGTAACATTAATTATTAAGTCATTGTTCAGATTAAATAAAACATGCGCTGGTCCTCATAAAAGACACCATTTTACAAGCGTTAGACAAACCACTAGTGGTGGGTTTCTGTTGGCGCAGAACAAAGTAGGCACCACCGCAGCTCCTATTACGTCTGCCAAACTATAGTCTGTGTGGCAGGCCATTGTGTGTGGTGAAATTACTGGCCGAGCCGAATGTGATATCGTGAATATCATCTTAATCAGCACCATTAAATTATGGGGTGGTATGTCATTTACTATTGTGTTAACATCGCTCCCGTTTCGTTGCTTCATCGAATAAGATAAAAACAAATTTTATGGAAATCTGTAACAATATTTAAAATGATAATTGTATAGATTATGTCCAAACAAATTCCGTAAAAATGAGAGAAGTACTAGAGAACTTAGTCGTTAGTACATAAGATTAACAGATTCGTGATAAACTATATGCATTATATGTTAGCTGAACCTACATTCGAGAAACCACTAGTGTATATGTTGTATATTAGTAAAGCCTTTGGACCTTTACTAAAATGTTAAAACCACTGTGTCATTGAAATTCTTCTAAGGCGAGGCGGGGAAACTTTTGTATGAGAGTCTTGAAGAGAACTTTTTAATTTCTGCCAAATTTTTTCTCTCACTGCGTTCTTGGAAATCTAAAAGTGATGCAGCCAGGCGTGTTTATTTTATTTCGAAAGCGGGCAAGGTAACCTATTTGCAGAGAAATCCGCATTCTGTTCAACTTATATCAATTTGTATGAAAGCACTATCTTACTGTATTTAATTATATTAAAATATATATAATTAAAAGGTGTTCATTTTGTTCGCTAATCACGTGAAAAATAGTGAATGGATCGATATGGGAACATAAGCATTCGACGCGGAATGATTTGTATGTATTATGCTATATAGTTTTTATTTCATAGAACATTTTATATCTAATGATTTTTTTATAAACATTTTCGTAATATTTATGCGGTTGATATAGTAACGGTTGCTAAGGAACGTCATTTGCGGTCGCTCTCAAGGAATATTTCAGATAAATTTCAAGTCTAATTTTATGGTACGGCTAGCAAAGGATATTGGAAACACCAATTTTTTTTTTTATGATATTTTTCAACATGTAAAAATTTTATTGTAATGATTCCGAGCAGGTTAATACATATACAAGTATTTTTTTTTGCGCAAATTCTTTAAATAAAAACAAAATGTCATAGCGGGATATTACTTCTGAAATGAAGATTTATGATCGTTTGAGGTCTTTTTTTTTGTTTCCGGGGGTAAATCTTTAAAAGATACCTTGTTTCTGGGAGAAGTTAGGGTTTTGCAAGATTCTTACTAAAATCCCTTCGATGGTCTACATCAGTGCCCCTCTACACTTTGTATTAGTACGTCTCAAAAGAGAGGCCAGACCCTCCTTGACACCATCACTGAGCTACGGCAATACGTACTCGCTACCCCACGCGGGTTTGCTTTTTGAATTAAGACGGCCCTTTTAGTCGCCTTTTAGGACAGGCAGGGCTTACCTTCGCCCTATTCTTACAAGCCCGAGATTACACGGCTAGACCGTTTGCGGTCTAACTTACCTATAATTTTTTTTTAATAGACGCTATCGTTTTATTATTAAACATTTAATATTAATTTTTTTTTGCTAACTATTAACAGCATTACCATAAAGAAACATGTAAAACCAAGACCAATTCAATGCGATACGCATGCAATGACTCCCTGGAATCTTCACCAAGCCGTCGATACCGCAAGCGGGCGGTTGTCCCGAACAGCTCTTGTCAATACGTGTCCCACTTAATCAATGATCTTGCTACTTCAAAGGACGTCCAGTCTTTGTGCCATGTAGAATCCGCAAAATGTGCTTACTAATCAAATGGGCTATATTACCGACCTTTGTTCTTAAACAGATCTCCTCATTCCTGATTTGATCATGTAGTTATTCAGTATTATTTAGTAGTGTTAAAGATAATTATTATTCCTAATTATTAGGTCACTAGATCTGCATTATTATTGTGCTATTGTATCCTCATACTAAAGGAATCCTGTGATAAACAATATTAATTTGGCATTGTACGATTATTTTCATTCAACTACTAAACGCTGAGGAAACTAGTATGCAGCATATTTGGATAGATGCGGTAATGGAATTAATTACCATCTCATTAACACGCTTTACCACTATATTTGTAAACTTGCAAAAAAAATATTATCTGTGATAATTTTTTTATATGATAACGTAATATAGTCAATGAATATTAATAGTTTACGCATTTTATTGACGTATTAAGGGTGACGTAGTTAGAATGGCGATGCTGCTATATACGCCATTACGGTTTAATATATGTATCGTTATAATTTTTATCATAGCAAAAAGTCATAAATTATACCAAAAAACTGAACACGATACTTTTGTATTTTTAGTCTGTTTTCTGTAAGCAATACTTACCCTTAATAGGAAATAATACTTGCTGGAACCCTAGTATTTTTATTAACTTAATGCTCTTCGTATTAAAGTTTACATACTATTGCTTGGCTGTCAAAACAACCCTTGCAATGGTGGTCATTTGACGGTACGCGCCAACAGGGACCTGCCACTAAAACTTGTAATATTAAAAATCATATTTAACTATTTAAAAGTTATTACAAGTATCGATTTAGATATATCGAAAAGTGAGCTTATACTCAGCGTTCGATTTATATTGTGAAATCATGTGATGTTAATGTGATTTATTATAGATATGTATATTATTATAAAATGGCTTATTATTTACCATCAGTTAATCGTATGGCTCATGTTTCGTCATCTTTACTAAGCTGTTCTCTGTCCGCTTTGCTACACCTCCGGACTCCCTTTCAAGAATTTTTTTATTTGTAAAAATCTGTTTTTAGCCAACCTATACTCAGCGAAATAAATATTCCTACTAAATTTTAAGTCTCTAGGCCTTATGATTCCAGAGATGAATCTTTATATAAGTGGAAATCTCTTATATATATATACACCTATATAAATGTTTATATAAAGTGTAAATTATTGAGTGAAAGGAGTATTTAACACATTTTTATGGTTTAACCGAACTTACTAACAATGGGCCTTTGTCCGCATTCGCTCGATCGTCGCAGCCCGTTCTTGTTATTAGTGCCCGCTGAATGAAGGTTCCTACTATAATTTATTTTAGAAAACGGATAATTAATCGAGAGGCGAAATTTTTTTCGTAAAAAACCTGAAAACAATCTCGCGTACTGCGAAACGGAATTATATAAATGTTGCGTAACTTGTACAGTGAAAACTTGTTGCCTTTTACTGGATTGTTTTTGCTGTTATTTATTTGTTAGCGACGATGTACTCTTCCTATTTTGATTGTGTAATGCTGTTGGCTTGGGGAGGGGGGGGGGGCAGTTGTTTCTTTATAACACGAAGGTTTTCTTCTTTTGATGGTCTTAAGATTTTTTTAACCTACATGGCAACAGCAATATACGAAAACCAGTGTTTCTGGCTGAGTGCGTGACCGTATACCACGTCATTGTCAGTTAACATAATGTGAAATTGCAGTGAAGTATTCAAAGTTATTATTAAACCTTGAAACATCGACTGGGAGGCGACGCTGATCTCCAGAATTTCTCAGATGATATTATTTAATACAGTTATTGATCTCGGCACTTGTATAAGAAAGTTCGTACCCGTTTATGTATTTGGAGTCTGATATAAAAAGCGAGCTGAACATATCTCAAACCGAGCGGTGATACAATCGACTTACGAGCAATAATACAGTAAGGTCACTGTACGAACATCGTTTAATCAGCAGTATTAATTCAATACAACAATCATACCTTATTAGGCAATATCGCCTTCAATACATTTTATTACAACGGACGGAATTTCGAAGGTAACCACTGAATCCAGCGCGCAGTAACATTGCGTGTTACAATTAAATATTAAGTCCAAACTTAACGCGAACTCGTTTTGTTTTTATCGTCTGAATTACTATTATTGTAAAGTACTTGAGGAGTTATAATTGGTTCAAGGTAACATGTTGTTTTCCTTAATATTTAAACCGTGATGTCTATTTACATCTTTGAATATTAATTAAATGTGTCCAGATTGTTCTCACAGCTCCCAATAATAAAAAAAAAGTTTTTGACATTTTGACTTAGGATGATGGTATTGAATTGAATTTAATCCACTATTGGAGTAAGGGTTAACCCTGTGGATACAGTTTAGTCAATTATCTTTGTCGGCACTGACGTAAGCTAAGTACTTATTTTTGTTAATTTACATTCTAATCTGATCTGTATTATATAACAAATTTGTGGACACCGACGTTGCGATTATTCTGTAAGGTAAGTGTCGCTTAGAAAGCTGTAGAAAAAGCCAGTGATCAGCGTTTTTCTGGTAGATAAAATTTGAGACGGAATAATCCGTCGGGGCACTAAAATCATCGATATAGTCTGACGAGTTGATAACTAAAGTGGAAAGGCTGGTTACGGTGTCCGGTTACGGTATGGTCATTATTACGGAGACCGCTTTTAGGCTAACGTAGCGCGAAACGCTTTTTCACCAGATAAAGCGACGATCAGCTCTAGAGTGGTTATGGTCGAAGATCGGTCTTAGTGCCGTTCCATAGAAGTCTATGGTCAGCATTGGTTAACCCGGTCTGATAATGATTCGTCAAATATTGATTTTCGCAACGTATTTCTATCGTGAAAGGCTCCAGTACCACCAGCAAGCGCCATTCTCTCTAATAAATAAATTTTAAGAGTATTTGGCTAGAAAAATAATCTTGTTGTAAACGATACTGCTAACTACGCACTATTTCTCGCGATTCAGGTCAAAAGCTTGCAGCTCGCTTCCAACTGCCGCCGGTTGCGCGGGTTAACGATCTACAGTTATGAAAACGAGATGAGCCGAGTTCGAACAATAACCGATTAACTACGCTTGCTATCTGTCCTCGCTCGTGTATATGTAGTATTTGGTAATCTTTCAAATTCGTTGCTAAATACTGTATACGTCGCGTACGTGTATTATCAGAATATTTCGACAAAATAACTCAAAATAATTGCGACCATTTACCGATCGTGTTAACATTTATCATATGTAATCAATAACGTTTTCTGGTGGTAGATTATCGTTTCCGAAAACCGTCTAGATCCGTACCACCGTAGCGTCTAATTCTGACGCCAAACGATAGTGTACAAACATTACTGTGTTTCAGATTGAAAGGAGTTGTAGCTAGTATAGTAATTACTGTGGTAACGTGACTTAACATTCTATTTTTCAAGGCGACTAGCACAATGTCGTGCTGTGTTTACTGTTCTAAGTAGCCCCACATTATTATGTCACATTATTATCATCAGGTGAACGTCCCGTTCGTCTCATCGCTTTGTGGAATAAAGAAAAAGATGTTATAGTAAATTTTGTAGTCGCGTTTGTAAATCAATTGTATTATTTTTAGTGGACACTTTCAATTTTTCCGTTAACCTCGTTACTTTTGTACACTAAATTCGACAAGCCGTTTCACAATTCACCATAAAGCCTGTTTTATTGTTTTCGCTCGTTTCGTAAGGCGCCTTTTTGTTCAATTTTGGAATTTAATTTTACTAGATAGTGGATTTTTCTTATTCTTGTTATTTATGATACATGAAAAGATAGGTTTCACTGACGTAAAAATATTGCTACTTTCTACTACGCCCGGGAGCTGCATTTATTTTCTATTCTGTGATGTCTCCTAGGCGAAATGAAAATCTGAGTTTATTCTCAGTTACATTTGTTAGTTTTTGACATATTATTCATGTATAAATAGCACATCAGATAAACTAATGTACTATTTACATATGTTCGATTTATCAGTGACACGTTGTAAAAACACCAACAGAATTATGAAAAGAAGAATATGTAAACATCTGGAGAACAATTACACCAGTAACTAAAAAAAACCAAACACGTATTAATTTCAAAATTCTCATTTAAATAGATATATCTAGTAAAATGAAATTAAAAAATATTAAGATGATTATAATAATGGTTTTAAAAGCATTGTAATGTTTTAATAGAACTATTAAATAGTATTTTTATTGTTTGTTCCTAATCTAATCATGTCATTGTTTGATTGTATATTGTTAACCCCTATTTTTAATTAGAGCCTGTGTTTTGTTTACAGAAAGGATTCGATCGGAACTTACTCGTTTTATGAAAAACTAACATTATGGAACTGAATATTTTAAATGCCTTTTTTTGTTATCCCAATCCTAACTTGGATGATTAAGTGGTAGGTCTCTGTTACCGGAGACCCTCTAGGGTTTTGACCACCGCAGCGCTTTTTTCCGCTGCCAAAAAGTAGTATGCAAACATTTCCGTCTCGAAGGTCGCTAGTGAAATTACTGGGATATTAAGACTTAAAATCCTGTCTTAACCTGTTAACCGAGCGGGACCTATAAATACCTACATAGGTCCTGGAACGGGTGGGATGTTTAGTTTCTTACATTCTTCGGACGTCGTACTGACACGTCCTAGTGAAAGAGCTGGAGCCGTTATATCTAACGCGATTAAAAAGATAATTCCCCGGTTAACAGGTTACGATGGCGATCATTATGTGGTGCTATGTATAGTATCCTAACTAGAGCCATATTGGCTCTCTAGGCCGGCGTAACACTCATCATCAGGTGAAAGTCCAGCTCGGTCTCATGGCTTCGTTGAATAAAAAACATTACTAAAAATTGTTTCATGAAACATTTTAAAGTTGTTAGTTTATGAAATAGGTCGTGAGTAAGATAGATCCAATAACTCACCATGTCGGATATTTTAAAAGCGTTTTGTTCATCGTAATGGTGGTGGCTGCGAGTGGGTATGGCGTGTGGCTTGGATGACAAATTGGTGAAATGCGCGGCGCTCGCCCGTTTGCTGGTTTTCCAATAACCCGCCCGTCGTCCCCATCGTCTAATACCGCTTTTGCTGGACGGACTCGTGCTATTGTCGTTCCTAATGGATTGTTTTCATTTTATAGTGGATTTGTTTTATTTTTCGCATTTTAACCTCCTTTCTTTCATAGCTGAATTGTGGAATCATTTGACAAAACTTTCGGCGATTATGCCATTATTACGGTAATATGATAACGGTCTAATTGTTTTATTACTTTCTCGGGTCCATTTTTTTGAACATACTTTCCCTGTTCCCTGTGACCATTTCTCCCCCAGATTTCCTATTAAAATTAATAAATACTAATATTGTCTACACTTTTCATTATTTTAGATTTAACTTGCGTACTATTACTGATTTATGGCAATAAACAGAAGGAACAAGATTTAAGTAATGCTTTTAGGTCCATTTCAAAATAGAGTTCATGAAACCGGTTCACTACACCTTTTTTTTTTTACTTTTTCCTGGATTCCCGAGATTTGTTGTTAAATAGTTAATATCGCTATGTTTATAATTACTTGTTTAAAAAAATCTCTGTTGTGTATACAATAGATCTAAAGTTCCAGATTTAACAAGAGATTATTAAAAATTAAACAACGTTGCAAATGTCTAAATAATAATCAAAGAACACTATAAAGAAAGGACTATGGAGTCCTCATATAATAAATATTACTATAATTTAGTTGTTTCTTTATTCCTAAATTATCACTATCAGATACACAGTACGCTCTTAAAATACATGGAGTATGTTTACAAGTTTAACATACAAAAGTTGTACAGAGAAGATATAGATGGTATAGGTATCCATGAAGGATGCGGACTAATTGTTTACACAACCGGAATATCTATTTCTGTGGCCATGTTATATTGTGGTAAAATTACTCCATTCCGGTCTCAAGTGCATTATAGTAAACTTACTGTTACGAGACGTGAAGTAAGACGTCTCAAGGTGACTAGAGAACTGAAGAGTTGTGCAAACATTTACGAGCGTAATATCATGTATTGAGCAGACTGTATGATTTATTCCCAGTTGTTTATCCCACTTGTATCGCCCGCTCAAACAACAAAATAAGCTGATATTTATTATAACACCTAATGGTATAGGTCATTATAGTAACAGCATCAATTATTAATTTTGAAGCTTTTCTATCCTAAAAACCAATATATTACTATATTATTACCTATTCTGTAAGTATGATTGAACACTGGGTTATAATTTAATAACCATATAAAGAATTTTATATTTTGGAAAGTTTTCTATGCGGTTGACATCGCTATTATAAATTGTTATAAATCTGTTAAAATATGTTATTATTGTTTTTACTATCATCACTGCTGGTTTTATATTACAACTTTGATTACCTTATCGCAGTTTCCAATAAACAATTGTATTTCTTTCGCTGTTCACTTAGATTGGCATACTTTGAGAATTGCCAAGTGTTTGAAACTGTTGTTCAGCGCGACATTTGTTTGTCTCCGACAACTTAAAGGATATTGCTACGGATTGTATCGTCTTCCAGTTTTATTGGTGGCCTTCATGTTTACACGTTTCCGATAGTAACGGCGGCGTGACATCAGCGATAGTATACGCAGTTCCGTGATCTTACAACTTTGCATTATTCCACAGATATAATTTTGTTTTGTATATATATACTCCGAATAATAATGGAATTATATAGAAAGACTGATCGAGGTGTCGCAAACTACCAGGATTTCATTGAAAAAAGTACGTTTAATGACAAATACAATTCGTCATTGTCATCGTCAACAGAAACATTTTAAGGATACCTTTCCACATAACTTTCGTACTGATTAAATATTCGGTACGTTATTGTAATCATTATGGTACGGCTTTTAAAATCACGCTGCATAGTCTGCTGTGCCCTAAGGTCATTCCTCCTTCCACTATCCAGTTACCGCTATTGAAAGTTATACCTCCATAACACTACCGAGTCTTTACAATGTAATCAAATACGAGATCTCTTTTAAGCGACGCTCTACTGTCCAGCGGCGGACCGTGGGCGGAGATGAAGTCGGCGAAGCGATCGCTGAGTCATTAACATCATTGCAGGGCATTAGCATTGCAACATTGAATGCATTCGTAAAGGGGGTTGACGATCTAGAGATGAACGTTACGAAACATGCAGGAGTTTAAAATGTGCGAGAACAATAAGTGACAAGAACACCGAAACTAGTTTTATGTGTACGTAAGCTAAGCTAAATAAGTTCCAAATAACTAATCGATATTGATTCGAGTAAAAAGTTATTTGGTATAAGAAGTGACTCGTAAAAACTTGCATCAAAAAACTATCACATCTTGTTGGTATAAAATCCTTAAATACTGATAGAGAAGAATTATTTAACAAAAAACTTTTAAGAAAAAATCATAAACATGAAAACAAAAGAAATCTAAGAAAAATATAGCGTTATATTGAAAATAGATTACCCACACAGTTCGGCTTTCAGCGGCCGATCGTTTTACATCGTAAAAATAATAAATATTGAAATTTAATTCAGACGATGGAGGTTATTTTCGCTCGATTTTCGCCGGTTCGTCTAATTTTCTCTTGCGACTAGACGGGAGAGCTGCTCCGTGCCGCCGTATTAAAGTGTTTGCCTGCACGGACCTCTCGGGGGACGAACCGAACCGTAGGGATGAGAAGGGTGTGATAGAACCCCATTTTTCCCCCCCTCCAGCGGCATTTTGAAAGAATGTAAACAATGGGTTTCATTTATATTATGTAACATGTTATTGTAACGTTTTGTTTCTAAACAATGATATACAACTGATTATTTTAACATACAGCAAACGCTATGAAAGGACTCGCTAGTGCATTATTCTTATTCAAAGGGATTTAAATTCCTTTGTTTTCTTTATTTAATGTACATTCTGTACATCTATTTAAACTGATTAGCAGATAGATGATTTGTAATACAAAGGGTTGGTAAGAAGCTGAATCTATGAATAAGATTTAGTAAGAAGGTAAATCAATGAATGTATGAAACAGTTACCATCGAATGAATGCATGATTATAAAAATTTATGTTAATTCTATAAGAAATGTATATAATACAATTACGTGTTAGACAGTATAATTTTTCTTTATTCAACACAGCGACGAGACAAGCAAGATGTTTACCTGATGATAAATAATACGCCATCCAGTAACAACACGTTGTTAGAATGCATTTAATACACACTGTATCACATTGTGCTCGTCGCTTTTATACATAAGATGTTAAATCTCTTTACCTCAGTAATTTCACTAGTTACAGTGTTTGTACATTAATGTTTGGCACCTGAAGTAAGAACTGCAATGGTACTTATGTTTAACGTTTTCGGCAACAAAAGCTATCATCAGTTAACTCACTGTTAAAGTACTGTGCTTCCAAAGTACTGTGACATAAATGTTTTAAACATTTAATTGAGTTCAAGTAGTTTCTCGTTAACAATTACTAGACATAAGATAAAAAAAAGATATGTGATTAATTTATGTGTAAAACAGAATTTTAACGCACACTTGATAAAGTTAAATCTTTTTTTACCTCTAAGATTTAATGAAATTTTTATTACTTTTTTCAACTTAAACGTTTATTACTTAAAACTAAATAATTGAGTATATTAATTTCCAAGTTAAAAAGTAAATTGTTCGTGCAAGAGTTAGGATTTAAATCTCGTAAAATGAGCTCGGTTAACCAGACGGAGCAGGTTTTGCGAAAGCTGTTGAGCAAGTGTTTTAATTTTACGCTCGCAGCGGCGTCGCAACACTTGCTGTGGAATTGTAACCAACAAGAGATAGATTAATATCTTAATGGTCTAATAGAGTCGGAGTGATGCAGTACTTTTTATGGTCGGATACGAAAGGGGACCATATGTCCGCGCGTGAGAACTTGAGAGTTATTATTGTCAGTTGTTCAATGTTAGATTTTTCTGTGAATGTAAAATGTGTTCCGAAGGTTGATTGTGATGGATTGTAACAAAGTGGATGAATTATTTATTGTTTTATAAACCACGTCACTTAATGTAAATTGAGTCCATGTTGTTTTGCTAATCAAGCATTTGTGTAACATTTTACTTTAATCCTTAAAGCTCCTCTCAAAGCAGTCTACTTCAAAGTTACAAGAACTTAAGCTCAAGAATAAATTTGAGAACACTCAACCCCTGGCAATAAATCTCATATTATGGTTTAAGTTGTGGTAAGTATTGAAACGGATTTGTATATAGTGACGATATGCTGTTTCTTTGTGTTCAATAGCAAAATTATTTTTTTCAGTTATAGGTTTTAGGTATAAATTTACAAGGTATACATAACAACAAAGCGATAAAGTCGAGCAGGACGTTCATCTGTAAATAAATGATACAATATTCGGATATTTACTCAACACCTTATTGCGCTTTTTAACTTCAGCATCACTCGTAGACCTTTTTACTCAAGACAGGTTTACTATCTATGTGGCATTATGATTAAATTAATATACATGTTCAGAGAATTATCTGATGTAATATTTTTCGTACAATGAGATATTGTGCAAAAGCTCTTAATGCTAGTTCGAAATGAGGTATTATCTTTAAAGGAATAATCAATACGCGATTGTGTCCGAGGGCGTCGTAGCAGGATTAGAGGGTAACATTTTTGACAGGTCATTAATAAGAATATTGCACCCTTGTTGGTTTTACACCCACCCCACTCATAATGTACAGATGAGTAATTTTGTTTTTCATTCTACCTACATCCAACTGATTTTTAGGCGACCTTGTGTAGTTCCTAATAAAAAAGCAAGAGATCAAGGATTGATTTAGTCTATATAATTAAATTCCTAGTTTCATGTGTCACAATTCTGAAATATTTATCTTTTATAGAAAAATCACCGAAAGTAAGTTTATTTTATGTAACTTATAGAGGTAATTAGTAAATTATTATAATTAGCCACTAACATATTTGTTATACATTACAGGTAAACATTTGCGCTGTTGTAGGCATTGGTCGTGAAAACAGTAAGTACACCCTCTATGACCGGATTAAGACAATTGCAGACCGTTGTTACTATTTCCCTTTATCAGAATATCTTTAAATCGTACCCGTGTAGTATTAACATGACAAATAGAAATATATGCAGTGGTACAGAATAATGTACACCTATATTTTCAGGTTTTGAAGTAGCAAAGCGACAGGAGATAAAGAAAGTAGAATGCGTTCTAGATTCTATTTCATTGTCCATTTATCATATAAAGATCCGATAGCATATTATTAGTATATCTTAGCCATTGTAATGTTAATATTGTACATTACTTAAAAAATTAATCCGCATAAGAAACGTTAACAGAGTTTTGATGAAAGCCGGATGTTATCTCATTAGTGTACAGTGCTCTCCTTCTACGTTAAGCAGCAATCAGCCCGAGTCGGAGTACTCGCGATTCCATTTAATCCACTGTGAATATTTTAGTCCTGATTGTTGGAGATTTGATGCGAGGCATCTCTGAATAATTGCACAATAAACAACTACGCCTCGAGCAGCCACGTGTATTATCTTTGACCCTGAAATTCAGCGAAAAACGGCTCGTTTTTTTTTGCAAACGCGTTACGATATTGTGTACAGATGTACTTTATTATTTTGGATAATACCTTTTACTTTTTATTCAACGTAGCGAGGACACGAGACGAGCGAACTAATGGTAAGTGACACGCTTATCCATAACAAAGAGGCGCTAGTTGGCGTTATATACACTTCACTGGGTTACGTTCGTCGCCTTGAGAAATGAATGTTTACTCTTACCCCAAAATCTTCATCAGCCACAATGGCGTTGAAACCGAAACACATAATATTTGCTAATTATTGGTCCTACTAGTTGGTCTTTGACAAAAAAACTTATCAGCGAACGATCAACGATACGTACTATCGTAACTAAAATATAAAACGTCGATTGTGATAAGTTAAGTGTATACATAATAAATTTTAATTTATGTAGTATACATTTAATTCAACAAAGTCGATATTATTTAAAAAAGTTATGTATAGCGAAAATATTAAAATTGTGCGCTATAAATAACTTCTTTAAAAAATACTGCAAAGGCGTTTTTTGTGTAAAGGCTTAAGAGAAAAAGGATAATTTCCTGTACCGTATTTTTTGTTCACTTTATACCGAAATGTCGCTGGAGGTAACATTCTAAAGCCGGTGCGCATTTCCTTACAGCTCTAACAGGATTATTTTATCTTAGTTATTGGTGAACCCGTACAGCCTTATCAGATCCGTCGCGGTGCCCCTGGGCGTCCTTTGTAAACATGATATCGGGTGCCGGCATATTATCTCTCTCTACACTTCGTGCACCGTTTACTTTTAAAGTGTTTTTTTCCTGTTTAATTCTCAACTTATTTTCTTCAATTGTTAAGTATCTAAATTCTTAGAAGGCAAAGTTTACACAATTTTATTTATTTATATATTTATTTATTTATATATCACAATTATATTTATAATTTTATTTTCTTTTGGAACAATGTCGTCGACTCTTGTATAGTTCATAGCTTTTTTATTCTACGAAGAGACACGATGAGCAGGACGTTCATCTGATGTTAAGTTATAGGCCAGTTCATTACAGCAAGCTCATTTAAATATTTTTTGTTTTATTTATAGAACATAATTATCAACTTCTACTTTACTTTAGTGATGGTTCCTTTCGCGACATCAACGCTTTAATTTGCCTACACGAAACTACGTGGACAACTTGAGTACTTTGATAAATATATAAATATATATAGAAAGAAAACTTTAGCTAAAAAATGCGTTTAGTGCAAATCATGCAGTCTACATACCCACCATAACATTTTCATATTAAAATTTAAAACTAAGAAATGTGTGGTAAAAATTAGATCAAAGTTTTTGTAATTTTATTTTAAAACTAACGGGATGTCCAATTACTAAATGATATTTTAAATGTTTTCAAACACATTTCGAAATTCAAACTCTTGACAATATTTCTCATATATATAATCGATTACCTATATCTAGACTACTGGGTTATACAAAATTCAGTAGAAGAGAACTATTGGTACTGACTAATACTTATTTTATGAAACTCAATGTAATCTAATAAATAAATAGCGTTGTAGAAGTATCATCTCTACTTGTATAATCCATCGATACCGGGTATTAAAATTATAAGGATCACATCAAGAAATCAGAAACCATGGTAAAAGAAATCTGACCAACTAAGGGTTATCAGTTGTCAATTTCTATCAACCCTCGCCCCTGAACGTGCAAGTCATTAGTCGGTGGCAATGAGTCATCAGAATGTTGGGGGGTTTCACCATGTACCATATGAATTTAATAGATGACCGTTGTTAAATTCGACTATGAAAAATTCTTAGTGAATATATATTTTTTTATTACTTTACTTCATATTCTACAAGTTAAGTTCATAGTTGATCACTAAGTAGCGTCTGTTAAAATATAATATAATATATTATTATTGAATTGAGTGTTGTCTCATGTTTATAAAATGGTTAACAAGTTTGTAAATTTGATTCATTTTCTTTATTTTGACTATGTCAATTAACATCTTACAATATCTAGGTTATTACGATTGGGTGACCTGTTAAACATTTATGTTTTTGGTATAAGATTGAGCAAAATAAATATATTTAAGTAATATAAAATTTATTTACAAATACAAAAAATTTAAGAATAAACTGTTGAAAACTTTTCTTGACTTTATAGTCAGTAAGTTACTATATTATCAATATAATTGATATTAATAATATCTTCTTCACTTAACATAATGAATCATAACGAAGCAAAATATACCTGCATTATGCTTGAAGTGAGGTCACTTGTAGCGTGCCATCGAAAGAGCATTATAGGAAAAAATAACCTGTTTTTCATATTTTAGTAAATACTGTTTATCTTTTTACATAAGGTCTATTAATTATGCATTTGTTTAGCGCTATGAATTGTTTTCAATTTACGGCTAACATAATTATCTTTTCATAAATCTTATCGACGTGCAATTCTAACATATGTATAGGGTAATCTTAAAGTGGTGTAAAAATTTGCTAAACGATTCGTCTCCTAATCTTGTGAACTACGTATTATCAATACTGCACAAATGTCAATGTACATGTCCAATATATCCTTGATTAAATTAAGCACCTGTTGTGGTCTACCATACTAACTGTCAAGCCCTCCTTGTTGATAATAAAAGTATAATAAATCTAAAGTTATATTTATGCTGCCAATGGTCTTATCTATTCCTAATGTATTGCCCAAATAGAGAGTATTGTTCCGAAAGCGATGCGATAAGTTTTTATTTGTGAGTTTAAACAAAGCGTTGTTAAGATCTCGGTGCATTTATATTCAGCCCAGTAAAGCGATATTCCAATAATCCCCGGTAATGGTTGTGGGGTGATCGCCCTTCCTTTCAATATGTGCCGTTGTTAGCAGAGGGTGCATTGTCGACTCGAGGGGAATTATATGCTTCCCTTAAGAGTTATCTGTCGCGTGTGCCTCTGTTTCTTTTTAATTGGATTGTGCAACTTTAATACCGTAGTTTGTTTCTTTTCATGTTTTATGCATGATGGATCTTGATGTATTCCTTTAGGATTATATTTTCAGTCTTCTAGCTTCACGTCCTTATTGTACACACTATTCTTGCGTTATATATATATATATATATATCATTAGATCTTTGTTGCCCGTGACAGTCTAGATAAGTATGTACCACAAACAGTTATGTAGAATGTATAGGTAGTCAAATTACCGTGGAAATAAGAAAGCATCTTACATATCAAATGAAACAGCACAATATGGTGTAGTGTAAATATTTCTACTAGCGCCACATCGTCATTGGTAAGCGTATTACAAACCATCAGAAGAACGTTTTGCTCTGTTTTTTGTTTTATTTTTTTTTTTATTCAACGAAGCGCCGAGACTAGCCGGCCGTTCATCTGATGTTGAACGACACACCTGCCCCTATTGGGTGGTGTGCACCACATTGCGATCGTTGCATTGAGACATGCGATAAGTCTCGTTACCACAATCATTCACTAGTTACAACGCCATTCAAACCGGAACACTAATGTTTCCACAGTACTGTTTGGCGGCAGAAGTAGCCGCTGCAGCGGTACCTAATTAAACGTTGTCCGGCAAAGGAGACCTACCACCAGGGAAAATAACGAAAAAGAAGCTACTTTACACTGGACCATGTTTCATGCTTCTTGGATAAGAGATACAGCTAAATATTTAATGTATTATTTTAACTTTTAGTAAAAGAATTATTTAATAGTATAACAGAAAATATTATCAATCATAAATTACGTGAGGAATATTTAACATGAAGGTTAAAACCTTCTTCTACTTTAACTCTCAAACAAAAAATTTCATTATTAATCGAAGATTATTACTAATTTATTTACCTGGCTAAGCCAAGTCAAGAATGGCTTCTAAATAATTTTCCATTAAGGTTTGTAATTAATATCGATTGCTATATTCAATGTTTGATTATGAATCACGAAGCGGTTGCTTCTAACCAGCACATTAATTGTGCCCACAGGAAATTAATTTATTACGTAAACAATTATTGCTTGTTTGCCATTGTTGAGAAATAGACGATTGTTGTTATGACGGCTGAAATAGTACTGCGAAGAATACACGGTCTCAGACAAGAAATACCATCCACTAGTAAATACTGGTAGTAGGTCTTTGTTGCCGGTGAACGTCTAGGAAGGTACCACCGTCCGCCCTGAAATCACTGGCTATTTAGAATACGACTAATATAAGTAGTATCTGTTGTAGAAGGCGATTAAAATGGCTTTTGGTTCGCGGCCTTTGAAGGTGGACGCTCTCATTGCCCACTAAGCGTTTGTCGTGGTAAAGAAAGGGAGCTGGAGACGGTTACGGCAATCCCTGGGACGTGTTTAGGCGTAGTGCAGAGTAACAGATCCCGAGGTCTTCCGTAATACACTTTAGATGACCACCGAAGTGGTACAAATATCACAAAACCATGTCTTCCCCTCCAAAAAAGCGGGATATTATTAAAAGATTTCTCTCCCACCAAAAAAGGAAGTACCACTCACCACCGCAGCGCCTACTTCTGCGCAAAATACTCTACATTACTTTGTCTCGGTTTGAAGGGAGTTGTAGTTAATGAAATTACTAGGGTAACGAAACATAACATTTTATATCTCAACGAGGGCAATGTGGTGCTATGTACAACATCCTAACTAATTCCGTGTTGTTACGGATAGGCGTATCACTCACCATCTCTCGTCGCTTACTTAATTAAAAAAAAAAGAGTCTTTTAAGTAAAAAAATTCCTGCAAAATAACGTGATAGCTTCACATCGCGATCGCTGAATCGATCTGAACGCTGCCAAAGCGCTGCGGGGTCATGATCATCGATAAACACCGGACGGGAAGTTTTACGGCGACCTCCTCGTTATCGACGAACCGGCCTTAAATCAGCCGCCTTTATTCTCCGCACATTAAACCTGAGCTACGGACGCGCTTAACTCGCATGTACTGCGCCCGTTTCAGCTGCGGTGTGCTCGCTTTTTACAAATTTTTTTTTACGTCTGGTATAAAGTTCAAAGACTTTAATTATTTTCTATTTTAATGTGTAGACTTCAACTGATTCGACGCTTTATGTTGCCATGAATCATACATTTTAAAATTTAGCGTTGGTACAATATTACACATTACTTATTGGGGGCAAGTCTCTAGCCGGAGACTATCTAGATACCACCGCAGCTTCTATTTCTCCCGCCAAACAGTAATGGGCAAACATTTCTGCGTTCCGGTTTAAAGGGCGTTGTAGCTCGTGAAGTTATTAAGATAACGAGACTTAATACGCCATGCAGAAACCCACAGTTCAACAAACAATAGATTGTTACGATTATACTTTCAATTTTTATCAATACACAGGGATATATTATACAACACTTTTGAAACGCTTTGATACCAACGATCCTCGTTTTTCTGTAGCTAATACCCGACTCAATCGAGACAGACCAAACGAAATACATTCGGACCGTCAGTTCAGTGTTGCCATAATTGAAAGTTGCAAATTTTAATTGACCATAGTAGTTATACCAACATAAAACATAATGTATTTTATTAATTTTTGATAATACTAACATTTAATGTCTCAAGGCGATGAGCGCGAAGTGCTGTTGCGTATTTCATCTTAACGGGCGCGACTTTATGTGCGGACGGTATCACTTAACATCAGCTGGACGTCCCGTACGTCTCGTCGCTTAACGTCGCTCAAATATACATTAAAAATATTAACCTTCACTCGAAAAGAGGGACCTTGTAAAGTTAATCAGTATTTTTTTGTCAATAATTGGCTACATGATGTTAAACAACAATGAGGCCGAAAATGTTGAACATCCTGGCCTAGGATATTCTGCCTTTTACATGTTCACAGCTAAAATGCAGGAACGTTGTTAAGGCGTCAGCTTTACAATATGGCTATAGCATTTAATCAGACGGGTTAAAAATACTATCGACAACTTAACTCAACGGACCCGGGATCAAACCAACGACTTCCGTGTTATAGGAAAAACAGCCGTTGCGTTACAGAGGTTGATACTGTTTCTCTTCGGCATCGTTACTTTCAAATAGCCGACTCAATTTCTATATATATATATATTCTATATTTATATTTATTTATATATATATATATTCTATATATATATTTATATATATGAGATTTTCATCTTTGTAAAAAGTCATCACGATATCTCTGGACCATAAAGGCTACAGACTTGAAATGTTGTAGGAATATTCTTTTTGCCAAGTATAGGTCATCTAAGAAAAGATTTTGCTAAATTTTACTCGCAAAAGGGGTTGGAGGGGTGTTAATAACGGAATGGGGCTCAAGGTTGAGCTGGTTGCCATCGAGCGGAAATAATTCTTACAAATTTCAAGTGAAATGTCCGTCTATAAACAACTAGTTCTATCTACAATAGATATTATAATAGAATAGTTTTTCTGAAATGAACCTAAGAAGTATAAATTAAGGGTAGAAAAAATTATTTCTACTATATATGTTATTACTTTCATTTTACTATTGTTATCTATTCTCAAATTTAATGTTACGTTTTATAATTATATTTTCAGAAAAGTCTTATTCACATTCTAAGTTTTTGCCCAAAGTACGGTATTAAACACAAACTAAGTTAATCAATTGTGTAATAAGTTTATGTAATTTTCTGTTCCGTTGCCTAGTAATAGAATGAATAAAACAAATTACTAGTTTTTCTTGTTTTTTTTTTTGTTTAAGATTGTGCATTTTTTTAATTTTAATTTGATATCAGGTTTCAGACTCTAATTATTCCATGCTCTAATAGACAGTTTGGTGTGGAAATGTTTTGATTGAGGTCTTTACCCAGTGATGGAATTTAATCAGCTGATGATGATGAAGAATATTAAATTTGATATTCTGATTTTTTATTGTCATTGAAAACATACACCGTTATTTAAAATATACACTATCCATTTCATTAATAGGATTATTTGATAATGTATTTTTATATCAAAATATTATTGTGTTTATCGTATATCAGTTTGTTAATTTTAACCAATTGGAAGCAAACGTTATCGGCTTCCCATCAGCCTCGGGGCGCGCCAACTTGTTTCTAATCGTTTACCCGCTAAACGTACTTCGACACTGGTGCCTCGTGACTCACAGCCAGCTCCGTGCAAGAAGCGCACTAGTTATCAAGTGATTAAACTTGCCTCCACCATCTCTATCGCTGAAGCTTTAATGAGTTACTAAACCAATCTGTTTGTGATTATCGCTCTAGTTTTTTTTATTTTTCTTTTATTTGCGATATAGCTACGCATCAACACACAGAGTTGTCTGATTTTAATAAGATTCTAATTTGTTAAACATTTAAAAAAAAATAAGCTAACTAAACTCTTATTCACTTGAAAAAGTGTTATAGAAAGAGAACGACCCTATCTATCCTGTTCCTTAGAATATTCTCTTACAACTGAAACATAAATTCTATTTGAAGTTATGAAGATTTGCATTTGTTATCAGTAAATTGGATATTCGATTTGATAAGTTTCTAGATAATGGATTAACTGACACGTTGTTGACTTAAGATGGTCTTTTTATAACGCAGACCTTTAGTTTTCACTACAATGTTTAATGACCATGTGATGTATATAATTTACAATGCCACACAATCTTATAAAAATATTATTTATAGTATCGTCTTATATTCTGTAAGTAGTAATCGTACGATATTTCCAATTTAATTTCACTTGTTTCTAAACTTAATTAATACTTTCCCGTACAAAGGTAAATCCTAAACAAAAGAGCTTTTCAACTTTTACAATTCCAATAACAAATTTGTCAAAGCTTGACTTTAAATATAAGACCGCAGTGACTTGACATTTTAATTTCAAAATTAATCGCCAACCTTAATTAGGTGACCTACTAGCAGCCAGCTATCCAGACACCTTTGGCTCGGTAAATAGAATTAAGTGAGGCAGTGTCAGCTTCCCTTCGCGAAACTTTAATTAAACTTGACTCAACTTACTGGCGGAAATTTGTTAGGAAATATTTACAAGAGGTGCTCGTGCACAAGAATTCAACTGAAAATTTAGAAGAAACAAATAGAAATACAGAATTCAAAAAGTTGGACGCCTTCGTGTTGTATATAAAGAAAATTGCTAAATTTGCTGTTTAACGACGATCACACTTAAAAGTGAGTTCTCTTTATTTTAATTTAATTTGTCTTAAGAGTTAGAAGAATTAAATTCATAAACTATTAAAGTTTTGAGTTATCGATGTCTACGGCAAAATGGTACCATTGCGACTCTCGTCCTCGACATACTATATATATATCAATATTACGATGGTCGATCGGGTCTTTGAGATAATTACCAAATTTTAACAAATTATAAAATTTCTGCCATGGTTCTCTAAGCAAGCTACAGCATAGGGTTCTCTAAAAAGTTCAGCATCGCGCTCACGATGACTCCAACATTAGAAGCGTCCATATGCTACGGCAATTGCTTGAAAAACAAATTACAACTCAAGCTAATTGCAGTAGGCATGAGAGTTATAGAAAAAAAAAAAATACTAAATTGTTTAAAATCGGACGGGTTGTCTGGCTTATTTTCCACTTCACTGGTACAAAAATAAATAATATTTTTGTTATAACATATATTTATCGCGTGTTTTTCTATGGGCATACATAAATTAATGTTCATGTATTATTAATATTTTATTTACAAAAAATTACTGTTTCTGATGAATTATTTGAAGACTTTTCCCACATATGCTTAATGTTTTTGAAGACTGATTGCAGATAGGACCGACAGCACCGGTTTGAGTCAAAATCCTTAAGGGGCGGCATTTATCTAGAAGTGGGCATTCATCGGCTGATGATGATGATTGAAGATAACAAGTAGTATAAAAAAAAGTAAATATATTTCTTTTGTCTATGTTTATTATTTATTATTTTTTATTATTTTATTTAGTTTTTTATTATTATAACCCGTAATACTAAAGAACGTCTCCATTTCGAACAAATCCAACTAAAGGGCTATTTCTGGAAGAGATCGCTTTAAACGATAAGACCGTTATAATTTACTGAATTTTTTTTTCATTTTTTGAATTTATCTACGGCATGCAATAAAACCTTAAGTATTCTATACAAATTTCAATCAAAATAAAAAAAAATATCAAATCAGTATAAAGTGAAATAATGTTGTGACTCCTGAATCGTTCAAAGAGTAGGAAAAATAAACATTTCAAACGCTTCGTGTAGCAAACAAAAATATCCCGCGATGACTGCGCTTGTTGACTTTAATCAAGGTGATAGACCATTAACTCGTTCGTCCGATATAGTCGAAGGTAGGAGTGTGTTGTGTTATACGCGGGAATTTCTATTTATCTATTTTCTATTTTGGTTTACTACTATAAAAATATCGCATTATTTCTTTCCGTACTAAATACACTCAGCTATCACACGCATCAAAACATTTATGTCACAAAATATTTACACAGGTGTTCTGTTCAGATTACCGGCAAAGTAATTTCACCTTTATATATCGTTTTTGTAAATAATTTAGGCTGTTTTTAAAAATACTTTTTATGAAACACATCTTTATTCAAGTAAATGGTCGAACTAACGAAACCATCATGGGTACATGCATAATACGACTGCCTATGATAATGGAGGCGCTAGTTAAGATGTTTATATTATACCAAATTATGTTCGTTTTAACACATTATTTGTTGTCTCGTTATCCTAGTAGGTTCATTTACTATAGTGCTTTTTGAACCCTAAATATGTTTTCACACTAATACCAGTGGTATGAACGCAATGTGGTGTCGTGTATATCATCTTAAGTAGCATCACTATGTTATGGGCATGCGTATTACTTAGTATCAAGTGAACTTTTCAACTATCTTCTCGCTTCCTCGAATAAAAAAAAACTATATATGTCGACAGAAATAAGAACCTGCTCCTATGACAATTTTTTTTTTCGAGAAAAGTTCGATTTCTGAATGATAAAAGATATTAAAAAAAAAACGCTAAAACTAGTATGTGACTCTTGTATTAATAGTGAGCCATTTCTGAACCATTCGGGGAATTAAGGACTGGTTACTAAAACATGTTTTTAGTGGTGTAGGGTCGCAGGCGGGGTGTTTAGTTACAAATCTAAGTGACGGTTCCCACACGTCCGCAACCGTTGCTGTAAATCACGGCACGCCCTGTAACGATCTCACTTCCCCGACTGCTGCGATGACACGCAAGATCGATTTACAAACGTTATTGTGTACCCTATACTACAGAAACCTCTAAAATAAAAGTCTTTTATAAATATGAGTGTTGTAAAAGTTATTGTAAATCCTTGTTGCCGTAGGCGTTTTGTAAGAGAGGGACCTTGTGGAGACGTGACCAATTATGAAAAGGATACATATTGCACTCACTACGATTCTATGGATGACGATGACTATATGTGGACTCTAACAATTGTGATAATACCTTGACATTACATAAAGCAGTTCCTGGGATGTGCTATCATTGTATAGAGTTAGAGAGTTAGCGTAAGTGCTCCAAACCATGATTCTTTGACTCGTACAAAACTTATGAACATTTACCAATGGGGTTTTCGTAAGTTAAAATCTCCACATCATTCTGTCTTCCTCCAAAAAACACAATATATTTTCGAAGATTTTTCCCAGACATCAAAAATAAGGCGTTTTATAAAAACTAAGTTCCTCTTTTATATGACAACGCTTGCATCAATAATCTGTACATTTTTGGTGAAACATTGTTTAATATCATCATTATTGAACCGATGGACGTCCACTACTGGATATATCTGTTTTATAAGGTATTCTACAAAACACTGTTGGGCTGTTGGAAACCATTAATTTCAGTTTTATACAAAGTAGAAGTATCTCCGTAATAGCTACAATCAAACGCTTTGTCCCACGATGGTCTTCAGCTCAATACCAAAGACAAATACATTGGATTATGGTTACAGTGTTTTTATAATATACTTGTTAGCTACCACCCGTATTACAAATGCGATGCTAATGTAATAGTATTGGTTTTTTCTGATCACCATGTGGAAGGCAAAGTACATTGAATGATGAGGTTTCACTATTTTTTGCTCCATTGCTATTATTCTTAACACAAAGTTTAAAATGTCAGTATTTTAATAAAAAAATATATTTTTATTACAGCTTAATTAAGTATCAGTAATATATATATATAAAAACAATGTCGGTATGATGTCTTAAGCATAGATATGTCTGGTGTTGACAGAAGACCTGTACTTCTATCAAATAATATCGTATAGACTTAGCTGAGTACCGATTCCCAGGGTAACATAACATAGTTGACTATATTACAGTATTTATAAGACTTGCAGTCGCCATGCAAACTAACATGTCCAAATATAATAAAAAAAAGTCTTCGTAATATTTATATCTATATAAAATCATAGATCAATATGTCAGATATCATAAGTTCTCCTTCAAACAAAGAGAAAGGCGTGTCTCTGACACATCATGTTAAGAGAAACGTATATTGGTTCTTGCAAACGTGATCTATCGAGAGCCAGGGGTTCGTATGTGGCTTTACGGCCGATAAAATGTCTAGGGGTGTCTATTTATGGTTTTTTTTATAAAAGGGAACATGGTGATAATATTAAAAGGGGCTGATACGTTCGGTGGACGCAAGCGGAGACTTATTTCTTATGTAGTTTTGTATACTACTTTATTTGTTTAATTGATGATGTTAACATAAAAGTAAAAAAACAAAATATTTCAATTCAATCGACTTTACTGTTAGCTCTAGTTAGAAATATCGACTAAGAACTAAAGATTAAAATTTTCCATCATCATCATCATCAACCTTTGATAATCTATTGCTAGATACAGACCTTCTCTAATGTCTTGCACCAAATGTTGTCACAGGTTTTCGTATCCACCCACTTCCAACCGTCGTTACGATGTCTTCTGTTCATATGCAGGGATGGTATCCTACACTTCTGCATCCCCTGCGCAGTCTCCACTCTAAGACTTTCCTCCTCCATTGGACGTCACCGACGCTACAGATTTGGCTAACCCACTGCCACTTCAGCTTGCAGACTTTGTGAATTATATCGAGAACTTTAGTTCTTAGTCGAATTTCTTCGTTCCTGATCTTATCCCTTAGACAAATGCCATGCATAGACCTCTCTGGTGCCGCCCGTATAATTTTCCAAAACGACGATGAACTTATGTTGAACTTCATAAACTACTTTGCACGCAAAAGGGATAAAAGGAGGACAAACTGAAATATAGACAAATCAGATATTTAGATGTTCTCAGCGTTTTCTTGATTTAGAGAAGAAGAAGCGCAAGATATAGATTCCGAGTCCACGAAAGCAGTTCGATTTAATCTGACCCATTATTTGTGAAGTATCTGCGGACAAACGAGCGCCGGGCGCCGTCGCCGCCCGCGCTCCCATCTTGTTCAACGTAATAGAATTTTTTTTAATGGATTTTTCTTTTAACAAAGTCTACTCAATTACACAGAGTGTTTTCTCTACAAATTATTTTAATTACTTATATTTCGCATTATGATTGTCGACGTAAAAAACATTCAAAGGCAGAAAAGATGCACAATCAATTGTAAAAATGATAAACAACATATTGTTTAATTTTATTTTTTTATTCGGCGAAGCAACGAGACGAGCGAGGTGGTCGTTTTGATGGTAAGCGATACTGCTGCCCATAACAATGTATGAATGAATGAATTACACGTTTATTGAAAGAGAACTGAACACACACAAATTATAGATAAAACTCAGTGTGGACACGGGTGTATGTGCACTACAATGGTGCAAGAGGCCATAGCTCAGCATATTTTTCGCCAACAGCAGGGTCGCGTAGTGCGCTTCGCAAAGTCATCACTTAAAAAACCTTATGTAATTTTTGAAAAAAAAAAATATAAAGCAAATGTAGCGCTAGTTAGGATAAAATACACATCTCCACATAGTGCTCGTCGCTTGGAGGCATAAGATATTAAATCTCGTTACCTTAGTAATTTCACTAAGTACGGCTCTCTTCAAACCAAAACCCAATAATCTTTATACACTACTGTGTGGCGACAGAAGTAGGAGCTGCGATGGTACTTACCAAGGTCTTTTGCTCTATCTTCAATAAAATACTACTTTTACTTCAATTGAATAATCCGTTTAGTATGATTTTCTGTCCTGGTTTCAAATCATATACGCAGTTCCAAAATGCCTCATTTTTTTTCTCGTCTCTCAGTCTTAGTGAGATCAGTAGTGGAACATGGACCGCTCATTACCGGAGTTGACAGCGGTGCGGTGAAAGTCGCCCGTCTGTCAGTGAGAGCTTCGCGTATATAGATAGAACCGTGATGATAGGAATTTTATTTTGGTCGGGACGCTCTTAAAATTTACGTGTAGGCCTGTGTGGGAAGATGATTCACGGTTCGTTCACACCGAAGTGAAATATTTTTAATTAAACTACTATTTTCAATGTTTAACCATTTCAAATTTATACATTCATAAATTTACTGCAAATAAATTTTATTGTAGAGTATCATCTAAAGATTATTTTGCAAAAAAATAATCCTTGCTGGAAAAACATATCCTCCGACCGCAACCTTATTGAGATCATGCTATAATCTGCTTTTTAATGATTGTACAATCAAAAGGTAATTTTTGTAAAAATTTTTTTGATATCAGTTAAACCAGATGACAACTAAATCCACACATACTCCTACAAATTCCTTAACATACTCCTACCAATTTTTTGTTGCAGCGCTATCTCTTTGCCACAGTAAGCCAGTCGTTGTGATGCCCTAACCATTGTATACATGAAAACAATCGGCAAGTAAATCGTTTCTTTTCATAAGAATTTGTTAAAAGAGATTGTGTTCGCGGCGCGGGAACCTAATTTAGTATCCTTGAAACGATTCAATTGATTTAACTAGAAATCGCCACGATGGTTGTGACACGCGCAGCCTTGACACTGCGTCGTCGTATTTGGTTTAGCCTTTTCTTTAGCATATAAACTTAGACTATAACTAAAGTTAAATCATCATATTAAAATAAAAACAAGTAACGTGTGCGTGTTGAATAAATCACCAACAAAACGTTTCTGTGGCGTCTTCTATCGGTTTTATCATGGTATTCTTACTGTTTTATATATTATCATTAAATTTGAAATATATATTAAAATATTATTTCTGCACAATTTTGTAATAGATCGTTATTAAAATTCACGAAAATCATTAATTCGCATTCAAGTTGCACAAGCGATTTGCATATCAAAGATTCAATACATAAATTATTCGTTTATAAAAAACGATTCGCAATTGCGCATCACAAAACTTAGACGTAACGAAGGGAGAAGTGTTTCACAGTCCGCGTGAACGCTTTTCGATACGAATACGGATGGGGTGCCGCCCCTTTTAATGTCAATATTGTAATGAACCAATTTGCTAGTGCGAATAACATTCCAGCCGTAAATTTGTCTTGTAATAACATATAAGTTTCTAGGTGTAATAGTTTATTTGGTAGCATGTATGTTATACTAAGTAACTACTTACTGGTATGTGTAGTGTACATTTACTAATGATCAAGTTAGTCTATATGGGTGTAACATAAATAATTGTATACGTTGTATATATTACATATATAATATTCATTAATTTATATTTACTCAAAATTCTGTAAATAGCAACCTAGTATTTTTGGATATAATACTTTGAATGTTAAGGATTATATTACTAAACTTTTGACAATTGGAACAGTCTTTTGCATAATCGTTTTAGGCTGATAGAGTCCACTGATAAATTCACCACTGTTGACATTCGGATTCACCAGTATAGCAATATAGCTCAAGTTAGCAGAAAAAGCAACTGACAGTTTCCTGAAGTTGTCAGTTAATACTTACGTACTCCTCTGACACAGCAACCCAAAGTGCGTCTTGGCCTCCGACACAAAAGAACGCCAGCGTTCTGCAGGCACTGCTTCTTGCCAGTTCACTGATTGTAGCTCGCGTAGCTCGAACACTACGGCATTCTTCCAGCGGTATCTGGGCTGGCCGACAGGTTGGCGGCCAATTGGAGTACCGAGAAACGCTTTTTTGACTCTACAATCGTCTCCTACCCTTCGCAAGTGGCCCATCTAGCGAAGTCTGTGGGCTTTGACTTCCCCCATGATATTCAGTTCGCCAACCGGCCTCTCGATTTCGATATTGCATCAGGCTCGCCACCTACCGTCCTCTCTGTGGGTCGGGCCGAAGATCCTTCGCATGATTTTCTTCTCGGTAACCAGGAGCCGCTCTTCTTCGTTAAGCGTCAGTCAGTCAGTTAAACCTTGTATTTATTATAAAACCTTTGTTGACTGTCTTTTTTACTGTAAAGAATAGCAATTTTTAAATGCCTTTTCTTTCATCTTAGCTTCTCGGCAATTTTAATCTCTTACTTCAGTTTCCATTCTTAACCTTAAAAGAAATTGTTACTTTCATTAAAACAGGTATTTTATAAAATATGTATCAAGGTAACAGTATTCGTTATTAAAGGAATACCGTTTAAATTGTATGAACTTCAGTCTTTATTAAAAATGGGCGAGTTCCGCTCAGACGGGGCCCCGGTCATTCACAAAAGGATTTCAGACGATAGTATCTGGAGTGCAATAAGGAAACAAAGGTTCCAGTTTTACTGCTCCGCTCCGATAAGAATGGTGGAATACGCTGACTAATAGTGGCGGAGTCAGGACGCGGTTAGGGTCTGTCAGATTTATTTTTAAGCGGAGGTCTGTGAGGTTTATTGCTTTACTACTTTAAAGCTTTCTTAACTTATATCCACTTCCGTTAAGCATAGTGCTTTTATTAAAGGTATATTTGAGCTCTTGATTTTGAAAGTAGTATAAATCATATATTTCTTATTGATTATGCTTTTTTACAAGGATTTAAAATGAAATAAACTAGATTTTTAATATTTTGGATTTATAACACTCATAATTAAGAGCTCATTTATGTCCACGTTTCATATTTGTGTAATATTGCATCATAACAAGGATTCAATATAGACTTCGTTTTATCCGTCTATTGATATTCATTTACCATTTTTTATTTTGTTTTACCATTTTGTTCATCATACATATAAAGCAAAAACGATCAATGATGATAGGAAAATGGGAAACTACAGCTAAGCTTAACTCGCATCGCATCTGAGTATTCTACAAGCTAAGCTTGGTGTAAAATTAAGTCTATTTGTATTGTCAAAAGTTTACAATAAAAAAAAATGATATTTTTTTCTCTTCAAAAATGTGCCGATATTTACTATTAATAAATTTAGGGATTAAAAGTTATTGTTTAATAACATTTAAAGTTAACTCTATTAATACTGTTATTAAAGTAAAAATATAACAACTCATAATATTAAATACATTCCTTATACGTATTTCTTCTTCATAGACTAAAAAATTAATTACGTAACATTGTGTTGATATGATCTTTTAAATCTTCCTTAACAATGTTTTAAAAAGATTTTAAGAGTTCTAGTACAGTTTGCGGAAGTACAAAGCTCTTATGAAACCTTGAGTAAATCGAGATCAATAAAATATAGCACAACTCTAGGAAGTTTAAATCCCACGAACGTAAGCAATATAATAGATAATGGTTTTTCTTACGGCGTTTCTAATTTATTACACTAATAAATATTTTTTAGGGGAATGAATTAGGAAATTGTACTACAAAATTTATACATTATTAATTAAATTTAATGTGTTTTGTAATTGCCTATTTATAGCAACCCCTATTCCACTTTGGTTGTATTTCAAAATTTATGTATCCTACAGCAATACTATTCTTAATTTTGATGAAAAAGTCTGATATGCCACATTAAATTCGAAGATTTTATTTTAAATGAAGGGTGAGCGAGCGAACAGTTCCACCCGGTGGAAAGTGATCACTGATGTGTATGGACAGTCGCAACACCACAGGTGTCGCAGCTGCGTCGCCGGTTTAATACATAACACATTATTGTTCCATGTATTATTAAATGTCGTATGACAGTTAAGAATAAAATTAATGAATCGTTATTGTTATTGTCTTATAAATAACTAATTTAATTAGTCTATATTTAAATACTTTCTTACTCTATGAAGATTGTATACTAACAAACTAAAATTATTATTTAACCAACATAAATGACATTCCTCTCAAAACTGTCATAAACTTTTATAAGTAAATGTAAAAAAATTTAAGATGTCAGGTAATAAATATCACATTCATAATAGAAATTTTATATCCCTTATTGCATTAATTGTCAACGTCTTATTCATGTTAGGAAGCGATTTACGTAATAACCTATACTTTCGTACTAATATAATTTTTGTTGATTAATTGTTACTTTCAATACATCTGTTTAAACACGCTCAAATTTATTTACTTTTTTAATTATAATGAGAAAATATACTAGGTAGTACTCGAGTTCCTTTTTGTTTTTTAAAAATATAATTATTGTTCTTTAAATAAATTTTAATAAGAATTACAATAGTATAGACAATACTGTAAGTTTGTGTATATCTAAAAATCTGAAGATTCTACTAAAATTTTGTTAGCATCATGTCATAGAAGGATTTCGATAGCCGTCCATTTCAGTAACGAGTGCATCCGTCCAGTTCATCAAGTGTAATTATTGCACATATCGCAAGTTGCGTAACTCCCAACCCGTTGATGATGCGATGACACAACGCTGACACAACTAAAAACTCTCATCATTGTTGTACCGTGAAAGCGTCCCGGCTCACGCATAAAGTAGAAGATACAGGCCTTTGTTTACAAGTATCTCCGCAATCTATTTCGAGACATCTGAAAGTGTTACACTCCGCGATATGCTACTGAGCATGGAATGTTTACATACTTTTTATTTAATAAAACTGCCTTTTTTAATATCTATTACTATTAATGGATTGTTCAACAAAGTGTTATAATTCAATTACTTAAAATGATTTGACTTGATGATGAATTCTATGTACCTATCATGACTGATTTATTGGGGTCTGCAATTGTAAAGGCTTTAGTATTATAGACGTTTATAGGCTACTGTAACTAACTACTTTCCACCAGGTAGTATGCTTGTTTGCCACGTTAATGTCATAAAAGACTTATTAGATAATATATACGTAATAATAAATTGATGCTTTAATTTAGAAGTGTTTATAAAAACGTTAGTTTTGTCAAGGTAAATCAATTATTATAGCGGCAAAGGTAGAGAACAGAAGACAAAATCTAGCATCAAATTCATCATAAAGATAGTCTAAATATCAATAAATAATATATCGTGACCCTTGTGATTATAATTATAGATTGTAGATTATAGAGTATTACTGCCAAGTATTTAGTTCAATCTATTTCATAACAATTCCCTACCAATAAAGAGATTTTATGCAGAGGAAAGATAAAATGCAGATCTACTCTGAAACCCTGTTTGGTACGTGCATACGCATTTGCTATGAGCTTGTAGACTATTGAATATTCCAAAAAATAAATGGGGTTTTCAGCCATATGCAGCTTAATTTTTTTGTATATTATTTCATATAAAATTTAATACATTCTAGTATTTTTATTACTGAATTGAAATAAAATTTTTCAATATGATTTTTAAACTTATGTGCCCACAATCGATAATTTATATAATATATAATAATTTAAGTAGTCATCTACCATCTAATTATTTGGTCATTAATTTATTATTAACAGCTCTCTTAATGTTGTTAATACTGAGGGTCCTGGTCCTTCTCCCATAAGGAGAGAGTGAAGACGATTTATCAGCCCTGCTAGCTAAGTGCCCATAGTTGTTCACCAAATTATGTTAATAAAATAATATACATATTATATAAGAGAAAAGAAAGACTTCGATGTCTAATTCATAATGGCTTTATTATACTGTTCATCATTAACTCACCGGATGTGTTCATTGAAACCACCACCTATAATAGCACGCACAAAAAATCAAAGCAAATGGACCGTCCAAAGTAACATTAACATACATTTAACGCTACTACTAACTCTTTACGCTGCATTAGATTATAGTAATTTATTAGAAAAACTGGACCTGAAGTGAAAGAATCTGGTACCAGATTCATCGTTACTTTATTTAACATCATGTACCGATACCACAAGCTATTTTTTTATTTACAAGTAAATAACAATAGTCAGGTGGACTGACCGGTCTGCCAACCCCATTGGGAAAGAGGCGTGATATATATGTATGTTGTATGTATGTAGATGGACTGATGTAATAGTGAATAACGTAACGAATTATTTTTATTTATTTTTTATTCGACGAAGCAACAAGACGTGTGAGACATTCACCAAGTAATAAGTAATACCGTGACTACGTGGGACTAGATAAGATGATATACACAATACCACATTGTGCTGCTTAAGACAGGAAATGGTAAGTCCTCTTACACCTGTAAGTTCATAAGTTACAACGCCCTTTCAAACTGGAACACGGTAATGTTTATTCACTATTATTCGTGTGCAGAAATAGGAGCTGGTATCTACATAGACGGTCTCTGGCAGTAAAGACCTACCAGTAAACAAAGACACCATAAGTAAATCTATTTGTATAAAAGTTTATACTGTATAAAAAGATTTGAAAAATTTCCGCTTCACATAGTTTCAAGCTTAAAGCGAGGCCCCTGCACTGATCAGAGCAGACCTAAAAATACTAACGTTTAATCGAAGCCGGTAAAGCGGCGCGTCTGTTCAGTCTTTACTATCACTTTAAAGCAAAAAAACCTCATCCAAGCCGGTTCACCTTTGTTAGGCCAATTTCCCGTTAGTGTACTCTCGGCGTATTGCAATGGCCGCTACCGGTTCGCTATTCAATGATAAGGGAATAGGAAATTTGGTTTCGAATCGATGGGTAATCTTTATTGTTAAACTTTGATTTGACTGTGTACCCACAAAAAATGTAAATTGTAAGCGGCAAAAATTCTATTGTCACTTAGAAGCATTCTAAAAAGCTTAAGTAAATAATTCATTTAATTTTTTTTAAACAAATTTAACTATAGACATTATACAACATATGTAAAGGTTTATAAAATTTTTATGTGCATTAGAGGTTAATGCAGACTGCCAAAAACGCACTAGCTCAGTAACAATCTATTTACACGTCATTAAGAACATTATGTATTAGATGTAATCTTGAAACATCTTAAAATTGTGTTAAATATTAAGTACGAGAATTAAATTATTTTACTTGAATAATTAATTTATAAAGTTTGTGTAGAAGACGCGGTAGAGTATTCTCGTCACTACTTTCAACTTACTAAACTAACTTAGTGTACGACTACGTTGAAAGTAGTAACTACGTACGTATGACTAAGAACAAAAAGGTTCATTACGACCTTTTACACTTTATCGTTACTGATATTCTGTTCGACAATAAGCCTCCTTTGCGGGAAACCTATTTTTAGCAGAAGAAACGTATAGTCTTAATTTTTAAAACTTTAACTAAGTAACAATATGCAGACTTAATTCTAATGTAGTTGAATATAATATCTTACACGATATTGTACCTTTTACTCTTGCCTCAAAGGTACCAACTTAGACTCGACGAGAGTAATGACTACGGCAAGTTTGCTGTTGGTATTATGAAAGACAGAACACAAAGCATGTGGGGATTATTCACAATATATAGGAGTAAA
This sequence comes from Ornithoptera alexandrae, assembly GCA_029030555.1. NCBI lineage: Eukaryota > Metazoa > Arthropoda > Insecta > Lepidoptera > Papilionidae > Ornithoptera > Ornithoptera alexandrae. The sequence goes on along the minus strand of JARDVY010000011.1, from coordinate 3,160,238 downwards.
CCCGCTATTCCTCTCACGTCCAATAAGCATAAAAAGGTATCGATAAATTGTAACATGCCGTGTTCTTGCTTACTCTATGAAATATATTGTATAAAGACGTTCCAAAGTGCTACCTTTTAGAAATAGAAGGTGGATACCAAAACGATCATGTTTTAGTACTAGATGAAAATGAAAAAGCGGCCTACACCTATATTGTGGAACTAGAACGATATGTCAGCATAGCAAATGTCTTTTAAAGATTGTTTTGGTTTTCGTAGACATTTGTTTTATGAGTTTTTCAATATTTTAAAATATCTAATATTGATCCATCGCAAAATTATTACTTTTAATGTGAAAATGTTAACAATAGCGCCTGAGAAATATTTCCAGTAAAAATGTTAAATAAATTCTTGAATCGTAAATGCAAATCACTGAGCGAGTTAAATATCCTACGTTAAAAGAAACAAAATGCCTACTCCATGATAATGCGCATTCTTTTATTGCAAATGAAAGATATTTAGTTCTCTAATAGTTCTGTAACGATAAGCGTGAATATTATTTATTTTCACATACAGACGTATTTTCCCACGGGTACAAATCTTAATTTTACTTCGTATATATAATCATCATCATCATTATCATCAGCCGAAAAACATCCATTCCTGAACATAAGCCTTACCCAAAGATCCCCACATCGATTGGTTTTGCCCTGCCTACATCGCCGGGCACTAGGGTCCGTCGTTTGCAGGGGTTCATATGGAAGGATTTGGGCCATTTCCCACCACACTGGTCCAATGCGTGTGGTGGGAGATAAGATAATATTACACGTATGGTATATAATATTACACCTATTATATGTACTTTTTAATAAAATAAAATCTAAATGTAGTCTTAAATCTCATTTACGTAAGACAGTCATACTTCTCGCATGCAAGTTGATTCACTTTATTGATTTTTAAACTTGGCATCATTTATTTTATAAAATTTCAAAATAAATGATCACTGTCATTTTAAATATATAATCAACCGTCAATGGAATTGTTTTTACTGGTAGTATTATAATATGAATAAAGAAACTCAGCAGTCAAAACTCTATCCCTATGACAGTCATCACTTTTGACATCCATTGTCTAGCAACATTCCACATTTAAGTAGGTAATACACTACTGCTCTACTTTACCCTAAATAGGGCAACTTCTGACCGCATTAAGAAGTGGCGATAAGCGCCAACACAAGCACGCAGCTTCTGAAGGAAGCCCGTTTTTTGAACAAAAGTAGTCCCAATTATGTACTTGGCTGAGTGTGGGATTCATCGAACTTATTATTAGCACCAACGGATCTTCAGTTGTTTAGTTTTGTTAATATGTAAAAATGTACTGAATTGTCTTTAACTTATTGACTGTCTTTATTTAAAGTACGGTAATTCTATATTAAAACCTTGTAATACATTTTACTTTATTAGCTCGGCACACACAGTACTTCCATTATATATTTAAGAAGGTACGTTGTTGATTAGTGAATACAAAAATAAAAAAGATTCAAGGGAATGATAATTCATACATAACAGCGTTGTCTTTTTTTTAATTTATTTATTATGTTTACTTATAAATCCAGATCAACCAAAGCAACACAGTAGACATTATCTGAAGAATAAGAAGAGTGTTTCATGTCTCTTAGTAAAACTCGAAATCACAAAAATAGAAAAAGAATCTCTCCATCATTCCATCGCCGTTTCTGCTTCAGAAATTTTGGTCATAAACGATGATTTTAATACAAACAGTTATAAAAACTGACAAAGTTAATTTCTAAAAATGTATAAAACAACCGTAATTAACAACTAATTGGTAATAACTGCTGTTAAGTGAGACTCGTGCGCACACAAATGATCCAAACACGGTTAATTGAGTCGGCAGCAAGTGACACGCAAGGTGTCAGTTGGCTCCGTTGATTGGTGACGCTGACGTAGGGTTCATTAAACGAATAGGCGGATGCAAGCTATAAGTTAACCTTTTTGTCCTCTTCAACTACAACGGTATAAAAATCTATATTTTTTTCGAAATTTTGCAATTATGTCTACTTCAAAGTTAACCATATGTTGAAGAATGGTCGCTAAGAATACTCTGGCTTTTATGTATTGGCAGCTGGGGGGGCACAATAATGCTGTTAAAACGACAGATTCACAGAACAATAGTGGACACTATGAAAAAATCCTATCTCTATCCAAACTCCACAATGCCGGGGAATCAAATCACGAAACTCCGTGTTACTGGGCTTATGTTTATCCACCGCGCTGTTTCATTTTAAATCATTAATTCGATGTTACCCCAGTAACTTCACTAGCTACAACGCCTTTTAGACCGGAACACAGTAATATTGTACACTAATATTTCGAGAGAGAAATGCAGCTGAGGTGGAACCTACCTAGACGATCTCCGACAACAAAGACCTATCACCCGTAAATCTTATTTACTTAGTTACCCCGTTTACTTGAGTTGGTATTTTTTTATTAATGTTTATACACTAATATGTTTAATATAATAAAATTTTCGTGTTCCTAGATTAATGAACGTTTCATTTTTTTGCCGTACATTGTTCCTAAACCATTGTTAGTAGTGTTCGAGCAGCTGTGTTAAACGAATTATGCAGGAGATTTTAATAGTATAACTTTTGTTCACAGCTTCCTTTATTTGAAAGCCTCTTCCTTTATCGACTTGTTTGCTTACTGTTTATGTCTCACTTGAGTCCTTCTCAACAATGTATACAAAATGGCTTCCTGTATAATGGCGGGCAAGTGGGCGTCGTCATTCTTTACTTAAGAGATTGCCTTTGTTTTAAAATTGCTTTCGTAATAGTTTCAAAGTAATTAAATATAGAACTTTAGTGAGATTAACTTTAGTATTGTAGATAATATATTTATATTAATTTGTGTACAATTATTATTATTTATTGTTTGACGGTTCGCTCCTACACATGGGCGCATATTTTGCGCACGACTGAACACCAATTTTTTGGGTAATGATTTAACACTCGGTTACTAGGTTCACCGGAAGTCACATATCTACATCGACCAAGGGATCTAATGTTTTTAATTTTGATTTTTAATGAAAAATGAATAGGTGAATACCTTATAAATATAACAATTATTTTTATTGTGAATAACAAAGTAACAAAATTTCTTAAAGCATATATAGGTCTCATGGGGATCGATATGACACCCTTAATCTAATGTAATAATTTTTGTCTTATAATGTATTTTGGTTGTTTCAGGTAATAATCCGCTAGAGGTGATATTCCGTATAAATTCAATTGATTTGTGACATAGTTAATATCGCTACAATGCCTACTTTGTATAATTTAAGACCCTTATCATTAGTCGAAGCTTCACCATCGATGTTTCACTCATCGTTGTCTACGTTTTCATGTTCATGTTTATTGCTTCATAATCTAACGACGGGCTCAAATATTTGTCGTATTCATAAGGCAACATTATAATTCAACATTCGAACTTATATAAGCAAATAATATTGTATCATGACTTGTTCACATTACTTTTTACCTGTTACATTATTTATACCAATCTAAGCCTAACAGATGGATTCTATTGTACTAGTATCTGTGTGCTCGGGTTTCGACTTAATATCCGTTGCATTGATTGATACAACATTAGATCCTCATCAACATTTCAGCCTTTTGATGTCCAATGATAAAGAAAGACCTTACTAACAAAGAAAATCTATCGTTTAATATTTCAATCATTATTCCAATTGTCATTAATCAATCTAACTAGAAAGGTAAATAAAGCTTTTATCGTATGATCATTAATACAACACCAACACACATGTTAAGGTACAATACAGTAAAATTTTAGACAAGAAAATTGAAATAACATCGTCATATAAAGCATGGTTGTATGAGCACTTTCATGATACAAAAAGCCGTATTTCAGTAGATTGTTCACTAAAGGTGAAATTTGATCGATTATTTTTCAGCTGCGGGGCTATCTATTGTGCGGGTGCGATTACTTATCGAAGGTTCCATTTGAATTTATACTACAGATGTAGGTGATTCATGTAAAGATTACGAAGGAAGTTGTCTTTTGTCGAATGTTAGATATGGAGATGTACTGTCGAATCTTATGTACATCTTTAAGCATCATCCGTCCTCTATAGAAATTTATCGTGTGAATGTTTCTTTAAACTGTTTTGTTTAGTGTTTTAACATAATCTGATATTTTAGATACTATAACAGTTATTTACTTGTTTTTTTTTTAGTATAGAGTAGGTAGCAATTGTCTAGCCCGTTATGGGTGTTACTAGAGCGGTAAATCACGATAATTCCACAGTATGCTAGTCACCATGCTGTCGCGCGAGCGGGCCGACGACCCCGTAGCGGCTTAGCACCGTTATAATCTCTTTTTAACCAGTCGAAGATACTGTTCCGAGATATATTTCATGTACTGTAATTTTTTTATAGAACCAAACGGTGAGACGAGGACGTTCACCGAATGGTAAACGAAACGCTTCCTCATAATAATGATGTAAACGATGCTTACACTCGAGCACATTGCGGTTTTCACCTTAAGGTGCACAATCTATTTTCCTTTATCTAGTTATTACGCTGAGTAAACACATTATTTCTTTAAAAAACCAAAGCAGTTTACTTTCGTCAAAAAAATTAATGAAAAGCTTAGTTAACAATATGCTATGAAAAGCTCCAATTACAACGTCAATTAAGCTAAAATGTAAAATGTTCGCATTAAAATTACTATTCATGTTGAAACAATGAGTGACGACCATCAGATATAACTCTGAATGGAGTGCTAATTATATGATAAATATTTGTTAATTATTATCGCTAAAATGTTAATTCATTATCGTTTCGATACTTTATTCCATAATGATTCATATTGCTGCTGCGTCTCAATCACGAGTCCCTGTAATTATTTGGTTTTCAATCAAACTTAAACATCTGTTTTATGTTGCAAATGTTGATTAACATTGCATAATTTGTAATATATGAAGTAATGATGAACAAAAATAAAAGAAATATAATTTGAACTATATTCATATACAAAGATATAATAAATATACAATATTTTATGTAATCATTTCCTGCTAAAAAAATTGCTAGGAATAAATTTCATATAGGTTTAATATTCATTTTATGTTTTATTCAAACACTAAATCATATTATTATCATATTTCCCACTCAACTGTCAACCCTATATTGTAAATATAGGTAAGAAGGTATTCAAATTAATATTAATTTAGACACAAACTAATAATATTGTGTATATAGAGAAATTACAAATTAATATTATGTATATTATTATATCTATATACATAATACATTTCCACCTACCTAGAGATTCGTCACGATATCTGTGAAACCATAAGGTCTAGAGGCTTGAAATTTGGTTAGAATATTCCTTTTACCGAGTATAGGCCAGCTAGGAATGGATGGTACGAAATGTTATCCTCAAGAAGGGGTTAGGCGGGTGTTAATAATGAGAAGGACCCCGGGGAGCCAATAGTAACTGCCTTACGGGAAGATTTCAGACAAATTTCGAGTCCAAATTTCAAATCTAATTCTATATAACGGCTTAGATAGCGGGCGGAGAATAACTACTTAATGTAATGTATAAGACAACACTGGCCAGCAGCGAAGCGTTTTCATGAGACAGTACTTAAGTATAGTGCCGATTACATTGGCTTAATAGCAAACGTGTAAGTGTGCCGCTGCGCCTCATAACGCGTAATGAACATTACGAAATAACGTCATTACCTCCCCATACAGGATTGTAGGTAGCTACACTATACATTTCTATTGGAAACCTACCTTAGCGCAATCGAATAAGGTTGCTATTATCCACTATCTAACTAAGATTAATTGATTATTTGGCAATGAATGGAGATTAAATATAATATCGTTAGATTATGTAATTTCTTATTAGTTTACAGATTAAATACGTGTTTATTAATATTTACATGTAATATATAACTGTGTGCAAAATTTTTTAATGTGACTGAGATTCCTGTCTTAGTTCTATAGATTAGTCAGAAAAGGTATTCCTTTTTTTTCACTAATCTATAGGACGCAGGAGATACCACCAATGGGAAGCATCCATAATAATCAGCTGCTAATTGTTTAAACAGCACTACATAGCGCTCATCGCTTTAATAAATAAGTATAATAATTTTACTAGCTGCATTTTCTTATAAACCTAAATACAATATTGTAAATTACTGCAATAGGCTTTTTGGGGGTATTATAGGGACCATTAGGCTTCTTTTAAGATTTATTGAAAAGAAGACATTTAAATTCTGTACGAAAGAAACACTATTGATATTTTAAAGACTTCAAAGACGACTATTTTTAATTTTAGTATAAAAAGGAAGGTAAAAATTGTTTTACAACATCAAACCTCTAACTAAAAGCGACGGACCTGATTCCATCTCTACGCACATATCTTATAAAAGATGCTAATACTCTCCACGAGGTCGCCGAAAACCCAAAGCCTCGAAATATTCGCTTGTGATCTATTTGTTAGAGTCCTACAAATCCGCCCGCACGAGTGAACTAACGGCACTGTGTATTTACATGAAGTAGCGACGTTCACCCGCATTCACATCGCTTCGTACACTTTAAGGACCTTTTTTTTAATTTCCATCGATCCCTAAATTAACAATCACAATTAATGGAAGAGATTTGCCTGTAAAGAAAAAGCTTAAAATCTACGCTAAAGTCCTAAAGCTCCATTTAATGGTGATGCTTGTATTCAAATATATAACTAGTTGTTTTGAAATATAGTCCACGTTTAAATCTCGAGAGTTTCTTTTAAGGTAGTATGTTTGATTATAACCTTTAACTCACAAGGATCAAAACGCAAATCTATTTTAAGCTTTCATCTCCTGATTACATTAAGGGATGCGGGCGTATTGGCATTCGATTAGCTCTTTTTTAAATTATTTCGCTGTACAATATCCTTTTGGTTGCTAATTACATTAAGAAAAAAACAGAGTTCTTTATTGTATAAACATTTTAATCCGTATTTACCTTCTGTCATTAAATAAGCAATTATAAATGCTGTAAACGTTCTTCTCCTTAATCATCAAAAAGTTATACCCTTGATATAAATAATTATGTGTATATTTTTTTTATTTATTTCACGAAGCGGCGAGTCTAGCGTAACTTTCACCTCATGGTAAGTGATACACTAACCCATAGCAAAGTGCGTGCGTTAGTTAAGATGATATATACAGCACCACATTGTTCTCGTTACCTAGAGACATAAGATGTTTAATCTCGTTGCACCCGCTACAACTTTCAAACCGGAATACAATAATGTTTCCATAATACTATTTGGTGGCGGAAGTAGTAACTGCGGTGGTACTTACCTAAACGGTTTGTAGCAACACAGACTTACGATCAGTGGATGAACCTGCGATAATGCGTGCCAAGACGGTCTCCAGTAACAGAGATATTTTTTTTTGTGTTGGGAGAAATCGTCTGTAGATACCCTACTTGGCGAAACAGTTATTGAGGATTTTTAGCCACTAAGAACTACGTGGTCTCCTTAATCCTATTCTTCCCAACCCAAGATAACAGTGCCGCGTCAACAAAGACCTACCACCAGTATTCTACTTTTATCAAAAAATATCGTTTAATTATCTTTAACCAATGTGGTGTTCAAACTTTGCTACAAATCCGCCGCCATCAAATCGACCGTTCAGCAACCCATTAATCGCTTCAAAGAACGCGTCGATGGATTTCATTGTAAATGCAGACCGGCATCCTTGCATTTTCCACTCGATTACTTGCAGGACGGTCGGAGAAAGATTACGGTTGAACGCGACTCATTCGCTAAGACTCTCTCCCTGAAAGCTACCTTTTTGTTCATCGTACATATAACAACTCATTGCCGTAGTATTTACATGCGAATATAATACTTCATGAAACCTGAACTTATAGAATATATTCGTTTCAATGTTATTGTTGTTAATCTCCACACTAAGGTTTGCTAAAAGTAAGCTCTTAGTTATGCAAAAATCATACTAGATCATTAGTTAAGAGCACATATAATTGTGTACTAAAGATTGTATAATTTTTTTTTTACTTTGGCCAAGTCTTGTTCCGTAAGTAAATCAGTACGATAAAAATATTATCTTATTGCGATTACAAATTGATAACTAGATCACTTCAATATCTCTGTATAGTAAATCAGCAGTCATTCATTGCAAAGGAAAACCTTTAAACGTTCTTCGTTTTATTGCACACATGCGTATTAATTTAAGTAGGAAAATATGTAACAATACGAAATGTTTAATATTGTGGTTTAACAAAAGTGTGTTTCCCATAAATATGTAAATAACTGCACAATGTCTTTGTTCTTAGTCGGCCACACCGGAAGTCAGGAGGGGAATGCACCGAACTAGCGTTTTGTACGTTCAGTCGTTTTATCAGCACCAACTATGTAACACCTATATAAATATATATATTTCTATATACGTAATTCAGTGGTATTTTTTATGCGTAGTTTCCTTATATTCAGATTTTTATTACTTATCAATTATTCGTGTTGAGATATATCCTGTGTAATTTTATCGTATTGGGGAAAATAAAACAAATATTTATTTTTACATCGGTATGTATGGCTTTGGACAAATCATTGAGGTCGCCCATAAACGTCCGTGGAATTGTGAACAGGTCTTTCCCATCACGTATAACAGACCACTTAGAGTTTGAACAAAAGGAAAGTAAGCCTTTTTATTTTATCGGTATGACTAGATAGTATAAAACGTAGGTACATGGTTAATAAATTAACAAAACTATACAATAATATCAAAAAATCACAAAAGAGCCATTTGTTTGACTTAATTTCGATGATAAGTACTGATAAGCAAAAGCTGGTATAATTTACGTATTGTAACAAACTGTGGACTAATTTAATTTGATTTTTTTTTACTGGCAAGTCAGATCTGAAGTGTCCCTTTACTAAATCGAGTAATGGAATTGAAAATTTATCGTCAGCTAGATCAAGGTCAACAGAGTGTAAGTTTTACTCTGTCAAAGTTTTCGACGAATTTCAGGGTCGAAACTACCAGATGCTACTCCATTGTCTTAGATACTATGATTGTAACAGCTTTTGTTTCTAATCAGTCTTTGCTTAAGTACTATGAACTGGGATGCTGAGTAAATCTGGAAGCAAGGTTACACAATCTTGTAGGTAAAACGTTCAGTTTGTGTTAGAAAGTACTTTACCTACATCGATTATATTGATACAACAAAGTATGTAATCAATAAAGGATCAATTACTTTATTAATATCTTTAAAATATATTTTACATGTGAACACGGTACGTTGTTAATACAAAGCGTGTACGAAAGTTGTTTAGATTATTTTTATTTATACATGGGTAAAATATTAAATGTTGTTTATTTGCTTATTTCAAGTGACATCTTCACGCATATCCTCCGTCAAGAAAGACGTATGTGCGGAGAATATTTTTAGTGCCTGCTTGCTTCATGTGTTTTTACCAATAACACGGATAATGGTGTTGAATAATTAAAGAACACTAAAGTTTATATTTTTTCGTATTTTTGTATAAAACACTTCAAGAGATACTAAATATGCGGTTCCGACGATTCTCCTTCACAGCACCAAATTTTTGTTACTTTATGATATAAAACAGTGACAGGAATTTATTAGACCTGCCGACTACTGAGTGACCCATTTGATAATTTAATGTGTACCCCAATATGAGTTCCAAAAATATTATTATAAAATATAAAAAAAAATTATAACAAAAATACGCTCTCTTTAATATTAAAATTTTGATTGATTTTGGCCTACGGCTAAAAGGGATTGGTGACCCTTGCTTTAGGACATGATTTATTGAGCCTCATCAGATAACGGAGGCGAAGAGATCTTTCGCATGTAAAATGAAAGCATTCCCTTGTATCTGTGTTGGATTTCACAACTCATCGATCCGGTAAAACGAGTAGTTTACCTCGCCACTCGGCTTTGCTGTTCGTTTTTCGCTTTGTTAGCGATTTTTTACGCTATACGTAATCACATACTTTCTAACGGCCAGACCCTTGGTTTCTATTTGTAATGGATAGTAATGTCATGTAGGTTGAATTATTTGTCTTTGGTGTGTTGGTTTGTGTGCGTTGTTGAAATTTAACGCAACGTTTACAAATATTTAAGTGTAAAGTTTAAGATGATATCGTATTAATTATAAGAATAAGTAAAACTGTACTGTCTGTTAATAAACATAAAAATATGAAATATTAATCTAATTCATCATCATCAGCCGATAGACGTCTACTGCTGGACATAGGCGTCTCCGAAAGATTCCCAGTAGATCGTGTACGGATTCATATAGAGTGATTTAAGCCATTTCCCACCAGACTGGCCCAATGCGGGTTGATGAATGCCAGAGCCTCAATTGTTGATTACCAGGGTGCAGCATTACCACCGCGAGCAGGTGAGGTTGACTTGGATCTAGTGAGTTGTTGTGCGGGAACCGTCACACCCCTCTTAATCTAATTTGTTTATCAGAAACCATTTAAAAAACCTATCTACCTAAAAAACCTGTTTATCCAAAATCATAAATGTTAGTGCAATGTTTTTATAATTCACGTTATATTGCAACTGCCCAACACAGAGATGGACTATATAAATTCTTATATGATTTATATTCAGATGTTATGATGAATGTCGTGGTAAACCAAGGGATACAGACACCGTGGAATTGATTTGTGCAGAGAACTTTGTGTAGACAAGTATCCAGCAGTGATGATGGTAATGATAGTGTTTAATTTAGTTTCAAAACGGTTGTTCGTTGTTGGATAAATATAACAAAGTAATTGTTGCAACTATTACCACTGCTTTGAATTAGGTTGATTTTCGAAAATACTTTTTTTTATTCAAATAAGCGACGAGACGGCCATATTATAAGTGATGACCTGATTCTCCTCATTAGGATGATCTATCGTGCATCACATTGCGCTCGTCGCCTGAGACACAGGATGTTGAGTCTGTTACCCCAGTAATTACACTAGTTACAACGCCTTTCAAACCGGTGCACACTAATGTTTGCACATTACTGTTTGGTGGCATAAATAGTCACTACCACCAGTTAAAAGTATCGTTGCAGACGGACACTAGGTGAGATACTGACGGGTGCATACATTGTAAAAAAGATGTTTCGAAAATTCCACATTTATCCTCTCCGCTTCTTCAGATAGCGCCTCACTTAGAGAACAATGACAACCTGGCAACAATAGTGCCCATGAATCAATGCGGAGGAACCTGGCAATAATACGATGATCAATCTCCCACCGCGGAGTGGCGTCGACGTTGATGGATCGGGATACTCCTTCGCGAGGAGGTTAATTGCGTGATTGATTGTATTTGAGACGGCGTTGCTTTGTAAAGACGCTTTATTTTAAAGTTCCCTTTGTAGCCTCACACAGTGACATACGTGCAAGATAATGTATGCATGTATTTCATGGTTATAACATGTTCTTTTAACGGATAAGGAGATAAACCGACAATCGACATTCCTAGCTACTAAAAATATAATTTTTTGTTCACTAAGGATGTAAAGTATTTTTTCTAACTTTAGCGTCAATATAGTATATAAGGTAATGAATGAATCGTTTACTTTAATTTATATTTAGCAGAAAATTATTTTTTCTTAACACTAACACAGTTACTTTACATAGAAAATGCCATTACGGTAAAGTCAGCAGCATGAATTTTCCCATTTTCGTTCCAGTTCGTACAACATTACGTTAAGTTTAATAAAATAAGTGCAAATAAGCTTTAACGCCGTTTTTTGTAGGTACAAAAAAATAACCATTTACTATTTACCGGAGTTAAATACTTTTTAAAGGACATAAATAATTACTCTTTAGTTATGATATATGAGACTGAAAATTGATAAAAAAATCTAAGAACGTGAAACAAGGCTTCGCCAAGATAATGTGCAACGCCAATATCTGTTGACGCGTGTGGGACTTTCACCGGTACAGATTTGCGTGCAAAAATATAAACTATTTCTGTAGCTTTGCCGTCCGTAATCGAAGAAAGAAATTTAATATTTATGTGAACAAATCTAGGTCACTCTAAATTCTAAATGACGACCATTAGGTTTCAGTTAAATTTCTATTTTAAGATGCGTCCAATTGCAGCTGCTTAAAGTGTTAAACTGGGCTAGCTGTCTGGTTCGATCCTAAATTGTATGGGACAGAGTGTCTTCAACTCACAAAATTTTCTCCCAATTGCCTTGGTTATTTAATTTAAAAAGGTCACGAGAACAATAATATATTATACACATGATTAATAACGATTAACGGGAGTCATCCAAAAACGGCTTGTAATGAAATATACCAATAACGTATAAAAACATACCCTAATACATTTTTGTTACTTTACAATACATAATACCGTTTTGAAACCATAAACTGAAATGTAATAATTTACTTTATATATCCTGTGTTTATTTATGTATATATTTATTTTATATAGCCGAGTATACTTAATATAATCGAAAAGTTCGGAAAACGTTCCAAGACAAACAAGCTTGTATTTACATCGCATATTTATACATTCAAATTACGTCGCTCCGACAATTCAGAATTCCATAATTTTGTTAAACAGAACTATATTGACTGTACAGGCTCGTACCAGGAAGAATATTAAGCGAGAAGGAGGAGACTGGAGCGCGTTATGAATTTTGTCAACATAAAAATATTTGAAAATGTTTACACGGGGCGCCGAGCAGACGGGAGGACTGCGAAATTTAGACAGCTCCTTTTAAAGTAGCCTTCACAGTAAAATCTGACTGTTCAGTATAATTAGAGCTCCACGTTCCTTCGAAATACAACGAACTTTAACCAGGTTCCTCCATTCATTAAGTCGACACGGCTACACAAAGAGGTGCGTCGCTATGACAACGGACTGACACCTGGACATAATTGATAGATCGGACAACCCGACCCCGGTCCAAAAATTTGCATATTAATTTATATAGCAAAGAGGGACCTTTTGTAACAGAAAGAGAATTTTTTTCATGACGTTTTTATGGTCTTTGTTTTTTTTTATATGCAGACTTAACTCAAGGTTGCATAAAGGGAACTATATTTTTTTTTCTTTTATTAGATGACGCGAAGAGATGAGCGAAACTTTCATCTTATTTTAAGTGATACCCATAGCAATGTGATGCTACTTAAGATGGTATAAATTACACCACGTTGTGCAACAATTTCTGTATCTACAGCGCCCTTCAAATCTGAATTCAGTAATGTTTGGACACTGCTGTTTGCCAGTAGAAAAAGGACCTGCGGTTGTACCTACTTAGGCCTACGTCAACAGAAACCCATCACCGATAATACCAGTAATACGACAAGTATTAATTATTTTATTACATACGTAGATCCAGTGTGAAGAAGTTATCAATTGATATATCATATATTTATTATTGTTTATAAATTTTTAAGTATATTTTTTTTCTTTTTTAATTTCAGATTATGATAAATTACTTCAATAAAAGTACAAACACCAAGTTACAATTTCGTCAAGAAAATTAAAAGACTTAATACTTAAGCTACCGGTACTAGATGTACAATTAATACTAGTTTAAATTTTTTTTTCTTGGCACGTTTTCAAACATAGACCTAATTTTTTGTTATGCCAGAAAGCCATTATACGAACAGAACGGTCTTCTAAATAAGCAATGTGACGCTAGTTCGGATAATATACACTGCACCGCATAATATTCGGCGTCTTGAAACATAATGCTGTGTCATTATCATGATAACATCATTCAAACCGTGTTTCGGACGCAACGTAATGTTTGTACACTAGTATGGAGGTTAGCGGCAGAAATGGGTGCTACGTGGTACTTCAATGGCATCCATCAACAGAGATCTACCACCAGCGATGAAGAATTCATCTGCACTGTTGACGCACGGGATGGAAAGCGAGCGGACATACCGGCACCACGTCACGACGTCCGAACCTCATCGATTATTCATCGTTGGCGCGGTGATCGCTTATAAATATTGATGACGCTTTCGCGGGTGTCTCGTAACACACCGGCGATCCCGCTTCAAGAACTGATTTTGTCACAACACTACATTTGAATGATTGAATAGGCGATCAAGATCATCAGGATTTTCAGTCCCTTCTATATGAAAGTTAATACGTCAAAAACATTTATAATTGATTATAATATTTACTTGTTCAGTAATTTCCTGACAGATTTTACTCTGATCTGATTAAATTTTAATATATCGATATAAGTAATGATGGTGGGTCTCTGTTACTAGAAATCATCTAAGCAGATATCTTATACTAATTAACGGCTTATATCTCTAGTCGACGAGCGCAATGTGGTGCAGTGTATACCATTCTAGCTAGCGGCACGTTGTTATGGGCGAGCATATCACTAATCATCGGGTTACCGTCCCGCTCGTCTCGTCGCTTCATTTTACAAAAAAAAAATCCTTTAGTATGAATTACATTTTATGAAAAGAAGAAAAAAACTATTCATGATTTTAAAGGTTTCAGCTGTGAGAGACTGAGTTAAAAACGTTTTCATTTAATTTCCTTGTCCTTCGTCTCCTCTTTGTGATATGATTCGTATCGACCCCATTATCTACCTTAGTATGCGGGCCCGCACAAAGACAGGGGAACCCGGACGTTGAATATATATATATTTTTTTTTATATATATATTATCACGCCTTTTTTCCCAGTAGGAGTGGGTAGAGGCGAATAAACACCCACTTTTCGACAGATGTGCTCAGATTAGGTCCCATGTAACGGGGCGAGCCTGTTACCACTTTATTGGGGCCACCACACACACACAAAGATAATTTCAGTGTGCGGGTTTCCTCACGATGCTTTCCTTCACCGTTTGTATTTCGCTGTTGTTAGTTAAGTTCACAAAATGTACATAACTTAAATATTAAGTCATCGGTACATGCCGAGATTCGCACCCGCGACCTTCGGAATGAAAGCCGCACGCTCTAACCATTAGGCCAGCGAGCTACTCAGCTACTTAGTACCTACAGCGAGTTGAATATATATGTAATTAAAATAGTTTATTATGTTGAATCGAACATTTTCCATTTTTAACAAAATGTTTACTAAAACTATAAATGCTTGAAATTATCTTCATTCCTATATCAATCAATTAAAAATGTATTCGTCTCATTTAATCAATACAAAATCTCTTATATAGACACGTTTTTGTTTAGTTGAAGAAGCGATGGGACGAACCAGACGTTCACCGGACGGTAAGTGATACGCCTGCCCATAACAAGGAGGTTCTAGTTGGGATGACATACACAGCAACACATCTCGAGTCCTTAAGACATAAGAAATCAACTCTCGTTATCCCAGTAATTTTACCAGCTACAACTCTCTTCAATGTCCACTGCCATTTTTGTACACTACCGTTTGGAGACAAAAATAGTAGCTGCGGTAATACCTACCTAGGCGGTCTCTGGCAACAGAGACCTACCACCAATAAAAACATTAAAATATAGGAATTACAAAAGTTAATGTATCATCTCCTGTAGATCTGTTAAAGTTAGTACTATACTATCGATGCAGGAGTATGTCTATATGGGACTTAACCCAGTTCGATTCGTTGGTCGCATTCCGGCGGACGAGTGTTGCCTAATCTGAAACTACTAGCAAGCAGATCGGCGTAATAGAGCACCGAGAATCTCTCATGAATACTGAACAGGCGCCGGAGCAGATGCTATCGTGGTGTTTTAATTACACGCGTCGTATATTGCTTCACGTTACAAATGGTCTACTGCTGTTCCACTAGGGTGGCATTAATTATAACGATCCCATTGATGTTACCTAATAACCGTTATTAGTTGTAATAGACGATTTAAAAGTTTCATTTAAACGGGAATCGAAATCGATTTAACAGCGTGTCTGGTAAGGCGTTTTAAGGTTTGAATGGGCTGCTTGCTATCAGAATTAGGGTTGTGGGAACCCGATACTAACGCTGTGAGCTTAAAATACGTCTTTCATTTGGATACATGAACTGAGAAAATCATTACTAGATTTGATATTGATAATCGACTATAATTATATTAAAGTTATGTCGGTATGTTGTTCGACAGAAAGCGTTCCCTTGGTTTCGACTAAAAGTATTGAGGGATATACCATGGGGTTTTAGTTGGTAAGACATCAAGAGTCTTACAGACATTTTAGGATTAGTGAATTGCACAATAATGCAACTCACTAATTCAAAGATTTGCTAATAAAACTAGTACATCGAGATTTATTTTTATTTGTATTATATATATATATATATATATATATATATATATATATATATATATTTATTATTTTAGGATCCCTAATATTATTTTTTAAAACAATATCTAAATTTAGTTAGCATGTGTGTACATCCTGTCAAACATTGCCGGAAGAGATTATTCGAAACATGCAAATAGGCAGGCGAAAAATTTTAAAAGTGATGATAAATTTGTCTTTTTAACATTATGAATATATTACAATTTTATTTATTTAATAGATTAATATCTTCTTTATATAACTCGAAGCATTCTGTCTGTAATGCGGATGTCGACGAGCAACCGCTAGTGGCGCAGAGCCACGAAAACTACGTTCCGGTTAGAGAGCGCGCGGCGACCCATTTCTGTCTATTGTTTAAAACAGACGCCGATGTTTTGGAAGTTCTAACTCGGTTTTCCAAGTTTCCGTACCAGGGCCAAAATATAGCTGTGGCTAACCACTACTGGAACTGTGCTGTTAATAAAAAATGATATAAAAATTTCATATCAATTCCTTTGATATATTTTTGTATACTGAAAACTATTTATTGTTATTTATTATAAAAGACTAATACGTTATTTATATTGGTATTGACATTAAATGACATGAGCCTGAAGAACATAGTGCCCGCACAACATAATTGAACTATTAACGATTCAATGAGGCTGATAGCTGGACGGTTTTGAAAGAAACCCTAATACTATCTAAAACCCGCCTTTATACCATAAGCTGAGCGGTTAGTCGCAACCCAGGTATATTTATTGGTTTTTAATCAATTTTACCTTCTTATATATTGTAGATAATTTATCGTTATTGTATGTAATATGTTACAATTAATGTCATTATTATTAAATTGTTTACTAACACCATCTATTATTTAACTGACAATGAATTCGTTCAAATTAAATAACATCTAAACTGCATTTTTGTCAGGTCGCCCGGACTGAACTGTTGTGTTCGTATTACCGTAAAATGATATTAGATTCTTTCTCCATAAAAAGAGGTCGAGGGTCATATATAACCCCAGAAATGCAGTGACGGTTTATTAAATTCAACTGAGCGGAACTGTCCCGCGACCCTTGTCTTGGTTCTACGGGCAGTAGGCAGGGGAACTTTGCTCGGTTCTAAGCCATTACTCAAATAATTGGAAAAATGTTAATGTAATATTTAACGTGATTTGGTTAGAGCCTTAACGTTTAAACTCGTAATAATTTTCTATATTGTAACTCGATTTTATGTTAGTATTAACTCAAGATTGATTATTATGCAGATATGATTTGTGTTATTTATTGCTGCCGTAATAAACGGTGACAATCACATAAACGACTATCGTTTAAAAAATGTATATACACGGGAATTCCTCAAAGTTTTTGCATTATATTGTAAAAAAAAAACATACCAATAGGATTATAACGACCGCAAGCAAACAAAGCCCATTTTAAAACATTTCGAAAAGTGCTGAAGCTAGTGGAATTACGTGGGGTAACCAGACTTAACATCTTTTATCTCAAGAAAACGAGCCCTATTAATGCCACGTTATTGTACGCGAGTATACAGTATACTAGACAGAATATAGTATACTGGAGCGCCATTTACCGTCAGGTGAACATCCCGCCCGTCTTGACGGATTATAAAGAAAAATAAATACGAAAACTAATTTTAGGTACAATGATACAAACAAAATCTACAAGCTGGAATGGCAGTGGGCCGGCCTTATCTGTCGTGTCAGTGACGGCCGATGAGAGAGAAAAGTCATGGAGTGGAAGCCGCGCACAGGTCACAAAAGTGTAAGACGCCTCCCCTCCAGATGTACCAATGACATCATCAGGGTAGTCGGAAGTGGGTGGGTGCGAGAAGCTGAGAATCGCATTTGGTGGAATACATTGTCGAAGGCCTATATCCAGCGGTGGATAAACAAAGGCTGATGGTGATAATGATGATGAACATTATTCTCTTTTACGTTTTGAATTAATCTGATTGCGATTATAACTATGTTTTACTTACGATATAAATTTCCTATTTTACTAAAATAGACATAAAATATCATTTCTACCGCCTACTTCATTGTAGAGCGCCAACGAAATACTTCGAATTTAATATTCTTTGCTATAACGCCTTGCTATTCATAGAATGTCCGTATTTATTTTGTATGACGCTTATAAAAGTTAATAAGCAAATTCAATGTCTTTACTTTTTATACAAAGTTCTTCATCGAAATATGTTCCTAAGTTGAACAATAATATCTCATTCTTGGTACGAGAAAGATTTTTTATTTTGTTTATTACTATTTAAAAAATCTATAAATGTCGTATTATATGGAGCCGAGTGTTGGGCTACCAAAGGTTCAGATGAAAGGAGATTACATGTGGCCGAGATGTGAATGTTAAGATGGATGTGTGGTGTGACGAGGATGGATAAAATTAAGAATGAGTATATTAGAGGAAGTCTGAAAGTTGCGCTAGTGACAGAGAAATTGAGAAGCAAAAGGTTAGCGTGGTACGGGCATGTTATGCGGAAGGATGAAGGACATATAACAAAGAAAGTAATGAGAATGAACGTGGATAAGTTATAAGAGACGAAAGACCTAAGAAATGGGGATGGATTGTGTGAAAGATGACATGTGTAAAAAGAGTTTGAATTCAGATATGACCGCTGATAGAGGGATATGAAAGAGAAGTACATATTGTGCCGACCCCACATAGCTGGGAAAAGGGCAGATGGAAGAAAGACTATTTTAAAAAACTATAAATCCTATTAGATCAAGTTATGTGTTAGGGTGTTAATACAATTAGGTAATTTAATTAATAACGGTTGTTTGCGAGGGCATATCGTCCTTTTGAGATTTATGATATAGTAATGATATTAAAAACAATTTGGCTATTGAATATAAAAAGAACACAGAAACCTGTCTAAGTATCTATATTCAAACCGTTTTACATATATGTTATCTCGCCCGTCATACTGTAATTTATTACAATAAAAAAATTTAAACGTTTTGTATATACGTCTTATTGAATTTATTTCAGCTTTGAATATTTCTCTCACGTATTGTTTAATGGCGGTAAAGTGTGAATAAAACTTTATATAGCTTGTTGAGACTAAGGTTTATGGAGCCTTTTAAGGAACTTGATCCCACATCTGGTGTTATTATTTGAAAATAGGATATAGAGCGAGATGAGTCCCAAAAAAAGTCTACTAATTTCAAATTTCTACCAACTAAGCTTATATTCTGCGGTGTAAGGAGTCTCGCACGACAACTCACGGGACCCAAATCAACCTCACCTGTTCGTGATATACCCTGTTAATCAACAAACAGGGCTCTGGCTCCCACCAACCCGCATTGGGCCAGCTTAGCAGGAAATGACCCGTCCCTCCATATGAACATCTCCAAACGACTGAAGGTCGCGAGACGCCGCTGGACCGATCGATGTGCAGATATTTGGGGAGGCCTATGTCCAGCTGTGGGACGTCTATAGGCTGATGATGAAGCTTATGTTCCAAAATATTTTAGATAGAAGTTTAGAACGAGTTAGTAGCAATTTGTATTACGTACATAATTTCTACAATTATATATAAAATATTTCGCAACGCCTTCGACCTTTGAATATGCCGTTATTAATGAAGCCATACAGACAGACGTACAGACGGGTACAGTACTGGTGTTGTATCGATTTGTCACGAGGTGGCAAGGTCGCAAATACTCTTGGTGTATGACACATTGCCAGGGTTACCATGTAATGTTATTTATAACACAAAATCCAATACGTAGAACGAAATTTGAATTAGATGGCGAGACTGTTACGTGTATTACTAGTAACGATTATTTTTTAATACATTTTTGTAAAGAATAAGTTTAACAAAAGCAGTCTTTATGCTATTGTACTTCTAATGTTTTAGTTTTATAAAAAATATTCTACGTATTATAAAAAAAATTGATTGTATTGTTAAAGAGCATCACTATAAAGAAAGACTCATCATTATTATTCTTTTCGAAACATTCTCAAAGAAAGATTGTTATTTCACTTTGAAAGGCAGCAATTTTTTTTTCGCTTTTTTGTAAAGATGAACTCTTATACTGCGGTAGGATTATACAGTTAAGGAAATAAGCTAAAAAACCGTTAAGAGGTTAAATTACGTGAGCATCATGGTTTTCTGAGAGCGAGTTGCGGTTAGACACGACGATCGCTTTGTTAAAGTGGCTTTATTATTTTCAATATTACTTTACAAAAGCCCGTATCGGTTTAAATTATTCTTTTTACCGTTGTTAAACATTTATTTTTAAATACCCCATTGTAAAGCGAAGGTCCCTAGTTCGATTACGGGACCAAAGGTTGTCGAATTTATGTCAGGGTTTTTCGAAGCTCTCTAACTAGAGCTACCTTCCTTACATTTATAATTCAAGAGCCGGAGTACTCTGGGTGAGCACTTCATTAACCACAGCATTATTGTCATCCTACACAATGTAAAATTAAGGTCTCTGTGTATGTGGTAGCAATTGTGACGAAAAAACCTAATAATATCTGGAAGTAAAATTACTTTAAAAAATTACTGGGTTTGTTATGTGTCGTTGTGAGTATATACAACCGAGCAATATTCGGCCAAACAAATTAAAAGACAAGCGCAAGTAATCTAACAAGAAATCCCCTCGACTCCGATATAACCGGATGCCAATGTCCAAACGCCTGCCTGCGGGGTATAAAGTGTGCTGAACTTGTAACGTTGTGGGTAATGGAGTTTTCCGGATACTTGCAATTCCCCGCACGCTACCCAAACTTTGTGTTAGTTACTGCTTCTTTATTATAAGCAGGAGATTATGTACTGGTGTTTTAATAATTAATCATTGTGATACAGTGATCCTTATTAATTTCACGTGCTTGTAATCTATTTGTGTTACAAATTATCACAAAGTACTTGTTGTAATATAATCTTTCAGGTCTCTCTGTAATATTGATTTATATTTCACTGTATTAATAACTAAAAATTAAACCTATGCCATAGGTTCCCAGCTCTTTTTATTAACTACCGCCCTCTTTACTAGAAAAAAATCCAACTCTCTCTTTTACATAATAGTTATTTATATTGATGTTATGTCTGTCTATTATCTATTAATAACCACAGATTAAAAATTAATTCTCTCTCTCTTTCACTCTAGTCGTGCTTCTCTCGATCGTCCAGCGCCCGCTGGGGGTGATACCATCCTCATTGTGAACTTATGCCCTAGACGTAGCCATGTCAATCTTGTCGAATACAGCAAAGAAAGGTTCGAACAAGTTATAAACATTAAATAACAAAATTTTATACTCGGATTCAAATTCCAGTGTTTTCTATTTTTTCTTGTCCGTTACTAACAGATATTAAGAAACTATTGACTGTTAAGTCATTAAACATAAAGACATGTTTGATATAAGGTGAATTTAGTTTTTTTTAACGAAACTAGCACGGTACCCCCTGTTTCTCTTTTCACCGACCAATTACAATATTTCACTTGGAAAGTCAAAACAGCACAGAATTTACAATCTATTTCTAAATCGTCGGTATCAAAATGTTTAGCTCGCTCAAAATAAAATATGACATGACATATCTTTCATATAGATATGACTAAGCAACTCTGTAATTAAAGAAGTATTAGTAATTAAGTTTTTTTTTTAATCATTAAATTTCAATTACACGAGGCAGTAAGTGTTGGATCGCAATTACCACACAATTCAATGATTGAATCGGAGACGTAACGAGATTGCCCGCGGCGGTCGGCGGCTGGCGGCCGGCGCTCGGGCGGCGGTAGGGAGATATAACAAATAATTAATGACAAACAAACTCAATCCATTGCCGTTCCGAACAAATATTTGTTGTCATCAATAAGGCCCGATATCGGAGGATCCTGTTACTGAACTTGTTTATTGCAATATATAAATAAACAAGTTAAAAGTATTACATTCAAGGAACAGCAGCTATTTATGTTACTAAACATAAATTTGTAGTAAATTTATAAAAAGACGTTATGGTAATTGGTTAACTGGTAGCTTATTGCCAGCAAAAGATATTATTACAACGCAGCTCAAAAGTAAACAGAAGTAGACCTATTTTCTTGTCTCCGACTACGATTGCTATGTGGTGCTGTGCTAAAATCCTTAATAGTTCTGCATTATTATGGGAAGCTGCTCTCTCTCAATGAAGATTCTACTTAAGACGTCGTTTTACAAAAACATTCTTTGAAGTTTGTGTGTATGCAGGAAGAGCTGTTAGAATACAATCCTCATAGTCTTTACATAGATTTATCCTAACATAATTATGTGTATAGTAATTTAGTAGCAGTTTTCATATTAAATTTTATTTAAATTTAATTGTGTTTATATGACAAATGATACTGAAATACGTAGATACAAAGTCATATTAATGAAGTTAAAACGACAATGTCATAGAGCAGTAAAATTACTTGAATACAATTACTAAAAAAATATATTTATTCATATATGTATGAATATCGAAATAAAATATTTACTTTTATCATGTCGGAGTAAGAAAGAAATGTTTCTTTATAAGAGAGTTTATACAATCACTTTTTAGAGATAAACTGTAGGATGAGAAATGCTCGGAATTTTATTCGTGGAGTAAAGAGATATACAAAAGCAATAAAAACAAGGTTTCTTACTTTGTGGTACTATTTGATTTTTTTTTTTATTTAGTTTTTCCACCTAAACGTAAACGTATATAGATAAAATCGACTAAAGGAAGATTGAACTTCTTTGTATATTGAAAGAATGTAATTCTAGGCCTAATGTTTATTTAATTATCAATAATATTATCAAACTTACTGTACTGTTACATTGTTGAAGGTTTACATTAGTTAGTACCAAGGTGTGTTAATGTATTTGCTTCATTACTTTGTTTATCCTGCTAAAGTTATGAAACTTCAACGTTTTTACTCGTTAGCGATAATTTTTATTATTGAAACAGTTATTATAAATAAATAGAAGGGAAAAAGCTTTTTTTTTATATTTTTTATTTACGTTTCATCATATTAAAAACTGTTATATATCATGTAAAATTACTGGTAGTACGTCTGTGTCACCTAAAAACATCTAGGTAGGTACCACCGTATTCATATTCCCGCCGCCAAATTGCAGTGTGCATATATTACTGTGTTGCGGTTTGAAGAGTATTGTAGCTTGTGAAATTAGAAGGGATAGAAGATAGAAGAAGGGAAAGTGGGATACTTAACATCTTTTGTCTCAAGACGACAAACACAATTTGGTGCACTCGTATATCATTTTATCTAATACCTCATTCTTATTTTTGCATTTGCTCATTGCAGCCAATAATAACATTTTCATTTACAATTACACCACACTTTCATCGGATTCCTAGTTTAAATTAAATTCATCATCATCCTCGACTTTCTCATACATGCGTTACACTTCGTAACAGTTCATGATAGTCATCATAGAAATTTCATAAAGCAAGGTTGTTACTGCTGACACGAAGCACCTTTGAAACGTTCCAACCTCAATATTAGGTACAAGATGTGACAATTCAAGAGCCGTGCCTAATTTATTCATTTGTAACTATTCGCATGGAGATACTCGTATAATATCCGGCCGTGCTCTCCATTATTCATTGCGACCGATGCGAAAGTGTCACCTCGCTATAACCCGTCCCCGGCGACAATCTTCCAAATTTAGAACCCGCTGTACCACTCTCCAGATGTATACTATACAGGAGCTCCCTATTTGTACGTTTCGGTACGCTGTCAAAGTCATATTCAAAATATATCTTTACAGGAATAGAAATAAGGAGGATTATGAAGGAAACTCAAATGGGACTATCTTACCTGTATGAAGAACAATAGTTTCGTATTATATTTTTTTTTATTCTACGAAGCGACGAGACAAGCGAGGGGGAATATTAGGTGAGGATACCTGATGTTAATACGATGTGACGTGATACGTCTACCTATAATAACGTGGCTCTAGTTAGGATGGTATACACAGCAGCACATGTTCGTCGCCTTGAAACATAACATTTTAAGTCTTGTTACCTTAGTAATTTCACTAATTAACATCTCCATTCAAACTGGAACATCACTTTTTGTCGACAGAAATAGGAGCTGCGGTGATTCCTACCAAAAGGTCCCCAGCGACAGGGACCTACCACCAGTAGATTATAAAATATATATACATATTACCAGTAATAACATAAAATATATTTTGATTGTATCATTATCACAGGTTTCAATACGCAGTGGATAACTTTTTAGTATCTCAGATAACAGTTCTCGTATATTTGAGAGGCAATAATTCAAATTTGAAATAATTTTAAACCAAACAAAAAAAAAACAATAATATTACACAAATTTCACTGGGTCTGGAAATCCAATCAAGGTCTCTTTTCGACGGTTTTCCTGCTTACATAAGAATTTTAGGACTTTTATAATATTAACATTTCATTAGTATACAATTAACGTTGATTTTTAGCTCTAAAACAAATTTACGTGGAACGTTTCGGAATGTCACGGTTTAAATGATTTATGTACACTGCTTTATTTGAATATACATATAATTTATTTTAATTGCGAGAACATTAGTCATACTATGTAAATAATAGCTATAGTTGTCTTAATTCCGTTTCGTGTAAAGATTCATATTTTATATTTTAACTGCTGCGTCCACTTCTAACCGACACATTTGTTTGAAATTTGCAATATACTTAAATAAATTATTAACTTCAAATTAAACAACACTACACTATAATTTGATATGATTAATCCTTCGTAATTGTGTTTTTTTGTCGTATCTCTCTTCCTTGCTATTATACCATATGGTGGTGGGGTCAGCATTCATTATTTCCCCTCTCCCCTTTGTTCTGTCCTCGTCATCATGGTTAGTCACTTGGCACTCACGCATGTCTCTTGACACTTTATTTTTCTACCTTGTTTTGGGTCTACTTGTGGATCGTATCGACATACAAAAGTATATTATAAAAACTTCATTTGGAGTCTTATTTGCATAGTTATTTCAGTGTACAAATGTGTGTTGAAAATTTTTGATCAATACGAGTTACCATGTAAAAGAAGTCACATAAATTTCAGACCTCTGTACGGTATTAAAACAAAATACTAAAGGATATTAGTAATAACTATTATGAAACTATTATTTAAATAACAAAAGTGTAACGGATATTATGAAAAATTTAAAAGTTTCGAGATATTTACCATTATTCTTACGATTTACGAATCTTTTAAAAATTAAATTTTCACACGACATAGACCTTTAAACAAGTACTTGAAACAATCAAAAATAGTTAATTCCGATATTAATGCATGTCAATTATGTGAATATTTATGTGCAATTATCCGATGACAAATTCGGAAAACAGGGTTGCCCTGCTTCCGAATTAGGTCACAGTGTCGCGCGGTGTTCGCGTACGCTGTCCGCCGATCGATCGGCCGACTGATCCGTCGACTTCACACTAGTTCTGCACTTTAAAAAAAAAAAACTGAGAATTTAACACTAAATATTAATCTTAAAACTAATATTTTAAAAAACTCCCAAACAACATTTTATAGTTAAAAAGTAAATAGTTAAGTAGTGTGCAAACATTACTGTCTTTCGGTTTAAAAGACGTTCTAGCTATTGTAATTAACGGTAATGAGGCTCAACATGTTATGTCTCAGACGACGAGCGCAATGTGGAGCCGTGTATAACATCCTAACTAGCGCTATGTTACTATGGGCGGGCGTTTAACTTACCACCAGGTGAACGTCCCGTTCGTCTCATTGCTTAATTGTACTTAAAAAAAAACACGGTCGCGACGTACAAACAATCTACACCAACATCGGACAAATAAATACGGATAGTCAAGAAACTAACATTAAATCGATATGTAATGATGTGCTTAGTACTTACCGTCACTAACGTACCACCACGATGAAGTAACATTGTATTCACGAATTATTACTTTCACCATAGCACACGCGAACGGTTAATTTGTTATTTTAAATATTTACAATCAATTTTAATTTCACTTGTTATATACAAGGTATACAAGGTGGCGCAAAAATAACCTTCCGATGTTTTTTGGCTGTAATTTAAAAAAAATATAAAAAACTTTGATTCTTCTTGTGGATTGTTTTTATTTGGTCTTTTAATTGTTTTACATCAAGGCAAAATTTATAGCATTTTCTGATAGGAGGATTACTTTTGCGCCACTCTATACATAATATGTATATTGTTTGTTATATATATATATATATATATATATATATATATTATGTTATTTAAATTCTATTACCAATATTGTATTATCTTTCAACACTCGTGGTTAATACTTTAATTACAGCTATATAGTTGTGTCGTTAATAATTAAAAAATTTAAATACATACTTATTTTTTAAACACTAAGTCTTTGCAGCCGGAGACCGTTTAGGTAGGTATCACCGCAGCTCCTATTTCTGCTGCCAAACAGTACAGACAAAATATTATAACGTTCCGGTTTGACGGTCGCTGCGGGTTATAGCGTTGCTGCGAAAACGAGACGTAAAATTTTGTCTCGAGGCGATGAGGACAACGTGGTGGCTGTGTATATCTTTTAAACTAGCGCCACGTTATATGCTGGCATATCACTTATCATCAGGTGAACGACCTACTTATCTTAAAACTTAGTTATAAATTTCTATAATAAAATCTATTAATCTATATGTATAGGAACATGCATGTGTAATTTTTTCCACGTTTGCAAAATAAAAGTTCTCGTATTTTTCTATTTTAAATAATATAAAAAGCTTTCGATGTATACCAAAAAATTTTCAATTATTTGACTATTAAGATTAAAATAAAATAAATAAAATTTATACATATTCATGCAGACTAATGCCTAATATAATAATTATAATTAATGTTCAATTACAAGAAACATATTTTTATTATAAGGACAAATGGAGGAGGAGGAGAAAACAGAACTAAATTTCATTGTGTAAGTTAATTGTTTCCTTTCTAAAAATCGTGACTACCAGCGGTTCAGAAGATAGATAGCAACCGTGTCGAGGCTCCGACGACCAGTCGATCCACCAGTCACCCAACGGTTCGACATCGCGGACCCCTTGGCCATGGCTGTCTGATGCCTTTAATATGTCCGTTTTCATCCTTAAGCCTCTTCAATTTTCCACGGCTATGAAAATATATTTCCAAGGAACGGCAGAGAATTTTTGTCTCTACTGGTGATGGTTGATGGTGATGTTTTTTCTTTCATTAACTAGGAACATATGTCATGACTGGAATTATATTTTAGGTTTTCTTTTTGTTGTTACCAAAACTACGAATAGGTGAATGACGGTTAATATTAGAATAATTTGTTTATAATATAGTATATAATCTTTCATCATGCTTTTATTATAAATATGGAGACAGAAACATTTATACATCCAGTGGTGGACATTTATCTGTCGATGATGATGATCAATATCAAAATATAGATAATTAAATATTGAAGTGACCACTTTATGATTTTACTGTTCTTATTTACAATAATACTTCAGTAATGATTACACGATTAATATTATACAATAAACGAAATCTCATCTATCACTTCTGTCGTTTCAAATTTCCTTTCTCCAATCGGCGCAAATAAAACCGGTAACAAATTTGTGGCCGACAACTTTTATCGTTTATTTTTTTATCCTCTCTCCAAATCCTCGCTGCTCGACTTCACATTTGATTTTTAATTTGAAAGCGACTTAGAAACAATGTTAGATATTACGAAACTCGAAATTACACGACACAAACACACGATCTCATAACGTTAAGTCTTTGATAGTTATCAATGAGTCAAATTACACGAGACCCAGATTGGAGACCGGAGGCAATTCTTATATAGCTTTGTCACAACACTATTTCGGAATCGATTCACCAGAGATAGTTGTGATTGCTTTCCGAGTAATGCTCGCGGTTACTACTATTGAGAAAGTTTTTTTTTAGTTCTCGTATCCCGATAACAGGAATGCTATTTTTTTTTATTTCTTTGTTATTTATCTAAATGTAAATATTTTCCTTCCTTCATTTCTGTATATAAATAATATATATTCAACAAATTACAAAGGACGATGGGTAAAGTAACCTTCTGTAATATTATTGTTAGGAGTGAGTGAGTTCAAAGAGGAAACTGGTAAAGATCAATCTTGTTTTCTTTGGCCCAGGCTCTTCTTTGACTCTACGTTGATATTAATCAGTCGGGATCAAAACAGCATTGCGCTTGCCATTTGGAATTAAATAATGCTCCTTTTGACTTACGGCTCCCAATTCTGCTTCACTTGTCCGCTATATTAAGATCCCCTCCACCTGTTTGTGATAAATTCTACTTACTGAATTAATCAAATCACATCCAGTTCTTTTTATAATGGACAAGAACGTAATTTCTTCAGCTGTTTTTTTTTTATATAGGCTTCAATAAAAAAATAATTTGAACATTATTTTGTTACAGGTACGACGACAGACATTCCAGATTTCTTCTTATACATTCGTAACTATATCGATATACTTTCTCCACGTTATTCAAACTATGTTATACAAAACAAAGCATATTCTTTACTTGGAAATTGTTTGGGTGACGATGCTTACGTCTTATGTTTCGAAACAGTGAGCATAATGTAGTTTGGCGAGTGTCAGTTTAACTAGCGCCTCGTTGTTATTGACAGGCATATCGCTTACTTTTATGTGAACTTCTCGCTGTTCTCGTCGAATAAAAAAAATCGGTTACAATAAATTTTTTTATGTATTTCTTTTTATATTTGCGGAATTACCAAAATCACTTTATGGAGCACACCACAATGTTCATGAATCAGACGATTATAAAAAGCATCTTCGGAAATTGATTATTTTGTCCATTTTTTTTAAAAGGTGAACTCGTGTTTCCGGTTGTGCTCCTTCAAAAGATCCAATTTAGTACCATTACGAAATCTAATAACAAAATTTTAATTACTTTATATTTGAGTTGACTTTTCAAATCAAATTTCGAGAGTTAACTCAGTGGTTGAAACATCATTGTGTCATACCCTATTGATGTTTTAATTAAGAATTTACACAAAAGAGCCCATCCCGTGTGGCTTTGCATCTTCATGCTCATTATATGTACGTTACGTGTAGTTTTCTCTTTCTCGTTTCGGTTTCCTTTGTCTAATTCTGTTTAATATTCGCTTCTGTTTTTTGTGTTGCTGTGGAACAGTCTCAATCTTATTACATTATATGTACTAAGAGATACCAAGAATACAGTGCAATCGATGTAATGACTAGAATATCTCGTCTTCTATCGTAGAAAAGGAAGTGGGAGGGGACTTTTTTCTATATTTCCCCTGACAATCTTAACAGCGTTAAGACTTGGAGCAATAATTAATTTTGAATTTAGCTTTCATTATCTATTCCCTTATCTCTTTATTTACAATAACATTTTCTCATACAATATTATTTTGCAAAACGGATTCAAACACCTTTATTTTTAGAACTTACTTCGTGCAGTTTTATGTTTTATTCATACACTTTGCTTTAAAATTTTCATAACTACTTATCTGGGTAAAAAAGCAGTAGCTTTAAAATAGCAAAAGAATCTCCGACTAATGTGTTTGTTTTGATACTCCTTTCCAACGTTTAGCGTGGGTGCAGCAGTTCCTAGTCTCATTTAGTATTAAAATTAGTTTGTTCCCGCTACCCGTGCACAGCATCCCGTGAGGGTTGGAGGGGTGCGGAGGTTGAGTCCTCGACCGGGGGCCAGTTTTTAATTACCGACCGGATTGCGGTCGCCCACGCTGTGTTCCGCTGAACTACGTGTTTGTTTCCTTTTTATTTAGAAATGAATCTCTTAGGAACAAACCGTCTTGCTATTCAATTTAGTTTTCGCTATTGTTTTTTCACGTTAGTAGGGTAAGAATTAATATTTCTTATGATTATACATTAATAGCTTTAGGTGTACCCTATTTTTTTAAATAATATTAAGACCATCAAATTATTTATGATAAAAGTTTACGAATGAGAATCCAAATTATTTAAGCGATTTAATAATAAAATAAATTTCTTTAAACCAAAATTCATTTTACTTTAATAATACATTTTTAAAGAGTTTGTAGAAAAATAATAGTTTTTTCTATAT
Source organism: Ornithoptera alexandrae (assembly GCA_029030555.1). NCBI lineage: Eukaryota > Metazoa > Arthropoda > Insecta > Lepidoptera > Papilionidae > Ornithoptera > Ornithoptera alexandrae. The sequence goes on along the minus strand of JARDVY010000011.1, from coordinate 3,129,798 downwards.
AGGGTAGATAATAAAGCAAACAACAGCACGCACTTTCTTTCAACAGTGTTTATCATACTTTGCCAACCAAACCAAAACACTTCGTAACAAATATAAGACCAAGGATTTTAGAAATCTAAATTCTTTTACTAATCAGTGTATAATTTCACATGATGACCCCGCGATGGTCAACGAGTGGTCTCTGTTGGCGGAGACCGTCTAAGTAGGTACTACTGCAGCTTCTATTTCTGCCGTCAAATAGTAGCGTGTAAACACTACTTCGTTCTGATTTGAAAGGCGCGGTACCTAGAATGGTTACTGGGGTAACAAGATCCAAAAACTTATATCTCAAAACGATTAGCACAATGTGTTACAGAGTATATCATCTTAATTAGCCCTACGTTGTTATGAGCAAGCATATCATTTACAATCAGATGACAATCCCGTTCGTCTCGTCGCTTCGTTGAATAATAAAAAAAAAATATGTAAGTTACAATTAGGCCGAAAGAGCTTAATGTTAAAATACATAAATATAATGAAGAAAGTGTAGAACCTTAATTGTTTAGGCATTAAATTCATTATCACAACTTGATATAAATTAAAATACAAATATTTATACGTGGTATCAAAACGTACCCGCATCCGATCGATCAAATCGAATCTGTTAGCAGTTTATAGGCGATCTGCATTCGGACTTCAACACGCCCGCTGGTAACGGCACATACAAGGTCCCGGCCGTGACATGGTCTCCAATTTAAACCAATAACAACCGACCTAAGTCAGGTCCCGTGTATTCCGTAAAAACCCACGCTCCAATAACTCGTTATTCAATTACATTATTTCGTTGGTATTATTCATTCGTAACTTTTTTTTTGTATTTATTTGATTCTAGCAATAAAGCGTTTCCGCCGTCTAATTACGGACTATCATAGAATTTCTTTTCTGCAACATTGTTCTAGCCACTTAATGACATTGCAGGTTAAGACATTGTTGTTGTTTTTATAGTCATGGTAACTACGAGTTGAAAATCCTTTTGGTAGATTTTTGTTGAAATAATTATATAATTATAAGTGTTTGTAAAGTATTGCAAGAATATTGTTTAGATTTCACCAGTTTTGTCGCTCGCCTAACGTAAGGGAATACGGTTATGTTATATCAAATGAACTAGTACCATGTCAACCCCGGCTTACGTATGTGAAATGTGCACAGAGTAGATCGCACCAGGAAAAGCTTTCGAGAACATATCTACGAGCTTTTAAAACTCCTCAACACACTGCCGTATATGTAGTTACTACATAATTACAGTTTGTAGTTACAACTCGTTTTACGAATATAACTCACGATATAAAATTTCTAGCTCTTGCAAATAAATCTTTTTAACCATACGGGAAGACCGATGTTGCGATAACTGAGTGTAATGACAAAAGATGCTGTGATCTAAACGAAGTCGTTCTCCAAAATAGAACGAAGTGCAATGATAGAAGAAAGCAGGCCCTGTCATAAAACGGGACAAATGTTAAGAAGAAAAAGAAGATTTTATACATATTAAGAAGTAGGTTCAAATTTAAGAGGCTATTACATATTACTATTATATAAGCATACATACATTAAGAAGTAATTTCAAAATTTTAGAGATTTCTTTACGTATATAAAGAACTTTAGTATTAAAGTGTATATATGTATGGGTATTGGATTATTAACAAATGAGTTTTTAAATATAATGAGTAATAAAATAAAAATCAAGTTTTAAGGATTGTTGTGTAGCGTGTTAGATTTTTCTTTTAATAAGCATCGGATGATATATATGTAGATGTCAAATAACATTTTTTATAATGTAATTGCAGTAAGTATTCAAAGGGTTCTCGTAAACAAGCTGAAAAAGCCTATGATATGTAAAGTTTCATCCGTTTAAAACTAAACGCATCAGCGGGACCGGAAAGGCGTGTTAAAATAAAAAAGACGTTAAGAAAACAGCGGGCGGTTGAGTTTGAATAATAAAGAAGCGAAATAATTACCGGAAGCCGGAATTACCATCATGCACATTTCCTTTGCAAATTGGAAAGCCATTCACATGTCATTACTTTCTTCACATTGCGCGTGTGCTTTTCATTAAACATTTGTCGGCACTGAACCAGTTAAATTTTCATTAATGAAAGGAACAATTATTCAGTACATAAGTATAACGCCAGGCAATAAAAAAAATATATGAATGTTATGGATGAACATGGAATACGTAAACATAATTTAATTTCAAAATCAGTTACGTACTGAGTGTACATGTACTTGAAAGGCACTTTCAGCAATTATGTTATGTTTTCAGTTTAGTTTGAATTTTTGTACAGTTAACAAGACAATAAACTTTTTTTTTCGCCATGTGATAGGTATATTGGTTAGAGAATACCATTAAAGTGTTTACTTATTATTATATATACATTTTATGTCTTCAGCAGATTTGACGATACGTTATAAAACATTACGATTGTTTGTTATTATAAAGAATTATAATAATTGTTTACACAAATAAAAATGTATTTAATAGTTTAGTAATTAGAATTTATTAAAAATTAATATATATATATATATGTAATATCAACAGCATTTTAATGTTTCCAGTACCCAGAGTCTTTTTTAACAAGTATCGAATGAAGATTTTATATATACACCATGCTGGTCTAACGTAATTTGGTGGATGTCATATATAGTACACAAAAGCTGGCATATCTTGGGATATGTTTTCGTTATCTGACCATGTTTTCTTTCACTGAAAGCTCAATGATATAGGTGATTTAACCTATGCTTTTTTCAAAACAGCGCTTACGCCTGCCTTATAAACCAAGTTATCAGGGCTCCAGGTTAGTAATATTATCTTGGTTAACATCTCTTTCACGTCACTAATTAAAAGAAAGTTCTACCCTTGTAGCAGTTCGACAGGTAGATATACTTAGATGTTTCCGTAGAAATTTAGTCCGTGTCGTTTTTATTGCCGGGGCAACACGTGAATTATGTTCCCGACGTGACCGGATGCGACGGATCTGAGTGCACCATTCAACAGCTGTTTTTTTTTTTACAAATTCTATCCTATATGTTAGGGTTTATTTCCTACAGATGTTTTAATCTTCATATGATTAGAAACTGTTGCAATTCTAGGATTAAATTTTTATTAATTATCGTCGTTTTTCAATAATTATTCAATACTTTTGTCCTCATTTATAAACTTCTTATTGATAATTTTATCTTAATGTTTAACCGCATGTAACTGATGTATCGTTACAACTATGTCATTTAAGTATACAAATGACATTTTGTTGTTGGCGGATAACATAGTTGCATAATTTTTTTTAATATCTTACATTACATTTATAGTACTCAGTTTAAAGATAACGATTTATTCTTGCATAAATCTCTTAAATGCCATAGCTTATTAACTGATTGTGATATTCTTATAACCAACCTGAGGTACTCATACGTCTGATCTTAAATGCCAGATCTATAATGAGATAATGTGAAGCTATTTCTATCTACGGTATAGTTGACTCTTAGGACTTTCAATATTTACCTACACAAGACAATGTAGGTTGTAGCATCGGCATTGATTGCCGGTGAGCTCAAATTTACGATACGGCCGAAACTAATTACATCCACGAATTGATAAAGACCATTAATAACGGCGGGCACCACATAAATGTGGCGGTCGCTTCGCTCGCCGACCAATTGTGGCCGTACAAAATAAGAGAAAGCTTATTTTGTTTGCCGCACGAGGGAAAGTTTACCGCGGTGACAGACATTAGTGTGACCTCGATGACTGAATACTCACGGACACTAAATTATTATAAATTTTGAGGTTAAGTTAGCATCTATAACTACGTATGCGTAGTGTCTTAAACGCTTATAACACTGAAGTCTCTGCTTCAATGTTGCGAAGTTTGGTTTGCGATGTGTTTAGAATCCGTCTTGCCAACTACCATCGTCACATTGTAAATCTGACACTAAAAGAATCATTGCTGTGTATCGACTGTCAATATATACTATGAGAGTCAGAGTATTATGGGCGAGCTCGTTTTACCATCCACAGCTTCCTTGTAACAACACTATACGAAAAACGTTTAATGTCAGTCCATTGTAAGTAAAAAAATTAAAGTAGGATTTCACATTCATTGTAAATAACATCTATAATAAATACATTGTTGTAACCCCGTGTTGGAAGCTGGTTAGAACTTTAAGGTAAAGATCAGCAGCTGTGACTCTTTGCTAACACATTCCGCTCATCAAGGCGAGTATGGCTGTCGTCTACTTGTGGAAACAAATTAAGTAACATTAACTTGAATGATAATGACGACAACGTTGTAAAAGTAAATCAAGTTATGTCTTACTATATTCATCCGAATCCTGTACTATGAACATTAGTTAATCCACTTCAAGGCGCAGAGCTTTATTAAATTATTAAACTATTAAGATTTATCTCATCTTCATACAACAAGCGTTATGTTGTACTTCGTTAAAGTTTTAACTAACGGGATGTTACAGGTATGGCATGTAACTAAACTAACTGGGCTATTCGCCTAGAAATGAAATTTCGCTTCATCAATGTTATAGATTATTTTGAAAGGCAATTAAGTTTTAATACTATTACAAAGTAACACAACGTTTACAACATCTAAGCCTTATTTAAAACAACTTTTTAACATAAAACTCACATAATGGGTTGACGTGGCGGCATTTTAACGGTACATGTTTTTACATTCGCTGAATATAAGTAATCTTTTTCTCGGCGTTCTCTATCGGATGTTGATATAACGAACCGGTTACACCTCGGTTGGTACCGTTTCGTAATCGCAACGGTACACTGTATTAATTAATGTCACATGGCCTGAATATCGATTAGGCTACATCATTAGAAATCTTATACGGTAGTGGGCGGTGAAAGTGTTTGCAGTATATTTTTCTTTACCTGCCACCACTTCCTTATTATCATGCTACATTGAAACTGAAAAGGAAGGATATGAGGTAGTTTCCAAAATTTGGAATTAGCTGAAGTGAATATTGTAAATTACTTAAATTACCGTTTATTTTTTTATTAAAATAAAACTTGTTAATAGTTGTAATTAGTCGACCAAAAAATCTAAAGAATTTTGGTACATCTGATTCCAGGCCACAGCTAATATTTACCCGAGGTCAATTGGTGCGGCTGCACGTGTTGTGTGTAGAAATAATTCCGTACTGCTTCCTAATTGTGCTATATGTTCGCAGATTGGTATATCTTCAGAAAGTGTTAGAGCTCACGTTATTATATTTAATGCAAACAAAGGTTTCGATGATAGGAAAAATCTAAAAACGTTTAATAATCAAACGGAGAAGCCGTAAAGAATAGATTAGAGAATATTATCATAATATTAAATTTTTTTAACTAATTCCAAGATTTTTTTCAATGGTTTTCCCGTAAATTTTGAAACAATTTATCTCATATATACAAAAAGTTAAATTTTTTAAGAAAATCACTCACTAAAACATACATAATATATGCACGTAAAATCTGATTAAAACATTGTGTAGTATACAAACTGCCTTAACATGGGACTTTTATATGTTAAACGTGAAACTTTAATTTCCGGAACATGGACGTACGTCGGTATCAAATGTAATATGTGTGCAAATAAAAAAACAGAGAATTGCCAAAATCCAGAGTAAATATACATTTGAGATAAACGACTATGAAGAAAATAATTTTTATGTTCCAAAAGAAATATTACGGCATGAATAATAAAAAAATAACAACAAATATCATGTATGTGTTTAAAACTTTTACCTGAACCGCACAACAGTATAATTGATGAGGTTCCCCTGTTAAGGTTAAGATATAAGGGTTAGTTACCAGTAACATACAGTCTCCGATTCTGGGGTATGTTTTGTAATAATATTTTGTAAAGACGGACTAGTAGAGATCACAGAGAATCGTTGGGAATGTAAAATTGAATGAGAAGGTGGACACCAATAGGCTGAAGTGATCATCTTTTTCTCGTGCTCTTCGCAACTAGTGTGAAGATTGGACACCAATTCTGCGAATACCTTTTTGTTGCGCTCTAGGTGCATCGGCTGTCAGCGTATTGTCATTTATTTATTTTTTAGTTACATATTTGGTAGGCTTAATGGAGTTTGCTTCTAAAGGAAATAAAGTAACCATGTCGCTTGTGATAAATGTCCCACTAAGGGTTTTCTATGTGGTAACACCAGCTGGACAATAATGTTGTGTATCTATTCTGGTACGGTGTGACTGTAGTGCCGTTAAGAATTTATATTGCTCCCGGCCACGTTCAAACCTGGTAAGGTATTTGTTCACTTTCATCAATTTATTAGTCACTTGGTAATATATTTTTTCGGTACAATCATTTACTTATTACGTTTTTAGAAAACATCAATATTTGTTACCTTGTTATATTTTTATCAAAAAAAAAACAGTACTTCTTTATTATTGCTATGTCTTAATCAGTTCATAAGAATTATACTCTTATGAAGAAAGAATTCGAATTACGTATTAATTTCTCAGATCAGGGAACATATCAATCCTTCGATTAATCAACGTAGTACAGCAACTAATTGATTATTTACTTCGCTTCGTAACATATTTCTTTTCAGTATCACAAAACATAATATTAGTAACATTAAAGAAATTTGGAATATTTATATTTATTATTCAATTAAGCGACGAGACGAGCGGGATGTTCACCTGATGTTAAGTGATACGCCTACCCAGAACAACGTGGCGCTAGATAGGATGATATACTCATTACTCTATTCGCCTGACAAATTAGATGTCGAGCCTCGTTACCCCAGTAATTACACTAGCTACAGCGCTCTTCAAATTAGAACACAGTAATTGTTTGCACTGTTATATGAATTAAAGATGGTACTATAATTCACATTTTTATCTGAAACGAGTTACCATCGTTATTTATAACAAAAATAAAGCTTCTTTTCATAATCCATTTAATAAAGTACTTTACAATTGTCACAGACAGCCCCACTTTAGACCATAGGCTAATTCTACTTCATTATAAGAGCATATAAGTACTTTAGGGTCGGGTGAGGCGAGTGCCGTTGGCGCTACTAATTCAAATGAAAATTACGTAAAAGAGGACCCTTAAATAAAATTAAAAATATTACAGCAAGCAGTCGTATCAAACTATCATAAATAAAGCAAGTACCCACCTACCCCACCGGCAGTGTAACAAGTACCCGTCTCTTATATTCATATTATTGTACTCGATCTCTTGCCACTAGTCATCCTTTCGACTGTCGACTTGAAAAATCGTGGTCAAAGCTTTGAATAATGATGTATTTTTCGACAGCTGCTTTTCTACTTTAGTATCTATTTTGTACTTTTTAGGGTTGAGGTTAGTCCCAGCACGTAGGTTGCAAGCTCGTTTGGTATGCAAAGCACTCGGCAGAGATGACGGCCCGCCGTCCCCACTACTTGTTTCTATTTTCTGTGCATGATTGTGATTCGGATATTACATGGTACCGTTTTGATAGCCTCGGCCATCTTTGCTCCGCGTTGGTCGTATTATTTAGGAGATAAAACTAAATTGCATATCATCGAAAATTGCACTTTAACTGCACATACCGCTATTGTAATGGCAAGTTTATAAAATGTAAACGGTTTTAAATATCTTTTTTTTTTTTTAATATTATAATATTATCCGTTAACCTAGACTAGGCCAACATAGTAAGGTAAAGCTTTCTCTTCGTTAGGAAAGAGCTCGAGTGCCAGAAATGGCATCAAAGAATGGGCTTATTTCTATATAAAGTACGTACTGTTCTCAACTTTTGAAATCTGCACCATCATTGCACATAAACCACCAATAAGATTTTGTAATTTAAAATCTGAATTGTATCTAGATATAAATAAAAAAATAATAACAAGACCTACAGATGTTAGAATATATTAATCACTTTCTTCAACTGGTTATATACATACTGTTTGTTTACCTAAAATTTTTCCTTGCTCATCATCTAAATCTTTTGTAACAACTAAATACAAAAAAAAAACATTCAATCATATATAAGTCATGATTGAGGAATGTCAGGGCATGGACTGGCATGTCTGGAGCGTTCGAATTGTACCGCCGAACCAGAGACAGGACTGTACCATGCTGATCAACCAACCTTCACTAATTGGAGAGGCACTTTAAGAAGAAGAAGATATATAATAGTTTTAATTTCTTTAATTTTTTTTTATATACGAAACGGTTAACATTTTAAACATGTAAATGAAACAGAAGGTCGGATGAGGGGCAAACGGCCCATTAATCCGACGTCGGGTGCATCTAAAAATTCATTTGTCCGGGTAGCGTGAACTAGAACGTTCTAGCGGTGGAGAGTAGATGTACTGTGCGGAGATTGTGTCGTTTGTATTTAAAATTAAACATTAAATACACCCGTCTGTATTTTGAATTCCGGATAGAAAATGTTTTTGAAACGTTATAATATTATACTTCCAAATAATACGTTCTCAAAGAGTATGTAAGTATTGACAGTAATAATACTTATTTAATTATAAAATTTTCACGAAAATGTGTGTTAAGAGGGTCTGTTTGATTTTTTTTTTAAATGGATCGGAACTGTTTAGGACGACTGATCAATCTTTACGCAACATGTAGCCAAGTTTGTAGTGTCACTTACACTGACTCCGATTGTCTTCTGGCCTCCTGCCTGGTGCGGACACGTCTGTAAGACATTGCTCCAGGGGTTGGCTGGATAGGTCTTCTTAACTTAATTGTGGTTGTCTGGGATACGGCATGACCAAATAGAGATCATTTAGAAAAATGTTTTTACTAATCTAACATAACTTACATAGCAAAAAGAAATTATTTTTTTTATTCAATTAAGCGGGACGTACACTTGATAGTAAGTGATATCTGCACGTAACAACGTAGCGCTAGTTAGGTTGGTATACACTGCACCACATTTTGCTCATCGTTTAAGACATCGATGTTGCGTCTCTTTACCTCAGCAATTATACTAGCTACAGCGCCCTTCAAACCGGAACACAGTACTGTTTGGCGACAGAAATAGGCGCTGCGATGTGGTACCCACCTAGTCGGTATCCGGCAACAGAAACCTACCACCAGTTAAATGTAATGACGAGTAACTTGTTTTAATAGTAATATAATAATTATTTTAAACAAAATATTATTAGTTTGGCAAAGATCGTTAGCACTAACTGGTGTATACTAGTTCTCACGCTAATTAAATCGCAACTTGCCAAGGAAGCTTTGGCAACAGAATTTCGTCGCCGTCTCTTAGTTTCTGCTATGAATTATACTAATTAAGGATCTCTAAAACACTCGGTGGTCTATTTGAGTCAATGGGCAACTTTGTAGTAGATTCGTAGCTACAAATTGACGTCTACTTTCGTAGTTGGTAGTTTCAAGTTTGAATGTATTGAATCATTTTATTATTCGCGTTTCATGAATGCAGTAATACTAGTCAAAAGTTTAACTAATGTCATTCGTTAACATTACCCTAGGAGTTAAAACGGTATACATTTTTTGTAATTCATTATTCATAAGCTAAATTCAGTGAATGCTTACAAAGAAGCTTCATATCAATGGCTTTCGGGGATAAGGCTTTAAAAACCATAAATCGATCGGGACGTAAATGGAGTCCGTGCACCGGAATTATGCTCGTTATAATCAATCCCGTAAGCCCATTACTTGCCAGCTTAATCCCTGCAAAGCTCATTTCAATTGAATACGTAATAATGTCAAATGTCGGTTTATGGGATTGTATTGTAATTAAAATTCATATTTAATTGATTATAACGACATTACCATATGTTGTATGGAAGAAGTTAATTATTTCAATCTTAATATCTTTTTTTAGTATTTATTTTACCTTGGGGTGTAACGGGTGCCGCTAGCCAACCTTACCTGATCGTGGTGTACCCTGCTAATCAACAAATGAGGCTCTGGCAGAAGTGGCCCAAATTCCACCATGTGAACCTCCGAACGACGGCCCCTAGTGCCCGGAGGTACCGGAGGTCTTGCTGACTGGTAAGGTCGCGGAAAGTCGCTAGATGAGAGCAGCGCAGGATCGATCGATGTGGAGATCTTCCGGGGAGGCCTATGATATTTTACTAGTCTTATACATACACAATAAAATGCTTAAAATTACAAACAAATCAAATTTTCATTACAAATATGACAAATGTTCCTGTTAAAAGATTTAAAAGAGCAATGTTAAACTATTTTATACCATTTCAAAGGTCCTTTTTGTCTTAGCACACTTAATGTAGCGAACAGTACAGTACATGTTTGATGGCCATAGTTTGTTGAGACATGTAACATTTTACGGTCCTCTTAGTAAAGTTTAACATGTAACACTTGGCACATTTCCATCCCAATGTTTCCCCAGCCCGAGTTGTTTTATTTAAGACGTAGGTTAGGCCTTCGATAACATAAAACTAGTCTCTATTCTTATATGGTCGTTATGTTTTTACTGTAATAAAAGTGAATAGTTTTTTTATATTCAACAGCGAATTCAATTCTAATGATTCTGAGGTTATCGTTACCGTCGTATATTAATAGCTTAAGTAAATGAAAAATTCACACACCAAAAAAATTAATAGGAACATTTTACGACGGAAGACGGTATTTGAAACAAAGCAAATTACTTCGCCCTTCGGTTTAGTAATGAGGTTGAACTAGAAGCATAAATCTTAAAGTTATCTGCCTTGAAATTGAAAGGTCGTAAATGTAGGTCAAATAATTTACAGCACTAAACATTATTGAAGAATAGATAAACCGTAACTTCACACTTTCGCCCATGGCCTCAATGAAAGACCGCTAAATTTGCTTTAACGTTTGCTTGTTAAATTTATGACATTTTATTGTGATCAAAATTTAAGTCACGATTGGTAACGAAATGAGTTCACGTAACAGGAATGTAATAGTGGGGAGACCGATCCCGTCGCCCTCCTGACGGTAAAAAATTAATTGGATGCATTACAATGATCGTAGAATAAAAATACATTAGTAGCTAACAGATAAAATATTTAGATATTCATATCAGCAATGTTAAAAACAGAAAGGCCTTAATTTTTCATTGTCGAATGAAGCTATAAAATAACGCTTTATTTTCGCTCGGCGGCGGCGGTACGTTAATGAAACAATGATCCATATAATCTCGACTGATAGAGAACTGCATTAAAAAGAGTTATGCAAACGCGGCCATTGTGTGCCGAAGTCGCTCGGCGAGCCGCCGTTGACCTAGAAAACTAAAACTTTGTATACACAATGCGCGCCGTGTTCCAGCACGCCCTGATTTGCGCACAAGTCCCCGGGGAAATATCGCCGTCACCAGCTCAATGTTGCCTCGTTAATGACGTGAACGTTCAACATTCTCAAATTTCAGTCGAAATCTAGTCTAATTAAGCGACAAAAGCACTGAATCCCGCTCCGCAAGGTATATCTTAAGAGGTTTGATTATCTTATTCGACAAAGCAACGAGATAAGTGAGATGTTCACCTGAGGGTTAGTGATATGCTACCGGATAACAATGTAACGCAAATAAAAATGATATATACTACTGGTGTTAAGTCTCCGTTGTGGCCGTCCAGGTAGGTACTACCGCAGCTCTTATTTCTGCCGACAAACAGTAGTGTGCATAATTTATTGTCTTTCGGCTTAAAGGCCGTTCTAGCTGAAGAAATTGTGACGGTAATGAGGCAATCTTTATGTCTAAATCCTCATCCTATCTAGCGCCACGTTATTTTGGGCAGGCATATCAGTTACCATCAGGTGAACATCTCACTCCTTTCTTTGCTTCGTGGAATACGAAAAAAAATAGGACCTATGGTGGTACCTCTCTAGATGATCTCCAATAACAGAGACCTATCAGCATCAGCCGATAGACGACCACTACTGGATATAGGCCTTCCTAAAAATCTCCATATATAGTCAGCATGGCCTTTGGTACCACCGGACACTAGGAGCCTTCGTTTATAGGAGTTCATATGAAGAGGATTTGGGCCATTTTCCACCACGCTGGCCCAATGCGTGTTGGTAGGAGCCTGAGTATCGTTTGTTGATTAGCAGAGAGCACTACGAGTAGGTGTGATTGGTTTGAGTACCGTAAGTTGTCGTGCGAGACACCTTACACCTCTTTTCGCCAATAGGTATTAAGCAATCGCCATTTTAGGAATGCCAAGAATAGGGAAACGAGAAGGAATCTGCGGCTATTACACCAGTTTCAATACATATCTAGATAAGGTAGCTGTTAAAACAACACATCACTGAAATTATCGATTCCGCCGTGTTCGTTGGAGTTTCTTGTCTGGTGCACCCGACGGGCATTGTCCCCGGTGCACATTTTGAACAAGCCATTGAACATGCGAGTTATTCACGTCTCTACAGATTAGACTTCACCTTTACCCATGCAGAGATCAATGAAAGGTTAATTCCGATATAAATCTTATAAACAAAGGACAAATGCAAGAATTATGATTATTATAATTTTTTTCTATAATGAAATAATAAATCGGCGATAGTCCTCAAGTGGCCGATTGCGTATCGGTAGCCGGAATGCTAAAAGGTCCGACGACTTGATAAAGGTCGCGAGAATTATTTGGAAATGGCCTGTGTGGGCTAATGGCCCTCTATGGGCTGATAATGGTTATGGGGATGAATAAAATGTTATACGAAGAAGAAAAACAAGTCTATGGATAATACAAGAAAACAACTCGAATGTCGTATCATTTTGATAATGTTTAGACCTTTCTAATGTTTAATGACGGCAAGAAACGTCAATCATTTTTCTTTCATATTGTGCGAAAAAAATATTATAAATATATTGAAATGCTGAACTTACGTATCTCTAGATGGTTTTAAGTTTTATTTTTTCAAAATTTCATTACACGTTATTTACATTAATTGTAACACTAAAGTAAGGTTATATTTATTTGTCCTCTGAATTATCTGGTCTCAATAAAAGGATAGAGTTACGTAAATAGAATTTAAGAATGAAAACTAAGTCTATTGGAATATTTCAGACCAGTGGCTTTAGTGACAATTTAAATCGCAGACGGCATCCTTTTTTGGTTTCCAGATGGTAAAAATCATTATGTGAAAATACTGTTTCCTTAGTCGTGGTGGCCCAATGGCTATGAACTCGGACATCGGGATCAAATGACGAGGATTCTAATCCCGGCCGGGGCATGCACCTCTTAGGCAGTTTTTCAATGCCTAATGTGCATATTGCTACAATTACCACGTTCTGAACGGTGAAGGAAAACATCGTGAGGAAACCCGCACACTGAAATTATCTTTGTGTGTGTGGTGGCCCCAATAAAGTGGTAACAGGCTCGCTCCCTGTTTTTTGTTTGTTATTCGTTTCTGCATACTCCTACTGGGAAAAAAGCTTAATATAATTAAAAATAAAACAGTTTTTTTTACTTAGTGACAAAAAGTTAAAAAGGCGTACGCAAATTCAAAGTAATGTATTTGATATTTGAATTATATGAATTACAAAGCAATATACAATAGTGTAAAATAATATATTTCATATATTTAGGATGATTTAGTTAAAAAATGAAAATATTAAAAATGTTAAAGTTTTGCTACGTAGTTTACTCGTGTTTCTTTTAAGCATTCAACTTTCAAAGCCTCTATTATTCGTATAACACGTTCGCTATTGAATATCATAGCATTGAATACGTTCGCCTCGGTTTCCAAAGCGTTCCTACCTCATGACGCCGCCCTTTGTACGGTTGGGTGGCAATGCGAGCAGTAAACGCTGACACAACTAAAACTACAAATTCAAGCGACAGTTCATTGTCCGCGTGCTTGGTGAGCACAGACCACACAAAGCTCCTGATAAAGCTGTCAGCGCAGCTAGTGACACATCAGCACTGCAGCGGTTAAGTTGTAAGCTCATAACGAGTAGTCTGATAGAACAAGTGACGCTTGCATCCACGGTCTCATTAATATCATATGACAGTAAATAAAAAATTAAATGACGATGATGCCTCGTGTTAAAAATGGACAATTAAACATTTTTTTTTCGTACACCTAATGATTAGTAATACGTCTGCTCATAACAAAGTGGCGATAGTTAAGATGATATACACAGCACCAGATTGCGCTCGTCGCCTGAGACGAATAATCTCGACTCTCGTTACCCCAGTGATTACACTAGCTACTGCGCCCTTCATTCCGGAACACAGTAATGTTTGCACAATACTTTTTCACGGCAGAAACAGGCGCTGTAGTAGTACCTACTTAGACGGTCTTCGGCAACAGATACCTTCCACTAGATAGCCATTGCATTACCATTGCAAATAATAAACTATTTTGAATATTCCTGGTTGAGCTTAACGACGAACATGTCGCATTTTCATCAGTGCGTACTTTTATCATTGAACGTTATTACACATTCAGCGTTGAAGCTGCAAACGTTGCATTAATAAGCCATGAGCGAATTCGTCATAACGCCGGCAGTAAAAGCTGACGGCCGGCCGCCTCCAGCAGTTTACTGCGCCGTAAACTGTAAACCTCTTGAATCACCGCGAAAATTATGCAGATGGGGCAATAACTTTAAAGCTGCAATCATGTTATACATGTTAAATTAATTTGAGTTAAAGGCGACGCGTGATATTGGCCTGAATGTTATCATTAAAATTAGCTAAGATTATTATTCCAAAATACTTTTAAAAATAAGTAAATGACTGCATTCCTTAGCTTCAAGTCAAGGTTCATCTGAAGGAATTACAAATTAGATATCATCAGATGAAAATCGTTATGAAAATATTTTTTTTCCTAAACCTTTATTAGTTTTGAGGCTTTGGGCCCATGAAGGCTATGTCAGCCCCATCACAATCTCAACAACTATTATATAATGATTACTATCAACAACTAACATTATAAAAAAACATTATCTATATAACTCTTAATCTCTATACAAAAATTACTTATAAATTTACAAAACGTGTTTATAAATAGTTATTGCTGCTATTGTTGTTGTGGATACCGGTCTCGAAGTTGTCTCAATGTCTTTCTAATAGATCTGGTCTGGACATTCCGTCAATGTATGATGTACATCCTCCATTCTTTGAAAAAATAGCAGTTGGGTTGATGAAAGTTTAAAAATGATCATTACAGCCTGTAACTGTTTCCTATTGAACACTTGTTTCATATTGATTTCACGTACTTTGACTCAGCACAAAACTAATATACATATATACTAAAATATTATGATTTTTTTTTACCTCAATATCTCATAAAATCTTACTACGTATACGTTCTCATATATATTGCATAATGAACACGTCGCCGCAGAGTTGTTTGTTACGTTCGGGTTCTGAATGCGAAATGTTGTCGCATTGAATACGAATGTAATTGTTTTAAAACAAATTCATTATATTTATAACTCGGCGGTAAATCTAAGGGCTGACATGTTAATAATATAAAGGAAATATAGATTTATAACGACTTTAATTCGGCCCAACATCTTACGGAGCCCAAGTCAATCTCACCAGCACGCGGTGCACCCTGCTGATTAACAGACGAGGCGCAGACCATCCACCAAACCCGCACTGGGCCATCGAGGTGGGTTACGGCCCAATTCCAACAAAAGACGTAGAGATCTTTGGGGAAGGCCTATGTCCAGCTGTGGACGGTCTGTCGGCTGATAATGATGATGATGAACATATTTTGTTGTTTATTACAAATTATAAACTACTTTAAATCAACAGTGTTATCGGAGTCTGTCTTAGTAGATGCCAGTCTTAATTCCTATTTCTACCGTCAAATAGTGGTGATGTGGAACAGGGCAAGGAGCTAGTGAAATTACTGGAGTAACGACGCTTTCCATTTCATAACTTGTGGCGACAAGTACAATGTGCTGTATAGTTTATCATCCTAACTCGCACGGTTGTAATTATAGGCATGCGTTTCACACATTTGATGAACGACTTATAGAAACTAACACAGCAACACCTTTCGTGGACACGTAGCATCCACTAACCACGCCTTGTCCAGCGTGATGCCGAAGCTGTCTATTATTATGGTATGATAATAATTTTATTGAAAGTACATACTTTTGCGCATTTTTAAAGAGCTGATTTTATATTATTATTAAGTGTAGCTCATTAAATCAACTAAACTTAGTTCCGTTCAGTTGGAACAGAAAGCTCTGTCCCAGACAAACAAACGCTATAATTTATAGTTTCTAGTTACAAATTGAATAGTTCATCTTGATTATAAACAACGAAGGCACACCGCAGGGCGGGTGACCTCAGGCGCCGTTCGTGTTGGTCAATGTGACCTCTACACCGTACCGTATACTCCATATTTGACGAGTTCATATTACTAAGTTTTTTTACTTCGATTTATATGTTTTATATTAATGTAATAAGCTGTTAACAGGCCGTAGATCCGTGTCTACGGGCCAAGTATCATATGAGCTGTAAGAGTCGCTATGGCTTTCAAGCGCTTACATCATCAGAATGATGAACAAGCTGTTATTAGTATATAACTAATCTTCGAATTTGTATTATTAATTTCTTATTTTTCTGCCAGTATTGTTGTGTATGATTATTGTTTACTGTATTCTAAAGGTTTTAGCCAGTATTGTCCTATATTCAAGAAATCTTAAAAATTATTTTTACTTGAAGTTACTCTATTTATACACAAACTTTTGTTACAATGCATAGCTTTAATAGACTAAACATAAGATACCTAAATTATATACATTTTCATTGTCGTCCTTTGCTTGACCTCTGCTACACGAATATAAAACGATCGATATTATATTTATTCTAACATTTGAAAGGTCATCGACTTTAATAAAAACCTAAAAGTTATGTTTACTAGAAGCTAGGCTAATACAACTGGGAATAGTGCGCTAGACTTTAATTAATCAACGTTAATTACAATATTTTATGATAGAAACGGATACATTTGAAAAGTTTTTTTTTATATACGTAATACAACAATTTTTATTGTACCATAAAATATTATTTGTTTTGCTTTAGACGTATACGTTGCAATAATTAAAACATTGTTTTATAGTGCACAAAAAACAATGCTCATTTCTTTGTTTGATTACTATAACTTGATTTGCGTTTTAAGCATTCAAAACATACTTCAATATTTTACCTTAGTTATTTTTTTTTATCCTGTTCTTTGCATAGTTTATGCATCATTAGGCCGATGTACGATAATTGTGTGTAATTGAAACTACGTGTTGTCTCTTGCCTGGATTTATAAATGTTATTTATTTTTAGTTACTTTAGTAGTAAGAAGGCTACCTGACTACGTTGTCAACTTGACACTACAGCTCTTACTTCCTGGTCGAAGACCCATATGTAAACCCAAAATAAGGTAGAAAGATTTTGTGTCAAGAGATATACCTGAGTGTGAAAACACCGCGGGTGACCAAGCCACGGCTACTGAACCCCGTCCGCCACGACAAGGCGGGAGCTTGTTGGGGGGTGGGCCTACCCTCAAAATGAAGGCGATGAGGTCATAGTCACCACGCGGGCCCAATGCGGATGGTGACTTCACACACACCTTAGAATAAATTCTAATTCATGTGCAGATTTCCTCGCGATGTTTTCCTTCACCGTTTGTATTTAGCTGTTGTTACTAAAGTTCACAAATGTACATAAATTAAATATTAGTCATTGGTACATGCCGGAATTCGAATCCGCGACCATCGGAATGAATACCGCACGCTCTAACCAATTAGGCCAGCGAGCTACTTAGATATATGTGTATGTTTAAATTAATTACAAAGATATTCCGTAGGTTTGTTCGTGGTGGCGTAACGTACTTACACTGTGTCAAATCGTAAATCCCCGGGGAGTCGCAACATAAAGCTGACTGCGTACATCCGACCGTCTCCCCGTAACATCCCCGCTGCGAACGAAATATACAATTCGGCTCTTATCTCACGGCACAGTATACCTTAAAAGAGATTTAACTAAAAACATTTCATTATAATAATATTATAATATAAACTTTTTAACCTCAAAGGACCGAACCTTTTTAACCTTTTTGAAGGTAGTGTGTGAATATTTAACAATTTTTGATTCCGTCCATACAAAACAATCATTTTTATAAAACTCTCGAGCTCTCTCTTATTTATTAACATTATATGTAAAATCTATTGTTAAATTGTGTAATTTTTTATACCACGTATTATGTACTTAATTTGTGCACATATCTATTAAATAAATAACAAAAATTTCTAATACAATATCTTATTAACTCGTATAGGTAACTCTTTGTCTCCGTGCTATAACTGCTAACCGTTGTGCTTTATAATATGATCCGTGGGTTACGGTGTCAAATACACGTAAGTTTTGAATGGTGGTAGGTTTTTGGGTTAGTTACCATTTTTATATTATATATCTTCCATCATAGCAATATTGCTTCTGCTATGGTTAAAATTAGAGTTAAGAAATGCAACGCCAGTGAAGATTTTTTTTTTATTCAATGAAGCGATGAGACATGGCACTAGTTAGGATATTATACACTGCACCATATTGCGCTCGTTGCCTTGTGACATAGAATGTTAAGTCTATTACCCCCAGTAATTTCACTAGCTACTACTCTCTAATCTGGGACGCAGTAATGTTTACGCGTTACTGTTTGGCGGCAGAAATAGGAGCTGCGGTGGTACCTATCTAGACATTCTTCGGTAACAATAACCAACCACCAGTAAAAAACTATGTGGAAAATAATGTGGAATTGAATTTGTTAGTCCATGTTCGATAAAAAAAACCATTCATTGTTTTTGATTATATATGTTATTATATATTTGGTTCAAGTTTATCTAACGTATGCAGCGGGCCTTACCGGCTCTCGCACTTCCTTAGGAAGTTTTTAATAGCCTTGTATAAGTCATTCTAAAATAGTTTCATGGTTCGTCTCTCGAGTTGTATCGTAAAAAGTTTCGTGGTGAGGACCGCAGACTGTCGAGTTTTACTCTCTGGGATTTCTTGCGGATAATGTATATATAAAACGATTTAACTTTAGTTTTCTTTAATTAAATGACTATGTATCAAAGTTCATATGAAAATTTTATATTTACTTAATTACACTATATATCTAACAGCTTAATGTGTTGCATCGAAAAATCACATGAAGTTTCATAGCATAGTTTTATTACTTCTATTAAGTTATATACACATGGATATATACGTAGTAATTAAGTTAGTACTAGTGGTTTAAATCAACTAAGAAAAAAGTTATAATGTTTCCAGTCATTAGGTTTCATCTACAGTCTAGAAAGTTCCGAATTTACCTTGTTATATGTGTTCCCGCTGTAATTGAAACTACTTCTTTTTTTATTACAAAGTTTTAACATCTATTTATAACGATAAAGCCATTTTTATATATATTTTAATTTTGCGTGTAAAATTTTTAATTTATGTATGAAAAAAAAAATTTTTACAGAACCTTTTCACCCCTGCCATTTTTAGTGCGATATATCACCGGCTCAGAAGTGTCAACATGTCCAGTCCTGTTTCAGTAGACTGCACCCGACCCCAAATGCCTACGCAAATCCCCCAGGGTTAATAAACTAATTTTCTCATTCAGCTCTTTAAGTACGAAATTGGACGGGAACTTAGCGTCGTGTTCAGACATGTTTGCTTCATATTCGCGTGTTATTTTGATTTGCGTCGGGATTTATACAAATTGGGCGGAGATGAAGATTAATGACATTTTTTTCAATGAAAATGGAAAAGTAGATGAAGATAATATTTACGATAACTTTTAATGTTTATGCATTAAAATAATTTTAATCGTTTTAAGTTTACTACCGTGCAATATTGTGATTAACATTTGTCTTCATTAAGTTTATAAACTCTTTAAAAATCTTATTAGCAATACATTGTTTTCATCATCATCTGTCCCTAAACAATGACTTAAAATTAGTATGTTGCAATTTTTTAGGTCATTGTCAGTGGTGGTCCCTAAATCAAGAAAATTACTAAGCTATTACAAGCATTTTTTCTACTAGTCTTTGTTAATTTGTCATCCGTGTTTTTAAAAAATTAAACGTTTGTTCAAAAAAAAAAGTCCTTTTTATAACTAACAATAAAACAAAGGAACGTTGTCTGTAAGGCTCTCAGAAAAGCAAAAAGAAAGTCTCGTTACAGACGCGTGTTAAACCGGTAGTTTTTATCGTGCAGAACGGTAGGAGCGGGATTCGTAAACACGTCCGACCTGCTCGCTAGGTGTAGTGATTATCCGCTTCTTGTCCGGGTCATCGCGCTCCTCTGACTCACACGAGGGCGTGTACTGACTGGCCTCGGCGTGCGCTCGCGCAGTTCTTTGTATTTCACGATTCATGAAACTGTGCACTGAGTATACCTCTTTCGATCCCATTTTTAATATTATTTTTAGACTACTTGATCAATCGTTCGTAAAGTAAAATTATATATTTGTTATACTACTGATATTTTATTTAAGGTGTTTTAATTTGTTTATTGTAACGTATGACTTATGATTATATATTTTTTTTTTATTAAAAGCGAGTGCTTTTTTCGGGTAGTTAAATTTTGTACAAATCGTTTTTAGTATTGTATTTTTGTATGCTATAGGTAGATTGTTAACAAATATTTGTGGCGTGCAATTTGTGCGCGCAACAAATAAAAGACATTTTGTTTGCATTAATACTCACAAAGCGGTATGAAATATGCGATTGGCTTCAGTATTCAACCGCAATTCGATACAAATTGTTGGCATGCGTCGAACGAATGGGAAGCGATGTAACAAATTGTTCGCGCGTTGTCTATCAGTAGCGGATAGTGGGGTTGGCGATTTTTGAAACTGGCATTGTATCAGATTCTTTGCTTGGAGATAACCACATCGTTTTCATATACAACTTCACTCCAACCATGATAGTGTGTAAGAAAAAACCTATAAGAAGAGTAAAAAAAAATTCATTACAGTTTATTATACCTACATCATCATCCTTAGCCGATAGACGGCCACTGCTGGATAGGCCTCGCCCAAAGATCAAATAAACATACAGGAAAATAATTCATTTGTAAAATTTTAATAGTTGTAGTTAACTTTAAACGAGCGAGACTTTTACTTTATAGTAAGTGATACCACTGTCCATAGCAATGTGGAGCCTAGCGTGCTCGTCGCCTTGATATATTAAGGACTACTAACTACAACGCCCTTCAAACTGGAACATAGCACTGCTTGCACAGTACTGTTTGTGCGGCTGAAAAAGCAGATGCGGTGGTACCTAACTAGGCAGTCTCTGTCAACAGAGAGCTGCCACCAGTATGTATGAGCAAGAACGTATTAAAGTCATAATTATTTCAATTTACATTTAATATCGTATATTAGTGTAAATGTTTACGTCGTTCACATTTTTCACCGCGCCCGAGCACGCAGCGGCTTGTAAATGCTTAATTGACAAACGGACGAGGGTACAACATAACTCAATATGTTATTGGACGTCTCGCGCGCGGAGACTTAACGCAAATTGACGTCCTACCCCCGCGGAGGCGTGTTATTTGACGCAAGAGTTCGCTTCACATATTTAGACTACTACACAGTAAATACTATGTAAGCAACTTGTACGAGACGATAATCATATTCAACTGAATGTGAATATTTTTTTTATTTATTTATATTGTTAAAGAAAAAAGTTTAAACAACTTAACAATTCTTCGGTTTCTTAAACGTAATGAAGTTTGTATGAAACCTGCACATTTTGTTCTTATTACAACATACGTTTACAAACAAACAGAAATGAACTTGTGTGAATGATGTAGTCGCTAATAAAGGAAAAAAAAAACATGATTTACAGTCAATGCCAAAATGACTCTTTTTGATGTTTTTACCCAAATGTCTTATATATTCAATATTGTTTTTTATAATATATATTTGAATTTAAAGTAAATATTATTTATAAATATATATTTTTATATATACTTCTACATAATATAGTTATTTAGTGTATATGTGTGTGTGTATTAATTGTTAGATTGTATTTTTATTGTAGAATATATAATGTTTAAATTTAAAATTTTTCTGATTTATTGTTTCTTTTATATTCTGTGGAATTTCGTAGATCAGTGTGGGAACTAAGTATTGTGAGGTGCATTTACCATAGCAATTCTTAGTTGTGGGTTTTTTATTTAAAACACATGAACACACGAAAATTCAACATTTATATAAATGTGAATAAGATCTGCACAATTGGAACCGACGGTAAAACCAAAAAACGCTGATATTATCCATTTAAAAAAACAGTTAACCGAGCAGTATCTTAACTACTAGATTTATTGACATCTACTTTATTTTTTTATTTTATGAAACAACGAGGTAAATAAAACGTGCACTTTATAGTAAGTCCTATTTGCCGTCTACGTACCGTCCAGGCAGGTACCACTGCAGCTCACATTTCTGACTCAAGGCGATGAGAATATTGTGGTGCAGTGTATATTATTCTAACTAGTGATTTTATTAGGAGTAGCTGTATCACTTACCATCAGCTTGTTTCGGCGCTTGGTTTAATAAAATAAATTCTTAGTCACAGCCACTCTTC
This sequence comes from Ornithoptera alexandrae, assembly GCA_029030555.1. Classification (NCBI taxonomy): domain Eukaryota; kingdom Metazoa; phylum Arthropoda; class Insecta; order Lepidoptera; family Papilionidae; genus Ornithoptera; species Ornithoptera alexandrae. The sequence continues at coordinate 3,107,247 of JARDVY010000011.1, read as the reverse complement.
AAACCTGATCCATAAAATAGTTTGCATACTACTATTTGGGGATAGTAGCAAGAACTACAGTACGGTGATTTTTTACTTAAGTCACGGTGTCTTCTTTAGGTTGTACGTAGCAGTATACACATTAAAGTGAATAGGATTTCTTTATGCTCGGATTACCTTTGTCGAGGTTTCTAAAGGATGTATAATTAAACTTATACACTTTATCGCATGCCCACTTGTTTTTATAGTTTTTTTTTTATATTCAAAGACTTGGTGTCCATGTCAAAGAGGTCTTCCGCGTTAAAGAATCTGCTCGAAGCACTGTACGCTTTGTCTAACTATTGCCGGTTACAAGGCGCTGTAGGTGCCGAACTTGTTGTGGTATGGAACTTAATATTTACGACTCAATCTGGCAAGTATAGTTTTGTGTTGTGTTAACAAACTTGCGCCTAATTGTTATGTACAAGGTGGAAAAAAAAACAAGGTGTATCCCTTATTGCCGATCAACGTTCTGCACGTTTCTTGCATTATAATATTTTGTTCTTTTAATTTATTATCAATTAGCTGTCTCGCCTCCGCCCACCCCAGCGCTTTTCTGGCCGTAATATAAAATTAAAGTAAAAATTTCTCAGAAATATTCCCGCACCCTCTTTCCTGGTATTAAAACCTTTGTAACTCCCTTTGAGTAACAAATTTTGTCCAAATTCATTCTTAGCTGACCTCTAAATGGGCAATATCTCAACCAAATTTTTACTGTCTACGTTTAACATTTTCAGACATCTCGTGATGAGTTAATGAATCTCTGGATATCTCCTATATGTAAAGAAGTATAAGTTGTTGCGACTTATCAGTAACTTATTATCCTTTAATATTTCAAATTACCGCGCAATAACTTGCCAACTCGGACGAGTTTCGATGATTGAAGTCAACCGTCGTAACTTGGCAGCGCTTTGACGGCCCGCACCAGTTTTATTCGGTATCATTATGACGTCGCTACTTCTTCAGGAATTTGAATATAGACGAGCCAAGTTCGTAATTCCAGCGATAAACAAGCGCTGATGAATCGCGCGGCGCACTCAGTCCTTTGTAAGGTTTTAAACTGCTCTTAAGGATATTTTATGCTTGTTATATAATTATAGGTTCAAATAAGTCTTGCGCATACATAGATATAGATACTTTCATCTCCGCAAGAACAATTTCCAACATTTTTCTTCACAAAAAAGTACCGTCTACAAAAGATTGGCAAAAAAACAAATATTAATAAAAAATATATAATTTTCCAACATATTACATAATTTATATTGATACTTGTGTGCATACACTTATTTATGTTATTAACATTTTTAAATTTAGTCTCTACCATTAGCATCCAATTAGTATGCCAATAGTATAATAATGTTTCATCAAAATCTTATTTGATTATATTTATATACTTATTTCGACATAAGTCACAAAAATCTGATAACGCCACAAAAAATTATAGTCATCTATTTTAATCTTTTTTTTTGAAAGTCGAATGATTGCTTGCTCTTTTCGTCAAATATAATATATGACGATATTTTTTATTTTATATATACATGTATAAAACACCAACAGAAATAAAGTTATAACAAGCGTAATAAAAATTTAAAAATTTTTGACGTAAAACAAATTGTAATACAAAAAACAAAATTGTACGAATGGGGATCGCCCTTGTCTAAAAAGTGGATATATTCGTAATGTATCAATAAATGTGTGTGGTAAACTACACTATGCCAATGTAAATGCGGTTGTAAGCAAAGGAGAGTAAAAGAGTTTCATCATCATCAGCCGATAGACGTCCACTGCTGGACATAGGCCTCCCCCAAAGATCGTCATATCGATCGGTTAAGCGTTGTCCGCATCGTCGAGCAATAGGTGCTGTCGTTTTTAGGGGTTTATACGAATATGAGTGATGTGGATCATTTCTCACCACACTGGCCTAATGCGGGTTGGTGGGTGCCAGAGCTTCGTTTGTTGATTAGCAGGGTGCACTAGGAGCAGGTGAGGTTGGCTTCAGCCCCGTAAGTTGTTGATGCGAGACCCCTTTACACCCCCTAAAGAAGCTTCATAAAGATTAATTTAATAATTCTCAAAGGTCTGAAAAGTTGTGCTTTAGTAAACTCAGCTCGAGCACTCTGTTTTACAAGCAAAACACCTAACATATCACCAAGTGAACGTTTACGTTACACATAGATTTAATAATTTTTAAGTTTAATAAATGTTGTAAATTTTTACTACAATGCAGCTAATGCAAAACCGCCTCTTTATTAAGACTATTCCGTCGAAAGCTTTCGTTCGAAGCGGCCGGGAAATAGGTCGAATAACTTATCTTATTTCTTAATGAAGGAGCGCAACCGTCACTCTGCGCTTTGAATTAAAGCACTAACTTAAACGGCGCTCGTTAATAACCCACCGACCATACTTTTAAAACTTTACCTATTCACGTTACCAACTTATTTTAATCCTTTTGATAGATTTCGTAGGTTCTTTATAATTAATACGTGCAATTATTAAATTAGAGAAAAAGAACCGGAATCGTCTGACGTCGACAGTCCAGCTAGATTCGTGATGATGTCAGCGCTGCAAGCCATGCGACTTTTACAGCTTATCTGACACTGGGCTCGTGGACCCGGATCCACGGCCTGTAAGACAGTCCAGCGGTCACATGTTCAGCATTAAAGGCTTCGTTTGCGGCTATTTAAAGACCTCTATACTTTTGCCAACTTTCGGCCTCGTATTGGAAATAAATTTCTTATTTCAAGTAAAACAAAGACGGCTTATTTATTTATTTTTGGTCTAAGTCAAATTTGAATATGTTTGTTTATGATCTTTCGCCATAACATATACAAGTTCTACTGGTAGTAGGACTCCGTCCAGGTAGGTACCGCCGCAGCTCCTTTGTTTTTGTTTTACGTGGGGGAAATGCCTTCGCATACCTGCACTCTCGGGGGCAAAGACAGGTTATGTCACACTTGCACCGACTAAAACCCCCACGATGTTCCATCTACGTCGCTTTACGACGGGGCCCTTAAAACGCTTTCGCACATCTACGTAATTTCGCCACTGCCGGTTGCACCGCGTAGTAACTTCTGAGAGCGAGAAATCTCTCCTTTTTTCTCTCCATCTCTGAAAGGACGCACCGGAACATAAAACGCGCCACTCTGCGACTCTACCACAGTAGCGGAGGGCATTGCGAGTATGTCCCCGCAACTCACCGGCACATATCCAAGGTGAGCTTACGGAGCCCGGAGACACGAATATCTCGCCTCAATGTGACGACCACAATGTGATGCAGTTAATAACATACTAATAGCGCCACGTTGTTATAGGAATGCGGTATCCCTTACCATCAGGTGAACGTCCCGCTCCACACGTTGCCTCGTTGCATAAAAAAAAAATAAAAAACCATTTATTTATGTGATACTTTTTTCCTTAAAAAACCGTCGGTATATTATATACAGTATTGAATAAGGTTATTACCCTTTTTAGAAGTTAAATTTACATATGTATAAATATGTCCAGTAATGAACGTCTATCGACCGATGATTATGTATAAATGTTATAATTTTCAACTTTGTTATGAGTTTTTTTTTAATATGTTTTGGACGAAAGTTATTAAATTTAACGATCAGTCTCGTAACAAAATTTCCAAATAAATTAAAAGCAAAAGTGTCTAAAACGATTAGATTAATTAGTTCAACGGTTTTAATAAAATGTTGCGTGCTGTTACATTTTTTTTTTAATCTAACTCTAGATTAGGTTAGTTTATTGGTACCTATTGTTTTCTAAATAAAAATACTTTCATTAAATAATTATAAATCTGCGCTTGGTACTTATGTATTGTCTCTGATTGTGACAAATTTATAAATATTAATTTTCCAAGCTTTGTAAGAAATCTTTCACGAAAATTTTATTGGTTCATCGCCGCGACTATTTCTGACGTCAAGCAGTAGTGTACAAATATTGCCGTGTTCCGGTTTTAAGGGCACTGTATCCAGTGTAATTACTGGGATAATAAGACAACATCATATCTCTTAAGGCGACGAGCACTATGTGGTGCTATGTATATCATCCTAACAAGTGCCACCTTGTTATGGGCTGGCTAACTTGACATACTTGGCTGGTGAACGTCTCGTTTATCTCGCCGCTTCCTTGAATAAAAAAAAAGATAGTAGTCTGTCTATGCAGCTGATGATGTTGATTCATTTTACTTTTTTATATTATTAAGCGACGAGACGAGCGGGAAGATCACTTGACGGTAAGTAATACGCCCGCCCATAACAATGAGGCTGTAGTTAGGGCTTTATACACGGCGGGAAATTCCGCTCGTCGTCTTAAGACATAAGATGTTCAGTCTCACTACCCCAATAATTTCACTAGCTACAGTGCACTTCAAACCGGAATACAATAGTTTGCATACTACGAGACTGTCTAAGTACAGACCTAGACAGTCTCCAGCAACAGAGCCCGCCAATTTGTTCTAAGTTTTAAATTTAGAGAATAATTTACTTATATACTTTTGTCTGTTTTACTTAAAAAATCTTATACAACATTAACAAATAAACGAATATTTTCAATTTTACAATATGAACCAGCAATAAATATTCACGAGTGTATTGGATTTATTTGCCATAATCACAGTGCGTGCGGGGACATTAAGCGCTGTACCAATATATCACGCCATAAACTCGGTCAGCAATAACGTTGTCTCCTTGCTCGATAATCTACTAGTTTTCCCATTGGTTTATAACTTTATACATGGCTGCGGGCGATCTTTCACGAACCTCTATTGGGACTAATATTTTTGTGTAGCGACGGTTTAAGAGTATTCATTACTCCTTCTTCCCACGGGTGTCGTGAGTAAATGGCTCAAGATATAAATACTTTAAAGGACGACCATAAACAATAATGTAACGTCTATTTCGGTATTATACTTACAGATGAAATGAAATTGTTGGTATTCTAATAACGAGAGTAGTAACGTTTTAAATCATAATATAGCTCTTTTAGGGGGATAAAGTTTTGAAATTAATTAAATTAGCTTCAATGATACAAACATTTGTTGACGTTTAGTATCTTTGAAAAAAATTACTTTCATTGTATGAATATTGTCTAGCCTATAACGACATAATAAATTATAATTGTGGAATCACTTGTCGCCACCTTCAAGAAAAGAGCGTATTATTCCTTAAGGTCGGCAACGCAGCTGCAACCCCTCTGGTGTTGGAACTATACACGACCGTCAGTGATCACTTTCCACCAGGTTAACTATTTGCTCGTTTTCCCACCCTTCCTATAAAAAAACGTTCTGTATACTACTTGTAGAAAGTTTTAAATATGTAATATTAAACTATTATGCACGTTTGTTTTATCTCGTTGCTAATTAGCTTTTAGATCAGCGTTCACCACCCCTGTATTGAAGATAAGCATCCCTTTGGCACGCTACTTGTATATCAGATATCGTACTTACCCATGCCGGATGTTATTCATGACAAGTTAAAGCAAAATCATCAATCAAGATGTATTCTGATAGATATGTCACATGAGTTACCGTCACTCAGTTACTAATGACTATGCAACAAAGATAATATACTTTGGATATGTAACAATTGCTTATATAACTTGTTGTCACTTATTTATGTTACATCATGAATTCCTTTTTATGTTACTAACGAATACTTGATTTATTATATACTAAATGATTTTAACTACTGTAGGATTTTGAATTATTAAAGATTTGTGGATTATTATTGTTTTCTCATGTAATAGTACCTTAAGATTTATAAAACTTTTTGTTATATTATTTTTATTATGATTAAAAAAAATTATAGAGCTAATTCAATTATTAGATTAAAATTAAGTCAAGATATATATATATATATATATATATACGTATATATATATATATATACGTATATATATATACAGTATTAAATTGGATATCGATAGCGTTAATATACCCTACTACTTGTAATTATAAATGTTAGTGTTTATGTAACGAATGAACAATCTTTTTAATATTACGTTCTCTTAAATCATTTGACTTCTCGTAGAGCATGATGTAAACGCTATTATGATAAAGACCTAGATCCGGTGAAGGTGCGGAGAACTTACCGTATCCGTCTCATAACTCCCCCACCCCACGATACCATCTAAGTTACGGAATATTAACGTCAAGGCTTTACGTTAACATTAACATTGCATATTTTTAATAAGTACTTCCTGATAGATGTCGCGATTTTTTGTCGCCGCGTAAATCGTTCTTTGAGAATTTTAATATTTATGTAATATAACACGTATACGGCAGAATGTGTTTGGTTAATGTACAGTTTTTTACGTAAATTATACAAATAAATTTATTTGTTGAACGCTGTGTTAAAGTTGCTGTATAGGCAATATGCTTAATGGTGGTAGATCTATGCATGAAGGCGCTCATGAAAGTGGAGGAAGCGAAAAAGGTGTGCCAGGATCGTAGCAAGTGGAGAGAGGTCGTCTCTGCTTACCTCACTGGGAAAGAGGCGTGATATATATGTATGTATGTGGTAGGTCTCTGTTGTTAAAAACTTAGGTAAGTGTCACTGGAACTCTTGCTCCTATCACCATACAGCAGTGTGCAAACATTACAGTGTTCTTGATCGAAAGATGTAGTTAGTGATATTGTTGCGGAGAATAAACCTGCATGCGTCGCAGCGTCCAGCACAATATAGTTTTTTTTTATTCAACGAAGCGATGGCACAGGCGATATGTTCTTCTAATGATAAGTAATACGTCTGCCTGTAATAACGTGACGCTAGTTATGATAATATACACAGCAACACAATGTGCTCGTCACGTTAAGATGTTAAGAGTGGCAACCCCAGTAATTTCACTAGCTACAACGCCCTTCACACTAGAACATAGTAATGTTTGCACACTACTGTTTGTCGACACAATAAGAGCTGCGGCGATAAATACCTAGACAGTCTCCAGCAATATATACCTAAAAGCAATGGTTCACCACCATCAGTCTCTATTTCTTTTTATTTGCTAGAGTAATTTTTAAAAGGTATATCGACGTTAAATTTAAAAAGTCGTTGGTTGAAAAGAGGATTTCTCTATCAATCTTTTTTATGACGAAAAACTAATAATAGTAGGCGATGTTAAAAGTGTTCCAGTGTATGTATGCTATGATTCGAGCCTCGTATGGGATTACATCGCCAGCTTTTACTCGGTAAGAGCAACTCTGTGTCCTTCGTTTGAATGTGAAAAGGTTGAACTGTTATTGCGTATAGGCAAAGATGTTTCATATACTTCACTGCAGGCCTCGTTTATGGTTATACGTTTTCTGATTCTTCTATCTATATGCAGTAACAGCTGATTATCACACGTTTTAATGAACTATATTTTGTCGAATTTTACATTAAAAAGGAAACGTGTCAGAGTTTTTGTTTATACTTATCATTGGATGAACATCTCGTTAATCGCTACGAAGAATAAGAAAAGCGTAAAAACAAAAGTAAAATAAACATTCCCTTGTCTCTGTTTGCTATTGTATTTATAATGTCTTTACTTTTAATTTTTCATCAATATAATAATAACTTAAAAATATTAGAAATAAAACTCCTTACAATTTTTTTTAAAACGTAGAAGCACAAAACGATAGAACATTCCTAGCAGAAATCCTAAAAAACTAGCTACTATATGTTAATATCACACCGTGAGGTATTTTCTCATTTTCAACTTTTGTAAATGCAAATGCACGCGTTTTTTTTATATTTTTTTGCTTCATTTAAAACTTCAAAATGTGAAGGTTGCATCGTGTATATTACAAAAAAAAACTCGCGTCGTCATATTTTTTTTTCATTTGCTTTTACTTCAAAGAAGTGATGTTTTTATAGAAAAAGTTTCAATACTTAAGAACAGGTAAGTAGATAGTAGTAATAACTTTGAAGTACAGTACCTGATCTTAAGGAATAGTGATCATCATCATGCATCCTTTCCTCTTTCCGGGGGCTTCGGAACTTTTATATCATCTAAAGCAATGATGTTACGGCTTATATTCAAGCTTATGGCGAACTAAACGGCTTCTGTAATCTTGATGTTGAGGGTTGTTTGGAATAGATCGGACCAGCGCATTAGGCTCCTCCCTCTTGGTGTCGCACTGACTCTCTATTATTATACTTTTTTTGGATTTTTGAACTATACGGTTACAGAATTCAAATGTAATTAAACATGTTTATACCTAAATGCTCAAAGGGCGTAAGCGTCGTTATAGTAAAAATTACTTTTAAATGCGGTCTTACTCAGTTTTTTTAGTTTCTTCGATTGATATATTTAATGTTGTCAAATTTGCAAAAGAATTCGCCTAATTTTTGGTGCCGCTTAACATTTTTTTTTCCAATTTTTCATTTTAGTAAATATAATATGGATAAGTCCAATAGACTTTAAGAATACTGCTCCTTATCAATTTTAAACAACTACAAAAACAAAAAATAACATGTCAGTAAAGTTTTTTTTTTGCTGTATTAAAAAATCTTATATTGGTTGTTATGCCTTTTGAGTCTAAAGGTAATCCATATATAGAAGTAGCTTTTCACTGCCAGCTCTGCTGACCGTAATATAAAATTAGATTTGATATTTAGACTTGAAATTTGTTTGAAATAATTCGCCCGGCAGCAACCCGCCGCCCCCGGCTCCTCTCCGTTATTAACACCCTCCCAACTCGGTTGTGGGGTAGCATTTTGTTAAATCTCTTAGCTGACCTATACTCGGTAAAAGGAATATTCCTACCAAATTTCAACTCTCCAGGTTTTGTGGTTTCAGAGATATCGTGATGTCTCGACGTAAGTGGAAATCTGTTATATGTATATATATAATATATATATATATATATATATATATATATATATATTTAAAATAGATGTATGCTCATATCTGTCCTTCTCATTAATAACTTACCTTTGTTAATAAACACGTCACTAATATGTTTGAGGTTTTGTTAGAAACAGTAATTTGAGAAACCATTCATCTGCGTCGCAGCTCTGTGGTTGTTTACATACGGAGATATATTAATATCAACAGATGCGTGTTTCCGGTAACGTAATAAGCAGATATTGTTGTATTATTAATAACGACAGCATTAGTGTTAGATAATTAAAAATTGTAATCTATACAAATATTGAATATTTAATGCCTCGTTTCTACAATTCATAAATATTTAAAACTTGTTTATACCAAAATAACACTATAAACTTTTTTGTCTATACTAACAGAACTATAGCTGGAGATATAATGCATAAAATACATTTCTTATTAAACATACGGTCATGCTCTCCAAATAGATTAAGAGACAATGAAATGAGTAACAGTCAGATCTAGTTTTATCTGTTTTAAATCTGTGAGAATTAATAGGTTTTCCTTGGCATTAATAATAATAAAAGAAACATACACAATTACCATGTCCGCCTGGTTCAACTGTATATTTTATAACTACTGATAATAAAACTCACATTAACCTTAGTGACATTTCGATTCATCTGATTTCCGTAATGACTCTTATATTTTAAAACCGCATATATTATAGCGCTTTAGGTATTAGCGAATGCAAAAACGCATCTCTAATTCAGTACTAAATAAAATATTATAATTTTGCCACTAGACTAAAGCTTAACGTTTTTTTTTTATTTCACTAAGTGTGGAGAAGAGCAAGACGTTCGCGTGATAACAAGCAAAACCTGTACTTATAATGGTGCACCGTTTTTTTTATATAACAGTTGATTGAGATGATGTGACGATAGGTACCTGTAAATACTGCATAAGATGTTAAGTAATTTCACTAATTACAGCGTAGTTTAAACCAGAACACAGTAATGTATTTACACTACTGTTTGGCAATAATTGCAGTCTCAGAATGTCTAAATGGCATATAAAGTCTGATAATAATTCTCAAGCCTAAATAGAAAGTATATATAATAAAATATTTTCATTCTATTCTATACTGTACACTTAGTAAAATAGCCGTTAAGTACTTTATCATACTATTATAATTGACACGGCGACAAAAGCGATATCTATGAAACCTCGTTACTTTGTCAAACTTTTATAAAATAAGATAAAACCATAAGAATGTAATCGACATTTCTTTCAGATTTTTCTCAGTCCTTTATTTTATTTCACCTACATTGGTTTACCTCAGCAGCAATAAATTGTAAATCCCGTCCTATCCTGGAATTTATTGCTTCAAATGGTGACTATATTTTAGGGTCAACCCGTATAAAGTGAAAAGATCGCCGATAGTCTCGTCACATAAAGCTCTTAACTTCCATTGTGGAGATATATATATATGTATGTTATTAGACTGGATTTTATACTGACATCATCTCACCAAAGAATTGTGCAAACATACGTCTCTTTCATACATCATCTAACGACGATATATTGTGTGAAAGATCTAAAAGATAGAAAAAAAAACTATCATTAAAAAAGACAAAATATATTTTTCATATTCCACGGAACGGTGAGACAAACGATACGTTCACCTAATGGTGAGTGATACGCGTGCCCATAGCTATTTGTGCTAGATAGGAAGGTATAAACTCTACCACTTTGTGCTTGCCGCCTTGAGACATACGATGATAAATCTCGTTACCCAGTAATTTCACTAGTTATAACGCCCTTTAAATCGGAGCACAGTAATGTTTACGTACTACCGTTTCGCGGTAGAAATAGGAGCTGCGGTAATAACTACCTAGATGGTCGCCCGCATCAGAGACCTGTCACTAGTAATATAATTATTATTTAGACAAGTGCGAGGTTGTAAAAATAATTGCTGTCAGTGGTAATCATCATCACGTTATCTTTACGTTCCTCTTCTAATAAAATAAGGTTAAAATATGATGTAAGCACTTTAGTCGCCCAAAATTTGGGTTAAACTTGTTGAATAGCCTTAGTGTAAACGCCAGTATTATTACCGCTGTAAAATTTAACAGTGGTTAAAATTTAAAACCTTTAGAATTTCTGGTTAGGGTTAATAATAAACATATTGAAGTACTGGATATTTAAAATACTACAGTGTATATAGTTAATGTGATTTTTTTTCTACGTTTTTGTTATCCAAACTCATTCAGATATAATTTCAACATTCAAGAATTATATTTGTTTCTAAGAGGTTTAATTCCCGTCTTAGCAGTATTGTTATCTTGGTCTTCGCAGCGGTCTATTTGGGCCATTGCCCATTATTCCGCTGTTTTAAAGACTCTTGTAATGGGCTTTGTTCTTAAACATAAAGTTTAAAATTTATAAAAAATTTCAACTGAATACTTTGAAATTAATAGCGTAGAGATATCACATTAATATACTTGTTGTAATTAAAATCAGTCAAGCACTTTCTTAAAACTATAGTCCATATGATTTTTAAGTTTGCGCCACTAGTTATTTTGACAACCATAGCATCTTCATCGGACTCAGGTTTCGCGGATCTGGTATACGCGAGCTAAGCTAATTATAAAAATATATATTACTTATACTTTTAATTTATAAACTAAATGTAGCACTTTCAATAAAAATTCCAAAACACTAACACCGTTATGGTATAATATTGTTTTTAGTTGGTGTAGGAATCTTTATTATAAATATTACATTTTCAAGATTTCAGATAAACCGAAATGTAATTAATTTCATTCTAATTGTTACTCATAGATCTCATCGGTTTGATAATAAATACAAAGGAGTTAAAAATGTTTACTCATCTAATATCACAATGCATGTAAATATTATTCTTTTTGAAATATGTCTTCATAATAAAGACTTACAAAATTTTCATATAAACAACAAACCCCTCTAGCGGCTTTTGTCGAGTCGTCTCCACATATATCTTCTCCCTCAACATTCACGTATTTAATTTCCGCTTGTGAAATAACGACTGGAGACGAGAAGGTCTATAACGTTTACAAGCAGTTCTCTTGTTCTCATTCACTATACCTTTGTTTAAAGAAGTTTCGTATAAATTTATTCACGAATCGACTAACACTTGATCAGAAGACGTTTGTTTTAATATTCTTTAAATAACTGCTTAGTAGTCGTGAAACTTGAAATTTAATACGTCTAGACAATTGAGCTAAATTCTTCTTTTACCACCGAATTGTTGTTTTAAAAATAACTTGAAAACATAATCTAGCAAAAAATATATTTTTGAATGTCAAGTACTTTACAAATTTGAAGGACGGCTAGGGCATTGTACAGCTGTGTCGTGACCTTTGAATGTATGGGTTAGTGAACTACAATTTGGCTGAAAATATATAATTTTTAGTCAACTTCAAAAGATTTTACATATATACTAACTACTTTTTTTTTTGTTTCAGGTAAATATCTCCAAATTATGCACTTGGTTCAAGCATAACATGATGTATACTATAGATACATTAACTTTTTTACCTATTGTCTACAGCTGGCCATGGTCCTTTCCAATTGATTTCCGTCGCGATTGGTTCGACGCCACTCGCATTCCGCTTCTTTGCGATCTTTATCAGGTCGTAGGTCCACCTGGCAGGGGGTAGCTCCACGCTGCGTTTGTGAAATCGTAGATGATATATATAGTTCAAACTGATTTTCTGGATCTATGTCTATTTTTGAACGGATTCGTATTATATCAATGGAATAAAAGATTGGAAAAGGTTTTGCTGTATAACATTTTTACTGGTGATAAGCCTCTTATGCCGCAGATTGTCTAGTTAGGCCGCACGACCGTACTGCCAAGAATGTTACCGCGAAGAAGTACAAGTAGATACCATAGTAGCTCCTATTTATGCCGTCAAACACTACTCTTCAAACATTACTGTGCTACGATCTGTTCCGGAGGAGCAATATGATACAGTGTATTTCATCCTAAGTAGCATTACGTTATTATGGACAAGCACTTATCATTAGGTGAATGTTCGCTCGCTCGTCTCGTTTCTACGTCAAATAAAAACAAATATAATATTAATTATTTTTGGAATAAAAATACCTGGTCGTGGAAATTGTTTCAGTACATAATTTAATGTTTCTTTATACAAAGGCTACATACAAAGGCTTTTAATTTACTAATAAACATGTCTGATTCTCTGCTTGACCTATGCTAATGAGACCTAACTACAATCGCACATAACCGTCATTAATTGGACACTGTAGCCTTGTCCGCTAATTAGAAGGCACAGAGTTAGTGCTTCTCATTTCATATACAGGTTGAGCGCTTTAGTGGTAACTTTAATGTGAATAGAGGATGTCGCTGGGCGAAATGTAATATGGGACATTTTTGTAGTGCAGTGTTATCCTTTGTTGTTCGCTTAATATTTCGGCCTTTTGAGTCCAAAGCAGTAAGATTAAATGTTTGCAACATGAAAAACGATATATACATAAGTTATTTCGTTTATGCAATCAATGACTATGATGTTTTGAATTATATAATAAGTCATTTTTAATTTGAGTCTTCGTATATTTTTATAAACTTAATTTGAAGTTTGTGAGCCGTCTTATGAATAAAAATTAAAGGTTAAATCCTATAACTTATATAAATCATGTCTACGGGTGATAGGTATGACCTAGAAGTATAACTGAATCATCATCAGCCTATACACGTCCACCAACTAACTAAATTAAATAATAATTATATATGTAAATTAATATAAAATGAGAACAGGGAAAGATTTTTAACATATTGTATATACGAGTATACTGCAACAAAATTTTGTATAAAAGAATAAATAGTTTTAGGTAATAAATACGATGAACATTATATGTATTTAAGAGAAAGTAGACTAAAGAGGCACGTGAAACATGTCTGCGGAATCCATAATGAAAACAAGTTTAATAATTAAAAAATAAATAAGTCTGTCTAAGACGTTCACATGGTTTAGTGGAGAAAAATATATTAGGTCCTTACATATGAAATTAGCGTTTTGTCCTACTGACCACTTTGATCTGAAATATCTCCTCTTTGGTTAAGAATTACAAATTAAAATTTATAAATTCATTTAGCTGCTACATTTGAGTTTTGAAAACAGTCATCCATTTGTTTTTTCCTCATTATTTTTTCTTTGGCGTCGCTTATTACCGCACAATGGAAAACGTGAAATATCGGTATATTTACGAGTACGACTTCTACCGTGGCACCAGTGCTGCAGAAACAGCTTGAAGGATTAATGATGTATACGGCGCTGGTGTCGCAAAAGAAAGCACGGTACATTTTTGGTATCAACGTTTTCCTTTTGGAAATTTCGACCTTCGGAACTAACCCCGTGGACGGCCACAGACCAAAGTGGAAAATGAAGAATTAAAAACCATTGTGGAGGCGGATCCATCACAAAGCACCTCAGAGATAACTGCAGGCTTCGGGGTAAGTGCACAAAACTGTATTAATTCACTTGAAGCAAATCGGGAAAATAAAAATACTTGAACGATGGGTACCTCATGAATTAACTGAATCGAACTTGCAAACACGCGTCGACTGCTGCTGCTGTGTTACTTTGCTCCACCGACACAATAATGAAGGGATTTTAAATCGAAACATTACTTGTGATGAAAAGTGGATACTGCACGATAATCGGAAGTACTCGTCGCAATGGCTGAACCTTGGAGATCCAGCCAAATCCTGCTTTAAACGAAAATTTACTAAGAAAAAAATTTACTTGTAAGTGTTTGGTGGACTAGCGCCGGTGTCGTTCACTACAGCTTTCTAAAATCTGGCCAAACGATTACGGCAGATGTCTATTGTCAGCAACTGCAAACCATGAAGGAAAAACTAGCTGCTAAACAATCGAGATTGGTCAATCGCTCTAGGCCACTGCTGCTCCACGGCAACGCAAGACCACACACTGCACTACAAACAATCACTAAGTTAGATGAGCTACAATTGGAATGTCTGCGACATCCACCGTACTACCCGGACCTTGCCCTAACAGATTACATTTTTTCCGGAATTTGGACAACTTCTTACAAGGAAAAAAATTCAGCTCCGATGCGGCAGTCCAAACCGCCTTCAAAAAGTTTATTGATTCTCGCCCCCATGGTTATTTTTAGTAGTGTTCAATGAACTACTTGTGAGATATCAAAAGTGCATAGATAACAACGGTGCATACTTTGATTAATTAAATATATTTTCCAAAAAAAAAATTTATATTCCTCCCGTGCAAAACGCTGATTTCATATGTAAGGACCTAATATATATTCAAATTTCAAACAATTCATTGATGTTGTACACATTTCTATTACCATAATAATTGTAACAATTTTTTTTATTTTTTAATGAACAGAATTAAATCTGTTGAAACTTTATAAAGCAACAATAGAAACAGTAAATTGTATTACTTATTTACTGGTAGGTCTCTGCTACCAGAGACCGAGTATGTAGGTACCACCGTATTTCTACCGCCAAACAGTACTGTGCAAACAACTGTGTACCTGATTGAAGGGCGCTGTAGTTAGTTTAATTACTGGGGTAACGAGATTCAACATTTAATATCGCAGGCGACGAGCACAATGTGGTGCAGCTTATATACCATCCTATCTAGCACCACGTTGTTATGGGTAGGCGTATCACTTTCCATCAAGTGAACATCTTGCTCGTCTCGGATTTAAGTAAAAAAAGGTCATATTAACTTAAATAGTATGAACTCTTATAACGTTTTCCGCAGCACATAGTAGTTTGATAACTTAACTTGTGAATTTTGCATTATCTAGTGTAACACCCGTGGTAGAGTGAATAATTTCGTAGTTTTGTTTATAACATAAACAGTAATTAGCACGCGACCTCCGCTATGATTAATTGCCTAATTTAGTTCAGCCGGCACAGCGGCCGCTGCGGCCGGCGAGCAATTCGGCTGCATTGTTGTTGTAGTTAACGCGTTATTTATTATTTGATAATGCACGCGCGAACCACTGCGAAGATTCTCTATTTAACGCGAAATTAGTATGCTACTCGTTATTTAGTGTTATCATAGTGACATCCTGTATATACCTTGTGGCTTGGTCTGTTGCCGCCTCCCGTAAACTATACTGCAAATGTTGTTAAGAAGATATTATTAAGTCGGAAGAATCTAATATAAATAGTTTTTAAGTTATGTAATTTTTTTTTCACAGTTTAATGAGTCGAACAGGCTGTTCAGCTAATGTAATATGGCACTTGATATGTCGATGAAGACTAGACCATTTTTTGTACACGCTTTGAGACAGGTGTTAAGTCTCGTTACCTTTGTTCTTTCATTAGCTGTGCTGTATTAGTTAAACCGGAACACAATAATGCTTACACAATAATAAGTCCTACAGTAGTACCTACCTAGATAGATGGTCGCCGGCGATCTAGTGATGCCACTAGTAAAGCTTGGTCTCATTCATAAATTTATCTATCATTTGTGGACACACTGCACGTGTATTAAACGTATATAAAATAATGAGAAATAGTTATAGGTTTACATAGTGTTGTGAATTAAGTCCGACAACTATGATATTACGATACATAAATGATGAGACCTTAAAGGAAGTCTTAATTTAGTTTTTGATCTTTTAAATTTCGATTAAAAAATTTATACATAAAATGTTTTATTACGATTTATTTATGGTGTTACAGTCTATAGATACAGTTACATAAGCATAAGGAAAAAAATTTTAAAGCTAAATAGAAGAATTGTGCAAATGGGCACAAAACAATTGTTCAATAAGGAAGGGAACAGAGACGGCTATTTAGAGAAGCATTTAATTGCCGTTTGACCCACGGTGGTCCGGGGGTCCAATTCGTGGGAGCGGTGGGGTCCGTGCCCTCCTTGCACTCGATTAAACTGGAACTAGAACAGAAGCAATTCGTATTAGAATACGAGGGTTTAAGGTATTACGTGAAAAACTTAAAATAAGAAAAAAATATCTGTAGTATTCGGTCCCTTATTACAAAATAACCTAGTTACTGATTTATTTATACTAGATTGAAATAGTTTAAAAACAAATTAAAACTTACACATACAAAGCACAATTAAATATAACAAAATGAATATCCTTATAAGAGTGGGAGTATTTATAGTGAGGACGCTTCAGTGTTTTATCTTCAAAGTCATTGTCACTTAACATTATGTTAAGCAACTGGTTGCGGACAGTGCAGTACTGATCGTTGTGGAGATCTGTGAGGGAGGAGGACTATGTCCAGCTGCGGACGTGTGTCGGCTGATGATGATGATACTGTGAAGTTAAAGTCTATAGTGTTAGACCACTACCAAAAATATTTTTATATGCTGCTTATTTAAAATTTAGATAATAACCTTTTCGATTATGTATATTTAAGCCTGTTAAACCTATTCCCTCGGCGTTTAATATTTTTAATAATTTTTCATTTATATCAAAAAATAATAATAAAGCGTTGTACGTAGAACAACAAGGTCTTTAACGAATAATTGTTAAATATGACATAAACCCTGTTTTTCTAACGTCTTTGGGAATGAAATGCTTTGCTCATCTCCTAAGTAAGTTGTAAGCAGGAAAATTGCTTACGAAACAACATGCACCCGCTCCGCGATACTAAACAGAATCAGTTTTTAGTTTCATTTCATTCATAAAAGCGTCCCCTTTTAAGCTGAACAGCTGAAATTTCATTTTTACAATTTAATTACGTGAACGTCTTTCCATTCGGAGAACTTTGTATGCTGGCGAGCATTCAAAAGCGGCATCGGAATTTCATATATAGAGCGCTCACTTTTCGCATACAACATGTATACACACACACATACATGTGCACCTAAACAAGTACATACAAGAACATAGAAACTTTTTTATGCGTGAATATGATAGTGGCTATCCTTAACGTGAAATATATTAATAATTCTAATCACCTTTACGTTTTCTTCCGTTTCTAATTTAGGATAAATTAAGGAAGTTATAAGTTTGGCTAATGAACTTATATCAATAAAACGAAAAAGTAGTGCATTTTAGAATTTTATTTTTTTTTTTAACGGGGGGAGGGATCTTCATAAGATGCTCCTGCTCCTGGGGGGTACACGAAGTTGTGTGGGATTTGTAGTCATTAAAACCCACGATTATGATCCTCAGTGCGTTACATGGGGCCACGGGTTCTCCTACGTTAGTCCTATTCGTAACAGCCATAGGCAACAGTGTTGCTATTAGCCCTTGTCCACCATTAAACACAGGCCTCTTCAACATATTCCAAGATCGACTGTTCCAGGTTCAGTCGACAAATCACTTAAAGTTTTAAAATAAAGATTGTTACTTTTCATTTGTCAATTTCAAAATCATTACCGGAAACGCATTAGTACTCATTTTGTAGTAATAAAATTTGGCGTGCCACCTACAAAAATACTTAGTTATTTGCGTATATAACCTTACAGAATAAAAAGTAACATGCATATAGTCATCGATACAGTAATTAAACAATTAGCGAATTGTTTTAATTTAAAGGTTAAAAGTTAATGAATGACCTTTTTACTCTGGTCGCCATATTTTGAGAGGATTCGAGTTCATTGGCCTACGATAGTGATTATTTCTATTAAATAGGCACAAGTTTACAAGGGTTCAAAATGTAAGTTAGACTTACTTATTAACATTAAAAAGTTTAAAATCTAATTCCGCGTAGGTGGAAAAATCGGTTCAACACCACATTTGAGTACCACAAGTCATCGTTTAGCCGAAATTAAATAGATTTATAAAGGAGTAGTTTCCCTCTGAGGTTACGATTCATCTACAAGCTACTGTATTATTTTGCTCGTTCTAAATATCTTAAAATTGTTTAATGGGTCCATTAAATGTGCTTTCGTTATATCAAGATATATTTTCGTATTTTACTACAACAAACAGATGTACGCTAGAAATATAAAACTTTATTTCTAACAAATCTTTAAGGGTGAAAGAGGTCCCGCACAATAACTCATGGGATCCTCGTGCTCATGGTTTGCACTGCTAATCAACAAACGAGGCACTGGCTCCCACCAACCCGCATTGGGCCAGCTTGGTAGAAAATGGCCCATATCCTGCATATGAAAGGAGCCTGACGGTAAGATCGCGGGAAGTTGTTGGAGGCGAGCAGCGCAGGACCAATCGATATGGAGATCTTTGGGAGAGGCCTATTTCCAACAGTGGACATCTATCGGCTGATGATGATGATGAACAAATCTTTACTACGTTACTGTGCTGTCATATATCACGAGATATTCTGACGTTATTACTCATTGAATTGTGTGTCTGTAAAGTTCAGTCCACGTAACCATAAGATAACAGATATGTGGCTGCAAATGTTATGATGTAAACTGATGTTTTAACGATTGCTATAATTATACCGATGCATTTATGGCAATTAACAAGAGCTTGATATTTGATTATGCACACGATACCAAATATGATAAAAAAAATTCTATGATATATCACTACCAAATGAAAGTTTAATATTTTATTTGACTGCAAGCAATCTAAAGGTTATTGCTATGAATTTTAAATAGAATTTATGATTTTTTTTTAATCTACTTTCGATCAGACAGGGGTTAGTCATGCTATTTATATCTTTAAATTTTAGTCGTTAAAATATATGATAATAATATCCCGTAGCAGGGCTCTTGCCAGAGACCATCTAGGTATGCAGTTCTTCAGCTAGTATTTGTATCGCCTAACAGTAGTGTACAAACATTACTATGTTGCGGTTTAAAGGGCGCTGTAGCCAGGGAAATTACTGGGGTTAGGAGTTACATGGAGTTACGTTTCAAATCGACGATCACGATGTCGTGCAGTGTACTAGTGCCAAGATGCTATGAGCAGGTATATCACGAGAAATAAACACTCATCTTTCAATTAGCAGGCAGAGACCGGGGCGTCGAAGGAGGATGCTTTATGCTTTCCAACCCATGCAACGAGGCCATGATGGCAGGTTCGGAGGTAATTCGTCACCAAATATAAAAGTCCTCGAGGTGATGCGTGCGGTACTTCCGCCTAACACTTTTAAAGGAGGTGAAGAGCGGTAGCTCCCCCACGAGACGTGATTTCATCAAGGCCTCCCGCTGTCGGAACCACGGTTGTGTGCGAAAGCGTTTCCGTGGTTCCGGCCAAATGCATTGAGTTATTAACGTGGGGTTTTACCCGGTAAGTGTTTGGCATAACTCTTCTGTTGCCCCGACAGCAGAAGGGTATCCAGGGCAGGATTTCTCCAGAAAAAAAAAGGTTACCATCAGTTAAACGTTTCGCTTGTTTCGTCGCTTCGTCAAATAAATATTGTAAACTCAACAATTTTGAATTCGTTTCTAAATCATTAGAGCAAACCATAAATCTTAAAAGCTCTCGTCCTCTTAATATAACTTCAACCATTTAAATAATCGCCAAGTAATCCATTAAGGAAGGCCGTTCTCTCCCCTCTCTCGCAAATCTAATATTCCCATAACATCGTCAGATTCAATATCGCAAATGTGATTTGGTGCAGGCGCGGAGTTTATGCAAGTACCAACTGTTACTGTGTCACTTATGAGGATGCGGGATCCGTGAGCTGATTCCTGCGAGATGCATACATATGTTAATACAGCAACTTTGGAAAGTTTGCGCATCCGCTTTGCATGGAAATTGGAATCTTGTATGCGGGCAACTATCGTTTTAGCGTTGGGATTAGAACCGATATAATTTGCATTAATTTATTCGTGAATCATTTTATAATCGATTTTATTTTTACACGGGGCTGGCTACGAAATGATCTCGCTAATAATCGATTAGGAAGCTTATTTTTAACTGTAGACAACAGTTGGCTCAGACGATATTAAATTATTCCACGTAACCTACATAATTTATGTAGCTTAGGTGGAACTTGCGACCATTTGACCTTTTCAAGTGGCGGTTTGCATTGTACAAGATCGAATACACATATTCATGTTTTTTTTCTCTTTATTATATAGGGCTTCATCGCTAACGCGATAAATTCGCCCTCATAGTAAATATAAATATAATTTATGTATAATTAATCACAAACACGCCTTAGAACTATTTTGTAAAGTTGTTTGGTTTCATTAGATATTGGTTTAGTTAAGATTGTATTTACGCTACCAATTAGAAGCAATACACTAGAATCGCAAACGTCTTTATAAGCTTAGTTTTTCGAACATTTTTTAAGGATGTGATGAACGTCATAAATTTTATTGCAGTTAGAGCACAAAGGTGAAGACACCCTTCGCATTAAATAGGCAAAATTTGTTACACGGCACATGGCATGCTCACGTTTGTAGTTTATTTTATAGTATTTGACCCAGACAATTATCGTAAGTTTTATAAGAAAACAATTATTTTAATGTTCAATAGACCAAACTTACAATTTACTTAAATTATTTGTCTTTATAACAGAAAATTTCATTAAACTCAATACAGCGTAGAATAATAACAAATACATATAGAGTCTGACGATGTTTTTTTAGTTATATTAAGACATTCATACTTGGCAAGTGTGAATTTGGATGAAAACATACATATATATACATGACATATTAAAGTTAATATAAACAAAAACGGAACACCGATAATTAAGCTGTATTACCTGCGGCGGTGGTGCGTACTCGACAGCAGCGCTGACCTTCGACCTCTAGCCGACCTTAGTTGTTGATTAGGTTTAATCTAGAATCGCAGGCTTATGTAAATAACTAACCGTTTCTATATACTTTAAATATACTTAACTGATTAAACCGTGTACAGTATACCAATAACCAGTAATCGGATCTTAATATATAGGGTGGCGCAAAAGTAATCCTCCTATCAGAAAATGCTATAAATATTGCCTTGATGTAAAAAAATTAAAAGACCAAATTAAAAAATTTATAGCATTTTCTGATAGGAGGATTATTTTTGCGCCACCCTATATTTGGTTACTGATAAAGAAATCGAACATCTTCACCACCATACAAGCTGAAAATCTCCGTTTGTCAAAGTAAACAATATTTTAATTAATACAATTGAAATTAATAAATTATTAATCTAAAGTATTACGAATCTTAATTGATTTTTTTTCTATTCGTTGTCGATAGCACATTATTTAATAGTTAAGAAATAGAGTATTCATAAAGGATAAAACGGAAAGTACTTGTATCGGCCACCACTACTCCCCAGGGTGAGCTTGCTCTCCGTATCCGGAATCTGCTTCAATAACTCACATATACTATATGATTTCTCTATTAACTTTATGAAGCAGAGCTAATATACTTTTACAATGTACTGAACGTAGCAATATTATCTACATCCTGTTTTATTGAGATCGTATATTAGACGAGCAAATGTTTATTTATGATACATTATAAGAGTTTAAATTATATTAGAGTTATTTTGTTTACGTTATTTTTTACTGGTGGTAAGGTCTCTTTTGCCGGAGAACGTCTAAGTGGCTACTACCGCAGCGCCTATTTATGGTGATATTTGCGCCGCAGTTTTATTGACAACCACTGCGGCTTCATCAATCTGGTATCCGCGAGCTAAAATAATAATAAAAAGAAGAAAAGAAACTAAACTTAAATTAAAATTAAACTAAAACTAAAACTTTAAATGAACACAAAAATACAAAAACTAAACTCAAAAACACAAACCTGAAACATATATAATATATTTAGATTAAGTAGTATGTAAAAAGGGGAGGAGAAAGATGGGAAAATATTGGATGCAGAAGGGTTGAAGAGTTGGATAGTGCTACAGAAGGAGAGTCAAGGAGGGGTGTAATCAAATATATACATAGATAAATATACATATGAATTTAAAACACGCACGGCGTGCGTCGGATGGCGGCAATGAGGCCATGGAAGGAGGGCTCGGGCCCGTCCTGCGATTACCTTCGCCTGTATCACGAGCCGAGGGCGGCGCGGACCACCAGAGCAGCCAGGTGATCGCAGCGCCTATTTCTGCCTCTAAGTACTAGTGTGCAAACATTACCGTTTTCGGGTATAAACAGCGCTGTAGCTAATGTAATCACTAGAGTAAGAAGACTCAACATCTTATCTGTCAAGGCGACGAGCACGATGTGGTGCAGTGTATAACTTCTTAACTAACTCCACTTTGTTATGGGCGAGAGCGTCACTTGCACGATTATCATATATCGTATGAACGTCCCACTCGTCTCCTCTCTTTATCGTATAATTTTTTTTATCTTCGTCCTTTTTAATCTCTTATAAATGTCAAAAAAATTTACTAATCGCAATTTTTTTTTTTCAACTTGTAAAGATTGTAGGTCTGTTTTGGTGTAGACTATTAACCACTGCATCGCCTATATCATTGCCAGACAATAGTGTCCAAACTTTAAGGCGATATTATTGTCGTAAATTTATTTTTCAACTAATTATTGTAATCCGATGTTATTCTATAATTTCCCATCAAAAGCTAAAGAACACGCAATTTACTCATTCTAGCGGTAAAACGAAAATATAATATTAAACAGATCCCAAAAGCTTTTCAGGCGTACTCATTAACAACCTCCTGGTGCTGTGTAATATTCATTGCTCCAGGTTGACGCACTTCGCTTCATTATTAACTTTTGAATCGATATTCAACTATTGAGTTGTTTATCCTTTCAATCTTGTTTAGTTTGTTTACATCGCACTAAACTTGTCTCATTCCTTGTTGTTATATATTTATAATTTAAATTATATACATAAAAATATTCTTCTTATTCACATTACGAAACAAAGGGTATTTTATACATTCGGTGAGGGAATACTAAATAGTACATAACAGTCCAGAAATATCTCCATCCAATAGCCAATTTACGCCCCACTGTTAGGGCACAGGCTTATCCTTGGATATGGTGACTTCACACACACCTTAGAATAAATTCTAATTCATATGCAGGCTTTTTCTCACGATGTTTTCCTTCACCGTTTGTATTTAGCTGTTGTTATTAAAGTTCACAAAATATCATCATCATCATCATCATCAGCCGATAGATGTCCACGAAATGTACATAATTTAAATATTAGTCATCGGTACATGCCGAGATTCGAACCCGCGACATTCGGAATGAAGGCCGCACGCTCTAACCATTAGGCCAGCAAGCTACTCCATAGAAATATCTCCATATATCATAGGAAAAATATAGATGGGATAAATTTTTTTAGTTAGTTATTTAGGTGATGTTTTCGCTGTCATGTGATCAGTAATTTAGTAGACTCTCCCAACATTTACGTAAAATGTTTGTCTTATGTGAAGTGAAACCTTAAACGTTCCTTATATAACTCAGGCCCAACTCCACTCAACACAAGAACGGGGGTACCTTGTTAATACCTCTAGGTGCAAACACGAGTCACGTTTCCCCAATTTATTAACCGATGGCGTAACCCTTTATCCCCTTGATGGGCTTCGTTGTCCTAATTACAAATCTCTGAAGATACCCCCCGAGGGTATATTATGTTGCATGGTAATTATTCCTGCCGTCAATATTCGAGCAGGTTATTACATGTGTATCCGTGTTAGTTCGAATCGCATGTGGGCTGTGGCCGTAGCCGTAACTTAATTGCAAGTCTCTTGCGGATAAGCGGAGGTAAATTAATTTTAACAGCACTTCCTGTTCAAAGTAACTGTTCATATTGTAATGTTCAGAACTTAGAATATAATATCTTCTTTTAATGAGTTTTATCTATATTATTACCTTTGCCTGATTTTAATACTTTAACGATTGTTAAACATAAGTATCCAACTTTATGAATGTTTTATCACTATTAGTCCCTTGTGTCAGTGCATTGTTAATGTAACTTTGTAGGGCACTGCTATGTAAGTTTTTTTTTCGAATGGTATGCTGTTAGTCTTTTTGACGATGGTTACAGATTCATCGGACTCATACGGAAAGTATTATTGACTGTACTTTACTATAAAATATTGGTTGTAAAAACCTCAATTCATCCGCCATCATGAACATCGCTTATGTTATAATTAAACCATAACATATATTAACTGGAGGTATAAGGATTCCCGCACCATAACTCATAGAATCCAAATGAATCTCATCTGCTCGTGGTGCACCCTGATAATCAACAAACGAGATTCTGGCTCTCACCAACCCGCATTGGGCAAGCGTGGTGGGAAAAGGCCCCAATGCCGCCATATGAACCCCTACAAACAACGGCTCCTGAAGCCCGGCGGCACAGGAGTATATACTGACTGTAAGATCGCGGAAAGCCATTGGAGACGGGCAGTACAGGACCGATCGATATAGAAAAATTTGGGGGAGGCCTATGTCCAACTGTGGACGTCTATCGGCTGATGATGATATATTAACTTCACATTATAAAAATATTAACATTTTTCAGTGTTCATAACTAACAAAGGCTTAAATAAAAAGCTGAGGTAAAGGTTGGAATAAAATCAGTCAAAACGGCTACATTCAGTCGCAGCCTTCGCGAAATAAACTTAAATGACTAGTGAAGTGTTGTCTAGCCGCTGCTACTAATTCCCCGCCGGCGGTTCCCGGGGTTAATTAAAGAATTAACGTCCGCGGGCCCCCGAGAACGTCCTCGCCGGAAATTCGTCACTCCGGTTATTAATAGGGTCCTCTCTTGTCCCTTTCACGTTCACGTTCCCGCAACGTAGCAACGAGTTGGATGCACTAACAAACTCATTCATACTATATCCATTTAAAAAAAAACTACCTCCAACGAATTTGTTTTATCGTAAACAGCTATCAATTGGCAACCAGTGCAAAATATCAGAGCAAGATTAAAAATCATTGAAAATTTATTTATTTTATATTGTGCATACTAATGACAAACAACATAACTTGTTTAAATTACGTTTGAGTAGACTAACTGTTTAAACAATATTATTGACACTGTTTTAATGTATTATACGTTTTATTTATTGAACTGAACGGTACTGTAAAATTTATTAATAGTAACTCTCTTTTAAGTAGCTCGCTGGGCTAATGATTAGAGCGTGCGCCCTTCATTCCGCAGGTCGCGGGTTCGAGTCTCGGCATGTACCGATGACTTTAATATTTAAATTATGTACATTTGTGAACTTTAGTAACAACAGCGAAATACAAATGGTGAAGGAAAACATCGCGAGGAAACGTGCACATGAATTAGAATTTATTCTAAAGTGTGTGTGAGGTCACCAATCCGCATTAGGCTCGCGTGGTGACTATGGTCCCATCGGCCTCATATTTAGGGTAGACCTATACCCCAACAGTGGGGACGTAAATTGGCTGTTATTGTTATTGTAATGTTGTAAATCTCTTTTCTTCCTCTTCTAGGTAGGTGCCACAGCAGCGCACTCATTTCTGCTGCCAAACAGCACTGAGCAAACATTACTGTGTTCCGATTTAAAGAGCGCTTTAGATAATGAAATCATTAGGATAACGAGACTTCAAATATTATGTGTTAAGATAACAACCGCAATGTGGTACAGTGTATATCATCTTAACTCACGCTACGTTTGTCTTTTAGACACGGCCTATCACTAACATCACGCGAACGTTTGGATCATCTCGTTTCATAATGGAATAAAAAAAATATGAACACGCTAGTATAATAATTTATGCCGTCATAAGTGTAGTTTTTGCAGAACTTTATAGTTTCATTCGGCTAAACATATTGATATTTGTAAATCTAAGCTAAATATATAATATGTAAATTTTCTTCTTTCTCCTGCCCTTTTCTCGGCCATGTAAATCTATAATAATTTAATTGTGTCTTTGTTATCGAAAATGAAGAGAGGTGATTAAGATTTTAAGATTGTCGCTATTTTATTTTTCTTATCTCACGAGAATGCTTAGAAGATTCGAATCCTTTGTTGCTTTGGATATCGATAGTGATAGTGAATACCAGTAGGTACCACTTAGAGCATTTTTTTAATTCCAAAAAATAGTATTAAAACAAAATAAATATTTCAGTTTGAAGAGCGATGTAGCTGGTAAATTTACTCCGGTCTCGTGACTCATGTTTCATGGCGACGACCACTATGTGATGCAATGAATACCATCTTAATTAACATCACCCTTTTATGGGCATATAAATTAACTTACTATTAAGTGGATATATCGTTCACTTCATAAAATAAAAAAAAAATCACTTTTCACGGAGAAGTTGTATCTATGTTTCGCATGCATTTGGACAAATCTATCGATTGCGGGTTATCTTATCAAAGGCTTTAGCTGAGCCGGAAGCGCGCTACGATAACGTAATCAACCGCTACGCTCCTGTTGTAACCACCACTTGAGAGTTTCCTCGTTGGTAATGATGCTTCTCACCGACATTATCCAATTCTATTGTTCCATTGAAAATGAGTATAATCAATTATAAAAAAACACAGGTTATAATTTATCTGCCTTTTATTGCAAAAATATATCAAGCAAATTTTGACTAGATATAAATGTAAAACTGTACTCTGGCTTACTTCTGTACTTATGAAATCCCTAGAATTTTATACACAGGTATCAAGTAATTAGATAAGTATTTAACCGTTTTATAATTATACCTATAATAACACACTTGAGTCATTATTCGAACTAAAAAAACTGATTAAAGTGGGTTCATTAGTTAACATTTTTCTCGCTAACAATTAAGAGATATACTAATACATACAAAAATATAACCGTCATATTTATTTTTATTAAATTATATTATAGTCCAGCTGTGGACGTCTATCGGCTGATGATGATAATGACGATGGTTACGGACAGGTATTAATAGGTTAGTACCTATTCAGTATGTATGAATGTGTAATGTACACAATGAATAAAACTTCCAGTCATCGTCAAGATTTAAGCACCCCATCGACTTGCCCTTTACCATTAAACTAACGATCATTTCCTCCACCTAATCTCTAACGAAGGCCTTCGTCGGGTCCGGAACCGCTCGAGACGCTAACAAAGCACAAAATTCACCACCAATGTTTATTTATGAAGCGTATCCCACGCCCGATATTTGTCCGATATCGTGTCCGGCGAGCAGAACAAGGAAAACTTCCCGTTCTCGTGAAATTATCGGACCCACTGGACCGGTCGGATAAACAGACAACAAAAGACTGCCGGAAGCATACTTTATACTATACTGCGGTGAAATTAAATCGCTTTCGTATTTATAATGATTTCAGCTTTAATGTAATACTTTGATTTCGCAAGCAGTATTAGTTGTTCACCTGATCGTAACTGTCTGTAATATTGTAACGCTCTTTAGCATGCTGCGGTATACACAACATCATCGTGCGCTTTAAGGCGTTAAATCTTGTTAACCCTGTAAATCCACAAACTGTAAAAATTAGCGTCATGGTAGTATTATATCGTTTTCTGTAAAGAGACTTCTTACAAACACTAAATTTGTATTTTTAATATAGGACTCTCCGTTGCCGAAAACCGTTTCCGTAGGTACAACAGCAGCTCTTATTTCTGTCGACAAAAAGTGATGTACAAACAATACTGTGTTCCTGTTTGAAAGGCGTTGTAGCTTGTGAAATTACTAGAATAACGAACTTAACATCTCAAATACGATGAACACAATGAGGTGTTGTGTTATGTGCTGTTAATTGGCACCACGTTGTTATAGGCAGGCGTATCGCTTAACATCTGGTAAACGTCTGGCACGTCTCTTCGCATCGAAGAATAACAATAAAAGCACTGCCAGCAGTGTTCATTTTATTACCTTTAGAAAAAATATTCATAAGCTTGACATGTTTTCAACGGTTTCAATCGCATCTTAATCTGTCACTAACGGGATACCTGACAGAATACCTAAAGCACGGCCACCCTAACACCGGATACTCCAGCGGGAGATTAATTATGTATATGCATGTATTCGGAGCGAAGCGTAACACAGGCGGCCGCCGTGTAAACCTGCCCGAATATATTGATGGTCGTAAAGCTCGTGACACCCGTGGTGCCACCTCCACCCGTGATGCGACCATTTTCCCATACCCTGACACTGACTGCCTTTGACACAAATATTCTTTCATAGATAACCGCGACTGTCATCGCAATTATTCATTATCATCACGGCCTAATGAGAAACGCAGTCAAGAACTAAAATATTTTCAATTATGAAGTTATTAATAAATTGTTTAAATATTAGTAAATTACATAAATCGTATCAACCCGTTTTATGAATATTTGAACCATTTCATCATTTTTTCAGTTTATCCAACAAAGCTATATGAGAGTAGAAAAACCTTCAACTGGTGGTAGAAAAGCCTGCCAATAACAACGTGACGCTAGTCACAATAATATTAACAGCACCACATTGTGCTTGTCGCTTTAAACCATAGGATGTTAAGTCATCAAACTAGAACACAGTAATATCTGCACACTACTGTTTGGCAACAGAAATAGCAGCCGTGGTGGTACATATCCAAAAAAGACTCCTGTTCTAGCAGTTAGCGTTTGGGAGAACCCTAATAATTTTTTAATGCAGTAAAGGTTCAAATAATAAATAATATTGCATGATCACTTAATTAGACATTCGAGAGAAATTGCAGATGAAATCAACGTATCTGAAGCGAACTATCAATATTAGTTTTTCAACTTTTTCACTCGCGTACTCCTTCAAAGTCCACTTCCTATTTCGAACTATTGCAATCTCGATAAGTTCCATACTTGACAAATATATAATGCTCATTTTTTTGTTAAACTTGTATCTTATTACTTAAATATAATATAAACATAATTTTAATATCTAATGTGTATAAAATAATAAATTATCCTCATTCTTTCATATCTTTATTCTTTCTATTGTATTTTTTATAAGACATTGCATGTACTTTGCTATTGTATTTTTTTAGATAAATTTATAATAGAAGCACTATAATGTCGTTTTTCTTAATAATACGTGTGGCAAACAAGTAACACTTATCGTTAAGCAATTACTGGAGAACCGAGAGAACATCTCGGTACACGCGAGACGGCCAAACATGGCCACACTCACGCTCCTGTGAATAATGCATGAGGTTTGATGGTGGCCGGACTTCTAGCGCTGAATCGTTTCGAGTAGCGGTTGTTGCTGCAGTGTGCGGCTGTTTCATTTGCCAGTTCATAATGACGTAGTAGTTTTCATTTGTAATCATTTGTCTTCCTTGAAGCACTCCTCGTACTACGTAGTGTGGATAGATTGTGTGAAGGATGACGTGTATAAGTGTGAATTTAGATATGGCGGCTGATAGAGGGATGTGGAAGAGAAGTACATACTGTGCGGACCCCACATAGGTGGGAAAAGGGCAGGAGGAAGAAGAAGAAGAAGTACTCCTCGTACTAGCTCACATTATATTTTTAGGACTCGCAAACAAAATACTAATTCAATATAAATATAGGTTTGTATTACTTTTAAATGGAGATCGATTTAAACATTTCCGAGTTTTATATATAAAACTAATATGTAATTATGTATACAAATCTGATTAATGTCTACTCAAAACGTTGGCTTACTTATTCTCTCAAGAGCTACTTAAGCTGGAATATTGCAAACGTTATATTTGTAAGTAATTTGTTTCGTTCCCGTCATTATGTTTTAGAAAGTCAAGGGACAGACCTTTATGACTGACCATTATAACCCGCATTTTCAATTTACCGACTTCATATATTTTCAGTTTACTTCCAACGAGGTAAATAGGTGCCTCATTATTTTCCACGAGACATTGTCTCCGTACACGTTACTTCGTCAGCACAAATCCAAAGCGTAGCGAAATAAAAGCCGAGATGAATGCCGGCGGCGCAACGTAATAACAAAAAATATATACATGCATATATAACGGTGAATGTGCACCGCCTAACTGGTTGTACGGACCAACGGTCTACAGTTACTGAAACGATCGTGCACTGGAGAGTTCACATGTAAATATCTCCGCTATTTTTGTTATTGAAAAATTTTGTTAAGAACCTCACTGTCAAAGAAACACACTGAACTGCATCCACTGTGTAGAAATTACAATTCTTTCGTTACAGTACTTATTCAAATAGTATTTTTTTTTATCTTTTTTTAGGGGGGGGAGGGCTTTTATCCCTTGGGGATATGTCCGCCACATTGGCTCAAAAAAAGACATCACAACAAAAAAAAACTTAAGGTGCTAATACTGTGGTTACAAAATATCAAACAAATCTTGAGCAGGTCCAGACTTTGGTTCACACAAAACATTCAAATAGTTAAGTATATATAAGATTGAGATAATTAAAGAAGACAATTTATGTTATTAGTACAAGAAATTATGTTAATGACCAAGACCAAAAGGAGAAGAGGGTGAAGTAGAAAAAAAAGAAGAAAAAAATGACGCTATAATCATAAAGGATAATAGGTGGCAAAAGACACAAACAGTATTGCTAATGAAATTAATCTATATTGGCTTGATAATCATAACATTCCGCAACTACCCATCCATACTTAAACTATTGAAAGAAAACCAATTTGATTGCTATTCTTTAAGAAGTATAACAGCATAATAAATGTAGTTTGGTACGTATATAAACAAATATTACATGAGGTTATTGAGGTTGTTAAATCGAACGGATGAGAACGAAAATTGGTTTCTCCTCGCATCTGTTTATTATCCATACAACACACATACAATTATATATACACACAATTTGTAATATAATTTAATTTAATATTTTGTGTTTATTATTCACTAAATAAACCGACCATGGTCTAATAGGACACGTTCTCGGAGCTCGTTACCACGATGTATACGGGATAGTGCAAACAGTGTAAAGTGCGGTCTGCATCGCGCTGACAGAGGGTCTCTCTTCAAAAAAAAAAAAATGTATGTAAGATTACGTACAAGGAAACAGGTAGTTCTCTGTTGCCGGAAACTTTTCAGGCAGGTACTACCGCAGTTCCTATTTTTGCCGCCAAACAGTATTGTGCAAACATTAATGTGTTCCGGTGTGAAGCGCATCGTAGCTAGTTAAATTACTGGGGTAACGATACTTAAAATTGTACGTTCAAGGTTAAGAGCGCAATATAGCGCAACGTATATAGAATAGGGCCACTTTGTTATAAGCGGGTTTATTATTTACCGTCGGGAAAATTTCTCACTTGTCTTGTCGATTATTCTAGTAAAAAAAATATTCCAAGGCCTATCATCTAGATTCCATATCAGTTAGCTGTATTCCATTGTGTTTACTCTCTTGATTGTTTCCAAAATACTAACTCGCTGTCTTATGGGAGAGCATAATCTAAAAAACTTGCTTATCAATAATGTATAATGAAATAACTACATAAAACCGGCATAGAGAGCCAGGTCTACATGAATCCATTCAATTGGAAAGCGGCCCCATCGGGACGAATAAAAAAATGCGCAGACATAAAAAAGGTTTTCCATGGAGAGTTATTGTTGCCGGCGGGCAGATGCCTATGATCCCTTCAAATCGCCTACCGTTATTTTAGTTTATGCCTCTATATCTCATTGGATCTCATTTACATACCAAGTTAAAATTACCATGTAAGGTGGAAATCCAACTTAACAAGATTTTAAGGAAATAATATATCACCCCAAATAAAGAAAAACGACAAAAGTTGTAAAATTATAATATTTTTTATTATTCCTTGAAGCGATGACGCAAACAATACATTTACCTGATGGTATGTCATCCGCCTGCCCCTAACAACGTGGCGCTAGTTAGGATGGTATACACATCACCATATTGTACTCGTCGCTTTGAGACAAGATATCTCATTAACCTAGTAAATTCACTAGCTACAACGTCCTTCAAACCGTAACCCTACTATTTAATAGCAGAAATAGGATAGGAATATGAGCTGCGGTACATACCTAGACGGTCTCCGGCAACAAAGACCTACCCCACCGTAAATTTGGTTTTTACATAATTACTTTACAAGAGTATGGTTTTATTTTCAATATTTTTATGAATACTATTTAATTTTTTTTCAATAATAGACGCAATTCTATGCTCTCTACTAAACAGTGCAAACCGGCGCCGGTCGAATCTCATGCAGACAAAACAATGGCAATTTTACAAGGATAAACAGCCACTCAATCCTTGTTGAGTTACGCATACGAATATAGCGTCTGCAGTGAATACAACTGAGGCTACATTCGCATGTAGTTCTCTATATTCATTGTATATGCAATCGGCGAAATGAGATACCCCGCATACAAACACATGCGGCATGCATTAATATAAACAATTGCTCACTTCGCATGTCTACGCTTTGGTATTCCGATTACTTAGATAACTACCGTTTATTTATATCTACTATCTATATACACATGAATCGTGTTTGCACAAGTTTTTTTAAATATTAACGATCTAATTTTAAGGTTATATTATATTCAAAAAAAAAATTTGGTCTACTCTATTAAGATATTCTTAGTGATACAAAAAAAATCCGAAAAGAATCGTAATTTCCTTACAAATGACTTCAGTATAAGTATCACATCACAGCTTACAAATATTTTACTACTTAACTACTGATTATTGATACTAACTCGTACCACGTACTTTTTACTTATGTAATTAATGTAATTTCACTTATATTTATTAAATTTTTAAAAATAGTTCGGCCTTAAGACCTGTGTACCGTTATACACCATCATTTCATTTACTATTTCATCCTATCCACATTAAATGCTGCATCAAATGAGCATAGCTCTCTCTTATAGAGGGTATCTGCCGTACTGTGTATTGGTTACAAGAGAAGTCGTTTTCTTTTCCCTGGAATCATTGCCAACTTAGTCATCTTTTATGGCACACCAGGGATTGAGGCGGTGGGGATATTCTAACCGTCGCCCATATACCTGTACATTACATTATTCGTTTATTCACACATATACTCGCGCGCATACGAGTATAAAAGACGTACGTTTATAACGCCATCATTGCGACGTCGAAACGTATATGTGTCGACACAATTTTACTTTAAATGTATTATAAATTGCACTTTATACCCGGAACGAGTTCTGTTCGGGTGTTAAATGAAATTTTTTTCAGCGAACCATTTTAATATTGAAATCGATAACTTTTGTAATAGAGAGAAACTTTTGTAATAGAAACAATACGTGTTAATTTTGGTTTCGTCCCTTTCATTGAGAACTTAAGAATAGGACTTTATTTTACTTTATAATATCGTCTTACATAATAAGTAATCAAATATTTAAATTTCAAATACAGATTTGTTCTTATTAAAACTTAGGTTATCCTTAGGTTAAGTTTAATAATTCGGTCTTTATAATACTTTAAGCTGGAGGGATCGATATGGAGATGTTTGGGGGAGGACTATGTCCAGCAGTGGACGTTTACCTACTGTCATAACAGTGATCGTCTAATAAATACTTAATGAAAGTAAGAGTTAGTAAACTCAACATAGACATGAGCTGATGATACCATTTCTAAATTTCTCTTAAGAAATGGAACTCTATTTTGTTTCGCTTCTGAAATAGATGTTCAATTACAATACTAACAGGAAGTATGCGCATTGAAAGTTGGCATATGAAGGTTTATAACTGACCAGTAGACCATGATAACTAATGTTATATTGTATTTGTTGCAGGTAATTCATTTTTAGGAGAGGCAAATTGAGCAAGATTAAATGGGAATAAACGTACACTCCTCTTACAAGGGAAACGTAATAATTTCATCTCGGCTTACACTGTTCGTTTATGAATCAACTTGTCCATGACTAATATATTTATTATAAATGATATAATTTGGAGTAACTCACAATAGCAACTATAAATCTTCAGGTACAATCTCTTTTATCGAATATCAAAAGAAAGTGATTTATCAGAATTCATTTTTTACTAACAATGACGTGTCTGTCGCGCACAAAGGGACTGTTCTAATGACTATCTAAAATGGATTGTCGCGTGAAAGACAGCGCTGAGTACCCTGCCGACATCTCTATCTACCCCTTATCTGCTCTGACAATTAGATGGATATTGTATCTTAAAGAGCCGAGTTAAGTAGTCATCTTCTTAACTGCGAGTATCTCTGCCTTCAATTAATATTTCTTAATTACGCTTAAACGTATCGTAACCTGTGATGAACGTTCAAATTTTCACTCTTAATAAAAGTAGTGTTCGGTGAATTAAGTTACATAGTAGTATTTTTTCTGTTAAACACCACTACCTGTATGTTCCGTAACATCTAGCCAACATATAAATAAAGAAAATTACACAACTACTTTGTCAGTTACATTTAACTTAAAATAATGAATGAAGTAATTTTTTTAATAAATTTACCTACAAAATGGTCTTACTTGTTTCGTTAAGGGGAAGACACACTGTTCATGTACACCAGTGGTTATTAATATTTATCAATTAATTGTATGGTTCTAGAAAACATTTTATAAAGACTAAAGAAAAATGTTATTATTATAACCGGACGTCATCTGCGCAAAGATAAATATGATGATACTAATTATTTCATTAGGAACTAATGGGTTTGTGATCGTGGAGTTAAATTGTTATATTAAAGGCATTCATTTATTCATTAGGTGCCCTGTTCAAACAGAAGTTTGAAATTGAGAAAACCAATTCGATCCTGAACTATTCTTTTTAACTGATAAACCCGGTCCACTCCTTCATGTCGTCAAACCATTTGTTACGCTGTCTACCAAGTGCATGTTTCCCAGGAATGTTGCTCTTTAGCATCAACCTAACAACCTTATATTAAAGGCAACAGATCCTTATTAGTTATAACGTATAAGTGATATAGTATGGGCCGAAAAAGAATATCCTAAGGCATAGAACCTGCACCAGTAATTTGGGATCACCGGTTTCATTTTGCAAAGATATCGGTAGTGCAGATTTCCTTAATGGTCGCCTACTTTTAATAGAAGTAGTTTATGCTTCTAAAAATTAAATATTAATTAATATTTTTTAAATATCCATAACTCAGAGTTTATGATACAAAGCTTAGTCTCCAAACTTAACGGAGTAAAGCTCTTTTCAACTCTAAATATTTAATTGCATGAAAAGCGGGACTGCTGTTAATTTACATTTTGTTCTCTGTACAAAACAATTTTTCCACAATGGTGGCATTGTATCGTAATCTACTTTGTAGCTAGCAAGCAAACATTTCCACTTTTTGCTCGTACTAAATAAGTTTATAACGTTGTCTTCTGAAAAGAGGTTGATACTTAAATGTTTAAAAAAAATAATTAATGCGTCAATCGAGACTTGTGTCACAGATTACTCTGTACTAAAATTTTCACGATGAGAATAAAAAGTATGAATAGTTTATTCATTTGTTTAGTTTTAAGGCTAAAAATTCATACATTGTCTATAACTAAGTTGTAATGTATTTTTATGATTACTTTTCTAAAAAACCTTCATCGTCTTTCGATTAGTGCTCTCAGAATGAAAAGAAAAGAATGGGCACAGAAAGTGACACTACTATAATACCATGTAATATTGATATGAGGACTACAGATGATATAAAGTAGCTTGATTTAGAGAACTTCTACCTATTGCTAATGATTAAAACTTGTTCTAAACCGAAAGCTGGTCCCTTTTTTGTATACGCCGATTTCACATGAAATTTGCACACAAAGTAAAACATTGATAACGTACAAAAAATTCATGAAACCATTACATTGATGTTGCTATTACGGTTACATTGCTGATTACAATAATACAGTTATAATCAAAAACTCTATACATGTAAACATAAATACTTACCGCATTAAATAAAATCGTAATCTGCTGTAAACATTTTTCCTATGTAATACTTCCTTTTTCTCCCTTTCCTCATTACCATAATTTCATATCTTTTTATTCTACGAAGCGGCACGACGAGCGAGACATTTACCTGATGATAAGCAATACAATCGCATATAACAATGTAGCACTAGTTAGGATGATATACACAGCAACACTAAGCTCGTCATCTTAAGATATATGATGTTAAGTCTTGTTGCTCTAATAGTTTCTCTAGCTACGACCTCCTTCAAATCGGAACACAGTACTGTTTGCACTGTACTGTTAGTCGGCAGAAATAGGAGCTGGGGTGGTACCTACCTAGACTGTCTTGCAATAAATACCTGCCACCGGTCATCAATTCAATATTTCCGTTTCCTGTTCAATTTAGGATATTGTTAGCACATTTTAAATAAATGTATTTTTAAATACATAATTAAATTCTTCCACGTTACGCTACAGACGCGTTGCAAATATCCGCTTACCATATTAAGGATATAACTGTACACCGGTTACCATCAAGCTAAGGATGCATCGTTGTGCAACATAAACACGCAATTTCGTTGCTGCAACAAAGGTTCGGTTATTACGCTAGACTCGCATATATAAACAATTTGCATTCGAACTATATTCTATTTCTATATTTTTCTACACTAAAAATTCCAGTGAACCAAACCATCGTAACGAAACCGATAGCTTCAATAACTAAAGCTTTCGATATGTGTTAACCCAGACTAGTCACCATAGTGGATGAACTGTCTTGACTGTCTCTTTGTGGAAAAAGACTAATTACTTTTTTATTATAAAAAATTTTTTTTTGTAACCACCCTAAACAGGACATCAGTTAATGATAAGTACGACGGGCCAAAGTGATACTCAATTTCTTTTTAATCGGTGACATCTTCCTGTGAAAGCTTCTAACGATACGACAAATGTTAAGGATTGCGGCTTTTTGCATGCTCAGATATATATTTACTAATAGATTCAATTGTTTAAAATAAACTGAACGCTGTTTCGGTATTACACCAGTGGTGGTAACACCAACAGTGCAATAAATACTTTATTCACTATAATTTTTTTCAGCAATATATTTCTGTAAATTATGTATTAACATCTGCTACATCTATCAAGCCAAATATTTAATTATCATTAATATCATATGAAAATGGATCGTTGTATACAAATTTTACACATATTTATGCCTAAAGGATGAACGTTTGTGAAACCGATACTGCAGTAATATTATATATGTACAACAAAGTTTAGTAGATTGTCATCTTCTACCGTATAAAATCCTTTACATTTTCAGTATAGCTCAGTGATTTTTAGTACAGATTAGTGCTATTCTAACTAAAGTGAAATTTTCAGTGCGCAAATATTACTAAGTTCCGGTTTGTAGAAAGCGTTTTAGCTAGTGTTATTACGGAGGTAACGAAACTTAGTATCTTATGTCTTAGGGCGACAAGCACAATGTGGTGCAATGTATATCACCTTAACTAGCGTTATGTTCTTATGGGCAGGCGTATGACATACTATCATGTGAATTTCTTCCTAATCTCGTCGTATCGATGAACAAAAAAAAATTAATATTTATGTAAATTTTTATGGTTCATTCCCTCAAGTTCACGATGAAAATTTACATTTAAATACCTTCGCGCGACGGCGCCTGATTGAACATACTTACCGACAAATCGAATTCAAGAAACACAAATCTATAGGAAAAACGTAAAATAATTATAAAA
The DNA here is from genome assembly GCA_029030555.1 of Ornithoptera alexandrae. Classification (NCBI taxonomy): domain Eukaryota; kingdom Metazoa; phylum Arthropoda; class Insecta; order Lepidoptera; family Papilionidae; genus Ornithoptera; species Ornithoptera alexandrae. The sequence goes on along the minus strand of JARDVY010000011.1, from coordinate 3,068,932 downwards.
CGATTTTAGGAATTAAATTACTTATATGTAACTATCATTATGTTATTATTGCAGTCATTCGTTTAATAAAATAATCAACGAAAAGGAATTGTAGGTAGCTATTAAATTAATGTGATTGGTCACTGTTATGACCAAGACGTATGCATGTTAATCTACACGCAGCTACTATCAGTGACGTGCTATCAGGGCAAGCACTTACAATTAAATATACACATACATAATACATATAAAGTGAATAATATTCGTGGCGCAATACTAAACCAATCATATAATCATGGTCAAACAATGGGCACTAGTTCAATTCTGCGGTCACCATTTGGTGAAGTTTTGCTGTACCGATTAGTTAACATGAGTATGAACACATTTCGCAATCTTTATTAAATTATTAGTATTAGTTATAGGCTTGTTTTTATAATATTATATATATAATATAACAACGGCATTATTTGCCACCAAGTAATAAAGTGCAAACAATGCTATGGTCCTATTTGAACGGCACTATAGCTAGTGTAATTGATATAATTCTGCAATAATCAATTATTAGTATGCACTGTGGAAGTTATATTCCGTATCACAAGTTTGCTAAATTTCATAAGTAGTTATGTGGTCAGAGGTCTTTGTTTATCATAAGAACGAAATTTACATGCAATGTCACAATTTTTTTTTAACCATCTAAGTGATATGCTTTCTCACACTTTGCTCGTCGCCTTGCGACAGAAGATGTTAATTATCCTTAGTCCTATATATAGTTCTACATGCAGTAATGTTTCCACACTACTGTTTGGCGACAGAGATGGAAGCTGCGGTGGTACCTATCTGGACGATTTCCGGCAACAGACAACAACCAGTGGAAGTTGTTTGATCAAAAATATTTGATAAATAACATTTTGGTAATAGGATAAAAAACTTGAAACTCATTTAATTCCGTAAATTATTCTAACGTGTAAAGGTGTCGGCGTACGGTTGATAGTAGTTGGTAGGCTACACGAAAGCACGACGACAGGTTTCCGTAAACTAACTGTCCATGCGTATAACGGAAAGATAACCGGAGTGTCTCGACGTGCTAAACGGAGATATTATATTTTTAGTCCACTGTGTCAAGGTAGATAATTAAATATAAGTAAACTTTCTACACTTAAAATCTTTCCCATAAATAGACAAGCATTAATGAGTGCTTATAAAAATCCTGGTGAATTCATTTTACACTGGTTGTAGGTCTCTGTTGCCGCAGACACCACCCCAGAATCTATTTCTGTCTTTAAAAAGTAGTGTGCAAACATTCAGTTTGTAGGGTCTGTAATTAATGAGATTACTGGAGTAATGGGGCTTAATATTTTATGACTCAAGGCGACGAGCATAATATGGTACAGTATCTCATAACATTCTAACTAGCGCCTCGTTATTATAGGTAGACATCACTTACCATTAGGTGAACAACTTGCCCGTCACGTCGCTTTTAAAATACAAAAAGTTCCAGATTTAATTACTTAAGAAAACCTTTGTTGGTGTGTGAAGTTTGTAGACTGATGTCTTTGGTTCGTACTCATGTTTAATTAAAATTCTAATGTAGTTATTCCAATTACCAGATTTGGCGATCCTGGTCTATTGATATAAAGCTTTCTCAAATTGGATACTGTAATAAATGTTGTATAAATTAATTATTTTAATAGGAAATACTTCTTAAAATGTATACACGACTAATAGAATAATTTATAATATTATGTTTACAGTAATACTTTCACGATTGTGCTCGGTTAAATTCTGTAATGAATTTTTAAAGATTTTATTAGTTATACACAAGTAACGATGTAAAAACAAGGAATATATATGTAAGAGGAGGAGTGTCTTCAGGATTAATACTACCTCCTTGAGTCATACTTTATTGAAACGGTTACCGTTTTCGATTTAGTAAATCAGTAAATAATATATATATACATAAAGGTACCGTGAAATTAATGAATCACAAACATACACATTAACAAAATTATCACGAACAGGTCCGTTTGTTGTGTGAGCCACGAATGAATTGCGAGTACCATTTTTTTAATGATGAACATTGCGCCGCAGTTTTATTGACAACCATTGCGGCGGTCTTATCGCGACACAGGGCTCGCGGATCTGGTATGTGCGAGCTAAAATAATAAAAAAAGAAGAAAAGAAACTAAACTTAAATTAAAATTAAACTAAAACTAAAACTTTAAATGAACACAAAAGTACAAAAATTAAACACAAAAACACAAACCTGAAACATATATAATATATTTAGATTAAGTAGTATGTAAAAAGGGGAGGAGAAAGGTGAGAAGAAAAAAGAGCGTTGGAAGAAGTGCGAAGAAGAAAAAGAAGCGTTGAAGAATTGGATAACGCTATAGAGGGAGAGATAAGGGGGATGTAATTAAATATATACATAGATAAATGTACATATGAATTTAAGACGCGCACGGTGCGCGTCGGATGACGGCAATGATTATGAGGTCATCGGAGGGGGGCTCGTGCCGTCTTCCGATCACCTTCGCCTGTATTGCAAGACGAGAGCCGTGAGGAACGCCCGGACAGCCGGGTGTGACTTGTGTGCGCGGTGTGCGAGCCTAACGGGCGTCTCAACCAGCGGCGGAAGCGGCGTGTCCAAAATGTGGCGAATCTATGATTGGCGTCTTTACGCATGGATGTCGTGTTGTGCGTGTACGAGTACCTAGATTCGTGGTGATGTTAACGCTGCAAGTCAAATCGACTCTAACAGCTTATCAGATACTGGGCTCGTGGATCCGGACCCACAGCCTGTTTCCAAGAAAAAAAAAATTGTACACGTGAAGTGTAGTTATCCGACGACGGATTTTCATATCATGTGTCTGATACTTTGGTTTTTCTAGGCGCGGACCCGTGCCCCGGCCAGCTTCGCCTGTATCGAAATATCTGGGGGGCGAGGAAAGCCCCTGTTCGCGGGTGTACTTTCTTCGTATACGCGATGTGTGTGTAGCTGTACCGCCGCGTTCTGAAGCGAGGGCGGCGTGATGTCGAAATTCGAAGCGTGTTGATAGTGTCCAAAGTGTGTGTGGGGACGTGGGTGTTGTCAATAACGGTTGGTGTGATGTGCGGGATTCCTGAGAATGACGGAATTAGCACATGCCGTGGTCTGCGCTTATTGGTCTTGAATTCGGAGGCGGCTTGTAGTTGACAGCTTTGACCACCAGAGGGTTGGGGTGGGATGACGCTTTGGCGAAATAAGTTTCGGAACATTCTCTGAAGTGCTCCGTTACGGTTGGAAGTTTGAAGTTGCTGTGGACCATTGTGCTAGTACCATTCGGCACCGGTGGCGATGCGGGTGTACCGGTTCTGGAGAACCTGCAGGGGTTTAAAGCGTGCTTCGGACGAATGGGCGAAAACTACGCTGGCGTAAGATATTATAGGTCTTACGCATACCTTGTAGAGGTGAAGCTTGCGTCTGAGAGAGAGCTTACTCTTTTTGCTCATCAGGGGGTAAAGCTTGCGAATGTGGACGATGAAATTGGGCATGGTGTCGAGTGTGACTCCAAGGTATTTGACCGAGTCACTCCATGGGATGGACTGGTTGAAGACGGAGATCTGGCCAAGTTTATGGCCGCGGTAGATTGCCTTCATGTGAAGGATTCAGGGCTTTCAGTGGGTGAAGTTAATAGCTTCACTTTTATCCGGGATTTCGGAACCAGTCGCCTAAACGAGTGGTCACCTTTTGTAAGCGACTCGATATAATACAAGGAACTCTGCCGGAGTGGTAGAGAGCGGTGTAATCCTCGAAAAGAACGAGGCTGACATTGAGATCTTTGGGCATGTCGCTCGTGTAGAGCGAGAAGAGTAGCGGGGAGAGGCAAGAGCCTTGAGGGACGCCGGCTTTGATAGGTTGGATCGAGGAGAGAGCGTGTTCGGCGCGGAAGCGGAAAGAGCGGTTCGAGAGGTAGGCTCGAGTGTTGGTGACAAGTCGGTCTGGCACTTTGTGAGCGTAAAGCTTGTATATCAAGCCTTGGTGACAGACTTTGTCGAACGCCTTCGCGACGTCGAATAGGACGGCGCAGGTGTCGATCGGTCGCTTGTGTTCGAAGCCGACCAAGATGTGTTCAGTCAGTCAGTCCTCGACCAATTTGAAGTAAGCGGGGTCCACTGATGTGGTTGAGGGACTACACTGGCTCTCCAAACTGTAGGCAAGACAATCGCCTTTTTCGGCATCCTCAAACGCTAGGGTGGAACTACTGCTCATTACGAAGGGAGGCATATGGGCCGTGTTCTCTACTTTGAGACGGCGGGCCAGACGCCAAAAGGTGGCGTTCGAAGGCTCCAAGTCGTAAAGCAGGTTGTCCCATCTGTAGCATCGGAGTTCGGATATGTGCTCTTTTATTCGCAGAGTGTCCCTCGGTTTGCACAAGACGACGCAGCACGGAGGATCCGCCGCTGCCGCGGTGCGGAAGCACTCCTTTGTCTCGTGGTCCCAGGTGCGTTTGACGCAGCTCGGGCGGGTGTAGCAATTACGGGCCGAGTGGCCGTAATATTGACATTGGTGTTATTGGCCAATAATGCCCTTTTTGTATGGGACCTCTACCTTCACTCTGGTGAGGTTGCACAGATAGTCAATGCCGAATATTTTCTTCCCCTCCGGGGAGAGTTCTAGAGTCGTAAGGATAAGCAGGAGTGTGGTCTTTGTGCGCATGCTGGTCATGCGACGAGCTTCCAACGTGGGGATGTTTTGTTTTTTGAGGTCATCGATGATCTCGGAGATGTCGAGTTTAAGGGGAATTCCGCGAATGACGACGCCGTGTTGCTTCTCCTCGGGGAAAGCAAAGATGTGGAGGCCGAGGCCGGCGTTCTGCAGGTGCTTGGTAGCAGCCTGGAAGTCATCAACCGTGGCTAGGGTGATGTAGATACCCTGCGCGGTATTTTGCGCTTTCGAACACTCAGTTTTGTGGTCAAAACCGGCTTGGAAATTGCATTCCACTTGGATTTGTCTTGGAGGACAATCAGGGAGGAGGCTTCGGGCCACGTTTCTCGTGCAGAGCCGAGGTATTGGGGAGGTGCGCGAGAGGCGCGGCCTTTTTTGCCGACGTGCTCGTCGGTGAGGCGCGGTCCGACTTTGACTAGAAAGGTTTTTTCGAAGCGCGTTAGCGCTTGTTGACGACGAGAGTGAAGCCCTCGTTGTCGGCATGTTTAGAGGATGGATATTCAACCTCCATATCACTGCCGCTGATATGCATTTCAAAGTCAGAGCCGGAAGAGGCGGGCAGGTCGGACTTCGAAGGGGGGGCCACGGGGGCCTTTGGCGTGGATGGTGCGCGAGTCGCGGAGGTTAGGTCTAGAGAGGCCGGGCTATCCGTGTCAAAATTCACGGATTGCGAAGGGAAGACGGGAGGGCTTGATGAATTGTTCCCAGCCTTCTGGGAACTGTTTGCGTCCGAAACACGCGAATTGAGCGAGCACGGCGTCCATTTGAATGGATGCCATTTTAATTTTGTGCCGCCCCGCCGTACGACGGGGGTTGTATGCCTACTTGTGTAGGGGACCTAGCCGTCGCCTAATGCGACAGAGGCGTATCCGAAACTATAACTACGCCTCTAAGGCGAATAAAAGCCTATCAACAGTGCCGGAATTAAGCTCCGGCAGAGTTTTCGCATATTGACTTCCCGGTAAATCACTTCACTCCACTGGCATGAGCGCTCGCGAGCACTATCGGCGGCGGACTGAACGGCGTCTTGACGCGCACGAAGCACGGGCACAGATCTAGTGAAGTGGTGTCGGTAGTGGGGGCAGCGTTGCAACAGATGTTATATGTCTCGCGAACACTTCACATTTGCACTGTGAATCTTATTTTTTGTTCTTCAACTATTTATTTTTAACGATACATAAAACGATATATATATAGATATATAACAGTTTTTTATGTAAATACTTTATAGTGAGAGTGAAACGGATTCAGCAGACTACAACAAAAAATAATAGCTGAAGATCGGAATAGTTATCTCAATCTGACCGCTAAACTTCAGTTTGAAGAAGGCACCCGAGGAAGATAATTTATTAAATTAATCAGTATATCATAATCGCTACTCTCGTACCTTCTACATTATTTCCCAGTATTTTGAAATATTCAGTGAGCGTACCCCGTAAACCCGCGAGGATAGACTCCGGGCCGCGTCGACATAGATCCACGAGATTGACAATCGACCCAATTTACCGAGCACAATAGTCATACGACGTAATCCCAGCGGATACCTTTTTGTAAGGTCTCATCGCAACACAGAGCTGTGCCAACGTGTCACACGTGGACTGGACGTAAGCTGATCATTGCATTTTTTCTTTCACCGCTACACAAGAAAATCTAATAAGGTACATAAATTTTTTTTATTCAACTAAGCGACGAGACAAGGAGCCGTTTACTCGATGGTAAATAATACGTCGTCTGCCCATAACGTCATGTCGTAAGTTAGGAAGATATACACTGCACCATATTATGCTCGCCGCTTTGACACATAAAACATTATTTACTAAAACTTTACTACAACTACTACCTACATGGCCTTTCAAACGGGAACACTAAAATGTTATTTTTTTTATTTATTTCTAATTTCTTTGATATTATTATCCAGGGCTTTACCTTATCTTATTATTTACAACATATTCTCAACTAGTTTTTATATTTTATTATTCTAACATTATTTCTATATATATATATATATATATATATATATATATATATATATATATATATATATTTTACATTATCTATACTTATGCTATCTAATTGTCTAATATTTACAGAAATACAGAATGTTATTGTGTCCATATGTATAAAGTATATTTACTTATCATTATTTCTATTGTTTACGTTCTTACATATTTTTAAACAATAGTTTATGATATTCATATAAGTATTTGGCGGAAATAAATAGTATGTACATATATTTAAAAAAGTCTTCCCTGATAATAAAAATAAAGCAGATACTATATACTTTAGCGTCCTTATTATGTTAAAATTATTTTGTATCCATTTTTGAAATTAAATTAACTTTCTTCAATATTAAATAACGCCAAAATTATAGGCCGCCACTATTAAGTCCTACTCCTGGTTGATTTATGGATATGTTTCATTTCGATAAAAATTTTGTAAAAGGATATTTACGATTACGTAACCGCGTTACCCGTAACAGTTAAAATATATAAAACCCGGTGCTCACACCTTTGAAATAAAACTACTTATTTATGCCGAAAAGGGTTTTGTGACCGCAAATGACAGGTTGTAACTTTCACATACTATTTCACGACCATTATATTAAATCGTAAAGGTAACGACCAAAAATTTAATAATAGATTACAGTGTAATTTATTAGTAATTCGTAGTTTAGATACCGATAACTCAATGTATAAAGCTAAGCACATTTCTTTGATGTATACAGGAGTAGCAATACGGTACACCTGACCTCGCTCCCGAATTTACGAAACGTAATTTGCTCACTCCCAGGCACTCCTTTGTGCCGACAGGAAGCGCAGCTGTCTGCTTCTTAACAACCACTTGTGCACGCGGTCTTCGCCCTTATCAAAAAACAATTCAGCTTATTATTGCGTGCGTGGGGTTGTTGAATGGCATCACATTTGTGTTGATAGGGTACGATGTTATATGTAACGAGTTAGCGATTAAATATTAGTCCAACTTGTTCTACATGTTTTGTTAAGGTTAATCTTTAATATATTATCTTCCACATTAATGATAATAAATTATACTTTTATTATGTAAAAGCATTAATTAATATAGGTAATTAAACTCATAGTAACGCTATCTTGAAATCAACAACACTAGAGGTAGTCGCAATCATAAAAGAATAACTTTTTAACATAAGCGATAAAAATTAATAAAAAAAAAAATTTCATCATCTATAAAAAAAAACATAGTTTACTTGCTCCAACACATTTAAACTGTTAAAGAAAATTATTATTAAACTTTAAAAATAGAGTTAATTTTAAGTCACTGGACTGATTGGTCAGATTAAAACAAAATAATTTAAAGGATTTTCTTGTTATATTTTCACATGGAAAAAATTAATTCCTTATTACAGGTCGTGTTAAGTATCTTGCAAAACTTTATAAAAATTAACCTATATTGTTAACCTGAATCACCGAGGCCGTTATGCAATAAAATCGCGTCTCGCAGTAGGTTAGTAAAAGTAAAGTAAACCTTGCTCGTTATGTATATTTTTTCTTGCGAGTAGAAGGTGTAGCCAGGCGACGCCATTGAAGAGCTGGCGCCCTCCTCGGCGACCCACTTTCCCTCTCACTACAATTTCTACTTTTTATACAATCATACTTTAAGGAGTGTTTAGAAATGAACGAGTGTGTGGGGAAATTTCGCCTTGTCGTATTTTGTTTAAGAAGTATAACATTCGCTTTGCAAACATACGTTTATTGCATGTAGGGTTCTGTTGCCGGAGGCCGTCTAGGTAGGTACCGCTGCACCTCCTATTATCACTGCCAAATAGTAGTGTGTAAACGTTACTGTATTCCAGTTTGAAGAGATAACCACAATGAGTTGCTATGTTTATTTTACTAACTAGCACCGCCTTGTTGTCGACAAGTGTACAAGTAATCATTAAGTAAACGTCTTGTTTGTATCGCCGTCATCACTTCGTCGAATAAAAGAAAGATTAAAGTAAAACTAAGTAAGTATTTTATTTTTTTTTATTCGACGAAGCGACAACACGACCAAAACGTTCACCGGATGGTATGATGATACGCTTGCCCGTAGCAATGCGGCACTAGTTAGGATGATATATACTGTACTATCACTGCACATTGCACTCGTCGCTTTAAGACATAACATGTTAAGTCTATTCTATTATGCTAAGTAATTACACTAATTAAAGCGCCTTTCGATCCGGAACACAGGAATGTTTGAACAGTACTGATTGGCTACAGAAACAGGCAATACGGTGGCATCCACTTAGACCAGTATTATTCGTAATTGTAGGGATACTGACACGATTTTTTAGCATTTTTTTTTATTTATTATAACTTTATTAAGATTTTAAATCAGAGCTTTAAAATATATTCTAATAAAAAATTTAACTCTCAGCAAGTGGTGCTCGTAGAAAGAAGTTACAAGTATCGATACTTTGATCGAGACGTGTCTCGTAAGGTGTGACGTCACGCGGCGTGCTCGAGGGCCGCCTGCGGCGCCAACTAGGCCACTGGGTCTCAGCATTGAACGCTTTGACCCTCAACCGGTGCTGTGCTCGCTGCACCCTCGTCAGCAGTATCGCTAGAACTACGCCGCCCGATCATTTTTTAGTTTTTTTGTATAGACTGGCAAATAAGTGTGAAGAGCACTTGTTCAATAAAAGCCTGTTTTTTTCTCGATCTTCTAGATCTTTACCTCATTTCGTAATAGAATTAATTAAGTAATATATGAAACAAAAATCATTATTTAATATTGTATTCAAAACAAATTAATACCGTCCCTAATCTGAACCGTAAGCTATCTAAATAGGCCAGCTATGTAATAGGTCACGGCCAGCTCACTGTATCCAAGTTCATTTATACTCCTAAAATAATTTTTCAATAATGATATTGTTTAGAAATCGTATCGCATACAATGCTTCTGTACAAGCAAAATGTTATATAAGTATTTTTAATTAAATAAAATTGTTATGATGTTATTTAATAAAAAAAAATATTATTGTACTTATTATATTCTATTGTAATAATTATTAACGTCGAACGATAATAAATTGATTTCCAGCACTAGTCTTTAACAATAGCTAGGAATATAAGAGCTCAACCACTTAAAAAGAGGTACATGACGTTTTAATATATGTTCTATTACTGGTGATAATTCTCATTTATCGGAGACTATCTAGATATTTACTACCGCAGCTCATATCACTGCCGCAAAACAGTAATGTGCAAATATTAACATATTTCACTTTGACAGGGGTTGTAGCTAATAAAATTACTGAGATAACGAGACTCAACATTTTTTGTCACAAGCCGACGAGCTCAATGTGATGCAGTGTAAATCACCGTAACTAGCATCAGTGCCATGTACCATCAGGTAAATATCTCGCTCGTCTCATCGCGTCGTTATATTGGTAGGCTTTCGTTGAATAAATAAAACATTCTATAAGAATGTTGTTCCATATAGTGAACAGGTGTAGCACTTGTTCTACAATATGTCGTAGCATCGTAGCACACAATTTATGGAATCCAAGATGTTCAACGTCCGCTTTTCTGGTTATAATTCCCTTAATGAAAGGAATTTTGTAAAATCAACTCTTAGCTGGCCTCTAAAAGACAGAAACAACATCTCTATCAAATTATGACTAATAGACACCTTGTGATGAATCAATGAATTTCTGGATATCTCCTATATGTATAGTTTATTGTTAGGAACATTATGTGGTACGTTAGTATTCAAACAGTGCTCGGTGACCCGGCTGGGTTACCAATGCACCAATACCGCCGCTTCGTAATCAAACGTTGCGAATCAATCACACTCCGGTAGCTGGTGGATATGAAGTTAATCACCTATGCGAGCATCGAGCGCGCTCTGTTTGCGCCGTGATCCCTCCCGCCTCGATTGACGGATATGTCATTACCTTTGCAAGTATTTGTGACGTTGACAAGATTCAATTGATGGCTGAATGGTACTTAGCTTAGTATAACATTATCTGGCTTCTCTATCTTCTCATAATTTTTTTTAAATGAACGTTAACAATCAGTCGCCGACCGCTCTGTGCCAAATTTCGAAATGGTCATTACTTTAGGTTATGAGGGCGTGAGTGGTCACCTACGACCTTTGGACGACTGCCAGCTTCATATACGGTTTGTATGAAAATGCAAGGTCAGTCATAACAAGCTGTAGTTATATATACTAAAAACTTTTACAGCTAAAATATATATATATATATACTGCAGACTAAAGCTTAAACCGGATTCTATAGTGTTTTTTATACAATTTATAGTAATTTCCTCACGTCTTGGGAAATCATTGACGTAAATTAAATCGATGGCTTGATTATCAAGTTTCATATTTAATGACTTTTGTGATACATATTTCATCTGAAAAAAGTACGTTAATAATGCAATTGCATGCAATTCATCATCATCATCAGCCGATAGACGTCCACTGCTGAACATAGGCCTCCCCCAAACATCTTCACATCAATATACTCATTAGCTTCTTATTTTAAACTTATGAAACTAATAATGCGAATAAACATTGCTTGTTTCTGTGGTTGGTAACTTTCGTGAAGAAATGAAAAAACATAACTGGGGATACGTTTGTTTATTATCTTCTTATATTTTCAACAATGCCATCCGTGAAACACTGTAAGAAGGTACTTCAACTACTCTACATTCGTGATGATGTAAACGAAAATGTAAAATATAGTTATTATACGTCTCAGAGGTAAACATTATTTATTATTTAAGAATGGATGATGTGGTACAAGCAACACGAATCTTATATTCGTAAACGTATTTCTCGATTATTTTATCTTCAAAGTTAAGTCGTGCACTGTCGACGTATTTTCAAATAATATATGAAACATTTAAAACTGATATATACTGTTTGCGATATAAAGTACCCAGATGTATTCCCTAGTCACGTATTCCTCAACATATTTAAAACGTGATCCACCAATAAAACCCAGCGATAGATCACGATCATCTACAAAGTACTGAACGGAATTTGCGGATTTAGAGAATATTTACAAACGTTGGTATACACCTACTGGGCACACATATATGTTTCATCTCTAAATTTCACTTTAGGACAATAACCTATATGAATTCAAATTTAACAAGATCAGTATAGTTTTCCTTAGTTATTCCACTAGACTGCAGCAATAAATTTCCATACAATTTTTATTCAGTAGTCACGATTCATTTATGTTATATACCAATTTGTAAAGTCGGCTTTACCTTGAGCTTTAGGTGCACTGCAGGCACTCTACGTCAAGGCCGTTCGATGTCTGTGCATCAAGTTTTGTAAATGTTACAGGCCAAATGGCACAATACTAAAACTAACAAAGTGAAATATATACTGTCCTGTAGTATGTAAGAGACCAGCTGTACCCTGCCCGCTTTGCTGGCCATAATGTAAGATTAGACCGCAAATGTATTTAAATGTATATATAACTTACAGAAAGGTGTAGCAACCGTAACTAAAGCAATCGCAATAATAATAAAAAATGAAATGATTATAAAAGTTAATTATAAATAAAATGATGAAGGATCTATGAAATTCAAAAAATTTATATCCTAAAACCATCTACAAACCATTCCACGTCGATACTAGTTTTAGACACTAGTTTTCACCCCTTTTTATTATGTAAATGCAGATTTTCAACTTACAAAAATTAAATAGTATAATATTGATATGCAGTGTAAGACGTTGTCATTAGTTATTATTGTTACACAATACTAATATATTTTTTTTTCTTGATCGATGAATATGATCTTTTTTTTACTGGTGATAGTTCTCTGTTACCAGGGATCATTAAGGTACCAGAGCAGCTCCTAATTCTGTCGCTAAACTGTAGCATGCAAATATAACTGTGTTCCCGTTTGTAGTATTTTATAGCTAGTGAAATTACTGCGGTAAGGATACCTGACATCTTATGTCTCAAGGCAACAAGTATAATGTGGTACTGTTGTATGTCATCCTAACTAGTAACACGTTTAGGTGAACGTTTCGCTGCTCACGTTACTTCCTTCAATAAAAAAGATGCATTTAAACAAACAACGACAAGTTTAATTATATTCATAAATAAAAATTGAAACTTTTGGATTTTTGATTCTACGAGGCGACGAGACGAATAGGACGTTCACCTGCTGGTAAGTGTTACGCCTGCCTATAACAACGCGATCCTAATTCGAAGGAAATACACTGCACCGCAAAGTGCTCGTCGCCTTAAGACGTAAGATGTAGTCTCCTTAAGACATAAGATGTAGTCTCCTTACCTCATTAATTTCACTTTCTCCAATGCCCTTCAAACCGGAACACAGTAATGTCGGTCGTATCTATCTAAACGGTCTCCGGCAACAGAGCCTTATTGCCAGTAAAAATTGATGGTGCTCATTGGTATATTTAGTTTTATATCAATAATAATGTTATTACAATGTCAAAATACTCTACCTATACAGTTACGAACGACAGCTTGGGGGTGGTTACGTACAAAGGCAGAGTACCGCATGGTTACCGCCGCGCAGTATCCAAATGAGCATTTCGGTCGGAGCCACTTCAAAATTTGCATGTGTCACGCTATACATACATTTGTTACGCGATATTTTTGGAGAGTTTCCAAAGTAGATGGCCCGATGTTGTGAAAGTCATTTTGGAATTTACTTACCCAAGTATTGGTACGAAGAAAATTAAAACTTAGTTTTATATGTACTAAATTATTTATTACTAAAATACTTATCGATTTACGATACGATAAAGATCTCCACATCGTTTGAGGGCTTTTGGGCCGTTTCCTACTACGCTGGCCCAATGCGGGTTGGTAAGAGCCAGAGGCTCGTTTGATTGGCTTGGGTCCCGTGAGTTGTTCTGAAGGACCCCTTTTACTCATTATTTTATAATAAGAATTTTTATTAACAATTTATATCAAATTATATACATGTACCAGCTGTTCCCCGCCCGCTTTGCTGGCTATAACACCTCCCGCTAATCTCTTTGAGGAAGGAATTTTGTAAAATCTATTCTTAGTTGACTTATACTCAATAATGGGAAAATTTCTACTAAATTTCCTGTGGCTAGGCCTTATGGTTCCAGAGACATTGTGATAAGTCTCTGTACAGGTGGCTGTGATATAATGAATGTGATGTTCACTTCTTCCACGCTTTTTGCTGTATTCTATCAACACGTTATTCTACGAGTTTAATAAAAGTATTATAGTAACAATTTCAATTTATATACATATTTGTGCAGCCTCTACATTGCAAACATTCATAAACAAGTGTGTACCGGCGATGTGATAACACGGGTAGCAAACGTATATCCATTACTCCCGTGTCTCAACGTGGTGTACGATAATTTCATCGTCTAAAGGAAACGCAACATATAACTAGGCGATAGCGCGATACTGGCACTGGTAATTGTCTCCTCGCGTGCCGATAATCAGTGCTCAACTGGACTGATTTATTGACCGGTTTGTACTCGTTGTTATCGTCCCTTGTTATCTAATTAGCATGAGATTAGCGACTGAAGAAGCGCAAGACCCCGCTAGCAGCTCACATATTTGAGCTCTCGTCGAAACACACCATTGATGGTATCACATATTCTGTTTGCCTCTCTGTCGCTATGTTTGATCATTGATTACCAAATGAATTCCTGGAGATATATACGGAGAGCAATATTGAAAATTCTTATGTATTGTAATCACACCTTTCTCAAGTATTGTTAAAATCATACAAGCCCAATCAATGTTCCTATACTAAAATTCGAAGTCTTTTTACGCACAGAGAGAGTCAAGACCAACCAACGAGTCAAGTGCAGGTAAACTGTACCGGAACCACAAGCTCAGTGGGTATTAAACCGAGTAGTTTAGTTCGGTTACGCGAATTACTCACCTTTCGTATGTATAACACTTATAGCTTTGTTATTTCTTCGCCTACGATGGTGAAACGGACACTGACCGTGCCATCTTCAATATCAGGGTCACGTACACGCTGGATAACCTTTTATCTTTACCAAATTCAATTAAGATGCTTAATGAAATCGTTATTCAAAAGTACGGTTGTCTTACATTAAACTTCATTTCTCATATAAATGAAATACTTTTAATATAATCTTTATTTATTAGCTTTGAGCTAGTTCCAGAAAAACATATTTTTCGAAGAAAGATCATCATAGATATAAAAAAGGAACTAATTACTAAAATTACACAAGCTTGTTGTAAAATATTGCGATCTAAACTTTTTTGCTTGTATTTCAGTTCAAAGGAAACGTTCAAAGGGAGCAAAACTACGCAGAATTGGTTTTTGTCGGTGTTTATTGATTATAAAATAAGGAGAAAGGCTAACGCGCCTCGAAATTGCTTATTTTCTTGTTGGTTTATTTTTCTTACGCTTGTTTTTTATTATTTGATCATATACACTACAAATGTATGTTATATATATACAACGTAATCTTAACGAATAGCATCTGTATTGTGTTAAAATATATGCACACTTACGCTTAACGATATTCATAGCGAACGATTCAAATACATAAGATAGTATCAAATAAATTTTGGTTATGAGTCTTAACATTTTATGTCCTAAAGCGACGTGCACGATGTGGTGCTGTGTATATCGTCCTAACTAGCACCACTTTATTACGAGCGTACTTAACAACAGGTGAACGTCTTACCCGTCTTGTCTCTTCGTCAAATGAAACAAATCATTGCGTTTAAAAATTTGTTTACATTATTAACAAACTGTGTTTATAATCTCCCTTTTCTCTTTCACATACCCAAGTCCTAGGCTAACTGGTAAAAATTTCCTATAAGCCAACTCGTCCTAGTCTAATTGTAGTAGATGTTTCAATAAAGATTTAAAATATATATATTTTTTAACAATCTCCATCATAGTATAAAACGATATTGTTTTAAATTACATACATATACAAAATTCTCAACTAGGTCAAACATAACTTTGGCAACAAGCAAAGCGTTTTCCACAAAGAGACGTAATATTCTTTAAGAAAGTTATAATAATTGAAACAATATTTCTGAAAATTTTCTTAGTATAAATGTGTTTATTACAGTTAGATAATTGTATTTGTAATTAGATACTTGTATTTATTTGTAGGATAGTTTCTCTACAAAAACGATAATGTTTCAAATATAAAACATGCTGTTTTTGGCAACGACTTGATTTCAATTTCTCTTTATGTTATAAATATAGTTAAAATATTGATAACATTTCACAGTACAGTATCGTTAAATAACCATATAGGTTACCATAACTATAATTTTTACGTACATACTTATGTACAGTTCTAGGTTGATACACAAAATACTAAATTGCTTGTATTCAGCCCTCTCGTCACATATAGTCATCCATCTCATCTGATAAACTTACTGAATATTTAGCTTTGACTCGAATATGCATAAATTACAAGCAGCTTGTATTCTTACTGTTCATTTCCAAAGTTTAGCTGTCAATAAGCTGTTAAACGTGTGGCGTTTCGTAACTGTATAGAAACTTGACAGTACTAACTTGAAAGTACTACCTAGGTAGATTTAATCATCATTATCACCATCAGCCGGTAGACGTTCACTGCTGGACATAGGTCTCCCCCAAAGACCTCCACATCAATTGGTCATGCGTTACTCGCATCCAGTGGGTTCCCGCGATTCTCACCAGATCGTCGGTACACCTTGTCGGATGCTTCCCAACACTACGTCTACCGGCAGGCGGATGCCACTCGAGGACCTTACTGCCCCATCGCCGTCGGTCCTTCGAACAATCTGCTCTGCCCACTGCCACTTTCTCATGTTAAGAAATAAATTATTTCCGAGCGCCGTAATAACTTTGTACTTTTTTAATACAATTAAGCGACGAAAGAACGTGGCGCTGGTTACGATGTTATACACTGTCCCACATTACGCTCGTCGCCTAAGACATAAGATTTTGGATCTCGTTACCTCAGTAATTACACGAACTACACTGCCCTTCAAATAGGTACACAGTAATATTTGCACAATCCTGTTTGGCGGTAAAAATAGGAGTTGCGGTGGTATCAATCTGAACGATTTCTGGCAACAGAGACCTACCACCACCATCTAGACATAAAAGTAATAATATTAGTATTACTTATTGTAATACCTACATTTTTCTTTTAATTAATTTTAAAATGTTTGTTTAACATTTAAAACAAGTTTACAATTACAATAACGATTAAGTGCTGGTGGTAGGTTTCTTTTGCTGGAGACCGTCTAGGCGCCATCGCAGAATTTAGTCTTGCCGCCAAACAGTAATGTGCAAACATTACTGTATTCCGGTTTGAAGGGCGATGTAGATAGTTAAATTACTGGGTTAACGAGACAACACCTTATACATCAAGCGACGAGCACCATGTTATGGGTAGATGGTTCACTTATTATCAGATGAACGTTCCGCTCGTTTCTTGCATGAAAAAAAGACTTATTTAAGAGTTAAATTGAGATAAAGATTTCCTTCTACTTTTTAATATGCCTCTACATCAAATTGACCATATTTGATGCTGCCTTTTGCAAGGGGGAACAATTGGGCGGTACTTGCAATTCCGATCTATTCCCTGATATTAGGCAGCCATTACTTTTTCTAGGACCAAAACTCCTTTTACCTTCAGATAAATTGAAAAGTCCATCTAGATAAATTGAAATGGTTGTATATATCATGCCTAAGCACATATTTACACATATATGCACAGTCATAACTTACTAAGAGACTTCTCATGTTGACGGTCTGCAAAAGTTCGCGTTTTGTATTTACTCCACTCAAAAGTTTCCTACAAGGGATAAACTAGACATTTCCGTAAGTAATATCTCATTTTAGATATCCTTTTGAAGCTCACCGAAGTAATAAGAGGAAATCGATCCGGGTTGGCTTTGCCCTTTGAAATATTAAGTCGGTAATACACCATCGGTGTTTTTGTATGGCATCGGCACGGATCCACTCTCACTCCGGTCGAGAATCTGGTGACCCTTTTGTCATTGAAACTTTCCCTGAAGACCAGAACCTAAACTAAATCCCTTGTACTAATATTTGTCTCCGTAAAGATGAAGGACGCGGAAGTGTAGGCATAAGAGACGAGTGAACAACTCAATGTTATTCAATAACCCGTTTGTTATAATACATTACTAGTAATTTTGTGTAAACATATGATTGTATATTTTTTACGCAGAAGCGACGATTGTCTGGAAAAATTGATTGTCATCAGGAACACCGAAGGCAAAAGATTATTCGGTCGTGCACCAACAAGATGGACCGATCTGATTAAAGACTCGTCGTTCTCTAAATTTTATACAATCGTAAGAGATGCACTGGACAGGAACCGGTGGAAGCAGATCGTCCGCTCCAGACAGCAACCCTAAGCACTGACCTGGATCCTCAGACATGAGGGAAGAACCATAGAGAGAGAGAGAAATGATTGTCTATATATTTATTGTAATAATTCTCAGAATTGGTTTTACAGTATTGTGCTAACCTTACCGTTACGTTACCGGTTTGATGAGCGACGTACAATAGTTTGTGAAATTACTGAGGTAACGATACTTAACATTCTAATTTTCTAGGTTTTAAGCGCAATGTAGTGCGAACGTCCTAAATAGGGCCAATTTGTAATATAGAGGCGTATTACTTATCATCGGCCTGTTATACTTCTCTCGGTGCTTAGTTGCATAGTGTGTCATCTGGTTTTAAATATCTAGTATTATCCAGCCCCTAGGGTCCTATATCTAGCAGTGGACGTCCATCGGTTGAGATGGTGATGATCTACCTCCAAAAATACGTTAGGATAATCAAAATATACAAGTGTTTCAATTGCTGTAATGATGTGTTAACCCATTGACAAAATAAAAAAAGGTTCCCGAGTTAAATGCGTTGTAGTTATTAATCGAAACCACTTCCCTCTTAGATTACACCACATTTAGAAAAACACACCCTTATTAAAGGTACTTTATTTCCTATGAATGAATAAAAAACAAGACTAAGTCGGCGTGTGTATTGTATCATTTACAAATTCCTTTATTGATGTGAGATGCGTACGGGCAAAAGGGAGCACTTATTATCAGGTGAATAATATTTTCATTCGCTATTTTGTCTCTTTAACAAATTACATTTAATATTTATACTGAAACTGGAGTAGGTATGTTAACAAAGTACTTTTACACGGGTGTACGGTACGCCGTGGGCTCATAACGCCATTTCGCTGGCTTCACTTTTATTTAATGTAATGTTAATGTTATTCACGCGCTTATTTTTTTAATGTACCCCCACCGCGTTTGTACGACACAAGTTATGTTCTGCATTTGTGAAACATTAAAATTAGTTCTTAAAACAAAGAAAAAAATTATCTATCACCAATATCGTCATGTATTTTAGTAACTATACCTACTGTGATGTATGAAACGAATGAAGAAGATGGGTACAAGTAATTATATTGTATAGTATACAGGACTGGCAAATGCAGTGTATTGTATATAGAACATTCTAGACTTTGGGTATATCATACAAAAAGCTGCTAAATAGGTGGAAAAGGAATATATATATTAAAATGAACTGGATTGACGAATAAAAATTTTTTATGTCAATCACGTGAAAACTAGTGAGCCTATCAACATGTGAACGCAAAGCATTCGACGCGGAATGATTTGTAGATGGTTATAAGTTAGCTTTTATTAAAATTTCATAGATTCCTAATAATTTCATTTTTAATTAACTTTTTAAAAATTTTTATTTCTTATTATTTATATGGTTGCTTTAGTAACGGTTGCTATACAAAGTCATTTGCGGTTGTGGTTGCTCTCTAGGAATATTTCAGACAAATCTCAAGTCTAATATATTACGGCCAGCAAACCGAGCAGGAAACTTTTAGTATATACATGATATGATATATAACTCCTCCTGCTTCTATAAAAATTGTTTCCTTTTTAACTGGTTATTTCTCTTTGTTACAGGTACGTGAAATGTCATTTGTGTATGGAGCTGGGGGGAAAATTTCGACACAAACGTATTCAATACGAAACTTGATATTGAGAACGGAATAATGAGTGACGTATTTGTATTCAAAGGAACTGCGCGATTCGGAATGAGTACAATTTGAATAGACGTGTTTCGCATCGGACGCACGTTTATGGTGTTTCGATAAATATAATACGAAATTTTCTTAAATTATATCATATACATATTAAACAAAACACTTAAATAGACTTATCGTATCGATATTGAAAATTTAAACAACAAAATGACTAAAACAAAACTTAAGTGATTTGTTAAAGAAAAAGCATAGTTAAAGGAAATAAACATGTTCATATTAATAAGTTAAACCGTAAGTAAAATACGTACAAAGTATTAACTAGTAATAGGTCTCTGATGTCGGAGACCGTCTTAGGAAGAATAGAAGCTGGGGTAAGTACCCAGCTTCTATTTCTGCCACCGATAAAACAGCAGCTTGCAAATATTACTGTGTTCCGGTATGAAGGGCGCTGTAGCTAGTGAAATGACTGCGGTAAGATGACTTAACATCTTTGTTTCAAAGCGACGAGCGCAATGTGATGTGTATATCCTAACTAGCTAAATGTTATGGGCAGACATTTTACTTACCATCAGGTGAATGTGTTGTTCATTCTTCGCTTTATAGAATAAAAGAAAAATGTTATTTCTTACTGTGACTAATAATGTGGGATAAGAAAGTCAATTACTTCTCTCACACACAATATAACTTGATTTAGCACTAGAGCTTAATATAATTTGTTTGTTATAAACACCGCAGTAGGAGAGAAGTATTATCAAATAAAACCTCTGCCAGTAATATATACTGACACCATTACGGTGGTGTGATTAGGGAAAGCTTTCAGAAATTAAATTATAACGGTAGCATCAATTTGTTAGAGCACTATGATTGTTTTTATTTTAATTTATATCATGATTACATCATAATTTCATTCGTACATAAAATGTCTATGATTATCATCATGTTCAGTTTCTTCTATTAACTTTATGGTATGGTACACGAACGCTCTCGCCTAGAATAAAAAAGGCAACGGAATAAAAAGTAAGACGTAGCTTATAAAGGATTAAGTTGTAGCGATACAAGAAGAAATATTTATATGTATAAACTTTTACTTATTCTATTTTACTGATGGTAGTTCTTTGTTACTGTCTAAGGTAGGTACATTTTTTTTGTTTCGGTAAGGAAATCTTCTAAAGATACCCTGCTTCTGGGGAGAAGCCAGGGTTATGTGAGATTCTTACTCATTAAAACTCTCTTGGTGGCATCAGTGCATACGAAGAGGCTCCGGGATCTCTTACAAAACGCACCGGTGACCCTCTGTGTTAACACGTCTCTGAGGAGGAGCCTAACCTTCCTTCTAAGCACCATCGCTGAGCCAGCCATTCGCTGTCCCGCGCAGGTTCGCTTTTTGAGCGATAAGCGCCCCGCCCTCAAAGCCGGCAAAACTCCTAGACCCTTTTAATCCACTACTACGACAGATAGAGCTTACCTTAGTCCTATTCTTACTCTCCCGAGACTACAGGGCTGAAGGTAGGTACTACCGCAATGCTTATTTCTGCCGCCAAATAATAATGTGCAAGTATTACTTTACGGTTTGAAGGGCGTTGTAGCTAGTGTAATTACTGGGGTAACAAGACTCAACATCTTGTCTTGAAGCGATGAACACAATGTGTTGCAATTTATAACATCCTAACTAGCGTCACGTTGTTATGGGCACGCGTATCACTTAACATCAAGTGATTAATCATCTCGTTCGTCTCGTCGCTTCCTTGAATAAAAAAAATTTCTTTGTTTAAATTGTGAAAGTTTGTTTTTGATAATCGCATTTGAATAATATATGTATGAAAATATGTACAATACATTTAATTCATATTAGTAATACTGAATAAAATTAATTAATTAATTTTAAAATTAAACTTATACTACAGCTTCCTAAAATCTGGCCAAAAAATTACGGCAGATATCTATTGTCAGCAACTGCAAACCATGAAGGCAGAACTAGCTACTAAACAACCGAGATTGGTCAATCGCTCTAGGCCACTGCTGTGCTTCACGACACACTGCACAACAAACAACCACTAAGTTAGATGAGCTACAATTGCAATGTCTGCGACATCCACCGTTCTCCCCGGACCTTACCCCAACAGATTATCATTTTTTCCGGAATTTGGACAACTTTTTACAAGGAAAAAAATTCAACTCCGATGCGGCGTCCAAACCGCTTTTAAAGAGTTTATTGATCCTCGCCCCCCATGGTTTTTTTAGTAAAGGGATCAATGACCTACCTATGAGATGACAAAAGTGCATAGATAACAACGGTGCATACTTTAATTAATTAAAAAAACAAAAAATTGACTTTATCAGGTGTACCGGTACGAAATTAGCGTTTTTTTTTATAAAATGAAATACTAATTTTGAATGAAATAGTAAAAAAAACGTATTCAAAGTATTGACCATTGCTTTTTATACATTTTGCCCACCTTTCTGGCAATTTATGGATGCCATGCCAATAGAAATGTTCGGCTTTCGAAGCAAACCAATCAGACACCCAATTTTCGACTTCTGTGTAGGAATTAAAGTGCTGTTCAGCCAATGCGTGTCCCATCGATGAAAACAAATGGTAATCGGAAGGAGCCAAGTCTGGTGAATACGGCGGGTGGGGAAGCAGCTCACAGCCAAGTGCTTTGATTGTATCCTGAACCGATTTTGCTTTGTGTGCAGGTGCATTGTCGTGTAACAAAATTACTTTGTCGTGTCTTCTGGCCCATTCGGGTCATTTTTCGATCAATGCATGGTTCAAATTGATCATTTGTTATCTGTAGCGATTAGTATTAACAGTTTCACCAGGTTTTAGAAGCTCATGATACACCAAACCCTTTTGATCCCACCAAACACAGAGTCTTCTTAACGAATCGATCTGTTTTTACAGTCGATGTTGATGGTTGTCCTGAATTAACTCATGATTTTCTCCGTTTAGGATTCTTAAAATAAATCCATTTTTCGTCTCCAGTAACAATTCGATGCCAAACTGATTTTCTTTCGTGTCTTTGAAGCAAAATTTCACAAGTGTTTTTTCGGTTTTCCATTTGACTTTCATTCAATTCATGTAGCACCCATTTTCCACACTTTTGGATCTTTCCCATAACTTACAAACAGTCAGAAATTGTTTATTGTGCAACACTTAACATAGCTGCCATTTGTTGTTGACTCAAAGTATCATCCTCATCCAATATTGCTTGCAGTTCGACGTCTTCAAACTTTTTTGGTGGTCTTCCACGTTCTTCATTTCTCACACCAAAATCATTATCTCTGAACCGTTGAAACCATCTTTTACATGTTGCTTCTGATAGAGCACGATCACCATATATCACGACAGGCGTTCGATGTGACTGCAGCGCTTTTCTTCAAATGGAAACAAAAAATTAATGCTTTCCGCAATACATCAATTTCCGGTACAAAATTAGACATTTTGAACACAATAAAAAAATATGATGTTGTTTGTTCAACGACTGTAAGGTTATTGAATATGTTTGACAGATGTATGCCAACCAAACAGAATAAAAATTAAGACTCGTTGACAACAAATCTTCCCTACCAGCACATTTGTATCTTATCGCTTATTTCATACCGGTACACCTATGTATATTCCTCCCTTACAAAACGCCAATTTCATACGTAAGGACCTAATATATGACGCTTTATATATTCTGCACCACATTTAATAACATTTTCATAATCACCGGCAGTATACCGTCGCCTCAGCGTTACCTACTGCCCTAAGAGCTTTCAGATGAAATCTCAGTTATTTATGGGACATTATATTTAGATTATGTTCATGCTCTGGAGCAGCTTATTATAATTAGAAATTATTCGATTAAATATTTCTTAATTATAAATAATTGCACCTTACATCGCAATAAGAAATTAACAAGAACAAGCAAGTTTCGAATTTTACTGTCTGACCTAATTTACGGTTGATTTGTTTCGTCCAAGAATTTTTTATATAACGTTATGTTTTATTTTTTTTTTATTTAACATTACACATAAATTTAACATCTCCTAATTCAAATCTACGTTAAAAACATTGATTATAAATGCTATCACAGCCGACCTCAGGCGTGGTAAAATATGCGGAAGCTTTATTACGTAGAATATTAATAGCTTTCAAAAAGCTGTAATGATTATAAATAGCCTTTTTACGATAATTAATGTGCTATTCGGATGTTTATCTACAAAGAGGAAACATCGACAGTTTGTTTAATCAAAGTTGCTTTACTTTATCTATGTAAATTTGAGATTAACCACCACGTTTACATTATCTATCGAAAATATCAATAACCACAAGGCGAACTTCCTTAAACTAATATTTAATGTTTTGATACCCCCAACCAATGTAAATAACGTCCAATAACTAATTACATAAATCTTCGCTAATTAAAATTTAATTTTAACAATTTCATCTGAAACACCATAAACATTTCTTATTAAAGATGTATACTAATAGTATGAGGTGTATAGGGTCCCCCACAACGACTCACGGAACCCAAGCCAACCTCACTCGCTCGTGGTGCACCTTGCTAATGAACAAACGAGGCTTTGGCTCCCACCATCCCGAATTGGTCCAGCGTGGTGGGAAATAGTCCAAATTCCAACATAAGAACCCCTAAAAACGACGGCCCCTAGTGCCTTCTGATGCGATCAGCGCGGGACCAATCGATGTGGGGATCTTTGGGGAGGCATATGTCCAGCAGTGGACGTCTACCGGCTGACGATGAATAAATAGTGTGCTTAGATTATACGAGTATATATAAAAAAATATTAAGATTTTTACCTATGTAATACGTATCTATATTTAACATCGCTAATATCTAAAATAGTTTGAACAAACACAATATAAATTTGCATATCGATTTTTTCACAAAGAAGTCTTTTATAGCAATCGTTTTGTTGTTAATTGCTATAGATATTGCTGAAGTATATCAGTTAAACAGATTATCATCATTAAAATTTTAATGTATCTAACGTAACCCAAATTATCTTTGTTAACTACCCACTTTTTTTTTAAAGTTATAAATATTACGTTTATTTATATCAGTATATATAATTGATTATAAACGGGTTCAACTAGAAACATGTAATGCTTGTTAAATCTATTTTATAAAACAGTATTTTTCTAAACAGTAACGTGGCAAACATTACCGATTTGAAAAGTGTTAATGATAGTAAAATTACTGTGGTAACAAGTTAATATTATATCTCTAAAAGTAACCAGCACAATTTGCTACCAACATTCTAACAAGCGGCTCATTGGTCAGGCGTATCTATATCGGTACTGGTGGTAAGTCCCTATTGTCGGAGACCGTTTAGGTAGGCACCGCCTCAGCGGCTATTTCTGCCGAAAAAACTAGTGTGCAAACATTACCGTGTTCCGGTTTAAAGGGCCCTGTAGCTGGTGTAATCACTTAGGCAACGTGACTAAACATGTTACGTATATGGGTACAGTATATATCATTTTAACTAGCGCAACTTTGTTATAAGCAGACGTATCACTTACCTTCTTTGAATAAAAAAAAATATTGCTTACCAAAAATAATTCTAAGATTTTGCCTACGTGAAATTGTTAAAAGAACGTTCTAGATAGGACAAATGACACAAGGTGTACTACGCTCCGGTTGGCACAGTATACAGCGGCCATATCGAAAGACCTGGCGATTTTGCACGAAAGCCTATAAAATAGTCGGCCTAATCGAGGTTACGCGGCACCACTCATTACAACTTCAGAGTCAGGGTGAACCGAATCGGCGATACACATTTACAATCAAAGATAACGCTGCGTTCGTAACTTGAACTTAGAAAAGGAACATACCGTGTTTTACTTTCAAAATTATCTTAAAGCACACTATCATCAGTATGTGTGTTTTTTCAAACTGAAATTTTATTTTACTATAATATTGTGGGCGTATAGTTATTGGGGGAATATAAGAGTTCCCGCAAACTTCACCAGATCGTAGAAAGATTGGGGGAAGCAGCTGGATGCGAGCAGCGCACCATCGATCGATGTGGAGATCTTTGGGGGAGACCTGTCTCAAGCAGTGAACATCTGTTGCCTGATAATGATGATGATGATGAAAGGTTCTCGGACAACAACCCACGGGATTCAAAGAACTTCACCTATTCGTGGTGCACTCTGCTAAACAACAAACGACGCTCTGGCTCCCACCAACCCCCATTAAACCAGCGTGGTGGGAAACGGCTCAAATCCTCTATATGAATCCCTACAGGATTGATGTGGGAATCTTTAGGGGAGGTCTATGTCCAACTGTGGACGCCTATTGGCTGATAATGAGGTTAATATTCTTTTATAACTTAAACTATAATACTTTTTTAGTGTTTAAGTTTCGGAAATGTCTTAAGAGACATGTAAATTCATTACATATAATAATATATAAGAATAATAAATAAATTTTAATAATTGTTGTATATAATTCATAAGTCTAAAATCAATTTATCAAAGTCTTAAAAATATCATGATTTCTGGTATACGATTGACCTATGTCCAGCTTTGGACATCCATCAGTTGAATGATGATGATGAGAGCCTACGTTGTTGATATATCGATTTTTTCAAATGGAACCTGTGTAACAAACGAATCTACAAGTAATCATGTACCTAATACAATCTTTTTATATAAATAATGAACTTAACTGTCACG
This sequence comes from Ornithoptera alexandrae, assembly GCA_029030555.1. Classification (NCBI taxonomy): domain Eukaryota; kingdom Metazoa; phylum Arthropoda; class Insecta; order Lepidoptera; family Papilionidae; genus Ornithoptera; species Ornithoptera alexandrae. Next base: position 3,042,506 of record JARDVY010000011.1, on the reverse strand, counting down.
TCAACGTGCGACGCGTTAGTTACGTCAACGTTTAAGCTATTACGGTAGTCGTGAGGAAGTCGTCGGATGTGAAAGCGATCAATTGAAGTAGGTCGGTCCGATGTCGAAACTTATCGATTTTGCACAGAAGCGATAAGTGAAATGTGTACGGGCCTGTAAAACGATCACCGTAGCTTTATTATAAACGCTCATTTACTACTTTGTATTAAATTCTATTAAAACCTTTCATTACTTAATTAGTTATACATTAATTCATTTGCTAAACTTTGTAATAAACAATATACAGTTTTCATAAATTATTAATTTTTATGTTATAACTGAAATAATAGGATACTATAACGATTGCATGAGTGTTTGCAATCTTCCATATACTTTTCAACTAACACCTCTAAAAATTTAGAATGTTTTTTTTTAATCAACGTAGCGACGACACCAGCGAGACGTTCACCTGATGGTAAGTGATACGTGTGCCTGTAACAACGTAGCGCTAGTTGGAATGGTATAAACTACATTACATTGCGCTCATCGCTTTCAAACAGGATGTTGTCTCATTACCCCCAGTAATTTCAATACCTACAGCGTCTTTCAATCCGGAACATAACAATGTACGCACACTACTATTTAGAGGAAGAAACATGAGTTACGGTGGTACCTCCTTAGACGGTCTCCGTCAACAGAGACGTACTATTATAACATATCATTCCCCGAACTTAATATCTTGTCCAGTCCTTACATATGAAATAAGCGTTTTATCGTTCTGAATACTTTGATCTGAAATATCTCTTCTTTGATTAAAAATTCCAAATTCAAATTTATAAATTCATTTAGCTGGTACATTTGAGTATTGAAAACAGTCATTCATGTGTTTTTCCTCATTATTTTTTTCTTCAGCGTCGCTTATTATCACACAATGGACAACATGAAATATCGGAACAACATTTACGAGTACAAATTCTACCGTGGCACCAGTGCTGCAGAAACAGCTCGAAGGATTAATGATGTGTACGGCGCTGGTGTTGCAAAAGAAAGCACGGTACGTTTTTAGTTTCAACGCTCTCGTTCTGGAAATTTCGAACGAATACGGCAGATATCTATTGTCAGCAACTGCAAACCATAAAGGAAGAACTAGCTGCTAAACAACTGAGATTAGTCAATCACTCTAGGCCACTGCTGTTTCACGACAACTCAAGACACTGCACAACAAACAACCACTAAGTTAGATGAGCTACAATTGGAATGTCTGCGACATCCACCGTACTCACCGGACCTTGCCCCAACAGATTACCATTTTTTCCGGAATTTGGACAACTTTTTACAAGGAAAAAAAATTCAGCTCCGATGCGGCGTCCAAACCTCCTTCAAAGAGTTTATTGATTCTGCACCATGGTTTTTTTAGTAAAGGGATAGGAAGGGAGGGAAGATGACAAAAGTGCATAGATAATAACGGTGCATATTTTCATTAATTAAATATATTTTACAAAAAAAAAAATCGACTTTATATTCCTCCCGTACAAAACGTTAATTTCATATGTAAGGACCTAATAAATTAAATTGCTAACGTGTCAATAGTTGTTTACTTCACGTCGCAACATTTCCTAGTAACTCGAAAACAATGACATCGTTCTTGGATTATATTCCGCCAACTGTTGACCCCGACGATTCATTATATTTTAATACATTTTAAAAGAGTCAGCTCGGAGTTAGATTTGGATGTGGACACAAGTTTTAAATGTAATACATTTCTAAATCCTAATAAATAAATTTTTTTAAAAAGTCTTTCTCATCCCACCCCGTAACACTACCACCAGTAAAACCGGTGGGGGTATCATGTTAGAGTATCCTTGGGGCTAGTAAATAGTAAATAGGTTTGAGGGATTTGGATTATGGAACTATTATAACGTACTGAAGTATTTCGGACACTACATCGAATACGGAGTAGTCACATATTGCCCGTATGATTGGTAAAGTTATCAAGACTATATAATCTATCCAGAGTGGAATTAAGCGATGATACATAGGGGTACTGCTGTGTTCCGCAGATATCTAATACCGAATGTACATAAGGTAGCCACTGAGAAGTTTTTAGTATGTATAAATCCCATATAATCCTGACTGTTTAGAGCGATAGACCAACGCCACCGCTGCGGATATTACTACTTAGACAAAACAATATGCTAATAATAAAGGGGGTGTAAGGGGTCCCGCACAACAACTCACGGGACTCAAGCCAATCTTACCTGCTCGTGGTGCACCCTGCTAATCGACAAACAAGGCTCTGGCTCCCGCCAACCTGCATTGGGCCAGCGTGGTGAGAAATTGCCGGAATCTCCCCATATGAACCCCTCCATAAGATATCCTCTAGTGCCCAACAGTACCAGAGGAAATGCTGAATGTATGAGGAGATCCTTGGGAGAAGCCTATGTCCTGCAGTGGACGTCTATATGCTGATGATGAATAATGACGCTTACCACCTTTTATCTCGAAATAGCAAGCGCATGCTGCATAGGTAAATATATAACAAGGGTTAATATGAGCAGTACGTACAATTTACCATAAGATGAACTTTGTGGTCGTTATATCGCATAAATTAAAAAAACTCAACACCGATCTGTTCAGAGAAACTTTTAAGGTCCCATAAAATAAAAGACGTCAGAGTCGTTAAGACATTCAAGTCCTCGGGGAATTGATTCTGACGTGAATGGAGAGTGAGGCAGTTATCGAATTTCTATATTTAACCTCCGATCGAGCCCAAGAGAGAACAAGGAAAGTACACCCCCTCACGTCAGTCAAGTTATGGAACCCACGTCACGACACTTAAATTTTCTTTTGTTTGGTGATTTCGATTTGCTCTTTTTACATTATGTATATGAAACCTACAGAGTTTTAAATGTTATTTTCTTATAATTTTCCAATGAAATTCCTGTCATAGATTTTTATGACTCAGAATATCAAATGTACACAAATTAGTGGTTTCAGGTCTTTGTTGCTGGAGACCGTCTAGGTAGGTACCGCCGCAGCTTCCATTTCTGCCGCTAAACAGTAATGTGTATACCGGTACAGTAACTGTATTCCGGTTTGAAACGAGCTGTAGCTAGTGAAATTACTAGGGGTACAGGACTTATGTCTTATGTCTCAAGGCGACGAGCACAATGTGATGATGTGTATATCATCAATAGTATATTTTACTTTAATACATTAATTATATTAAAAATGCCACGTTATTATGGGCTGGCGTACGACCATCTTGAGATCGTACCGCTAATCTCGTCGCTTCGTTAAAAAAAAAAATTTTAAAGTAGTAGTAACACAGAAAACATTGAAACTAGAAATAATATATTTATTTTTTTTTGTTTTGTTTATGTTCAACTACAATTCCTTTATAGTCCTTATTCACGTAATCGAAATGATAATAATATTGTTCAAGAAGACAATACATAGCGATGGCGATAGCTAAGGTTGTATGATCAAAACAAAAGACCGCTTAAATATACTTTTAAGACATAAATTACTTATCGACATTTCTGTTCATTCGTTTTTCGCAGGTCATTTCCCATTAGTTTTCGGGGGCTTATATAGCTCAAGGCTCGGATGAAATACACCCTGGGCTATCATTGCGGGAACCGGGTCAATGGGCTCCGGCACGCCTCCATTTATCGATGCCGATAATATCGCCTCTAACGCCTTCTCGAAAAACACATTATTTTGTTATTTTGATAATAATGTGATAAGTTTATGTTTTGTTACATCGTTCTCGTTTATTGCTGCTAATTTATAATTCCTAAGTACCACTTAACAACTCTTAATCTTTGTTTAATGATGGAGAACCACAACCACAGACATATTTGTGTTTCAAAGGAATATAATTGTGTGTCAAAAGGACAACATTGCACACTCACACCATTAGATACCTAATTGTATTTTTTTTTTCTTTGCGCATATTTTACAGTAGATTATATGCGCAAAGAAAAAAGATAAATTGAGTGATAAATACGCATTGTAGTGATAAATATTATATTGACGACCAAAACAACAATGTACACGAGATGTACTCCAGAATCTGCTATGGGGAAACAAATATTTCATGTGTTTTTGGTATATTTATATATAAATATATATGTATATATATAATAAACATGGATTTCCTGTGTTCGCCAATCACATGAAAGCTAGTGAACGTGTCGACACGGGAACATGAACATTCGACACGAAATAATTTGTAGATGGTTATAGACGATTTATTTATTTGAATTTCATAGATCCTTTATCATTTAGTTTTTAATTAACTCTTATAAACATTTTCATTTCGTATTATTTATGCGGTTGCTATATAAAATAATTTGCGGTTAAATTTTATCTTACGTCCAGCAAAACTGACGGGGAACAACTAATATGTATATATATAAGAGATATACATACACTCATTGACTCATCACGATTTTGCGAATTTATTAGACGTAAATACTCAACATTTGGAAGAAATACTGATTCTGCCGTTTAGAAGTCAGCTAAGAATTGATTTTACAAAATTCTTTTACCGAAGGTAGTTGCGGTGGTGTTAATAACGGGACGTGGCGCGGCGGGCAGGAATATTTCTGACAAATTTCAAATCTTCAAATGCAAATCTAATTTTATTTTCTGGCCAGCAAGGCGGACAGAGAACATCTAGTAAATGTTTATGTGTCTGTCTGCATGTGTAAATTATGATCTAGTTTTATCTTATAAAAAAGGTTAATCAAACAGGATTGTACTGAACTATAATACAAAAACATCTATGTAATCATTTAAAGATTATAAACTCTGTTCTAGTTTTATTTGTAAATATTTTCCTTTACGTCGGTTTTTCTTAATAACAGGTTTACTTTTGCGATAACTTCGAACGTGAAAATTTCCAACGTTCCGTATAAAGTTTCCCCGAGCTCTGGTATGGTGCCAACTTCGGCTGGAGTGCTCCGCTTCATTTGCCCTCGAACTGTCTTCAACAACTGAGTGTTGTAATGTAATACTTTAGTTTAAAGTTTTGCACGAAGGTATTGGTTAAGCATAAGTAAGTGAGCTACCAAACACCGTTTCATTTTAGATAATAATTTAAATAGTCGATGAAAGATCTTTGTTGCATAAGACCGTTTAAATAGGTACCATCGCAACTTCCGTTTCTACTGCCACATAGTATTTTGCAAACATTACTGTGTTTCATTTTGAAAGACGTTGAAGATAGTGCAATTACTCCAGTAACTAGATTTTTTATATTATGTCTTATGTCTCGTCTCGTTATGGGTGGGTGTATCACTTACAATCAGGTCGCTTTGCTATTTTCTTTGCTTCATGGAATAAAAAAAACTGCAGATTTATTCAAATAGGGCAAACGTGATTATTAAAATTTGTTTCACCAGGCAGCAGCTTTCCCTGTGTCATTCCTCATCATAATCATATCAACCGATGGATGTCCACTGCTGGACAATAGGTCTTTTGTAATGTTTTTCTCAAAGCACGATCTTACACTGTATGAATTCAATGGCTCCACGTCACTGATATAGCCCTACGAGTCGCGTCGCTGTAGTGGCAATGGATGGGGTCTTAAAGAGCTGGAGTGGCGAAGCCGCACCGGGTGGAGAGAGGACATAAAAAAATCGCTGTATTCCCCAGACAAAATAAAGATAAATACACCATAAGCTGTTATTGTGGGAACTAGGTTATAATAACCTTCCGCTCGCCTCAATTTTCGACATCGATAGCTAACAACTTTCGCGTCGGCACTTTTCTTCACTGGAGATATCATCTTAAAAATACGTTCCTGATAAATATATAGGCAAACTACAATTGGTTTAATATGAATGATAATAATTTAATACTGTTTATTACATTTAACATATAGTAATAAATTTAAAAATCGCTTTAGCTATACTATCGAAATCTAATATATTAAAAATATATTATAAGTAGACACATAAGGAAGCCGAACTCTTTAGCGGACTTAAATTTGCTCGTATATATATATATGTATGTTAGTTGACTCACCCCATGTATATATTGAAGTTTGTTTAAGTCGTTTAATGGCTTTATTGTAATTTTATTCTGCACTTTAAAAGCAGAATCGTTTGAAATCTAGTTCGACGCCATTTTCATTTTTATTTATAGTTCTGATTTTTAGTTGCTAGTAAAGATGTACTTGAAAAATATTAACAAAATAATTTTTCCCAATTTGTATAGTAATAGTATAGTATCATATGTTAATCATAATATATATAATAATTATAATCATATCACATCACCTCAACCGATGAACGTCAACTGCTGGACATTGGTCTTTATCTTCTCGCGATGTTACAAATCATCGTATAACAATGCAATAAAAAACCCTCGTTTTAAAGCAAATTATAATAACTAGAACATCTCTCAAATACACTCGTGAAGTGAAGTAGCAACGCTTCACTTATTATTCACTTTTTTCATTAACCACTAGTGAAATAGATTTATAATTATACTTGTCAAATTTTTTCAACAATATAACTCAATTATAGGGTACAGCTCTTGTTATGAGATTCGATGATTTATTTTTAGATGAAACCCTCGGAAAATGGTCCAAGGTTGGTTGGATCTTGAATTTAATTATATTTACATGATGAATCTCAATGTCAGAAATTTTCTTTTTGGATATGGGCTACAAATTTAACTGGAATAATGTTATCATAAATGAAATATATTTAGGCAAATATGTAAATAATTGGATAAGGATAATGAAGAACATTTAAAGATTGTTGGATTAACTTTTAATGGATACATACTGGTCCATTATTTCTGTCCTTAAAGACAGAAAGTCCAGACAATCCAGAGTAGTTTTTAATAAATATTAATGATACATGACTAACAGGATGAACCCTGTGATTCTGAAAAAAATTTATACGCATAAAGACTGCATAGACAGAAACCTGAAACGTTCCGCATTGCACTAATTTAAAACAAATACGTAAATTCACGCGCTTGTTTCTTAACTAACCTTTCTTAGTCCGCCGAGCAATGCACTAGTTCCCACAGCGGCGTGCGCTGGCTTCCCGCCAATCCAACACTCCATTGTATATTATTCAATTACCCAGCTTCACTTTCAAACTTACTTCACATTTACGGCATCTTAATTAACGACTAAACAGGTACTATTATTCCGGTTTAGTTCCATCCTTCTAACTACTTATTACTACTGATAGATCTCTCTTATCGGAGTCTGATATTTAGGCACCGCAGCAACATCTATTTCTGTTGTTAAAAAGTAATATCTCTTCTGGAATGTAGGGCGTCATATAGTAAAATAACTGAGGTAATGTGACTGTATTATCTTTCAAAGCAATGAGCACAATGTAGTGCATTGTATATTATCCTGTAGGCGTGTTATCTGCCATCAGATAAATGTTATAATAGATTCGCGTTTCGTCGAATAAAAAAATTATATGTCATCATACTTCGAATAGGATACTATGTTGAAACTTTTTGAAATCAAATTTTGTTATATTTTAAATATATGATGGCACAAAATCACTATATAAACTTTAAGACAAAGTGATGTCTTATTGGGCCAGCTCTGGCACTAACGGTAAAACAAACAAACATTAGAAATAATCCTATCTCATATAAATTATTACAGAAGTGTTATCGCCACCGACGTGATGTATGTTACGGGCAATTAAAAAATGTTTCTTTTTAGTTATATCTACGGCCGGCATAATAATCACATTAATTTAAAGGGTGACCGGTATTTTATCATAATAAACATATTACGACCGCAACGACCTGTACTAACTCGGGCAACAAGCCGCGTGCTATATATGAAAAGAAATTATTATTTTTAATATATCCATGTTAAGTAACAATTTATAAGCTTTTAAATTAACATCATTTGTAATTAAAAGATTTTTTTATTAAAAGTATAGCCCATCTAGGGTTATAGTTTAAAAACATTTATAGTAACGGTCGTACTGTTTTAATAAAAGAATTTCATTATGTGATGATTAAAGACCTATAATAAAATACATGAAAACATCTGTCTGATTGCCTAAATACAAATTTTTATGTTTTTACTGTACCATCTACCTTAAACACACCTCAAACAAATACTGAAACGGTGATAGAACAGTAAGTAATTGTGATCGTACTATAACTATTCTATATAGAATACTTTATATAAAGGGGTAAGGTTTCGATCTGCACTAGGTTTTAGTGGTGGTGGGTCTATGTTGCTGGAGACCATCTACGTCAGTACGACCACAGCTTCTATTTCTGTTGATAAACAGTATTGCGCAAACATTAGTGTGTTCCGGTTTAAAGGGCACTGTAGCTATTGAAATTATTGGGGTAACGGACTTAATATATTGTGTCTCACAGCGACGAACACAATCTGATGCTGTGTATTTTATCCTAACTAGCGCCACGTTGTTACGAGCAGACGTATCACAATCAAGAGAACATCTCGCTCGTCTCATCGGTGAATAAAAAAAGATTCCAGCAGAGGAAAATATTGCGACGAAACCGGATATTCCCAATAATAATTACTTTATTGATAAAGAGACTTCTATCAACCCACACTTAGCTCGCGTAGTGGATAAATGGCCTTGACTCCTCTGTTCCGAAACCTTCGGGTCCCAGCGGTGGTTACCATCAGTAATACTGTTTATGTTAAGTTATTGATAAATTTACATGGCAACATTTAAAATATCTCTCGAGACATCGGAGGGTTAGCTAGAGGAAAGCGAGGATAATTGGTATTAAGTGGTTACAATGGTATTGAACATACTTCATTGTGTATTGATTAAAAGTAATAAGTAAAACCTTAATCATCTATTATTTGTAGAACTGGAGGATAGTCTAACAGTAGTTTACATTTTTTACTTTATTACAATGATACTCGTAGATGAGCTTATATAGAAATTTACTTAATGAAGTTCCTGCATAAAATCCACATGTTCTGTTCCTATAATCAATTTTTGTATATATAGAGTGGCGCAAAAATAACCTTATAAAAAGTACCTTATTACTTGTATTATAAGGTACTTTTTATAAGATTATTTTTGCGCCACCCTATATTTAAGTATGCGACCAATATTATAAGCTTGTATTTTTAACTTATGTCCATTTTGATATTTATAATATATTTTTGTTATAGTTCGGGATACTGTATTAATAAACAAAATATATAATATAATATTACATAGCAAAGTTAATAAAATCGATTTTTAATATTAACTGACATTTTGATATCGCACTTTCTATTTAAGGTCAAATGATGTTTCATACAACCAATAGGCAAAAGCCTAAAACATAATATAAGTAAAAAAATCACCGAAACAGCTTCCATATCTTTACCGACCGGTATCAAAAACTTGTTAAGTGCTTTGGAAATGAAATTTAAGTTCGGTGTTACGTGACTTCGGGAATTTTCAGCGGCGATTCTAAATTAGAAGAATTAGGGATTCTGACGGAGAACGGACGGTGAACTGTTCTAGAGGAATTAAACTGGAAAAATTAAGTTCACGTATTGATTTCAATTGTTTTGCATGAAGGAAAATACGTCACGGTCCTGTGAAGGTAATAATACCTTCAATGTAACAGCTGAGACACAAAACTGTGCCCTGCATATTAACGACTAACTGAACTGAATCTTCTTCGTCTTGCCTTTTCCCAGCTATGTGGGGTCGGCACAGTATGTACTTGTCTTCCATATCTCTCTATCGGCGACCCTATCTGAATTCACACTCTTCTTACACATGTCTTTCACACAATCTATCCATCACTAACTAAATTGAATATTGAATAAAAAGTAGGACAGACAAAAATCATGGTCCTGTTGTTCCTGTTTTCACTAGGTCTCCATTGCCAGAGACCGTCTATGTAGATACCACCGTTGGTTCCTATTTTTACCGTGAAACAGTAGTGTGCAAACTTTTTTTACGTTGCGAAGCGACGAGATGAGCAAGGGCGTTCACCTGATACGTCCCAACTATAACAACGTGGCGTTATTTAAGATGTTATACATATCACCACATTGCAGTCATCGCCTTGAGACACAAGATGTTGAGTCCCGTTACCCCAATAATTTCATTTGCTTTAGCGCCTGTCAAACCGGAACACAGTCGTGTTTGGACGCAATTGTTTAGGGCAGAAATAAGCACTGCGGTGAACCCGCCTAGATGGTCTCCGGCAACAGAACCCTCGCCACCAGTAAAACACATGAATGTGTTACAGTTTGAAGAGGGTTGCAGCTAGTGAAATTACTAAGGTAACGGGACTTAAAATTTTATCTCGCTAAGCGATATGGTGCGGTGTATATCATCCTAACTAGCGTCATGTTATTATGGGCAGGCATATTATCATTTACTATCTACTGTAAACACAAACAAAAAAGTCTCGCTGTTCTCGTCATTTGACCGAATAAAAAAAACTACTTTAATCTGTAATGAGATAAATGTATTTCCGACTAATAACTTTCTATAGGTTCTCGTTATCAGTAACAAAGAATCGCAATGTTTTTACATACCATATAGAACAGCAGTGAACGTACGATTTAACGGTGGTAGCAACATTTCAAATTCATTATTTCATTTCATTAACATCCTATGGCCCCAAGTTCGGGCAAAGGGCGTTCACAGTGATTATCCATCCCGTTCCGTCATCACATTACAAATAAATTATACAAAAAAAAATGTTTGGTCTTTCTTCTTGCACAGTTTTAGTAAAGTCACAAAATTGGTCATTCTTTATTTTCCTTTCATAATGAATAAACGCTCTTAATTTTATAAGAAACTTTTCCGAAGTTCCTAACTAGTTCTCGAACAAACACCGCGTTCTATAAGAGCCCTGGGACGAGCGGTGCTCCGTGTTTTTACATTTTAAAACTGTTACATTCAACAGCGCGCTCCGGGACAATTCGAGCAAGTTTCAGGGATCCGCCATTTTGTGGCTTCGAGATCCTGCCTCGTGTTAATATACAAATAGTTCGTATTCGCTCTTGTATAAACCGCTGATGATACATTCGCAAAGTTTTGTCTTCTTGAAATTAATTCTGGTTTACAAATACATATATGATTTTTTTTCAACAGCCAATTTACGTCCCCACTGTTGGGGCACAGGCCTACTCTCAATATAAGGGCGATGGGGTCATAGTCATAGTCACCACGCGGGCCCAACGGGGATTGGTGATTTCATACACACTATAGAATAAATTCTAGTTCATGTGCAGGTTTCCTCACAATGTTTTCCTTCACCGTTTGTATTTCGCTGTTGTTACTTAAGTTCACAAATGTACATAACTTAAATATTAAGTCATCGGTGCATGCTCAGATTCGAACCCGCGACTCTCGGAATGAAAGCCGCACGCTCTAAATACTAGGCCAGCGAGCTACTGAATTATTCAAAGCAATAATAAGGAAGGATAACTCCTTTACTTCAAATCATGAACTTTTGTTGTGTACTGGGTATTTTAAAATTCATAAAAAAATTTTTTTCGGTTTTGTTCTCGGATATCGGCTGTGATGCAGTAATCAATTATAACGCAGCGGCACACTTTGAAGAGTTTCCGAGCAGCTCGGGCGCATTGCGCCAATGGCCGTGATTCCTCTCCCCGATGTTTTTGTTTTACAACAATCATTAGCTTTATCTCTCACATTCTTTGTAAGTCTCTTACTGCTGTACTACGTAAGGTACAACACATCGTCAATTTCTGCTGCAAAAAAATAGTATGCAATTATTTCAAGTCTATTTTTTTCTTATGACTCATGGCAATGGCTCATCTCGCTAAAAATATCTTTATGTAATCAATCTTACTGTCTGCCTCAAAAGAAAAAAATCACATTAAAATAGTATGCCTTTAACACTTAATATTTATTCAGTTACATACAACGAGTTATAACTATGATGACCTTTAGAAGAAATAACAAGTCTATCGAAAATGGACCGCAACTTCTTATTATTCTTCAATGCTTCCGTATTACATTTCATAAATATTTTTACTATCAATGCATACATTTAAATTTAAAGTCAATAGTGATAATGAAGTTATAATAAGTAATAACTTAGGATTATAAAAAAAACATAAGCGTGATCGGCCTTTACTAGATAATCATTATCGTCGAAAGGTAGTCTCAACGTATGCTCATATCTATCTCATTCTACCTGTTAGAACCTTGACATGAAAATAAATTGCTAATCTATCGAAATTATACATATTTGCACATACACCCCGCAGAGCAAGTCTCATATCACTTTGTTTGCTCGCACATTTATAATAAGCACGAAAAACCTACGCCCATAAATCACCAAAAAAAATCCACTGATAACCCAGATGCTGAATAAAATGGAAACGGAACAGAGTGAACGCTGAGAGGAAATAACAAAAAACAATATCTTTGTTTGTAAAAATCCACCCAAATCACTGATAAGTTTTCAGGGCATTCGCTGCTATCGTCAGCTCGTGGGCGGCGAGTTGATGACCTCTACGTATATATATATATATATGTAAACAGTATGAAAAATAACAACGCTTATCATACATACAATGAAAAATGTACTTCATTTATATTATTTTTTTTTTATCAAGGAACTGCCAAAACGAGCGGGACGTACACCTGATGTAAGGTGATACGCACGCCCATAACGACGTGGCGTTAATTATGATGGTATATACAGCACCACATCGTGCTCGTCACCTTGAGACATAAGATGTTATATCTCGTTACCTCAATAATTTCACTAGCTACAACACCCTTCAAACCGTAACACAGTAATATTTGCACACTTCTGTTTGTCGGCAAAAATAGTAACTGCTGTGGTATCTACCTAGCAGTCTCCGGCGACATAGACCTACCACCATTTATGATATCCAGGAAATTTTAATCCAAATATTTCCCAAATAATAATTAAAATGTTTAAAAACGTTTTCTTAATTAAAGACAAACGAGCAAGCAGGTTCACGTGATGATGTACTCATTATCACTGTTGCTACTTCACCGCTGCAACATTAGGGTAGTTGCTACATCATCGTTCATAAACAAAGAGGGTGTAACTTTTTTATTTCTCTCTTTTAATCTTTAGAAGTATAGAACCGGAAATTCAATCAGTAATAGAAGATTTCACAAAAACGGTCGTGGCGTGGTTGGATGTCCTTGAAATTATCGACGGAAGATTTTCAATTATACAAGATAAATATGCTGATAGATTTTGACCTTGTTCGAAAATTGATTTTAAAGCCTTATGTTTAATGTATGATAAACGACAAAAAATATGTTAACCGGGAGTAATGGAGTATGACTGAATCCAAAAATAATTAACGCAACAGACATCTAAATAGCCAGGTTCTTTGAACACAAATTATACTCATAGTTTGTCATCATCATCAGCCGATAGACGTCCACCGCTGGACGTAGGCCTCCTCCAAAGATCTCCACATACAGTCAGCATGACCTGTTACCGCTGTACACAAGTGCTGTCATATGGCGGATTTGGGCCATTTCTCACCCCGCTGGCCCAATGCGGGTTGGCGGGAGCCAGAGCCTCGTTTGTTGATTAGTAGGGTTCACCACGAACAAGTGAACTTGACTTGGGACCCGTGAGTTGTTGTGCGGGAACCCTTACACTCTCACACAACTATGAGTTGTGTGAGAAAGTGTAATAAACAATAATATAAATTTTTTTTTCGCTTCATTAAAATATTATTAACTAATCTATAGCTCGTACGAGAATCCAGTAAAATCGCTTACAATAGTAACAAAATATACACAATAGTACACAATAAAGTATACACAATAGTAATAAAATATTTTTAATTTACAATTTTAAATGTAAGCAAAATTAATAAGATTAAAACTAAAAAAAAAAAGTATTTCGACCCTGCCAGGATTCGAACCTGGAATCTTCTGATCCGTAGTCAGACGCGTTATCCGTTGCGCCACAGGGCCTTGTAAGTCAATTAGAAAACATCGCATTATATTAATATTACGGAAAGTATTTACATTATTACAATTAAAAAAAAAAATTATAAAAATTAAATACAATAATAATTTATTTGCTCTGCTTTACATAAAATTAAAGGCCTTTGTAAATCTTGACAATTATTATTTATGATTGCCAATAACAAAAATATAAACATGAAAATGGGCCCCTCCACAATGGCGTCCATTTTACATTATTTCTATGATATAAATTGTACAATTATTTATAGTTATATCGTAGATACTGCAGTGCTGCCATCTTCGACTGAGTGGTGTCATTGTAGAAGCGCCATCTATTGTCAGTGTATTGTTAAATGTAGTTATATTTGATTACAATGGTAAATCCAAATTAATAATATGTAATAAAATATTCTACAAGCTGTGTGTGGTGTGTGTGAGTGTGTGTAACTGATGGACTTTGGGGTCTTAAATTGCTGGAATGGCGACCTCGCACCGGAAAGTGCAGCGTTCGCCGACTCTCCACTAAGTGAACAGGGGACAAAAATAATCGGTGGGAGCCACTGGATTCAAACATCGCAAGACTTTGTTTTGTGGAACTCACTCCAACAGATGATGATGAAATGTGATGATGACGATGAAGAAATATTATGCCTATTTGTTTTTAGTATACAGATTTATTGCTGCTTGAGTAATGAGCTACCTGCTGAGTTTATTCTAAGAGCCACAATATCTAATCTGTCAAAAACTTTATCGGAGTCGGCAACGTGCAAGTGATAGCTCTGGTTTTGCTAACACTTTTAAAATACAATTACCGCTCATTACAGTTCCACACTTATAATTACATCTTAATTATATTAAAGAATAAATCTTTAAAAAAAAATTATCAAACTAGTTTATCTTTTCGTCCATCAACTTTTTTTTATCTCGTATTCAGTTAAAAATACGGACGGAATATTTGTGTAAGTTGCTTAGAACGTATTTAATATAATCACTGATCTCTGTTGCCGGAAACCGCCCCGGTAGATACCACTACAGCTCCCGTATGTGGCGCCATATAGTGCTGTGCAACGTTACTGTTTTCCGGTTTGAAAGGCGCCCTGGGGAGTAAAATTACTGAGGCACTGAGACACATTTTATCAAAGCGACGAGCACAATGTCATACTGTACATATCATCCTAACTAGCGCTACAATGTCATGGATAAGCGTATCACTCACCATAAGGTCAATGTTGCTCGTCTCGTTGAATAAAAAATTTTTATTTTTTTTATTTTCAGATAAACTTGCGGCTGATCCTGGTGTCTGGAAAAACGAAGGAGTTCGTGTTTAGTCCCGTGGACTCGGCTGGGGACATCGCGGTGCATGTTTACGACAACTGGGCAGAAGGTAAACTCATCAAAACTATTTACGCCTGCTTACCATCACGCAAATTGGATTTTTAATGCACTACCAAAGTTTTTA
The DNA here is from genome assembly GCA_029030555.1 of Ornithoptera alexandrae. NCBI lineage: Eukaryota > Metazoa > Arthropoda > Insecta > Lepidoptera > Papilionidae > Ornithoptera > Ornithoptera alexandrae. The sequence continues at coordinate 3,027,119 of JARDVY010000011.1, read as the reverse complement.
AGCGACTCATTAAAAATTAAAAAAAAAAATTGTTCTGTACCGTAGACCTAAACTGTATACCATATTTTACGTTTTATATGTCATTTATCATTACAGTTTATAGTCTTACAAATGTTAATTGAATATTTAATGTTACCTTTTGTTTACGATAGATACGGTACGGTGTGGGAAACGGATTTGAATAAAGCCACCACCAACCTCCACCTTCGACGTATCGTAGAAGGTTGTTAAAGTTTCATCTTGAAATGTTACTTCTTAGTCGCCCTCTTTCGTAGGCAGACATTAATTAAACCAATGGACTATTCTAAAACTATTGCTAACGTCCTAGGTATTGAAATTGTTATAACTTAGTATTGTCAACATGCCCAGAGTAATAAAAGTTATCTATTCTTCCTACAAACATAAATAAAATAATAATAAAATTCGTTAAAAAGGTTTTATTGTCATTCATTCATTGTCCCCAATGTCTCAACACGAAAGTCTTTAACCAGTGCGTCCGCCCCACCTTTACTTACGGCGCAGAGACATGGCACTTGACTATCGGGCTGATTCATCGATTCAAAGTAGCACAGCGAGCAATGGAGAGAGCTATGATTGGCATTTCTCTAAGGGACAAAATCCGGAACGAAGAAATTCGACGGAGAACTAAAGTTGTCGACGTAGCTCTCAAAATCTTTAAGGTGAAATGGCAGTGGGCCGGCCATATCTGTCGTGTCAGTGATGGCCGATAGGCGAGAAAAGTCACGAAGTGGAGGCCGCGCACAGGTCGCAGAAGTGTAGGACGTCCTCCCTCCAGATGGACCGACGACATCATCAAGGCGGTCGGAAGTGAGTAGGTGCGAGAAGCTGAGAATTGCATTTGGTAGAAGACATATTGGAGGAGGCCTATATTCAGCAGTGGATAAACAAAGGATGATAATGATGATATTTGTACTGTTTACTTTCCTTTTTCCCAATAGCTTTAAGGCTTTTTTTTTCCATCGATAAAGGTGCCTTGGCGAAAAAGTCTGGAAAGCAATGTCTTACATAATATTTAACAAACGCCAGAGTCTTCTCTCATAGAAATCTTAGCGTGTTTAACATTAATCATGAATTTGAAAATATCAACATCTAAAATTTCTCTCCTCTACGATATGTGACAAGTAAAATATCCACTGAATAAATAAAGCTCAAGTTCGAAATACTCGGCTCCGCACAAATGTCAGCTCTCTGTTCATTTCTTTTGTCAGGAGGAACATCGTCCAACACACATACTATTTTTAATTTTCAGCTGCCACTCGTTGTTACCGATTCAGCTTGGTTTAATTCCGACAGATTTAGAATTGGTGATACGGAAAACAAAGCCAGATACAGTTGTAAATATTTACACTGAAAAGTTTTAATATATTATTATTTATTAACATCCTATGGCAAAGGGCGTCTAGAGTGACTCGCCATCCCGTTCGGTCTTAGGCTTCAACCTTAATTTCGTTTATACATATTAATATACAATAGTTTATTATTTCTTATAAAACCTTAGCTATAGCATAAAAGTACTAATAGAGCATAAGTTTCAGAAACAACCAGGAGAAAAATAACATAACATAATAAACGTGTTATATTATATTGTTAGATATAAACTATTAACTGGTAGTAGGTCTCTGTGGCCGGAGACCATTTAGGTAGGTAACCACCGCAGCGCCTATTTCTGCCGCCAAACAGTATTGTGCAAACATTACTGTGTTCCTGTTTGTAGGACGCTGTAGCTATTGTATTTACTTAGGTAAAGAGAGTCAGCATTACATGTCTCAGGTGACGAGTGCAATATGCTGCAGTATATACAAACCTAACCAGCGCTACGTTTTTATGGAGAGGCGTATCACTTTCCATCAGGTGAACGTTCTGCTCGTCTCGTCGCTTAATTGAATAAAAAAAATATTTAAATTAAAGCGATAACAAATAAATTCAGGTTCGTTACCTCTTCGAAGTATAACTTTGTAAGCAAAACTTGATGTTCCACATGGCCGTAATTTCATTAGACGACGACTTTGAACCAATCATCCTATAATCAGCAATCGGAGTTCGGAAACAAGTTGAACTTAATATATAAACTGCTACGAGAGCAGCGAAGTTATTTTCGTGAAATTTGTTTGTGTAAATATCTAATACATTTTAAGCGAATTTTTTTTTTAATTCATGTAAAATACATAATTAAAAATAAAAATTAACTTTTCAACTTTGACAATGAAAATGAATGAATATTTTTTCTAACTTACTCCTCTGGCGCAGCCCCCAAAGTGAGTCTTGACCTCCAACACAAGCGAGCGCCAGCTTTGTCTGTCTCGCACTGCCTCCTGCCAGTCCACTGCTTGAAGCTCGCGCAGGTCGTCCTCTACGGCATCCTTACAATCGGCGGTCAATTGGGATTCCGAGCAACGCTTTTTTTACTCTACGATCGTCTCCTATCCGGAGCATCCAACGCTGTCTGTGGGCTTTAGATTCCCCTGTGATGTTCGGTTCGCCAACCAGCCTCTCGATTCCAATATTGCGTCGGCTCGCCATCCACAGCCCTCTCTCTGGGTCGGGTCGAAGATCCTACGCATCATTTTGCTCTTTCTTTTTATTTAAGCGTTAATATCCAGGTTTCGCTATCGTACATCAAGATCGGACTTCTCACCGTCTTGTATACACGTCAATATCGGTCTTATCACCGTCTATATACGAGATATTTTTTTAAGGTAGTTAATTTTGATTAAGAAATCCTACTGCAACTCCAAGCGCCCTAAAGAATATCCGCCCCCTTTCGAGATGAAACGCACGCGACTAACAAAACTACGCAAAGTTAGAATTCTGAATAATGTAAACGCGTATTTAGGTGAGTCGTAATGGGCCATAAATATCTATTATGAACGTGGAGGATGAGCCCGATGCTCAATGTACTGGAGGCACTTTTGCTGCGACTATTCACGCGATACATTCGCCATAATTTCAAAAAAATTATATCGGATATTTCTCCTTTTTTAAATACGATGGAAAAATACTTTTTTTTTTTTTAATTATTTTTTTTTATTAAATTAATTACACACGGTGTTGACCATAACGCCGTGCCGACATTGATGCTCACCTAGAAGACTGGTTGTTACATGTTGGCAGTCGAAACACTGCAATGATGTTATAGCGGCATATTTACAGTATGAGGTTCGTAGTTTCTGAAAAACTCCACCACCAACCAAACTATATTTCTAGGCAACCGAGTAAACACTATGTCTCAGAAATTAGTCTTTTTAGAAGAAAAGATTTTTTACGAAATGCCTTTGATCTTTGATTTATAATCTTGCGTATTGGAGCTCATAGGCTCATTTTCTATACATCTCTTTTAAGTTATTATAATAGATATAACTTTAGTCATCTCTAACAGTACACATATTCATTATTTTAGAAGCATGTTATTCAAATATTTAAGTTACATTCAAACAAATTGTTTATAAAATCAGGACTATCCCAGAATGTATTTCTATGTGACGTCGTCTCCGTACATTATTATGGAAATCATGCCTTACCCATTGTCGCGTAATGACGTCTCAGTCATAAAGCTGGAAGGGCGAGGGAATCCAGTGCTGCTTGAATATACAGTGAAATATACGACCTTCGAAAGGAACATCCCCAAGCTTTGTATAATGCGGTGTGCGATTTTGTGTGATTGCGTTCTGGTAAATTATACACAGGGGCTTGGAAGCAATGATCCCTTACAATCTGTAGCAATCTTAAAGAAAAGATATAAAATATATGAAAATCATTGAAACATTTCAACTCCCCGTCACTATGAGAATCGTCATCAATCCGCAGCAGTCCACTGCTGGACTTAGGTCTCTCCCAAATAACGGCACGTAACCCGATTATGAGCTTTTTTAAACGTTAACTAGAATTAGTTAACATTGAGCAATATTCCATACTATAATACATTCATCTATAAGGAAGTGTTAGTTTCTCGGATTTTTATTGGTAAGGACATGCTTAAATAGGTACTATGGCACAGAGTTGGCAAGGAAACTATTATCCCGACATTATCAGTTAAACCTGCTAGGTTCTGTCAGGATCTCTTTAGTCGAAACTATGAATATGTTTTCGCAAACTACCTCTGTTCCCTGTATCCCACTAACCCGCATTGGGCCAGCGTGGTGCGAAATGGCGCAAATCCTCCCTTATGAACACCTATAAACAACGGACCCTGGTACCCGGCGGTACCGGAGGCTATGCTGACTGTGGCGGACGTTGGCAAGACGTCTGAACCAAGGCAGCGCAGGACCGGTCAATATAGAGACCTTTGGGTCTTGGTGGACGTCTATCGGCTGATGATGATGAACTACCTCTGTTTGTTTTTGACCTAAAAGAAAACTGTAAGATTCAGAAATGAGTATGAGCATGTACGCTGATGTAGTAAAAACCGCATAGATATATTATATTATGTATTATGTCATTATAAGATACTTATATCCAGCAGTGGACGTATGTCGGTTGAGATGATGGTATTGTGTTGACTCATGTTAAGTATCACTTCGTAAACAAAATCTAAAGTAGCTAGACCTGTGAAAGTTACAATGAAAAAAAGGTACGCTATTATGATCTTTGGTGGAAGCCTACGTCCAGCTGTGGACGCTTGACGGCTGATCATGATGATGATGATGATTATAAAATAGCAACCATGTTTCAGACCAGCGTGGATTTTGGATTATAGGAATATGGGAATTTCCTCAAAGTAATATCGATACAACAGCATTTATTGAACTAAATCAAAATATGTAAAATGTATTTTGAAAGTGATACTTACGTGAGGAATAAAGATACGTACAATTAACTACTCAAAAAAAAAATGCATTAAATTCAGATCAATCTATAAATCGTACTCATATATAAGACCAGAACAAATACGAGTCGGATTTAGCACCTACTATCGTATGTCATAATCAATCATTTAAAATAAAAATATCTCTCGAAGTTTCCATTGAATTTTTTGGAGTAGCAGAGACCACGACAATTTGTGGAATGCAAATTATCCACATAATACATGGCCCATTGTTGCATGAGGATTCCTTATGATATGCTCGCGCATTGTTAGACTTAAGAATGCAGTCCGCTTACGTGTATATAGTTTTATAATGTTTTGTGTTGCATTGGTTATCACAAAAAATTTTCAAATTATTATTTTATATATATAATGAAAATGGATTTCGTTTCTTCACCAATCACGTGAAAACTATTGAAACCGCATCTCCAAGCGCTGTGAAGAATATCCATGGAGAGAAACATGGGAACGTGACCATTCGACGAGGATGATTCGTAGATGAGGTTGTAGGCTATTTATTTTTTGATTTTCATAGATCCTTCATCATTTTATTTGTAATTAACTTTTATAAACATTTTCATTTCGTATTATTCATACGGTTGCTAAAGTAACGGTTGCTGTAGAAAGTCATTTGCAGTTGCGGATGTTCTAAAGGAATACTTCAGACAAATTTCAAGTCTAATTCTATATTACGGCCAAAAAAGCGGCCGTGGAACAGCTTGCATTTATGTGTGCTTATATAACTAGTGGACACTACACAGCACAGCTTAATATGGACGTAAACTTCATGTGGTAAAGAAAATTTAGTAGCCTATAGGACAGACGAAACGGAGAGTATTGGCACTATAAATAAAAAAACCTATGAAGAGGTTTTACAGAATGCAAGAAAAATGGTATAATAGAAAGTATTGATGAGAAAAAGAAAAGACTGACTTTTAATTAGGTACGACAAGACTGTGAAAAGATTAAGAGTATGTAATTTAGTATTAAAGCGAATAAAAAAATATTCACGCTATACGCATACGATTAATGCGATCCCCTTCATTTAAAAGCGTAAATAATTACGAGTAATTAACACCGGCCTGTAATTCTTTATTAACCTACACCGCTGTTTGCGGTCAATGCATTTTAACTTTAACCGATTACTTTACTGTTTTAAACTGACATAAGTATAGATAAGTTTTTTATCGAGTAAACATAACAATTTTTAAAAGAGAATAAGTTATACACACATACATATATATATAAATATATACTGAGAATTTTTTTTTAATGTCCTCAAAGTTAAAAAGAGAGTAGTTAAAACTGCCATCTAGCGGTTGAGAGATGATTCACGTTTAAAAATGCCACGGTGGTATTCTGCTATACATTCAACGTTTTATATTAGTATGATATAAAAAAAAACTGTTACACAAAAATAACTATAAATGTGTCGAAATCTTTTTTTAGTACGTTTGTTTATAAAGAATTAATTATAACAGATTTTTAACGCTATTTTTTTGTAAACTGTGTATTTATTGATGAAAATAATGTATAAAGTAAATTCATATAAATGTTTGCGGTCGAAATTAATCGACATTTACAAAACAGCCTATATACGCCTCCATAGCTCAGGGGTTAGAGCACTGGTCTTGTAAACCAGGGGTCGAGAGTTCAAATCTCTCTGGGGGCATTTGATTTTGCATATGACTTTTTTTTATATTTTTTTTATTATTCTAAACAATTCTTTTTCATTTGTATTATATAATTACAAAAAATTATATTCTTTATTATTTTTTGTAGACTTAATCATTATCATATATGATTGGTCTCTGTTGCCGGAGATCGTCTATGTGGGGGTACCACCGCAGCGCTTATTTCTACCGCCGAACCGCCAAGTGTTCCGGTTTGTAGGGCGCTGTAGCTATTCTACTGCGGGAACGAAAGTCAACATCTTGTCTCAGGCGACGAGCGCAATGTGGTGCACCGCATAACATCTTAAGTTGTTATGGGCGGGCGTATCACTTAATATCAGGTGAACGTGCCGATCATCTTGTCGCTTAATTACTTAAAAAAACAAGTACTGGGCACAGCCTCATGAGGTTTAACATTGAATATTTTTATCATTTTTACGCACATTATCGTTGTAATAAGTTGCTATGTGCCATTTGCAGCGGACTGGGCGTCTGAGTGCGTGTCGCGGGCGGAAATCCTGCGGCTGATCTACCAGGGTCGCTTCCTGCACAGCTCCGTCACGCTGGGCGCGCTCGGGCTCCCGCTCGGTCGCACCACCGTGATGCACCTAGTGCCGCGCGAGCACCTGCCCGAGCCTAACTCACACGGTAACCTAAGCTCATCCATTTTATTTTGAACCTCATCCTATATAACGGACCTTGAACAGCACAGCTCATTTATACTGGTTATTCATCCTTTGTCCTATAACTTTTTGGTATATACATCTGCATTCGGCAGCAAAAATATAAACTGTGATGATCTAGGGTATCCACCATCAGTGCTTTATTACTACTTCACAATTCTAGTATAAAATAAAAAAATATATATAATCAAAAAAATTTATTACATATTTAAAGACATTATACAACCGTAGAATTCATTACTTATTAACTCACTAACAGTTATCGTTATTCCAGAAGTCCGATGGGTTTAGTCAAACATCCTTATCCGGTATCAAACATCCTTTCCTTTATCCCAACATTCCCCGTAAGTAAACCGTGTTAAACCATGTTACGTATATAAAATCTAATTAACATATACTATGTGTTTACGATTTAATATGTATTAATTATAAAATATTTTTACTTCTGAAATATGAAACAAAAACATTAAGAAAAGAATACAAGGGTGCTATTATAAAATTTACTACATATATTATTAAAACAGTTAATTTTTTTTTTCTGGTATACGTTGTGCGATTTTAGAGTTTAGTGGTAGACAGCCATTACATTATGACCTGGTCTGGTACTCATAGTATTCCGAATCGCGTACTATGTAGATATAGTTAAGTACAGTTAAAAACAGAATCCGTATGATAATGATCATCATCAGCCAGTGAATGTGCATTGCTAGACATGGGCTTTGGAAGAAGTTCTGTACAGTTGTAAATTTTTGATCATGCGGGGATAAGTTTCTACTTAAGTTAGTTAACGTCTCTACAAAATTAATTAGTTTTTATTCGAATATAAGATATTACATTTGTATTTTCAGATCAACGACAAAAGAGCAAAGGCGGTTCGAGCAGTTGTTGTTCAGCTTCGTGCTGCATACTGTAATGCCCCCTCGCTTACGTCACGGGCGAGAGGGGTTCGGGGGCGGTGCTGGGAGGCCCGGCGAGGAGGGACTCACTATGTGTTCAGTGACGTACAGTCGGGGATTCCGTTTCGCCCTAAACTAATTGTAGTCTTTAACTTAACTGGAAAAAAAAGCACTTGCGATATTTTTAAAACGCCTCCTATAGTTATGTACTTTAGGTGTTAGATACTGTCGTTTCGCGGGCACGTTCGTTAGCTTACGTACGGATATGACGCACAAGGTTGTAGCTTCCAAATTGATACACAACGAGCGGTAAATATTATAAAAGAGATCGCAATAGATCGCAAGAGAACGCAAGAGAACGGGAACTGGATCGCTTTCATATAATGCGAAATGTTTCGCCGCGCAGCCCATTGTATTTAGCGATTGCAGTACGGGCCTGCCGGAGTGGAGGCCCTGGGCGGATAGGGCCGTGCCTGATTCACCATGGACTCGTGTGTTCAGACTCCTTAACATAATAGACTAGCATTTGATCTCATACAATTATAATTAACTGTCCTTAATATTCATCGTGTGCCTATTCAAATACTTTAGACCTTACACATCTCAATGTTAGGTTACCATGTTCATATCTCAAATAGTACATGGGGCTAATATCGCTCAGTTGACACGGCCCTATGCGCTTATATAAATTACTTTCATTCTCTCCGTGGGAGAGATGGCCACGAGTCCAGCTGTGGGCAACATTAAAAGGGCTGTTTATTTCATACGCTAAGCGCATCATTCGATCCCTAATATCGATACATTACAAACGATTAGTATTATTAATGCCGCATACATGAATATACGGCGCGCGGTTTGTATTTATAAAAAAAAAATATATGACAAATTAAATAGTAAAAGGTAAAGGAAAGGATGTGTACATTGTTCGTTTTAATTTGCATTGTAAATAATATAAATTGATAAAATTCATAATAAATCACCTTTATAGGGGGGGCTACGTTTATTTCTTTTGTGATAAGTACTTGCAATATATTTTTTATTAAAACTTTTTTTTTTTTTGGATGAGAGAAAAGAAAACGCTATTTAACGCGACGCATAATTAACTCGATGATTTTATATAATTATATTATTAAAGACGTTCCTTGTAAAGTTGCGATTTTCGATGTTTTTTGTTTCGACTTATGATTAGTTTATTTCGTAAACATTTTCTTTACAGAACAATGAATATGAACTGTAAACGAAAATTTTGACTTCACAGTTTTTTCGTTATTGTTTACGACCGGCGATTTTACAGATTATATATATATTTATATATACATATATAAATATATATATATATATATATATATATATATATACAATGCGATCACGGCGACTGCCGGAGTTGGTACTGTTCGGGAGTATTGAAATTCTAGTATAAATATATTTAGAAAACCGCTTACGTAGACGTTTATGTAAAGTTTATATAATAAAATTGATCTGTCCATCTGTCTGCTTTAGTGATGTGCCGGGCTGTAACAATAATAACGCTTTGTCAAAAGACGGAGAATTAAAAAATTATATATATTTTCAGCAATAAATCTCCATGCCCATAAATACCCATAAAGTTAATTTTATGGAACCAGGTCACGCCAGCTCAAATTAATGTAAATCATCAGTTTGTAAGAACAAAAAAACTATCAATTTCTCCTATAAGCTACAATGAGTTTTTTTTTAATCTAAAAGAGTTGCTCTATTTTTTAGTAATAACTAGGTTTTGTTCTATCCTGGTATCATTAGCTTAATTGATAATTTATTATTCTAAACAATAAGAGGCTAATTTTTACCAATACATTAGCATTCGTACGATATACTGCTGCCTTTATTTGTCTAGTAACACAGGTCGCTGGTTCTATTTCCGGGGCTGGATGATGTTGAGTTAGGTTGGTTATTTTTTTAAATCCGCCTGGCTCAAATCTGTTGCCATGGCAGCATTACTGTGTTCTGTCGATACATGAAAGTTGGAGTATTCCGAGCAAGCTCGCTTCACCGTGCACGGCCTCGTCACTTAACACCTCGTGAAATTGTGGTCCAGTGTTAGCCCGTTACAGATAAAAAAAAATCTGCAGTGATCCAGCACATCACCAGCAATCGTCCCTCACCCGTTACCATATCGAATAATTTTTGTAAATATCTTACGCATTTTCATATAGTTGAATCATTCTAACATCACACGGCACAAGCAGCGAGCGTATAAGATGTTTTTTTTTTATATTTCTTAATTCGGGATAAGTTTTTATTTTTTTTTATATGAATATTGTTCGGCTTAGCCTTAATTTCATATAGTAAGTGCTACACCGGCTGTGGTTCAAAAAGTTACGGAGCTATACGAACAGCATCTTTTACCTTATTCCTCATTACCGGGTTCACAGTCGAAACGTTCTTTAATCTTCTAGAAGCGTCCTCAGTAAAACTTAGGAAGCACTTTGGTATCGGGGAGAAATCTTTGTAAAGATACCCTGTCTTCTGGTGAGAAGTTGGGGTTGTGGAGCTTTACCCACTGAAACATCCTCGGCGTTTGTCCTCAGTGTCTTGAGTGGTCGAGGGTCTCCGTACTGAATATATCCCCGGTGGGGTGCATTTGATACATCCCAACGCCAGAGCGAAATCTTTTGTGATATAGTACAAATATATTAAATGAAGCTCTACTTTGATTGGCCGTTAGCTTGAAGGTCGTACTCCATCAACAGTATTGGGGCTACAAACTCATCGGACACGGCGATGGGGGGAGATGGATGTATTTGTTTCTGTTTTATTATTATTAAAATCTTGCCATTCGCCTAAGACCGACGCTAACATATTGCTTGTATTAAAATTCTATGTGAAAAAAATATCCTTATCTCCATGTCCCCTCGGCGCCGTGTCCTCATGCCGTATGAATGTTTTCTTATCTAATTAAAAAAAAATTTTGGTTACGTTCTGTTCAGTTGCTGTATGTATGTATTTTGTTAAGTTGTGTAAAAATATCTAGTTTATAATTAAAATAAACATTACAAATTTTGTTTTGCATGTTTTTTTTTACCGCTTTCACTCGTCCAGTCGAGTTTTTGTACATACAGATGTCGCTTCATGTAATTTCTATTCGTGTAACGTTTTATATAAGTATAAGGGCTTTGAGAACTGTCAGGACTCGGATTGAAAGGGAAGATGATCGCAAGGCTTTTGTATAGAGTAGTCACACGCTTAAATATTAAAAAAAAACAACGTTTTGCAACTTATTTAATTATTAATAACCAAAAAAATAATAATATCAAACGCCATTAAAAACAAGTTTATATTGGTATAAAAAAAATCTGCAGAGCCTTCTAATAATATTTATTGTATTTTATTGAAACAAAGTTACTAAAAAAAAGCATATCACAATATGGTAACATTGATATAAATCTCAAAAAAATATTGTACTGTTTTAAATTAATTTTACTTAGTCCTAAATTTAAAGATAAATCTGCCAATGGACTCCAAGACAGCTTCAAGGTACTTTTGAATAGACAACTAAAGTATTCTGGGTGAACATACATCCGGTATATCTTCCATAGCCTACGGGATTCCTTTTGATCCGAGATCTAAGTATTGTATAGTCTGAATTATCTTAGGTCGGCGCGTTCGCGGTTAAGTGATAACTTGGGCCGGAACAATTCGATGTCTTCACCGTAATTTAAATATTTCAATATAGCGATAGATCGTAAACTTAATCAGTTAACACAGTAACGGAATTTAAATGTAATGTCATACGATGTTAGTTAAAAACAGCAACTCAGGTGCTGGAGAACGTGCACCTGTGACCGCGGCTCCTAGTTTTGTTGGTACCCGCAGTGTGCAAACATTGCTGTACTGAATTGTAAAAGGCGCGGCAACTAGTAAAATTATTATGGTAACACAAGCCTCAAGGTGTCGAAAGCAGTATGATGCTGGGTATATCATCTTAACTTCACGTTGTTATAGATAGAAGTGTCGCTTATCATTGAATTAATGTCCTGTTAATCTCATAATTTTGTCTAATAATAATTTCGTGAGTATTTGAACATAGATTTTTTTTTATTTTACAATAAAACTCTAAAAATATTTTTTTAGAAATTAGTTATATTTCTATGTGAAACGTTATAAATTGAACTTAAATAGTCTCAGTACTTTTCACATTTGATTCGGTTGACATGTTATAATAATTTCTGATGCGACCTTCGCACATGGCAACGCGTATGACATTACAGCGGGACGGGCGTTGTGTAAATATTTCCAAACTATCTAGGCAAGTATAGCGTTAAAACATTTATTTAGCTTGAAGTATATGTAACACCGTTGTATGTGTTTCGATTGATGTGATTAAGGGTAATTCATTTAATTAAATTGAATAACTTAAAAAAAAAAATCATGCACAAACAAATAATGATGGGGCTGTTGAATGAAATAGAAGAAATCTTTATTCAACTATCAGAAATAAGAGTAAATAATAAAAAGAATTTGCCTTTACTATGTCCAACAGCATCGAGATGATGATGAATAAAAAATCTGTAAAAGCACTTTTAAATTACTAAATGAACGTAAAGTAATTTTGAATAAGGATCAATAAGAATCAAAAATTACATACATCGAATTGATATTATATCTGATCGTCCGTCAACATCGTCAGCCGATAGACTGCCGGACATGGGCCTCCTGTAATATATCTTTTCAAATACCTACATACTCAAACGCATCCTTATCTCAATGGAAGGCGATTGTTTCCAATATTGTTTTCTATATTACTAAAGCTCCGTCATAAAAGATTTAACTGAACAGTTATTTCTAAACAACAAATTAAAATTTTAAAGTTAATTTTAGTACAGTACATCATAGTGTTGCCATTAAAGTACAGATCGGTTACAATTGTTCTTCGCCAACAAGCCTACCATCTTTACAGAGTCTAGCTGTACTGTCTTGTTTAGATATTTATAGTATTCTTTATATTCAACGACGAAATTTAAAGGATTTTTAGGAATTTTAATTTTTTTTTTTTACACTATTTTAACACGTTTTAATACGAATTAATGTTATTTCATTTATTTAATTGGCTTTTAAAGTACTTTGCCAAATTTGGCACAAATTTTACGCGAAGTTACGCTACGTAAATATATGCCAAGACATTTTTAATTATGTACGATTATTTTTTTATATAAATAGCAGAAAGTTCTTCAAAAATGCGTTTTAATAAAAAAAAAAACTACAAATTAACGAATTTTAAAGCGAACATTATTGAAATTTTAATTATATAATAATTGATAACTCAGACACGACGTTGTCGATGCATACAACGGTATCTGTAATTTTAATAAAGAATATTAGGTGTCACTGTATAACAGGTGTTTATCTACGTACCATACATAATCTATATAATTGTTAATATTAAAATTAATTATAATGAATGTTGATTAATTGCCACTTTGTTTGGTCGTGTTTCGGATGTTTCGGTTTATGTGAATTTGAGGGTAGTTCGCTTGTTCGCGTGTGCGTCGCGGCCCACGCCCTGTCACGTCACCACTGGATAGGTTGTAAAATTGTTTGAACGAATATTAAGTTTCGATGGGGTCAAATAAAACTTTAAGAATATATATCTAGTGTTTTATTCAATGTCTGCACACAAACAGTGAGATACTACCATCCGGCGCTCCACCCACGCAAACACGAAAGAGAGGCTGTGTATCCTTTATCAGCGCCCGCCAAAATGGTGATCCGCAGAAAAATGTAGAATATTCTCATCACTTTAAATCGTAATTCGATTTATAACAATACGTAAAAAGCTATAAAAGCTTAATGTTCTTAGATCAACATTTTTTTTTTCTACAAATATATTTAGCACATATAAAATCCTATTAGCGTTATGGCGGTACTAAAATTACGAATTTTCTGATGTTTGATGTTAGTTTGGCGTCCGTCGTCCATTACGATGAACTTGTCAGGTGTTGCCAGCGTTGACGGGGTTGCATATGTGTGAAAACTTTGCCGAGACCCCGTCGTAAACTTATGATGATATTGTATAGGATGTGAGTCGGAACAAGATCGACATAATCTACCATCGTCAGGTATGCAAAGTCACTTGAATTAAAAAGTAGGTGCCATTAATGCCTATTACTGCCATCAAATAGTAGAATGTAAACATTAGTAAAATTACTGTGATAATGATACTTAACATCATAAGTGGTCAAGGTGAGCACAATAAGATGCAGTGTAAACATCGTAACTAGTATCACTGAATAATCAGGTCGTCTCGTCACTCCTTCTTTCCTTCCTCCTGCCCTTTTCCCAGCTATATGGCGTCGGCACAGTATGTCTCGTCACTCCGTTAAATGAAATTCATAAGGGCAATACGATACATATATAATATCTTAAAAAATATGAAATGTAAAAAAAAACTTTATTATCTGTACATAATATCTTGATCGTTTGACGTCGACGTTAACGCGTTTGACTTCCGCTATTGCGGGTACATGAAGTACCACTGTATTATGAACAGGTTCTTGTCTAACTCCAGTTCGGCTGTGCTTAGCTGCTTGAGCTGTTTCTCTACGTCCTTCAGCACCGCAAGCTCGGGAGGCGTCAGGGTCTCCTCCACCTGTGAAGCAGTTCTCGAATAAGAGCTGTAACATTCTTTTCTTTTTGTGGGAAATGCTTTCGCTCTAGAGACACAAGAGATCAAGTCTCGTTACACCTGGCACTGGTGGTAGCAAACACACACTAATATGTGTGAAATTACTCAGATAATGAGACTTAACATCATTTTCATTTTTTCATTCATTTCCATTCCATTTATACCGAAACAGTAATGTTTACACATTACTGTTTGGCTGCAGGAATAGGCGTTGCGATGCATCTAAAATCTACACCAGTTGTATTAGCTTTGATACCAGGAGACCGTGCCAAAAATAAGTATCTCGAAGGTTAGCTGCTTTTCTCCAAGTGGCCATCCAATCTCAATTTGGAAATCACATTCAATGATGATAATAAAGTAGAGCGAGGTGTGTAGTAGTATACTAACGTCGTCGATGTTCTGCTGTGGTTCGCCACGCATGCGCATGCCGTGCACAATGCTGCGCACACGCCGCTGCTTATCGAGGAGGCGCGCATGCGCGGCGCGGGTGTGTGCCGCGCGCCGCAGCGTGTTGTGCAGCGCGCGGTAACACAGCTCGCGGGCTGCGTACGCCGTCTGCACAACATGACATATAGACATACATATACGATTAACACGTTACACATGGACAGATGACAAATACGCCAACGCATATAAAAAAAAATATTATAATTCTAAAGCATATTAAAATATATCCCATGTTATTACCACGGTGTACATAGATTGGTGGTACTGCCCTTAGGCTTTAAATCTGCCAATCATAACCTAATTTTTATTAGTAAAATTTTTCAGGAAATAAATAAAAAACATATATATTTAATTAAAAATAGAAATAAAAAACCTAGGTAAATTCTAATTGACCCGGATCTTTCTTGCCGGAAGACATGTAAATACCAACACAGCATGCACTTCAGGCAGCGTGCTATTGTGTGCAAACAGCACGGTGTTCCGGTTACAATTACGCAATAGCTAGACAAATCAGAGGGGTAACGAGATTTGACATTTTGTGTCTCAAAGCAACACAATGTGGAGTGGTCTTTGTTATCTTAACTTGCGCCATTTATGACCGGGCGTATCACAGGTATACGACATGCTCATTACTTCTAATAAAAATAAATACAGCGAATCATGCGCACCGGTCTTAATACCTAACACCTTAATAAGTGTACTAACACTCAGTATCTCTATCGTTTATACATATGGTACTTTAAAGGTGTGCTTATACTTAAATTTAAAAGTCATAGTGTAGAAAACTTCAGTCAAACTCACATCTGGCATCTTTATGTAGTATAAGTATATCGCCTTGGCCATCGCGCCCGACGACGCGGCCTTCCTCATCGGCTGCAAGAAACATCACAAACATACGTAGGATACATTTGTAATAACTTAACCTGTATCTCAGTAACATCGTAAACTGCCTTTCGGCCACAGAGGTCCCCGATACGAATCCCGGGCAACATGATGTAAAGTTTGTATGGTGGTAGAATTTTAACACGCCTGGCTTCCTCTTCACCACCATCCTCTTTTCGTAAATGTTCTACCATAAGATGGCTGTTTTCTGAATATCAACCAGACTATGTGGACATTGCAGGGGAGTGCATTTCACCACCACAGATTGTTACTTAAAACCGTGTGACATTTTTAGCAAGTATGATTTATTTATAGAACAAAGGATAACAGACACAAAAAAAATTTTTTACCCGCCTCTCTTGTTCGTTTTTTTATAAATTACTACACTTGTTACCTGTATACTAATGAAATGTTCCTCAAGAAGTTTATAAGTCAGCTCCTTGCACTCTTTGTTCGGCAGCATTGCGTGTTTCTGTATGTCATCTTCTTCTATGTACTTTTTTGCGCGAATCACTCTGTAATTATTATTTCAATGTCATTACTCATTTATAAAAAAAAAATCAAAATCATGAAGTCGTGAAAGAATGCTCAGAGTTCCAGCAGTTGGAACATTTATTTATTTAATTAACTTTATGCACATTAAGTAGGATGTATAAAAAAAAATCTGCTAACTTACGAGCTGAATAATTTATTGCTTTCAAAAGTTATTTAATAGCTTAAAGCATTCATTTTTACGTACATAATAGATATTAAAAAAAATGGTTTTATGGAGTGTACCGGGCTTAAATACCATCAGTTGAAAAGAACAGCTGAAGACCGGATCATTTGTATAAGTTTGACCGGCAAACTTTAGTTTGAAGATGGCACCTCATGATGATGATATAGATCTTATTAATATACGTACGGGGTGTGAGAAGTACCTGAATATCCTCGCGGCGTTAGGCCCAAGCCGCTCGGTGATCACATGGTCGAGTGCCGCGTCCAACAGCTGGGCAGCAGCCGCTCGCGCCCGTACTGCCAGCAGCCCGCCGCCGCACGCGCCCGTGCCCTCGCGTCTCACGAACCCCGCGCCACTCTCCTCTGTGTGCACACGTTACATCCGTTAACTTACTTTTTATTACTGAACACTGTCTAGGTAGGTACCACCGCAGCTCCTATCTGTGCATAACATTACTATGTTTTCGTTTAAAGGACCGTGTAGATGGTGTAATTTTTGGGGCAACGAGACTCGACATTTATGTCTAAAGTTGACGAGCACAACGATACAGAGTATATAAAACTAAGCGTCACCTCATCATGGGCAAGCGTATGACTTCTCATGAAATGAATGTCTCGCCCTCGTCGATTCAGAGGAAAAAAAAGAAAATATCAAAAAGGAATCCCACCTAGCACCCTCAGGTAGTGTTCGAGGTGCTGCACAAGCAGCGGGCGGTCGACGGCGCGGCGTACGGCCTCACGGACATCAGCGGCGGGCGTTGGGTTCGATTCAGCTGCCCATGCCGCCGAGCTGAGGTACATCTGCTGCAGCAGGATACGCATCAGCTCACCAGCTGACAATAACATTAATTTGTCATTTACTTGTTATTACTTTACATGTCTATTTAGTTTAAAAATATTATGATAACTAGCCAGGCGGTTTCGAGGAAACTTTGCTACCAACCAAATATGTGGCACTGGAATCAACCCGTGGACTAATGGAATAATGAAGCAACTAATTCTTGTAATGTGTACCATTATCATCAATGCGCCGAGTGATAGCTTTCACCATGATGTCATCTTTGAAGTCCTGATGGAATCTATCGCAGTTCACTTTCCAATAAATATCTGAAATATATAAAAATATTATTTAATTTATTATACAATAACAACTTTATAAACAAATTCAGCCATTTGCCAACTATGCCATGGACAATATATAAATTAAATAAATAAAAAAATGTCTTAATGTTTCATGAGCCTATTCAAATGTATAATGTAAATGACCTTACATCCATAAGATTTCGAGATCACAGATGAAGATTTATGTGATAAAATTATTAACAACTTTTTTTTTTTGGGTGTGGTTAAAAGAGAGGATGTAAATTTGTTACAAACTTACTGTCATTTATCTCAGCTAAGCTTCCGGCGTTCATCGCTTGCAACAGCTGTCTAGAGTCCAGGTCAGGCACTATAGTTGCAACTGGTACTAGCGAGGGTACCTCACTGGATTCTTTAGTATCGGCTACTGGCGCCTGCTGTATGAAACCTGCTGTGGCTAGACTTACAAATGTGTCCCTTAGTTGTAATATTGTTATATCCTGAAAGTAAATCCCAAATAAATTCAATTATGTATAATCTGTATCTTTATTACAAAAGCTATTTATAAAAGGCTGGCCAGCATCAGTCAATAAATGTTAGCTGACAGACACAGGTCAGTATTTGGCCTATGTCCAATAGTGGACGTCTATCGGCTAATAACAATGATGATGAGACATAGTTCTAGAATTTTGGATGATTCTTTGTACTCTCCACTCTGTGTATGTATCTCGCAAGAACAATATATTTGTAAAGCCCATAAAGGAACTTTTCTTTATCTTGGATTTGTCTTCTTTTTGAGGGGCTTTCATCTTTTGGAGATATATCAGTACCATTGGTATAAAACTACCTAAAACTTAGTTATATAAATAAACAAAATTTATTTAAATAAAAAAACACAGTTAAATATAATATTCTGGGGAAGCCATGGATGTATGAACATATCAACAACATCTAGATTTTGCTTCACTCAAATCCAGACTTAGACCACCTATGTTTCATATATTGTTGTTACAATTTTCCAACAACAAATCTATATATTATCTATTCTGTTATTTCTCACGTTTCATAATCAATGGCCTTTTTTGTATTTCACTGCTTGTCTCCTTTTTAGTTGCCTTCTACAACATGCAGAGATGAAGACTGCTAAGAAAAACTTATAAGCTTCCATAAAATTAAATGAATTATTCATTGTCATACTACACACCTTATCATCTTTATTCTTAGTAGCTACGGAGAGCAGTAGTGCAGTTGCAACGCAAGTGGCCTTCTGCAATAACTCCTCAACCAACAGTTCTGCTTCTGTGCCAAATCTTGATTTTATTTGCAATAAGTACCTACAAATAATTTAATTGTATAATGTATATTACTGTACCTGGTGTTTTCATAAATTAAAAAGTAAGTTAAAGATTTAACTTTAGTAAGTTGTAAGTGTAATTGCTTCCATAGCACAGTGTCTGACAATTAACCTAATAATATAGTGTTTCTTTGTTTGATTCTAGATCACATGTACTATGCTTGGTAGTAGAATAATTCAAAGCCTTCAAACTCGAAAAAGCCTAGCTCTAGTCTTGCAACATCTGATATCCATAAATATCCTCCATGGTTCCACTGTCACATAAGAAACACTATGTGAAAGTGAACATCAAAATAGCTTGTTATCAATGAAAAAAAAAATCATTGAAAAATACTTATTAGAGAATCATTGTACGACAAACTTTCAATTATAGAAGATTAGTCCTAATATTGGTTTCATTAATGCAGCTCTTATTACTCATTACCAAAAAAATTTTTGTAAACTGAGAGAAGACACATACTTACCTAGGATATCTGATGAGTAATAACACATTATCAGGGAGTAATTTGTAATCAGCAATCACTTCTAGTTTGGATGGTTCAAAAGAAACCAAATCAAACTTGAGCAAAGTCCGTAAACACTCAATTACCTGAAACAGATTTCAGAATATTTATTTTGATTTAAAATAAATAATGGATTACAAAATGATGAGCAAATAAACAATAGTATTTGTAAAAACACTTGTGTAAAATAGAACTATGCTTTGTCATTGGTTAAATTTTATAAAAGAAGAATATTAGATTTGCATATAAAAAAAACCCTATTATGTTCTAACTTTGTTCAGATTTGATAGTGACACAGAAAAGCTTTCATACATCAGCAGCTGGCAGCAACGCCTGGATTTATGTGGCAAAATTTTGATTCAAGCCAGGCTATACTTAATTATAGAATAAGAAACTCTTTCATCATTATCATAATCAGCTGATAGACTTTCACTACTGGACTTCCCCAAAGATCTCGACAGCAATCTGTATTGCTTTGCCAGCGTCCGGCAGCTTTCCGCAGTTTTCACTAGATTGTTGGTCCAACTTGTGGGGGGCCTCCCAATACTATGTCTACTGGTATATAACCACCACTCGAGAACCCTACTGTCGAATTGTCTGACAGTACTTCGAGCAATGTGCCTTACCCACTGCCACTTAAGTCTAGCAATCTTTTGGGCTAGGTTGGTAACCTTAGTTCTGTGGATCGCCACATTTCTGATTTCAACTCAAACTCTTCATTGCATGTGAAATAACTTAATATTTTAATTAACACTTAATTACATAATATTAAAAGGCAATAGGCAGTCTTCTTACTAAAAGTGATCTCAGACAGTGAATTTGGTGTTAGTAAAATTATTAAATCTCTGGGAGCCATTGGATTTAATCAGCACAAGACAATGCTTTGTGGAACATACTACAAGAGACCTATATTCAGCACTGAATGTCCATCTGTTGAAATGATGATGATGAAAATTATCATCAATACGATATCAATAAAACGGTACCTGATAAAGTTTGTATATTTAATAGCAACAAGCAAGTTTACATTAAAGTTGATGGTAAGTTTTATGTAGTGCACATGGTTATGGTTAAGAATTTATAAATATTTCACAAGAAGCTATAGTATAAGTATTACAAGCGCTTTTTGTTTGCTTTTAACTAACAACCATTTGAGTTGCATGCTATGATAAAATTGTTTAAACATTTAATTCAAGTTATACAACTAAGGGATTGGTGAGAGTTACAGTCAAGACCTGTTTACGCGGCAAATTAGTAGTTTTCATTATCATGGGAACCGGCTTGCTCCCATAAATAAACAAATCATTTCCCACTTTTTGCACTATTTCACCGAAATATCGGTAAAGTATTTCTGAAACCACACGTCCAAGTTGATGTGACATTTTCAATCTTTAACACAAAATGTCTAGAATGAACTTTCTTTCATTCATTATTTTTACTTTTATCGTCCATGCATTAAGCTTTATTAAAAATCTTACAAATTATAATTTTTGTCACATGTTGATTGTTGATGTTTACAGGATATGACAAGGACAGTTTAATTGACATCTGTCATTAACAAGTTTTTTTTTAATTCTCTAATAGAAATTAAGAAAGAATTATAATGAACAATATGTTTAAATTGAAGCTATAATAGTTTGCAGCCATATTTGTACGCGCTAAAAATCGAGATGAACGAGTTCAAACCTCCTAGAGCTTGAGCTTCCGGTGAAAGAAAATATCGTGAAGATATCTATATTTGTTTTATGAACAATGTTTTTTTGGAAATAAGTCATTCTCTATCTCGCATTAGGCCAGCCTGATGGAAAAATAGCTTTTAAGAATTGCTTGCAAGAAAAAGTCCTGAGTCAATATAATGGCAACATGTAGTGGATTGATTATTATTAAATTTAGTATTTTAATACATTTTTTTTGCCTATCACTAAATTTTAGTAAGGCGATAGGTAATCTGATGTTAAAGTTCTTGGTAAATTTTATTGTAAATTATTACATTATAGAAGTTTTATTATCGTCATCAGCCAATAGAAATATAAAAAAATGTATTCATAATACAAAATGTTATAAAGTATGTATGAATAAAATTTCAGACAAAAATTTGAATATATCATTGTTGTTGGGGAAGTTTTAAAATATGTAGTTTCTTACATTTGGCGCATATAGCTGGAGTTAGAAAAAATATTGCCATTACATTACTATAATGAACAATTGTGAACATAAAAATTTTATTTTTAAAATCTAGTTTTAAATCAGTAATATAAGAAATAGTAGATGATTGTATAGAAAATTTCTTAATGTTAAATCTTCCTGAGTATAATTTTTTGATGTTTTTTAGGTTTTTCAGTTAAAAATTTTACTTTCTATGTTTGGCAACTCTTAGAAATAACATTCATCAGGGGAATATAGTGTTTAAGATGTGGTATTTATGATTGAAGTATTTTAGCAGTTATTCTTAGATTTAAAGATGAATATTGAAAACGCGGCCATAAATATTCTTAAAAGAGGTATAGAATTAGATACGAAGAAGCGCTATACAGAGGCTCTCGTATGTTACCAAGAAGGTTTACAAATATTAGTAGACAAAATGAAAGGTTTGTATTTCAACAATAACTTTTTTTGGATTAAATCTTTCAAATAACATCTTTACAACCTTATCAACAGGAGAACTTGACGATAACGTAAAGAGCTATTTAAGAAAGAAGATAGAAGAATATATGAATAGAGCAGAGACCATAAAAAAAATGGTTTCACAACAAAAAGAAAATGGCCAATTTCATGAACAAGTTCATATAGAAAATAATTCCACTGGTCACAGCTATAAAACCCTTTTTGGCAGATTCCTCGATGATGATGTTCAGTATGTTGTTGTGGAAGATCCATATATTAGAAGTTTCCATCAGGTTTGTTATAACATTTGCTAATTAAAAATTTAAAACGAACGATTTAAATTTATTCAATGCAATACAGATACGGTAAAACTACATTATTTATTTATATAAATTAGTCCAAACACAACTACTGACAGTAAGTAGAATATAGTGTAAATGTGCATTAGTCTAGACAAAACTTATCATACCCATAAATATAACTAATAGTATTGTAATCTATATATGTATTACAATAGGAGATATCTATAGATATATAGCTTCATCATGAAATCTCTATAACTATAAGATATAAAGCCCCAAATTTTAGTAGAGATATTGCATCTGCCATTTAGAGGTCAGCTGAGAATGAATTTTACAAAAAATTCTTACTCATAGAGATTTACAGAGACGTTGATCATGAAACGAGGTCTCAGTGGTGGTGGATTGACGGTGAGCAGGAATTCCTTGCCAAATTTCAAATTTAGTTCTATTTTACCAACTAGAGAGAAGCGGCTAGTTAATACATGCCCATAACTCTAGATTGTTTTGATTTTTTACAGGCACAGAATTTTTTAAAGCTATGTGAACTGCTGGTAAGGTCATGTAGTAACCTAAGACACATAGATCTAATCACTTCAAGTAATAACCAATCAGAAGGTGACCAGAAAGGATGGTTCTATAACCTGAGAAGTGATCTATTTAAATATAATGTACAGTTGATAGTCAGGTATTCGGAAACTTTGCATGATAGGCAGATTATGTAAGTAATTGACCTATTATCACTTACTTATAACTTATTTTGTTATTATACTTTTTCTTTTATCAAGATATTTTCACACAGATGACTATATTTTTGCAAATAGTTTTTTTTTCTATTTATGAAAAGTGGAACCATTATTAAAAGATATTTTATAGTAGTTAATCATTTACGGTTTAGGAGTTATCTATATTATTACTTGTTTCATAAGTATATGTTTCTTTTGCCAGAGACTGTCTAGGTATGTAACACTGTAATTTCTTTTTCTGCCTCCAAACAGTCACATGCAAACATTACTATGTTCCATTTTGAAGGGTGTAGCTAGTGAAGTTACTGGGGTAACAATACTTCAAATCCTATATTTCAAAGTGATAAGCACCATTTGGTGTTGTGTATAGCAATTTAACTAACGCCACATTGTTATAGAGGTATCATTATACCATCAGATAAAGATCTCGTTTGTTTCATCACTTTGTTGATTAAAAAAAATATTTTTTTAGTGTTAATGAACATAACATACTCATATCTCTTAGGTTTGAAGACAACTTCCCAGACTGGAATATATTTCTACATTTTAATTAAGTTTTTAACCAAAAAATTTACTTTAAAGGTAAATTTGAGATTAGTTTATTTTAATAATGTATTAATTTTCAGGCTAAGTTCTGGATGGATTATAAAAATTGGAAGAGGTCTGGATTACTTCAAACCGCCTGACAACAAGTTCTGCCTTGGTGTATACGACATGGACTTAAGACAGTGTCATGAGACAACGGTTGATATAGTACATACAAAGAATGTAAAACAATCATATGGATAGTAAACTTTTTTAAATTCTATTTTTGACATCTTTAAAAAACAATTTTCTCTTTAATTGTTCTTTATAAAAAAATACTTTGGCAGATTGTTTTATTCTTTTTAAATCACTAAAACATTTCAAAAATAAGATTCAATGTGAAGATGATCTCAAAGTGTGATCTTTGTATGTTGAAATATGAAAGAATAATTATAATATTAACAATTACTTAGAAAAATTACATAAAATAATATGGTGTCTAAATGAAAACAAATGTTTGCTATTAAGTCAAGCACATTTAGTTTTATGTTTTCGTTGTTGTCAAGATCTATATCGAGTTTGAGACTTCATACTTTTAATTAAACCTTTCCTATGTAGTCATAGGGAATATTTAATATCATTGACTGTAATGATACTTTTCAAAATATAACTTAATTTTGTTTGGTCACAGTATAATAGTTAAGGAAAGTATTCCATTATCAATTATTATTCATATAGAAATCAGTTACTTGTATTATTATGTTAAATGTGTAAATTATAATTTAATTTTATGTTTTGATTGATTGTTTATTTGTTGCACTAAGCATTAAAGTAAAGCATTCTCTATGAGTATACTTTTTTATTGCATCAATTAACAATTTAAACATATCTTTTTATAAAAATGTTAATTACTTAATATATACAAAGGCCCTTTGTTTAAAACTAAAATATTTTAACTTTAAATGTTTTTTTTATATTATTTTCCAGAGAGACTTTTGATAGTCTTTGGTTGTTCATTACGGGTATCATTTCATGAAGTGAGCATTAATCTTATATAAAATGTGAGTTACATATAACAAAAAAAAATGGATCTTTGTATGTGGGTTGTCAAAATTGCAAAGTTATATTTTACAAAGTACAACTATAGCAGTGATTGTTTGCAGTACCTTATATAGATAGATAGATTAAGGTTGTTTAAATCTAGAAGAAATATAGAACATGTTTACTGATAATGTAATGTTTAAGCTATTATATTCATTATTTTATCTGCCAACTAACCATTGAAGTGATGACAACATGTTACCTGGTAGATGGGGAAAAATAAACAAAAAAAACAATGTGTTCTCTATATGTACATTTAAAAATATAATACTATATACATATATTTACACATTTTATTAGTATCAGGTCTCTGTAGCCGGAGAATGTCTAGTTAGGGACCACTGCCCCTACTTCTGGCTCAAACAGTAGGGTGCAAAGGTTACTGTTCTGATTTGAAGGGAGTTGTTGCTAATGAATTAAGATAAATATTCTTTATTGTACAATGACATAAGAAATACAATATAAATAAAAACATATAATGGGTGGTCATTGAAAATTATTGAGATAACATGACTTAATATATGTCTCAAAGTAACAAACACCTGTGTAGGGCTGCATACTTCATCTTATGGCCACATTGTTGTGGGGGTGGACTTACCATTTACTATATAGTGAACAAGTCCCTCATTTAATTGTTTTATGGGATAAAAAAGTATTACTCGGCCGGCCTCTGTTGCCTATATTAAAAAAGTAAAGTTAATGATATACTTAAAAATGAATTCATGTTATTAAGGATATCCTCAACTTATGATCCTGTATAATAAGAAACGACTGATTTGGTTACTACATTAGTTTTTAAGTATGATTAGATAACTTAAAAGTGTGGCTTTGGACATTTTATTTGTAAGAATGTATACAATTTAGTTACTCTTTAAACACTTCTATAAAAAAATGCACTTCTTTTAATGAAACAATCGACATCGTTACAGAAAGTACCATTACAGCGTTTAATTTTTTTTTTTATTTTCTTCATTTTGTTTGTATCAGGTCTGTGTTATATTAAGTAATGTTAGGCACTTATATTATACTATATTACTTATACTCTTATCATCAACTTTAACATAAGGTTTAATATATTGGATTGTTTGTGATAAAAGAGAAATAGAATATGTTAGAGATGCTGGATTGCGAAACGGAAAAGATCAGTAGAAACTTAAAATCAAATTTCGTAAAGAAATTTACAAATAACACTGGAGTAAGTCATTGTTATGCGTGGGTCTTGTTCCTGCAGAGCTCTTGCTTGCTCCTGACTTTTGCCTTCTTTGTTCTTGTTTCTTCTTTTTCTCAAACCCAACGACGGCCTGCCTGAGCTAATAACTTCAGCTTCTAATTGGCCGGCCCGCTTGGCTGGCACGAATAGTAAGTGTTAGCTCACGTCAGCAACAGTGGGACAAAACTAAAAACTTAACTCTTGAAACTATATTCACATGTACAATTGTTCTACTACTATCACTGTTGTCTCGCACAGAATATATTATCTCACATGTTGGGAAAATCAAACAAAATCATGATAAGAATAATTATAGTGACAAAAAGGATTACATTACAAATATCAACCGTATTTGTAGTTTTAGTTAATTTAGTGTTAAGCTGCCATGGTTGAAGTGATTGTCTAAAGGATATTTGCATGACATATTGTCGGCAATCAAGAATTATTAATAAGAGAAATATCCTAGGACTACTGGACTGATTAATGTAATCATATTTTTTTAATTTTGGATAAATATAAATCTGTAAAAAAAAATATTTGTATTACTTTCTTTAATCCAATAAACCTTTTTAAATAAAAATTTTGTTACATAATCATCTGTATATTAATACTTTTTATGTAAATATTAAATAAATTAGAGACAAGGTCTAGGCTTTAACAGCAAACTAAGCTTTAGCAAACATTACCTATGTTTCGGTTTGAAGGGCGTTGTTGTTGATCAAATTATTAATGTAGAGAGCTAGTTATTTATCCATATTTAAGGTACACAGGGCGACCTAATGCTGTAATAGCATTGTTAGTCAACGCTGAGAGGCGAGAGATGTAGGTAGGTGTAAAATATATCTAAGTCTAAAAATGAGGAGGTGTTATATCATCATTATCAGCCGACAGATGTCCACTGCTGGACACAGGCCTCCTGCAAAGATCTCCATATTGTTCATTGAGGGAAATTGGGCCGTAATCTACCAGGCTGGCCCAGGGCGGATTCGTGGGTGGTCAGAGCCTCGTCTATTGTTTAGCAGGGTGCACCGCGGCCAGGTGAGGTTGACTTGAGCTCTGCAAGATGTTGGACGGAACCGCTAACACAGGTGCTATATAATCATATATAAAAGTAAACGAAAGGTAAGATCGTATTTAAAATTAAACTACATTTTCATGGAGATAATACTTTATTGCGTATAAACAATTAGAGCAATAACGCACGTTTTATAATTTCTATACAAAATCTAAACGTATACTCTATACATCTAAGTCTAGGTCCGTAACGTTAAGTAAGGTGGTTTCAATGACATATGAATATAAATTACAAGTGTATAAAGAAGCATTGCTTAGTTTGTATTTATATACTTAGTTCAATAACTTAGGCAGTCACGGTTTTAATTTATGTAATACCTATATTGTGGGATAATATATTCAAGTTATTAATGCAATGTAATAATATACGACAGTATATAAGTTGTCGCCATATAAAAGGTCTTTATTTTTTTTTCCATCCATATAAAACATTCTAATTTCATTATACGTGAAACAATCTTTGATTTTTTTATATAAATTAATGTTTTCAGTATGTACGTGTTATTAATATGTAAACTTAAAATTACAAACTAGCCAATGGAGGATCCATTTCTGAATGGCATAAGGTTATCAAATAAATTATAAAGTAAACAATATTAAATATTATATTTAAATTTAAAGTAAAGTGTGGGGACTAGCAATAACATGTGTGTATGGCCTCTAATGTCTGATGAGTATACAACTTTACAAATAATCATAAACATTTAATTAATGGATATCTTATAAATCAGTTTATAAATATTTTAACATACAAATGTCTGTTCGTTGAATCAGGTGATCTTTTCCACGTCGCTTTGCTTCTTAAAACAGTAAAATAATTATTAGTATGAATTTTACAAATTTTTGAGGTACTTACATATCATTAAAAGCGGATGTGGAGATACAGCAACAACTCGTCCATAATAGTAATAAATTGATTTTGTTTACTGAATCTTTTTTTGTATTTATTGTCTGTTCAATCGATTTTAGAGTTAATATTCTACCCTGTGTATTATCATCATCATCATCATCGTCATCAGCCGACAGACTGAACTTAACACCACGTACGCATCACAATTCAATCTGATCTGGAGTACGTTCATCTTCAGACGTAACTCTCTTGTTTAGCCGAGAACAGCATTAAAGATTCCATCATATGTGGTCTGATCATTTCATCGACGTCCTTCTGATCCTCGAAAGCGTCCGGTTGGTGCTTGTATATTGTCCTCAACGCTTTGAGGCAGTGTATCAAGGTCTGGTCCGGGTTGACTTCGACTGGGGGCCGCGATCGTTGCATCCTAACCAAACGGATAAGATGAGGAACGCCTTCCAATTGTACGATCTGCTGAGCCATTTCGGGCATTACGGTTAATCTGCAACGAGAGGAGGTTCATTTTAAGATGCAAAGATACAGAGAAAGAAGGTCAAGAACAAAAGGTTATATATATTGTTGAAAAAGAATATGTTGCTGAAGGACTTCTATTACCGGAAATTAATAAATGGGGATTAATGTCTCTCTAAGCCACCAAGCTTTTTACTTCACAGACTTTGGATTGGGAAGTCTTGAGAAATAAAACTAAATAAATAAAAGCACTAACTTTGTCCAAACTTGATGTCTCTAAGTAACTCTAGTTCGGAAGGTGTAAAGATTACACCAGTAGTTTAGCTAGAAGACAGTTGCTTGCACAGGACAGTCAGGCGGCGTAAATAGGAGCTGCAGACCTGGCAGTAGAAACCTTTCCACTAGCTACCTCAACTTATCTTCTTAGATCTTATAATTTTGGATAGTGTGCTAGTGACGTGACAGTCCTTTGTATAAGTCGACTACATCTGAGTAAGCTTAATGCTCACAGCGCCACAGGCCAAGATGATTTGAACTAGGGTTGATGAGTAAGTAGTTTCAAGGAGGAGGAGAAATAAATAACAACATAATACAAATTATGTAAATCAATGGAAATAGTGTTGTTGCTATTTTGAGGCAAAATGGTTTTATAAATCCTTTAAAATTAAAAAAAAACCTTTTTTTTTTAAATTCCGTCACATGAGTAGAATTTGAGAAGAAATGAGAGAGTTTCGCATTAAGAGAAAGAGGAGTCTTCACCAACCCCAATTAGTAACTATCTATATGTTAATAGCTTTTCACTTCGTCGTGTAAATAAAATATTACTTTATTTTTGTCAAATCTTTAAAAGATACGCTGCTTCTAAGGGAAGGACAGGGTGGATGGATGATGTGGAATTTGTTACCACTAAACCCTCCTGGGATCTCTCTGCGCTGTGCTTCAGCAAGTGCCGGGGAGTGTCGTAAACCTCTTCAGTACTCTTTCTTTGCTGCTACAACCAAGAGACCACCTGGTACTAGTCGTTCGCCCCGTGTTTGCTTTGAGCGACCCCACTGTTAAAGCCAATAAGTTAGTAACCTGGCTATCGCTTCGGCGGCGTGGCAGTGCAGGCGGGCCTGCGCGCGCAGCTCGGCGACGCGCGGCGCGAGTGCGGGCGGCGCGCGCACGAACCACACGAGCGCCGCGCTCGCGGCGGACAGGCGCGACAGCGGCAGCAGGCAGCGCGTCGCGCGCGACAACGACCCGATCAGCGACGCGGTTTGCTCCTGCGCACGTACACACTTGTTATTTCATAATGAACATACTAAGCAATCACCTGCTCCCACAACAACTACCTCTGTGGCATAGTGGCTAGGCTTTTCACTAGGAATAAGGTCTTTAATTCGATTTTTAATTCTACTAAGCGAGGAGACTATCGCGACGATTACCTGATAGTAAGTGATACATCATTATCATCAATTGACACACGTCTACTGCTGAACATAAGCCTCCCTCAAAGACCTCCACATCCATAGTTTCTCCGCTGCCCACATCCAGCTGCCTCTTGCGTCCTTCACCAGATTGTCGTATAAACGTGACGCTAGTCAGACTATACACAGCACCCCATTGCGCTCGTCACCTTGAGACAAGATGTTATCTCTGTTGCCGGAACCGTCTATGTAGTTACTACCGCAGCGCATATCTCCACCACCAAACATTACTGTGATCCGGTTTGATAGACGCTGTAGCTAGTGAAGTCACTGAAATATCGAGACAACATTTTATGTCTTGAAGCGACGAGCGTCAAATTTTTATGGACAAGCGTATCACTTACTATCAGGTGAACATTACGCTCGTCTTGTCGCTTCGTAATTTTGTTGTAACCTTAACAGTCACATAGTGCACTTGGCGATTATATTGGAAAAATACATGCCCAACAGTGGGCATAAAAATATCTAAATAATGATGGTTTAAAAAGTTTACTCCCTCAGGTGAATAAGTACCTGCAAGAATACGGAAGTGTTTGGTCCCCTCCTTTTCACGGCGTCCAACAGTTTCTCTACCGTGCGGTGGCGCATGATGATCTCCACGATGTCCGACTTATCGTTCTCATCAGATCTCTCCAACTCCAACTCTCGCACCAAGTTGACGAGGCAGGCGGTGCACAGCAAGAGAAGCTGACAGCATTCAGTTCGAGAGAGAATACCTGACACAAACATTGTTAATAATATCGATTTTTTTAATAATGTAATCCGATGGTAAATAGTAGTGAGGAGACATTACTGTGATCCGATTTAAAGAGCTTTATAGCTAGTAAGTTACTGAGGTGACGAGGCTTAACATGTTGTATTAAAGCGATGAACACAACACGGTGTAGTGTATGTCATTTTAACTAGCGCCTCAAAAAAACTTATAGTATTATTAATAGTTCTCGAATATAAGTTTATATATTTTAAGAGAAATAGTAAATAAAAAAAATAAAAGATGGCGTTCATTGATAATAAAAACATGTGTTACAAGTGTTACCAGATGTCGCTGGATGAATAAATGTATATTTAATTCTGCTATTGATATTGAAACATTGGAAGGGTATCGAAAAAAAAAACAGTTTATTTTTTGATTGGTCATCATCATCATCAGCCGATAGACCAAATAGATCGCCGATAGATCCAAAGATCTCTATATCGATCGGTACTGTGCTGCCCACATCCAGCTGCTTTCCGCGACTTTCGTTTATAGGGTTTCGTATGAGAAGATTTCGGCTAAATCCCACTACTATATCCCACCACGCTGGCCCAACGCGGGTTGGGGAGAGTTTTTTTAATTAAGCAAAACTTACTAGTAATGTTGTCAACGATAGAGTCCAGGTACAGATGTAGCTGCGTGAGGTCGTAGTGCCCCCTCAGCCACGGCGCGGTGATCTGCGTGAGGACGGTAATGGCTTCGCGCATCTGCGGTTCCGGGTTCGATCGGTCCGATAGGATATCGGAAAGGATCTCTATACCGCCTCCCTGCAATTAAAGTGATATGTTTAAAGTAATTAAGTGAAATCTATTTAGTAACTTTTTGCAAGGCGCGAGTTCGAATCCCGTCGAGTATAAGTTATCGCTGAATGAAAACATCGTGAGTAAACCAATATGTTGCGTGAGTAATCCAATATGCAAGAACAACAGCTTTCTTAGAACATGCTTCTTAATGTTCCCACTGGTGGGAATTGGGGCCTTTTCTATTATGGCGGCAGATTTGCAATACTAAGGCGTTGGCTTGAGGAATTTGAAAAAATTCTATGACCAACTAAATGTATACACGGGATGGCATCGAAGTAAGGATCGCGTTAAAAGGCATTAGCTTAGCCACTGTGTCATTGGGGTAATAGGAATATATATAATATTACCTCTTCAAACTGTTTGACCGCGTCAGCCGTGACGCAGACGGTCGCGAGAGCACGCAGCGATAGAGCCTTGATGGAGCTCTTGTTGCTTTCTATGATGGCAGTCAGCAGAGCCCTGGGGACACCGCAGTCGACGAATGGCAGCTCGGTGATGCTCTTCATAATTTTAGTACATCTCTCGTGCAGTGAACTCTCCGCGTTTTCACTCAACATCGCAAGGTGGCCGATTGAAGTTAACGTACTTTTCAGTATCATGTCCGACGGCGGCTCTTCGATGATTGAGACAAGGGTCTAAAAGTTATATATTGAAATTTAACATGATATATATATTATACAATATAATATATTAATGCTTTACGATTATACATACTCAAGTTTTTTTTTAATAGCGATGAGTCGAGAAGGACCTATAACTAATAGTACTCTGCATGCCCAGGATAATATACACAGCATCACATTAAGCGTGTTGCTTTGAGACATAAAATGTTGAGCATCGTTACTACAGTAATTTCACTAGCTATAACGCCCTTCAAACCGGAACATAGCAATGATTGCACACTACTATTCAGCGATAGAAATAGCTTACTACGAGAGATGTATTACCGATATTATTACAAAAGCCATGACCAGATGGAAAGCTGATATTTACTACCGGATTTACTCAGGACTGCAATGCACATTTTCCACTTTCTATGCACAGGATGTGTAGTCACGCTATTAAAAGTGACGGGTAAAAGTAGTGTACATCACACGATATGTAGTTTCCATACAGATTTGTTCCTTCCGTCATTTATCTATTCACTAGCTACGGGATAAAGTTTAACTGATGAAGTACAAACGTCAAGTAGCCAACGTGATATATGTTGTGGTTGGTTGATGGTGAAGCGTGATCGTTTAGAATACTCCGGCTATCATATATTGACAGCCAGAACAAAGTAGTGTAGTTATTCCATCAGATTAATAGTACCTAGGTGCGAAATTAAAACCGGGGACCTTCGTGATATAAAGTAGTTAACCACTACGCCATTAAGCGTATAGTAGATAAAATTAGATCCTTAAAAGATTACAATCAATACATTACCTTCATTTGTTGAACCAAAACAGCTTTGGTCGTCTCAAAGAAGATGCCTATCAGCGTATCTAAGTGCTTGAGCACGAGATTCCATTCCGGATTGCTCTCATTCAATTCTAATTTCACGTCCTCCCCGATGTCGACCAGTTTCTGCAGGTACAGCTGCAGGGACATTTTGATCTTGTCCCACCTCTCCGGCGTCTCGCCCGGCGGCTTCGTGTTCAGGGTGATGCTGTGCGCCAGTACAAACTCATTGATGTTCGCTATCAACAGACATATCTGCTCCTCTCCGGTCGCGTTTGATTCTATTTGTCTGTAATATGACATAAGGTTTATCTCTGATAGATCTTTTAGATATTACAACCTCGATTTGTCGAAATTAGTGAAAAAATAATTCAAGAGTAATTTATACGCCTGTCGCTAATAAAGTGGTGCTAATGAGGATGATTTATATGGCACCAAAATGATGCTCGTCATCTAAGATATTATGTCTCATTACTTCAGCAATTTCACTTGCTGGATATCCACTTCGGTTTTGCGAAAACATATTCCCAGCATTGGCCATACCAATGTCCAATTCTAAATATATAATCTATTGGGACTGAAATGATAATGTTGGTGATAGAAATATAATTTTGGACATATTTTGTAATGCTTTATGTTGAAAATTTTATTATATTGTTGTCTGCGACTTTGGATTTAGGATTAAGGAAAAACATAAAGCGGCTAATGAAGTAGAGGATTATGAAGATGGCCAAATGAGCAAGACGGTTACTGGTCAAATAACAATTAAATGTATTCAATGTATATATAAATAAAAACTGGCACATACCGTATAACATCACTATACTGATGCACAATGATTTGCCCGTGCGTCTGCACTTTCTTTATGTTCCCGGTGATTGTAGCGGAACTTGCTGACACCAAAGCCTTCATTTCGGTACCAAGTGGTTTGCTCTGTAGCGTAGTCATACATTCGTTCTCAATGGAACCAATGAGGTCGCAAAGCCAGTACTGCACCGGTTCAGGTTTTCTGTCGCATAACCTCTCTAGTGTTGTTTGGTCTATGCTTCTTTCTCTGAACAGGATCTCATTTTGATTGTTCAGATGTAAGCTGAAAGAAATAGGTCTTTTAATGTGAATTCAATAGCCTTCGACTCCAGAAATATATTGTAGGTTAATATTTGTAGTTTAGGAAATAAGTATCAGATCTTCTAATTTTACGACAGCTCAAAAAAATTCGAAATAAAGATATTTAGAAATATTTTACTTTTACTTTACTTACCGGCCATTGAAATCACCGATTAGATTTACTCTGCAACTTTTCTTTCTATTCTTTGGAATCTGTGGACTGTAAGTTAATTCCTGAGGAGTTAACATTTTTGGTGTCGAGGTACAAGCGAAGTTTAATTGCACGTCCGCGAAGTTTATTTCGTCTTTTAATTTCTCTCGTTTGGAGTCGTGTGTCAAGTCTTTATCGGATTTCGAATCGGTTTCGTACGGGATTTTCTGTTTATCCCTGAACTGTGGTGGAGGTGTCACCCTCCTTGTCTTAACATAATTAATTTCTTCGACAGAATTGTCTTTTGATTTCAGATTAACATCACTTTCAGTCGCAACTAACCTTTCATTGTAATGCGGTATTAGAACTTCTTGTTCTGGGTAACCGACGATAACCCAAGAATTTTGTTCTGTTGATCTTGGTAGACCAAGAGAGGGAACTCTACTGCCTTCCATTACGCCACCTGCGTGTGTGTCAACTATATCTGGCTTCCCTTTTTTAGCAGGCAACATTCGAAAGATATCTTTTGTTTTTTCGGTCTTTCCTACCCTTTGTTTAGCTTTTGGTCCTATTTTCTTGGTAGGTTTTAAATGAAGACTATCCATTATATTTTTACCTAACAATACTTTCGTAGGTTTATGAACTGGTTCAGTATATTGCATTTTCTCTTTGAGTAGTTCATCTTCATCTATATGCCCGAGTGAATGATAACCTTCTTGTATATCTAGTATTTGCTGATCAAGTCTCTGAGCTTCGAAATTTAACGACTGGTTTAGCCTATTCCTTTGAAACTTAGGTGTGGAGCATATAGGATTATCTTCATTGGAAATACTTCTCCTGTATTCGGATTTAGATGACGTTATTCTTTCAGTTGGGACGTATGAAACATTAGATATAGGTGTGCGGTTTCTTGGTTGATTATTTACTGCTATCTCATTATCATGAGAAAGCTTGATGTATTCAAGGCTATCATCTGATTTGTTCTTGCTAGTCTCTAAATCCTTAACTTTAGCGACTTTAATTATTTTTGAATTGTCACTGTCTGTACTCGAAACAAATGTCTTCTTCACTGGATACTTTTTTGAAGGACTTATTATATTTACATTATTATCTGGTACATCTTTGGTAACTTTTTGGATTGTACGTTTGCTAGGAGTTGGGTGTATGTTATTTAATTGCTTATTATCTGACTTAATTATTTTATTTGAGCTTATCGATTTGTCGTTTATTTTACAATTTTCGTTTTCGTATGAGTTTTTACTTAGATTTGCCGGAGATGGATATTTTACTCCAGTATTATCATGTTTTTCATTGTTATCCTTTAATAGCTCCATGTGTTCTTCATCGGTGTGTATTTCATAATATTTTTGCAAGTCATATGGGGTTTGTATGACGCTGCTACTTCGTAGTCGTGGTTTTGGAGTTGGTGTTTCGTTGTTAATATTGTTTGACAATTTTGAACTGTCTACAACATCTCTAGTTTGTAAAGTGTTTTGTAAATTGATAGCGTGTTCTACAGTAACATTTTCATTGTTATTTGAGTCATTGCTGCTTGACGATTTATCTTTGTGTTCACTGTTATCTGCTGTAGGGTAGTACTGTGAAATGGGTGGGGAGCTATCGGAGTCTGAAAAGCCCGAGTCTTGACTTTTATGGCTTCCTGGACTGCCGTGACGAAGTGGCCACTTGTTAATTTGTACATTATTAGGCTCTGCAATGTTATCGGCGCTATTGTTTCTATGTTCGGGCTGGTTAGCTATCCAATGCGGTAATTGTGGTTCCCAGTCTTGTTCTTCTTTTCTATTATTTTGGTTCCACACGGGCTGGGGTCGTACCGGGCTGCCGATATTCGGCGGTGCATCGCCCCACCAGACTTTGCTACGCGTACGTTGAAAATTGGACATCCTGCAAAGAAAATAATACGTCGATAGGTAAATTATTCGTGGGAATGTCTGCAAAGTGACGGTGTTAATGATCGGCATCCAAATGACGTAATGCTTTGGGTCATTACAGTGACTTGGGAGGTGCGGCTGGCTAAGCGTGACCATTGTATTGTATACAGAGAATAAATTATTTACTTATGTATCGTTTTTACTTGTAATAATTACTTTCATGCTTAGAGATAAGTTAATGCATCAGTAACAACAATAAAAAATAATGTTCATATACATTTACGAAAAACAGTGTTTTAAATTTTTTAGAAATCTTTTTCTTTAGCGTTCTTTATATAAATTATAAATTTTTATTTAGGCCTATGTCCAGCAGTGGACGTCTATCGGCTGATGATAATGACGGTATAACAATAAATACAACTAAATTAAACCGTAGTCTAACATTATGCCAAATTGTCAATTCCAATTCATACCATAAAAAAAATTTTGGTAATGGAGTTACATAGAAAGAAGTGTTACGGTTAAAAAATGTGTTACCGTGTCGATGGTAAGTAACAAGTATTATTACTGCTTTATTACTAAAGGCAGATGTTAAAAACCGTTGCGGATCTATTGTGAGAGTGCCCGGTCGTTCGGGGTCCATGAATTGAAACTGATTTCATCTCTCCCCTTGCTTTGCTTTTCGATTTCCAACTACATTGTTTTCGATGTCGACCAACGCAAGTTACGTGATTTATTTTAAAACCTATACATAAGTGCATTGTATATATTTTTCGTGAATACTTGTTAAAGAGGTAAAGGTATATGTACAGTGGTAATAATGTAAGTTTTTTGATCGATCCAACAATTAGTGTTGCTAATTTTTTTTATATATGAAACGATGTTATCAGAAATTTTGCTCATAACAACGTGGTGCTACTTAGGGTGATATATAACTACACCACATAGTTTACGTTACCTTTAGATATCAGATGTTTGTCGTTACCGCAGTAATTTCAATGCCTATAACTTTCTTTTAATCGGAACACGGTAAGTTTCGCACGTCACTGATTATCGAGAGAGATAGGAGTCGCGATGGTGCACCCTAGGCGGTCTTTGGTCAACCCTGTAGTCTCGGGCTAGTGTAATAGGACTAAGGTAAGCCCTGCCTGTTGCACAAGGCGACTAAAAGGGTCTAGGAGATTCGCGGGCCTTGAGGGTGGAGGCCTTTATCGCTTAACAAGCGAATCAGCGTGGGACAGCATATGGCTCAGCGACGGTGCTTAGGAGGGTTAGGCTCATCCTTAGAGACATCCCGGATAAGAGATCCCGGAGCCTTTCCGATGGCACTGATGCAGACCTCTGAGGGAGTTTTAGTGAGTAAGAATCTCATATAACTCTGACTTCCCCCCAGAAGCAGGGTATCTTTAGAAGATTTCCTTTCCGAAACAAAAAAAAAGGTGGTCTTTGGTAATATGATCCTGCTGAATGTTGAATAACATTTTCGGTTATATCTATTTATCTATTATGGTGTTAAATAAGGCTATGGGTGGTGGTGAAGCGTATTCATCTAGAATATTCTAGCTCTTTTATCTTGACAGCCGTAATACAGCGATTGCTGTTATGGCGGTAGATTTAGAATTAGAGGGTTGCAACTGGATCGGCAAATTCGACAAACCCTACTACCCACTAAATTTACTGTTTGACTTCGGAATTGTTTTACTGCTACTAGGTAAGCGGGTTATTAACTGTTCTGTGGAGGCTGTTAAAAGAGAATTAGAATTTTATAATTCCCTCTGCACACGTTAAACTGTTTCTTTATAGAAAACATACATCCGGATTGAAATGTCTTGTAAGTATAAAAATAAAAATATTGGTTTAAAAAAGAATAGAATGTTTGAGTTTCCTTTGTAGTAGAACTTGAATAATGAACTTATCAAGTCCCGTGTTGTAAAAGTCGGTCAGTTAGTGACTTAGGTAGATGAGTCAATCGGTTCGATTCACATAGTTAACACGTTACAAGTAACAGCCTCTGTTGATATTAGTCATTCGTTGAATTATCGTTGTTTTTCTATTATATGGTCGTATGCACCGGACGTTGTAGATTATCGGAAATAGAGGAACTACTAATATTTATAATTATCAGAAACAGATATTTCTATTGCGAAATTAATTTAATCAATAATATTTTTACGACTTACTGATGGAGATCTTAGTTATTTTTGTTAATCTATAAGGAATGTTTAGGTTTTTTTTTTATAAATAAGACATTAATAATAATCAAATATTAATATAAATATAATGAGTTATTTATTTATAGCCTTTTATTCAGTACAGATACAACTTAGTCTAGTATAGACTGCGATACTTGTTCATTGATTTTTCCATTCACATCTTGAGCCAATTTTTTTTCCTATAAAAATTTTTTTATATATGGTATGCAGATATGTAGTATGATGGTTAGGGACAGTATATTTCTGTATCATTTACTATAATGTCCGCTGATTGATGACGAATCAGCGGCACGGTTTAGTGTGATTAAGGCATTTAGCACAACTTGACCCGTATTGTTGTCGTAAAGCGGCTTTGTTCTAACAAACGGGCAAGCACACGATCTTTAGTCATTATCACGTTTATGAGAATTAACGGATAACCTTCAATTATGTGATGTGATGGTTGCATGGCTCCATTCCTTCGAATTAACAACAGGTGTATAACTTAATATTCTTAACTTATACATTTTAAGTATAATTTTATCTTAACTATACAACCACAACATAGCCCTTGATAGCTTGCCTTGTAATGCAGGTCCGTAGTTCGAATCTAGATTCACTTGTGGAAGAGTTGGGAAGGTGATAGGATATCTTCAAAACTAGTAATCACAATGATATAATAATTCTATTGACAAAAGTATAGTTGTTCATATCGACATGATATCTACTTCATAAATGAGTTACTTCTTATAAAGTGATGACATTTTGAATGATGTCATTAAAAACATTGTAAAGTATGTGGTTAGATAGGAAACGGAAGGTGTGAGGAGCCGTTGTACGGTGGCAATCATAGGGGATGCGGGTCAACGAAAAGTACACAACAACGGTGATGAATATACGCTTTATATTTTGGTATATAATATTTTGGTATCAGGGAGGAGTGATCTGAAAGTTACTCTTCATTTTGAGTAGAGAGATATTTGCTCTCACTGAAACGCCTTAGGAGGTCATCTTCAGTGTTAGAGTAGTCGTTAGATTTGCGATCGAGAAAGGATTTTGCCTTTTTTTGACAATATTGTCAAATTTATATATACTCTTTCTCATAAAAAAACATGCAACAATATCATAGTGATACTTTTAGAGGTTACCTCTTTCAAAAAATTATAGTATTTATATCGTCATATGATGGAATAGACAAAGATAGAGAAAGGGTTGCTTAGATAGTTCGGCCATGTTGAAGGAATGGATGAAAGAAGATTAACGAAAGAGGTACACAAGGTAAGAATGATTGGACAAATTGGTGCAGGTCGACCTAGGCGGACATATTTCGTTCAAATCGAAGATGTCCTAAAGAAAGGCCGGGTCAAGAATACTCGCAACCGACGAGCATGCATGAAGACGCTCATGAAAGTGGAGGAAGCGACAGAGGTGTGCTAGGATCATGACGAGTGGAGAGAGGTGGTCTCTGCCTACCCCACTGGGAACGAGGTGTGATATATATGTATTTATATGATAGAATTTACTGGTATTACGTCTCAGTTGCCGGAGACAGTCTAGATAGTTACCACCACAACATCTATTTCTGCCGCTAAACAGTAGTGTGCAAACATTAATGTTTCAGTTTAAAGGGTGCTGTAGCCACTGAAAATACCGAGGTAACGAAATAACAATTTATGTATCAAGGCGACGAGCACAATGTGGTGCAGTGTATAACATTTTAACTAACATTTTATTATGGATAGACGTATCACTTACCATCAGGGTTGACTCTATCGCTATCACTTACGATTTAAAAAAAAGACAATTTTATTGTCTTTAGCGAAAGCGATTTCGAAAAATTTTTATTTTGTTTGAAGAAAATAAAATACAGTGAAATTAATTTCCTTATACATACATACACAGAAAAAGTAGTATTAGTAATGGCCCCCTATAAGGTGTACAGTTGATCCGATGAAGGTGACTAACTAGTAAACCATTGGATGCGGCCAACGTAGGACCGATCAGTGCGAATTACTATGGAAGAGGCTTACGTCCAGCGGTGGAGTTCCATCAGCAGCTGTAGATGATGATAAGCTCGTTAAGTACTAGGACGAAGTAAAACCCTGACTCCGTTTCTTATATTTGAATATTGTCACATCAACACAGATATATTATCAACGCAACAAGTAGTTTGACCTTCGTTTGCGATAGGCGAGCCCTTGTAGGCTTCCTTTACTTTCTGCGTCTGCACTTTCGGATATGCATCACTGGCAACAATCGATGCCTCATTCAACGAGGAATTAGGAGGCTTTTATGTTTTGTTCTCATCAGCTGATAGACTTCCCCTGTTGGATATAGGCCTTCCGCAAAGATCTCTAATAATGTATACATATAAACAGTGTAATTTTTTTAAGAAATAATGTTCATTTCAGTCATTCCACAATCACTCCGTAGGAAAGGCAGTAAATTATATATTCTATATATATAAAAAAAATTAACCAGTCTGATTGAAATATTTGTGGTGGTGTAAAGGATCACATCGGAATTATTCTCATTTTTTTGTTATGTCAAAATTTTCATACTTACATATATAAAATTTCAAAGTTTCCTCATATCACATCTAATTTTAGTTTTATTTAGTCTCACACATTTTGTTTATGCTACGGTATATATATTATTATATATACTAAGTATTTTTAATACAATTTAAGTAACTGTTTAGCATCATCGTATTAAATTATCATTTTATTCGAACTGCTCCTTTTTTCTTTGGTTAAGTAAACACAGTGTCGAATTCGCGATCGATTGAATAATTTTAACGGAAATTTAAGTGATAGTGTACACAAAAGTAAACATTCCCATTCCTGTAGTATTATTGGAAAGGAGTCCGTGTTATCGCGGTCCCTGTGGCCTGGCACCTGGCATAACGGTCGCGTGTCATCTGCTCGTCTGCCATACGCCACGCTCGGCTTGGCAGTATGGCACGCGCCTTCGCCTCGCTTCGTCTGCTATAAAAAAACTATCACCTATTTATTTATATATTAAATATACTCTTGATGATTTACACGTCGCCTTGAGACGTAAGATGTTAAGTCTCGTTACCTTAGTAATTTCACTAGCGACAATGCCCTTCAAGTTGGACGGCAACAAGTTTGTCAGAATAAGCGCTGCGGTGGTAGGTCTCTGTTGGAAACCTACCACCTGAATATAAATGATAGCCGTTTTTAAAACCGTTAGGATTCCCATAATATCACACATCGCCATCATCCGTGTAGTGATTTGAGATCTCTATGGTTACGGCCAGGTGTGACAAGTCCCGCGGTGTACGGACCCTGCGATAAGGGCTCACCGGTTTAGCGCCCCTGAACTCACTTCATTATAATTGTTGTGCAATACTAACCTTATACAGGATGTTTCCATGCGTGATTTACCGAAATAATTGTTTCCATAAAAATGCTTCTATTTATATGGGGACTTGGGAAAAATCACCACCTTGATATTATGATCTGATGATGATAATACTTTTATATATATTTGAGAACAAGTTTCAATATGGTATGGTTATAAGTATTACATTTATGAATTAATATACTATCATTTCACTTTATATAATTTTTAATAGGATATAATACTTCAATGAAGTTCATTCTTAATATAGACTCACTTTGTTAGGAATTAAGGACAGAGAGCCGATGGGGCACTAAGATTCTCAAAGGGCGACCGCG
Organism: Ornithoptera alexandrae; assembly: GCA_029030555.1. Classification (NCBI taxonomy): domain Eukaryota; kingdom Metazoa; phylum Arthropoda; class Insecta; order Lepidoptera; family Papilionidae; genus Ornithoptera; species Ornithoptera alexandrae. The sequence continues at coordinate 2,985,009 of JARDVY010000011.1, read as the reverse complement.
TATCGGAAGACGCAGTGTTGGCAGGCCTCCCACTAGGTCAGCGGTGCGTTCCGTAGGAGATCCCGGAGCCCCTCCTAATGCACTGAGAGAGACCACCTAGGGGTTTTAAAAATTCCTCCACGATAAAAAAAATAGGCTTCCCACTAGGTGGTCCGACGATCTGTTGAAAGTTGCGGAAAGCAGTTGAATGTCGGCTGATAATGATGATGATGATGAAGAAATTAAGATTAAAGGCGTAACAATAATTTTATAGATTTTAAGGTAAAAAATTATGTTAGAAATTTAGACCTTTCAAATAAAACGTCTTCGAATTAAATTTTTCTTTTTCATGTCGCATAAATTTTAGAGGTTTTAAAGCTATACGGTTGAGAAACGATGGCTGGTTAACCTTTCCTAATATACACACTTTTCTATAGGACCTTAGCCTTGTGTGACAAGAAAACAGTTGAATAATCACAATAGCAACTGTAATGGGGGTGATTAGCATAAGAATTCAATTCGGTTACGCACTAATCGAGTAAATTAGTCATTTTGTTAAGTTAGACCTCATTTGTTAGTAATAGAGTCGGTGATGTTTGTAGGATATCACTCTTAACGCATTTGTGAAAACTTAAATTAAAAATTAATTTATGATTTTAATAACTATCTGTATACATAGTCTATGGCGGGCAGCGCAGGATCGATCGATGTGAGGATCTTTGGGGAAGACCTATGTCCAGGAGCGAGCGTCTATCTACTGATGATGATGGTAATATACATACAATCATAACTGCTCCTCGTGTATTTAAAGTATTGCTAATAAATATGTTACTGGTTTAAAAGTTTTGTAATATTACTTCTGCTGGAAGGAATTTCATAATGAAATAAGATTTGTGCGATAAAGTTCATATGTGCATAAAAAAAGTATTTTTTAACATAAAAAAGAGTATATAGTACACAGGTTATAAGAACAGCTTGCCGACCTATGTATTGCAACATAAATATAACAAGAGTATTTTCAAGAAGAGTGTGAATGGGTTGTTACTAGATTAGTGCGTTTGAACACCGCATACCACTAAACATTTAATAAGTATCATGTCCAGCGACTCCCATCAACCCGCATTGGACCAGCGTGCTGGGAAATGGCCGAAATCCCCCCATATGAACCCCTACAAACGACTGAAGTTCCGGGGAAGCCGCTGAAGCAGGCAGCGCAGGACCGATCGTTGTGAAGATTAGGAGAGGCCTATGTCCAATAGTGGACGTCTATCGGCTGCAGATAAAAAAATTATGAAAAGTAGAGTATTGACATATTTCATTTAATAAAAAAAAAAATTCACCTTCTAAATGAACCACAAAATGTATTACAGTCTTGGACTGTTTGAGATCAGTTATAAAATACCCTAATAAACACCCTGTACAAACTACTCCAGACACCCAGTCCCCTCTTATGAAGGCACGCCCCAAACGTACTGCCGAAGCTTACCGGTTCAGTAACATCTGTCCATGCCTGTTAATGTTTAGTATTTCGTTACGTTCGATACATGACACTGCACACTTCCGCCTCCTATGGAATGTACGGCCGAGTAAAAGTTTCCTAAGTTACGCAAGTAGTGTAGGAACGTCAACATGACAAGCACGATCTTCGATACTAATGACTGAACGTGTCTTTATAATATGAATGAACAGCTAACGAGTATGGCGGCTTTAGAATAACGGTACTTGTTTATATGATAAAAGTTTTTAATTTAGAAAGGAAAGAAAAATATCTTTATTCAGGATTTTACTGGTAATAGGTCTCTGTTACCGTCTAGGTAGGTATTACCGCCAGACCTGTAGTCTCGAGCTATTAAGACGACTGACGATTAAATGGGTCCTCGGGTTCGTGAGCTTTCACGGTGGGGACCCTCACAGCTCAATAAGTGAGCCTTAGGCCTTAACCCTTCCGTGGGATGCTGTAGCTAGAGTGCAGGGGGAAACCGGTGCGTTCCGTAGGAGATCCCGGAGCCCCTCCTAATGTATTGAGGGAGACCACCGAAGGAGTTTTAGTGGGTAATAGCCCCACAACCTTGTCTTCCCCACGAAGTAAGGTATCTTTTAAGATTTTCACGCGAAAAAAAAGGCTAAGTATTACCGCAACGCCTATTTCCGCCGCCAAATAATGTGCAGACATTACTGTGTGTAGTTAGAACGGAGTTGTAGCTATGAAATTACTGAGGTAACGGTCCTTAACATGTTATGTCTCCAGACGACGAGCACAATGTGGTGCAGTGTATATCATCCTCATTAGCGCCACGTTATTATGGGCAGATATAACATTTAGCATCAGAACATCTCCCTCGTCTCGTCGCTTCGTCGAATAAAAAAAAAGTTTCACCATAAAGTTTACCTTCGTGATGAAACACGAAATCTATTCAGTTGATTTTAATCGACGAAGCGACGAGACGAGCTTGAAGTTTACCTGATAGTAAGTGATACGTCTGCTCATAACAACGTGACGCTAGTTAGGATGATATACACTGCACCACATTGTGCTCTTCGCCTTGAGACAAAAGATATTAAGTATCATTACTTCAATAATTCCACACGATACGACGCCCTTCAAACAGGACCCTAGTAATGTTTGACTAGTACTGTTTGTCGGTTGCGATAGAAGCTGAGGTGGTTCTATCTAGACGGTCCCCACTAACAGGGACTTACCACTAGAGCTACAGAATATATTCAGATATCGGAAGCTTACGACAGTATCTTAGCGTTTTTCCGTATCCGGAACGACCTTCGCGATAAATTGATTAAATGCTCTGACATTTAGCGTAATGATGGTGCAGCTGCATTTAGCAGCTTAGCATAACAATTTTTTCTTTCAGCGGCAGATGTTTTCGCGCGTGTAGAAGGTTCGAGGCTCAGCCGTTTGACATTTTCCTCTGTTAATAGGTTACTTAGGCAGTTAAACGTCTTGACTGGAATTTGTCAGCTGTTTTATAACCTGACTTCCTAGCGCATTGAGAACTAGTTTTTTTTTGTCTGTTGGTAAGTGATACGCCTACTCATAACAACGTGGCGCTAGTTTGGGTTCTTCGCTTAAGATATAAAATGTTGCGTCTCGTTACCTCAGTAATTACACTAGCTACAACTCCCTTCATACCGGAACACTGTAATGTTTGCACACTACTGTTTAGCGGCAGAAACAGGCGCAGCAGTGTTACTAACATAGTCTCTGTCAACAGAGACCTACCAGTAACTTTTAGTTTAATGGAAAATTCTTGATTATTTTTTTATAACATTACTGCTTCATAGTAATAATCTATTTTAGTTTATAAGAAAAAAAAATTACTTTCTGATAAACTAAAATAGATAATTTGGACATTATAGTAAATTTCAACCATTATTGTCAAACTAATTGGTACATATGTTAAGTCCTTACATATGAAATTAGCGTTTTGTCGTACTGACCACTTTGATCTGAAATATCTCATCTTTGGTTAAGAGTTACAAATACAAATTTATAAATTCATTTAGCTGATACATTTGAGTTTTGAAAACAGTCATTCATTTGTTGTTTCTTCATTATATTTTTCTTTGGCGTCACTTATTACTGCACAATGGAAAACATGAAATATCGGTATATTTACGAGTACGAGTTCTACCGTGGCACCAGTACCAGTGCTGCAGAAACAGCTCGAAGGATTAATGATGTGTCCGGCGCTGGTGTCGCAAAGGAAAGCACGGTACGTTTTTGGTTTCAACGTTTTCATTCTAGAAATTTCGACCTTCGGAACCAACTCCGTGGACGGCCGGAGACCAAAGTAGAAAATTAAGAATTAAAGGCTATCATGGAAACGGATCCATCACAAAGCACTTTAGAGATAGCTGCAAGTTTCGGGGTACGTAACAAAACTGTATTAATTCACTTGAAGCAAATCGGGAAAGTAAAAAAATTTTAACGATAGGTACCTCATGAATTGAGGGAATCGAACTTACAAACACGTGTCGACTGCTGCTGCTGTGTTACTTTGCTCCACAGACACAATAATGAAGGGATTTTAAATCGAATCATTACTTGTGATGAAAAGTGGATACTGTACGATAATCGGAAGCGCTCGTCGCAATGGTTGAGCCCTGGAGATCCAGCCAAATCCTGCCCTAAACGAAAATTGACTCAGAAAAAGTTACTTGTGACTGTTTGGTGGACTAGCGCCGGTGTCGTTCACTACAGCTTTCTAAAATCTGGCCAAACGATTACGGCAGATATCTATTGTCAGCAACTGCAAACCATGAAGGAAGAAGTAGCTGCTAAACAACCGAGATTGGTCAATCGCTCTAGGCCACTGCTGCTTCACGACAACGCAAGACCACCACCACACACTGCACAACAAACAACCACTAAGTTAGATGAGCTATAATTAGAATGTCTGAGACATCGACCGTTATTCCCGGACCTTGCCCCAACAGATTACCATTTTTTCCGGAATTTGGACAACTTCTTACAAGGAAATAAATTCAATTCCGATGCGGCAGTCCAGTCCGCCTTCAAAGAGTTTATTGATTCTCGCCCCCATGGTTTTTTTAGAAAAGGGATCAATGAACTATCTATGAGATGGCAAAAGTGCATAGATAATAACGATGCATACTTTGATTAATGAAATATATTATACAATAAAAAATAGCTGATGATGAAAATGATAATATATTTATATGTTGTTTACTGTTCGCAGTGTAAACACTTCATTACTTCCTCTTTTTTTCTTTTTCAATTAAAAATTAACGATGAAAACGTTGTATCGTATTGAGAGGCATACGGATCTAATTCCCAGGTCAGTACCAGAGGAATGTTCTTTGTTCTCCCCTCTCCCATTACGGAAACTTAATCACACATTATTCGCACGTGAGACATTAAGCTGCTTACATTACTTATAATGCAGTGAGTAATAACTTAGTACTAAAATTTAAAGCCATCCTGTAGTCCAAAATGTGTTAGTGCTAAAGTATTTATTAGTAAAGTAAAGTAATAGGTGTAAAACAATTGTTTTGAAATATTGCAATAAAATATCCAATTATTTTGCTAATAGCTATGATATTACATATTATATTATATAATATATAACTGGTATTGTAAATATAAACCTGTACGTTAGTTTAATAAAATTTTTAATGAGTAACTTTTGTTAATAAAAATACCAAGTGTTGAAACAGTAATATTTCATCATCATCATCAGCCGATAGGCGTCCACTGCTGGACATGGGCTTCCCCCAAAGATCTCCACGTCGATCGGTCCCGTGTTGCTCGTTATAATGTTTCATAATTGTTTCCTAATAAAAAAACAGCTCTGGTCATCCCAAAGGTGGGTTTCAAGGTTTTCTCCCATAAGGACAGTCAAGACCTAACCGATAGATAGCAAGCTATCCAAGTGCTGGATAGAAGATAGTTGTCTCTGCTTAAAGTAGTATTTACTTGCATCAGGCTTTGTAGTTTCAATTGGTCATAGAATTATGAGTAATTTTCCATTTGGAGTCATTCGCAAGTTTCTTCAATAGTTTTTATGTTTAAAACATCTAGCACTTTTACGTGCATTAAGAGCATAGTCCCGATAAGTTTTTCTCTAATCGCATCTGTTGCCTACTTTTATTTGCTTTCTAACATTTGTCTAAGTATGGTAGTATAAAACCGTAGTAGTGTAAAACCGCTATACTACATTCACATCTGCGGTGTACCTGTAAAACGATATTGTGAAGTTTGCTATAACAACACATCTAGACACGATAGTATGAATATTATCATCATCATCTCAAATGCCATGGCGATTATTCTAGAACAAGAATGTAAAACCAAAAAAATCCTACACTCCTTTAGATCTTTATTTGTTACATGTTTAGAATTCAATATTTCTTTGAGTAAAGATCATAGATCTGAAGAAGAACAAGGAGAATGACTGGATAAGATTCGCTAAAGATAATGGCATGAACCTTTCGTAATTAATTACTTTAAGCTGATATCGACATTAAGGTGTATCAAGTTAGGTGCTCAAAATATTAAAGTAAGTCATTAATTTCATTCTCCACGCCTTAGAATTCTGGAGTATGATCACAATGTTCTTCGCTATAAATTGACGAGGTATATTTAACCCACTAGTGGGATACAAATCATACAAATATTTTGCTTACAGAAATAGGAAAATCGTGTAAATCGCAAATGTTAATAATTTTTTATTACATCAAATTGTCTAAGATAAAACATCTAAGGTGATGTTTTGGAAAAAATATGTATACTTTCTGGACCTGTCGTATTGGCTGTTAACTTCTATATATTTTTTTTTTAAATTATGAACAGATACATGACTGGCGAAAACAATTTAAAGAATATATTAAAACTATTCAATAATTTTAACATATTCTTCAAATTGTTCTTAAGATAATGTGGAGTCAAAATATGACGTAGTCGTAGATCCATGATAAAGATTGTCATATCTTTTATCATTTCTTGTATTGTTTTTCTGTTTCAATATCATCTTATGTCATCAAGTAGGTCTGATGAATATATCAGTTTTATATAGAAATAATTTTTTCTGCAATCATCGAATACGAAGAAGTAGCAGTTGTCAAAAACAAAGATAAACCTCAAATCGTTAGAGATAAAGTTAAGCTTTGAGAACAAAACGTATTGTTTTCGTTTAATAAAAAACAAACAATAAGGCTTTCATATTTATGTGTGTTTTTATGACATGGATCTAAATTTAAAATTTTACCTGTTTTAAGTGGCTAAGCGCTCGTTACTTAGAGTGATCTTCGTTTTGTTTCCGGGATTACATATGGTGGAGCTTGGTCAAATGTTAGTCAATCGCAAATAACAAAAATATCTCTCTACCTTTTATTATCTAACACCAAACGTATACTTACTAAGAATATAAGTTTTTCTCCCTTTTTCAAGTAAACACCTACTTATGTTAAATCTACTTTGGAATTCCCTCAGTCGTACTGAGAACTTTTACATTTAACATTTTTTTTTTTGCTAAGCTATGTGAGTAGATCCGGAGTCGTAAACATTATTTGAACAGAATTACAATTGCATGAGTTCAGAGATTTCTTTTATTCATTCAAATATTAAACGCTCTTCCTAAATGGGAAAAGACAAACAAAATGTATATATCGATAGATATGTAATAGTAATTTAAAAAAATTATGAATACTTATCCTATACTTTATGTGGATTTCAATAAAAGTTGTACTAGTTTAGTAGTAGTTATAACATAGTATAATTGAAGTAATAATTTTAATTATATTAGGATAGATCAAACCCAATAAAACCTCACAATTGTGCCTATATTTTTAATCTATAATAAATTAACTATAAACTAGTATTTTACCTGACGTTAATTGACAACGACGCTGAAGATGGTTAAGCCTGAATGCTCGTAATACTCTAGCTCATAGGTTCCCAACCTTTTGTCATCTATTGCCCCTTTTACATAAAAGTTTAATATAACAAATCTATGTATCTCCCTGTTGTCTATTAATAAACACAAATAAAAAAGAATTTCTCTCTATATCTTATTGTGCTGTCGAGCGCTCACTGGAAAGCGGTATTGCTCCCGTTAGGAACCTATTACTTAGGTCTTATAAAAATATGACTACCGAAACACCTGTCGACATACTTTGATAATCAAAAGAGTGTTACTGGTGATAACTAGCTAGGCAGGCACTTAAAACCCTATCTTCATCGAGAGAGATATTAGTGTTACAAGGCAATCGTATTACCCGCTGTACCATAGAGGCTATTGAACTTATTAAGTTGTTCGATTAAATGTAAAGTTTTCAAGATTTATTTATTTATATAATACGGAAGATAACATCAAAACACAAACAATAACAAACTGTATAATATAATTATTAGGCTAATTTATTTCAGCTTTCAATAGTATAGAACATTTTGATCTATACATAACAGTTGATGTAGATCTATTCACACATTTAAATATCAGGTAAACAAATAAGTATTATTTTATGCATTTATAAGTACCGCAAGATTTTCATTTATTATTAGAGATCTAGTAAATAGATTATGTTGAAAGGAATGCGCAGTAAATGGAGTGGTAAAGATCACCTGCTTGCCCGCTTACCCGTGCTCACTACTGTTCGCAACGATGATTTAATGCAGCTATTTACCATTAATTATACCCACTAAAGCATACAGTAATTGAATTGTTATTTGTATAGATAATTCTTTAATAAGTGAGATGTAATTCGGAAAATAAAAAATAATGATTATGAAGAAATTAATCATCTATGCATCCAAATACTTTTTTACGTTACGAGAGAACGGATCCCGATACATAACGATATATATTAATCCATAAATATTCATAGTTTTAAATAAAAAAAAAATTAACCTAATATTAATGTATTGTGCCTTAACGAAGTGTGCTTATTACTTCGGTTCCTTTGTCCTAACATCAAACTGTATAATACTAAGAAGGAAAACAAATAAGGAATGTTATGCATAGAAATAATCCTGACGTGACAGTAACGAAGTGACTCACGATTGTCTCACGGAATAATATTCGCTTATATCAATAAACAATACTTATTTAAATAAATTTAAGTATGAACATGAACAAGCACGTTTATGCCCAACTGTGGACATTTATTGGCTGAAGACAGTAAAATATTTAAGCAATAGGAGTGGTGTATATTTGGTTAAATAGTTATTCGGGTCTCTTATTTTTTTATTCGATGAAGCGACGAGACAAGCGGGATGTTCATCTGATGGTAAGTGATATTACGCGGTGGCGCTAGTTCGGTTGACGTACTCAGCACCGTATTGTGTTCGTCACTTTGAGACGTAGGATGTTGTCTCATTACCCCAGTGATTTCACTAGCTATAACTCCCTTCAATCCGGAACACAGTAATTTTTGCACACTATGGTTTGGCGGCACAAATATGAGTTGCGGTGGTCCCTATATACAAACTCTCGTAACAAAGATCTACTTTCAGTAAAAAATAATCTTTGATATAAAAATCGTGTGTTATGAATACTATGTTATCAAATAAAATTTTTTAAACGGAAGCGGTGATATGAGTAAGGGATGTTACTGCCTATAACAATATTGGTTAGGATAATAAACTCCTGCTCATTATACTCATCGCCTTGAGAAGTAGACGTTGTTTCGAAACCACAGCAGTTTATTGCAGCTACTGTACGTTTCAAACCGGAACATAGCAATGTTTGCACATTACTATTTGGTGCTAGGAAATGGAACAGAAGTGGTACTTACTCATACGGTCTCCGTGCCATCACATTTGTGTAACATTCATGATCATCAGCTGATAGACATTCACTATTGGACATAGGGTTATGTAACATTAACTGTATTGAAATCAAATGTTAATTTTTCCAGAAACTGCGTAATAAAATCAATGGCGGGAATAAGTTGACAGTCGGCCATTTTAGAATCCCGAATGAATCAGTTTGAATTCCGAACACGTAGAGCGACGCCGATGGCGCGGCTGACCGCATCGCAACTGTGTTACGTTCAGAAGTCATTCTCGGTACTTTTTACCATGTATATTATAAGTCACTTAAAAAAAGATGTTTTATTTTATTTTCTACTTGCTAACATTAGTGACACTAAGCCCTGCTTAAATGGTACCACCGGTGCCTGGTCTCTGTTGATGGAGACCATTAACATTACTGTGTTCCGGTTTGAAAGGCGTTGTGGCTTCTTCTCTCAAAGCTGCGAGCAGAATGTGGTGCTGTAAATTCCATCTTAGCACCACGTTATGGGCAGGCGTAACATTTATCATCAGGTGAACGTCTCGCTCGTGTACTTGCTTCATAAAAGAATGGGTTATCACCAAACATGAATAAAGTAATTTTTCTTGTAGATACCTTGTATATTATATACAAGGTGGCGCAAAAATAACGTTCCGATGTTTTTTGGCTGTAATTTAAAAAAAAATATGAAAAACTTAGATTCTTCTTGTGGATTATTTTTATTTGGTCTTTTAATTTTTTTACATCAAGACAAAATTTATAGCATTTTCTGATAGGAGGATTACTTTTGCGCCACCCTATAGATATTGATGAAAAACTTTAATAAGTTAATTATACTATTTATTAACTCTTACTCGTTCTTCTTAAAGTTTCTTTCTATCAATGAAAGTTCATTGGATTTACTCTTGCTTGTCTAATACAATTTAATCTTAGGTGGTTATAAAGGGTGGAGTTAATGCTTACGTAGTATTCGTACTTAATCAACCCTGATAATGTTAAGAATTGATGGTACCCTGAATAAATATTAAGAGATAAGACGAAGAGTTAAGAGAAAGAAGAAGGGTTTTGGTAACATATTGCTTTGATCGTAATTGATATATTATCGACCTTTAAAATATTGTGTCATTTATACTGACCAAGAAGAAGACCATAAAGATAAGTTTTTCGAATGACAATAAAAATAATTATAAATTGAAAATAGCACATAAATTATGCAATGTTCATCGAACCTAAGACAATGAGAATGAAATCGTGCGCAGCGGCCGTTACCGAACCTGCAATAGTGTATATAACATTCAAATATACATACATATGTAATAATTTATTTAATGTTGACAATTAGCAGCAATATATTCATAACAGCGTCATATTGTTATGAACAGGTGTGTCACTTAATAACACGTGACCCTCTAGTTCATCTCGCCGGAAGAAATCGTGATAATTAATATTTGATTGCAATATTTACCAACAGGAAATCAGGCTCTTAATAATGTAGAACTAGTGAGGATGATGCTACATCATATGATGTACCATTATTTTGCCAATAGAGATCCCGTAAACAAATACTGGGATCAACTATTGAAGGGATTTTTGTGACTTACTGGTGGTAGGTCTCTATTGCCATGTAATTTCGGGTTAGGAAGAATAGAACTAAGGTAAGCCCTGCCTGTCGTAGAAGGCGACTAAAAGGGTCAAGGAGTTTCGCAGGCCTTGAGGATGGGGGCCCTTATCGCTCAATAAGCGAACCTGCGTGGAACGGTGTATGGTTTAGCGATGATGACTTGTAGGGTTTATCTCTTCCTCAGAGACGTGTTAACACAAAGCGTAGAGGGGCATCGGTGCGTTCTGTAAGAGATCCCGGGGTCTCTCCGAATGCATTGAAGCAGACCACCGAAGGAGTTTTAGTGAGTAAGAAACTCGCATAACTTTCCCCCCAGAAGCAGGGTATCTTTCGAAGATTTTCCTCTCGAAACAAAAAAAGACCTCTATTGCCGGAGATCATATAGGTCAGTACTACTGCAAACAGTAGTGTGTAAACATTGTTGTGTTCTGGTTTGAAGGTCGCTGTAGCTAGTGTAATTACTGGGGCGACGAGACTCAACATCTTATGCCACAGACGACCAGCGGAATGTGGTGCAGTATATATCATCCTAATAAAAGCCAAGTTGTTATGGGCGGGCGTATAACTTAACAACAGGTGAATATAAAAAATAATTCCTCTAGAAGACAAAGTGTTTGGTGATTTCCTAGCGATACCAAATGAAAAGCCTGACGATTCCTCGAAGCCTTATTGTTTACATGAACACAAAAACTCTTCGGCATTCGCCATTGTTCATATCCACTTTTAACCCGCAGCAGCTCTGACCATTCACACCACATTTTATTACAATTGCAAAATTCTTACTTAAAGAAATAATTTTCTATGCTTCTTCTTGATTTTATTGATTAAGGCTTTATTTTTATCATCATCAGTCAACAGACGTCCAGTGTTGGACACAGGTCTCCCCCAAAGATCTCCACATCGATCGATCGCTTTATTCTTAACTTATTACATACATCATTAATATATTACTATCACTTACCATCAGGTGACGTCCCGCTCCTCTCGTTGCTTAATTGAATAAAAAAAATATGCTTGTTCTTACATTTTCATTAAATATCAATAATAACTTAAAATACTATTGTATACAAAAGTAATGTTTACTTATTTTTATTTCTATTGATTACATATTTTCTTTCTGTTTTCTAGAGATGTTTAGTGTTTGAAAGTAATATCGACTCTTGCAGCTCATCTTTTATTGGGTTCGTGGATCTGGATTCACGGACTCTTACATATTCTAACGTAATAAACAATACTTAAACAAATTTATAACGTAAACTGTAACTTGAACGTTTTATGAAATTCACACACGAATCAATAGCGTGATACTTCCTTTGAGTATTTTTATTTATGGCTGTAACACTTACAGCTATCATAAAGACATTAGGGGTTGTGGAAATGAAGGGTTGTGATAATTCTAGATTAGACGAAGGACCCCCAGTCGTACGGTATATAACAAGTTATAGAAGAGTGTATTTTAAGTTGTAACTTAAACTCATCCGTATACATTAAATGTCATTGATCCTTGAAGGCTAGTCGGTAAGTTTTTATCAATTGTCAAGCGTGTGATAAAAATGTTGATAAGTTATATTGTAGACAAAAAAAAGCCGCTGATACAATCTAATATTATTATTAAGATAATATTTTATTTGACATTTAATTTTTTTTATTTATGTAGTTTTAGACTTTCACAAATATTTACAATTCATGATATACATCGGGCATCGGGCTAAGCACGGCTCTTACCTCAGGACCTTAACTTTTGTAGGTACATAGATCCGGTGGGAGAAACAATTTTTTATATATAAATATATGTCTACATATATATGTATGTGTTAGTCGTGTGCCTTGCGTCTGTGTGTCAACATATACAGAATATAAAATACAACTGTTTTCGCTAGGTGTCGTCTATTTAATCAAACCATGTTTCTTCATAAGAGAGGTAACAGAACATACTTGAATCTTTATTTAAAAAAAAAATGCTTTTAGGTACTCAATTTTAATTTAGGATAATTATTGTTATCATACTATTATGTATGGACAAAATAACGTTAATTGCTCAGTACCTACAAAATTTTATAAACAAAATCTGTATAATATACATATGTTCTAGTGTTTCAAGTCTTAATGTAATTTATAAAGCAGGAAAGGATTTCAGTATTTAAACAGAAATAATTATACGTATATATTAAACGTGGGCAGTGGCTGTCTATTGGCTGATGATGATGATGTATTAAACGTAATTTAGTGAAATAGAACAACGGGGTTACGAAAGTTTCTTATCATGATTATATTAGATCGATTTGACAATTCATAGATTGATGGACAGAAGACCTCTCTTAAGAATCCGTCTCTCATAGTTGTTTTCGGCACAATCCATTTTCATTTTATATATATGTATGTGTATATATATATACATTTAATGCTATACACGTAAAACATTGCAACAACTAATACAGCAATCGGCAAAGGAAGGTAGACGGAAGTGCGGCGGGATGTTACGTAAACATGGAAGGGCAGTTGTTAAGGAATTTCACACCGGATATAAAGAGTGCGTCAAACTATTATTTTTTAACTAACCCGTTTTAAAATTAAAAAAATTGTATCACATACATTTTATAATATGTTTATACGACGTTTTTCCATATACGAAACGACAACGAAATCAATGAAATGGAATGGATTGATCCTATTCGTATTATTGATGACGTTTACATAGATTGAACGTTATCAGATCCAACATTCACAGAATAAAATTGGCACTACTGGCAATACCCACGATTTAAAGACCTTTGTTTATTAACACGGGTAAGGACGAGAATTAGTTATATGTATATGGAAAAACGTTGTATAAACATATTATTAAATGTATGTGATACAAATTTTTTAATTTTAAAACGGGTTAGTTAAAAAATAATAGTTTGACGCACTCTTTATATCCGGTGTGAAATTCCTTAACAACTGCCCTTCCATGTTTACTTAACATCCTGCCGCACTTCCGTCTACCTTACTTTGCCGATTGCTGTATTAGTTGTTGCAATGTTTTACGTGTATAGCATTAAATGTATATATATACACATACATATATATAAAATGAAAATGGATTTTCCTTGTTTGCCAATCACGTGAAAATTAGTGAACGTATGTACATGGAAAAATAAGCATTCGACACGGAATGATTTTTAGATGGTTATAGGCTATTTATTTATTTGAATTTCATAGATCTTTTATCATTTCATTTCTACTTGAATTTTATAAACATTTTCATTTAGTATTATATATGCGGTTGCTATAGTTACGGTCGGTATAGAAAGTCATTTGCGGTCTAATTTTATTTTACCGCCAGCAAAGCGGGCGGGGAACAGCTAGTTACTTTATATATTTATTAGCTCGTAACTTAAACTTCTTTAGTATTCATTGTTTTTTTCGTATAAGTGAATTGTTAATGTTCTCGTGGGAAAATAATGATTATTAAACTTCAAAACGAATCTTGATTGAAGCGGATTTAATTAAGCGCATTCCTACTTTGTTTACAATCACATTCCCCAGCGTAATGGCGGAGTGTCACACAATAACATATTTCGTATTGTGCATGTGTGGGTGCACGAGCTATTGTTAGTACGTCCGGTCTGTTTACAGTTAGAAGTGGCAATCGGAACATGTCCCAATTTCAGTAACAAGTCACGATTATTACGTGATAATGTCTGTCTTATTAGGCAGCGCTTAGTGGAATGTTAATATGTTAAAAAATATAGATGACGATACACTACCTCTTGGGGAGAAGTCATGATTCTGTTAAGATGTTTTACATACTAAAATTTCCTTGGTGGTTAATCTCTGCGTGGAGATATGATGAGATCTGGTCTACCTTTGGAAAACAACTGTGGCCCTCTCTAATACTATTCTAAGACACATCAGTCTCGGGAAGAGCATAAAACAATCTCTGACACTATCCTAGTATCACTATTGATTAACGATAACATTCTATATAAATACAAAAAGATCAAAGTGTAGGTTTTCAGCAACCACCTTTATTCAAACGTATAGATAAGATTTTTTTGATTTATCAAAACAACGAAATAAAAGTTTTGTCTGTTATTTCTTCCGGATATTCTGTTCAACGGAAAGTCCTGTTTTGATAGAACTTTCATCGGCACATAGCTAAAGATAACAAAGACAACTTTTCATTAAGAAAAGGGAGCATATTAAAACTTAAATTCCGAGGATCATAAAATGAACTTTGAAGTATTTGAATTTCTGAGTAAATGTCAATCCCTTTTATTATATTTATATTGCAGAGGTTCTGGTTTTAGCCAAGGCTGCGGAACAAAAAACTATTTACTACAACAGTATAAACCAATTTTTTTTTAACAAAGCCGGTTAACGTGCTGAGTTGTTAAGTATTTTACAATGTTCGCAAATTCGCCAAATATTAGTAACTGCAATAAATATACAAAACTAATATAACGATAAGTTAATATTTAAGACCCATTGTTTGAACCGCTTAACAATTACTCACAGACAACGATTGTTAAATGGCTATTAGACGTTACAAGAGAAAAAACTTACTTCTTAGATATAATCTTATTTATTTATTTATTTTCACACTAAACATTAAAAGGATGGGATACATGGATAAATCAGCAAAAGGTGGTGCCTCAGAGCGATTCCTTCCATACACTCAGTATATGTACTGAATAGATATGAGGATTCTCGGATATAAGAGTTGTGTAATATATAATATATATAAAAAATAAACACTGTTATATGTTGTAAAAAATAGTAAATATCCTAATATAATAAACGCAAGAAATCTTTGAATATCTTCGCTTAAACATCTTGTATATAATTCATTAATCGTTGCAGTGTAACGTTGTGATTCTGATATTAGAAACAATATAGTACGATTAAATTTCATTTATTCGTGTATAGGTATTGCTGGTGGTTATTGTAGTCGGAGACCGGCTGGGTAGGTACCACCGCAGCCCCCATTTCTATCGACAAACAGTAGTATACAAATATTATTGTATTCCGGTTTAAAGGGCGCTGTAGCTAGTGAAATTACACATACACCGCGTATACGAAGTACACCCGCGATCAGGGGCGGCTCTTACTGCCCACGGTTTCTGACACAAGCGAGGGTGGTCGGAGAACGGAGCCGAACCCGTGGTCTACGACCGATTAGTTTCGCCCGAAAGCAAAAATCCAGATACAATACGAAAATTCGCCGCCGGCTAACTACACTCCAAGTAGTTCACTTTTTTTGTAAACAGGCCGTGGATCCGGGTCCACGAGCCCAGTGTCAGTCAGATAAGCTGTAAAAGTCGCGTGGCTTGCAGCGCTGTTATCGTTCGAATTTAGCAGTCGTTATGACTTTCAAGTGCTCAACATCTTCAAAATACAGGTAGGTAGTTGTCATGAGCAGGCGTATCACTTGTTTGTGCGTGTTGAGTGTAGTTCCGAGTCCGTTGAAGTCGTTCTAGTTGTCAAAAATACAAGCGGTGCAAACTTCATCAAAAAAAAAAAAGTATCACTTACCCTCGAGTGAACGAATGTCTTCATATTGTTAGTACTAAAAAAAGCTAAATAATAATTTTTAAATTTTGATATAAACAATGACTCAGTATTTTCATGCATTAAGTATCGTAGTAAAGTTTATGTGCAAAAAAAAAGTTATATTAAGTTCAATGAGTCAGTCAGCTGTGTGACGCGATCCATTCACAAATTTCAGGTTCGAATCTTGGTCGGGGAATGTCGGAACTTGTTCCGAGAAACAGAATTATCTTGCGGAACTGAAGATTACTGACTCTGAGTCACTGGTGACGTAAGTATCCATGTTACTTTAGCCCCGGTACGATTAAGTATGAAAATACTTGACTTTGAATAAATAAAAAAAAATATTAAGTTAACCGATATTTATATAGGTTTGTAGTTTACTTTTATGTGTTAGATCGGTTTTATTTTTATCTACATTATACTTGACCTCAATAGCTCATGAGGTTAAGTGACAATTAGGCGATAGTGTTAAATACGCAAAAATTACTTAATTTTATATTATTTCTTTAAGAAAACCTTGCGAACGGACTTCATTACATGTCTCCCCGAAATGTAAATAGAGGACTTCCGTGTTTAAAGGCAAGGGTTTATAATCACTGTGCCTTGAAGGTAGTTTTGAAATAACCTTATCAATGATAACAGATATTAAGATATAAATTTACGCGTTATAGTAAATTTTTCTACATTATTATTTATTGGATCTTTGGGAAAGGCCTCTGTCCAGCTGTGGACGTCTATCGGCTGGTGATGGTACTTATTTTTAAGTAAACATAAGTGAAAGAAATTGTTAATACAATTTCTATTAAAATCTTACACTGGTGGGTTGCAGGATGGTTACTATAATACATAACAATTATAGTATTTAAAACAAAATGGCTATTGTAATACCATCCTTATTTTGATAAATATACCCTAACTTAGCAATGTCTGGTGGTCTTAAAAAGACCTAGCACTGATGGTTGGTCTTCGTTGTCGGAGAACGTATAGGCAGCTCTTATATCTGCTGCTAAATAGTATTGAACAAACATTACTGTGTTCCGGTTTGAAGGGCGCTACTGTTAATGAAATTACTGAAGTAACTATGTCTTAAGGCGCCTATGACAATCAGGTGTTGCGTATATCATTCTAACCAGCGCCACGTTGTAATACCTACGATCAGTTGAATATCCTGCATTCTCGTCGCTTTGTCGAAAAAAAAAAATATATTAATGAGTTTGAGAACCATTGTGAACCAAGGAGCATATTTTTCGCAACCTTGAACCCATTGCAAAGTCACGGTGCGCGTGAAAAAAAAAACAATGAAAAGGAGAAATAAAGCAGAAAAAAAAACCGGTTCGAAACGAGACGGAATTTTAAAGCAAAACGACGTAATAAACAAAAAAAAGTGAAACAATCGCTCTTTAATTAAACTGATTACTGATGCTTGTCCTATTTTAGATGTATTGGAAGCGATCCGCCATTTTGTCGGGAATTGTTTGTTCCAAATTTAAATTAGAAGAAAATTTCCGCTTGTTAAGGACAAAGGTAATTCCGTTTAGAGCATTAAATACAGGCATTTTTTTTTAAATAAATCTTTTGTTAAACAATTGTGTATATGTAGAGCAGAAACGCATCATTTTCGATGTATTCTAGGTTCGAAGCCTAGGTTTCAAATTTTTTATAGGAGAATGTACTAATAACATACAATATATTTATATCTGTGATGGGTTAAGGATTAACTTTAGTTTAAAATTGTTAACTGAAAAAAAGATATAAGATAATGAAGCATGTAGTAGTCCAGAATATTCTAACTGTCAATTATTGATAATAGGAATACAACTATATAATGCCGAAAAAAAATCTCCCACATGTGGCTCCAGAATCGAACCCGGGTTTTCTGTTATTAGGCAAACGGATAGCCTCTGCGTCAAGGAGACTAGTGAACTTTTAGCCAGTAATTTATCAATTTTATAGTTATTCATTAAACTTCAAACATCATTTTTTTTTCAAACATCATCTTCATCTCGACCGAAATGAATGTCCACTCCCGGTCATAGGTGGATGGTAAATATAATTGGTTAAGTATATAACATGTTTTCACATCGCAATTGATAATTGAGGAGATACAGATCAAATTACAGTTATCTTCTCTTTTATAATATAAGTACAAAAACTTTCTCATGAACTGATATAATTGAAATATACTTTCTATACAATATTCTCACGGGGTAAACAAATTGGAACAATATGAGCTAGCGCTGTGTAAATTTCACTTATATATAGGGTGTCCCGTGGCAGATTTAGGATTTGAAATTCGAATATTTTTCTATCGGTTGCGCGGGTGACCGGGGCGGAGTTACAGTTTGTCGCGGCATTTCTGCGGATTGGTCAGTCACGATGTTGCAGTAGACTGATGCTCTTTCTCTCAATGGAATAATTGGACCGTTTTTCTTTGAAAATTCTCGTAGAGCAACCGTAATTGTTGATGATGATGTCTATTGCTGCATTTTTATACTGAAACTAAGAGAACATCCATCGAACAGCTCTCACACGTGGTTTCAAAAAGATGGCGCCACGCCTCACACAGCAACAGCCACCCTGAGCCTCCTTCGCGAAATATACTTAGAATACTGTCGAAAGATTCCGCGAGTGTGTACATTGCGATGGAAAACATGTGGACGGAGTGATCTTCATAAAATAAAATCCGCATATCTCGTCTTTGTTTTTATGACAAATATATGTATATTCTAAAATAATAACATCTTTAATTTAATTAAGAAATCCTAAATCTGCCACGGGACACACCTATAAAAGATTACACATATATTATATTTTAAAATAATGATATAAACATTTCATCGTATGTATAAGAATAAAAAAAAATATACATTATCTATAATAAAATAAGTTACTACCGTAATTTATATTTCACATCAGCAATAGTTTATAAAATTTTTCAATATCTGCGAATAGAAATCCTAATCTTTAATACTTAATGTTATTAGAATATAAATAACTTAATTTAAACGCTTTCGCTAATAATATGTATCGATAAAAGAAATCGAAAGTACTATTTACAATTTTTAATAAGCTTAAAATTGTATTAATTAACACTAATAAATAAATTAAGCTGTTTGTGTGAGTTAAAACTTAACAAGGACTTCTTTGTTGTATTTTCAAAATGTGATTTTGTAATATCTGTTGCTATGATAAAATGTTTCATAAATATGTGAAATTAATATTTATTGGATTTATTAAAAAAAAAACTCCGTTTAGGTCGTTTATAATTATGTAGTGTTAGGATAATAAACACTATACCACACTGTACTCGTCACTATGAGACACGAGATATTAAGTTTAGTCACCTCAGTAATTTACCTATAACGCCCTTCCAACTGGACGATAGTAATGTTTGCATATTACTGTTTGGTGGTATGACATTAGCGGTTTAACATCAGTAAAAAATAACCTATGCATTGTAACAGTTTGTATTAACTTACTTGTTTCCGGATGTAGCTTTCGTGGAAAAGCTGTATCCGATATCCCACCTGAAAAGGAAATGAAAGAGATAAGCGACATATAAAAATAGATCAAGAATGCAATGTAGCCGATTTCTTTCCGCTTCATATCGAAACTTGCTGCAGATGGTCGGTTCCCAGAAACATCCGAGAGAATACCAATCTATCATATAGATATATATATACTGAAAATAGGTTTTCCTTCTTCGCCAATCACGTGAAAACTAGTGAACGTATCGGCTTGAGAAAGCGACTATTCGACGCGGTAAGATTTTGTAGATGGTTATAGGATATTTATTTTTTTTATTTCATAATTCCTTCATCATTCTATTTCTAATTAATTTATATAAACATTTTCATTTCGTATTTCTGCGGTTGCTATAGTTACGGTTGTGCTCATAGAATATTTCAAACAAATTTTAAGTGTAATTCTATAATACGGCCGGCAGAGCGGGTGGGCAAGAGTTAGTATATATATAGAGATTTTTACTTATGTAGAGACTCATCACGATATCTCTGGAACCATAAGGTCAGGAGACTTGAAATTTAGTAGGAATATTCCTTTTACCTAGTACAGCTCTGTAAAGAACGGATTTTACAAAATTCCTTTTTCAAACGAAGTGTTACGACCAGCAAAGCGTGCGAGGAACAGTTAATAACAGTTTAATGCTATAACATACGGTTGGTAAATATGTGGTCGTAGATTAGGAAACGTAATTCGAATTTCATTAAATGACAACATCATCATCATCATCAGATCATCAACATATAACCATGTACAAGCTTAAATTTGGTACCAGTATTACCATATAAAGACAATAATTTTTCCATGGTATTACATTAATATTACTAGTTTCCTCTGTTTCCGGAAATCGTCTTGGTATGTATCACAGCAGCGCCTATTTTTGCCGCCAAGTAGTAGAGTGCAAATATTACTGTGTTTGAGTAAAGAAAGTGTTGTAGCTAGATAAATTACTAAGGCCACGTCTTTTGACTACAAGCGAAGATCATAATGCGGTGTAGTGTCCATCCTAACGCTAAATTGTTGTAAACAGAGTTTTAGTACTTTATCATCAGGTCACGAACGAAAATATATCTTCGCATCTGGTTACTCGTAGTGGTCGTCACCGGTTCCTAAGCCTCTGTTGCCGAGGACTGTCTATGTAGGTACCACCGCAGCGCCTAGTGCAGCCGTAAAACAGGAGTGTGCAAACATCTTCCGGTTTGAAGGTGGGTTTTAGTTAGTGTAATTACTGGGGTAACGAGACTCAAAGTGGTGCAGTGTATATCATGTTATGGGCGAGCGTATCACTTACCATCAGGTGAATGTCCCGCTCGTCTCGTCACAAAAAAAAAATAATTACTACTTTCACTAATAAACTATTGCCCATTACTGGCAACACACATTTCCATGTTCGAAATTCAAATTTTATTTATTTCTTTAAACAAGCACATGTTTTATTCATAACGTATTAATTATAATAAACATTTGGTTAATTCAAATTTAGAATAACTTTTGCAAATTGTAAAATGGTCGGGATATAGCCGCCATGTTTTAAATAGTGGGCGAAAGAAATAAAATAACTTAATCATTTATTCCGAATTAATTATTATTTTAAATTGTTTTTGTTCTATTATATTAAACAAAATAATATTAGAGAAAAACAGAAAAATAATTAGTGTTTAGGTATCTATTGCAGAAGACCGACCAGGCAAGTACTAACATAGCGTCTGTTTCTGCCGCCAAACAATAGTGTGCATACATTGCGGTGGTCCATTTTGAAGGGCGCTGTGGCTAGTGTAATTACTGGGGTAACGAGACGCAACATCTTAAGTCTCTAAGTGACGAGCGCAATGTAGTGCAGTATTTTTCATCCTATTTAACGCTACGTTGTTATGAGCAAGCGTATCATTAACTAGCAGGTGAATACTTGATATTTTGTATCTTAAACGATGAGCTGAATATGGTGCAGTGTTTATCATCCTAACTAGCGCCATATATGTGCGAGCGTATCGCTTACAATCAGGTGAATGTCCTGCTCATCTTGTTGCTTTGCCAAGGATCGATTGATGTGGTAATCTTTGCGGGAGGTCTTCCGTCCTTCCATCGATTTAATATATTCCGCATCATTAGCGAATTATATAATACATAGTTGGTTAAATTTTATCTTCTGCTGCATTTACAGTTTCGACTGAGCAGATCACCTCGACATTGATCTATCGATAGAAATACTCTTCCGTATGACACGGTAACGACATAAATGGCTAGGGTTTCTGCGAGGACAAGGAAACGTACTCGGAAACTGATTGCTACCTTATACGACATGTAGGATAGTGGTCATTCCCTTGACCTGCATTTCATCTATGGTAAATAAAGCGTCCGCACATGAGTCTGTTTTCTAGAATAATTATCATCAGTGTTTAATTGTAAATAGTGCATGGATTTTCTTAATAACTTAACCCATATATATTTTTCGCGAATAAGTCATCACTATCAGACGATAGACGTCCACTGCTGCACTTAGGCCTCCACTAAAAATCTCCGCTCGCTGCCTGCATTCAGCGGCTTCCTGCAACCTTCACCAGCCAGTCCGCATGGAATTTAGTATGGCCGGGCACTAAGGGTCATCATCTGTAAGGGTTCATATGACGGGAATTTAGGCCATTACCTTCCACGCTGGCCCAATGTGCGTTGGTGGGAGCCAGAGTCTCGTTTGTGGATTAGCAGGGTGCATTACGAGCAAGTGAGGCTGGCTTGAGTCCCGTGAGTAGTTGTTCGGGAGACCCTTACACTCCAGAACAAGTATAATTTTTTTATCACAAAATGTTTTTGGAGACTATAAACAGTTCATGAAAAGCCTTATAAAAAAGTCGACTGTTTGTGTATTTTTAAGTATATTTAAACATATATCAAGTGTCATTGCACCCTCTTTTAAACTAAACGGACGAATCGATAGATAATAAATATCTTAACGTATAATAATGATAATAAAAGAAATAACAGTTAAATTCAATTCGTATGCTGTATCCGTATGATGCTTCAACCAGGTAGCTGGTTACATTTGATGACATATCAAGAGGGGCATTAAAAATCCTTTCGCATCTTAACAACTTAATTGTACCCTTTCAGGGCCCGTCCGGTATAATCTAGATGTTTTTATAGGATTACCGATACGCGATTGAGTTATTTAACCATCGATCTACCATTCGATACCCTTAAACATTACCAATTATTGGATATTTACTGCACAGGGTTGTGCGCGATAACCCTTATTAGTATAGTAAAAGATAAAAAAATTAAGCTTAGCAAAACGGCTGCTAGTAATGGACACGATAAAACATTAATAACATTATAAGGTTTTTATGGTTTAGGTATATATCCGCACCCCTGTAGTCTCGGGCTAGTAAGGATAGGACTAAGGTAAGCCCTGCCTATCGCAGAAGGCGACTAAAAGGGTCTTAAGTTTAGCAGGCCTTGAGGGTAGGGGGCATGGCTCTTCCTCGGAGATGTAAACCCAAAGTGTAGAGGGGTGTTCTGTAAGAGATCCTGGGGCCTCTCCTTATGCACTGATGCAGAATACCGAGAGGGTTTTAGTGAGTAAGAATCTCACAACAACAATGTATGTAAAATAATAATAATGACTTCCCTCTCGAAGCAGTGTATCTTTCGAAGATTCCCTCTTCAAAAACTAAAAAAAAAGGCATATATCCGTTATTCTTTCTATACTTTTATTATTCGGTAGAGTTTTTTGAAAAATTATTCTTTATATTAATATTTTTTATATATAAGTTAGAAAAAGGCAAACAATTCGTTAAATCTCTACTCAACGATGGTAATAATGATGTATTTGAATCAATCCGAAATTTATTTGGACTCTTTAAATTACTGCAATTATGTACAGAAATTGTCAAAAATACATTGTTTTCATACATCATACTAACGGCGATTAAGTTAAAGTTAACAAATCCAAAGTAATGTATATGTCATCATAAACATTGATCGTTGAATACTCCGTCTGGCCGAATCTCAAGTCAATATATATACTCGTACATATGTATATGCAATCAATAACATTATTAAATATCTCGTAACATGTCATCACAAGAACCGGACGTTCATTAAGTCCTGGTAATTATGTTGTGACACCAGAAGACTGCGCAATTTACCGGTAACCAGCTAACAGGAGATTGTAATGACTGAAACATGTTAGTCTATTAGAATATATAAATACGGTCATGTAATGTAGTACTCAAATTTATATATATATATAACAAATATATATATATATATAACAAATATATATATATATATATTATAAAGTTAGTATATGTACATAAAATTTTGTTTTTTTTTTATTTAATTAAGCGCTGTGACGAGCTGGACGGTCATGTGATGGTAAATCACAGTAATATATGCACAGTACTGTTTGACGGCAGAAATAGGCGTTGTGGTGGTAACTACCTAGACGGTCTCCAATAACAAAGACCTACCAGTAAATCTTATAAATTACTAGTGGTAGGTCTCTGTATTGCTGCCGCCGACAGTGATGTGTAAACATTACTATGTTCCGGTTTGAAAGGCGTTGTAGCTAGTGAAATTATTGTGGTAGCGAGACTTAACATCTTACGTCTAAGCTGAAGAGTATAATGTGATAAAGTGTATAGCATTCTAAATAGGGCCATGTTGTTATGAACAGCCGTATCACTTACCATCAGGTGAAAAGTAACTTTTTTATTATTATAGCCAACCGTCAAATTAGATCCTCATTGTACGAGGTCGAGGACTTGTCATGATTACGATCGCGCTTCCTCAGTCGTGATGAGTATTGAAATGCGTATTGTATGCATATACCCGTGAGATGGTACGAGGTGTGGTCAACGCGTTGCCCCTATGAATCATGAGACGTAAGCCACATGGTCAATCAAGTGGAGTAATATTTACAAATACCCTCAGATATTTATACATACAAGTACGTTGTTGTGGGAATATCAATTGGTATACGATGAATGTTAAAAGAGTGAACCTTTTGGTGAAGACAATGGAATTAAATAAGATCATGCATATATGTAGGTTTTTTTTTTACAATTAAATAACAAAGCGAACTGGATGTTCACCTGATGGTAAGTGACACGCCTGCCCAGAACAACGTAGCGCTAGTTAGAATGCTATACACAACACCACATTGCGGTTGTCGCCTGAGACATAAGATGTTGTCTCATTGTCTCAGTAATTACACTAGCTACAGCGCCCTTCGAATCGGAACAAAGTACTGTTTGGCGGCAGAAATAGGCGCTGCCGTGATATTACTGGTGGTAGGTCATTGTTGCCGACAAGCTTGTCTCAAGGCGACGAGCGCAGTGTGGTTCAGTGTGTACCATTCATGTCAGTGCCACGTTATCGGGCGTATTCCTGACCATCAGATAAACGTCCCGTTCGTCTCGTCGCTTAATGAAATAAAAAAAATCTTCCTAAACGGTCTCCAGCAACAGGGACCCACCAGTGAGTTAAGCTTATGTTAGTTTTGTATTCAGTAACAACCTCTCGGTGAACATCTTCGGTGCGTTACGAGAGCACCCGTTACTTCCTATGGAACCCACTGGTACTTCCGTGCCTTACTTGGACCGTAGCCTTCCTAACACTGACTAAGCTACGAAAGGATCACGATCACCTCATATGTTACTTTGGGCCCGGACGCACTTAGTAGGCAATAAGAATCCATACTTTTAGGGTCCGTGAACTCTGTTAGTCGCCTTCTATGACATGTAGGAGGGGCCTTAATCCTATTCTTAATAGTCTGACGCTGAAGCGTAAGTAGGATGTTAATTTTTTTTTCTGCCGGTACTAAAACAATAACAACTATTTCAATCAAGTTATTTTGTATTTATATGTTCACACATTCGCACTTCGAAAGCGTGGTGGTTAAATATCCTTGATCTCTTCTCGCTGGAGAAGACCCCAAGTCCCAGCTATGAGAATATTAAGAGGGCTGTTTAATATTTATCTATTAATTAATTGTATACGTCGGGTGTAAGGGGTCCCGCACAACAACTCATGGGACCCAAGCCGACCTCCCCTGCTCTTGGTGCACCCTGCTACTCAACAAACGAGGCTCTGGCTCCCGCCAACTTGGTGCCAGCGTGGTGGGGAATGGCCCATATATGCCCATATGAATCCCTGCAGTCCCTAGTACCCAGCGGTACCGGAGGCCATGCTGACTCTATCTGGAGTTCTTTGGGGGCGGCCTATATCCAGCAGTGGACGTTTCTCGACTGATGATGACGATGATGAATCGTATACGTGCGTATTGTAATATAGTTTTTTAGTCTATGTCGTATATTGTAGCATTATGCTCGCAGTACTACTGAACGAAATAATTCTTAAACAGTTCTTTAGTATAATATTCATCTATTATTCTGTTAATGCTGAATTGATAAATAGCTTACATTACACCTGTGGGATACCACCGAGTTCGATTCAAGTAATTCAAGCCCTTAATTTATCTCAAACGGATGCATGTCTCTGATAACGCTGCGCAAAGCAGCGGCCACCCGGCGCCTGTACCGGGAATTAAGTACACCTATATGAGAACTTGCCATAGGCGAAATTTAATATAACCTATTCGATAATGATGTAGTGTAGAGGCTATTGAGAGTATATATAGATGGTATAAACTTTATTTATTCGTTCACCTGATGGTATATAACCGGCTTGCCTATAAAAACGTACCGTTAATTAAGATGGTATACATAATACCATATTATGTTCGTAGTTTTGAGGGATAATATTTTTATATATCATTACCCCAACAATTTCACTATCTGCAGCGCCCTTCAAACCGGAACACAGTAATGTTTGCACACTACTGTTTTGGTGGCAGTAATAAGCGCTGTGATGGCACCTACTTTGCGTTAAGTACCTACAGTAAGTTAAATATTATGGACTCCAGTTGTATACGTAAGCGAAGAAAATTATTATTATTACTTCTATAATTAAAAACATTCACCCCAATAATAAATATCATATATTTAAAAAAAAAATCATATTGAAAGTAAACCAATATAAAGGAAATAGATAAATATAAGTTTTACTTATAAAATGAAGATGGAGTTTCGGTAAAATTGGCAATTAAGCCAGTACAGAGCTTCCATCTCTCCATGCAGATTATTTCTAACTGCTGTCCTACTCACTATCAACAGTATCCTTCAAACCGGCAAGATGTGATATGTCTAAACTTTGGATAAGAGCAACAAGCCACCCGTAAAGTATTTAAGATAAAGTAGATTAAGATACAGTGACAGTAACATCTGGTGTATGACGATGGTGTTTTTTATGCTGCAAGTTTCATAACTTGACAATTTGAAAATATTATAATATCAGATCTAGTGAAGTTAAAACCAGTTCCTTATTGCGTAAGTAAAATAATCTCGAAGACATGTTTTTTCTAAAAAGTTGCTCGTGTTTGTATAAAAAAATTACATCACAATGCAACAACGGCATTAGTATGTATACACGTAACACAAAACGACCGACGACCTGGTGAAGATCGAAGGCAATCTTTGGATGTGGATATTGGACCTATCTGGCAAAAAGCTGATATGTTTCTGGCATAACATAAATATATAAGG
This sequence comes from Ornithoptera alexandrae, assembly GCA_029030555.1. Classification (NCBI taxonomy): domain Eukaryota; kingdom Metazoa; phylum Arthropoda; class Insecta; order Lepidoptera; family Papilionidae; genus Ornithoptera; species Ornithoptera alexandrae. Next base: position 2,957,482 of record JARDVY010000011.1, on the reverse strand, counting down.
AGAAATGATTTGATGATATAAAGGAACAAAGTTAAATACCAAAAGTTGAAACGAAGAACTGAAAACAAGATAAGTTTACTCGATCTGACTAACTCCAGTTTAAAGTAGAGCGGCATCTGATGATGATGATGATGATATCAAATAGGTATAGTAGAAAATTTTGTTTTTGAACTTGCCTAATATTATATTTAGTAACTTAAGATAATTAATTTTGTGTTTAGAGTTAATTAATATTTATATAAAGCAACCCACATTTGGTCATTGTGGTGGCCTTGACTCTCTTCATGTTAGATAAAACTTTAAGTCCCAACAGTGGGAACATCAAGGTAGATGTCTGCTTATTAAAGAAACGGCTTGAGGAGCGAGACATTTACCTGAAGGTAAATGATACACGCTCACCTTTAACAACGTGGCGCTAGTTAGAATGATCTTTATATTATGCTCATCATTGTAATATAAGATATTAAGTCTCATTACTTCAGTAATTTTATTAGCTACAACATCCTTCAAACTGTAACACGGTAATGTTAGCACACTACTACTGTCGTCCCGACCTAGACGAAGACCCACAATTCGTAAATGTACGTTTTAATAGTTTTTATTATTATTCCCATTAAAACAATAAATCTTGCGGAATAATATGTATATTGAAACAATAAAATATTCCCAATACGATGGTAATTACTCATGGCCTGAAATAATTGATAACTGGGAAATATGGGGACAATTGTGACGTCCGGTCTGCTGACCACAAGTTCAGTTTACCTTAATCATACTTAGTTATAGTTAGCCTTTCAAGCATCTTAGTGGTTACTGTATTTGCTTACCACCAGAAAACGAATGTAGCTGGGAATAAATGTATACAAGATTATTTGTTTTTACTGTATTATATGGTGAACTGATCGTCAACCTTGGCTAGTCGGAGAAGCGGCTCAAGAAGAAGAATCTTCAAAGAAAGTACACTCTTATTAAAGATAAAAAATGTTTGGTTGGATGGACGGCCCCCATTTAATCAAGTTACAGGCCGATATCGATAAGATATATTAAAATAAATATATGATATAGATTATTATAAATTAGCCTAAATATTTCTAATAAAATACATGGATACTACAAATCCGTATAAAACCAGCGTGGTGGTAAATGGTCCAAATCCCCACATATGAACAACAAACGAAGGTAGCGGAAAGCCGCTGGATGTGAGTAGTGCAGGACAGGGCAGGGCCTATGTCCAGCAGTGGACGTCTATCGACTGATGATGCTGATGTCAAGAATACTACTTGTTCCGTGCTCGCTTTACTGGCGGTAAAACCCCCTAACTCTCCTTGGGGAAGGAATTTTGTAAAATCCATTCATAGCTAACCTTTAAATGGCAGAAGCAACATCTATACCAAATATTGAGTGTTTACGTCTAATAGTTACGGACATCTCGCGATGAAGCAACGAATCTCTAGATATCTCCTATATGTATATAGATAAAGATATCAACAGGGCAGTCATATTATTCGCGCTTTACATTTTCTTATATAAACAATTGCAAATTGATGCTGCATCAAGGATATACATGATGTCTTATTTTAAATACTTTAAAATGGGATTATATTTTTTTTAAGGTATATACTTTTTAAACTTTCATTATTACACAACATAGATAATAAAATATAGATAACATTCCACCGAGCGCAGTACGCTATGAGTCACACTTTCCAAGTAAAGACATTTTTTAATTACACAAACTGGTACCTGTCTGACAAACAGGAAATTGGGACAAAAACATATTTTTTTTCAAATAAATTATTTTGTGTTTTTAATTTTCTAGCCTTTGTAGAATTCTAGCATAGATAAAAAACCTCCATGAAAACTTACTTAAAACAAAAAGTTACTTAAGATATTTTTAAATTAATGCTGTAAACAAAAAACGATCGCTACGACCTTTACTCAGCACCACATAGCACTCATCTTCACCTTCACCTTTAAGATAGTTACCAAACAATTATTGCCAGTTAAACTCTATAAACGGAAACAGTAACCACCTCAAACAACTGGTTTAAGGCAGAAATAAATGTTGAGATACTTATATGATCACCAACTTAAAAGACCTAGATAAATGCGCCTTAAATGATATTGATTCAATTAATCATGATCTATAACGTAAAACAGTAGATCAAATTAGCAATGGTATAAATAATTTCAGTTTATTTTAATCATTAAACATTATAGTTTTAAGCACAAAGAGCTGATTAAATGTGCGTAATGTTATTAGCGAGGCCATAGTAACACGTTACAGGTAATTACTTAAACATTACGTCAAACCTCTTATGTACATAAGTTTCATATTTTTCATTATTATTATAACACAAAAGAACAATATATATTTTCAATATATTAATTATATCAATACTACACTGAAAATCAATTTTCATATTTGATTATAGTGTATATATGAAAAATTAAAAAACATGAAAAGTAAATTTCTAATAGTAAGTACAATATTCTAGGTCCTTTACTTATTGCTTTTATTAGAATTAAATGTTTTAAAACTACTAAAGCAATAACAAAACTAATTTTTCTTTAGCTACACTTGTTCCTTATTAAAAAATTTAATACGAAATAATTAAAATTGCGGACTAACCACTATCTTAAATTTTTACTATTGCTTATTTAAAAGATTTTTTTTTATTCAATGAAGCGACGAGACTGGCGGGCTGTTCACATGATAGTAAGTGATACTCCCGTCCATTACAACGTAGCGCTATTTAGGATATTAGGGTTATACACTACACCATATTGCACTCGTTTATCGATAGGAGGTTAAGTCTCAATACCCCAGTAATTTTAATAGCTATAACTCCCTTCAATCCGGAACACAGTCACAATATTACACTACTATTTGGCGTTAGAAATAGGAGCTGCGGTGGTATCTAGGCGGTAACTAAGATCTACCACCAATAAAACTTAATAGTTTTTAATTATATTATATAACAATAACTTACACATAATTTGTAGTCGTATTATGTTTTCATTATGATGCTTTGTTCATTATAAAGTAGCAAAAAAGATTTCTAGTCTTTATCTCAATATTTTAATTTGTATTGTAACTTAGTAATTCTTAATTTAATAATATAAAGATTCTTTACGTAACAGGGTCCGTATATAGGTAATGAGAACATATCGACTTAGCATTGAGCCGTTTCCCGCCATCTTTGTCTATGATCGGATAATTTTTTAATTGCGGTCTGAGGCTAAAGCGATCGTTTATCGGCCGGACCGTTCATCGGCCGACCATATTATGTCGTACGGCTTCCTGTCTTTACGGCCACTGCTACTTACCTAAACAGGTCACTTTAATCCTTTTATGCTACGGGTAACCTAGGTCTTGCCTAACAACAAAAAAATCTATCAATTTAATTTTGTTTATATTATTTTTTTTAGCTTAAATTAGGTTTTTTTTTTTTATTAAGGTTTACTTCGGATTTACTGTACATAAATAACAAATACATATTTTTTTATACATTTAAGTAATAAGACGAGCGGAACTTTCATCTGATGGTAAGTGATACGCTCTTCTATAACAACATGGCGCTAGGTAGGTTAATGTATACTGCATCATATTGTGTTCGTTGCTTTAGACATAAAATGTTGAGTTTCGTGACTCTAGTAATTACACTAGTTACAACGTCCTACAAACCGGAACATAGTAATGTTTACACACTACTGTTTGGCAGCAGAAATAGGCGCTGCGGTGGTATTCACCTAGTCGGTCTTCGGCAACAGAGACCTAAGACCACTTGTTTATATTTATAATCTTTATATTTCTAGCTACCTATCATTGACAATTTTTTTGTATTTATTTAAGGACCTCCAACGAAGGATACATGAAAATATAATAATGTAAAAAAGAGGGTAATAGGCCTATATTGTAGGTTTTTATTTTCTGTAATATAACTGATATCTCATAGAGCACAGAGTCAAGGAGACAAAAAGTAATCGAAATTTTCTAACATCGTCACAACACAGATGATGTAACTTGTATATTATTTATGTTTGTATTATACAATTTTAAAAGAGAAACAGTTTCATTTATTCTTAAGATTGTTTATACTTTCCCTAATAATAAATTAATATTATTAATCGCAATGAATGAACCATAGACGTATTTGTTTTGAGTGGGAAAATATCAATGAATTTGTTACGAAACAAATGATTCGAACATATTAGTGATTTCCATATGTATATAAACTATATGTCAGTGTTTATTAGGTAAAAGTTTCTAGATCTCATTTCGTTTTCTTTTACGTATTTTTATTTTTACGACAACACAAAAATAGATCTTTTCAAAAATGTCAGATGTAGTACTAAAATTATTAAGACTTCCTGCAATCATTCTGTCTAAGAAGTACTATGGTTTCGCTTAGGACCTCAGTCTTAATATTTTATGAGTATACTTAAATTAAAGGCGGGACGGGAAAGACATTTACTCGATAGTATGTAAAACGTCTAACTACGGCCGTCGCTTTAAGTTAATAAGTTTATATATTTTACAAGTTTCAGATTACAGTATTGTTTGCACACTGTTGCTAGGCGGATAGAAATCTGGCTTCGTGGTGGGGTGATTGGAGGGATGCTTAGCTGTGATGGTGCTTACATAGTCTTACACATCTTACTTAAAATCAATTTCTCGTGTTAGTCAATATTGGTCCTAGCCGTCAAAATTGAATAATTTTACTTCTTCAATCATTATAACATCACTTTGATGTAAATTATCGTAATATACTAATTGTTAAAGGAAATGAAGTAAGCAAAAGAAGAGGTCATTCCAATTTTTAGTGTTTATAGAAAATATTATTGTGGTGAGCAAATTTATATGCCAAATAAACAAATGCATTGTTCAACAACATAGGAAACGTATAGTATTATAGTAAAGCGTCATTACTACTTTGTAATCGACAATCTCTCTAGGCTATAAGTTCGAAAAATTATTTATTAACTCTTGATTTATCTAAAGACGAAATAAATTATACAAACTTTTTAATATATTGGGTATTAAAAAATAAGTTACATTTTATTTATTTTGAGGTAAGTGTTATTTATTTTGTTTTGATATATATGTTCTATTAAATGTCTAATGAGTCATAACTGGTTATTAGATTAGCCACCGACATCTCTAAAAAATTTTACAATATTTATTACACAGATTTAATACTAATTAAAACTTTAAATCTTAAACGTATTAATAAATCGTAATTATAATTATCGATATTTTTTACCTCCAAAAATACACTTTGTCTTTTTATCGTAATTTCATTAAAATACTTTGTGTAGTTTTTTATCATTTCATTGAACTACTGCAAATATTTGACTTATTTGATGGTTGTAGTTATTAGTATTTTAATGTATTGATGAATTACGTACATTCCAAGATGAATCATGTGGTTTTAAAACACGTCACTCGATAAAGGAGAAATGTTTTCGTAAATTAAAGTTTTGGAAACTCTTATAGTTTTAACCAAAACATTGTTACTACTATTTACAGGTTTTCTAAAAATGAGTGATTGTACTGAAATTAATATTTATTACGTTAAATAATGCTCGCTGAGAATACCATTTCAAATCATTTAATGCCACATGGTAACATATTAAAATAAAATAATATACATTACGACTTACCTTCAAAACTTGTTAAAAAAATGTCAATTGGTCAATATTATCCAACAACAAATTGCTTCTCGCACAAGTAAACGTCCATTCCACGGATAAAATAACACAAATTTCTCTCATATAAAATAAATTCACACAGTTTTGCTTTTTAAAGCGCAAAAAATCCTCGCACGAGAATATTAACTTTTTCGCGGTACATTGTAGACGCGCGTTCCGACCACGCATTCCACCACACAACGTCTTCTCTACTACGTCAGACGAATACAAAGCAGCAAAACATTGGCTCAGAGCGATAAACTATAAAGTCGGACCCCTTGGCGCGCTCTGTGAGTTGTGTTGAGTCATGAAAACGGAATGTGCACCCTATACTCCTAATGCCATCTAGCAGTAAATATATCAGTAAAGCTCCTAATAACAGCGTCATCTCTTATTTAATAATTATTGCGGTTTTAATTTCATTTCACCTTATATAGGGTATAAATTACTATAGAACGAGACTTAAGTCAAGGCGAAACGCTCCATGTGGTGCAGTATATATTATCTTAACTAGCACCTCATTGTCATGGGCGGGGGTACCTATTATCATTAGATGATCGTTCTGTTTGTCTAGCTACTTCGTTGAATATATGTTCATTTATTCACTTTAATTCCTAAAATTATCATCTAAATTAAAACTTGAAAGAAGTATTTCAAGTTTCTAGTACATTGATCGTCTCTTGCTATGTTGTACGCAAATTAAAATTTGTCTTTAAGTTGTGTCTTATTGGTAAATACGCCATGTAACAATATATGTTATAAAACTCATGCTAAACTTAAAAAATCTAATATTAAATTGTATTTATACAATACTTTTCATGAATAGTTTTTATTAATATAAAAATAGGTAATATCAATTTTATTTTTTTTTATAAACATTATTTAAAAAAAATATTTTTATTTATACAATATTTTAAATCGCATATAATTATATTTTTTTAATCCTTCCAAGTTTTGTCTTTGGTTGCATACTATAAACAAAGTAAAACAAAGTTCTATATTGTCCATGGTCAAATTCATTCTTTCTGTGTCAAAATGGCTGCAGTGCAAGAGGTGCAGAAAATATTTCTTTTATTTATTTATTATAAGTTATGATTAATATTCGTTAATAATGTTTTTAATTTACGCATTTGTCATATTTGCAGGCGAGACGTGAACCTATTCAGGCCGTCCAAGTTTTCGGCCGCAAGGTAAGTGTTTTTTTTGCGTCCACGTGTTTTAACATTTCGTTCGATTGTAAGCCTATATTTTAAAGCTTAACCCTTTTGAATTTTATATTTTGTATAAATGCATAAAATATCAAGAAAATATTTTCATGATGTTTATTTGACATCTTGACCGTTTCAAATAAAAGGTTATGTACTATTTTATAAAATTTCATTTGTGATAGTTAGATTTAAGTATTTAATATATATAATGACTATAATGTGTATGAAATATACATAATGCGGTGTTTTGCCGCCTTAGTTATGGTCTTTTACTGAGCGAATATTTCATTGATTTATTTTGCTCTCTTGTGTATATAACCTATAAACAGAAATTTGAAATACTGCGAGGGAATAACTTCAAATTTTACCGTGTCTTATTGTTCTACTTCTTCTTTTTATTATGATAGCATAAATTATTGCAGTGACAAATTACATATTCATTTAGTAAATACTATTTGTCAGAAAACAGCGACTGCAGTTGCATATTGCAAGCGCGGAAATGGAGTTCTCCGCGTGAACGGCCGACCGTTAGATCTGGTGGAGCCGCGTCTGCTTCAGTACAAATTGCAAGAGCCAATTTTACTATTAGGCAAGGTATGGACTATTCAGCTAAAAATTGACATTGTAGATCATCCTATAAACGAATCACACAAAAAAATTGAGTTGAACATTAACAGATAAATTGGCTTATAATTTTTGTGTTAGCGAACTTTTATTAACATTATTATTTTAATTTTTAAACTTATTAGATATCTTCTTTTTAATGAATGCTTGTAGATTGTAGCAAAATTGTTGGAAATATATGTATGTATTGTTGTATATGTAATTGTTGAACCAATTTTCCGTTTTGGTAGTAGTAGTAAATACATAGTTAACAATATTGTAAGAATAAAAGGCTATGTCATTAATGCATGTACTAACTTTTATTTCACTTGTTTGCTTGTAGAGTTTAACATTTTAATTTGCTCATGTTTAGAAGTTATGGAGCTTGTAAATTATTGCTACTATATTGAATGTTATTACATTATTGTTTTTAACATATAATATGACTAAGCTAATTAGCTTTTCACATAAACATTTTTTTATGATGATCATAACTTATTCCGAACCTGAGCATCTTATGATGTGAAGTAAACATTTGTTCTGACTCAAGAAGTCATTATATGAAGATAGAGTTATGTCTCCAGTTATATTAATTTTATTTCTTAATTTGTAGGAGAAGTTCTCTGGAGTTGACATTAGAGTTACAGTGAAGGGTGGTGGTCACGTTGCACAGGTCTATGCCATCAGGCAGGCTATCTCAAAGGCCCTTATTGCCTTTTACCAGAAATGTAAGTAAAATTTATAATAAATGCTATAATATATATACAATATTGATGGTACACTCAATGAAAGTATATATAAGCAGTGATCTTAATGAAAATTTATAGTGGATTCTTGCTTAACTCTTTTATTGACTTTTATCAGATTAAAATACCACTTAATTTATTTCAACTATTAAAATTGGTTTTATTATAAGAATTCAACCCTTTCTTTCCAAAGCTGTCTTGTTCCTATATAAGTCAGTCATTTCAGAGAAAGGAGAATAAATGTGACATCACCAAACGGCAGGTTCTGTCAATGTCCTGCTTGTTTGAAGTGTACACAACATTTTATTTATTTATAGATTTGTAATATTCATAGAACTTCACATTTGCTCTTATGAAAATTCTCACAAGGAGATTGTAAAGTCCACCACATATCCTCCATGCTGGACAAATTTAGGTAGACTGATGGATAATAATATACTAAATTGTACTTATACAATTACAGATGTAGATGAGGCATCAAAGAAGGAAATCAAAGACATCCTTGTCCAATACGATAGGAGTTTGCTTGTGGCTGATCCTCGCCGCTGCGAGCCTAAGAAGTTCGGAGGTCCAGGTGCCCGCGCCAGATACCAGAAGTCATACCGTTAACATCTACGAGTTTGCATCACTTGGTATCACATTGGTTGGTGACCATCAGTGTGATATCAATTGGTGTTTGTATTAAAATTTAAAAACTATCACATTGTTGTTTTATTGCAATAAAATTTCAACATCAGATAAGCTAAAGAAGCAGTCATTAAACACAAGTCGAAACAAAATAATACATCAAGATCTCTTAACATTTGCACTTTTTCTTGCAAGGAGAAATTCGAGGCCAATAATGGTACATGTGCAGGAAAGCAGTTCTTTGACAACGTCGGTTTCCTTATGATACTTTTATTTACCGGATGCTCTACCTCTGAATTTTCTTAAGGTAGAGCTTGTGTGAGACTACCTTACAAACGCTTATCATAATTGGAGAAGGATGGGACTTCCATCCGTGGAATCATTAAGAGCAGCTATAGTCGGCCTATATCATTTTAAATTTCTCGTTTTTTAAAAATGTTAATATATTTACAATATATTAAATTTGAAAGTATCGTCAAACATTTGAAATATTAATTAGTTTTTGCGGCTCACAATTATTTGACTACCGGGTTTATCGCCTTCGCGACACAAAAGCTTGAACACCACTGATTTGTCGGGTATTGATGGAATATGTGAGCGTTAGTCAATTTCATGAAAGACGTGATTGGATTATTAAACTAGTTCTTTTATCTCCCTAAACCACAGCACCAATTGGGCTTGTGGTCAAGCATTAAAAATTATCTACTTGTGGTATTAGAACAAACATTGGGTGTAACAGTAAAAGTTCTATGAATGATTAAATATTTATTGACGTCAATCAAATTTCTTACATAGAAAAAAACGTTCATACAATATAAATGCAATTTTGGAAGTTTTCTTATTTACTAATATACCAATTAACTTGTGCACGGTTTATTTATATATCATTATAAACGGGTAGGAAATCTTTAAAAACATCGATTGATATAAAATACAACAAATTAAATTTCGAAATTAAAATTCCCAGTAAGAAAGGATTAATTCTTATTTTTCATAAAAATTACGATAATGAAAAATACTTATCAATAACATTCCATTAATTAATATTGTTAGTCGTTAATGTCTTTCTTTCAATTCTATTAAATAATTGTTAATAAAAACACGTTTAACTATAAACAGTGAAAATATTTATAACAAGCAGATCTTCTTGAGATTAATCATTAATAAACAACATGAAGTCGAGATAGCACGGGTTCGATCCCCACTAAGCCTTAGCCGCCGGTGAAGGAGAGCAAAGAAAGGAAACCGAATTGTTCCAAAAACAGTTTTCTTAGACATGCATTAGAAGTATTAGTCCCAGTAAAGGGAACATCAAGAATTTTATATTGTTTATCAAACAATATAAAATTGATAAGAAGTTAATACAGCTAAGTTTGGCACTTTCATAACATTATGACAGCTGTAATTATTTACTCCCGTTATATAAATAATTTAACAGCATTCATACAATAGCCTCTATAACTAGCCATTAAAAATAAAACTAAATAGACAATTACGATGAATAACTATTATCTAATTATATAAAAGTCGTATACAGAAAAATTGTTATTAAAACAAATACATTGCGATCCAAAAATATATTTCAACAGATAAATAAAAACAACGAAATCTAAACTCTATGAAGATATAGAGCTCATTTTTCATGATCATAAAACTGGTGCTTGGCTGTGATTCCATCTGATGGGCTTTGATGGTAAAATGCACTAGACGAGAATTTTTCTATACTGAGTATAAATGAATAATTATTAAAATCAGTTGAGTCATATTTAAAAATGATTAATAGCAGACTGATTGCACGAGTTCTTATACTTCATTAAACGAATTTAAATATAATGACACATCCAGATGTTATTTAAATTTTAATCGGATTACAGTGTCACCATTTCTATAAGTAGCAAATAACACTATTCATAATTAAAATTTAGAGTGTACTGTTATTTTGCTTTAAGAAGCCTTCGTTGATTACGATCAGGGAATGAAATTGGTTAATAGCTTTGCATACACCACCACCATTCACAGTTCATAAGTATTTATAAACTTATTGTTATTACATTAAAAAACAAACATTTGTATACAAAAATTAAAAATATAAAAAACAGAATTTTTTTAATAAAATATATTATCTATGCTTCAGATCATTTTTATCTGTAACACGTTAATATTAAAAACATGAAAATATTAGTATAGCCTTTGCAGCTTTTTTGCGTTAGGTTGAAATAGTTATTCCTATTACTCGCTAGATTTTCTAATGGACTGCATTATTTGTTATTTGTTTTTTCTTCGTGGACATCTTCAAACTTTGCGCCCATCCTCTTCAAAGCAATGACGGCGGCGACAGCTTTTGCCCATCGTTTCTTTATAACGTACCTCTTCAATTTGGTTTTTGTCACATGCAGTTCAGTGCAAAGTGCCGATTGTATCAGCCACGGATGCCTCAAAGTAGCGGAGGCCGAGAGACGTTCGCTATGAAAAGAATTATGGATTTTAACAAGCAAACAAATAAGTACAAACATGACACTTGATTCAAGTGTCGAACAAATTGACAGGAGTCAAAGGCGGGAAAATTAACAAAGAACAGTGCAACAGTGTAAGGCGATGGGAGCTCCAGGATCCGTTAGTATTTTTAATTAAACATATATTTAATTTCATAAAGCCCGATTAAATAAAACAACCTGTTTTTAAAGCCTTATATTTTTAACAACATAAGTATCGTAAAACAATAAAATATATTTAGCACATTACACTTAAGTACAGAGGAAAGGAACAAAATATTTAATACGCGGGACAGCATCGAGGGACGCGGGACCTTGCCCGATATATAACATAGTACATATTTACAAGATGTACATAAAAATACAGTGTATTGTCAATGTTTTTGTTGAAACAATTCCCAAATTGCATCTCAGTCTTGTCTCGATTTTCAATCGGATGTCAAACAGAGTTTTATGTTCCGGAGACTAGATTCGTATAACGCTGTCATATCTATAGAAAGTAAAACTTAATATCAATACAATCTCAAATCGTCACTTTGGTAACACGCGTACCACATATTCAGAAAGATAAACTCTGCATTGGTTTGACCATATGTTTTAGGATATGGTGGTAATAAGCAATAAGAGCTTTATTTTTATACGATTTTCATCTACTATACGTTAACACTCGACCTCAACTTCACATGATGTTAAGTGACAATAAGGCTGTGGATGGTGAAGCTAGAATACAGCGTGGCTTTTATGGCAGTAGGTTTAAAATATGAAGATGGTAACTAACTAGGCAGATTCAGAAAACCATTTAAATATTCAAGCTTTACAATATGTGGCTCTGGAATCGAACCAGGGATGTTTGTATTACAAGGCAAGCGCTAATCCATTGTGCCACAGAAGCAAATAATAATCTATATAATTATTATTAGGAAAAAAAATAAATGCTAGTTATTGTCTTTTACCTTGTGTTATATGTTAGTAAAATAAATTTATTTCGAGTCTATGGTAACCTCCTATAAACTTTGTAACTTAAAGTTTAGTTCATCACCAACCAGATGAAGATATACACGCGTATTTGGGTGCGAAAGATGTTACCATGTAAAACAGAATAAAAAATAATAGCTCTTATTACTTGTTCGTAACAAGCATGAGATTACATTTAATAAATTTTTCTCATTTAAAATTTGAGATCTATTTTAATAACTTTTTTAATATTCATTAGTATATCAGTGAATCAAATCATTTACAGGAGATCCAGGGTGGTTTTAAACCATAAAGTAAACCTTTCTGAAAAACACAATGTCATGGCACTGAAGTCCCTGTTTTCAAATATATATATTATTTATGTATATTATTTCACTAGTCATTTCTTTCTTTGCTTCTTTTCGTCTGATGTTTGTCTTTGAAAGAAAGCGTGGAGACTGGACATGGAGTTCTGGGCTAACTGGTTAGAGGATGACCATTCCAAAGATATAGACTGATGTCTTCCGCAGTTCGAATTACCACCCGCTGTTCTCTCACCTTCTATTTCGGTATCCGCCCATTTCTCTAGAAGATGCAACAAACGATCTTTCGTTCTGTGCGCGTTGTTCTCATCTCCTCTTCTATACGGAAGTTGGCGTCCGTTTTCTGAACCGTTCACTAACTTTCCAATAATCTCTCGCCTCTTGTCGAATTCTTCGAAGAAGGTAGTGCGCTGGTCTATCGGCTGCTCCGGTACGTCCCTGCTCATATTCGTCAATCTCTTAGAGCGAGCCGATTTTGCCCACGGCATTTTACTAGTCATCGGTTTGTCTTGTTCTCTTTCTGTTAAAAACGTCGAACTTATTTTATTACTGGACTTTGATGTGAACACTTTTCTTTCCATTTTATTTGCGTCTCCATTCGTCACTGGTTTTGCGTTTGTCATTTTTGACTCTGTTTTAAATCCATTAGTTAGTTTCTTTTCCTCTTTATTGGCGGTTTTATTTTCTATTACGTTCTTGTCGAATTCTTTGAAACTGTTGTTATTGACCAGATCGGTGCTCATTGTTGACAACATGAACAAATGGTCAGATAACTTTTTAATTTCCTCTGCTAAATTTTTTCTAACAAGTACATCTTGCTTTTTATGTAAAAAACAGCTGCTGTCTGATGCTCTTCTTTCCACTGGATTGTATCTTTGCGCTAAAGGCGTTGGATCCCTAAGAGGCGGTGGTTCAAGATCATCTTCGTCAAAGATTATATCAGGCGAACTACTGAGAGAACTTCTAGGAGACGGTGAGCATCCTCCTACTGAGGATCTTTCACAGTTTCCATTTACTAGGCAGATTATTTCGTGCGCCTGATTGTCAAAGACGTACGGTGAATTGGGATGTTCGCCCCATCTTTCTACGAAGAGACGTAGGTTGTCTTTAGCGACGTCGAGCTCATGCTTAGGCGATGTTTGTGGTCGTGGTTTGTCTTTCTTCACTTGCGTGCGTTTGACGAGCCAAGGGTGACGCAAACACTCCGTCGCGCTCGGCCGTGACCTGCGACAAAGACCCTTGTTACTATGACCCAACACCTTATGAGTGCAGTAGCAGGAATTAGGTTTTTGGGGAGTGAGTGCACATTTGTGGACAATGGGCGTATGAGGTGAGGAAAGGTGAATTGCTTAATAGTACTATAAATATTTAGTTCTATTGTTCTAAGCTACGTTCATAAATATGAAAAACATGGTTAAATCATTCTTGTACGGGTTCTACAAATTTCTACTAATGTTATAAGGTGAGTAAAAACAGTGATTACGATAACCGGTTAGTGACAGGATTTGTAATAGTGTTGGATGAAAAAAAACATTAAACACCAGTAACAAAGGGTCTTTATCCAGGCTGACTAATAACGCAGCTTTTATAATGACTCAAGTAACTTATCTTTAACACTACAGTTTTAAAGCTACATTCCAATACTTCAGTACATCGCGATTTTCAAAAAAAAAGTGAATCTCAAAATAAGCACTAAAAAAATTAATTTCATAACAGAGGGTTCATTCAAATAAAAGTTAAGGTAATAAAATATTTTAGTGTCCATAAACGCCATTTTGATATCGCAATACCGATTTGATTAAAATACATAAATTATATTATTATTTTGCTATCCAGACAATATAGATGAGATATTTTTATAAACCAAACCCACCAATCGGAAATTAGCTGACGTGGTAAATATGGTCACGACTCTCTTCTCGTGGAAGAAGTGACGCATAAAAAGCGCTGTTTTTTCTTTTTGATAATGGGCAACTTCTATAAGTTATGTATGAATTATATTCATTACATATTTATTTTTATTTATACATCAAAATGGCGTCTGCTGAGTTCCGTAGTGTTTCTTACTCACTCTTTGTCCTTGACGAGCAGTTTTTGTATGAAGTCTTTTGCGTCATCAGATATTTCGTTGAACGCTTCGTCGTCGAAGTCGTACTTCGCAACTGTGACATTCGCCATGGTTTCAATATCCGTCTCACCCATAAAAGGTGACAGACCTGATAATCTATAAAGATAATTTTAAATTAATTCACTCGAGATTTTTTTATTTTTTGTTTGATAGAACAAGTATAACAACTTTTTATCGTGTTTATTTCTCTGTAAAATCTAGATCAGAGCGGTTACTATGTCAATTTGGTTAGGAAATGAAAAAACATATGCTAAACAAAACTGTCTTAATTGAACTTGTTGATATGGTTGTGTTACTTCCACAAAATAAGATTTTATGAATAGTCAAAGTTAACTATTATTTATAATCAGAGATTAAACAGAAAATTCCATACAGGTAGTGAATCTAGATCCACGAGCCTAGTATCAGATGACGCTAAACATCATCAGAAAATAGAGAAAATTCCAAATTTCTAAAGTATCAAGTTTCTAAAACGACGCGTGCTCAAAATTGTACATCAAGAAGAAGTATAATAAATGTATACAAACTTACAGCACATAACAAATAACTCCAATCGACCACATATCGGTCCCATATCCGATCTGATCGAAGTTCACCACTTCGGGGGCGACAAACTCGGGAGTTCCAAATAGCACCTGCAGTTTCTTCTCCGGATCGTAGAATCGCGCCAAACCGAAATCGATAATCTTTATTCTGTTACCAGATTTTGTGAGACATAAAATGTTTTCTGGCTGTAATAAAAAGAAAAACGAGTATCGTTAAAACACGAAATCAAAGTTATCATTTATAAGTACGTAACTGCCATATCACGTAGATGCATATAGTTTAAAAAAATAAGATTAGGTAAAACATAAAATTTCTGATGACAGAAATAAAAAGGCGCGCAATAGAATTACAATCATGGCGGCGGACAAATCATAAAACTCCCGCGCACGACTTTCCGTCGTTCCGATTTACGGTTTGGACGCGTACCAAGACATAAACGTGGGAGATCGCATCGACATTGTAGTTTTGATCAGGCGAAATTAATAGTTTCGCGTGTTTATATAATGAAGCATGATCATCGCTAAAAAAAATTGCAACGGCTTAATAAATCAAGTTCGTAACGATATCGATTAACAAACTTCCTCTTGACACAATCACTATGGACAAAGTAGAGATAAGAAAATTATAAGAATTTGATTTTAGTCTTCGTGATTGACATTGCATTTAGGTAGATATCTTCATGAATAAAAGAAGTTCTACTTAGAGCAAGAGTAAGAAACATAAACAGGTTATATTATTATTGATGTGGCGAGACGTCAATAAGTTCATCTTCTAGTAAATACACTTGTCTATATTTATGTGGCGGTACCTACGTTGACTGTTTATATGAATTATAGCATCATATTTACTCTTTTCTGCCATATACCTACATAGGTGGTATCCGGTTAGAGATGTGGAAGTTTTATGAATTGGAACCGAATGAGGTTTAAAAATTTTTCTACAAATTACCTTCATATCAAGATGCAGTATGTTCTGCCGATGGACGAATTCGATTCCCTCGCATATCTGCCGCATGAATACGGTACATGCGCGCTCCGTAAGCACGAAGTCTTCGTCAATCACACGCTCGAACAGCTCCCCGCCAGTAATTCTGGAAGCGAAGAGGACTAATGTCAAGTATGAACAGGAAATAGTAAGAGAAATTATCATGAATGGGGAATGACATCAGGTCGTCTGCCACCTTAGTCTTTCTATGATAACGTTTGCTACAAAACAATTCAAATATCTAGTTAATTTTTTTTTTATTATTAGCCTTACTATAAAATATTTGAATTGTGTTTTTCTGTTATACAATTTAAATTCTTAATACTATGAAATACTTATTTAAATACTACTACTAACTAAACCGTACAAAAAAGAAAATAAATACTACGAAATAATTTTGAAATGGGAAACTTAAGCTAATTGCAATTATTTTTGATAAATTTTACTTTTAAGAGCCTATGGAAGTACAAAAAATAACTTTAGCCTAAATTATTATTTTTTCGCCCTAATTTGACGTAAGCCGTGTTGTGTTCAACTCTTCGCGGGTTTAAAAATTTCATTATCACTCTAATTATAGCCAATGAAAGATGTCAATCATCCGTCAAGACGTTTTTTGTAAGCATGTTAAAATTTTACGAAAATTTGCTAATGCTGCCAAGAATTACCAAGTTAAAAATAAATAAAACCATAATATAGATGGTATACAATTTTAAAAAATTATTTACAAAATGGGTATTTTTAAGATTAAACATAATAAGAGTTTTTTTTCCTCTAGTTTTTTTCGATAGACTTAGTATTTTAATATTATATATTATGTACTGTTCGTTTGACAATACAAAAATATCAAATTCCAATCTTTACTTATACAATTTAAGAACTATTTTGTAAAATAGCATTCTCAATGTTTTCATTGAGAATTTCCTTCTCGCCTGTATATAGTGCTCATTTTGTTTTATTCTTTCTTCCTTCTACGTACTGTCTTTTCTTTACAAACTTTCTTGTCCTTCATTTTACATTATGTAACTCATCAAATTTGATTACATTTAATAATCTAATTACAAGTTTTCTTAACCTAATCTATTTATTGTTATACTAATTGTTGTATTATAAAGAAAATTGCTTTGTGGAACACGTAGGATTCCTTATGATGTTTTATTTTCTGAGCTTTAGATCAGTAGGAATTGAACCAGTACCTAATCGAGATACTTTTACAAACTGAGTTATCATGGCTACGAATACGTTTTTTAGTGGATTTTAAAACATTTTTGGCATTGGCTAGAGTTTAGATTATAGTAGACATTACAAAAACATGTACATAATCCTGACGTGCGAAATGGCATCCCGGTGCCCGTATGTGTAGGAGTGTTTGATGCTAAAATAGATCGATTAATAGTGGTGAGTTTACGTACAAGGTCGTTGTCACACTTCCTGTATATAGCTGTCTCGTTTTCATTAAACGTTTCTCATTAATATTTAATGAAATACTTTGTCTCTTTAGAAAGTAATTATTGTTGAAGAGGAATAGATTTGATATGCGATAAAACGTTTACAGTGTCTAATATTTAAGAAAAATAGGCATGCGTGTGATTTGTGTGAATAGATATGTCACTGCCTCTGTGGCGCAGTAACTAACTGCTTGCCTTGTAACACAGATGTCTCTGGTTTGATTCCCAAGCGATTGTAGAATTTAGTTTGAGATAGGGTTCTGAACCGACTGATTGATATCTTGTAAACCAGTCGCCCTTACAATATTGTTGTATTCGTTCAGTCAACATACAAGAATCAGATTATTGTAGGCGCGCACTCTTCACCATTTACTACCTCATTCTAACTTAATACCTGTACTATGTGAAATTAAGTTTGTGTGTTAGCTTATTGTAAAATAATAAATAGACAAAGGTTTCTTTTAATCCAGACTGTTTCTTTGAAGTGGTATAATTCGCAATATATAACAGCGTGTTAGCAATTCTATGTTACTAATTTTCTATTAAATACTCAGTATAGTCAGACTTTCGAAGAAATTATCATTGTCACGCATTGAAAGTATTTTGAAAAGTTTATATTTTTCGCCGAAGGTCATAAAGCCAATATAAAGTTTTCCATTTAAAAGTGGTTACAAGGCGGAGAAGTCACAAGACTAACTTCGCGGAATCCAAATAACAAAATCAGCCAAACATCATCACACGTTAGGTTATTTTCATTCACGAATCGTTAGAGTCACCAGTATTCGACTGACTGTGATATAAAATTTCAACCTTGGCCGATTTACGGTTTTGCTTTAAATTTACGAAGTCAGTAAACTTGCAAAAAAAAAAAAGAGATATATTTGCGCAAAACAATTAATAAGCAAAATGATGTCCTCATTTTAATAAGTGATGATACAAATATACAACCGCTTCCGTAGCTCAGTGGCGTGTTGTGTTGTAATACAAAAGTTCCTGGTTCGGTTTCGAGGCATCATGTTTTGAAGTTTGGTAACATAGCTATTATCTTCATCTCAATCTGGCACCACAACAATATCGTTGTGGTGCCACGTATTCCGCTCTGTATTCTGGAAGAGTACTCTCTCTTTATATAAATGTATATAAAGAAGATGTCCAGAGTTTCGGTGACCTATCACGCGCTCTTCGAAACTATTGAACCTGACCCACCATTATTAGGGACGCGTACAGAGATTTCGGGTAGGATATGCAAAACACCATGGGATGTAAGGGGTCCCGCACAATAAGTTGCGGTACTTAAGCGAACTTCACCTGCTCGTAGTGCACCCTGCTAATCAACAAACGAGGCTCTGGCTCCCGCCAATCCGCATTGGGCCAGCGTGGCGGGAAACGGCCCAAATCCCTCTATATGAAACCCTACATGCGACAGCCTCTAGTGCCCAGCGGTATTGGAGGCAAAGCTGACTGTATGTGGAGATGTTTGGTTGCTTATGTCCAGCAGTGGACGTATATCGGCTGATGATGATGATGCAAACCATACCCTAAATCTCTGTGAAATAATGTCTGTACTTAAAAATATACTTACAGATTTAGCAATTTAGTCAAAGCATAGTTGGATACCTTTGTATTAACTTGGAGGATTATTATATAGATAGGTTCAGGGTGCCAGGGTGCCTATGTTTATTTGCCTGTATGGAGCGCACGCCCCTGTGTATTATGATCGTAGTATGTTTACCCATATCCTGATGGCTCTTCGCTATAGTTTATTTTCTGTTGAGCGTCATTTTCTAAAAATAACTTCCTAACGTCTGAATGAAGTATTTTGCGCGTCATCATTGGAGGATATTTTTTTTCCTGTGACGTCTTTGCGGCTCTGCTTTATTTACGGAGACTTTTTATTATGAAATGTTTACGGCCGACGTGTTATTTGTTTTGGTGATTGATTTGTTACTACTAACACCGCGACCGCATACATATTTAAAAATGATTTGTTACGACTGTAATCTTAAAATATATGAATTTTGCACACTACAAAAATAGTATGATCATTGAACATAAATACTCATTGTTTTTAAAATCATTTCCTTACTGGTGGATCAGATACCACCGCAGCTCCTATTCCCGCAGCTAAACAGTAGTGTGCAAACATACCTATATTCCTATTTGAAGGCTGTTGTAGCTAGTGAAAATACTGAGATAATGATACTTAACAACTTATGTCTCAAGGCGATAGCACAATTTAGTGCAGTGTATATCATCTTAAATACCGCTACGTTGTTTTGAGCAGACGTATCAATTACTATCAGGTAAACATATAGCTCGTCTCGTCACTTCGCAAAATGAAATAAATCCTTCTGTAACTAATTTTTAATCTGTATTTGTATCTGTATTCATCCTTCTCCGTGTATGAAAATAATTAAAACATCATCACCGTCCACTTCCTATTGGCGAGTTATAAAAGGTGTCTAATAGAGAACAACTCCAAGAAGAATAAAATTGTGCATGCACATATTTAACAGTGAAATGTTGGTTTGATTCCATAAATACAGAATCGCAGAGTTATTTTTTTTTGTGAACAAGTCGGAATAACAAAGGATGAAATCATTTAACGAGTTTCATAAAGTTTACATTTAAACTGTAAACTCACAACGGAACACTGTGAGTTGTTTGTGAAAAAAATTTAACATAATAAACTTGTATATGTTAATAAGTACTTTATCGCGATGAAGCTTTTTTTGTGAGAGTAAAAGCTCTTTAAAATGTGATTTATTATATTATATATATATACATATATAAGATATCCAGAGATTCATTGACTCATTACGAGCTCTCCGAAAGTATTGGATGTGAAGATTCAAGATTTGGTAGAGATATTGCTTCTGCCATTGAGAGGTCAGCTAAGAACGAATTTTACAAAATTCCTTTCTTCAAAGGGCGTTGCAGGGTTGTTAATAAAGAGAAAGGGCCCGAAGAGTAGCGAGATGCCGCCGAGTGGAAGTTTCTCTAAGAAATTTGAAATCTAAATTTCAAATATTATTCTATATTACGGTCAGCAAAGTAGGCGGGGAACAGCTAGTAACTAACGCTAGTAGCTAGTAACTAAGTAACTAAGCTAACAAAGTAGTCGATATTTTGAAAATATATCCATTGTGGAGACTTTTTATCTTCACTCCAGTCAAGACTTGTGTCTAGTACTATGTCTAGACTAGTGTAATAATCAAAGACTACATTGCCGCTTACCATCTGGTGAATATCGCAAGAAAACGCTGTGGTGGAAGATCGGTGTGGCTATCTTTGGGGCAGGCCTATGTCTAGCACTGATCGTCTATCGGCTGATGATGATGATATTCGTGTTGCAATTGTAATAAGGTAGGACACATTTAAATATTAGTGCTGACGGGCGAACAGAAATAGCTGAGCGATGAACAATATTACACTGCCAAATCACAAGTCGTTTCTACAATAATAATACAGATACATCCCTTGTTAATAACATAAATTTAGAACCCATTAAGTTCCTACAAACAATTATTATAAAGAAATAAATATATCTAATTAACACCATCGTTATTAAATTTGGTAAATCATTGTAATACAGTTATTTACAATAACTGTGTAGTCTTTTTTTTAATTCTGATGATGTGTAGAGTATATATGATAACATTACTTGCGTTAGTTATTTTCAGACACTATTATTTTCGTTACCACAGTAATTTCATTAGCTAAAGCTCCATTAAAAACTGAGTACAGTAATATTTGCACACTTCCATATAATGATCGGGATCCTCGAACTTATTTTTTTTTCTTGTTATATATTCGTCTTTTATCGATTGGTGAATAAGGATGGCGAAAAGGTGATATAGGAAATTATATAATTTTCTATGAAGGCTAACATTTATTAAGTTAATAATAATAATAACACCCCATTTAATGTTCCCATTGCTCGGATCGACCTTTTCTGTTCAAAGCAATTTATTCATCATGATGATCAAGTGCGGGTTGATGGGTATCACATAATTAAAAACACATTCAGTACTTGGAACATGACGGTTTCTTATCACCTAAAATTCATACTCAGCGCGGACGACCGCTGTAACAAGCTGAGTTATCACGGCTTCAAATATGATAGACAGTATTATTCATAATATCAATTTGATTATTTGTCTCTTAAAATTTAAGTCATCTGGCAACCCTGGTGGGCAATAAAGATGGCGTGGCAAGATGGCGGCGCGCCAACTATGCGCCCGCGCCGTAATATCTGACGCGCCCTGACGTCACAGCTTTATAAAAGACTCTTAAGACTCTTAATGCGACTGTACGGACGTCTGTCGCCATTTAAGGAGCCACTTGACTTTCGTGTGTAATATTGGATTAGTATGATCCATCGCTTATGAAAGCTTCCCTTGTAAATAACTAATAAATGACTTTTGAAAGCAGCACTTTGCTAAATATAACAAAAAATTATTTCGCGCCTTTTATTCAGATAAAACTGTCACTGTTAATAAGAAAAGAACTATTTAAGATTGTAAATATATAAAAACTGATTAAATTGTAGTTTATGATGTACATTTTAACTAACTGCGCTGAATGTAGACACGTGAATATCCATGTCAATTATGATGAGAATCTAAAACAAATTCAGCGCATTTGCACAAATGGCGGCCAAATGATTCAACACTTTATAATTCCGTTCAGAGATTAGTCACCAACTTTAGTACTATTGTATAACTATAAACATTTATCTACTTGTGCATGTGTTATGCAAAAAGTACTGAATATGTTTTGATGAAATTTTTTTACCTTCATTGTCCTTGGAGATGTTTTTATTCATTAGACGGCAAAGACAATTAATTTGCATATGAAGAGTATTGTATTAATATAAATACATAAGAATTTAGAGAGATTTTTGTTGAGGAATAAGAGAAATGCAGATTGTTAACATACAGTACGATAGACGTTTGATGAATTGGTTTAAATTAAATAGAAGTAAAGATTTAACTGTCACCGTTAACAGTAGTGGTTAAGTTGCCGCCACGATAAAAATTTACGAGTCTTTGTCCAAATTGTAAAGGCTGTAGTATTTTGTTCGCTGATTTGAAAAATCTCTTATTGGCGTTTGTGGACTATAAATGATTTTTAATTCTTGAAATTTAAGTCCTAAATAATGTTTTTAACGCAATACTGTTTTAAAAGTAAAGTAAATTTATCACTAACAAGAATACATCATCATAGAATATTATAATATTAACAATGTGTTTTTTTCTTATTTCATCTAACTTATTTCTTTGTAGGTAGTAATAATCACAAACGAATAGCTTATTTTTAGCTATTTACTTTGCTTAATATTTCCATATGTACTTTTGACCTTAACAATTAACTATAATACAGTATAACAAAAAGCAGAATATAGCCGTTACCTTTTAGTTTACCGCTAACCGAAAACCGATGAAGAAATCATTTCGCATGTGTTTGTTTAACAGTACTTCAATACGACTTTCCGGTGATTTGCGATTTTTTTTTTACTTTAAAAATCTCACGCGTCTCTGACTCACACTGCAACGACTTTCACATTTTAGACAATAAATAACTGCTTTCCTTTGTACTTCGATTACTTACTGTTATGTATACGACCTAGTGACCTAATGGTTGGTCGGGTCAAAGCATCTAGCTACCGAGTGAGTTTGAATCTTAACTTGCATCCTGCTCTGTAATTTAAGTAATAACTCGTACAAGTTATTATTCAAATGGCAAAAGAGGAATCCTTCAAGAAATAGTAATACTTATTAACAGGTCGAAAGTCTTCCTCTATAAAATGTGGTATGTATATAGATGCTGAATCTTTTAAATGCTTATTTCTTTAAGCGAAAAGAAATATTAAAAACATGCTAAGGTCCGGATTGAATTTTTATTGAATTTAAAGACATATCTATGGTAGTTGCTGATTGCATCTAGTTCTGATCGAAACTTTAAAATTGGCCAGATTTATTACAATGTTATTGCAATCTCCAAATTGACGATCAGAAATGTTTATGACCGTCATAACAATTTTAACGTCTGATAGTTCTAAAATGATAATAATCACATGTTTTCTAGACTAGATAAAAATTATGCAGGAATAGTAATTTATTATGCATCACAAAGTTTTAAGCGCAAAGTTAAAGTTATATATATAACATTCGTTTACTTACAAGAATTACTTGTGCTATAGTTTCTTATTATTTATGATTATTTACGTTTAGGATATTTAATAACGAATGAATTCCTAGTTCATACTATTATTCCTATTATATTAGTAATAATTCCGTGAGGAACTTGGGTGTAGTAAAATATAAACAAACATATATAATTGTTTAGTTTTATAACGTTGTTAATATTCTGCGCGCGTCTGTTAACCGCAAATAGTAAGTATCATTATCGCATACCGGCGTCCATTGTGACGCGACTCCCACGGTTCTAGGAACCTCCGGGTTGTTATATCTTCAGAATGCTATTCCTATATTTAATGACGTAAACATCATCACCTGTCGAGTCGGCCATGGTTGTCCCAAATACAACACATCAACCCTACTGATTACATAAGCAATAATAGTATAGGAACTACTGGCGATAGGCGTCTGTTGCCGGTGACCGTCTGGGTTGGTACCACCGCAGTTTCAAATTCTGTCAAATAACACTGCAAAAAAAAAAACTATGTTTTGAATATAAGTCCACTGAGGTAACGAGAAGTAACATTTTATGTCCCAAAGGGACAAGCACAATGTGGTGCTGTGTATATTATCCTAACCGGTACTCCGTTGTTATGGACAGGCATGTGACTTACCATCAAGTGAACGTTTCGCTCATCTCCCTGACAAAAAATAATTAAATGTTAAATATTAGATTTGATGGGAGCCACTGGACCCCAACTGCGTAAGATCGTGCTTTGTGGAACACATTATAAGAGGTATGTGGCCAGCAGTGGATATCCATCGTTTCATGATGATAACGATGGTCCCTCTCTTTATCGGGAATAAAAATTCGTGTCTTAAGTGTACGTGTTTGTTTTTCTCTATCTTTCTTTAGCATACTATCCCATTTTTTATTCTCTCATGGTATTTAATATTAGTAGTTGACCCTGGGGCGCAAAATTCCTGGAAAACGTGCACCTATTGGACAGCGCAAGAAATGGTTTGATGACATAAAAGAATGGACCGGGTTTAAATACCATCAGTTAAAAAGAATAGCGGAGGATCGAATTGGTTTTCTCAATCTGATCATCAAACTTCAAGTTTGAAGAGGGCAGGCACCTAATGATGATGATGTTGGTATTTAATACTGGAATTCGTTTGAATGATTGATATTTAATCAGATATTGAATACGCGGATTCGAAGTCCGCAGCTGAAAATGTTTTGTTGTCTCGTTGATGTAAAGATTTGATAAATGAACAGATAGACAGAACCGCAGATAGAAAATCGAACCAAATTCTTTCGCAGAAAGACATGCCTCTTTGTATATACTCCTATAATACCTGTAAGCAGTGTTTGAGTTGAAGAGACGTGGTACAATTTCAAATGGAATTGCAAACATTGGCCAATATTTTATGCAGTTACGTCACTAACAGAAACACGGGGGAATGTGTTTACACCATCAACATCGCGCCGAGGGTTTTATGGTCGGCACGTAGACGGGTATCAACCTTAACCTACATCAAGATAAACAGAACGAAACCTGCCATTTTCTCCATCGAATGACGCACAAAATTGAAAAACGTCAACGTGGATACCTCTTGTAAACCTACTGGTGCTTAAAGTAATGAAGCGCTGGATAAAATGGTCACACACCATCACACTGCTTGTGGTCTAGAAGATAAAAGAAGATAGACAATATAACAATTTGATGACTATCTGCTGGTTTTCTAGATGGGCTTATATTTAGGGTTATCTTGTTATTAAAACAAAAACATAAAAATCATTAAGTAAGCGATTCCATCCATTTTTTTCAATTTGAGAAAGTTTCACTACATCATCATCATTATCATCAGTCGATAAACATCTACTGCTAGATATAGGTCTCCTCAAAAGTTCTTCGCAATGCTTCAGAGATTTGATTTACATTCAAGAAATGTTGCTGTTACACATGTAACAAATTATGAATAGTGTGGTGCATCCTCTCTTTAGAGAGACGTACAAGAGAAGCCAGAAGTTGATAAAAAGGATTTGACAGAAATAGTAGATGATGATACGTATGAACTAAAACTCATCTTCGATCATGAGGTATTTGAAGCTGAGATTATATTAAAAATAAAAAAGGTTCCAAATAAGATTCTAAGTCAGGAATGTCATGTAAGGAATGCTGAGAATTAATAACGAAATTCTCGAAACTTAAAAAGAAAAGCAACGGAGCTCTAACCCTGAACCGATTCCCGCGCGTCGATGCTCTGACTCATGGGTCCGACCGTTTGAATGAACGTACGAATATAGAATGCATTCGGCTCTAGAGAGTACGATGCGCTGACGCAGGTGATTCAGGAACTATTCCCACGCGGGTGTTACTACCAAAATAAATACTCGCTGGAGGCCCCTCACCTCCGCTCGATCATGTCTACATATGTCAGGAAATGTATGATTACAAACGCTTAGAAAGATATAGATAAACATTAATTGGCATGAATGTACCAAAGAACACAAATTGCGTTGGACATAAAAATTACTTTTCTGATGTGAGGTCTTTCTTGCCGGAGATCGCCTATCACTGCTATTGGTGCGTTCCACAAAAGATGACGAGATCCTTTCGAGTGCAAAGAAGGGATTTCAGTAGGTAAACGTCTCATATAATCCTGACTTCTTCCCAGAATCTCTTGAAGATTTTCCTCCCCGTCATCAGAAAAAGATAGATTGGTATGCATAGGTTGGTAACGCAGTCCTTATTTCGGCCCCCAAATAATAGTGTGCACACTGCTCTGTTCCGGTTAGAAAGGCGTTGTAGCTTGAATTACTAAGGTTATTAGACATAATATCTTATGTCTCAAGGCGACGAACACAATATGTTGCTGTGCACATCATTTTAGCAAGTGCCATGTTGCTTGCGCGCCACTAACGCCACTACGGCAGACATGAGTCCTTAGTTTGTCTAATCGTGAAAGAAATTTTCTGTGTCTGGTGGTTTATATAGATCTTAAATTACTATTATTAGGCTTTAAATGCCGGTTTACCTATTATCAGATAAGTTGTCAAAGTAAAAAACGACTACCGAGCGAGATACATAATGAGAGAATAGAGAATTACCATTGACAAGACAAATAGGATACCGACGCACTTGATGGTAAGTGATGCTACTTAAAATAACTTAATTTTTTCTTTGTGAGACAATATGATTGCAGACGTTTCAATACATCTGTAATTTATTAAGTCACGCTCTTCAAGTGCGACCAAAATTTTCTTTTCATCATTTTTATGTATTTAATTATAATATCCTAGCATCTTGCTCTGCGAAAGTAATAATACTTACACTATTAAAAATAATAACTAATTGACTAATAACCATAAATAAATATAATCAATTTTTGTTTTCTTTTGACGAAATTTAATCTATGGACGGATTTGATATTCACTCTGTGGTGTGTTTTATTTGTGCTAACAGATAACAGTCGTCGATGTTAAAAAAAAAACCTCGTCACTCACGATCTACACCGGATGTCTCATTATTTTTTTTTATCTCGATTATTCTAATTTCGCACTGTTACAAGTGTTGCCAATTTATTTCTATTCTCAACGTTTTTATATTTTCGCACGATGATTTTACTTTATGATGACACGTTACAAATTTTTATTAATATAAAGTGGTACACTTTTATTTAGGTAAACTAATATTTCTTAGAAACAGGTAACATTAAAAAATTATATGTAAAACTTTTTTTTTAATTGTATAGTCTAGTATTTGACTATGATCCCACCTGATGGGCAGCGGCGATATAGTCTTTGGTGGTAAAGCGCACTAGTCTAGATGCAGACTATTTCTTTACACATTAAATTATTTCTGTCGTTACTAACTTTCACATACCTTTACTCCTTCGCTTTTTTTTAATAAAAACAATTTAATACAAAATTTTTTTTTATAAAAAGAATTCGGTTAGATATTTGCTCATATGCTATAAAGGTTTTGTAGAACTGTGCTATGCTGTAATTTAAATATATATACCACATTTAATAACCGTATTTTGGTTCTCTAGTTAATTCTCTGCCCCCCTTTTTTGGAGTGAAGGGAAGTGTATTTTTAAATTAATAAGCTGTACGAATACTTTCAATTTTGTATTTAGTTGAAGCAAATTGTTTTAGTTATTCCATTAAAATATTATGAGATTACTTGAAAATGTGAAATTAATTCAAAATATTTTTTTTGATTATGCAAAAATTAAAAAAAAAAAATTTTTTTTAGAAACAATCCAAATAAACATAACTTTGCTGCAGTTATTTTAGAGAATCCTGTTAGTTTTTTTTTATCGAGATTATTCGCAACGAGTTCAAAATCTTACTGAATTTATATTCGGCTACTTTCTTGTATTATATACTATGAGATCATCATCATCATCATGAGGTAGGCTCTAACTGAAGTTCGGCGTCATATGCTACGTATATTAGATGATATAAACTCATACTCACAGCTCCAGAACGACGCACATGTATTTGCCCCAGTCGTAGGCGTCGTAGAGCTGGATGAGCCTCGGGTGCCTGAGCCGCCGCATCACCTCTACTTCTCGCTCCACGTTGCGCCTCTCATCGCGCCGGTTCACCGACACCAACTTGGCAGCTAGCTCAAGACTAGTGTTTTTTTCTCGGCAGAGGTACACGGTGCCGAATTTGCCACTGTAACAATGTTTCAAAATTCAGGTCTGAGTTTTTTACAGTGGGTAATAAAGTTTTTTTTTTGGATCCTTGAATACCTATATGTGGATAATGAATGTATATAGGCATATAATACGAATTTTTATTGTACATAACAATCATTATGCGATTACGGGGTGTCCCGCACAACAACGCACGGGATCCAAGCGAATCTCACTTGCTTGTGGCCTCATGCTCGCGTCCGGCCAGCGTGGTGAGAACTGGCTTAAATCCCTCCATATGAACCCCTATAATCGACGGCGCCTAGTACCCGTCGGTACCAGACGCCACGCTGATTGATCGACGATGTAGGGAAGTTCACGGCAATCAGCGCGCTGGATGCAGGCAGTGCCGTGCCGTCATCGATGAGGATATGTCCAGCTGTGAACGTCTATCGGCTTATGATGATGCGATTATCGCTACCGGCAATCTTTCGCATGGCATATGCTCCAGCAACAGAAACCTATTTTCCAAGAGCGTCATAGCAAATTGATATGAATTCCCAACCTTACTGTTACTTATTAGTATAATGCGTTGGTAAACTATAAAAATAGAGATTTATAATACATGATAAATTATCGATAAGATCAGAGAAATACCGTGACACCGGGAAGCAGTTTCTTAAATAAATTTCTTTGTGATATATATCCATAGTAGTGAAAGGAGGTCACAGCTACAATAAAGGACCACATTTGACAATCCTTATATAGATTATTTACGTCTCGAACATTGGGAAACACTCCCGGACGCGTGTGACGTAAAGTTACGTGTTGTGGTGACGTGACTCACCGTCCAATCTCCGATAGCATTTCGTAAAAGTCGTTGACATCCGTACCGCGTTTGATGGTGACATCTCTGCAGGGGAAAGGCGGCTCGATCTCTGTGAAGAAAAAAAATATCGTATTATCCTTTGCGGTATTCACCATCCGGTAAAAAAATGATGCAAGTCAAACTGTCTGTATGTAAATCATTTGTAATACGTGACAGACCAACCTACCTACAAATGTTTTTGCTATATATAAAACCTTATTCATTGATATATGAATGTTTATTCAATAATTTCTTTTATTTAAGTAAACTATACTACTAATGTCTATAGTTAATGATATTTATTAAACACATTGATTATAAACTATTTCTGCATTTATTTAGAATATCTCTAATTATTTCCTTACTCTTGCATTATTGAAAGAGAATTTCACTTAGGTATGAAGATGCAAAGAAAAAACAATCCATTGTTCAATAAACAGCTTTAGATATTTCGTTGGAATTTATATTTTATTATTGTATATTATTAACCATAAATTACAAATATGCGATGTTTTTAAATAATATGGAAGTGTTAATAAAAGAAAAACAGAGATTTGTCTGTGGCGTATCATTAGATAACATTGGGTTCATAACAAGAATAACTCACGACTTCCTATGAAGGAATACACAAACTAAATATAGTATTCTAGTCATAATATGGAATGTACTATTTAAGTAATATATTTAGTAATAAATAATTTTAGAAGTAATTTTTTTTTATTCGATTAAGCGAGGAGACGATTTGGGCGTATATAGTAAATGATAATACGCCGGCCCATAACAACGTGGCGTTAGTTATGAGGATATACACTGACCCAAATTTTGCTCATAGCCTGAGAGATAAGATGATGAGTCTCGTTACCCCAATACACTAGGCTACAACGCCTTTCAATTGGGAACACGGTAATGTTTGCACACTACTGTTTGTCGGTAGAAGTAGAAGCTGCGGTGATACCTAGATGGCTTCCGGCAACAGACACCTGCCACCTGAATGTAACTTAGATTGTTAAAAGAAAAAATGTCGAGAAGACAAACCAATACGAATTATCACAACGATATCTTAAATGTTTTTTATCTGTGTGTAACTTGATAATTAAAAAAAAAATGGCGACACCTAGTACTTGTTGATATACTTGTAAAAACTGTTGTTTGACATGTATACAAATCAAAACGTTCAACGATAACGTTAGTTCCCTGATAAGAAACAAATTATTAAGATGTATAAGTGATCAGCTTAATCGTCAAGTTTAAAAAGACATTATTGAGTGAATCAATTAAACTGTCATTATATGCATTATTCGTTGATTAGTTATAAAAGTGATTGATGTTTATTTGAAAACATAAAAAAAAATTATAAATGTTTAAAACATAGATATTGTAATGCATATAACTAATTGGTTAATAATGGGATATAAATTATGTTTTTATTTTTTATTTATATATAATAATTATATATAACTATTGACTGTCTTGTATTTGCCTTAGCACAGCGTGGGTACTAAGGAGGGTGTTGCCCTTCCGTGGGATGTTTTAGCCAGAGTGCAGGGGGGCACGGGTGCGTACTAAGAGATCCCGGAGCCCCTCCTAATATACTGTTGGATATCACCGAGGTGGTTTTAGTGGGTAAAAGCCTCACATAACCTTGTCTTTCCCCCAGATTTAGAGTATTTTTTAAGAAAATAATAAAAAGAGGCACTGTCGCAACGTATTATCATAACTACTAGACTATCACGGTCAGAGGTGGAGAGGTTCCCGCACAATAATTTGCGGGATCCAAGCTAACCTAACCTGCTCGTGGTGCATCCTCACTCCACCTCCCACCAACCCACATTGGCCCATCGTGGTGGAAAATTATTCAAATCCTCCATATAAATACCCACCTGATAGTGTCGGAATCTTTAGGGCAGGCCTATGTGCAGCAGTGGACGTCTATCAGCTGATGATGAGGTATTGTCAAATATTGAGGTTAATAAAATAATGAATTTGATTTTTTTATTTATGTTATAACTTCAATCAGAAAGAAAAGTAGTTAAACTCTTGACTAATGTTCTCGTTAACTTTTATTCTATGTAAGGGACGTGATGAGCGTGACGTTAACCTGATGGTAATTGATACGCCTGTTCATAGCATACGCTAGTTAAGATGATAGGCATTACACATTGTGCCCGTCGCGTTGAGACGTCTTAATGTTAAATCTCGTTACCCCAGTAATTTTGCTAGGTACAGCGTCCTTGGAATAAGAACAACGGTATTATATATGTAGACGGTCCGGTGGAGATCTACCACTGATGGTATAATGTCTAAGTTTTTATTTTAAAGAAGTGATAGCTTTTGTAGTTAATCCTTCTCGTGATGTACAACATGAATAATTTCTTTAATACTTTATTTTTAAGGAGTCTAAAATACTACAGTAAAAGAACTAATTATATCCTTTATAATACGTCCAATGATTATTATATTCGCGTGTCCTGATATCTGTAGGCTCGTCACTTTCTAAAACTTGTTTGTGTACATTTTTTTTGTAATTCGAACGCAACGAGTGACAGGTATACGCATTATACAGTGTTTAATTATTCGTTTCTATTTGGTGGTAGGTTCCTATCGCTAAAGACTATCTGGATGGGCGATCAGCTCCTGTTCCTGCCGTTGAACCGTAGTGTGCAAACATTACTGTGTTCCGATTTGAAAGGCGTTGAAAATATTCAAATTTTCATGATGTAAGTATTACTTACCACACATACATAGGGCTCTACCAAAAATCCCCACTTCGATCAGGTCATCGGTGGATTGGTGGATCAGGATTGGGTCATTTCCCGCCACGCTGGCTCAATGAAGGTTTGTGAGAACCAGACACTCGTTTATTAATTAGTAGGGTACACCACGAGCAGCTGAAGTTGGCTTGAATCCCGTGAGTTTTTGTGAAGTGCAAATTAATATAAATGTAGTAAAATGTGAGTAGTGTATAAGATCACTTTAAAAATTGTATATGTGTATGACTATTAAATAAGATTTCTACGAGTACGATTTCATCATCAGCTAACGTGACAAATGATCGCGCTTTCGGACGGAACTGTCGTCGCCCAACTCGAGGGTTGCCAGAATCCTAAATCTGACTTGCATAAACTAGTTTTGAGTTAAAAAAAATTTGGAATATCAATCTATTAATTTATTATATTTTATTCATATTAATAATATTCATAGAATCTTATGAATTTGTTGGTGGTAGGACTCTGTTGCTGGAGACCGTCTAGGAGAGAGACAGTAGTTTGCAAACATTACTAGGTTCCCGTTTGAACGGGCGTTGTAGTTAGTATAATTGGGGTAACGAGACTGATAATTATATCTTTCAGGTCAAGAGTGCAATATGGTACAGTACATAACATCCTAACTGCCGCCACATTGTTATGGGTGGGCGTATCACTTACCATCAGGTGAACGTTTCGCTGGTTTCGTTTAAAAAAAAATGCTTTGAGCATTTTCCACTATTGAGGTGATCGACATGTGTTTTTCTGTAGTCACTGCACACTTTATGCTACCACTTTTTTTTGTTGTATTGTTGTTTTATTAACATAAAAACGCAACAGTTATTGGATAATTGTGATGTCTTGACATTTATGTTTGATATCCACGTCCCCAAGAAACATGATCGTGTACGGACATTAACATAAAATTAAACGTATAAAAGTGAAATCAAGAAGGGCGGAAGAAAGTTAAGTACCTGATAAGGAAACCTATATACGTAAAATACGATCATGTTCAAAGTAGGTCGAATACCTTGTTGCTTTTATCCGTATTGTATATAACTTATACGCAATTTTTTTTTTACGAACCATCGAAACGAGAGGAAAGTTCACACGGCACAATTTTGTGCTATCGTGACATAAGATGTTGTCTCATTATCTCAGTAATTTCATTAACCACAACCGCCTTCAAACCCGAAAAAAGTAATACTTCTACAATACCGTCAGGCAGCAGAAATTGCTGCAGTGTCTACTTACACGGGTAAGGAATACTGGTGGTAGGTCTTTGTTGCCGGAGACCGTCTGGGAAGGTATCACTGCAGGGCCTATTACTGCTGCTGAACAGTGAGGTGCAGACATTACTGTGTTTGAAGGGTGCTGTAGCTAGTATAATTATTGGGGTAATGAGACTTAAAATGTTCCGTCACATATGACGAATGCAATGTGGTGCAATCACTTACCATTACGTGAACGTGTCGGTCGTCTCGTCGTTTAATTTAATAAAAAAAAGATTGACCACCGATAAAATTTAAGGTATATTTATAATGAAAATAGAGTAGGGTTAGGTTATGTACGAATGCTTAATTATTTTTACCAAAAATCTGGCCATTTTGATACAGCTGGCAACCCTGGCAACCGTCTGTCGCCAGCGGCGATTTGTACCACCCGACACGACTCGGTCAAAAATAAAGACGGATTCCTTTCTTCTGCCAAAAATCATGTGTTTTTGTTTATTTTATTCACGATCGCACAATCTATTTCGATACTTGAGTTTAATAATGCTTTACAATATTAACACTCGAGCGCAACCTGCAATTTTTTTTTTTTTGGGAATAACTAGTTTTACAGCGCATAAATAGTATTGCCAGTCTAATTTAGTTCTATTAAAAAAATATATAAATCGATTTTTTGGTGGTGTGTAATATTTAGTCGTTTTTCGTAATCAAAGCCAGGTTTCCGAATTGGTCCAAACTACAGCTCTAATAATATATTAATATAGTTTCCATTTTTCTTCGTTTCTAGGATAAATCCTGTTTAAATAGTTTATATGAAGCTGTAAGTAGTAGTGCTTGTAGTGCACCCTGCCAATCAACAAACGAGGCTCTAGCGAACACCAATCAGCATTGGACCAGCTTGGTGGGAAATGGCCCAAATCCCCCTCATATGAACCCGTACAAACAATTGTAGGTCGTGGCAAGCTGTCGGGTGCGGGCAGTGCAAGAACAATCGATGTGGGGATTTTTAGGGGCAGGCCTATTAGATAGATAAAACTCACTATTTAAATAAAACTCACCGGTAATTTTTAATAATAATTATTTTATATTTACCGTACAAATAACATCTTTAATAAATACAGCGAGTAGTTTATTTACACAAGTGCAACAGTGTTGACGCGTTCGGCCGATTCCATTAAACTGAACATTTTGTTTTTCTTGTATTCGTAAGACGCTGAAGTATGAATTTAATTATTAATTTAACAGCTCGTAATCAGATATGTTAAAGAAATAATTAAGAAATGTCCTGCAGACAGACATTGGGCGTAGTAACTAACCGCCATATATTTTGGTTGGTGGTAGGATTTTTTCACCACCCACTCGTCTAGATGTCATTTTCACAAAAAGTCTTAATCTGCCTCCATAATAAAGAGCCAGTCATAGAATTCTGGGCGAGAACGCTTTACTTTCCAAGGCCTTATTATATAATTTTTTTTTATTTAATTAAGCGTCGAGACGAGCGGAACGTTCACTTAATGGTAAGTGATACGTTTGTTCATAACAATGTGGCGGCACTCAGCTTGATATACACAGCATCACGTTCCGCTCGTCGCCTGAGACATAAAATGTTGAGTCTTGTTACCCCCCTACACTAGCTACAGCGCCCTTCACACAGGAATACGCGGCAGAAATATGCACTAGGGTAACCTACCTAGACGATCTGATGAAATTGAGAACAAGTGTTATATCATATCTTATCCCTAGATCATAAACTATAGTGACTTTCTAAATACTATGAAGTTAATGTTTGTACACAACCACTATTTGGCGGAGAAGCGGTTATCCACCAAGACAGTGTTTAACTAAATAGGCTAACCATCAGTAAAGTAATTGTAGTTCATAGAGTAGTAAATAAAATAGATAAATATAGGCTTTATCAATACCAGAATTAATTATGGTACTACATCAATTACAGATAATATCTGTCTTCCTCCCAGCTATAGATACTGTACGGTGGTGGTGTTTTCTATACTTTTATCTTCCATTTCACTCTGACTTCAACATCGTCATCAGTCACTTGGCACCATGTCCTTTCACACCACATATTTCTACCTTGTGTTAGGTCTGCCTATGGTTCAAAGACCTAAAGGCATTACACCCATGACATAAGACAGAAAATTGTAGTGCCAAATTACAAATAACACGGCCTCCTTATATACAAATATAATGAAAATGGATTTTCTTTGTTCGCATATCACGTGAAAACTAGTGAACGTATCGATATGAGAACATGACCATTAGGCGCGGAATGTATTGTAGATATTTATAGGCTATATATCACTTGAATGTCATAGATCCTTTCATCGTTTTATTTCTAATTAACTTTTGTGAACAATTTTACTCCGTACTATTTATGCGGTTGCTATAGTAACCGTTGCTATAGAAAGTCATTTGCGGTTGCGGGTACCCTCAAGGAATATTTCAAATTTCGAGTCTAATTCTATATTACGGCCAGCAAAGCAGCCGGGGAATAACTAGTATATATGTATATATATGTACCGGTAATATAACAATAAGATTGAATCAAGAAAGTATTTTTAAGATTATAATTTTTTTTTAATTTTCTCTGAAATAAGACTAATGAGTATTGATTTATATCGATTTTAAAATCGTCGTGCGACATTTTTAAACACGATTCGCAAGTCGATGAACTCGCGAATGTTAATTCTCCGATTCTGAAATGTTTTGCAGCAACGTCGAATCTTTTTTTTATAGAACCAAATCATCATTATCATCATCATTTCAACTGATGGACGTCCACTACTGGACATATGTCTTTTGTAATGTGTTTCACACGGTCTTGCAAATATTTCAATGTACTTAGGTTATATTTTTGATAAAATCTAGATAACAGTAGAATTAATTTTGTTTATAAGGAAGGAGAGTAACCATCGGCTCTTGTGATGATATTAGGTCGATGTTTGTTTTAAGATAAGGATTATCTATTTGTTCAGAGATGAGTGGCAACGTGTTGTGAAGCTTGGCACCAACATCTCAAATGATGACCACGAGCATCCTGTCAAGAGTTATACCGAGGAAGAAGAAGAGATCTATTCATGATTATCTTTCTTATTAATTTAAGTTGTTCGCTTATTTACAAAAGTATATTAACTGTTTTGGTAAGAACTAATCTTACCGATTTTATATTTTAAGTTAAAAGTTTTGATTAAGTATAAAGCCTTTACTTTCATATTACAAATAATAACGATTTATGATATCTTCGATTTGACTTACCTCCAACTGGATCTGTCTCGTCCACGTGGATCATATCGAGTGATCTGAAAAAGAGGAAATTAATTTATGAATATAAGTTTTTTTTAACTTAATGTTCGTTTTCGATATCCAAATATAATACGGCAGTGTAACTTTCTCCTGTAATTCAATTTCGTAATATCCGCAAATATTTACTGCATCTACGGCATAGTGGTTAAGTGCTTGCCTTGTCCGAAGTCCTGGTTAAATTCCATTATGATGTCGAGTTTAGTGTTTGTATGGTTTTATGAACAAATCTAGCTTTCTCCCACTATCATATTGTAATTCCGTCCTATTGCTATGTTCTAGTTCTCAATGTATAGATCCGCAGTATTATCAGTGAGCATGCTTTACTATCCACGGCCTCATTGTCTTTAATACCAGGTGAAATTGAGGTTAATTATTAGTAGCTGGTATTTAAAAAATATATATGAGATATCAATCTGTTTATTTTTTTCAGTAATTAATATTAACATTACAGTTATTATATATCTATTTATTGTCCCAAGCAAAATAACCGGTTTGATATTTAGTTGACAAAATACCAAGATTATCATAATTATATAGAAGATATCCAGAGATTCATTAACTCATCACGAGATCCCTAAAAGTATTAAATGTAAACACTCAAGATTTGGTAGAGATACTGCTTCTACCGTTTAAAGATCAGTTAAGAATGGATTTTACAAAATTTCTTCTCCAAAAGGAGTAGCCAAGGTATTACGACCAGCAAAGCTGGCGAGATACAGCTAGTTGTTAACCAAAATATCACATCATATATATCGAACTTTAAAAAGAAATTCTTGTGAACACAAAGGGTAGTTTTGATAGGTCAGCAGTTTGTTGTGTTAAATACATTTAATTATGCATTCGTAAACATCCAATTATTACATTAATAACAATTGGTCGGTTTGACATTTGTTAAAAATATCAGCGTCACCCCCGTCCAAAGTGGGGCAACGGAACTGGTCTCGCGTCCGCGTTGGGTCGCGCGGCTCAATATTCTTTGAATTCAATAATTTCCCTTCCGAAAACGTCCGCGCGTGAAAGCTGAGCGCAATGCGACGAATAAACTTGATTCATGAACGTTGAACAAGTTTCTGGTCGCTTTATTGCGGCCGTTAATGTTCATGTCGTTGATGTTCGAGTCGGATTCTTATTCTACCAAGCGACGAAACGTTGACCTGGTGGGACGTAACACGCCTTGTCATAACAACGTGGTGTTAGTTAAGATGATTTACACAGCCCCACACTGGTCATCCCTTTAAGAGATAAAATGTTAAGTCTCAGTACCTTAGTAATTTCATTAGTTACAATGCTCTTCGAACCTGATCACAGTAATATTTGTAACCTGGAGCGGCCGTCTCGGGCCGGCTGGGTAGGGTCCTCTTCGTTTCACCGTGTGATTAAGCCACGGCGGAAACCTGTTGGGGGGAGCAGATTCGTGGTTAAGTTTAGGTTAGAATATGCTTTCCCCCAACAGGTTCTCGCTTTGCCGTGGTGAAGGGGCTCAGAAGCTCAGAGCTCCTATTAAAGTGAGCTCACCTCGGATGCGTGCCGATGGGTTGCTGGAGCGGCTTTATACTGCCCTTTGCAGCAGAGATGGAGTCGCAGAGGCAGAGGAATATCGGTATTACGCTCCGCCGCTTTTTCAAACCTCCGCGGCCGTATAACGGGTGGCGGTCGAACCTAAGATAGGATCCGCCGCAGGAAGTCGGGAGAATTTTCTCTCTTAGCTTCCGTGGCCTCTGGGTGACGGATTCGGGGGTATCCATTGCCCGGGTGACTATAAGGGGCCGAGGAGAGGGTGCGCTATGTGTTCCGGCGTGCCCTTACAGAGGTGGAAAGGGGGGGTTCTACCTTCCCTTCCGAGGTTGGGCTGCATTGTGCAGACGGCGTTGGCTGGGTCGCGGATCTGTGCGAGAGCGTTCCCGTGACTTTGCCATAAAGCGACGAGGTGGAACATCGTGGGGATTTTAGTCGGTGCTAGCCCGACATAACCTGTCCTAACCCTTGCGAGAGCAGGTATGCGCAGGCATATCCCCCAAGTAAAACAAAACCTGAATCTACCGCCTGTTTCTTCGCATTATATATAAATACTAGCTGTTCCTCGCCGGCTTTGTTGGCTATAATATAGAATTAGATTTAAAATCTAGACTTGAAATTTCTCAGAAATATTCCCGCCCGGCGGCAGTCAGCTGCTACCTGGACCATTTCTGTGATTAACAACCACGGAACTCCCATCGGAGAAGGAATTTTGTAAAATACATTCTTATCCGACTTGTAAATGTCAGAAGCAATATTTCTACGAGATTATGACTGTTTACGTCTTATAGTTTCGAAGATCTCGTGAGGACTCAATAAAAATCTCCATATCTCTTTTATATATATATATATGGATACTTTTCGTTTTCAATTTTTTTTTATATTAAAACGAAGGTTTTTTTTACTATTTTATTGAATGCAAAGCTGTCTTTTGAATGTAAGAGATCAGGTAGGCATTACCAAGGCCGCGTGGCCCCTGTTGTGGCATTCTATACAAACAGGGCACTCTCCAGCGATTTATAATAAGCTCGGCTCGACTGCAGCAGTATTCGGGTCATCTATTTAGGTTTACGTATGAATGTTACGGGACATGTTATTGCGACGAGTCCGGTCACGATTTTAAACTCACGACTACATTGCAAATGAAGTCTTTTGTCTATTGTCCAACAAGGCTGGTGTACCACGCTCTCTTAGAAAGGCAAGTGGCTGTTGAGCTAGTTTAGTGTGCGCCGATAACTTTCTTTGAATTTTTGTATATGTCAAATTCTAACGGACAATGAATTCTTGTTTTTACAGGTTATCACATCCAGGAGTGTGGGATCCATACAGGCAAATAAGCGATGCATACCCTCGCTCCTTAAATCTAAATAATAATCTCTCAATATAGTTAAAAGGTATAATAAATTTGCAAGTAATAAATATTAAGTGTAGATAAGCATAGAGATTTCAGGTATGGTTCACGACTCTGACCACTTCATCATCAGCTGATCGACATGTACTGCTGAACCTAAAGTCCTCTTAAAATTTCTGTACCCATCGGTCTTGCGCTTTTTGTTTAATCGGCGAAGCGACAGACCAGCGAATACTTCAGTTGATAGCATATGCAACGTCCTCCAATAACAATGTGGAGCTAATTAGGATGATATAGCAGGTTCGTCAATCCAGTAATTTCACTAGCTACAACGCCCTTAAAACAGGACCACAGTAACATTTGCTCACTATTGCTTAGCGACAATAATAGAAGCTACTGCAGTTATTATATGAAACACGATAAAGAGAATGTTTATTTGAAGTTTTATTTGGACTATTGACGTAATGCTGAAAGGCCCTCCAAAGGAAAGAGAGGCTTGCGAGGTTCGAGAACTGATCGGCTTGGAGATCTTAAGAACATGTCTGTATTAGCAGAGGACGAATTGGTATCGGTATATGAACATGATGATGGAATTTTGAAGGGCGTTGTTACTAGTGAAATTACTGGGGTAACGTGACTCAACGTCTTATGTCTCAAGCGACGAGAATGATGGTAAATAACATCCTAACTAGCGCCGCGTTGTTATTAGCAGGCGTATCACTTACCATCAGGTGAACGTCCTTCGCGACCCGTTCCATAATTGTACAAAAAAAAAATCTATGGGAAGCAAACATAGAACATCAACAGAACACTTAAATATACGTAGATTTATTGGTTTCTAAATCTTCTAATTTAAATTAGAATATTTTATCTGAATATTTATCGTTCCAATTTGTTGAAATTACTGCGAAGTGTTTTTAAATGGACTCATCAATTAAAGTCCGTTGCTGCATTACGTTCGCGATTTAAAAAAAATAAAATAAAGATTGTATAATTCGAAAAACGAATTGCGCGTTCGTTCCGGCATTTCACGGTCCGTTAAAAAGTTACATTTAAAATTAGAAGCAACGCACGCGAAACAGGACAAGGGCATTGTTTTTTTTATTGCTGATTATTTAAATTGAATCTCTTTAATAAATATATTTTTTACTGATGATAGGTCTCTGTTGTCGGAGACTGTCTAGGTCATACCGCAGCGCCTAATTCTGCCGACAAACAGCAGTGTGACAACATGACTGTGTTTCGGTTTGAAGGGCGCTGTAGTTAGTGTAATTGTTTGGATAACGAGACTCAACATTGATCTCAGCGCATCATCTTAACTAGCGCTACGTACTTATGAGCAGGCGTATCACTTATTATCAGGTGAATGTTTCGCTCGTCTCGTCGCTTCATTGTATAAAAAAAAATCTCATTCTAAGAGACTAATAAGACCTCGTGGTAAGAAGTATGTTTGTTTATAACAATAAGATTCTAGTATATCGTTTACAATGAAACAGTGTTGTCTTGAGGGGGCAGTAATAATAGTCGCGAACTACCCCTTCGTACGAACTTGTGGGAACTGTTTGAAACCGTCGAAATAAGTTCGTACATAACACTGGAAACAGGTACAGTTGTGTTCCGGTTTCACCACCATTTCAGCCTATTGTCCTACTGCTGAACGAAACCATCCCCCAAAAAATTACCAACGCGCCTTGTCCGACTCCACATACAATCAACAACTCCATGCGATGATTCAATTTGATGGCGTATTCAATGAATTTTTAAAAAAACAGGATAAAGATGGAAATATTGCTATTATTTTATCAAATTTCCTATCGATCCTTATTTCTCTCTTTCTCTCTCTCTATATATATATATGACATTACAACTAAGTAGAGATTCATTTCAATATGTCTGGCATCATAAGCCTTATAAACTTTTGACGAGTATAGGTCAGCTAAGATAGGATTTTACGAAATGTTACCATCAAAAAGAGGTTTGGGGGAGGTGGGGGGTTTGAATAACGGGAAGAGGCACCTGGGCGGTGGATTGTCGCCAGGCGGGAATATTTCTGCCAAATTTCAAATCTAATTCTACATTACTGCCAGCAAAGCGGGCGGGGAACAGTTATTGTGTTATATAAATATTCGTACCTATAAAAATGTCCCGCTTGTTAGAATGATATACACTACACGTCCCCTTGAAACGTGAGATGTTAAATATCGTTACCCATTATTGATTTTATCTTTTTCTGTTTTATAATGTGTGTAACGGAATAGCTTCATGTTATTCGGTCACAATAAAGTGAAGTCGGATTATATATGTTTTTTTATTATTCACTTAAGCGACTAGACGAGCGGGAAGTTCACTTGATGGTAAGTGATACGCTAGCCCACAAAACATGGCGCTAGTATACTAACTAGCACCACGACGCACGGTAGTTGATATATACAGCACCACATTGCGCTCATCGTTTGAGACACAAGATGTTGAACTTCGTTACTCCAGCAATTACACTAGTTCCAGCGTACTTCAAACCGGAACACAGTAACATTTCCGTTACTGTTTAGCGGCAGAAAAACTTACCTAGACGGTCTCCGACAACGGAGACCTACCACCTGCGATGTGATACCACTACTATGTATGCGTTCGTGTATATGCCGAGGGTATGCGTCACGCTGAGGATTATCTATGTGAGGTAGAGGTGCTGAATTCATCATAGATAAGTGCGTATCTACGTATTTATTTATTGTCAACAAACGTGCCGTATTTACATAGTGACATGTGTAGAATTGAAAAATAAGTCGGACACGATAACATTGTGCGCTTTGCCTATCGCTTGGTAGGCGGAATGACATTAACTACCACCTGAAGTAACTCACATAATTTATCAGCCGGATAACGACCACAGCTGGGTATAAGCCTCCTACAAGAATCTCCATGCTATCGGTCACCCGGTCCGTTTTAGCGACTTCCCGCATTGAGGGGAATTGGACTTTGTCTCTCCATGCTAGCCCAGTGCAGGTTAGTATGTCGTCTGAGCCTCGTCTGTTATTTAGTAAATTGAACTGCGTGCAGCCGAGGTTGACTAGGGCTCCGTGAGATATTGGATGGAAACCCTTACATCCCTTCTGTTAACTCCTTACATAATTATGTAAGAAGTTAACGGAGATAGTTGAAGATAACTATTTGATTTAGATATATTTGGGATAGAGTATAGTTCAAGCTTCGACTCATTACACGATATTAATGTTATAAGATTGTTTCATCCAAAAGGTGTGCTGGAGAAGAATGCCCTATTTTTTTTTATCGACGAAGCAATGAGACCAGCAAGACGTTCAAATTATGTTATGTGATACGTGTCTATAACAATGTGGCGATAGAAAGATACACACTGCAGCAGATTGCGCTCGTTGTCTTGAAACATAAGACGTTAAGTCTAATTACCTATTGATACCGTCATGATCATGTACCGGTACCAATTCGTCCTCTGCTGGATACAGTGCTCTTCCAAAGATCTCTATACCGATCAGATCTCCCTTGCCCGCATGCAGTAGTTCCTTCGGAGAGCCTTTCAGCATTACATGAACAATCCACAGCGTTCGTCAAATTGGACCACAGTAATGTTTGCATACTGATATTTGCCGGCTGCAATAGGGGCTGCGGTGGTGCCTACTTAGACGGTCTCCGGCAATAGAGACCTACCACCAGCATCCAATATTTTAAATATCATATTTGATGCTTGTTTGACATTTTGAATGCGTCATCCTTTTCGAAGGTAATCAAACAAAGGCCGCTGATACGTAAATATAGTTGGATGTTTTCAATACAGCTTCTAGATTTCGTACAATCAGCTGTGAGTCAAGGTAACAAAGATGTTAACAAACAAAGTTTGTTTGTTTTCAATCAAACGTTTTTCTATCGACCGTGTACTCACAATGATGATAACGCTCAATCTTTTGTCTGGTTGATATCGGATGAGTTGTTTTCTTTGAGGTTACAATGATTATAGTGAATATTGCCGCGTGTATGAGAAGTTTAAGGTACTGAAAAACGTCGCAGTGGTTTAAACATTCCTATTACTTAT
Organism: Ornithoptera alexandrae; assembly: GCA_029030555.1. Taxonomy (NCBI): domain Eukaryota; kingdom Metazoa; phylum Arthropoda; class Insecta; order Lepidoptera; family Papilionidae; genus Ornithoptera; species Ornithoptera alexandrae. The sequence continues at coordinate 2,913,836 of JARDVY010000011.1, read as the reverse complement.
CATAAAGTACGTACTACAATTTTCTTTGCTTCGTTGGATAAAAAATTTTAAGTCAGGAAACTGGATTTATGGCTAAAGTTGCTCTTAAGAAATTGGTCAACTGAGATAGTTAGATGCGTGAGTTTTTAGTGTTCTCAGTGTGGTCATGGTTGGTGGTGGTTAGAGTTTATTCTATTTTTAACCGAGCGAATGATAAGTTCATCTTACGATAAATGATACGTCTTATGATAATGTGGTACTGGTTGATGATGATATAGACAGAATCGCATTGTGATCGTCGTCTTGAGACATAAAATGTCGTCTCGTTAACCCAGTATTTACTAGCTACCACTTCTTTCGAACAGGAACACAGTAATGTTTGCACAGTACTGTTTAGCTGTAGAAAGAGAAGCTGCGATGGAATCTACCTAGGCGATCTCCTGTAATCACCCCACCAGTCTGTCCGTGGTAGTAGCTAGCGGTCGCTTTCTAAAATTGACGTCATTGGATGGTTGTAATAAACTAATATGTAGACTTTATGTCCCGATCTTAGTTTATACATATATTGCAGGTCGTGTCTGTGTAAAATGGAGAGTGTGGTGACTCTTCGGACGGTACACGCTTGGGCGCGCCACGCTTGTCCGCAGCTTTCCCATGTCAAGGTGAAATTCTTTTCGCTAAGGAGAAGGCATGTGGGCGGCCCGGCGGGCCCGCTGCGATGACTGATCGGACGGTGGCTGATTTATCGAGAAACTGTGCCGACGTTACTCTCTCTAAGTGCATACTTGTTATTTATCAGATATTGTACAATTTTTTCTCCCAGCACTAACACTTTCTAATGTCCAAAAAATAACAAAAGGGTATCAATGGAAGACTAAAGAAAAGTTATATTAATTTAAAATATTGGATGTTACAACTTTCTATTATAATAAGCAAAAAATTTTATTTATCATTTATCTCAAAATGTTTCTTTTTAATTACAAGTCTTCTCAATATTACATATATGAAATATGTGACTTTGAAGTTTTTATCTGATAAATACTGTAGGAGATATCTAGAGATTCATCGAGTTATCGCGAGATCCCGAAACTATTAGAAATAAATACTTAAAATTAGTTAGAGATATTGCTTGTTATTAGAGGTCAACTAAGAATGGATTTTACTATATTCGATCCCTAAAGGGAGCTGCGGAGATGTTATAGCCATCAAAGCGGGTAGGGAACAGGTAGTTGTCAATATCTATAAATTTAAGTATAATATAAGTTTTGGCTTGTTCATGAGAAATACTATTAAAACAGTATCAATAAATAACGTAGGTATTATTAAATTGTTTGTACAAGTAAATAGTGTAGTGAGTAGTTATAATGAGATAAAACACCAGTCCAATTAAATTTTAGAAAGCGTGCAGGTCGTGGGTGATGAAATATGTATAAAACATATTTCAGAAATAATTATCCGTGAATAGCTAGTTTATCATATCTCTTAATTTTACACAGCGTTCTCATAATTGGGTTGACATCGCTTTCGTGTACAAATAATTTATACTCTTCCAAATTAAATATTTCATAATTTCATTTGATATTTAATGTATGTAACCGCGGACGAATTGGGACACCTTGGGAGAGCCTCGCTTCTAAAAATGGACTACCGCCTACAAACAATCTCCTACACTAAAAAGATACATTACCTTTTTAATTAAATTATTAAGATTTTTGGACGTAAAGTTTGTCTCATTATTGTTGATCTAGCAAATTTTTTTACTGCTGGTAGAACTCTGTTGCCGGAGACTGTCTGGATAAATATCATCGCAGCTCATATTTCTGCGTCTATACAGTACGTACGTGTGCAAATGTTACTTTGTTCCGGTTCGAATGGGCGTTGAGGCTGGTGAATTTCCTGGGGTAAAAAGGGTTAACATAATAGATATTATACCGACGAGCACAATATAGTGCAGTGTATATCGTGCTAACTGTTGACACGGTAGTTTCCTTGCACAGGAAAAACGACTGCTCATACAGCGAGTACGCCTCTCGTCTCGGCGAGTTTTCTGATCTCAAACCGAACATCGCTAAGTGATTATTACAGTATTCAGTACTAGTATGGAGGGAATCTCGCTGGCAGTGCGAACAGTGATCAACTATTCATAAATCTATTTCTTTCATTCACATACGATCTATATCTACTGTATCTATCTTGAGCAAGAAAATAGTCGATATTTTTTCTTCCGAGGTGGATAAATTGCTTAAAGGAAGCTCTAACTCTAATCCAAAAGGGTAACAAGGAAAACAGAACGCTTCCGTTCTTTCCACGCGGCAGGATATCTTCAAAACTATATCACGTACACATTCACATTATTCCTACATCCATAAACGACAAACATGATGACTGTTCAGTCTATTGTTATGGTTCTGTTTTATTGTAATTGTTTGTGATGTTTTTGGTCATCACCGTATGAGTCAATCGGTGATTGCTAGAGAAATTATTGTCTCACTGCTACCTTGGATTCTTTTGAAGAATTACACTTAAAACAAAATATTAATATTAATATACAGCCGTAAAATAGATGTATTCCAATATCTAGCGTTTGCTTCTGTTACATATTTGTCAGGTGAGCTAAAACCTAAAAGGGTGGTGTGATAAAATTCATCTGCGATGTTTTAGAGATTTGTTATGTACATGATTTAAGATACTTTCAAATAACACGGTAAACTGTAGATGTAGGAACATGATAGTAGGTGATGGGTACATGTTTTTTTAATTATATAGACTAGCGTTTGATTACAATCCTACTTCATGTACTCTGTAATAATAAAGGGTAAATACGGAAGAAGTTTATTCAATCTTCTCTTAAAGATTCTCACATGATACCTGGACAGAAGCATTGTTAATGGTAGCTTATTACAATCTTTTGCTGTTCGCATTATGAAGGACGAAGACTTATTACTTTCTTATTGCGCAGAATATAGAGAATAGTGATAAACGCCTGTCGTCGAATGTATGATGATTATGAAGGTCTATCAATATCCGAGATATTACTCATCGCGTCATAAAACTGTACAGATTAGGATATTTATATCACTACATAAATATAAACATGTTAAATTTTCAAAGACACATTAAAGTAATCGAAACGTCGAGGTGACTGCGCGAACCGGCTCCCTTGATACCAGACCGTTCGCGGGTTCAACGGCCCGCTTTCAAAACCAGTTCCGAGATAAAAAAAAAGCCTCGCGCTCAGTCTTCGCGACGTGTTACCAATGTGATAGGTGCTCCTTTTTGTTGTCAACAGTCGGACAACAATGATGCGGTTAGATGCCGCGTCCGGGAGTCTATTTATGGCGTAAGAGCAACAAACGGCCGACGGATTAAGTTTATACTTATCGCTTCGTAAGCATGTGCAGCCGATAACATATGTGACGTGTTGTCAAGTTTCACAGTTAATGTTTTCAAGGTCAACGTAGTGTTCTTGTAAATACTTAATTTTTTTTACCTAATATAATATAACACCACCACTTCTCATATTACAGTCAGAACAAACCAACCACCAAACAAACTTCACAAGATATATAGAAACAAACTAAGAATCTCAGCTTTACCTTAAGACATTAGCAGGAACCGGAGGCGGTTAAATTTAACTGCTATATACAATTTTTTTTATTCAACGAAGCGATGAAACTAGTAAGAGATTTATCTGATGCTAAATGATACGTCTACCCATAACAACGTGGCGCTAGTTAGGATGTTATATCCAGCACCATATTGTACTCGTCGCCTTGAGACATAAGATGTTAAGTGTCGTTACCAGTAATTACACTACCTACAGCGCCATTTTAACCGGAACACAGTAATGTTTGCACACTACTGTTGGGCGGTAGAAATAGGTGCTGCGGTGGTTCCTACCTAGACGGTCGCCGATAACAGAGTTCTACCACCAGTAAAGAAACTTACCATGAGTACCGAAAAAAGAAATTACTGGTACTATAAGAAGTGCATACTTTCGACGAGTAAATATGTTTTTGTATAGTACACTCGTTTACTAGTGAACATACTAGTTTTAATAAATAAATAAATCACGGGCTGATTGTGTGTTAACTGAACTCACCATCTCGTGTCTAAACTATGAACGCTATATAGTCATCATCATCAGCTGATAGATGTCTACTGCTGGAGGCCTTGCCAACGTCCGTCACAGTCAGCTTGGCGTCCAGTAGCGCTGGGCACCAGTAGGCGTCCTTTGTGAAGGCTCTTATAGAAGATTTGGACCGTATCCTACCACATTAGCCCAATGCAGGTTGGTGGGAGTCAGAGCCACGGTTGTTGATTAGTATGGTGCATCATGAGCGGGTGAGGTTGGCTTCGGTCCCGTGAATTGTTTATTATGCGGGGCAGCTTACAATCCTTACGCACGCACAACGTAAATTATTATAATATTTCTTATCACTTACTATCAAGTGATCGTCTTGTTCGTCTTTGTTAAAAATAAATATCGTTAAATCTCTATTTTGGAGTTTACTACTAAAAATCTTCCGCTCTGGCACAGACGAGTTTGAAATCATTGTGAACTGTTTATTATTAGATGATTCAGAAGTATCGTCATCATCGTTCAGCATTTAAAACCGGTTTGCAAATTATGCGGAACTCTAATTATATATGTCCATATTGTTATTACTTAAAATCTATTGTTATTAATAATATTTTGATTTAAGTAACTTTAACTTTGACTCGTTTGTCCAGTTTAAGTATATATAGATTTACTCATATATTTTTAATTCAATTAAGCTACTAATATATATATTGTGATCATCATTTTAGACATAAGATGTTATGCCCCGTTACCCCAGTAATTTCTCTAACTACAGCGCCCTTCAAACCGGAACACAATAATATTTACACACTATTGTTTGGCGGTAGAAATAAGACCTGCGGTGGTAACTACCTAGACGGTCTCCAACAACAGTAACCTATCACTAATAAAGACAGATAACTTAAATTAAAAGTATACTTTCAATTTAAAAAAAAATATCTCCTCAACAAGGATTTATGTGATATTTTTTTTTATTCGACAAAGCGACGAGACGAGCAAGACGTTCACCTGATGGTAAGTGATACGCTTGCCCATAACAATATAGGGCGAGGTACGATGATATACACGGAACCTCTGCTTTCGTCGCCCTGATACATAAGATGTTAAGTCTTGTTACCCCAGTAATTTCACTAGCTACAGCGCCATTCAAACCGGAACACAGCAATGATTGCATACTGGTGTTTGGCGGTAGAAATAGGCGCTGCGGGGGTACCTATCTAGACGATCTCCAGCAACAGAGACCTACCACCAGTGATACCACTAATGACCTATTTGACATTTTGCATGTAAACCCATTATCAAAATACAAGGACGCTTGCAGCAATTTAATCAATATGATTAATGCTGTCTGTCTTCAATTGGGTTGATTACCAGAAAGTGAACATTGATGGATGGCAACGGATAACCTAATGGAGGTACCATCAATTAGCCACCACTATCTACTTTGCACGAGGTGTATCTTTAACGAATGCTCATAGAGCACACAATCGAATGAACAATTTTTATCTACAATAGGCTAACACTTGACCGCAATTTCACACGATGTTAAGTGACAATGAGGCTAAAGATGATGAAGCGGGTATACTTAGAATACTTCGTCCCTCATTTGTATGGATATAGGAAACGGTAATGTTTCTATGGCGGTAGATTAACAATACTAGCTAGCTTGACTGGTTAGTTACTCCATTTTTTTTCCGAAGAAATTAGTGTATTAGTTTTATGAGTTACAGCTTCATTAGGCACAGGATTCGCGGATCAGTAATCCTCCATCAGATCAATCCAAACTTCAACAATTTTATAGCGTCGCTTTCGAAGTAAGACTGTCTTTCTATCTAGTAAACGATCAAAGTGGTTGTCAATATTTACAATCAATGTTTTTTTCTGCGATTTTTTTAGGGACGCGACCAGTGGGATGTTCACTTGATGGTAAGTGATACGGCTCCTCATAATAACGTGGGACTAGTTAGGATGATAACCTTTTGAAACGTAACCTCACAGTAACATCACTAGTTGCGGTCGTACCTAGTAAAAACCAAAAATATTTAAAACGTTTTTTATACAATCTTTATTAAAAAGGAGAGGGAGAGGAGAGAAAAATGAAGAAAGTTGACATTTTTTTTCTACTTCGAAATCAACAATTTGAGATATCAATTTAAAGCACAGATATATGATGATGATTAATAAAAAACCATGTACATACATATATATATATATATATATCTTCTCTTTATATATATATATAAAGAATGGAAGAATGAAAATACATGTTATATATTTATTGTGTGGAAGGTTTAGTGTTTGTAGCTTTCGAAAAGCCTATCCAATAAATGTAATAAATAATATAAATAAACTGTACTTATATGTTGAAATAATTTCTATTATTTTATCTTATTTATATATATACACAGAAATCACTGTAAAATCGTCATAAATACTTAAAAGTGCAAAGGCACTAGTTATTGCAACACGAAATTTCTTCTAGTAGGCGTTTTGTTAAAATATTAATTATGATAAAAGTAAATAATCTTATACTTGAGAGCCAGTGTGCCACAGCTAAGCACACTTCATGTTCAGCCTAATTGTCACTTAACATCACTTAAAATTGAAGTTAATATTAGTCCCGTATTGATAAAAATAAATTATTTCACACATAAAAACTACTTAGTTTTTAAAATTCGTAAGTTTTATAAAATTTCAACAATTTCGATAACAACTAACGTTTCGATGATTTCTTGTGACATTGGCATATTTTTAACAGATGTTCAAACTGTTAAGATTTTTTGTTTACTTATCAAAATGTGGTTTAACGCTGGTATATCACCATCCATTCGTTCACAATCCTTCAACCCTGAATTTTTAAAACGTTTGTATGAATTTCAAGGTGATTCTCTTGAACACTATCTGTTGCTAGGTTTCCTCTTCGCATTCCTCTCTGCTGAACAAATTTTCTATACCCTTCACTACTCGATCTGGTAGATGGAGAGTTTGAAATGAGTTTCACCTCAATTAACACATTAGAGAAACACTATGAAATATCCTTTTTCTGTTATTTGTTCTGACGTCACGCCAGCTATCATTAACATGTATATATAATATAATATTTATGCGGTGGTAAGTACCTATATTTAAGCCTCTCATATAACATATGTACCAATCATATTTGTATGCAACGTATAGTAATTTACATCTAATAATAACTTACTTCAACAACTTACAACATACTGCGTACTTACTTCTTGTTCTCTACTCAACCTTAGGGTAGACTTGGAGACAATGCCTTTCAGCTTTAATCCTGATTTTTTTACTTTATTCTTTGGTGTGCAAATAAAGTTGTAAACAAATATATAAATACTGTTACAATCAGCTTCTCTTCATCAAGATCAGGACAATTTGTCTTTCGACGAAGGACTACCGACTTGATTGCATTCACTTTTATGACTTGAGTACCGTTAACCGAGATAAAGTTCTATTTGATATATATATATATATATAATAGACGAAAGACATTATGGTAATGTTATGATCAAAGAAACTTATCTAATAATTAGATAATAGGTGCTTAGGTTACGATGGGGTTGGCATAGCCTTAATAGGTTGAAAGCCCCTAAAATAATAAAGATATATATATAAAAAAAAAAGAAACTTATCTAATACAATAAATACTTTTTTGATTTCGATTATGGAAAGCATCGTTGAAAAACTAACATGTTCTTCACCTTTTCCAACGAGACGGATAAATAGCATTGGACGTCCACTTAAGAAGATCTGTAGTCCCAATAGTGGGAGTATTAAGGGAGCTGTTTATTTTTTATTATTATAATGGGCTAGTTTAATGTGCGCTGTGTCCACGAAGATATAGATATGTTGTTATAATAATAATTTAACTAGCAACAGCGCTCTTAAATCGGATCACAGTAATGTTTGCACATTACTGTTCGGAAGGCTGCAGTGATTACTACCTAGACGGTCTTGAACAACAGAGATCACAAGTATAATTTTTTTATACAGTTTGCAAAGGAGATGTTAAAGTTAGTATTATGGTAGTTGATATTATCGGGGAAATAACTTTGTCCAATTTATTACGTGCTGTATAAATAACTTAATGAAAGCCTTGATAAAGGTTTCTATTACGACTGCAATAATATCAATTGGGAAGCGATTATTAAAATCTAGATTATAGCTTACTAAACAATCAATTGAATCTACAAGTGTCTTTATATTTAAAACAATCTTGAAGTCTTACTTTGGATGAATTTATATTGAAACAAACCCTTAAGGTATATATAAATATGTAAAGTGCCCGATAGCGTCTAAAATTAACATAAGTTTTTTTTAAGTATATTCTAATGCAAGTAAATTATTAAGTGTACCACTATGTTTATGCACGGTGCTTGCCACACCAGCCGTTCCTTTTTCAAGGCTCCTTGAAACTGGTTCTCGCACGACCAGAGGAAACTTGGTGCTTACGAGTTTTGTCAGTTTTATTAGTTACTTAAAAAGGCATTTTGCTTATTAATGCGTCCAACGGCCGGAGTGCTTTTTTAAGTGATCTTTTAATGCGGAACACTTCGAATACTTTTTTTTTTTTTTAATGATAACACAATGAAGTATATGTAATTATTGCGTTTTTATTGTACTCTTAAAGAGTTTCCTTGTCGCGTAAGCCGAGGATACAAACATATTGTATTGTTTTTTTTTTTAATCTATTTTTTAATCATCAACAAGAAGGAAGTTCTCAATGCTTGTTTTAATGTCATTGTACGGGATGGTCCCTTTTTATTTTATCATTTACCTTGAAGATAACAAATCTCGTGAAAAAAAAAATGGTTTTAAAACTTACAACGTTTCTTCTTTTATACATATTTATAATTATTATGAGTTCACACATAGCAGTCGTAAAACTTTGCATTGTGATTAATTTGTAAGAGAATGAATACGAATACATTGTGGAAATGGTAAACAGGTAGATGATCGACAATTTCTTTATTGATTGATGCAGGAAAGAGGGAAGAGAGAGAGAGAAAGACATAAATTGATCACTTAAAGTAACATCTCCATATAGATAGATAATGTTCGATAAAATATAAAATGTATCTATATTTTAACAACGTTCGAGTTGGTCTTCCCCATTTCTTTATACGGCGGTGGAGTAGTGGACACGTTACTAACCATAGCACAAAGAGCGTAAGATGAATAAGGAATAAATATGTTTTATCTCATTCTCTCAGACTCAATCCCACAAATAACATTTATAGTTGTGCCTCCTTCGTTACACATATTCGTTTTATAAACCCACCTCACACTATACGAAAGGAAATATCCCTTCTATTATATTCGCGTTCGTTGTGTGATTTACTTTTCTGTATGTATCTTTCGATATAAGATTATTTAAGGGTCTAAAAGGTAAAAAAAGCGCTAGTTAAACGCTATATGAGTCGAGGACAAACATCCGCTCGATGTTTACTGTAAAACAAAAAAGATTTGGCAACACTGCGAAAATTTTATTACATTAGTTTATATGCACTGGTTTTGATGTGCGACGGCGGCCGTACAGTAGTAACGGTCTTGACCTTGTTACGAATGGACTGTAAACACTGACACTGCATAACGTAATGTTAACCCGGACTCGAAATGTCTTATTGTTGAGTTTTTTTTTTTACATTTATTTTTAATTTAAAATGTCATCCCGCGGATTGGAGTGATATCTTGTTCGTCTTGTAGTCGCGAGCTGTTAAAAATAGGACCAATTCGTACTGGAATGCACCTATTAGTTAAGCCCCTGAGATACAAGCAGGGGCTTGTGCTCCATACAGGCAAATAAGCATTGCATACCCTGGCTTCCTAACCCTATCCAAATAGTAATCCCTCAAGTTACTCAAAAGGGTTATAATTGGTGCTTTGACTATTAGTAAATTGGTAAATTTATTTTTAGGTATAGATAAGCACAAAAATTTCGGGTATGGTTTGCATACCCTACTCGAAATCTCTGTGCACGTCTCTTGATACCTGCTTCTCTTTGTGCCCCACCAACTATTGAAGATTGTACACCAGTTCTGCGAATCCACTTCCATTGCGCGTTAGATGGATCAGCTGGACTTAATCCGGAACCCGAGGGTTATCATATATTGTAAATTTTGTGAAAGTTTGAAATAAATAAACGAAAAAAAAAGAGTCACTAGGTCCGCGGGCTTTGAAGGGTGTTCATCGTCCATTAAGCGAGACAGGGTTGGACTATGAATTGTTGGTGGTTTTGTATATATCGTGGCAAGGGTGCTACGACAGGTCATGATCCTTATGACAATGAAGATTCCCACCAACGAAGTTTTGGTGGGTAGAAATCCCATATAACTTAAAAAGAGGATAGCTTTTGAAAATTTTTCTTTTCTTCTTTTTAAAACACTATCCATTTTTGAAAGTCAGTGACCAGTGACCATAAAAGCAATTTGTACTATCGATACCGCGGCTTTGAAGTGAGATTTTCACTCTTCCTCTCTCACCTTAACAAGTAAGAAGGTAGTATCCTGTGTAGCAGGACTTACGGGTTCATAATTGGATTGATTGTATACGACATTTTTATCATAGAAAAATTAATATGAAATTACAATCCAAGAAGAAAAGATCAAATGAATGATCTTTATACATAGGGGATGTCCTGAGATTCATTGATTCATCTCGAGATCTCCGAAACTATTAGCTGTAAACATTCAAAATTTGGTAGAGATATAGCTTCTGATATTTAGAGTTCAGCTAAGAATGGATTTTGAGAAAATTCCTTCCCTAAAGAGGGTTGCGAGGCTGTTACGGCAAAGCGGACGGAAACAGCTAGTTATCTATATATAATATATGTTATTTCAGGTCGTAGCCGTCATCGCCGTAAGTATGTAACTTAACGTTTACCATTACTTTTTTAATTATTCTACAAGGGACGATACGGGCGGGACGTTCATCTGATGGTAAGTGACACGCCCTCCCATAACAAGGCAGCGCTAGTTAGAATAATATAAACGGCACCATATTGCGATCATCGCCTGAGACATGGAGGTCGACTCTCGTTACCTCAGTAATTACACTAGCTACCCTTCAAACTGGAACACGGTAATGTTTGCACAGTACTGTTTGGCGGCAGAAATAGAAGCTGCGGTGGTACTCATATAGACTATCACCGGGAACTGAGACCTACCACCAATAACTACTAGTGAACTTACTATTCTGTACTGATAAACGTTTGTATATTTATATTTGTAGGCGGCTGGATACAGCCAGGCGGGAATATTTATGGCAAATTTCAAGCCTAAACAAAGCGGAGGGGCAACAGCTAGTTTATGTATATATTAAGCACTTTAATATCCTCTTTATCACTTCAATGTATCGGTCAAACGCCCCTTTAGTTTTTATGTAACAACTAAACTAAAGGTGAGCGGTGAACAAATAAGGAAAAGTATTCTTGGCTCGGATCACTTTACGGAACCGTATTTAAGATATATGGCACGACGATATGATAATAAAATATCTAGATTTAAATGTACTGTGCACCTTAATGAGTAGTATTATGTTCTGGCTCCGACACCTCCAGTAGTCTTCAGTATATTTTTAACACGGTTATCGGTATTTACGTCTTTAGTATAGTTATTCGTTTAAAAGATTTGTTTCTGCTATAATTTAAACTTCAATAAAATTGGTCAATCTTTTGAACATCATAAACACTGTTCTTATTAATGTCGAGGTTAAATCTATTTAAATGTTCCAACTTCTCTCTTTATAACTAATAACTAGTCTCTTCTCCACTTTGCTGTCTTCTACATCGTCTTCACTCAGATTTTAATATTATAATAATGAAGTAACTATTATTAAATTTAGTAACATAAATATCTACTGTACATGTCTCCTTTTCTCTTCTATTCTATTATTTTTTTAATGCACACAAAATACACGAATAAAGCATTTTTTTTAGTTTTCGTTTAGCTATTTGTCTTTTAATAATTTACAAACGGGGCTCTGGCTTCCACCAACCCGCATTGGGCCAATGTGGTTGAAAAACAAAGGTTGCGGAAAGCCACTGCATGCAGGTGGGCAGAACCGATCGAAGTGGAGATCTTTGGCGAAGGTCTAAGTCCAGCAGTGGATATTTATCAGCTGATGTGATGTGATTCGTTTTTTTTATTTTGTACAATCAAGCGACGAGACGAGCGGGACGTTCACCTGATTGTAAGTGATACGCCTGCCCATAACAACGTGATGCTAGTCGGGGTGTTATACAGAGCATCACATTGCGCTCGTCTTGAGACAATCTGTTGTCTCGTAACACCAGTAATTTTACTAGCTACAGCGTCCTTGTAATCGGAACACAGTAATATTCGTACATTAATGTTTAGCTACAGATTTAAGAGCTGCGGTAGTATCTATCTAGACGGTCTCTCACAAAAGACCTAAAAGACTTCCTGTTATGCGACTACCACAATGTGGTGTAGAGTTTATCATCCTATCTACCATTCACCATAATTCGAGTATGAATAAAACAAATATATATATAAAAGAAACATATAAATAATCTTAGCTCAGACTTGTCTTCACGTTGTTATCGAATTTGTGACTCAGCGTATCGACAAACTGTGACGCTGCTTGCAAAATGGTTGCTGCTGCGATTTATAGGTTTTTTTTTTCAATACCTAGGACGTCTACGTCGTGAAATCACAAAACTGATTAGATTAATTTTGCAATTAAAACTCAAGTGGTATTCATTTAACAGCGAAACAATATATAACGACACCAATTCCTGTAACATGGGACATGGATGAATTTAGATCTTAAGATCAATGTTATTGAACATAAAATATTATGGCTATATATCATAATAAATAAACAAAAAAAAAATATACTTTTGCTTCTTAATGAGGACATGGATGGTGAAGCGAGTTCGTCCAGAATTCTTTTTATTATTGAGGGAAGTGACAAGACTAGCGGGACATTTAAATCATGGTAAGTGATACGCCTGCCTATAACAACGTGGCGCTAGTTACGATGATACTACGCCATATTGTGCTGGTCTCCTTGAGAGTCTTGTTACCGCAGTAATTACACTAAATACAGCATCGTTCAAACCGGAACACGTTAATTTTTGCACACTACTGTTTAGCGGCAGACTTAGGCGCAGCGGATGTACATACTTGGACGGTCTCCGGCCACAGAAACCTACAGCCAGTAGTTCGACTCTCATAAGCTGGCAGAAAACAGCGATGCTGTTATGGTGGCAGATTTATACTATGAAGAGGGTAACCAACCAGACTCTAAAACGTTTTACTTCGGCATAGAACTAGGGATCTCTGTGATACAAGGCTATCTTAATCACTGTACAACAGTGGTAATCAATTTATTACTTTATTATCTGTGCACATTATTTTAACATTTACAAACATTACTTGTGCTATAACATATAATATGTAATTATAAAATAGTTAAATATTTATAATATACTACCTTCAACCCACCCCGGTTTGCTGGCTGTGACACCCGCACGACTCCCTTTGGAGAATTTTGTGAAATCCATTCTTAGTTGACCCATACTCAGCAAAAACATTCCTACCAAATTTTCAAGTCTGCAGGCCATACGATTACGGAGATTTGATGATGAGTCTCTACATACGTGGAAATTACTAATATATATATTATATGTTAAACATTTAAAACAATTAAGTGTATATAAATCTACATATTTTTTTTAATTCAACATTTTTCTTCAACAGCCAATTTACGTCACCACTGTTGGGGTACAGGCCTATCCTCACTATGAGGGCGATCGGCCATAGTCATCACGCGGGTCCAATGCGGATTAGTGACTTCACACAAACCTTAGAATAAAGCACAATAACTCACGGGATCCACGCCAACCTCACCTGCTCGTGGTGCACCCTGCTTATCAAGAAACGAGGCTCTGGCTCCCAACAGCTCGCATTGAGCCAGCGTGATGAGAAATGGCCCAGATCACCCCATGAGAACCCCTACAAACGACAGCCTTAGTGCCCCGCAGGTAGCGAGACGCGCCTGGATTCCAGGCAGCGCGGGATCGATTAATTTGGGGGAGGTCTAAGTCCAGCAGTGGATGTCTATCGGCTGATGATGATGAACAATCCAATATAATGATTAATTTATTTGAAATCTTTATATACATCATTTGGATTGAAGGTCTATAGGTATTTAAAAGATGTGATGACAGCTGACGTAGAACAATGAGTACAGGAAATGAGAGAAAATCACATAAATTAAATATTGTATAAATATACATACATATATTAATATATGTGTAATTAATATGATGCTATGAAATTCTTTTAATAACTTTCTTTAACTTCAGAATTCACTTCATTGATACGACTGATGTTAAGTTTGCAACTATCGATGTATGTAAATATATCTATATAATACATACATATGTATTATACATATATATAGCGGATTAGATTACGGTTTCGGATACGCGATAGTTTTAATTATGGTTACATGGTCACACCACATTCTTTTAAAGCAGTCAAGTTGATAAAGTTTTATAAGAATTGGATGGAACTGATGCATTTAAATAAGTTCTGGGGTGAATATGATTCAAGGCTTAATCAGCAAGTCTTAAACAGGTATATCAAAGAGTTAAGGATATAAACTGAAAATTGATCATAGGCCTAAAAATTGTTTATATATCATTGTAAATAGATTATTCTTTAATATATCATTATCCTAATACATAATTTAAAATGGAGAAGTATGGGATAAAGAACTAAAAGAAGCTTCTAAACGATGTGTGTTTAATGCTCACTTGAAGTTAATATAGTATTTTTTTTTTTATTTAATTAAGCGACGAGACCAGCGGGTAGTTCACCCGATGGTAAGTGATAAATCTGCCCATGATAACGTCGCTCTAGTTAGGATGATATTTACTGCACTACATTGCGCTCGTCGCCTGAGACGTAAGATGTTTAGCGACCTTTAATCCGGAACGCAGTAATGTCTGCACACTACTGTTGAGCGGTAGAAATAGGATCTGTGGTGGTACCAATAACTTTTATATCAGTAAAATTTATGTAAAGTATTTTTCATTAATTTTAATTATTCTCCTTGTTACATTATGTATTTTCTCAATTGCTCGTAATCTTTAGCGACTGTGGGGCCCTGGAGCCTTTGGCTCTCATATGCTGACAGCTATGCTGTTATGAAGGCAAATATACAATTGACTCTCATAACTGGCTAAGTGGTAGTTAAGCAAGGAGGTTAAATAACCCCAGCACAAATCAAACTCCAAAATGTGGCCGAGGAATAGTTTTACGGAATTCAGTGTTCCAAGGCAGATAAAATTTAATTTGTATATCTTTTAAATCAGTTAAAAGTTTGGTAATCGCATCGTTACTTGCGATAAGAACTCTTATCTTGACTTATATAGTTATCAACATTAATCAATGTTATTAGTTATCAAAAAAAAAATTATGTATAATACAAAAATCTTCCTTGACGACAGTGAATCGTCGTCCAAAAGTCATCTTGACAAAATCTAGAAATTTTCCTTAATGTACATAGTTTCTAGCGTCTAATATTTTTGAGATTGACTTAATTATGTGTTACTGGTATTTAAACCATATAATATATTGAAGTGACGTCAAACTATTTTTGTTTGTTTGTGTGTAAATTTATAGGTATACATTGTTCAATTCCAATAAAATTCTAAACAGAATAACCCTGTGTCATAATCCACATTCTTTAGGGACTTCCGCTTTGTTTACTACAATAAAAACGTAAATTAGATATCTAAGTAAAATATGAATTTTTGTAACGAATAAAAACGTTTCTTTTATAAAGTAGATTTATAAGTAATAGTAAAAGTATAATAGTTAAATATAAAATGAATACAGTTGCCGTAGACGCAAGTAGATATGAATAATAATAAAAAAATCATAAAACATCTCAACTTTACAGCAATCAGTAAGTAGCTGTAAATAGTAGAAGAAAAAACGTCAAGTTATGATAAGTTAAAGAGTCTGCGCGGATCCAGTTTAACAAATAACGGTTGTGAGGTTTAACCGGGTGACACTGTCGCAAGAGAGCTGCTAACGCGGACTTCACACAGACCCACATACCGGCGTCGCGGTTGCAGTGTGAAACGAAAAAAAAAATATATAACCATCACTTTCAAAAACCCAATCACCATATAAGCACGACTCAACTTACCTCTTACAAATTCATACACATCACACAGATCAAACAGGTAGTTTATCGGCCGTTTCACAATTCGCACACACACACTGCGTATACACTAACACAGTTTCGTAACAGAACGAGACTAATGTGGGGAGGATAAAATAGAACCTGGGAACGGGTGTGCGGTGGTGGGCTGTTTTCCGGAGCGGTGGTGTGACCGTCGCGGGCGCTCGGTCGCGACTGGCGCTGCGCAAGCGCCGCCGCGCCGATTCTAATTTTATCGACGCAGTAACACGAGATAAAGCCGCTCTTTATTAGAGCTTTTTTTTTATTTGTTTTCGTATAAGTCTGACCGGAGTAATGTGCAGGCACTACAGTGCTTTTGATTGTGGCCCCTCCATTCACATCTACATATGGTTAAGAAAAAAAATTAAAAGATGTAGCAGCTGTTTTTAAAATCGTTTTCGCTTCAACAGTATCCTACAATTACCACCACACCTTTTAATTTATTAAAAATTAATACATATTTTTTTCAATTAAGCGACCAGGCGAGCCGGATATTCATCTGATGGTGAGCGATACGCCTGCCTATGACAACGTGGCGTTAGTTAGAATGGTATACACAGCACCACACTGCTTTTGTTGCCTTGAGACATAGGATGTTAAGTCTCGTTGGATCAGTAGTTTCACTAGCTACAACTCTCTTCAATCCGTAGTAGTAATCAGTAATTTCTGCACACTACTGATAGACAGCAGAAATAAGTGCTACAGTGGTACCTACCTAGATGGTCTCCGGCAACAGAAAGGGAGGGTGGAAATCTTCTATGAAGACACTCTGTATTTGGGGGAAGTCAAGGTTATGTGGGATTTTTACCCATTGAACCGTTTCGGTGGTCATCTTCAGTACGTTGCGGGGGGCCCTGGCATCTCCTACGGCACTCATCGGTGCCTCCGGGCACTACGCCTAAAATACGTCCTATGGAGAGCTGTAGCCTTCCCTGACATTCTCGCTTTGGTACGACAAGCAGTCGACTAGCTGGAATTTGTCGTTCATCTCGAGCTCGCTTAGTGAATAATGAATGCTCTCACCTTCGAAGCCTACGAACCTGAAAACTGTTTTAATCGCTTTCTACGACAGGCAGGGCTTGCCTTAGTCCTATTCTTACTAGCCCAAGACAACAGGGCACCAGAGACCTACCACCAGTATTGTAATCTATATCCGCTAAATTCGTATGAATAAAGGCTGTAATTTTTTTTTATTTTCGAAAGTGTTACTCTTTGTGGGCAGCCGAGAAGACAAAGACCTTCACATTTCGCTCTATCACAACAAAGATCAGTGGAACAAAGTACAAAGCGTCTGTATAATGTTAATCGAGTTAGCATTCTCTTTTGAAGGTGACACGCTCGACTTTAGTCAACTTAAAATGCTACACGTGAACCTGTCTACTTTGTAACTTACCTCACTGGTGGTAGACCTCCGTTGTTGAGGACCTTCCAATTGCCACTGTAGCGGCTATTTCTTACGTCAATTATTACCTTTTTCTAATTTGTAATGTGTAAACCAGTGAGATTATTGGGATAACAAGGTTTACGTATGATTCAAGGTGATGAACCCTTGGTGCTGTAGAAGGTTGCTCGTCCTGCTCTGTTGTTGCTTAGTCCATTAAAATAAACGTTAATAACCTGAATCTGTTATCAGAATATATAAGCGACGAGACGAGCGGGGGACGTTCAACTGATGATAAGTGATACGCTCGTACTTAACAACATGGCGCTAGTTAGGATGGTATACACTGCATCACATTGAGCTAGTCGCCTGATATATAAGATGTTGAGTCTCGTTACCCCAATAACTTCACTAGCTACAGTGCACTTCAAACTGGAACACAGTAATGTTTGCACAAGTACTGTTTGGCGGCTTCAATAGGCGCTGCGGTGGTATCTACCTAGACAGTCACCAGCAACAGAGACCTAGATATACGTTGCAAAATCTGTGCATCTCTAGTTTTATTGTATAGGTAATATTTAAGTATATAAAATATATTTGTTTACGCTATTGTAAAAGTTTCAATTGACCTTCAGTGGAAATGTGTGCCGTGGAAACATTACTCGTAAGTAGTACTCAATCGAAGATTGGATCCATTACATTTTCATAATTGCGAAAGCCTACAGAAAAACAATATAAACCCATATAACTTCAGTGTTAATAACTTGACTCTACTCTTATTAAAGAGAATGTAAGTTACTTATATTTTTTTCATATCTATTGTTTTCATTGATTTTTTAAAGGTCTTCTTCTGCAAAATTAGCCGAAGTACAGCACCACATTACTGTTATATATCCAAGAGTTTGTTAAATGGTAATAGCAGTTAAATCAAAGTGAGGGATGGTTTAAATATGACTCTACCTTCCCTTTGACGTGTCATAAAAGAAGACCTGGATGAAATAATTCCAGGAAAATAGCTGCAAGTTTTTTTGGAACCTTTAAAGCGAAATATGACATTTACTCCGAGAGAACATGCTATTTACAGATTTATATATATATATATATATGATGTGGGAATGATGATAGGAAGCAATGAGACAAGCTTGACATTCATTTATTAGTAATTGATACATAAAACGACATTACTCAATAATTTCACTAGCTACAGCGCCTTTCAAACAGGAATGCATTAATCTTTGCACACTTTCGTTAAACGGCCGAAATATCCGCAATCGTGGTATACACCTAGATGGAGTCCAGCAATAGAGACTCACCACCAGTAAATGTTTTTGTACAAATATTTACCTATATATATGTTCTATGAAGTAATGACTGCTCATAACAATGTAGTGCCAATTAGGACATACACATCATCGCGTAGTGCTCGTCGGCTTGAGACCTAAGTTGTCGAGTTTCCTTACCCCAATAATGTTTGCAGACTACTATTTGGCAGCAGATATACGAGCTACGGCGGACGAAGATAGAGTCCAGCAGTGAAAACCTACCACCAGTATATATTTATGAGCTGATATACAAGTTAACAACTAAATATATGGGAAAATAACTGAAGATTAAAGGAGACGAAAGGTTAAAATATTTAACCGCATTGTGACTCACTTCCTTTAACACATCGATACCGTAACGTTCAAAGCTGATTCACATTTAACTGAGGAAAATTTCGTATTCAGTTAAGATATGAATGTTTTTGTTAAGTTACAACTTGGTGAAGCGACAGCCGCTCGTGACATACGGCATTAGCGGATGTTTTTTTTTTAAATTCAATATTACGAAACGATGTGACGAGCGGGACGTTCATCCTGATGATAAGTAATAGATGTACCCGTAGCAACGTGGAGTTGGTTAGGATGATATATACACAACACCATACTATGCTCGTCCTCTTGAGACAATTTGTTAAGTCTCGTTACAGCAATAATTTTACTAGCTACAGCGCACTTCAAACCGGAATACAATAATATTTGCACAGTACTATTTGGCAGCATAAATAAGCGCTGCAGTGTTACCTTTCTAGACGGTGTCTGGTGATAGAGGCGTATCATCAGAAAATAGACTTACCACCAGTGAACTGAGATTTACCATCAGTAAACCTTGTACTAATATATAATATTGGTAATGTTTTATTTACCACTGTATACACAAATAAAGCAAAGACGTAATAGAAGCATAGTAAAAGCGAGCACAAATCATATTATGTTTTCTAATAGCTGACATTAGTTAATAAGCCTATATGGGTAGTTACTGGTGGTAGGTCTCTGTTGCCGGAGACCATCCATGTAGGTGCCACCGCAGCGCCTATTTCTGCCGCCAAACAGCAGTGTACAAATAGTACTGTGGTCCGGTTTCAAGCGCACTATAGCTAGAAAAATTTCTGGGGTAATGAGACTCTACGTCTTATGTTTTGCAACGAGCACAATTTGGTGCATTGTATCACCCTAACTAGCGCCGCGTTAGTATGGGCAGCCGTATCACTTATAATCAGGTGATCGTCCGGCTTGTCTTGTCACTTCGATAAATAAAAAAAATATGCTACTTAATTTAATATCAAGTTATAGGGTCGCTACAGCTGTGTGTCAGATTGGCGAAGTTTAGTCACAGTTCCGCCGTGGGTGGGAAACAAAGAGATAATTCAAACGGCAATAATCGTCTTAACCGAGACATTTGCTGGGCTTTCTGCATCTAGGGTCTAGTCTAGGTCTAGGAGAACGTTCTAGCTTCAGGGGCTGCTCCTCATCACTTGTCATCGTGCCAATAAAACATTATAAACAGAATATGTAATAAATATTTTTAACAGTATTGTGATAGGATTCTTAAGAGAGGCCTATGTCCAGCAGAGGACTGATGCGGGATAACGATGATGAAGGAGGTTCATGATGATGAAGAGTGTTCGTAATAGATACGTATAACTGTAACAAAGTGACCCTAGTTAGGATGATACACAAAGCACTACATTGTGTTTGTCGCTTTAGGACATAAAATGTGTATGGTTTCATCAACAAGTTCACTAGTTACAACGGCCTTGAAACCGGAACTTAGTAATGTTTGCACACTACTGTTTGGCCATAGAAATAGGCACTGCGGTGCTTCCTCAGATTCTGGCAAAAAAGGTCTAACACTTACCACCGCAGAGCCTATTTCTGCCGTCACACAGTAACGTGCTAACATTACTGTGTTTCAGTTTGAAGGGCGTTGTAATTAGTAAAATTAGTGCGGTGAGACTTAATACCTTATGTCTCAAGGCAACCAGCACAAAGTGGTGCCATTTGAACCATCATAACTAGCACCATAGTGTTATGGCCAGGCGTATGACTTACCATGGGAGAACGTCGCGCCCGTATCGTCGCTTCGTTGGAAAAAACTAATTATAATAAGGGTGTATACAGGGTGAAAGGTTTTATGTGTAAAATATCTGTAGGGGCTAATGTATAGCTCGTATCCTATCTATCTATTTCTAAACAAATTTTAATGTAATAATTATTATTTAATCATTGTTTTATTAAATTAAATTAATAATCATCACTTAGAGGCTAAAACTTTCAAATTAGGTTCTTTGAAAGTCGTGACAGTGAAAATAAAGCGTCTTAATTAGATTTTTACTTTATCTTAAAATAAATTTTTATTTATAAAAAATACGTGTAATGCACATAAATAAGTACCTGACTTCAATACCTATCTGACAAGGTATAAGAAAGTACATAAAGTTTCTAAAATAAAAAAAAAACACTTATAATAAAACCAAGTACCATGAAATATCAAACTGTAGAGAAACAATAAACAAAAGAGTGAATTTAAGGGCCAGCGCGGCGTCTAATTTTACGAGTTAAACGTTTGCCTACAGTAGGCTTTTTCATACAGTAGACTTCCTCGCAATAAACTCTTCCTCGCAGTAGACTTTGATCACAGTAAACTTTTCTTTTTAGTAAACTTTACTTTGCAGTAGACTTTTAGTCATAGTAAACTTTTGTTTACAGTAAACTTTCCTTACAGTAAACTTTTCCTCGCAGTAGAGTTCCTCGAAGTAGACATCTCGCAGTTAACTTTTCCTCGCAGTAGAGTTCCTCGAAGTAGACTTCTCGCAGTATTCTTTTCCTCACAGTAAACTTTCCTCATAGTAGACTTTTCCTCGCAGTAGACTTTTGCTCGCAGTAAACTTTTCCTCGCAGTAGACTTTTTCTCATAGTAAACTTTTCCTCACAGTAAACTTTTCCTCACAGTAAACTTTTCCTCATAGTAAACTATTCTTTCCAGTAAACTTTTCCTCACAGTAAACTTTCCTCATAGTAAACTTTTCTTTGCAGTAAACTTTCCTCATAGTAAACTTTTCCTCACAGTAACCTTTTCCTGATAATAAACTTTTCTTTGCAGTAAACTTTTCTTTGCAGTAAACTTTTTTTTGCAGTAAACTTTTCCTCGCAGTAAATTTTTCCTCATAGTAAATCTTTTTTGCAGTAAACTTTTCCTCGCAGTAGACTTTTCCTCATAGTAAACTTTTATTGGCAGTAAATTTTACCTCAAAGTAAACTTTTCCTCTCAGTAAACTTTTCCTCGCAGTAGACTTTTCCTCTCAGTAAACTTTTCCTCGCAGTAGACTTTTCCTCACAGTAAACTTTTCCTCATAGTAAACTTTTCTTTGCAGTAAACTTTCCCTCACAGTAAACTTTTCCTCATAGTAAACTTTTCTTTGCAGTAAACTTTTCCTCGCAGTAGACTTTTCCTCACAGTAAACTTTTACTCTCAGTTAACTTTTCCTCGCAGTAGACTTTTCCTCATAGTAAACTTTTCTTTGCAGTAAACTTTTCCTCACAGTAACCTTTTCCTGATAGTAAACTTTTCTTTGTAGTAAATTTTTCTTTGTAGTAAACTTTTCCTCATAGTAAACTTTTCTTTGCAGTAAACTTTTCCTCGCAGTAGACTTTTCCTCACAGTAAACTTTTACTCTCAGTAATCTTTTCCTCGCAGTAGACTTTTCCTCATAGTAAACTTTTCCTCACAGTAACCTTTTCCTGATAGTAAACTTTTCTTTGCAGTAAACTTTTACTCGCAGTAGACTTTTCCTGATAGTAAACTTCACTTTGCAGTAAACTTTTCCTCTCAGTAAACTTTTCCTCATAGTAAACTTTTCTTTGCAGTAAATTTTACCTCAAAGTAAACTTTTCCTCTCAGTAAACTTCCTCGCAGTAAACTTTTCCTCACAGCAAACTTTTCTTTGCAGTAAACTTTTCCTCACAGTAAACTTTTCCTCACAGTAAACTTTTCCTCACAGTAAACTTTTCCTCACAGTAAACTTTTCCTCATAGTAAATTTTTCTTTGCAGTAAACTTTTACTCTCAGTAAACTTTTCCTCGCAGTAGACTTTTCCTCATAGTAAACTTTAATTGGCAGTAAACTTTTCCTCATAGTAAACTTTTCTTTGCAGTAAACTTTTACTCGCAGTAGACTTTCCTCGCAGTAGACTTTTCCTCGCAGTAAAATTTTCCTCGCAGTAGACTTTTCCTCATAGTAATCTTTTCCTCATAGTAAACTTTGCACTAAACTTTTCCTCGCAGTAGACTTTTCCTCGCAGTAGATTTTTGAGCCCTGTGAGCTGTTCTCTTATTTTGTCACCAGCGATGATAACGCGTGACTTTAACGCTACTTAACGCTACTTTAAATCTCCTAACGTGTTAATTGGTGTTGTGTGCCCTAAAGATTTCATGTGACCCTATAAGTAACAATTGCAAAGTGTTAAATCAGGACACCTTGCCGGCCACGGCGTTGGTCCGCCTCGGCCAATCTATCGCTGAGTGAAAGTGGTGTCTAACCACTGTCTTACGCCGAGACGAAAATGGGCGGGACAACCGTCATGCTAGAACACCAGTTCTCTTCTGGTTTCCAATATATATTCTTCAGATAATTAAAAAAATGATTTCGAAAACAATCTGTACTGTACGTCTCCCCATTTAAATTGTTTGGCAAGAAAACTGGGCATATAAAGTAAGTATGAATTATGTGCCTATCCTTACGTTTACGGAGAATCTTCATTGATGAGTTTCTTCTCTAATCACGTTGGGATTTTCACCTCGCAGAGCCAAGAAATTACTATTATGAGCATTTGTTATGCCGTCTCTATCAAACCTCGATTCATCAGTTCACAATATTTTGGTGAGAAAATTATTATTTCCTAAGTTTGCATGCAGCATGAAACGACAGAAGTCTAACCTCCTTGTAGGGTCTCCGTCCTCCAGGGCCTGGACCGGTGTTTAATAGTAGGGGTAGAGCCTTGCCGTAAGCACAGTAAACCACACTTTCCGTTGTGTTAAACCCAGCAATCTTGCCACGACCCTGGTGGACGTAATCAGGTCTATAACAAAATGGTTTATGATTCCTTCTTCCTCTTCAGTATCGTAGATGCGTGGCCTACCTGCGTCATGTCGCCTCTGTTGAACGCTGCCAGTTTCTCTGACCCGTTGATACGCCGCAGCAAAGACTCTATGACTTGGTACGTGACGATTTGGAAAACGTAGCTGATATTCTCTTCGTGCTTATAAAGAATTTCCATCATTAAGTCCATAACAATAGAAAATGTCAGCGTATTCTTCATTACCGTAATCCGCCATTGAAATTAATTTTATTTGGTATGGAAAAGAAAAACTATTCAGAATTAAGAAGACAACGATAATGTACGTCCACCAACGAAAGTAATTAAATTTTAACTGTCGTACTGACTCATTACCTAAAAAGTGTTTCCATTTCTAAATGTTGGAAACTTTATGTACTTTCTTATACCTTGTCGGATAGGTATTGAAGTCAGGTACTTATTTATGTGCTTTAGACGTATTTTTTATAAATAAAATTCTATTTTAAGAATAAATAAAAATGTAAGTAATACGCTTTATTTTTTACTGTCAGGACTTTCAAAGAACTTAATTTAAAAGTTCTAGCCTCTAAGTGATGATTATTTAATGAAAAATTATTAACCAATAATTATTACATTAAAATGTGTATAGAAATAAGTAAGAATAAAATCATCAAATTTTTTCCTAAAAAACGTGGAATTTTTTGAAAAATATTTAAAAAATTAATAACTCCTGTATTTGTATGGGATATTCCATACATAGGTAGATAGGATACTATACTTTAGCCCCTCCAGATCTTTTACACCTATTACCTTCCATCCTGTATAAATATAGTGCTCTGTTTCTATCACTTTTAGTTCGATCACGCTCCATGATTTAGCATACCATCAGCTGTCATATCATTGGCAAAAACTCTTAACGGCATTGTGTTATTTGTCGTCCCCTGACATAGTGCCATTGTCACCATACCTACGCGTATTTAGCGCATAGTGCTGCCGCCACTGGGCATCAATTTTTAGTGCGGTGCCAAAACGTTTTAGCGACTTCCCTTGACCTTGATTACCAGCCAGTAGAAGTGGTAAAGCTTCTGTTTACATATACACATCGTTATTTATTTGGTCCATGAGTAATTGATGGTAGCTCACTGTTGCCAAACACCGTCTAACACTGCTGTGTTCCGGTTTGGAGGGCGTTGTAGTCACTGTGAAATCACTGTGATAATGGGGACGCAACATCTCGTCTCGAAGCGACGAGTACAATACGGTGAAATATATCATTATAACTAGCACGTTGTTATGGGCAGACGTATCACTTACCATCAGGTGAACGACCTGCTCGTCTAGTCGCTTCGTTGAATAAAAAAAAGTGAAAACTAGTAGTATAACAGAGTATTTATATAAATATATATAATAAACAGAGCTTCTAATGTTTCCATTAATGGGACTCGGAGCTTTCACGGGAAGACTATCAAGACCTTTTATTTACCACGCTGACTAGGTGGATGTCAAATCTATAATGAAGCTGTTCTTATAAGATGTCGGTTTCTTCATCAAAAAGAAAATTTTTTTTTTCTATGATATTACTAACGCTTGACTACCTATCCCACTTATAGTAAGAGACAATGTAGTTTTCGATGGTAGAATTTATTCATATAATTTATAAAGTATTCATTGTCAGATCTTTGCGATTAGCTTGATTGAAGTTTTCATAATCTAAATATTAAGTCCTTACATATGAAATTAGCATTTTGTCGTACTGACCACTTTGATCTGAATATCTCCTCTTTGGTTAAGAATTCCAAATTAAAATTTATAAATTTATTTAGCTGGTACATTTGAGTTTTGCAAACAGTCGTTAATTTGTTTTTCCTCATTATTTTTTTCTTTGGCGTCCCTTATTACCGCACAATAGAAAACATGAAAGTGATACCTCTGGTGTTACTGGCAGTAATATGCTGCGGTTACCGCTTAAAATCTGGTGGGTCGCATGCCCGTTTGCCACCTAAGTAGTATAAAAAAATCCCACGAACCCGAGAAGCCTTTTAGTCGCCTTGTACGACAGGCAGATAATACCTTAGTCCTGTTCTTAATAGCCCGAGTCTACTATTCTGACGTACTACTACTGAAACTAATATTCTGTACTGATAAACGTTTGTATGATATTTAGCTTACTGTATCTCGCTTTATGTAATACTGTATCATTATCCCAATATTTTTTAATAATATTATTGCAATTGCAAACAATGAAAACCTCTTTTATAGTCAATATACATTACTTTTGTTTGTGTACGTAAGTTTATTGCTCTATGACGTTTCCATAGCAACAGCAGTATAAATAAAGTATAGTGCGTATCCTTTAATTCAATAAAATCAATAATAACTCTATAAATATACATTTTTCTTTATATCAAGTGTTTATAAAAAGGTTTAAAAGTGATAAGTAAATATAGTAATTAGACATTGAAGGTAAATTGCCTGTCTTGTGTAATCTTTGATAATTATTTAAAGTCATCAATGGTTCTAGTGCTAATGTAATATTTATAATTGTTGCAAGTGCCTGTGTAAAGTATTTACTATTGATAAATGCAAAAATGTCTATTATTTATTATTTTAAAATACAAGCCATTATTCTTACTGAAGGGAAATCTGTATTAGAAAACTGCTTAGCTACCATCTCAGTATCTGTATCTGCTGCCAAATATTATAATGTTTCATATTGTTGGATACTGTAGCTCAGTAACTTCAGTGCTTTAGTCAGTAACGAGGCTTAACATTTTAATTCTCATAGCAATGTAGTGCAGTGTAAATCTTATTAGTTTTCAGTTAACTATCAGGTAAACGAATTCTACATGTGTTGTTTTCGAATAGAAATCTTTCTGTGACGTAAACAATTGAGAAAATTTACTTGTTTTCAGAATTAGTCTGGTTAACATGATGCATAAATGGTCTTGACTTTCTTATTATAAGAGAAGCCACAAGTTCCAGCTGTAGGAACTCTCAGAAGACTATTATTTGTTTTTATTTAATCATAAAATTCATCATTATCACCATCATTATGTGATAAACGTCCACAGCTGGACATAGACCTCCCCCAAAGGTATCAATATAGATCGGTCATAAAATTAAATAAAATATAATGTTGGTACAAATAATTTGTTTTAGTTTAACAAACATGGATTTAAATATTATGGACAAGTTGCGTTTGCTCAAAATTGATACGGAACTACGTCCTCAGATTAAAATGAAACCATTGAGTCGTTATTATTTCCTTACCTCAACAAATTCTATGGAGCAGTTCTATGTCTTCGCTTCGACAGCCGCGTGGCTAATAAGAAAAACAGGACAAGAATTCGAACAACCAAATGAAGAGGATGACCCTAACGCAACTATAGCAAGCATATTGGATGTTTTACGTCAAAGAGAAATAACCATCGATTTCTCTTCGCATAAACTTAAACAAGGTTATGGTGACCAAGTCTGCTACATTTTGAATGTACTTGCTAACGAAGCGTTGAAAAAGGAAAATTTTGAATGGGAGAAACCTATTGTCGATATTCCTGACACTGAAGAATCAAACGACGACATCGATCAAATCGAAGATGAGACAGAAATCTTTCTCGACAAAGTTGAAGAAGAGATGATCGGTTATTCCGATGATTCCGCTGATGAGAATCAGGAAGAGAAAGTGTCGACGAAATCAGTCGCCACAGTGCACGATTGGGAAGAATGGAAATTGGAACTGGAAAGAGTTGCCCCAGCTTTAAGATTGAAGATATCCGCCGATGGACGAGATTGGAGGGCGAGATTATCTCAAATGGAAACCTATAAGAATGAACTATTCGAAAGACTTAAAACCACCGGTTCAAAGCTTAATAAAATTCATGGTAATATTAGTTCGGTAATGGACAAAGTGGCAGCGAGAGAGAATATATTGAATGAACAATTTGAGCCTCTAGTAAGAGAGTACGGGACGCTGCTGAACGAGCTGAATAAAGTTACCAAAGAATATAAAGAAGTTAGCGTAGGAGTTACGGAACGCCAAGAGAAATTAAACGAGTTAACAGCAAAAGTCGAAACTATCAAGCAGAGAACAGAACTGAAGGGCTCGTCTATGAACGATACATCGCCGCTGCTGAGTGCTAAAAAAGCTGTCGAAACTTTAAAGAAGGATATACAGGAGTTGGATTTCCAGATAATTATCCTACTTTGGTTATTGATCTCTAAAGAAAATCCGAAGAGCAGTAACTTTCTGACGAATGCGGAGTCAAGGATGTTAAGTAGCGAAGTATATTAAAAGGAATAAGTAATAGGAGAAACTAAAGATTGGAAATATAGTGATGTAAAGTATTGATCAAATCTTTTTTCATCTCTATCTTTTACTTATATTTTTACTAATAAAGATAACAATATCATAATTGTGAACATTTTTATTGGAGTTAGTTTTTTTTACTCTACGAGCGATACGTTCTCCTTATGGTAATTGGTACACCTGTCCATAACAACGTGGGCTGAGTTAGGATGTTATACACTACACCATATTGTTCTCGTCGCCTTGAGACATAAGATGTTGTCTTATTACCCAGTACTTTCTCTTATTGATTTTACGGGTTGTAGATTCGATGTCGAGCTTATCAACAACGTGGTCTACATTGAGGCAGTGGGGTTGAACCACGATATTGGTGTAAGTCATACTCACAGGAATTATTATACACAGATGTGGAATGTGTTAGAAAGTGATAGGGGGTGAACTATGCGAAGCAGTAGAAATGACGATAGATTATTAACTAATTGAAATATTATTTATACTTAGTTATTACCCGTGTAACATTATTATTTGCTATTTTATAAGTGGGTACGTGAAAAAAAAACTGTAGCTCCTTTCTTTTTAATCACACAATTTATTACACATTTGTAACACAACCTTTAAAAATTGCCATACAATATGCACTTAAATATATTACGTGAGTTATACGTTTATAATCAGGCGAGTTAACATACAGATTATAAAGCTCGATATAATAATAAAAATAATTATCATAATACAACAGATAATAAAGACTGTTTCCTTAAAAATACTTAAAAATAATTGCGGCTTCAACGAGGCTGTGGTTAGCGTGCTCGTCTAGAATACTTTAGCTCTGAAAAATCTGGCTTTCGTGTATATATCTCATTAGATATGCAACATGTGCTGCTGTAGCGTGTTTGGAAGCTCGTGGAGCTGGAGGCTCAATTAATCATTTATTTAAAATCTTTATTAAAAAAAATTGTTGGATTACAATAGGTGAATTTAATGACTGTAGGCGTTCTCTATCAATCAGCCTAGGTCGAGGAGAGATGCAGTGGTAGGTGAGGTGAGGTGTAGGTGGTGAGTATTAATATATGTCATAGACGATGTATAACCAATGTAGCGGAGAGACTATCCGTTACTTAAATAGAGCCTTCACATAGTTTTTTTTAGTTTTCATTGCTTTTAATAATACGTGTTTTAATAATTACAAAGCCCTTCAAACCGGAACACGGTTATATTTGCATAATACTGTTTGACTACAAAAATAAGAACTACGGTGGTACTTATCCCTACCCCCAGTAATCAGATCTATCAGACTACACGCAATACATCTTTGACTTACGTATTGAGTATTCTCTCTGATAAAATAATATAAATATATTTATTTCGTTTGTTTAAAATTAATATATATATTTTTTTAATAATTACACGATTACGTTATTACATGATTATAATGTTTCAAAAATTAAAACTAACAACGGCATTTGTTATTAAATTAAATAAAAGCTTAACAATACTGATTTTCATCCATTGCCTACGAAGACAACGTGTATATATATATATATATATATATATATTACGTGTCTAAGTTTTTGGTTTGACTTTTGATTATACGACGTAATAAAAAAATTATTATGATCACATACAATGAGGCAAGTGTTCTTTCATAATTTATACATACAGATACTGCTCCTTGTATAAATTGCACTAATTAACTTACCAATTAAAATAAACTACAATATCAACAAAGAAAAATAATTACGATTAAATGTCAAATTAAAAACTCGATATAAATAAATATATAAAAAATAGCAGGAAAAATTCATCAAGATATTGTGAATACATGTTTAAAGCTAAGTTATAACTTTCAACGACTGGTGTAAAAACTTCAGACGTGATATATAAGTGAAAACAATGGTTACCCTCTGTTCTTCTGATTCAGCAACAGACTCTTAGCCTGGCCCAAGTAAATGGACTCCTGTTTCGAAGGCTCCTCGAAGGTCACGTTGTATTTCCTCTTCAGGTCGTTAATGAACTCTTGTTTTAGGATCGCCAGGCATCTGCGAATACCAATAAATACGTGCATAATAATCAATAACGCTCTATCCTGTTTTTACTAAAAAAAAAACGGATTTTGATTAAAGCGTCTTCCGATTTTTTTACTCGACAAAGCGGCAGATTGTGGGACATCCTCCTGATGGTAAGTGATACGCCCGCCCATTACGACGTAGAGCTGTTTAGAGCGATATACACTACATCACATGATAAGACGTGTTATGTTGTTCGTTATCCTGGTAATATAGTGATATTACTAAGATAGTGTTCTACAGCGGCTCTCAAACCGGAACACGTAAGAACATTGCGTTATTGTTACCAAGCCACAAACTACACCAAGTGGATTAACGCGAACAGAATTTTTTTTTTTTTTTAATAGAAGAGACATGTAGTTCATCTAATAGTAGTGGTGCGCCCGCCCATTACAGTGAGGCACCACTTCACCTTATTTTTTTTTATTTTTTAAATTGCTCCTCTGCGTGTTGTGGGTCAGGGCCTTTACTATCATTAACATTTACCATCAGATATCTTATTTCTAATTTCCACACTTCACCTTATTAGACCAGCCGCTTTTAGACATGAGATTTTAAGTCTCTCTATACTCTTGTAATTACATTACCTGTTGCGATCTTCAAAACGGGGCATGTAATGTTTACATACTACTGTTTAGGTAGGATATAGGCGCTCCGGTGGTACCTACTCAGAAATGAGAGCTACCAATAGCGTGGCTTTCGCTTTGCAGTGATAGCTCATCAGTCGTGTGTGTTACTGGTGCTTATGCTATGCACTCACACGCGGTAGCGCGGGTCTGCTCGGAAGGCGGTGATGTCGCGCGACGGCGCGTGCGGCGTGTGCACCACGAACGCGCCGGGCAGCACCACCGCGCGGTAGCCCTGCGCGCGCAGCTCCACGCTGTGCGACACCTGCCACCGTTATGTTCATGTATAAAATTAACATATAATTAAAACTAGATTAAAATTACTCTAAGTAACGTTAAAAAACAATTCATCATCATCACCCGATAGACGTCCACAGCTGGACATAGGCCCCCCCAAAAATCTTCACATACGGTCAGCATGGTCTCCCGTACTGCTGGGCACTAGAGGATGTTGTATGTAGAAGTTCATATAGGGGAATTTGCGTCGTTAAAAAAAACTAATTAAAACAAAAGAAATATACAAAGGTAACAGGAAAAACAAATATAGTCCGACTGCAACTAAAAAATAATGCACCTTATTCCAGCCGAAACCAGAGAACCTCGTGTCATATTTGGGTATGGAGCGGTGCACCACCAGGTACGGCTCGTAGTCCGACTGCCATTCAACCTGAGAATAAAATTAAGAAAGGGTAAAGAGCAATCTTTGCATACTACTGAATTTATTGGTAGATCTCTTAGGTCATATCAGAAATATAGCACGCATATTCCTCTTAATGCTTGAATCTACCATCAAGCTACAGTCCAGTGTGTTCACGTTCGAATGGTGCGCTGTAGCTAGTGAAATTGCTAACAAGGACTATAAGGAAACATTACATATTATGTCTCGTAGAGACGATTATAATATTATGCAGTGTATATCATCCAACGCCATATAATTATGGGCAGGCGCATCATTACAAGGTGTACGTCTTAATTGTGTTCTTAGTTTAAAAAATGATAATTTTAATACCTCATAGGGTGCGATTGCATTGATCCATTTGGTGTAGTTGGTGGCGCGGTGGCCGCGCGGCCACTCGTGCGCGCGGAAGGGCGCGACGTCGCCCGCGAGCCGCGCGCGCAGCGCCGCCTTGCTGCGCGGCGGGGACGCACGGTACCGCTGCGTCTCGAACGCGGCCACCACCAGGCACTGACAGTATTAATAAATAAATAAATCTTTATTTACAAGGATATGGTTTACAATAAGATGTTCATATAGTTAGAGTTTCACATATCCTGACTAAAAGCGTGCTAAACTTACATCTGGTACTTAATGTTACAAATAACTACTACAAAAGCTCGTTTCAGACATACTACTACAATACCAAAATAATTTTTTTATAAAATATATTATTTTTATTTTTCAATTATATAATCATTTATATTATAATACATTTTCGAAATAAGCCAGGTATATAATTCGTTTTTGAAATTTTTCCCACGTTAGATCTATAATGTGCTTTGGAAGTCTATTAAATATTGACACTGCCATACAATATGCATTACTACTACAGAGCTTTATCCACTGTTTTGGTATGCAGAGTTTATTTGGACATCTAGAACTTTTAGTGGCTATTTCGCTTTTTTTATAATACGTAAGGTAAATATCCAAATATATAACGACAGATCTAAAAAATAGACAGCGTTCGTTGGGAATCCCGACGGTCCTTTCCAACGCACTGAAATAGACCAGTGAGGAAGAATTCAGGGAATCGAAAAACTATACAACCTTGACTTCCTACCCTAAAGTCTACCGTTTAGAGATAACTCCTCCCGTCACGAAAAAATGGCTTCCGTGGCGCTGTGCTAAATAATTGCTTTATAACACGGATGTCTCTGCTTGCAGGGCCATATGATCTGGACTTTTGTTGGTTCCGAAGTTTTTCCCAACATGTTTATCTAGCTTACACTCTCATATATCGAAGCTGCTATTATAATACCATCGCTTGACACCGGCTCTTAACAGGTAGTAAAAATAGTATTTTACCTTGTTATCACTTAATAACATTTGAAGTCGAAGTCAAGTAGTAACCTATTGTAGATAAAAAAAAACATATGATTATCATTAAACATAAGCTTATAATGAAGAAAAAAATTGTCAGAAACCGAATTTTTTCAGGAGCATTCAAAATCCAGTATGTTCCTGGTTAGAGTGATGGATGAATCGCCTTGACTTTCTTCTTGTTAACGTAGGATCCAAGTCCCAGATGTGGAAACAATTTTAGTGTTGTTCTTACCTTCTTAGATGGTGAAGAGATTGAATCTCACCTTTTTCTGAGCGTAAGGATTTGTCAGTCTGATGGACTCCCGCAGGTGGTCGTACAATCCCGCCATTGGTACGAAGTCCACGTCCATCAAGAAAACGTACGGTGTGTTAACATTCTCCAGCGCCACGTTGCGTAGGTAATTGACAGGATAGTGTACCTGGAGAAATATCAAGCGAACAGAATTTTAGTCACAAAACAATAAGTGACAGCAGGAACCGTGTGACATGGAAGGATATAACTTCAGCGTTTAAAATATATATGAAGTTTATGTTGTTTACTCACTGCATCATGTTTGAAGACTAAGTGGTATCCGATATTTCTTCTGCTGCTCAACGTGTCCGAATAGTCACGTATGAAGCTCTCAAATTTTGTTACCTCACAGTCTGATAGATAGATGGCAGCACTTAATGGCCCTAGAATAAAGTACAACACTGTTTATAATTAATTATATAAACATATTTACAGGCAGTAAGCTTATTCAAGTAAAACATCGATTTGCAAACATGATGATCCGATTTAGACGTAGCTAGTGAAGTTAACGAGCTCAAGGTTACGAGCATAATGTCGCAAAGCACTCTAACTAGTTTCACATTTTGACCATCAGTAGATTCTTGTCAGGTCACCTTGTCGAATAAAAAACAAGTACGACATGATATCAGCTCTTTTAATATAGAACTCTTAAAATGTGTTTATTTAATTCACAGCCGACCCCCTAATAAAAAAAACCACAATGAAATGTTTGATGCCGGTAGTTTTGTACAGGTGTCACTGAAAAGCGGTGAATAGCGCTGTATTCAGCAACGGGCAATAACAAGCATCACGAGGCGGGTTCGTTTGATCCGGGTGCCGATCGGGGGTTGCGGAAGAACTGCTCGATGTTATCCCGTGACCCTTGTGCATACTGTCGGAAGTGATTGGAATAGCGTGTGAGGTTATTTAGTCGGTTGGAGGCCGATACTACCCAGTTGCCAGCCCTTTTTGGTTCCGGGGTGTGCGTTCCGTTAGCATTTTGTTACATAGGTAAATAAAAAAAATAAGCATCAGCTTGTTGAGATGAGCATCAGATGATGAGTATACGCAATGTATTATTGTTTATTAAAAAATATACAATATCGCTTGCTACTAACCTTCCCAATACTTAACTAATCTCTCAAGGAACTGTAGGCGGTCCATAGACAACTGCAAGACAAGTGTGACGTCGAAATTGTCTATGTCCGTATAAGAGTACTCCATGTAGTACAAATGTGTGCGTAACTTGACGCGCTGTGCCGCGCGGAAACTTAGACATAGGTCGGAGTGGCTCATCTAAGAAGTTTGAATGTTACATAGTTTAGCTGAAAGAACTGTAGAGCAGGGCTTTTTTTATATTACAAATTTCCAAATAAAATAACTGGCTCCATGGTGCAAGGTTGAAACGCTTGCTTTGTTGCACAGAGGTCTCTAATTTGATTCTTAATCATGTATTATGATGTGTTATGAAGAATTACTGGGGTAACGAGATTTAACATCTTATGTCTCAATGCGACGAGCGCAATGTGGTGCATCATCTTAACTAGCGCTACATACGTATGGGCAAACGTATTACTTATCATCAGGTGAAAGTCTTGCTCGTTTCATCCAATAAAAAAAATTTGCATGACAGTAGTACCTTTTTAAAGCTTCCACCCACATATTGTAAAACTAACAGCTTGCTCACAAGTAGGTGCCGATTAAGATATTTACACCGCATTGCGCTCGACGCGTTCTTGACAGAATTTGAAATAATTCATAGACAAAATTTTAATTCTAAAGTAGCTCATTAGCTACTGCACTCTTCAAACTGGACCAAATGGAAAAAAGACCTTCACACAAATGATGATACTTAAAAAAACACTGCATTGATACTCATTTGTTGTCAATCAAGTGTCAACCACACAGACCACACAATCCAGAAGACATCAAACAAAAAACCTTGGCAAAGGAGACTAAGAATGGCATTAAGAAAGCTGACCCCTCATTACTGGGAGTAAATAAGAGTCATTAGTGTCTTGGTATAAGCTATGTTAAAGACTGCAAGTATTCACTTACTTTGTATGTTACAAGTTCTGTTTGTGAACATCTGTGAAGTTTTTCCCTAAGCAAGTTACCATCGAGGTTAACATATGATTGGTGTATATTCTTAAAATAATCTGAATCCCTTGTCCTTATGTTGTATTTACTTGGGGAGTTCCAATGGATTATCTAAAAAATTCACTTATTATTAGTTCTTACAACTGTCATGTCACAATGAGTCATAAATGGAGATCTTTGGTTAGATACTAAGGCCTTAAGGACTAGTGGAGTGTAATTGGTACTGGTGTCTTCATCCTTTGTTCATCACACATTATTGATCCAGCCCTCCTATTTGTTCTGCAGTATTACACTATTGCTACATTATAATCATCATTTCAACATATTGTTTTTCATTACTGAGCATAAAAACTCCATTCGATTTCCATCGTTGCTTTCTGATACCACCTACACCTGATTGTCCTCTGCAAAATTCACTATGAGTAACTCACCTTAACATTATTTATATCTTCTCCATAACATCCTTTGGCAAGAGTTTTCGTTGACATTTGTACATTATATTGACAGCTCATATTATAAACAAACGAAGGATTGCTCTTTATAATAGCATTTATAACATCCTGATCAGCAAGTGTGGTCTGCTTCAATCTCTCTATGTTTTCATTAATGGCACTGTGCCATAGTGCAGTCCAGTCAATGTTGATGCGGATTTTTGTTAAATCTAACAACATTACACCGGTGTTATAACCTCTGCCCAGAGCTGGCCAGCGTTTAGCCGTATCAAAATACCAGTTACTCTCATTTTCCACTAAACCCAACATCTAAAATAAGAATACTATAAAGAAATTAATCATGTAAAGAAAATGTATTGCTGTATATGCAGTAGCGTAGTTACTATTAAACTTCCTATTGTTTAGGTTTAAGTATTAATTATTTGGACTTTACTGTACCTTGTACAAAACATGATAAAAAACTAACTGCCTCGGAGATAGTGGCTAAGCTGATAACACCAAGGTTTCAGGTCCACTTTAAAGGCTACATGTTCTGAATCTTAGGTGGATGGTAGGGTTTTCCCACCTGAATAGTTACCATCCTGATATGTTAAAATTGCAGCCATAACAGTATTAATGTGTCGCAACTGTCAACATACATCTAAGAGCCAGAATATTCAGAGCGAGGAATC
The DNA here is from genome assembly GCA_029030555.1 of Ornithoptera alexandrae. Lineage (NCBI taxonomy): Eukaryota > Metazoa > Arthropoda > Insecta > Lepidoptera > Papilionidae > Ornithoptera > Ornithoptera alexandrae. The sequence goes on along the minus strand of JARDVY010000011.1, from coordinate 2,877,225 downwards.
TTCACCATCTTTCACCTCATTCTCTTATAATATCAGGTGGAACTAAGGTCAAGTGTTTTCCCATTGTAGATTAAAAAATGTATTTTATAGGATTAAGGTGAATTCTATTTTTAAATAACCTACCTGGTCATCACTCATGTTCCTAAAAATGTTCCATAATTCAGCAACATCACAAAGAAATGTTAAATCTGAATCCAGTACAATGACTTGCTGCAAAGATTTCGGTAAAATATCTGGAAAGAGCAATTTGACTAATGCATAGACACCAGAATAATGACTGTTAGGTATCCACCTCACTTCTGAAAGGCGTTGCTGTGCATTGTAGCATGTGTATTTTACTGAAAAACAAGTTTTAAACTATTTAACACCTCTTAGTGAAATTAATATGAAATAAGGAAGTGGAAGTGTATATTGTCTAAAATACAGCAGGTAGTCCTTGTTCAAGGAGTTACAGGCAACTAAATCTCTTTATCCATGATTGCAGAAAGAAAAAGTCAAAAAACATATACTCATAATATGAAGTACTACTTTACTCACCATCAGGCAAATCCCATGTATCAAATAATTTAGTAATAGTCTGCTGTGCAGCTGAATCTACAATGAAATGGAAACGTATCGGATTCTGACGATGTTGAAGTAGTGACTTCAACATAGGCATTATAATTCTAGTGCACTTCCCCATGCATACTAAAGCTATATGTATTGTTTCGCATATAGTACCAACAGCATCTGGAATCTTTGAATAAAAAAATGGTTCAAGATTTTATTAAAATGATCAAATTAAAACATGCCAAATGATAGTTTTTAGAGTAAATGCTTGATTAGTATACAGTATAATTTTTGACTGGCTACATCAAATGCGTCATTTGAAGAGGTCTATATTCAGCCATAAATGTCAATAAACTGAAATCATGTTGAACCAATAATCATGTTCTTTATCAGTTTTAGAATTAATAACTTACTTCAGGTATATGGTATGTGGTATCTGATGCAACAGTAATTTGTTTCATAACATTCTGAGATAGTTTCAATTGTGACTTAAAGGCCTCATTTTGAGTTTCTAAAACATTGATCCTAGATATTAGCCACCAGTAATAGACAACAGAAACTGCAATCCATATTCCCAGTGGAACTCCTAGCCAGGGTCGAAAGAATAAGCAGGACAGGACATTTTTTGACCTTATATTCATTTTCACAATTTCATTGTAGATAAATACATCATGTTTGATGCATGATTAATATAAATGTCATATATTTATAAGATTACAACACTGTAAAGAAAATAATAATAAAATAAAATACAGTATCTATGCATTAAATATACCACTGCATATTTTCATAAATTTTTCAATTGTATAATTGCATTAATATCATATGATGTAGAGATTTTATGATAACACTGTATTAAGGTGTCAACAATTGTTTAAATGTTTGATTCAAATTAACATTGATATTGTGACAAATTAATGAGGTAAATTGGTATATTATTATTTTAAATAGTAAATAGTATGCCTCATGACTATTTATTTAAATATCTTTATGTTAATATTATTGTAAAATATTTTACTTTGATATACATTTTTAGGTCGTATAACTATATACTGGAGGATATTAAAGAGATAAATAATACATTCTTAACGCAAGAATGCAAAAGTAATTCATTATTTAAAAACTACTCGAACATTATAATGCAGTTAAAAGTTTTACAAGGCACAGTACAGGATTTGTAGAATAAATCAAATTATATGCGTTATATAAAAAATATGTGTTTAATAACAAATAATTACGTGTAATAGTGAAATTCTCAGTTAAATGTTACCACAATTGCTTTGTGTAAAAACGTAGCCTTTGCATAGAGGTATTATTGTTGTGGTTACTTTTGGATTGTTCGGAAAATTATGGTACTGTATTAATAATTTATGGAGTAAACATTTTAAAAACTATTTTCTTCTAAATAATATGAAACAACTTTAAAAAATGCTAATATTGTCAATGTCATTTTCATTTATATTGATAACGATCTTTTGCTTTGGATTCCAGGTTCAAATACATATTTGTCTATGAACGATATATTGAGTCCATAAAAAAAAATGCAAAATTCATCTGATAACACACCTATTCAGAAGTAAGCCTTCTGTTAAAATTTTATGTTTATAAAACCCGTTTTAAGAACTTTAATAATATATGTACTGTTTAAGTTGTGTAGAGAATATTTTTGTGTCTTTTATCTGTGTATCGCGACAGAAGGCGTTTTGATCGATCCACTCTCTTTAATTGCAAATATTGATTTAGGGCGTGTCCTGTATATCGACGATAAGCACCCAGCACCGAGCTTCAGATCTTATTTTATAATACGCGACAGAGTCCTAGCGAGAACCTTCATTACTCGTGATAAGGTTTTTTGCTTCCTAATGGGGTTTTGACGAATTCTAGCTTTAACAGCATTAACAGCCTTTGTAGTTCTAACAGTACGCAGCCGCCCTGAACTATTCTAGTCTTCGATAGAGGAAGTATTGTCGTATCTGTTGATGGTTCGATATACGAACATATGGCTGACACCAAGTTTTTGAATTGTCTGGAATATGACCGACGGCACTTTTTGGAACGCCATCACTGCAATTCTAATTTCTTTAACACCCCATTCCATATTGTAATTTGATAATGAACACTAAGAAATATGTGAAATGGCGCAAAATCGAAATAAGTTTTTAAAATAATATCTATTCTATTCTATAACAGCCAGTTTACGTACCTATTGCTGCGGCACAGGCCTACCGTCAATATGAGACCGAAATATAAATATATAATTATTTAATCTCATTTTAACGAAATATAAACATAATTTAAGATAATATACGTGTTCCAAATTCAAAATAATTAAAAAGTTGAAAAAAAAATGTTTTTATGTAAGAGTATTTATGGCCAAACTAGTTATATATACGTCTAAGCTCAAAGGTCAAAGGTCTAAGGTCAAATTCTTAGCATTTACCAAAATTGGTCAAATGTAGTGCTTTGAAAACGTCTTGATTTGTTTATAAATAAAAGATTGTACATTAGGTCAGTACTATTTATTAAAAAAAGAAACACCTTTAAAATTACAATATATGTAATAAGACAATATTATCATCAAATTTATTATTAATACCTAGTTTTTCGGTTATACTCTATATCTTATTATCTAAACATTGTACACTAACTATAAAAAAATGGCATTTTTAAATTGTATCGACAAATGACTAAAAACTTTTCCTGTGTCATGATTTATTACAAAATTACATCCTATTTGTTTGTAATTATCGTACTTTATATATAAATCATAGTAAAATGCGGAAAAAATAGTATACCGAACACAAAACAATTTGATTTAAAAGGTGGGATCGTTAAACATATTTTTTATTATAGTTAACTATTGTTATTATTGTAAAGAATATACTTTAAACTAGTAAAACGATACATAAAAAAATAATTAAATTCGTTAAAAACAGTTTCAATAAAAATGAAATAAATGAAAAGACGTGTCAAACATTGTACATAAAATTGTGGGTTTCAGTTATTACATGAAAATATTAATATTTTAATATATTAGCGCTAATAAACTTAGGAAAGTTCAATTAATTTCTGTTTCACCGGCCCATTGCCGATTTTGGTCCGATGGTTGAGATTGGAGCTGCGGTTGCGCCTGGTATGGCTGGGGGTAAGAAAAACCTGGTTGTTCGTTATCATTTTCCGCGACTTTGAGGGGTTCTGTGGGTTCAGGGCTATCTTCCGTGGTGTCTTTTTTGTAAGGAATGCTCTCGTCGTCCGAGTTCACTTTGAACGAGTCATCTGGATCAAGAGATCTAGTTCTGAAATATGTTAGATAATATTGATATTAATTCGTAAAGGATTATTTTCATTACTATATCAATAAGACAGAAAAGAAGAATTTCACAATTGCATTAATTTTTAAAAAATATTAATTGTCTAAGGAGTTTTATTTTCTATATACGAAATGCGCGAGTTTGAATAAAAAGATGTACAAGTATTTTTACTCAATTATTAAGAATGTTTATATGTATTTATTTAACTTGATACGGTTTTCTTATTATCATAAAGGAATAATAGAATATTTGAATAATTTACTATCTTCTACAGTAAATATTTAAGAAAGAAGTGATTTCGTACTTAATATCAGGATAGTCATTGTCATCATTATCTTCTTCTTTTCTTCTTTTAAGAATGCGCCAGCCCACGCAAATGAGTAGAATCACTATTGGTACCATAACAGCGCTGATAATGCCCCAAGTTGCTCCGAGCGTCCGCGCTGAATATTCTTGTCGGCCTGTATTGTAAAATTATACAATTTATAATAATTACCAACATTTTTTTTTTTAATACAAAAAAGCATACACACGTCCTCAACTTCATACGGTGGAAGTGGAAGCGGGGTCGTCCAAAATACTTTGGTTTTTATACGTCGACAGCCGGAAAACAGCAATGGTATTATGGCTGCATATTTACAATATGGATCTGGTAGTTTGCCAAGCGGCTTTGAATAACTTTACTACCAACCATACTGCACAACAACAATATATGGCTTCGGAGTCGAACCACACGTCTGGGCAAGCAGGTAGTCGCTGTACCTTGGAGGTGAGGCAAAATAGGTTCATTGAATAAATTACAAGTAGTAGTAATTGGTAAATAGAGTTTTTTTACAATAAAAATTTTGGTACTCACTTTTAATATTGTGACCCTATTTTTATAAGCAAACCGATAAGAAAGCAAGTAATAACCTCAATTTAGATTAAAAAAGAAAACGCATCACGATAGAGAAAATTTCTATTCCACCGAAATGAGTCCACATTATTTCTTGCTTTCTTACGCTTTCAAAACCAAATGATACATGAAAATCATAGGGCAGCCATTCTACTAAGCTTCGGAACAGAAATTTCCTCTCGTTGTGATTATCAGTTGTACATATACAATCTTTATTTCATAATTTACATTGAATTGTTTATAATTAAAAGTCTATTAACATTACAAAACCTAAACCTATAACAACAATGGGAAAATGTCACAGATACTTTTCTATTAATGACTAATCCTTAAGCTTGTCGAAATTGCAAGAATATGTCAAATTGTTGCAATTAATGGTGGGATACGCAAACTGTGAAACAAATAAAAGATATGAGACAAATTACACCATAGTCGATCGACTGCTAAAAGTGGGTGCCTCTGCGACTGGTGGATCTATAAGTGTTTCTACGGACTTTCCTCTTTGGGGAGGTAATGTGAAAGTTTTGATTTCGGTAGGCGGTGCACTCTTTGGTGCTTCAGGTAGCCCAGGGTTATTGTAAGTATTTCTCGGGCTAATGTCTGAAGTGGGGCTAATAGGAGGCGAGTAGATTTCAGAGTAAGTAGGAGAGTACTGTGAAGGTATAGGACTGTATTGGTCCCTGTATTTAGGCGCATAAGGATCTTCGGAGCCGTCTTTGGTCGAGTAACCAGAATCACTGGGGAGGGCGTGACGTCCCGTTTGCCGAGGTTTACTGACGTACTCGATGTCTTTGGCGGGACGGGTAAGAGTAGATTCACGGTTAGATTCGGAATCTGAAGGAGATGTTATAGAAAGTAAATCTTCTTCGGATAAATCCCAAAGTTTTTCGGGGAATTCAACATCGGGTGCGTTGGGTAAGGGTTCATGGGTTCGGTACGATTTGTCGTAAGCACGACGTTTCTTAGGTAAAGACGATTTATCGGACTTCCCTGAATCACTTTTGTTTGAATCAGTATATCCTAAACCTGAACTTTCTCCATCAGTCGGTGGAGGAGGGGCTGATCGGGCAATATTTTCCTTGATAGGTTTTTCTTCGGTTGGAGTGTCTGGCAGAGTAGACGATTTCATTGTATCTGTGATGTTTCCCATTGAAGTTGATCTTAAGTTAAGACGAGAGGCGGATTTCGATCGCGGAATGTTCTCGAAACGGAATCCCTCTTTGCCTTCGGATTTTGGTTTGTAGCAACACCAGAACCAAAGGAGGCAAATAAGGAGGCCCAGTGGTAGAATAACTGCCACGATGATACCCCAAGTTAAGAATAGAGCGCGTTGCGAGTATTCTTGGTTACCTGGATGCGAAATATTCAAGATTAAAATAATCTTTTAATATATACAACGGTTGATTATCAAATTAGACTTAAAGGAAAATATATAACAATGGGAGAAAACATTTTATAGTGATACTCACGTAGACACTCCGTGTACCCGTAATCCGGCAGATTCCATCGGCCGTTATCTTCACAGACACGTCGTTTGTCACCAATCAGGATAAAATCTTGGTTACATTCAAAATTTACCTGTGAATGTGTAAGTTCCGTTTTAGTAAGGAAATAAATGTATAAAAGGATTATAAGTCATTATCTATCACACGTGACCGGTTGATGTGGAGATTTTTGGAGGAGGCCTATGTCCAGCAGTGGACGCTATCGGCTTATGATGATGATGCAGTCACTATCTTACTTACTGTTAACACCTATTCCCTTTTATAATATATGTTATAGAATTGTATAGGATTTGAATTGTATAATTTGTTCTGATTCATATTTAAAAAGTTTTAATTAAACGAAGTATTAAATAGCATAGTTACATTAAAATACACCACTTACCCTAGTTCCCGGTGTGAAGAAGAAGTTACTCTTTCTGCCAAAACGCGGTGTTTCCAAAATTCCGCAGCTGATAACACGCCGGGCGTTTTGCTCTTTGATGTTTGTCTTTAGATAATAGAAAAATATATTTTTACGGAGCCAACAAATTTATAATAGTTGTAAATATTTAATATCAAAAATAAAAGTTAAAATGTATGTATCTCGACGACAATTGAGATGCTACTGCGAAGTATTCTCAGCTTATCCCATGATGGAGGAGGCCTTGGTTAATGCATTATAATTACCAGAACAATGGTCAAATGACACGCCGGATAAAAACGGATGTTGTATGACAATTTAATTTAAAACTTTAGCTTAATATCATACATTCAAACCCTTAAAATGGCCTTCATAGACACGAGTAGTGTGTGAAAATTTTTAACGGAAGGAAATCCCATATCGTACAGAAAAACACTTTTAATTGAGCTGTTATTCTTGAGGAATTTCGATAAAATCATAATGCCATTATTTAAGGTTTTAAGAAAACGTTTCTAATAGTAGTTTAGATAATATTTTTTTATTACTTGTTTCATAGCATAATTAAAATACAAAAAAGTACTGCAACTCGGAAATCCGTTCCAACTAAATCATTTTTAATTAGATCATGTTCAGGTATTAACTTTGTAATTCATATAATAATCAATTATTTACTTATTAACGCCTAAAAATTAAAAACAAAAAACAATGTGTTCCCACGTACAAGTAACTGTATATTTTATAGAAGGTAATATTTATTTTAAAAAAATCAATTGAAGTATAAAAATACAAAAAATCTATTCAGTAGGCATAAAGATAACTTGTTTATAATAAAAGCTATTTCATACTTATTTAATAAAAACAAATTTTTTATATACAAGTTAATGAATTAAAATGTGAAGTGAATGAATGAACATTATAGTTAAAGTTCATAATTAAAAAAAAATAACCTTATTGTTTTTTATGTAATTAAGCAACGAGTTGAGAGGACGTTCATCTGATGGTAAGTGATACGTCTGCCAATAAAGTGGCGGTAGCTAGGAATAATCCTAATAATTACCGTTATGTGGTGCGATTTTTATCAATATACTGCCAGTCTCATTACTCCAGTAATTAAACTAGCTACTGCGCCCTTCAAACCGAAACACAGTAATGTTTGCACAATACTATTTAATTAGACGGTCTCCGCAAGATTTGAGATGATTGAGACCTACCACAGATTAAATTTCTAATGTAGCTGAATCTACTTATCTTTAATTTATTGCTCATTATATTTTGCTCGTTTTAATTAAAAATTAAATATTGTTTTAAAAAGAATTGTTTCTGTGAATGGTTAAGAACTTGAGACGCAGTTGGTGACGACCTTCGTGAACCTAAGTTTACATAATTTTATTGCGACCTTCAGCACTGACTCATTGTTTGGTATTGCATGGAATAAGGACTTTAACGCAAAAAAAACACAATCTACGTGTGTTGTGATTATTATAGGAAAATGTAATTATAATTGGTAGTGATGTCCGAAGTCTTTTTTTTTTATTCTATTAACCAACAAGACCAAAAGGACGTTCGCTGGATGTTGAGTGATACATTCATCGCAATGTGGTTCAGTATATATCAAAATACTGCACCACATTGAGCTCATCCTCTGAGACATAAGATAATGAGTCTCATTTACGAGTATTTACACTAGTTACAGCGCCCTTCAAACCGTAACACGGTAAGTTTGATCAGTACTGTTTGGCGGCAAAAACAACCTGCGGTGGTATTTACCCCCTACGATTTCCGGCAAAAAAGACCTACAACCAGTAAAAGTCTCGAGTGTACCTTTAAGTCAAATTGAAAAGGAAAGGATATTTGTAATTTTATTTAATAATCTATATATTTATAAGAAATATCACCGATTATGAATCTCATTGATTCATCACGAGATTTCCGAAACTGTCAGAAGTAAACACTAAACATTTGGAAGATACTGCTACTGCCATTTAGAGGTCAGCTAAGAATGGATTTAACAAAATTCTTTCCCAAAGGGATTTGCGGGGTGTTTATGGCCAGAAAAGTAGGTTGTGAATAACTAGTTTTTAATCTCTCTCTAAGTCGGTTTCTCAATGTTCAGGGTAGTCACCTCATATTGACTACCTGTTCTTAATTATGTTACCCCAGTCACTTCTATTAGTTTTGAATATAAGCATACTATCTTCGATCTACCATTTTATCTTTATTTTGTTTATCGTTTCAGATTTAGTATTTGCACTTCTAATTGCGGTATTTACTCACCAGCGAAGCCAGATAATTCTTCGTGAACTCAGCCATATCTCTGTTCAACGTCATTCCGAAGTCGTACCGACATTGGTACGAATCCTGGCATAACTCTATCGCTCGTGCCACGTCGTGCGATCGATTTGCCGGCAGGAAGTCCGCCGGTTCCCGCACGAAGTTAGGGACGAACTGGTTGTCGTTGTAATACGCCGCTGTTCTGCCGTATTCCCTGACGAACATCGCCACACCTATGTCCCTCTGCTCCCGGTCTGTCAGTTGCCCTGGAAGAAAATTATTGGTATTGAAAAAAAAAATTAAGTTGTCTCTTAGAATTGAATAAATTTAACGATGAAGTTTTTAGAAAAAAAGTTTCTTTTTATTCAATTAAGCGACGAGAAGAACGGGACGTTTACTTGATGGTAAATGATACGCATGCCCATTACAACGTGGCGCTAGGTATTAAGATGATATATACTGCCATCACAATGCTCTCGTCGCCTGAGGTATAAGATGTTGCGTCTCGTGACCCCAAGAATTACACTAGCTACAGCGCTCTTCAAAACATAGTAATGTTTCCACAGTAGTATAGTTTAATGTTGAAAACTTTATTCAAGATTTTACTTTCAATGAAAAGAGACATGACTTTTGGAAGTGCTGTATTACTATCTTTGCTTTGCACAGAAATTTTTAGTTCGGATGTTTACACAACACTACTACTAAAGGTAATACTTTATACTTAATACTATAGGTAAATCTTTTATTCGAAGATGTTAAGTCTCATAACTTCAATAAAATTGTTGGTCACGATGCCATTTAAATAAAAACATATATGTTGGCCTACTACTTTTTGGAGGTAGAAATGACACCGCCAGTGGTTCAGTCTAGAAAAGTGTTTCCCGTCGTGGGACCTAGCTCCACAGGGGGACAATTTGATAGTTAAAGGGGCAATTCGAAATGTGACTCGACACGAGTTTAACTCATTCGCTCCGAACCATTTAAATCCAATGATGGATTTCGGTGCCAAATTTAACGAAAAAGACAAATTCTTAATCATACAATTTTTTTAATAATAAAAATTATGTCTATTACTTAGGTGGGCCATAAGAATTTTACCAAGGCTAAGGTTGGGCATGCCACAAAAAAGGTAGGGCAACAATGGCCTAGACAGTTCTAGATTACTTCCAGCAAAAAATATTTCATACTAAAAAAACTTGTTATTTTCAAAAATACTCCTGTCAAGTTAGATTTTACTAGTGACAAAACTAAAAGTGGATATAAAACTAATATAACAATACTTACAATGCCGCGCGAAGTCCCTATGAGCTGATTGGAAATTATTGATGTCAACGGTGACTAACGTACCGTCAGGACGCATAAAGTCATCGTTTAAGTCCAATGACCAGTTTCCGAATAAGCCACGAGTTTGATTCTATAATTAAAAGAAAAAAAATCGAACTATTTAGATTTTTATAAAAAAAGCTTGTAAGGGCATCTGAGTAAACCAAGTGAGTAATCATCATGATCATCATCAGCCTTTCTCAATATAATGCTGGATTTAGGCCTTCCCCAAATGTCTTCAACCAGATACGTTTCTCAGCTTCTTGCGCCCACCCACTTCCGACCGCTCTTATAACGTTGTCGATCCATCTCAAAGAAAGGCATCCTACACCCTTGCGTACTGTACCTCTCGCTGCCGGCAGTGGTGCGTGCCATGGTCGGAAGCGAAGCGTCATGGGATGCGGTATCCCGATTCTGCGACTCCGTTATGAGGCAGAAACGGGAGACCGAACGTCTCAGAGAGCGGGCGCCGCAAGGGCAGGACGCGGTCGGAGCTCGTGGACGGCTCACCGCTAATGGGCGTGGCCGAGCGCACGATCGCCGATTGCCGCCTTAGGCAGAGAAACCTGGCATCGCGACCGACATGGGCCGTCGGGCCGGCGCCCCCCTTGGAGAGGGTTCCCGGGGTGTATCTGGCGGCGCGTCGCATATTCCGACGCGTCGCCATGTATGGATTTTCTGTCAGGAGGGCTGCCTCACATCCCTCCGGAGGCGGGCCCGTTCAATCCGGGCGCGGATCGGGGGTTGCGGGGAACTGCTCGATATTATCCCGTGACCTCCGTGCATTATTTAGGAAGTGATTAAAATACCGTGTGAAGCTTTTTAGTCGGTAGGAGTCCGACATTACCCCGTTACCGGCTATTCTGATTTCCGGGTGTGCGACCGTTAGCATTTTGTGACACAAGTTAATAAAAAAAAAATCTTTGCGTCCTGTACGCAGCCTCCACTCCATGACTTTCCTCTCCAAGACATAAAAAGTATTATATTCAAATAAAATATGTTTTTGTGTTCATTTTTGCAATTATATAAAGAAAAATACTCACCATATAATTCCAAGGTAAATACACCCTTGCCGTCATAAAGCCTTTGTTTTCGACCACTTCGATACCGGCGCCAGATGAAAACATGATCACAATTTCAGATTGGTTCAAGATGTACATGGGCTGGTACACGGTGACTCCTAGACAAAAAATAAGGGGAAGATATAAGGTAAGGTAAACAATGGCTATATAAAGACACTAGCTGTTCCCCGTCCGCTTTGCTGGTTGTAATATAAAATTATTTATTACAATCGCAACCGCAAATGACTTTCTATAGCAACCGTTACTATAAAAACCGCATAAATAATACGAAATTAAAATGTTTATAAAGATATTAATTAGAAATATAATGAAGGTACTATAATCTCCAATGTATTCCACGTCGAATGGTTACGTTCCCATATCGATCGATACCTTCATTAGTTTTCACGTGATTGGCGAACAATCAGAACCCATTTGCATAATTTATATACGTTATTACTTATTGGTGGTGCTGGTAGATTCCTATAAGGAGAAACAATCATCAGGTGAGGAATATTATGATTCTTAGAAACCGTAAATTTGGTTAATTTTCTTCTTATTTATTTTAGGACTATCGTTAAATAATGTTTGTAAATCTATAGATAATATTGTAAGACTAACACAAGGTACAATATCAAGATTAATTTTCAAAAATTCATATCTGTAGGCATGACTTAAAAAAAATTTGCTTTGACAACATACCCGGGAAATACTGTACTCTGAGAGACGATCGGTCGAAGTAGATTCGTTTGTTGTCAGCGAAAACGTCCAGCCTGTACCTCCATTGGGCGTGTTGCGGTCGGAGTCGTACCTAGGAAACGAAGTATGGAGGTCAAATATTAAAAATGATAATATAAATAAAAGATCAATATTTGTTAAACTTTACGAATCTATAAGAACTTAAAATTTATGATGTATTGGCAACGTTTTTATTTTATCATCATCACCTTTAACATTTACTAATATACAAATGTGACGTACTAAAAAAAATTTTTTTTTCTTTAAGTCTTTTTATTTTTTGTCCAAGTTTTCACAAAATACTAGAACCCTCTTCATTATTTTTACCGATAGACGTCCACCACTGGTAATAAGTCTTTTTTTAAAATCATTCCCCAAAACACGGTCTTACGCTACTTGAATCCCACTGAAAATAAATATTTCAGAAAAAAAATTCAGCAAAATTTGCTAGTATCTAAAGCATTTAATTCTGAAAAATTCGGGACCTCAGCGGAACAATTTTTTGGACGGATAAACCCTTACCTCGATTGGGACAGAATTGTTAGAAGCTGCGACGACTGATGTTAGATGTGTCGCGTTCACTGCACCGTAAATGTTTCTGGGCACTTGTTCAAACCTGCCCTGGACGTCTAGTTTCAGTTGCGGGTGGTCTACACGCACCAGCACATATTCTCCTGAAAAATAAATATGACGAATTAAGTGACGCCTTGAGTTTGGTGTTGATTCTCTGAATCAGATCAGATTAGATTAATGCGTCTTTCTGTGTCCATGGCATCGTAAATACCAAATAACCTAAACAATTTTTGATGTAGTTTTTATTTAATTATTTCGGAAGATTTTTCTAGTCACATTAGATTTAAAAAAATCTGTTTAATATTTTAAATAACCAAAATACTGTTTCTAATACATTTTCTTGGAAATAAATTTAAAAATAGACTGCAAATTAGACTTTAAACCCGTAATAATAGTATGTTACCTTTGCCATTGAAAGTATATTGCAGGTCATCGAAAGTAATGATGTGAGGATCACCAAATATTCCAGCTACTCCAGGAGATTGGTAAGCGACGCAATCTTGTGATGGACGCCGCTCAAATCTGGCAATAAAAATGTTATGTTAAACCAAATATTTGTATACACAATTAAAAAAATAAAAACTAGTAGAATTCGGGAAATGTTCAAATTCTCTGCTTGGTAATGTCTTTAACATTGTTACATCTTACTTTTTCTTATAAACTTACCTAAATGTCTCACAACCTACAGCTTGCTCTTCTTGCCACATGCAACACTGGTAGAATGGAATCATGTCGTGGAACCAATGGGATAAAGATGGAACCTGTAGTCAAAACATTTTTAGTTAATAAAACTTATTACATTATTTTTCGTTCATTAGTACTCATCAGGTATTTAGCTAGTAGTACTAAGAGATGGATTTTGGTAATAGTCGAACTAAGATATGTCTGTTACTACTTCATTAGACGCTGTATAAGTTTATCAAGGATATATATAAGGCCTATCGTTGTTTTTTCTTTAATTTTGTAAACTAGTTTTCTTAGATCTAAAGAAATCATTATTTTTAGAATTCCGTCTACTTTTAGAAAAAAATATTTGTACTTACTTTATTGGCCTCATTATATGGTGTAAATCCAAAATCGTGTGATCTTTGAGGTCGGGATCCCCACATTTGATCATACGACAGCATGAGAAAACCGTTTTTATCATAGCAACACTGTTGGCCTGAACCTTCCGGACTGAAATTAAACCAATGATTACCATACATTTTTTATTAAAATCTATATGAAAAGTTTTAAATAAAATAACATCAGTTCTATAAAGTTAACATCAAATATACATCAAACAGTTATTAAAAATTGGGTCATCTATTTAAAATTCTTTGTAGGTAGTTATTGAAAACGACAATTTATATAAATCTTCAATTTCAGATCGTAATAAAATAAGTATAGTCTAAGAATCATAACTACATAACAAAGACAGTCCAGATTCTCGACTTACCTAGGTGCAGCACTTCTAACGCAATGCACTCCTCCCCAGTGATATCTACATGTTGGATTTGTATCCTTATCGCAATCCAAGTCGGGCATGAACCGCCCCTTATCCAGTAGGGCATGCTCAATTGTACAGGGACAGATCCATACTTGAGAAGCGAAATTTTTAAGGAACCTGTCTGTTCTTAGCCAATTGTTACACATGGACATCGGCCAGCGTTGACCGTGCAACCTCTCCCATTGCTTGTCGAAGTACCAGCCGAGTGGGATCGGTCGACTCCATAATATACTGTAAATGAAATGAAAAAGAGGCCAATAAATAAAATTAAGTAATGTGAGAGTCAAAAAATATAAATAAACTTGCTGTCAAATGAAGTCTGTGTTAGGTTAGTATCAACTACTTAAGTAACAGAAATACTCACGGCGATATAGAAACTCCTTTAAACACTTCGGGCATTGTTAAATTAATTTGTATGAAACCAAACTGCATGTCATTGTGCATGATGTTGTCTCTGTTTCGGAAGGTCGCCGGGTTTATGATATACTCCCCTGTGTTCGCAACACCTGATTCTATCATATCGATGTACTCCAGCTGAGGTCTGATAGTGATCTCTTTGTAGCCCCATAGACTAATCTGTAGCTGTACGTTAAGGTTTGTAGTCAGATTGAAGCGGTCCCAGGTTATTCTGATTTCCCGCGGACTGCGCTCGTGAATAGCGTTGTCGGGGAAGAATATCTTTTCTGTTGCCGTTGCCGGGGTTTCTGTATAAAAAGTTCGTTATGGATTACTTAATTTTTATTTAATTAATTTTTATTATTTACTATTTATCAAGGTAGTCACTATCTACTGGTGTATTTATACGGACATCAGTGTTCATTTAGAGACTATTACACTTTCCGAAGTTATTTGACGTTTCAATTCAAACCTAATAAAATATTTAATATACATTTAGTGTTTTACCTTGTGTATATGTAACAAACTTACCAACAAAGTATTTGCCCTTCCATTTATATGGTTCGTTATTGATCGCAATTTCGAATCTCGCGTAGCCGTTGTGCCAAAATCGTGGTTGCACGCAGACAGCCCTATTGACATCGACCACAACGCCCACTACGGACTCTGTGTCGAATCTGCAGGTGATCCTGTCGTTAGGGTTGAAGCAAGGGCCGGTGATGTTGACAATTGTACCACCGAGCATGTTTCCGCTCTCCGGTGCGAACATTAGCGGTAGATTTGCACCATCTGAAATGGGAAAGATCAGGGTCATGATGACTTACGGAGTATTTATTTTTATTGTATAATATTAGAACTGAAGGTTTAATATACGCCGACCTTGACAAAAGAAAAAAAATTGTAATACTCCCGACAGCAATTTGAAGTAATGCAAAATTTTGACGAATTTTATAGAAAATTTATTGTGACTTTAGAAACTTACCAATATCTTTATTGCAGGTACCCATAAGTATTTTCTCATCGATTCTGAATATATGTCTTCCAGGAAAACCGTTTGCCCAGCCCCTTCCGGTAAGATCTCTAAGCACAGAAGCTTGGGAATACGGCTTATATTCGTAGCTCCTTGTACCGTTGCCAGCGTTGAAACCGATCTAAAAGGCAACAAAGGCTTTTAATACCACCGAGACAGAATACGATCCGCCAGAAGCAGTAAATATAGTCTATGGGCACTGTAACACCAGAAGCATCATGAACGTCTTATCAACCTTAAAACTTTAATCTAGAGTTTAAAATCGAATTGAGATGTAAAATATGTTTTAAAAATTATAGCAAAATAAAACCTATGAATATATAGACAATTTTATCAACATCAAATTAGGCGTATTTTGGCTGTTGGATGCCAATCTCCTCCAAAAAACTTAAACACTGACACAAGTACTTTCACTCGATTCTATAATAGGTGTAAATCTAGTATTTTTATATAATATAGCTTACGTATGCTGGAACTCCGCCTTCTCCTGTAGTGGTATCGCCACCGGCTTCAGTGTGGGAACTCCAATTGATCTCAAGGTAGTTGAAGATAGCGTATGTGAATACTTCATCCGTAGCAAGCACCATTTGGAATGTATTTGTCTGTAATTTAAAATTTAGTTTCAAAACCATTTTCCTGTCTATAATTAATAACAATGTACATATTAATTTCATATCAACTTTTAATGTCTTGTTTGAATCTTGTACTTCTAATTACTATTCTATTTATGTCTTAACACTCTATTATGACTGCCACCAAGATGGAGCTGTTAAAGCATTGCCTGGTAACACGGATATCGCTATTTCGATCCCTGTCCAAATATTGTAAAGTTTGGTGGAAGGCAAGATTTCTTCGAAATCATTCCACGTTGTAAATTTTACCATCCCATCGTCATTGCTGTGTTCCAGCTTTTGCTTTAGCTTTACCGTATACGACTTCATTGTCACTTAACACCACATTAATTTGTAGTCAAGCATTAGCCAATTTTAAATCAAAATTTATAGTGTATGTATATATTTAGAGTATGTAAATATGAATACAATTTAAAAGAGAAAAGATGATTGTATCTCTGGCAAAATCTAATTTAAAATATAGAAAATTAATACATTTTAAATAATACATACCACAAACAGAGAATTGTCTATACCGCCAGAGAAAGACATGTTCTTCCACGTTATCGTTATTACGTGTTTAGGGAAGAATGTTTCGGATCCAATCACACCTTCGCGAATATCCCAAGTGAGTCGCTCTCTCATTTCGACGCCCAGCTGATCTGTGCGAGTCTGTAATCGAAGTCATGATGAAAATATAAAAATAATACTTAACGTTTAACTGAAACTTGCAGATTAAGCAAAATTTTAAACGAAAAGGTGAAAAGAAACTTTTCCACAAATATCAAGGAATAACAATACCGACCAGCTCAGAGCGGTAGTAGACGTACCTTTGCACGAATATGAAAAAAGCAGCAATTAAGAAAAGTGGAAGTGCCTGAAGAACGGATCACTACAAATACTACATCATCACGACCAGCCCTTCAAGGTTTTAACGATTGAGAAGAAATATCAAGTAGAATTAATTCGTTTTTGTGTGTAAACAGAAGCATTACCTGTAAATCACGATCCATTCTGAAATAGACTCCTGGTCTTCTCTGGTCGGGATCTTCGGGTCTCTGGCTCCCAATGCGGCATTTGCTGAAGAAGATGCCGATGAAGGATGGGTCATTAACATTCGGCCAGTCGCGGACGGGAAACGATAGGGGATAAGTGTAATGGTCTGGAGGATCACTGAAGTATATGTAGCCGTTCATGGATAACTGTAAATTTGAAGAAAAATATTCTACTTTAAAAGGACTCCTTACAGAATTTCACAGTTCTTGTTTATATTTTTAAATTGTTAGAAAAATATTTGAATAATAATCTGCAAAATTGTAGTTTACTCACCCGAGTGTAATTAAATCTGAACCCGAAAAAGGGTAATTGGAAGTTAAAATTCTTGTGTATCTGTGGCGTGGACGTGTGTATGTCGCGCTGATAGTCCCCAATGTTCTCGTTGCCGCCTTGATCGTAGAACCAGTACAGGAAGTTGGATCGTATCTGCGTGAGCCTTTGTTGTGTGACGACGTAGGGCTGTCCATTGTTTTGATAGGTGGTGGATGGTAGAACGCGACCATCGATATGAGCTGACGGTACAAAGTATTATATTATATTATTTTATTGACCTAATGAGTAGAATTTTATCCTAATGTTAATTGTGACCTTTTCATTGGGAAATTAATCGGGTAAGGCAAGAGCTACAATGAGCTCTTATTAGCTAAAATTGCCACAGTGTTTTTTTTGTTCTACAAAGCGATGAGGCTAGCGAGCGGATTACCTGATGGTAAGTGACACGATTACTCATAACAACGTGGCGCTAGTTAAGATGGTATCACAGCAACACGCGTTACTCTAATAATTTCATTAGCTACAGCGCCCAACAAACCGGAAGACCGTAGTTTGCACACTACTATCTGGCGGTAGAAATAGTAGTCTCGGTGGTATCATTCTTCACGGTTTCCAGCAACAGAAATCTTTTTTTTAACAGGGGGAAATGTCTTTGTCATCTGCTCTCGCGGGCGCAAACACACGTTACGTCAAACTTGCACCGACTAAAACCTCCACGATCTTCCATATTCTTCGCTTTACTGCGCGGCTACAAAAAAGCTTTCCATCACATCCGCGACTTTGTCAGCGCTAGCTGTGCCAAGCAATCCCATCCCGGATAGGACAACCCCCTCTTTTCACCTCTGTATAGGCGCGCTAGAAAATACAGCGCGATTTCTTCTCGGCCTCAGCAACAGAGACCTACCATCGTTGAGTTGCTCTTAACTCCGTCGATTGTAACCAGAGAAAGGTTTTCGCAGAGTACACTTGCCCCGACAGCTTATTGAAACCAACTCCAATAACAAGACGATGGTAAAATGTGTGCTTTATTACATTCATCCTAGACTAGAACTTATAACTGACTACGACGGGGTGGATACATTTGTAAGTTTTGAAGACGCGCTTGTTCAATCCCCATTAAAATTGAGAATACGGTAAAGGAAAGCAATAAACGGAAGCTGACTTGTTCCAAGAACGACAGCTTTAGTGGACACAGGGTAGCATCTTGTGAGAGAAGGTCCCGATTCCGAATATTAGGAATATTATGACGGCTCATTTATATATATAATAAAAGCAGTCTAGATAGATTAGGAGAAAATTTACAAATTTCGTATTATTTTACAAGGACAGCTTTTTCATTGTAATAACAAGCTAAGGATTTCAAGCGATATCACTAGTTTGTCCCCCGATAAGGTTATCGACCGTTATCAGCTATCAGTTTTATATCGTACATATGAAGTATTCCCAGTACGAATGATGTCAGCGCACCTTATACTATGTTGTCTTTGTTACAACAGGTACATCTAATTGTACATTGTAACATGTTAAATTGTTTAACAAGCTATGAAAAGATATTCAAGTTGCGACTATTTTTACTGTTTTTTAATGACAGAGAAGTTCTCTGTTTTTTAATACATTTAATTATTTACTAAAACAAGACTCTTTTTTCTTTACTTTCATAGAGTTTTTAACTCCCATCTGTCAGTATTATTCAAAAGAAAAAGGCTAAGATTTTAATATTAAATATATAAGCTGTGCCCCGCCCGCTTTGCTGAGCATAATATAAAATTAGATTAGAAACTTAGATATTCTTGCCCGGAGGCTAGGCGTCTCCCTGCCCGGGCCCCTTTCTGTTATTAATACCCCCACAACTCCTTTGGGAGTAACATTTCGTAAAATCCATTCTGAGCTGATGTATGCTTGATAAAAAGATTATTCCTATTAAATTTCAAGTCTTTAGGCTTCCAAAGATATCTTGTCTCTATCACAATATTGTGATGAGTGTATATTATGAAAATGGGTTTCTTTTGTTCGCTAATCACGTGAACACCAGTGAACGTATCGACATCAGAACATGAGCATTCGACGAGGAAACATTTGTAGATGGTTATATTCTATTTATTTTTTGGATTTTATAGATCTTTTATCATTTTATTTCTAATTAACTTTTATAAACATTTATACGGTTGCTATAGAAAGTCAGTTGCCGTGTAATTTTATATTACGGTCAGAAAAGCGGGCGGGGAACAGCTGGTAAGTTATATATACGTATATTTTTATATTTGTAAAATTATCCTATTTCCATGCTGTTTTCATTTATTAAAAGAAGCGGAAACATTTTTGTTATAATTAACAAAACGGATACACGTTATTATATTAATGGATGTAATGTAGTATACTCGAACTTAACTCCTAGTTCGATCTTTGTCAACAAATTTTTCAAAGAATGACGATATATAGCAGGAGTGGAAAAGGAAATTTAATATTTGTTATACATAGAATCTTAAATATAAAACTATATGTTTTAATAATGAAAAAGAATTTTACATATGAACATAATAACGTGACCATATAGAAATATTCAGAAGGATTTAATATTTTCATTAGTACGTTAGCTTGGTTTTAAATACGTTTTCAATACTAATGGAACTACACTTTGATCTTAGCCAAAAGGCTGAGAATCGATACTACCAACCCGCATTGGGCCAGCGTGGTGGAAAATAGCCCAAATCCCCCCATATGAACCACTACAAATGACGAACCCTGACGCCCGGCTATGCAGGCAGCACAGGACCAATCGAAGAGCGAATGTTTGGGGGAGGCCAATGTCCAGCAGTGAACGTCTATTGCCTGATGATAATGATGACTAAAAGAACTAAATATTTTTGGTATCATTAGGATAATGAATAGAATAAAGCTTGATACATCATTTATCTTTTGTCCTTTATAACCTTTACAAACTAACGATGTCTAAAATATTTTTTTCTAAACTAAACTAGTTTGAGATGAATATTATATTAATATATACTGTAAATATCATTAATACGTTTTTTGTTTTTAATTTTCATCTTAAGAAATCAACTTAGACATGCGTCACTGTTTAATAAGAACTTAAACCGTTGACCTAAAAACGCAATGATGATGATACTGCGATGAAATCATTCTAAATTATACTATTATAAATTTTTTCGAAGCATACTGCTTTATCTGTAAAGATATGCCCTTATCACACCTAATTGGTAACAGTAGGGTTTACTTTACCCCCCAGTTACGAATGTGCATACTCTTTACTCGTGTATTAAACGGTAAAGGTGTTTTTTAACTAATTAGGTTATAAATATAGGCGAGGCTCTTATCAAGGCGCCATTGTTAATATGAGATAAAAGATATAGATATATAGTATATTTTATTAATGCATGAATATACAAATTATTAAAGTATGGCAGGCAGCGCAGGTTCAATTTGTGTGGATGAAGATCAAAAGATCTTAAGAGCAAGGCTATGTCCAGCTATGGACGCTTGTCAGCTGATGATGATTAAACTAATACTTTAAACTGAAAGCAAAAAATAACATTTATTCTTTATCTGCTATTCGACGTAACTACTGTATCCACAGTAGTTACGTCGAATCTATATAGATTTTACTTACTACCCTCAAGAGGTATGAAACTCTATTTTCTTCAACAAATTATTATGACACATATATACAAGTTATTGCAATATTTAATCTTCACTGAATTTGAAGCTAGTTATTTTTTTTATTAAACTTAGATTTAGATACAATAGTAATAAGGATTCAGTGGCTGGTGATCATTACGATGAGGAACACCACAAAGTTTGTCTTTCAAAATATTAGTTATCTTCACATATACTTGGACTTATTGAATTTGCTGTTACATTAACTTCATCGTTGTGTATATCTCATCAACGTCATATCTGCTTGCAAGGAGTTGGACCGGATCCTTGACATTAGTGGCTTACGCCACAGCTACGGATCTCCCGTAGGCAATGGTTGCATACAATTGGAAGGGTGTTGTAGCTAATACAATTATTATATGATAAAAATGTTTAATATCTATAATAATACTTCTATTTAACATTACTAAAGTTTTCTTAAGCATCATAATCTTCTTGCTTGTGCAGTGCATTGGCCTACCACTACGTGGCGAATTCTAAACTGCTACCGTTGAGTCATATGCTATACTATAAATCATTAGGGTATATTGATCATTGATTAATAAAAAAATAAATGAATCCTGCAAGAAGTTTTATTTTTGTTATAATAAGTAAGTACCTGCAGTAATTAACATTACTCAATTAATGTAAGTAATCGTTTGTATGCTTTGAGATTGAGTCATATCATATGAATCACTAAGATGTTTCAGTTATTTTACATCGTCATAGAATTTATATACTTTGAATATTAATAGCATAACAGATAATGCTCTAAAAAATACAGTGACTGATCTTAATCGTCTAGGCAAATCAATAGATAGAAAGAGACCATTGCTGTATTCCGATTTGAATAGTACGAAGGCTAATGGCACTAAACGATATCTAGGTAATAATTTTTAATGCTAATAAAGCAATTTTGTGTCAATATCATAACCACGATTACAATCTTCTCAAATTAATTATCGCCGTAAGAACAGGAAAGAATTAACTCTTGAATACATAAATGAAATTAAATGTAACATACTATTATAACAGCTCCAGTACATTTAATTTTGTTATATTAATAACGGTTATTTATTAACAACTGTAATATGTAGTATTTACAGCGTTATATATCTTTTCGTCCCTTTTCTATAAAAATATCTTCTATAGTAATAATTTTCTTAATACAAAGGAAACTTCAGTTTTTGTCTATGGTCACAGTGAGAATTCGCTTCATGGTTTAATCAATAAGTTCGACTAATATTAAGACATGTCTTTTAAGAAAGTAAAAAAAATGTATATAAGGATTAATATTATGACTGACTTAATAGCAGAATTCTTATAATTACATAGTATTAATTGTGATAATTAAGATTTACAACAATCTGATGTAAACGAGTAGATTATAATTGTCCGCCATATTGAATCAAGTAATATGAGTCAAAACTGATATTGATTTATGAAAACCATCGACAAAAATGTATTTTTTTTAGCTTCATTAAAATTAGTTCTTTAACACTAACTTAAAATTATCTATAGATATATCACTTGAAAATTTTTAATAAAGCACAAGTTATTATACATTACAACAAAAAGTAACGACGTGAACATATATGAACCTATCCTTTTATCCTCCTCTACCTAACCTCTTTTCTAAAATATATAGTCTAGATTAATCATTAACTAGATAAGTCATTAACACCTTAATAATGCGGTGTTTATTAATTGTTGCTTACCAGAAGAACAAGTGTTGCTACTACTCATTCAACGGTCAATTAAAATAAATACATGGCAATTAAACATCATGTTTGAATTTAAATCTAAAACTTACCATATTCGGTATTCGTTATGTCGGTTGAGGGTGGACTCAACAACTGTTTTTCATTTTGTTCATCGTTACCGTTGAAATCGACAGCAGTCAAATCAGGTACGGCATCTTCCATAGTATTATCAAACATTTGATATTTCCCATTTCGCACTTGTAAAGAATCCGCTTCTGCTATCACTTCAACTGGAGGTTCTTCTTTCTGTACACTTTCTTGAACATCGCCTTCCGCCTCATTTATTTTATTATCCACATCGGTAACCAGTCCATCTTCTGTATTGTTACTACTATCTTGTCCGATAACACTTGCACTTATAGCTAAGAGAACAATTAAAGCTAATTTGATCTTAAAAGCCATTGTTTATAGCACTATCCCGATTTCACAACATTATTTGAGGTCATACGTTTGTGTTATCTCATCGATCCTTTTTTTATACAACGACAGGTGCCTCACTATTGTAGCCGACGACTGGAGTGAGTACATCGTGTGCCCGTTGATATCATGTTATCATCAGTAAACATGATAAGATAGCAAATAGGAACGTTAGGTGTGCCAAATTCTTTGTCATAATCCACGTAGCCCTGCGTTATTAGGGCACTTCAATGAAACAAAAGTTACATGCTTACAAAATACTTTACGCATCCATTTACATATTTCGTTGATTATATTAAAATTGTTAAGGGTAGAATTTGCGCATGTGTTTATAATTAAACATTTCCACATTAACTATCAATAAGTAAAGACTCTTTGATTAAATATCAATTGACTTAAATCGTAAATATCTAAGTTTATCAGAAATGCGACGAATCGTCACCATTTTGTGCGTAGTTCATTAAGGTGCATGTCATTTTAACATAGTAATATTAATTTAAGAAAAAATTTCTGGTGGTGGGTTTCTCTTGCCGGAAACCATCTAAGTAGGCAGCAGCTCCTGTTTCTGCCGACAAACAGTACTGTGCAAAAGTGATCGTGTTCCGGTTGGAACGATGTAGTAGTTAGTGAAATTACTGGGGTAATGAGATTTAATATTTTATGTCTAAACGAGCATAATATGGTGCATTGTATATTATCTTAATTAGCAACACATTATTATAGGCTCCCGGAATACTTTCCACCAGGTTAATTAACTTCTAACTCGTCTCGTGGAGAAATTTAAAATTTTCTTGTTTCTGGTTATAAGTAAAAATGACATTATTACTACTACTAAATTTTTAACTAATACAAGAAGTGATGAGTCGAGCCAGAAGTTTACTTGGTAGTAATTAATACGACTACCCACATGAATGGGGCGCTAGTTAGTATAATACACTTTGTTTCACATCCATGTTGTCTTGTTATTCCCATATCTCCACTAACTACAACGCCTTTAAAAACAGAAACAGTAATGTTTGCACACTTCTGATTGGCGTCAGAAATAGTAGCTACTTAGACGGTCTCCTGCATCAGAGTCCTGCAACTAATGAAGCCGTAAGATATCAAAAAACTCTTGTCTATTAACAACAGCACATCAAATCTGATGCTCATATTTAAGTAAGATTATTGAAAGGATTTTATAATGATAACTGACTTTTCCTCGTCAGGTTTGCTTTCCGTCAAATAGAATTAGATTTGAAATTTAGACTTGACTTATGACAGAAATATTCCTGCCTACCGGCAACCCGCTGCCCCCAGGGTCGGTTTCCGTTATTGACACCCCTGTAACTCCGTTTGAGGAATTTTGTTAAATCCATTCTTAGCTATCCTCTAAATAGCAAAAACAGTATCTCCACCATATTTTGAGTGTTTACGTCTAATAGTTTCAGAGACCTCTTGATCAGTCAATGAATTTCTGAATATCTACTATATAATAATAGATTATTAACCATTATTACACAAATTTATTAAATTCAATATTTTATGTACAATGTATTTGTATTTTAAGAGATTCTGCGACCTATTACTACTATCGCAGCGTTCAAAGTTCAACTGTTGATTGCAATAATTTACAACTAAGTTATTCTACAGTATACAGGATGTTTACTGACGTCTAAATGTAATTAAATTTAACCACTCAGAAAATATTACCCTTATAGCGCAGAGACATGGCACCTGATCATCGGGCTGGTCCACCGATTCAAAGTAGCACAACGAGCGATGGAGAGAGCTATGCTTGGCATTTCTCAAAGGGGCAAAATCCGGAAACGAAGAAATTCGACGGATGACTACAGTTGTCGACGTAACTTTCAAAATCTGCAAGCTGATTTGACAGTGGGCCGGTTGTACGAGTCATGTCAGAGACGGCCGATGAGGGAGAGCTCTTGAAGTGGAGTCCGCATACAGGTCGCAGAAGTGTAGGACGCCCTTCCTCCAGATGAGACGATGTCATCAGAGCGGTCGGAAGTCGGTGGATGCGAAAAGCTGCCGATCGCATTTGGTGGAGCACATTGGGGAAGGTCTATATCCAGCAGTGAATAAACAAAAGTCTGATGATGATGATGATTGAGAAATATTATGAATCGTATTTGAAAAGGATTTATTCTGTTCTAACATTTAGTTTCCTATGGACTAGCAATTCATTAAAAAAACAGATTCCTAAAGAGATCATGATGAATGATGCGCCTGACCACAACTACTAAGTTTCGCAATTTCAATAATTTAGTTAGTAAAATTGGCAGTATCAGTAAATTGTTGCGCTATATCTCGGTAATCTGAGGTATAGTCGACTAAAGCGAAATTACGATTTAAAACGTTGTTTTCTTATATGAATTAAATTAAAAGCTTTATGTAGATAGACTATTAACTAAAGAAATCAAATTGGAAACAAAGTGCACTAACATTGGTTTAATTTAATATCGTACCATATCTTTGGTGATAACGTTGAATGTCGACTAAAATCAATCAATGGTTCTTATTAGTTGTCTGAATCGATTTTATGGAGCCCAATGACCCCGCTCGGAATAAGTGACCTTACAGCAATGACTTGAGCTCTTTGTACAGAACCTCACAACGATTTGAAATCAACAGTTTACTATCAACAAACTCTTTTATCACTGATAGTACTCCATTTCTTGATACATTGGCTTTATTCATCATATTCGGTTATCTACGATTTTAATATATACAGATAAAATTGTTGAGAAAGTATTATGTACTTTATTCCTTTAATGTATGTATTATTTTTCTTTTACCCTGTAAATAATCGTTTCACAAACAAGTTTCACATCAGTGACTAATTTTGAATTTATGTGATGTGTTTCACCGATATATGGTACTTCCTGTTCGGAAGTATTAAGATAGATAAGTCTATTAGTCACTTTTAATAGAGGAGAAGGACGAGGTTTTCAAACTTTTTACAAAGTATTCAAAATTTCTTAGTGGTTTTTTTTTTGGACGGACAACGATTGCTGCTTGGGCTCACCGTGAAACCTTCCGTGTATAATAATCGGTTGCACGTTTGATAAAGATCTAAGTAAATATAACAATTCATTATGTAGATAGTGTATGTCCGAATTTAAATTCTCGAGCTAGGAACGGAGGAGTCGCGAGGAAAGTGGTGATTTTGTTATAAGAATCACTCAGTTGTCGAATTTAGGCCACTTTTTCATCTTCCGTTACTAAGTGGTGCTGTAATGCTCGGAACCCACTGTATATAAATAAGGGCATGAAAGCGTGAACATCTTACCCAAGTGAAAGGGTATTAAATAAAAATTTCATCACATGTTCGTCGAGATGACAAATTCAAATGCAAAAATAATAAATAATAGCGAGAAAGTGAAAATTGTCTTTTTTTTATTCTTATAAAATATCTAAAATTATATTCTAGTCAAAATATACGTTAAAAGCAAAAATATCAGAATTTCGATTAACGCCTGTGAATTTTTTTTTGCAATTATATTTTTACACAACTTGTTATGAGCGAGCGTATCATTTCTTCGTTTCATTTCGTTAAATAATAAAAAAATATATATATTTAATTTTATAAGTACTTCTGGAAAAGCGTGCTATTAATAGCGACACAGTTATTTAGTTAACTACTGCAGTTAGCAACATATACATTTACTTTGTTTTATAAATGTTAGTGTTTGAATTTAAATAAATAAATGAAAAAAAAAATTATAATTAAAGTACTTTTTTGTTCCGGAGTAAATGTTCCGGCTATAATAGATAACATTTAAAAATCATATCATATTTGTTTATATAACATACAATGAGGAAAATCAAAAATGGAAAATAATCTTATTACGCATATTTATATATACATATATGTACTGCAGATGTTATATACTAATTATAATTCTTCTAAGCATTTTTCTAATTCCTGTTAGTTATAACTTATTATGAAACCTATAATAGCCCATTAGTCTTCATAACAAGTGTTTACTTTAAAAATGTTATCATATTTATAACAATTGTTTTATTACACTCAAGATATTAATGTTTATGGAGTTGGACTTCTTATTCCGTGTAAGTTAATTTAACTACATAGCAGTAATCTATTATTTGTATAGTAATGCAATGTGTTTTAGAATGGGGAAGTCAATGTATGATGTGTTTAAATTTACCATCACTACGGACCGTAGTCTAGATTAGTCTCGTCATTATACTTAAAAAGACATCTTAACATTCGGAAAATGGTATTGAACTTAAATTTCTTTTGGCTGGTGGTGGGTCTCTGTTGTCGGAGACTGTCCGCGTAGGTACCAACGCAGCGCCAATTCCTGCTGCCAAACAGTAGTGGTTTGCACACATTACTGTTTTCCGGTTTTAAAGGCGTTGTAGCTAATCAAATTACAGCCGTAACTCGTCTTGATACCTTCTATATCAGAGCAGAACATTTATGAGGTTACGAAGACACAGTACCACATTGCGCTCGTCGCCTAAAACTATTTTCTAATTATATTTATTACAAAATTGAAATAACAAGATAGTGGATATCAGTATGATCGTTTTGGCGTAATATTAACTTTAAAATTATAACTCTATATACTTCTAATTATAACTCTAAATTAATATTAACTTACTTCAATTTGTAATAAACAAAATATTATTATGAGACATTGATGTTAAATCTTTCCTAACTCAAATCTCACCTAACTCTCATTTTAAACTAACAGTCAATAGAATCTCTCCTAGTGTATCTCTTATACTTTACACCATTTAATAGGGTTCAGTAAAATGAATTATGGGTACGTGACTTAACATTTTATAAACTAATATTTTATATACAATACTAATATCTTAATAAAAACATAATTTTCCAATTATTGTTTGTATTTGTTTAAAATATTTTTTTGCTCTTTGTTAATAAATACATTAGCGTCACAACTGAGAATATAAATTTTATATTGGTTATTAAAATCCTGGTCTTTCTGATATATGATCATTATTATAATTTTGAGATTATTTTAAGTATTACAGAAGGATTTTTAGATTTTGTATTTGTAATTAATGCACAAATGATTTTAATATGCACTTTTATCACACACTTTTAGAAATTTGAATGATATTTCTGTTATTAAATGTTTTCAAGATTAAATATTTAATTTTCTTACCCAGTTTATGTTTCCGAACACATCGGGCGATAATTTTACCGCGCTCTCCATACCGCCATATAAATTCCCCAGCTGCACTTCGCGACTCGATACTATAAGACGCGAGCGCCTACACGTACGACGCCATCTTGAATCGAAATTTCAATTAACCTTTTTATTTTTTAATTAATCAAAATGCCTTGTGGAGGTTGCGGTGACAGTAAGTATAAATTTAATTTCTTTTTGTAAAATAATTTGATTTATATATTATTTTAAGGAAATTAAAAAAAATTAACAATTAAAAAAATATTATTTATTTACGATTATTTAAAAATATTTTAAGTTATCATTAATATTATTAAAAATAATATATGTCGGAAATATATTAACATCAGAAACTTTTAAAATTTTCGTTTAAACATATTTCTTAACCTAATTAATGTAAGTATTATTTAACCAATTGTTGTGCACAATGGTTTAGTAAACATTTCATATGATATTGATTAAAAAAAATTGTGAAATATTATTTCTGTGTTTAAAATATGACTTTTTCACTTCAGACATTTACAGATAGGCGATATGTATTTTTTATTTAATCAATAATATAATTAAACTACACAATAGACAAAACCAGAGATATCTATTTAAATATTATTTGTTTTTTAAGTATTTTATTAATTAAAAATCATCTAAAAAGTATTTATTGGAATTTAACTTCTGTTTTATTGCCGATTAAAGTTTGTTTGTTGTAAAATTATAGTATAAATGCATTTTTCTGCTGAATGTCTGAAATACAATAATAATAAAACAAACAGACAGTTCGTTCTAGAGCGTAATTTTATTTCTAATTCACTACAACAGTCACATCGCTTGGTAACACAAAATAATCAAGTTGAAATAACCAGTTTGGTAAACCTGTACCTCGGGAAGGTATATCCTCTTTTTATTCCAACTTACGATAATAACTACGCAGTTGGACTCGTGGTTTTTGTAACACGTTCTTGGAACTGAAACCTTTAATTAAGGAGCGTGGTTTATTTTCAATGAGTCTACGACTATATGGTGTTCATTTTGTTCTTATTATCTCGTGCCATTCTGTTGTGAATAAAGCTTTTCCGTTGTATATATTTTTTTATTCTACCAAGCGTCTAGACGAATGGGACGTTCATGCTGATGGTAAATTATACGCCTGCCCATAACAACTTGGCGCTAGTTAGGATGTTATACACTGCACCACATAGTGCTTTTCGCCTTGACACAAGATGTTACGTCTCGTTAGGCTAGTAATTAACAAGTAATTTAAAATCAGAATCACTCCGTAATGAATTCCAATCTGCCGGTTATTAAAACTATAATTTAATTCATGATTCAAATCTCAAAAAAAAAAACAAATGCGTACCATTTTCAGGAAAGATTCACGTTTAGGACTAATAAGATATGGGAAGGGATAAGGACTAAGAAAATATGTTACACAAATTTGTTTTTAAGTTGTATGTTAGTAGAAATCCACATTTAACGAAAAAGTGCTCTGTTCAGCTATTTTATGACTTCCTTTCTTTCTCTGTCTCTTTGTAATGCGCACTACTTTATTGATCAACGACGGGTCGGATCCTCAGCACACCTTTATTTATATTTTGGTAAACGTCAACTACGTGGAAACTTCTCATAGAACGGCTAAGGTTACTCGAAGTCATCACTTTTGTATTATACCATGGAGAATTCCTTTAAAAGCCGCTCACTCGAGTCCAAAATTTCCAAAGATACATTATAACATTCGATAGTAGACACTTGTGTGAGTGTATCTACGATATGTTTTTTAATTGAATTAAGCATTGAGACGAAAGAGACGTTCACTTGATAGTAAGTGATACGCTTGCCCATAACAACGTGGCGCTAATTAGGATGCTGCACCACATTGCGCTCGTCGCTCAAGACATAAGATGTAGATTCTCGTTACTTCAAAAATTAAACTAGCTACAGAAATAGGCGCTGCGGTGAAACCTACCTAGACGGGTACTGGCAACAGAGACTCACCACCAGTAAAGTTAATAATAGTAAATATTATTGTCTTACCGCAACAATGTTTGGATTTCGTGTTTTGGCAACATTGAAGTAGAAAACGAAAACGTCGGCACAATAACGCTGCGACTAATTGTTAACAAGACGATGTTAAATTCATTGGAAAACATGTAAGTTTTTAAATATTTCCCACAACTATAATCACTTTATATTTCCAAGAATAATATACTTTGTTGCCGATCCATGAAATAACAAGTATGTTTATTTTTTTAAAGTTACTGTTAACGATATCCAAATCAAACTTCAGATGACTGTCGAAACTGTAGAGATGTTTGTGTGCCGATATCATTGCATACGTCGCAATGTGGATCAAACTGGTGGAAGGTCTCTGTTGTAGGAGACCGTCCAGGTAGGTACCACCGCAGCGCCTATTTCTGCTGCCAAATGATGGTATGCTTAAGCATGCTGATGCTTGCAACATCAGTGTTACAGTTTGAAGGACGCTGTAGCTAGTGTAATTACTGGGGTAACTGGACTAAATATCTTTTGTGTCAAAGCGACGAGCGCAATGTGATGCTGTGTATAATATCGTATAATATCCTCATTAGTTCTATATTTACAAAGTTCTTTAGAGCTCTTCAAATCGGTTATCATGATATCTAAAGTCTATAAACACGATAAATTAAATTTTCAATGCCGTTATATATTCTTATCATCATCATCATCAGACGATAGACGTCCACTACTAGACATAGGCCTTCCACAAAGATTCCCAAATCGATCGAGTTGTGAATCATATGACAGGATTTGAGCTATTCTACCACGCTAGTCTAATGCAGGTTGGTGGGAGCCAGAGTCCCGTTTATTGATTAACAGGATGCACCACGAGCAGGTGAGGTTGGTTTGGATCCCGTGAATTGTTGTGCGGGAACGCTCGCACATTCTTATCAAGGTAAAGGAATAATTTTCGAGATGTTTACTATATTCCGATTGAGTCATGTTTTGCGATGTTCATAACCATTGTATATATCAATAAACCTTTCATATATAAATGGTGTGACGCCGTACTATGGCATTGAAGTTGACAAGAGGACTGATTGTTTATTATTGGGACGTTATCATTCGGAGCATTCATATTGAATTTTATATGCAACTGCAGACAATGAATAGAAGTGCTCTTTATAAAAGAACTATTATTTTTCTCTTTATATTTAATTAGAATGGAAATGGACTAGAACTCATTTGACAACGTCTTTTTAGAGACAGAACTCATTATTAATATATTTTCGTTTCAATAAGTAAATATGTAGAATAATATAGAGCCTGGTATTATACTATCCTGAATCGTAGACCATATTTTTCATTCCGAGATGAGACGAGATGTGAGTTGAGAGAAGTGATACGCCTGTTCATAACAAAGTGGGGCTTATAAAGATGATATACATTGCACGACATTGTACTCGTCGCCTTGAGACACAAGATGATGTCTTACCCAATAATTTCACTAGCCACAGCGCCCTTCAAACCGTAATACAATAATGTTTGCACACTACTGTTTCGCGGCAAAAATTAGATCTACGATAGTGCCTACTACCATCTGTATCATATCCTCAATCCTTTCTTTCTTTATTGGTTTAATTTCTACCAACCTAACGAAAAGGTTTTTAGCTACGATTTTTATAGTAATATTTATTTCTTTAATATATCAATCAAGTACAGTACCTTTTGCGGGTTTAGCCTCTATAAACAGATTATTGTGAAAAATGCGCTTTATTTACAAAAATCCAGCAAAAAGTTTTTAATCACAAATTAACTTTTAAATTTTCTTTCCAGACTGTAAATGCACGAGCAGTCAGTGCTGCCAAACTTGCAAATGTGACGCATCGTGCTCCTGCAATTGCAAGAGAACTACTAGCGGGGACTCCGGCGCCACTGCCACTAAGAAGTAGTACCTTCGGAGTCTTTAGGCACATCTTCATTATTCAACACGCATCATATAATCCACATTAAGCTTAAAAATTTAAAACAAGCAAATTGAATTCATAGATGTAAATCCATTTCTTTTATAATGAAATATATCGCAATTCATAATAAGTTTATAAAAGTTACTTTCATTAGTTTTATAATGAATTCAGTTTCAAGAAATCGTTGAACGCAATGAATTTATATTTACGTCGCTTTCTCGCATAACTTAAAAGTAAACATGTAAACGCCGCCATTTTAAATATTATCGTCCGTCATGACTGAGTTTGCATTTCGAAACATTCTAGGTATTTATTGCATGCATCCACTTATTCCATATGCATTTATTTTCTGTGTAAAACAATAAAATTGCATATTCACCACGAGTTTGTTTTATTTCGCCAATATTACATTTGATACAATAATTCTCAATATTCGTTTCAGTCTTTGTTTAATTTTTCATGAGTTCGTTCCGCTATTGCTCAATTATTTCATGCACGTACCTGAAAACAAAGAGAATAATTACAAAGTAATCATTAAATCATTCTGCATGATTGCTTCAATTATCAATAATAAATATTTAAGGTTAGAAAGACGTTCATTAAAGCAGTTAAATTATAATAGTTAATATGATATGATTTAGCAAGGTCGAGTTTAAAATTGGCCATTCAAGTTTAGATGCCCATATTGAGTAATGTGCGTATTTTATATTTTATTTATATGTGCATATAAATTACCGCTAACATATAAACAAATAACTTTATTGATCAAAATCTGAAAATAGACAATTTTAAACATCCAAAATTAAAACTTTTTACTGATTTACTATCACAGCAGCGCCTGTTGCAGCCGGTACACAGTACTGTGTACCGGATTGAATGTAGTTGTTGCTAGGGTAATAACTGGAATAAAGAGCCTTAATTTTTATGTGTCAGGGCAATGTGGAGCAGTGTATACTATCCTAACTATAGCCACGTTGTTGTAGGCGTATCACTTACCATCAGATGAACGGCCAGCCCGTCTAGTAGCTTCATTGTGTAAAAAAAAGAGGAACCATTTGCTTAGACAATAAGTGTTTCCTGATTCAGGGAGAGTTGGCGTGTTGTAAAGGAATATTGTATTTATGTACTATTTAATATATACAGGAGATATCGAGAGATTGACTCATCGCGTGATCTCCGAAACTATTAGACGTAAACACTTAACATTTAGTACAGATATTGCTTCTGCCATTTTGAGATCCGCTTAGAGTGGATTTTATAAACTTCGTTTCACCGAAGGGAGTTGCGGGGTTACAGCCAGCAATGAGGGAGGACGGGGAAAGAGGGGAATAGTATTTGTTTATAAATTTTCAAAACGTTATTTGTTGTGGTGACTCGAAAATCTGTCACTGATGTTAACCCTGTTCTAAATACATAATTACATTACGTAAAATAAAGAAAGCATCTATATTTTCGTAACTTCTGGTTCTACTTTCAATTGCATTTTTTTTTTGGTGTTATTGGATCTGAATTCTTATTAACGACTATTTTCCAACCGCGCATAAAGTTTATCGGTAAGTAGTAAAATAAAAAATAAATAGTACTAATTAACAGTAAACAATCTTTCTTTACGGACATTCGCTGTGCATTATTATATCACTAATGAGAAAAGTATTTGAATAAAGTTAAGAAATTTTATAAAATGATTTAAAAGAGAAAATAACTATATAGCGTCTGAACTAAAATTAACACCGCGTTTTAATATTCTTCTTTATGTATGTTACAAAAGAGATGTTTATCTATAATGTTAACAAATAAAAATACCATCAACATCCATGTTTTGACAATCACAGCCTGGTACGCAGTCTCCGCTCCATGTTGTATTTGGATATAAATCTATACGAAAAAAAAAATATATACATACTGTACTTACAGTATTTATTTTAGTAACAAGATAATCATCTTTTTTTTTGTCGTTTCTCAACACTAACATATAGTAATTATACAAGTATTATATATGTTAATAAGTCTAGACATAATGGCGTGCTAATATATATTAGGATGCTTATAAGGGTAACACAGAACCTTTTGTCATCTTGTAACATAAGATGTTAAGTCGTTTTGCCATAGTAATTTTATAAGCTAGTGTCATTTAAACCAGAACACAATAATGTTGACATTACTGTACGGCGGTAGAAAAAAATGAGAACTGACGGCAAGTGTATGAATTTTAATCAACGTAGAAGTTTTCCTTTTTTTACATTTGTGTGTGTTTGGATTTTCTATAATGGTGGTAGCGATCTATAAAAAAAAACAGAGAGGGCTTTACCTCTGGTTAATGCAAAGTTGATCATTACTTTACAATGATGAATAAATTAAAAAAATTATAAAAATACTTACATTGACTATCGCCAAAAACTTTCATTTTAACTTCAACAGAGCTGTCGTGTTATCTAATATAATGAACACTAATGACTATATAATTTACGTTTTCGCCACCAAACCTCTATCAAGAAATTGCAATATAAGTGCAACAAGGTGTAACCACTCACAATAAATATTACGCAAGTAAAAACATACTAAAACATTATGACGTCATAGCATAGTACAAAAACAATTGTTACACTTCAATCGGTTTTGTGCTCTTGACACCACCAAAGATTTCTTTTAACCTATAACAAGAACATTACTTCATTACAGAGAGCAGATGGAGAAACATTAAAATCTTGAACACTATACAGAAGTATGGGAAACAGTTGCAAAAAATTAACGCAGGACCGATAGATATGAAGTTTTTTGTATATGTCTATGTCCAGCTGTGGGCGCTTATCGGATGATGATACGGCAGTATTTGTACACTATACATATACAGTAATTTCTCTAACAGTTCCACAATCCCATCTCTTATTAATCTATTCCTAATTTCATAATCTCATTCATTTATTCATATATTCACTGATCCTTCTCTTTGTTATCAAATTATGAAGGCTGTAAAGAGATTCTTTTTACATAGTGTAGCTACAACTAGTGCTTAAAGATCACAGGTTTACAATTTATAAAAAATACATGACTACTAATTATATATAATATTATGAAGTCACTTTAAGTATCAATGTAATGTGTATGTATGTATTATTGGTTCTAACAATATTATTATATTATGTATGTATATATATAAATTAAGTACCCACACCAAATTTTCGGTTATTTTCAATATTTTTCATCCAAAGGTTGTTTGGAAGAGATCGCTTTTAGCGATAAGACCGCCCATTGCGCATTTATTGTTATATATATTCTTTGTATGATGTAATGTTATTTGGTGTGCAATAAAGAGTTTTCTATTCTATTCTATTTTACTGGTGCGCAACCTTTACCTAATGGTAAGAAATACGCCTGTCTATAACAACGTCTATAGCTTCAGCGCCCTTAAAACACAGTAAAGTTTTCCCACTATTCTTTGGGGGCAGAGAGGATGAGCTGCGGTTGTACCTATTTAGACGGTCTCCGGCAACAAAGCAACCTCCAGCCAAAATAGGAGGTCTGCCAATAGTAAACAAATATGTACAAAACCCTTAAATTCAAGGTGACCTAAATTCAAAGACTTATTGGTTTAAGTTAAATACTTTAGCAAGCAGTTACACTTCAACAAACTTTAACAATGAAACAATGAAAAACAGTGAGAGAAAAAACTGTACGTTGATAATTCAATTGAAGCGTCTAATTTGATTCCTGAAAAAATATTCAAACCGCCCTTGTGATTTGATACTTTTTACAGCATCTGGACAATATATAAACATTGGCAAAACTCAGTTACAGCAGTCTAACCAGGGACAGCATCGTTCTACATCTTCTATACTTCCAGTAACAAACCAAATCGTACAAAATGCCGGCACCTTGCGAACCCTGCAAAGGTAAATCTTATATTGTTCTTTAACATCATCATTGATCATCATCAGACTCATTGTATATCCGAAACTTATATACTGTGAACCTAAATTATGAACTTCTACTTTGAATGAAGTTTCTACTTTGAATAGTCTATCGCTTTGGATTTTTTTTTTCAATTATGCTATGAGATAAGTAGGACGTTTGTCTGATGGTAAGCGATACGTCTGCCCATAACAACGTGGTTAGGATGGTATTCATAACACAATATTGCGTTAGTCGCCTTGAGAGTTAAGATGTTAGGTATCGATAACCCAGTAATTTCACTAGCTATGGCACCCTTCCATCCGGAACACAGTAACATTTGCACACTACTGTTTGGCTGCTGCAATAGGCGCTGCAGTGGTACCTATCTAGACGGTCTCTGGCAACAGATATCTACCACCAATTAATGTTTTTTACATGATATTATTTAAATGTTATTCAGATTCCTGTAAAGATGGCGCATGTAAGGATAATTGCTCCTGTCAGGACAACTGCGGTGATTGTTCTTCAAAAGGTATTAATTGAAATAATCTATATATTCTAGTGATCAAATAATTTTTTGAAAACTACCATACCTACACGTAATATTAGACATGATGCTTCGAAGTTCCTTTTACTCTCTCTGTCTCTCTTTATTCTTCCCAACTATCTTAACTTCTATTAAAAAAACATCATTAACAGACGCTTAACAAAAGTCACTGCTATATGCGATATTCACACAACGGGGATTATATATTTGTCCGTAATATATCTTAAGAGCAACAGCAACCACAAATGATTTTCTATAGCAACGGTTACTATAGCAACCGTATAAATATTACGCAATGAAAAAGTTTATAAATGTTAATTAGAAATAAAATGATGAAGTATCTATGAAATTCGAAAAACAATAAATAGTGTATAACCATATACAAATCATTTCGCGTCGAATGCTTATGTTCTCATCTCGATACGTTCACTAGTTTTCACGTGATTGACGAGGAAACAAAAACCCTATATATATATATATGTATCTATACATATATATGTATAGGTATACATGGTAGTACCTTCACAGCATTAAAATACTTTTTAATGATCGATACGATATATTATCTATTTTATTATATATGGTATTGATCATAGTATAAATTAATCAATAGAAATATTTATATCAGTACAATCAACATGTATTACTATCATTCGTTATGTGACACTCACTAACATTGTATTTTGTTCACTATAGAATCTAGAAGTAATAAAATTCTTTAATTTCTTTCAGGTAATTGCTGTTGAGACCGGTGGACAGTTAATATTAATAGAGATACAAAGAAAATGAAAAAAAAATATATTAACGTGTGTTCCTTCAAATAATAAATAATCTATACCAAATTTTATATTTTTTCATAAAGTCATTCATCCTTCCAAACATTAAATTATTATTGTCTCATAACATTTTAAAGTCATTAAGATCTAATTAATTCGTAACAGCTCAGTTTGTATGATATCTCCAGTAAGCTAGAGCTTACGGGAATAGCAAATATCGAGAGGAAACCGACATCTTCCAAAAAAAACAGTATCTATCTATATAAACATATATATATGAGATTTCCGCCTATGTAGAAACTCATCACGATATCTCTGGAACCATAACCTAGAGACTTGATGTTTGGTAAGAACATTTTACCGAATATATGTCGGCTAAGAATGAATTTTACAAAACTCCTTCCCCAAAGGAAGTTGTAAGGGTGTCACGGCCAGTAAAGCCGGTGGGGAATAGATAGTTCTTAATAACCTTAAACGACCTCATAGATAAAAACCTTTAAAGTCTCTCCTTCTAAGAGAAATCTCCTGCTCCCAGTAATAGGAACAATAAGGAGTTCTTTATTATAAAATACTTATTCGATTGTGTTACTTTTAAAATGTTAAAACAAAGAGAAAATTAATTACTTTCATCGGCCATAACGCAGGTAGACACAGACATCCTGCCTTCCATCTTCCTGCAAGATCTAGGAAGACCTACATCTTCCTGTCTTCGTTAAGGTAATGGTGGAAAGTGAAACGTCAAGAAACGCTTGTGTGGCTTTTTGCGAAATAGTAATGTCGCAGAAGGAGACTGCGGAGAGAGTGAGAGTATTTGTCTCTAACTTCACCATCCGTAGCCAGAGACCAGGGCATCGGAAGAGAAGCGATCATGCCCTCCTCCAACCCCCCTAACAAAGGCTTAAATGGCGAATACGGGGAAATATGATTCCCAGTAATGTAAGTATATATAAGTGAATGTATTTTCCGCGCAGAACCAGTCTCTTGGGTTTCCGTAAAAAACCTCATGTTATGTTGGGGCCATTAGTAGGTCGACGTTACCAGAACTGCTGTAGACCGAAGGTGTAGCTTGGAAACCGTGGGGTTTTAACCAGTAAGAGTCTGGCATAACTTTTTCGTTACCCCCGCAACGGGAAGGTATCTATGCAGGTTTCCCCCACGAAGAAAAAAAAAAGGTAAATACAGACATAAAGATATATAATAGTATAAAGCTTTAAGTAATAGTATTAAGCTTTTGTTTTTGATAACCGTCAAGGATAATCAAAAACAAAACCTTCAATTTACTTTGGGCTACGATTTGGCTCCAAATTCACATAACAATGAATCTGGAGATGCAGGAGAACGCCTTTCTTCTCATACGTATGATTATTGAACCACAGTAATACTGTTATAGCTGTAGATTAATAGTGTGTGTGTGTAATCACTTATGATCAGGTGGATTTATAATATGAGTGTGACAGGTAGGTGGAAGGGTTGGAAAATAACTTGAAGTAATAATGTACGTTTTATAAAGAAAAGTTGTAACATGGCCCTGCATGATACTGTGAAATTATTACAATACAATATTTAAGTTATTTAAAGGAAAATTAAATTAAAATAAAATTTTGAAAGTTGTTTTTTTTATGTACGATCACTATTATAATATTATCTAGATTATTAGGTCATACTTTTTCCAAAAAAAATTTGCGAACATGAAAAATACGACATTGAATCAACAGTTATTATAAAAGGGTTCAAAACTAATCTTTGCTACTTTTTAGCAGATGTTTTCATGACAACCTCATAATATATGCTTGTTTTTAATTAAGAACAAAAAAAAATTGTAAATGGTAAACAAATAATAACTTCGCTATGTTTACACTTATATTTCTACAATATTTTGCATACAATCCTTACAGGATATAACCGCCTTCGTGGCGCAGTGGCAGACTTGTGTTGTAACATGGTGCTCTGTTAAAGTCACTTTTTATGGAGTTTGATTGCTGTTAAGTATTTCTCGAACCTGCCTAGCTAAACACCATTATCATAGTGTAAATATGCAGCCACAGCAGTCTTGCTTTGCACGGCTAATAATCTATGGCAAAAAGTGTATTCTTAACGGTAGGCACTTTGAAATTCACAATGTGGTAATCAAGTCAAATATTAACCCATTGTTAATCAAAAAAATAGATGAATTATGAAATATACTGTGTTTTAAGAAAACATAAACGTGAACACAAAGTAAAGATTTGCCTTTCCTTTACTTTTTATTCAAGTTCTCGACTAAATTTATTAATAGTAATGTTCTTAAAAAAATCATAAAATCGAACCACTAAAAACAAGGCATGGTCATACATGAAAAAGGTAAAAGCTCGTCGATTCTGTCTACCAATAATCTAAAATACTATCAAATTATACTCAACTACAATGTAATTATTCTATCTTGTGAATTATAAAACGACTTTACACGTACTTACATA
Organism: Ornithoptera alexandrae; assembly: GCA_029030555.1. Taxonomy (NCBI): domain Eukaryota; kingdom Metazoa; phylum Arthropoda; class Insecta; order Lepidoptera; family Papilionidae; genus Ornithoptera; species Ornithoptera alexandrae. The sequence continues at coordinate 2,837,119 of JARDVY010000011.1, read as the reverse complement.
GATACACACAGGTTTTTTCATTAATATATAAGAAAGTTTATTGTTAAAGTTGTTAAAGTTTATTGGTGATGAAATAAAAGAAAAAATTGTGTCAACAAAACATTTATATGAAGCAATAGAACAGAACGATAGTTATAAGGAAGACCATAGCGAAGGAGATTGGGAAGCAGGTCTCAAGTACACGGCTGACCCGGGAGAAGAGCGAGGGTCGGCGACGAACATCCGCCACTCGCATCCCGTCCATGGTGACGGAGAGGATTAACAGCAACCACCTGAAAATCATGCAACCGTTACAAAGGTATAACAAGAATCGTTTCATGTTTTTTTTTTTTCTGGAAAAGGAAAGCAGCTATCTCCATTGCCCGTTGCCACCTGTGATTGCTAGCCCCAATTCCAAATATAACGAGAACTGGAAATTTTGGAAGTCCCATGTTCAGCAGTGATATCGATGGGCTAAACTGTATGTGATAAAGCGGGATGATATTTGAAAAGTTTAAAAAAATCTAGATTTTTTTCATCTGCAATTAGCTAAGACTTAACCTCGAATTCAAATGTTGTTAAGTGACAATGAGGCCGTGGATACTTAAGTGGGCTCTCTTAGAACACTCTCGTTCCCGTAGTGAGAGCCAGTAATGACTAATGCTGGTGGTAGTAAAAAACATATAGACCCGGAATCGAACTAGAGATGAACTTATTTATCTTCTTTCAATTACCTTTAGACGTGCAGTCGTTGCAGCCTTTATCCTTGCAGTCACAGTTGTCCTTGCAGGATCCGTCCTTGCATGTATCTATTTAAACATTGATATAACATATGTAATTTCACAAATCCTTAATGATCGTATATCATCATTGATTACGTCGATATATACATATATCTAAATAAATATAATTGTCTAGCAACAAAAGGATACGTATGTTTATTTTAAAATTAAAATTTTAAAGCTGCTGTTATAACAAATCCTCTGTGGCGTTTTTAAAGACCAGTTAACATTTAAGACCGTGGATGGTAAAACCTTCTCGGTCTGAATAAATATACTTTTATTATAATCTTGTTTTTATAATAGATTGACAGCCAGTACACAGCAGTACTATTGTGAAGCTAGGTAGATAACAAAATACTTGTGGTAGCTAGCTAGGTAAATTCTTAAACACTCTACCGCTATCCAAACTTCACAAGTAGCCAGAAAAAGCGACGGTTCTAAGTAAAACAAAAAACGAGCTGATGACAATCTTCATGACATTTGACATCTACTACCATATTATTTAAAACTTGTCTAAATTACCTCTATTAAAAAAAAAAACTAGGTTAAAATATTAGGTTCAAGTGTTTCGAAGTTAGGATGCTATAGATACACAGATGATGGGCGTTAATATTAAAAAAATTAATAGTTAAAAATTCAATGACATGTACTGTTTTTAAATACCTTTGCAGGGTTCGCAGGGAGAAGGCATGTTGACTGTGAGTTAGCTGAAGTTGTACCTGACTACGGCAACCAAAGAGCGCCCGGCTAGTTTTATATTGCGGATAACTTGTAAAAACCTCGCTGAAAAATTTAGAACAAGGCTGTTAAAAAACCTCACGATTATGTCTCGAGCCACAATGGAGTATTACGACGAATCGAATCAGAGAGAATAAAAAAGTAATGAAAACTTTACAGGTAAAGAGAAAAGTTAAAAAAATATGGACGATGTGCTTGAGTCTGCCTTTTAAGTGGTTCAGACGTTTTAAGATTGTATACTCTTTTTATTTATTAAGAACTGGTATAAAGGTACATTTAATCATTTTAAGTTATGTAGCAAACCTATAGATATTTATTCAGTGGCATAAAACATCATGAAGACACCGACCCGTTAGGAGAATATCCACATTATTATGCATATCAGCACCAGACAACAATCAACTCGCACTTGGCCAGCGTGGTGAATATATAATCTTGTGAGAAAAGGCGCCGAGTCCCAGTAGCGGGAAAAATTACTGGGCTTTTTGTTGATTATTGGATAAAATTCATTGATTGAATTTTAATTATTTTATAATTCTATGAATTCTAGTCAGAACAGGAAAGGAGTGCTTCCTGTCCAAATACGACGCGGGTGTCTATAAGAGAAGAGTGAATAATAGCTGGTATTAAGTTAGTGTGCTTTACCACCACAGACCACATTATCACCTACACCAGGTGAGATTGTTAAGCAATAACCTTTTTAATTAAAATAAAACTTGATGGTATATCTCAAAAATTTGAGTAAAAGTTAACCTACTGATGTTTGAGCCAGGAAGATGTGAGTAACGTTTAATAAAGTATTTTTATTACTTAAGCTGAATCAAGTGATTTATGAAAGTATGGATCCAATAAATGAAATAGATTTCGTTTAATAAAGTTACGTTCATAATAAAACACGCTAGGTTTTTTTTACTACGCGTTTGATATTTACAGGTTCCGGTTACCGTTCTACATCAAAAGGTTTACATGCCTCCTTACCACCTTAGTTCTATGAAGAGAATGCTTACTAAAGTTGGTAGTTATTTAATAATAAAGAAATGAATTAATTTGTTTTATATTAAAGGCTAAAATACTAAAAACTTCGTTACATTGAGAATTATATATTTAACTAGATCAAGATTGCAACACTTCATTCAGTCTATGCAATAACAAAGGTTTTCATAACGGAAATTTATTAAACAGATTTCTTTTCACCAAATTTCCGCTATAAAAAAATTCGTTTCCGCATGTATTCTTTAAGTGAACTGAACGGAAAGCCTTCAGAATATAATTTCCTGATAGACAACCTTTGTAGTTGCATCACAGATTATATTTATAATGAGAGCATTTTTTAAAGTCATCATTCGGAAATAAGACATCGATAGCGTAGCAGTAATGGCTACTATTTGTGAAACTACTGAAAGTAAGTAGTTGTTTTCATTTAACAAAATGATTAAACGAGCTGGGAATTTATCGTATTGATGTTATACGCTGCCCATATCAATATAACATTAGAAAGGATGATACACACTGCACTGTGATCGTCACCTTGAGATATGAAATATTGTCTCTTTGCCCCAGTAAATTTTTTAGCTACGACGACTTTCAAATCGGTTCATTGTAATGTCAGCACAAATCATTGGTCGTCGTATATATACATTTCCGGTAATAGAGGACAACCAGCAGTAAAGTAGTTTAAAAAAAATTATTTAAAATGAATTTAAGGACTGTTATTATATTTTTTATGAATTAGCAGACTCATGTAACCTGGTTGTCTTAAAAAATATATTGATTACGTTGCATATGTTATTTAATTTCTTAAATAATAGAATAAGCGCCTACTAATTTTCTATTAGCAATTTACCGCAAATAAAAAATTGCCTTTTTTATAAACATTAGGTAAATATATTATTATACATTTCACATATACAATATTATAAAAAAAAAACAGTAACTTTTAATCAAAATGTATTGTTTTTTTACAGAAACTCGAGAAGTACATAAACATGAGCCTAATTTCCAATGCAAGAAAACTGTATGTCCACCAGATTGTCCATCCAAAAAGGATAATTCTTCAACTACCACCATCCGTCTCATGTTCAACGCTCTAGGGATTCTCGTTGCCATACTTGCCACGTATATGATCATCACCACCGATTCCAAACTGTACTTAATTTTCTGGATCTCCTATTCAATCCTCAGACGGATGATGTTGAAAACTAAACGGGCTCATGTTAAAAATGCTTGAGATAATAACGTACGTTAAAGGTTACAAGATTACAAAGAAATTTAAGATAATATTATCACTATAATTTTGGAAAATACGTTTTAGGTAATTTTAATGGAGTAAATACCTCATAAAGTTATTTATTGGGGAATATTTTCGAGAGTTAAAATAATTTAGTGGCTATGAGATTTTCAAAGTTTAAATCTAGACTGATATTTATTGAATTATATTTATTAATAGTATTTACTTTACTAATGTATCGATGTAGTTATATAAACGTAAATAATTAATACTATTTTTATTTTTTTCAACGAAGTTCCGAGAGGAGCACAATGATCTGGTTATAAATGATACGCCGATTCAAATTAATATAGCGTTAGTTAAGGTAATAATCAATGCATCACGTTGTGATCGTTTGAGAAATAAGATGTTTAAATCTCGTTACCTCATTAATTTTACCAGCTACAACGTCCTTCATATCGGAACTTAATAAAGTTTACATACTAGTATTTAGTAGAAGACATAGGCACTGCACCTACTTAGACGGTTTCCAGCAAGAGATTACTACCACCAATAATATAATATACTCATTTAAACATTTTGGTTTTATTTAGAGTTACATTTAAAACTTTATTGATAACTTTAAAGTTTTCTTAATGTTTAATAGTAACAACAACTTTGTAATAGTAGTCTTTAAGAATTCTCCAGAACTATAATTCGGTGTGGAGTATTGAGTAAAACCGGTTACATATCAATTTTACCTTTTCTGAGAGTCTATCTCTACCGACTAGATAGTCGTCAGTGGTCGGTGAGTACACAAATATTAAATACAATATACAACAAAATCGATCGCCTGTTTAAAAGATCTCTATTCAGTTCTTCCACGGGTACCCAATCGGGTACAGATACCAAATTTAAGTTTGACTGGAAAGACTGACTCGAGGCTGGAACAAGTGGTTGCTGAAGTATAGCTATAATTCTTTCGAAGCTCACTTGATGGTCACGAATACTTTCTGAAACAAAATCCTTTCGTCCATGGCACGTTTCACATATACTTTTATCCATACTATTTATAATAATTTGATTTTGACGTTATTTATTCTATTAAGAGTTTATACGTCGTCCAATAAAAAAAGACCAAAAGAGCTTCTTCTCTAAGAATGAGAAACTCCGTTTTTCGTTTGTTTCTATTTATCATTGATAGTTTATGAGAAAAAGTAATATTTTTTAAAAATCATGTTACTTTCGTATAAGAAATTCGTCGGGGTGTAAGGAGTTCCGCACAACTCACGGGACCCAAGCCAACTTCACCACGCGTGGTTCACCTTGCTAATCAACAGACAAGGCTCTGGTTCGCACCAACCCGCATTGGGCCTGCGTGGTGGGAAATGGCATAAACCCCCATATGAATCCCTACAAACGGCAGCTCTTAGTATCCGGCGGTACCTGAGGTCATGCTGACGGTCGCAGTAAGCCGCTGGATGAGGGCAGCGCACAACCGATCCATGTGGAGATCCTTGGGGAGGCCTATGCCCAGCAATGAACGTCAATCGGTTAATGATGATGATAAGAATATAAAATGATATTCAAACTTAAATTTATCATATTAATAGACTTTAGATACCATGATAACCGATTTGATGAGCTCTCCAAAAGCTCTTGAACGAAGAGAACTTTATTGGAGTTACGCTTGCTTTTGTATACTTTTTAACATTTTTAATGCTCCGTTAACCATTTGAATGGAAATTAAACATATATCGATTAAAATAATAAAACTTATAGTTAATTCCTAGATACTGAGGATCTTTAACAATACTCGTTAAAATAAGATGCTATTATCAAAGATGATGACAGTATAAAAATAATAAGATTTTTATTTACTTGTTTTTCATTCAAAAATTTTAAATTGTCGGCTATGTTAGCATCTAGTCAAAAAGTTGGCCACAAGGAGGTCATAGAACTCACGACCACGACGTTTAGATATCTTAACTGTTAAAGAAATCTGCAGAACGTTAAAGCGATGTTCATTATTTTCAATGATCGGTTATATTCATTTAAACTCTCGCACAACAACAATAGCCTTTATATTACACAGAAATATTGAAAATCAACATTTTCTATTCTTTATGTTCAATATTTATATCTTTTACTTTACACTGGCATAAACTTATAATAAATAAAACCATAACAAAATTAACCTACACATAGACATTCTATCTGCTGTCGTAGAGCACCAAGCGTTAGATACCGTGGGTGTGGTGGTGATGGTGGTAAGGTTTTGTTGAACCTTCGTAATTAACTACCATCTTCATATGGTTAATTAGCAGTCTATTAGCTTTTACTCAGAGCTAGAAATTTTTAAGCAAATGCATGGACTTATTGTCACATCATCATGCATGGACTTATTGTCACTTAATACCATGTGAAATGGAAGTTTCATTATCGATAAAAAAAAGCGACTTTAACCAATAACAGAGATTTTTGAGTTAACATCGTGGCGAAAGTATAATTAAAAACATGTGATCTTAAAGTTTTAGTGCTTTTTATGTTACCTAGTCTGTATAATATATTCATACTTATTAACCTATATTCTTACGCAGTAATATGTTATTAAATGGGTATATAGTATATAGTAAATTATTAATTAAGTAAAGAAGTAATCTATGTGTAAAAGTAAAACAGCGGTGTCCAATTTGCGGTTGCGATAGAATTCTAGAAATGTCGCGGAGCCGTGAGATAGAGTCACGACGCTTGTGTACGGCCGAGTACACTGCCCTGCCCGAATGTATGGTTGGCACCAATCATGTTAATCTATAAGAATCTAGGTCTCTTTTCGAATACAAGGAGCTACCATGACCTTAATTTCACATGGTTGACTGACAATGAGACCATCGATGGTGAAGCGAAGAATACTCCAGCTGAAACAGAACAATGCTGTAATGGCTTCAGATTTACAATAAGAGTATGGTAACTAATAACATTTTTAAGAGTGACCAATATCAGTGTTCTTCGACGAATTGGCGAAAAGCGTAACCTCATGCTTACGGTTAAGGAACGTAAAATCTCCTACCTCGGTCATGTACTCCGTCATCAGCTATATGATCTTCTGCAGTTAATTATAATGGGTAAAATTTATGGAAAACGAAAGGTGGGGAAACGGAAAAAGTCATGGTTGAGAAACATCAAGGAATGGACTGGCATATCTGAGGCATCGGAATTGTTCTACCGAACCAGAGACAGGAAAGATTGTACGACGCTGATCGCCAACCTTCACTAGTTGGAGAGGCACTTTAAAAAGAACATTTTTAAAAGGTACTCTCCGCTAATGGATCCATTAAATGAGAATAATATAGAAAATACATTTATAGATTTTACATATAACATTCTGAAAGAATCCCTTTCGTAAGATGTCTAGATTGAAGTTTGACAGGTGATATAGTTACTGAACATGAGCTGCTGACAAAATATCCTATTGGTATCATGTTGTTACTTCATTGTACAAAAACAGAGTATTCTTGTTACATTGTTAAATAATACGATATTATGAGGAGATAACATTTCTCGTAAACTTCGGGAATGGCAGGAATAAAAAAATATAGAAGAAGCATATGTAAATATAATACGTACAGGAGCTTTATATCCTGACCATGAGTTATAAATGACATTTAAATTGGCAAATAGACTTAAATTGATCCTGTCGTGTCAAAGTGACCATACAAAGGGGCACTTTGAAGCATTCGAATGACCCTAATTTATCTTCCTTTAACGCGCTGAGTGATCCATCCTTGTACGTTGCATACTCTGACAAGTAACTCAATAGCGTATATATTATTCTTTTCGAGATTTTACGTTATATTATATTATCAGTCGGAAGTCTTTCAAAGCTGAGCCTTTTTCAAAACAGAACAGTTATATATTTATTTATTTATACACATAAAAATTACAATGAAAATATACATTAAAATAAGTACAGAGATACTACTTATTCCAATATGGAATTTCTTCCAGTAGGCCTGTGGTTGGGAGATTTGATTAGTGACAGTGAACCTGGTGCCCTCTGATAACACTATAGTTATATGCTACTAGGATCCAAAAGCTTCCAGCGACCTACTATTAAAAATCTTGCTCACATATAATCTCATCAATCACATATATTTTCAACCGTTATCATCTTATCAATGATAAATTGCATTGTAATTTTGTTTCATGTTATTTTTATACAAACTGTGTAAATAAATAAATAAAAAATACTTTGTATAAGACACATTTAACATTTTATAAAGTATCAAGTTGTTTCGAGACACACAAACGAATCGTTTATAAATTTATTGTAGAAAAGATTACATTGACCGTTAAGTGAAAGTATGAGACATGTATCCAGCATTCACAGACAAACATAAATACAGATATAGAAGAAAAAAATGGCTGATAATAATATAGTTAATGATAGAAAATTTGAGAAGTAAACGTTGTAGGTAGAATAGAATAGTATAGAAATGATCTTATTGCATACTAAAGTACCCGAAAAAGTACTAATATACACTTTTTATATTATTTACAAGTTTAACTATCATATCAATCAAATACTTATAATGGTACAGCAATAGGCATAAAGCAGGGTTCTTTATCCTTATTGTTTAATTTGAGATTATTATTTAAGTAATATTCAGTGCTGCAAAGGACCCAGACTCAGTGCACATGCCCCAGCGTGTCCCATAGGGATAACACTGGTTTTCAGCCTTCGTCCAGAAGGAAGTATTTAATTTCAGGACGTCCATTACCTGTCCTGTCGTGACCCTGGCCGCTTCAGTGGTCGCAACGTAATGTAAGAAAAATTAATAAACGCTGTGAAATTGTTAAAATTTAGTTTAGTTAAAAACACTAACTAGAGAACATAAACTTGATGACTAAAAATGTTTTGATCTTATATAAGTAAGTGTACACATAAATGTAGTGGAAGCTTTAGGAAGGAATAAGAGAGAATAAGTGACAATAGATTTTTTTTTATTATTACATGTAAATTTTTATGAGAATCTAACAACCCTATTAATATACAATATCAATGTATCGATTTAATCGAAGGCGGCATTTGGAAGTGGATAGTTTTGCATTGTTCGTGGTGTCTTTGTCATCAGGGCACAGGAGCACAATAAGGAGGGTAAGTTGGTTAGAACTATATTTAGGAATTGCAACGTTTGTTGCATTTGATTGAAAAAAGCTCTGATAGTAGGTTACCGGATACCCTTTAGGTAGATACTACCGTAGCTTATATTTCTGTCCACAAACAGTAGTGTGCGAACATTACCGTGGTCTGATCTGAAATTATTAGGATAACGAGACAACGCTATACGTTACAAAGTGACGAGCACAATGTGGTACATCATCCTAACTGGTGTCACGTTGTTATAGGCAGGCATATCGCTTACCATCAGGTGAACATCTGGCTCCTCTCGTTGCACGTTAATTTAAAAAAGCAAGTTCACTGCTGGTGAAATTACTAGGAACAAGAAGTAACTGTTTTCATAATTTTTGTAATGTTTTTTTGCTATCCTGCATCAAATAAAATAAATAGTTTATTTTATACCTTTTTTTATTGCGGTGGAAATCTTCTTAAAAGATACCTTGCTTCTGAAGGGAACAAGGTTATGTGTGGCTTCTACCCACTAAAAACCCCTCGGTGGTCTACCTCACTAGCATTAGGAGGGGCCCAGGGATCTCCTATAGAACGTACCGGTGCCCCCCCGCACTCTGGCTAAAACATCCCACGGAAGAGCAAAGCCCTCCTTAGCAACCACGTATCTACGGCAAATACAAGACCACCAACCATTTGCTGTCTTCCTAAGGCTGGCTTATTGACGGCCTCCACCCTCAAAGCCTAAGAACCTGAGGACCTTTTTAGTCACATTGTACGACAAGAGTTTATTTTATAATTAGTCCATAATTTTACTTGTCACTCAATAAAACATCATCAACATCAATCATTATATACTTAAAATAGTCTATTCTCGAATGATGTTTAATGCTGTCTTCATCTTCGTATATCATTTCAAAATTAATTTATGTTACATAAAGCAACTAACATGCAGTTTAGTTATTTAAATGTTTTTTATTGCCATCAAATTACTATAAACTTGTTCTCGGTTCCGCTCAGATTACTTCCAAGGTCGTCCTCGAGTAAATTAAAAGTTCTTTGACGTTGAAGGTGATTCATTTTGTTGTAAAAACCCATACAATGCGCAGTTTGTAAACAAACTTCGGCGGTAGCTTTGGTACAATATGCAAAATGCTTATAACCTATATATATATATATACCGTTTAACTTTGGTGTGGTGTCTAGGCGTCTACTTTGTAACACAGAGGTTACCTTCCACAACCCTCATGTTATAAATCTGTTGCCATAAGTAAATCCGGCTGTTAAAGAGTGGGGAGTATTCTGGGTAAGAGTGCCTAATCATCCACTTCTTCATTTTCTCTTAACATGATGTGATTTAAAGACCAATATAAGCCTGTTTTAAAATTAAAAAAAATCCTAAATATATCTCGCCTTCAATATGATAAATATTCGAAAATAAATGATAAATCATTGAAATATACACTTCCGAAAGCAGGACACAGAAAAGGACGAAAAACAAGACAACGGAACAAAGACAATCTTAAAAAAAAATACAATCTTAGAATTATAATTTATTATATTTATAGAATTAATATCTGAGATAAAGAGAACTAAATAGATCCTGCCATTATAAAAATATAAAAAAAGTATGTACATATAGTTACTATTGTTAAACTTATAACATCTCATTTTTTTTATTCCATTAAGAGACGAGGCGAGCGGGACGTTCACTTGATGGTAAGTGATGCTTCAGCCCATAACAATGTGATGCTAGTTAGAATGATATGCACCAAATTGCGCTCGTCGCGTGAGACATATGTTGAGTCTCATTAGAACCGAATCTCGGTAATATTTGGGCGGGGGGATCACTTACAATCAGATGAATTTCCCGTTCTTCCCGTCGCTTCGTTGTATATAGAAAAAGTTTATTTCCTTGCTATTGATGAAATTACTTTAAAATATAGCGAACTGTCGAAAGTTTTTAAGTTATATAATTTAAAAAATTACTGTCTTGAAGTAAGTCTTACGCTATATGTTCTAATCAGTCGTTAGACGTTTCGCAACGGCTAATTAGTGCCTCGTCTAGATCTTCGACTGACATTTTCTAGTTTTCCCTTGTAAAACATACTTACGGTTGATTCTGCAATCGTTCATTACTTAACATTTTTATGTTTAGTAAATAAATAAATAAATGTTATCTCCTTCGTGCAGCAGTTAACTGCTAAATGAGCAACGGCTTCTTCAAAATTAGTACTTTACCACCTTGATTACATCTCCGTTTAACATCAAGTTTTTTATGTAACTAAGCGACGAGACGAGCGGCGCGTTTACTTAATACGCGGGCGTGTCACTTACCATTAAGCGCGCACAACGTGGCGTAAGTTAAGATGGTATTCACAGCACCACATTGCGCTCGTCGCTTTGAGACATAAGTTGTTATTTCTCATTACCTGTAATTACACTAGCTACAGTACCTTTCAAACCGAAACACAGTAAGGTTGGAAAGCACTGTTTGTCGGCTGCAATAGTAGCTGCGGTGGTACCTACTTAGCCGGTCTCCGGCAACGGCAAGTCAAATACTGATCTAAGTTATATAAAAAAGACACGGTTCTTTCAAACCGCTTTTTTATTCAAGAAAGCGACGATGCCCGCGGAAGCGTCACCTGACGGTATGCGATATACCTGCCAATACCGGCGCAAGTTGACATAGTATACACTGTACCTCATTGCGCTCATCGCCTTGAGACGTAAGATGTTAAGCCTCGTTACCCCAGTAATTTCACTTGTTACAGCGCCGTTCAAACCGGAATATAGTAATGTTTATACAGCACTGTTTGTCGGCTGCAATAGCAACCGCGGTGCGGTCTACCTAGATGGTCTCTGGTAGACCTACTAGTAAAATTCTGGTTAACGAGACATCACGATGTGATCGATAGAATAAGGTGTAGTGTAAATTTCCCAACTAACGTGATATGTGGTAACATAGTCGACTACGTGAGTTGTTGGTTATGAATGTATATATGACGTAGGTTTTGGAGGCATCCCGGGAACCCACTGGATGCGAGCATCGCAGGACCGATCGATGTGGAGATCATTGGGGGAAGCCTATGTTCAGCAGTGGACGTCTATTAACTGATGATGATGATGATGATATTTATGACTTCATATTATATATTACAGAATAACACAAACAGGTCGACGACTTACCGAGTAGATAATCTGTCACAGTGCCGCGATTGCGCAGTGCTCGTGTAGATACTAAACGATAAAAAAGAATTACGCGCCATTTATAATCGTTAATCAAATCTGAGCTAAGCTAAGTAACTAACTTTATGTTACAACTTAACTAAGTTTATCATTATTTCAGTTTATTGCCACCCTTAACAATAAGGCCTGTTCTTTGTTACTGACTGGACTAAATCTACCTCCAAATAGTAGAGTGGAAATATTACTGTGTTCCGGTTTGATGGGCGCGCTGTAGCAAGTATAATTACTAGGGTAACAAAACGACGAGTATAATGTGATGTATGCTAGTTAAAATAGTATATAGTAATATACTACCGTAACTAGCGCCACGTTGTTCTGGATAGTCGTAACACTTACTATGAGGTGAACGTCACGCTCGTCTCGTCGCATTATTGAATACAAAAAATCAAACGAAAATCTTTTGGAGAGTGAATCTTTTTACCTATTTAAACCTTCGCTATGGTCAGGGTGTAAGGGGTCCCGCACAACAACTCACGGGACCCAAGCCAACCTTACCTGTTCGTGGTGCACCTTACTAATGAACAAACGAGGCTCTGGCTCCCACCAATTCCCATTAGGCCAGCGTGATGGGAAATGGCCCAAGTTCCCCAATATTAACCCCTACAAACGCGGGGATCTTTGAAGGAAACTTATGTCCTACAGTGAACGTCTATCGACTGATGATGATGGTCATAGACGAGATTTCTGTTCGGATCACAACGACCTGAACATAGCTTAATATGGCAACCTACTTCATTATGTAATTATGACAATCATTAACACTAACAATTATTGTTAAACCTATTATATAAGAGCTTATAATAAATTTAAACACTTATGAAATAACATTAAACTTTACATTTAGTGATCATGTTGTTGTGGTAGATCTATTTTATTGATTCTCCAGCCGAGGGGCTTGGCCGGAGAAGGAACCGGTTTACAGCGTCGCCTGTTTTTATTTACGGCTCCCTGATCATTTTATTGCGGTTGTTACTTACCAAAGCGAATGCTATAAGTTACTAAGCTATGTTATTAGTTGTAGGAGCTGTAAATTTTTTCGAATTAATAGTTTTCTCCGAATGAAATTTTAAACGCAGTTTTCATCATTGTTTTTTAGTCTATGAAATCGATATATAAAATGAAAAATGATTTTGTTTGTTCGTCGATCACATGAAAACTAGTGAACGTATCGACATGGGAACATGAGCATTCGACGCGGAATGATTTGTAGATGGTTATAAGCTATTTACTTTTTGAATCCCATATATCCATAATCATTTTATTTCTAATTAACTTTTATAAACATTTTCATTTCGTATCATTTATGCAGTTGCTATAGAAAGTCATTTGTGGTTGCGCTTGCTAACAAGGAATGTTTCATGAGTAATTTTATATAAATGTAACTGCGTAATATTTAATAATTTATATGTTATTAAACATTATACAGTTTCATGTGAGTTAAGATGAAAAAAGTATTACCCTGGTCCTTGTTTGTTTTATAATAATGTAACATTTGTTTACATAAGAAAATCGCAACCACATTTTACCCTTACATTATAATGAAAGATGGTGCTCCACAAGTAAATTGTACTGAACAACAATATTTTTTTTTATAAAAAGTAAATAAACAAACGATTTGAAAGTAAACCTTACAGTCTGTTCATCATCAGTCGATAGACATCTATTGCTGGATCTCCACATCGATCGGTTATGCGCTTCCTCATCCAGCGGCTTCCTGCGAACTTCCTTTGTAGGGGTTCATATAGGAGAGTTTGACCCATTTCCCACCACGCTGGCCCAATGCGGTTTAGTGGGAGCCAGAGCTTCGTTTGTTGATTAACAAGGCGCGCCACGAGCAAGTGAGGTTGGCTTGGATTCCGTGAGTTGTGGGAGACCTAACAGCTTAATGTAAACTATTTACACAAGAGTTATAGTATAAACTAAGAAAAACGGGAAATGTTTTAATATGTTACTGGAGCTATAATTTGGACCAATCTTAAACCTAGCTATGATTACAAAAAACTACGAAATATTGATTTCATTAACGAACAATATATAACATAATAAGTGATATACAAACGTCATACATCCACAACAGTTTTATTTTCCGAATATTATTACACTAGATACAATTTAGCTGGAAAGGCTCCATATATGACCATGGAGAACATTCCGTGACCTACCGCATTGTCCACTAAATCTTTAGATCTGTGATATAGTGACTAGACAATATAAAGAAGTAAAAGTAGGTCATGTTATTAGTAACAATAAATGGTACTTTACATAATTTTTACCAATAACACTATGTATATTATAATCGATGTACCTACACTATTAAATGGTAACTTTGTTACTATAATTTACCACAAAACATTTATATATGAAGGGCAGTTTATGGTAAGAAAAGAAAAAGTTTAACATGGTAATATTTTAGATGTCATCCTACTACAATTTAATCTGCTCAATGGCGTTGATGAAATATAATTTAATATAGATTTGTTTAATTCATTTCTAACATAACAGGTTAAACTTTTTTTCCAGCATAATAAAGGAAATATGTATATAAAATATCGAAATTAGAAATAGATGATATACATAACGATAGTAATTATATATGTTATAAATCGGGCAAACATTAATTATTGTCATATTACAGAATATACTGTTTGTTGAGTCCAATAAGGTAGAACAGTATAAATCATATCTATATATAAATCAATCAAAAACTATGATTTATTGTTATTATATATGTGGTTTAACAAATAGTTTACATACATATGTTACAAATGATATAATTAATCGTCATTGTGATATTATTAGATACATATAGTTTGTTAAGTTCAATAAAGTAAAAAAGATAAATGATATATCTCGTAACAAAGAGGTCCCGGCTTGATGCAGACAAAATCGATACAGCTCTTGGTGTACGCGAGTGAAGGAGACCCAATCATTTGATTCCCCCACGTAGCGGCTCAGTTATTGACCCGCGCTCGTGGAGGCTCGCAGGGCGCATGCGCGGCGGACTCCAGCCTCGGCCCGCTCGCTTCTAGACTCAGCCTTGCCTAGGCCCCGCCGCACCATGCCTGCGCCCTGCGACTCGTGCAAAGGTAAAATTATTTTATTTATTACATTTCAATTAAAACTTACAATTATTTATAGATTAAATTTAATGTTTTTTTTAATAATGTGTTATCTGTTTTATAAGTTTTATATTTAATTAAGCGTAACATTTTATTAACAGATATAATAATTTTTTGTCCAGATAATAATTCCTTTAAGTGTTTTTTAAAAAAAGTAATAGAGTTACCGGCGATTTTATTTTATTTTACCGGTTCAATTTACGTGGCGCTTTCTATGACGCAGTTGTTTTCTTGTTATAGAATAAACAATATTGATTTTTTTAAAATCAATAATCGTGTTAATTCCATTTTAAAATTTTCAGTTTTATTTTTTTAAAAACGACAATGACTGTCTGAAATCTTGAACTAAAAAAAAAAACAGTCAGTGACGGACAATTGCGTAATAAAAAGTATATATTTTTTTTATTATAGTAATTTTTTTTTATTCAATAACTTGACTAGTCCATTATTTATAAATAAATTATAGATTCATATATCTTTGTTCAGGTTTATATTATAGTATTATCTGTTAAATATTTTTTTTTTATTTCAGGGACGTGCGGCGGTGGCACGGCAGCTTGTGGCTCAAACTGCACTTGTGGCCCAAGCTGCACATGTGGCGATGGCAAGCCATCAGGTAGTCACATGCAACTCTTCATTTTCATTTTATTTTCTAGTACTTACCTTCAGATTCTCTATGTCGCTTGATATAACCTATTGTAACGACATATGGTTTTTTATTTCTTTCCGACCGTTTGCGCAATTAATTATTTTTTTTTTTTTTTCAGGTGGCAAGCCCTGTTGCCAGGGTGGTGGCAAAAAATAAATTAATATAAAAATTAGCAACTACGTAGCAACTACTTATTATTTAAGCAAAGTAACATAGCGTAAAATTAATTTTAAAGTATTTAACCCAAATATGAAGATCTTCATATTTAATTCAGCGAAATATTAATATTTGGTATATACATGTAGGTTAACTCGTAGATTTAAGAAAGCAAATCCCCGAAATATTTATATGGAACTATGCGTATTTTAAAGGTGCAGTAACGGAAACAGTGTCATCAAGTATATATGGTGTATCCTTAGGCTTCAACAACATTATTGGTTATTAGGTTAAGTAAGGTATATTATAATTACTTAGCGGCTATTTTAATTATAAGGTACATATAGTAAAGCATTTTATCGCATTCAGTGTTAAAATTTAGCTGTCTTAATAATATCTATAAGCATATATATAAATAAAGTTTCTGTAGTACATATAATACTCATTATTATAAGGTTAAATGTATGTGAGCACGCACACACGCATTATTATTTGTGTAGTGTAGCATTATAGTGTAATAAATGTAAATTAGAAAAAATCGAGCATTTTTATTCAATAGCAATAGTATATTGAAATATAATAATATTGTATTTATTGATCTATCGGTTAATTGAAGCAATTCTCTTTGTTTAGAGACCTTATCACTCTCACAATCTTTTGTTATTAGTTTCCTGCCTCTCATTTATAAGTTTTTACCCATTTTATTCATAATCATATAAGTATATCTTTTTTTATGAAATTAAATAAAACATTTTTTAGTTTACTATTACATTAAATAATATGTACTGGTGGTAGGTCTCTGTTACCGGAGGCCGTGTAGGTAGTACCACCGCAACGCCTATTTCTGCTGCCAAATAGTAGTGTGCAAACATTACTGTCTTCAGGTTTGAGCAGAGCTGTAGCCAGTCTAATTACTGAGGAAATGAGACAACAACTTATGTCTCAGACGACGAGAACAATATGGTGGAGTGTTAGCGCCACATTGTTATGAGCGGGCGTATCACTTACCATCAGGTGAACATCTCGCTCACCGCTTAATTGAATAAAAATAATTTATCGATGAGTAAAGTGATAGTGCATTTTATCATTCCCAGTATAATCATATATCAATTGGATCATTCGATATATGGAAAAAACTATTTATGACATACCTTTCTAGATGGAAATCGCACGGTGCTAATATTTAATATTTTGTATAATATTAATAATATAATAATATAAATAAATATTTCTACACTTGTCGAAATATTTTTATTTCATAAATAATATAAATACCATTTCAATAAAAAATCTTTATTCACACTTGTATGTTGGTAAAAGGTTATATTATCTATGGAAGCGACAAATGGGACATTTACCTTTCTCCTATATATGTATAGGAATATTAGTTTTTTTCCTTATTCTATTAAAAAAATACTTTAACAAATTAAAATGTTAAAAAATTAGTTGCTGCAGAGTTACTAAAACATTATGAATAAAAAAATTAATTTTAAAAAACACTACATCATTAACATGCAAATCCTATATGCAAGATATTTGATAAAATATAATCTGCATTTTAATGCTGAAACAAAAACTACCAAGTTAAATTTCGCGAAGGTCACAACTGGGCTGCACTAGAAACTAAAATTTCGAGTAATATCTTATTTCTTAAACGTATAAAAAACTTTAATAAAACTTAATTCAAGCGAAAAAGCATTTCAACACAAAATCTTATTTAAAAATATAAAGTAATAAAAGTATAATATGGACTTACATCTAAACCTACTGTTATACCAAATGGTAGGTTTTTTATATGTTTTTGGTAGGTTTTATTGTAATTCAAAAAACAAAAATTTTTTTTAATGATTTACAACTAAACCTACTTAACTTGCCATATGGCAATTTCTTGTTTTCTTAATGCATCACGATAAAACTATTAATATCTCGAAGGAGATAAGAACAACATTTATCAAAATATAATTAGTTAGTACCTAATGACACATGATTTAAGGTACATTAAAATCTATTCACGATAAACTCTTTAATATAATATATTTCATTGAATAAGAACAGATGGACACAATAAATAGACTGAATATTACCCTCAAATACAAACATACATACAACAACATTAAAAAATATAGATTTCCAATAATGCTAAACATCAAAGTCGTAAAACTGAACAAATGCACTTTTAAATCATACTACAATATAAAATGGCGAAAGTCGCTATGAAAAAATATGGCAACTAAAAGTTAACCTTAAAATACTTACGAAAATAGCAATAACATCACTCGACATTTTAAGTCTTAAACGTTTATATATGTGTAAAATAAAAAATAAACAGCTCTCTTAATAATCCCACTGCTGGTACTCGGTGCTTTTTCACACTAGGAGAGACGCAAGAACTTTTATCGACTATGACGGCCAAGTGCGGTTTACGAATGTTGTATTTTGAACAAACTAGTTTCCGAACTTTTTCTTCACCGGAAGTTCAACGCAGTGGAGATAGAACCCTGGTATCTTTGATATATATAGTGCGTATATTATATATATATATATATATATATATATATATAGTGCGTACGACCCGCCTCACAAAGTGACCTCCTTTACCCTCCTTTTATATTTATATATTAATAGCATACAGTTTATATATTGATCACAAATAGCACAATCACTTTAACATCACAACTCGCTCGGCGACTAATAAATGTATAAACATTTTGGCGGGAGATTTGACAGTTGTCTATTGCACCGGCTCCTCTTCGGTCCCTTCGTCGGAATCGTACACTGGGGCGCCATTTTTCATTTGGATGACTGACTTCTTCCGATGTCTGCGCTCATTGACGTCTCTATCGAGGTTTCTGTAAAATATAGTTTCTCTGAGTACAAATATATTAAGAAATTCTTATGCGAAATATTATGATCAAAAATGTTATTAGTCAGAAAATCTAATAGAAATAAAAAAAATATATTTAAGAAATGATAGTAAACAGAGTCGAGGCATTCTGCCACGAAGATCGTGTCCAAGCCATTTATCCACGACGTTAGTCAAGTACATGTCACATGACATGATACATGATTTTATTGGAACATGTCGGTTTCCCCAAGATATTTTCCATCACTAGTAACTGAGACTCATTAGGGATCAAACCCATAACTCGATTTGCATCGCCCGAAAACCGATATTACCACTTATTTATTTTTTAAATAACTTTCATTGCATTTATAATTAATTTAGTTAATAATAATTTCGCCACCATGTTTGTTTGTTGTCTGTAAACATTTTAAAAACTTCAAAGCATTAAAAATTAAACAGTAACTTGAAAAGCACAGATTAATAATATCACAAACCGCTCACCTGCCACTAATAAGGGTATGAATAGCAGTCTTCAAGCTGCAATACAGGTAGGGGTGTATCCGCTCTTGACTAGCGAGCAGTTCACGAGCAGCACGCAGCGGTTCCAACGGCAGCACGGCGGCAGACGCACGATCGCAGCAAGATTTACTATAAAAATATCGTAAAAATTCATTTACATAGAAATTTAAGCTTTTACTGATACTGAAGAAGACATGTTGAAGCGTGATATACACAATTCCATTGAAATTTTAATAATAGTAATTAGATCTGTTATTGGTTCCCGCACAACAACTCACAAGATTCAAGCCAACCGCACTTGCTCGTGGTGCACCCTGCTAATCAACGAACGAGACTCTGGCTCCCACCAACCTGCATTGGGCCAGTGTGGTGAGAAATGGCCCAAATGTCCCCATATGAATCCCAATCGGATCGATGTGGGAATCATTAGTGGAGGCCTATATCCAGCAGTGGACGTTTATCGGCTGGTGCGATGTGATGATGTTGCCAGAAAACGTATTGGTATGTGCCAACGCAGCGCCGTTGTACCATCTAACCGTAGTTTTCAAATATTACTGTGTTACGGTGTTGAGGTCGATATAGCTTGTTTAAATTATTAGGGTAACAAGATAGCATGTTACGTCTTAAATCAACGACTACAATGTGATGCTGTCATATCATTATAACTACCGGTAGACTGACCCTGCCCATGGACAAGCGGGAAGTTAACTTGATGTAAGTTATTATCTACCACCCAGTTAATTAACATTAAAAAAATAAAAGAAATGAATATAATAAATTCGGTTATACAGTCACCTTGTATCTGATGGTGTGTTTAAGTTTGCATCAATGCTTTGTGGAGGCGAATGTCCACACTTGTGAGGTACGGAGCTGGTGAAGTCGGGTAGTCCGCGTGAGCAGCCGAAGGCATCCAGCGACCGTGCACGAACGTAGATGAATGGCCTTATCACA
Organism: Ornithoptera alexandrae; assembly: GCA_029030555.1. Lineage (NCBI taxonomy): Eukaryota > Metazoa > Arthropoda > Insecta > Lepidoptera > Papilionidae > Ornithoptera > Ornithoptera alexandrae. The sequence goes on along the minus strand of JARDVY010000011.1, from coordinate 2,816,795 downwards.
CGCAATTCCTGATCCCTGTACAAATACAGGATGGGTACCAAAATTAAGTATCCTTATCACAGATGAGACCGCAGTAATAATATCAGAACGGTGGGAAATATACAATATGATGGTGACTACTATCGCGTCATCATCATCATCAGCCGACCGACATCCACTACTGGACATAGGCGTCTTCCAAAGATCCCTACATTGGCTATCATTTGTAGGGATTCATTTGAGGGAATTTGCGCCATTTCCCCCCACGCTGGCTCAAAAATAGATAAAAATTCGTTTGTTGTTGTAGTTGGGAATATTTATGTATATTTATAAATTCTTAACTACACTTAAACACCGTATCTTCATTTTTTTTTACTCTGGATTAAAAAAAAAAATCTTGTTACAAGGCGAAGCAATCAACCGTTACAGGATAGGGACTGTTACACATATCATGTTAGCACTTCAAGGCGTATTTTAACGTACCCGACTCTGTAATGAGCTTTAACCGTTCGCAATGCAGCGCCGTAGAGGGCGGCGGCGAGAAACGATGATGCTGCGTAATCTAGACACTGCGCCACTGCCGCAACCCCGTAGCCGTGCGACGCGGCCGCGACGTACGCGCGGCGGCGGATAGAGTGCGACGCCCAGCGATGTAGCTCCAACTTATTCATGTGCTCCTCTGTAAAAAAAAACATTAACATTGCTCTCCTTCATAGCATCAACTGATATTCGACGATTTGAATCAGTGCAATTCCTAAGAGATTCAAGCGTTTTTCACAATGAACTAAAGGTTATCACCTAGACGAATTTGCTGTATAAAAATCCAATATTACCCTGACTTCTTCCAAAGGATTACTCCCTCGATACAAGTTACATTTCATACATTGTTATACATACAACAACGACAATGAATAAAAAATATTCCGAAATACAATCTGTTTTAATTTTTTTAAAAAAAGTACATATTTCTTTAATTATCTCTTGATAAACTTTGGGAGTTAAGTTATAAGTCAAACTCCTCAGTATCGGTCAGCTACAACAAAAATTAAAGACATTCTCGAGAATATATTTTTTATTGTTTTAGATATTTTGGTGTTCGAAGAGTTTTTTGTATGAGCTTTGGATGAGTTTGTGATTTCAGTTGGTGGTAGGACTCCCGCCGGACTAAATACCACACTCAAATCATCACATATGACAAATCTGCCATCATAGCAACGTCGTCGTGTTCCGCCAGTCAACATAGTAGGGCGCTAAGGTGTTCTAGGTGAGAATGCTTCACCATGCATAGCCATAGTCACTTAACAACATGAAAATTGAGATCAACTATTATCGCATGGTAGATAAACAAAATATCTTACTCTCATATTATAATATTTGTAGAGACCGTGAATAATTGAATATTTAACCAATAGGTGGCGCTTTATTTAATGAAGTGGGGGGAAAAAATCATCTTATCTTTTTTTCACTTTTTACATATTTGCATTTATTATATAAGGTTTTTAAATGACAAAACCACAAGGTTACAACAAATAATGCAGAGAAAAATTTATGTTAGTTTAATTGTTTTTGTATCGTTTCGGACAGGATGGACAATACGAACTTACGTGAAGTCTTATCGTCGTCCAGTTTATCTTGATAGATGAACTTCACTCCCAGTGTCCTGCAGTAAGCCATCAGATGCAATGGATCAACATCCGACTGCTGTTCGTGTACGAACAAGGCACCTGAAAATGTTCATTGTTTGAAATTTATTTTACATAGTGCGGGCATCATCAAGTAATTCAGTTAAGAAGCCTAACCGCTTATAGCCACTTCAAAATGGACAAATATTACTGGGATTACTATTTACACGTGCTGTAACTATCGGAACTATTGAAGTAACCTCTTAAGTACTGGTTCTAATGCGAGTTTTATAAATAAGGAACCGCATATAATTACAGCTAAGAGAACGATCCACGCATTAAAAAAAGGCACTTACCGATACTGAAGTGAATTCCCTTAGAGCGCGCGTAGAACTGGTACTGATGCATGGTGTGCAGCAAAGCTATGGAGTCCCTGCCACCAGACAAACAGACAAGCACCTTGTCTCCCGGACGGACCATGTTGTACTCGTGTATTGCCTGCAATCATACATATTACATTGCATATACAATATCGAATAAAAAAATTCAAAAATCGATTCTTTATGTAATTTTGAAAATGTCAAGGTTCTCGACAACGCACTAAAGGAGATCCAAAGGATTTTAGCTGGTATAAATCCCATGTAATCCTGCCTTCCTCCAGATTCAGGACTTATTTTAAATATTTCTTTACCCGATAACAAAAAAAAGCTTTTCAGATGGCCCCATCATCTAGCGAAGGTCGCAATGAAACAATAGATATTGGCTGACCAAGCCAAATTTTTGGAGAATATTGACTAAAATGATTATCTAGGTAAATGATATAACTTGAATTTACCTCGACAGTGGCCTTCCATACGTTTTTAGGCGGGCAGTGCCACTTGCCCTCGTCGTCCATAGTAAAGTCGGTAAGTGAAGCATCGCTGCACGCGCTACTGTCGTCCCTCTCCGTATCCTCCCAATAGCATTCCGCTTTCAAGTGTCGGCACTCCGATTCACTACGAAAAATATTAATTAAAATTCCACTTACTAGCGTTCTTAAAGAAAATTGATATGAACTGATGAGTAATGCATGGTCTGTATTTCTACGTAATATTTTTGCGAAGACAGCAAACAAAACGTAGCAGTATTTCAATATGCAATCGAAATATCTGGAGATAATTTATCAGCCAATTCATGGTAGATATGTTAAAGTTAAGCTCATAAACGGTTTAACCCTATGGTAACAAATGTACACGCTTTAGAAGTACATTATTTCATCATATATTAGTCATACGAGAAAATTACTCATTAGATTCTTGACCTTTTATATTTGCCAAAATCACAAATATTATTAAGAATCAAAGTGACACAAATTGTTCAAGAGCAGCAGGAAACTCTGAATCAAATATGTTAATTACTGGAACGCCGTAGTAATACTGATATGATGGCAGATGTACAATATGAGAATGAGAAGGATGAACATACAAACTATCACGAGTGGCCCCCTACTTAGGAACCTTTGTTTTACAAGAAAAATTATTCTAAATCTATTAAGATAATTTACCTCCTGTCACAGAAAATCTCCTCGTGTGAAGCCCGGTGCGCGTCTGTGCCATACCCACTGGAACGTGAGCTGCGCTCCGAGCAGCTCGATGAAGCGTTTGAAGACCTGCTCGACCGCTTCCAGTCCGTCGCCGACGTAGCTCTTTAATACGATAACATAAGATTTCCTTTAAACGTACCAACTGCAAGATATTTAATTTTATCATTTGATACGTATCATTTAAAAAGTTTCATAACATATTTATACTAATCGTTTGTATGAATTTGTATATAATATTGTTCTCACATAAAAACAAGAAAATAATGGAGTAGTGCAAAGATTTATTAGTACTCTCCATATAACTAATAAAGTAGCAATAATCTTCAGTCATATGAAAACTATTTAAATCAATGTGAAATTTATATTAGCACAATTCTAAAGATCTTGTAAAGTTGCCAAACGAATAAATAGTTTGAAAATTTAATGTTCCTTTACTTTAATAAAACTGTCGGTACAAAAATAATAGTGTGTTAAAAAGAGTATTACAAATGTAAAGGGTTGCCAACCTAAACAGTTTCCGTTTTAGTTAAATACATTACTATACCTTACTAATATTGATCGCGGAAAAATACTTTTTTTAATTCAACTAAGTAACGAGACTAACAGGATGTTCAGTTGATGGTAAGTGATACGTTTACCCTTAACAATGTGGCGCTAGTTCGAGTGATATACATTGCACCATATTGAGCTCGTCGCCTGAGACGTTGAGTCTAGTTACCCCAGTAATTCCACTAGCTCAAGCGCCCTGCGAACCGGAACTTATAAATTTTTCCACACTATTGTTTGACGGCAGAAAACGATGCTGCGGTTTTACCTACCTAGACAGTCTCCGGCAACGGAGACCTATCATCAGTAAAATGATTTATTTGCTATTTCATAGTTATTTGACCAACTTGTTTAACAATAAAGTTAGATATTTTATTGCTAGCACATGAAATTTATCAATTCTTAGTCCTTTTGTCAGTACTACACGTAGACTTACACGTTTCGCCTCTCCGCATCGTCAATTTGGAAGGCTACCCTGCCGCTGCCGGTTTCACAATTCTTATCAGTTTTAGAATGATCGCTAGAACACACTGGAACACCTTCTATAATATCTGGGACTTCACTCTTCTCGTGCTTGCACATTCTCAACCTTCCTTGTAGTTTCTTTAATTTATTCGTGGTAGGGTCTGAAGAGGTTCGCCACTTTACTGAAATAATGTCCAGTAATTTAGAACTTTTTTAATATTGCTAAATTAAATATAGCTAATTTTTAAAATTGCTTTTCATATTAAGCATATTTTTATATGAAGCAAATAACATTACATCATAAATCACAAAGATATATAGACATCTAGATGATAGCATTTAGTTATGATTATGGTACTCTTTCTAACAGGTGAAACAGGTGAAAAAGACATTTTTACATATAATTATTATTATTTTAGTTGATAACAAATAATAAAATATTATGAAACATTACTTGTAAAAAATTATTAATAATACAATCAAAAACTTTCTAAACTTAATGAGGAATTAAGTAACCGCATGTCTTTTATGAAATGTGAAACGCAATAAAAAACCATAACAATAAAACTGAGACTAAAGACAAAATAACATCCTATTTTCCTAACATTTACGAGCGCATGAAATGTTAACTGAACACAATAAAAACGCAGCTAAATCTGGACTCAAGCAGTCTCTAGCTAGATGCAATGTTATGGCGCCAGCACTATTAGAAATAACAAAACGTTATTGCGAATGATTCATAGCTGGTAAATTTATCATAGATTATACAAAAACAAAAGATAAATGTAAATATTTAAACATACAATGTAGTGTAAATGTTAAGATAATTTTTGTTCAAAATATTAATTACGAACTAGTTACTAATATAGATTAAGAATCATAGTGTTGAGATGATGTAGTAAAAAACAATTTTAATATAAAATCATTGGTATATATTAAAATTGTAAACATACCAAAGTCCAAACATGATTCCGTTTCAATAAATGTCATATTGATACCGCTGTCTTGCGAGCTGATGGACGGATTTTGACACCAAGCCTTCTTTACGCGACAATGTCTGCAGGTGACATCAGCACAAGCTTCGTCGTCCGACAGCTTGTTAGAGCTTGAAGATTTAGGTAAAACCGGAGAATCATGAGATGTTGTCACCACTTGAATAATTGTATCTGGTGTGGAAGTCTCACTGGAGTTGAATGAAATGTTGTTAGTACTGGATGCTTCATGAGATGGTGTACCGTAAGCTGATTTAGGAGATTGAGCGTTCGGCGATTTATTGTCTAAATTACAGTTCTCTCCATCCGCTAGGCACGGTAGAACTGGGCTAGTTGTACATTTCCTTAAGCATTGCGTAGATTTTTTCAAATCTAATCCTAGGTCTGGACCGGAACCTATTCTTCTTCTGCCTGTTTGTGGTGGAGAACTTCGTCTAGAACATGATCCCGTGTAATCAGGTGAAATCATTTCGTCGACCTGGTTGACCATTTCACGAATTTCATGTTTAACTTCAGAAGCCATTTCTCTTGACATACCCATGAGGTATTCCGCTACATCTGTAACAGACACCGAGTTCTTTTCGCTTTGACTAGAAACAGAGTTAATGCTGACATTTAACTGATCGAGTGAATCAGAATTTTCAAGAATATCGTCTACTTTAGAGATAACTCCTCTGATTTCCGATTTGATCTCAGTGGCCAATTCTCTGGTCATTTCTTTCACATATGCTTGGATATCTTCTGACGTGTGGGACGTAATCGAGGTAGTTGGTGAAATACGACCCGTCTGACTACAATCAGAAATAGAGGTGCTGCTTTGAGCGCTGTATGGGAAAACTTTTCCAGGTGATGACATCGTATCATCTAAAGATTGCAGATCAGTTTGGCTGCCACAATTACAAAAGCCGTTTGTTTTAGTGTCGCTGTTGGGGCTCGTTGCTTTTAAACCTAGATTCATTTTAGTTTCCGCGCTTAATTGGACAGGAGGACTATCTGAACCCAAACTATAGCACCTAGATCTGCCTAACATAGGTTTAGTAGACTGTGGACACATTCGTAACGGTGACACAGATTCTCCTAACGCGAACTTAACAGGCTGCGGCACAGTGACAGCATGTTCTCTTGTCGTCTCCTTCAAACTAGATTCTCGTGAGTAGAATTTCTGTTTTTGTTTTAATCGGAATATTTGACAATCGTCTATAGCTGAGAGACTGAAATGTCTTGACGAAGCTCCGAAAATTGGAGAAGAAGTAACTGAAGACCTTGAAAAATTTAAACTCTTTCTTGCTCCTGTATAACCAGATGGGTCAAACGGAACAATGTGCTTCACGTTAGCAGATCGTCCGAGAAGAAGATCATGTGCTTCTTTAGGCAGCATGAACCACCTTAAATAGTCTATTCGCGGATTAAAGCCGCCTTCGGGCTCTACGGTTGAACATTTCATAGCCAGTTTCCTGGCTCTATTAAAAAGATTTCTTGCAGTTTGTAGACATTCAGTGAACGTTTGCGGAAATATGCCGGGGCCTGAAAAAATACAATACTTTACATTATGTAGGTCATTCTATTATATGACAGAGGCGTATTTAAAAATAGTTACCAGAAATTCTCCGCTCATGAGCTGTAATTTGTCCGTCGTTGTATCTTATAGAGTACAGAGATTTTCTGTCGCGAAGAACGGAACAAGTGTAGTGTCTCCATTGTCCAGTTTCAGTATTGACAACATACTGCGGCAGAATCTTCCAGCCCTCCGTGGCGACCATCTTCAACGCTTCTAACACAAATGCCAGTTCTGTATCGGACATGAAATAGGGTAACGATACTCTACAAAAGCCTGGTCTTAAATGCTCATTGTGTATTGGGACATCGGGTGCTTTCGCGTCGCTTATTTTGCGCACTCGAGCAACTTCCTTTTGCCTGCAATAAATTCTTTTATTTCAAACATCACAATTAGTAGTGTGTATTTATTGTAAGCGACCTTCAAATGCCGACAGCAATTGCTCACATGGGACTCATAGGTTTTATTATTTCACTAATACCTCGTTTTATGATAATGAATTCGTAGAATAATATAAGTTAACTCATATAATATATTTCTTTACATGTACTTTATTTACTAACTTACTATTTCTATTTATATCTTTATTCTTCATTTCCATGCTTCTTAATTGAACATTTTAAATTTCATTATATCTTAAGCAATATATAAGCTTCTACACTTGTTAATTTTGTATCTTGTTTACTACTTACGCTTCAACATCCAATAGCTTCTCATATTCCTTGAGGAGCTGGTCGTCGATACCTAATACATCCGATCCATAATTCAGGTTACTGCTCAGCCCACCCCTAACCTGGATACCGAATACATCGTTCAGCACCGCACAGACGAAGTTGTGATGGAGGAATGTACCACGTGGATGCTTAACCATTAGCGAGAAGATCGGCAACCTTCGGACCGTCGGTGACTCGCTTCCCAAAAGGATCAACTCCGGTATGTTCTTTATGTGAGATAAAACTTGTCTGTAACAAAAAAAAAAAAGTAAATTAAAATTTAAGGTTTGATGAAAAAATATATTTAAAATTTTAGTTGGTATAAAATATCTAGATATAGAATTATATTTTAATATAAGTATATTACATTTAATAATAGCTTACAAAATGTACTCTTTTTTCTGTTTGAAATGTAAAAAAAGTTTTAGCTTTATGTTTTACCTAGCTCAAATTATTGGAACAGGAAGTCAAGATTAATTATTTTGTATAGATATGACTGATAGTGTCTAAGAAGTTTCTAAGTCTTATTATCAGATTAAAATACGACTAAATTGAATCCTGCCTATCGGAGAGGATTAAAAGGATGTATAAATGTGTTCTAGTACCATCTCTATGAGATTCATGGGACATAATAAGAAGGACGACCGAGTAGATTTAAGATGAGTGGAAATTGCAATTAGTCAGAGTCTCATCAGATTTAATGTCCGTACTATAAAATTAGACTTGAAATTTGTCTGAAATATTACTTGAGAACAACCGTAACCGTAAATGAGTTTCTATAGCAATCGCATAAATAAAACCAATAGAAAAAGTTTATAAAAGTTAATTAAAAATATAATGCTGAAGGATCTATGAAATTCAAAAAATAAATATCCTATAACCTTCTACATATTCCGCGTCAAATGCTCATGTTCTCATGTCGATACATTCACTAGTTTTTTAGTGATTGGTGATACAAAACCCATATTCATTATATATAGAGACTAACACCATCTCCAGCTAGCTAGCTGATGCGTTAGTTCAACAATATCCGGTTTAATAAAAAACGGGTTAATAATAAGGATCCGGAATGTATCTTTATTTCGCTCCCATGTTTGCCTGTTTACTACCGTATAATGACGTCCGCATAGCGCAAGCATGTTTATAGCTTATCGATTTTACTTCGCTTGCATAGAACTCAGACATTCGGACGCTGGGTCAGAACCGGAAATTAGGACGCGAGCAAATAATATTATTTATTTATATACGACACAAACAGTATTAACAAAATCATAACTGTATTAAAGAGCAATGATACTAACATACAGTTACCAGAACATAATCCACAACTAGATCATATTGTGTGTACTTCCTTTGGGGTGAGAATTTTGTCAAATACATTCTTAGGTGACCTCTAAATAGCAGAAGCGATCTTTCTACCAAATTTTTAGTGTTCACGTCTAGCAGTTTCGGGGAACTCGTCATGAATCTCCAGATATCTCCAATATATCAATATCTTAATACCACCACCACTTTTTCTTGTTATCGGGAAAGAAATATAAAGATACCCTGCTTGGGGGAAGGCAAAGTACTCTTCGTCTCTGTACTCCACCGTGGGCTCCCCAGGAGGGGCAAAGAAAGCCCCCTTAAATGCATTTTAATACAATTTTAATCTCCTCCTACGTCAGGCGGGGCTTACCTTAATGCTATTCTTAATAGTCCGAGACTGCAGGGCAGAGCTACGACATTACCTAGATTACTGACATTAGTCTTTAAGTTTGTTCCCATTAAACAATTTAAACTACATTTAGTTTCAATGAAAGCGAGTACTTGCCTGTTTATATATATACTTCTATATACGTGACACCATTTCGTGTGTAATAAAATAATGACCGTGTTAAGCACAATGTATTTATTATTAAGTTCACTTACTTTGTAGTGGGTTTTTGGGGGCAACGTTTAACAAAAAACCAGCTTAAGTTTCTAAGAAGAACTTTTGATTAATATCATGTTCCCATTATTTTAAATCACGCTAGTATAAATTTATATACACTTTCTAAGAATGTCGGACACAAGTTATACGAATCGCTGTGGTAGTTAAGTTTGTAAGGCCATGATGTAGGTTTCCGAAAGGCGTGAGTTCCAACCCTTCAACTTCAGCTTCCAGTGAAGGAAAGCATCCTGAAGAAACCATCATGTATCAAGTTTTCAGCAGCTTTCTTGGGCATGTGACATCCATTTATCCACACTTGGGTAAATGGTGGATAAATGGACTAGTTTCTCTCGTTGTAAGAGAAAGCCTCGAATCCTCGGAAACATTAAGAGGATAATGACGGTTGTAGTTATTGTAAGTTACTGTTGCCGGACACCGTCTAGGTAGATACCACAGCTGCTCCTATTTCTGCCGCCAAACACAAGCGTACAAAACATTACTGGGCTCCGGTTTGAAGAGCTATAGCTGGTGAAATTACTGTGGTAACGACGCTTAACATCTTATGTCTAAGGCGACAAGCACGATGTGGTTTAGTGTATATCATCTTAGCTAGCGCCGTTTTGTTATGGGTTTGTATGGGAACGTCTTGCTTGTGTCTTCGCTTGGTGAAATAAAAAACACGGAACTGAGTACTACTCTATATACAATATATTTAAAAATAAATTACTAGTAAATTTTCTAGTTCACCAAGTAGTCTAGATCTATTAGTAAATGTATTTTATTGTTTGCCTTATAAAATATATTAATTAAAACAGCAACTTTGGCGTAAACATTAATTAACTTAGAGGTTACATACTTCCTGACATATAAGATAAACTATGACAGCACTGATGACACAAAACAACTAATATTGTAACTATATAGATAACAATTTTATTATATAACAAACAGACAAACAGTCTAGAGGGAAAATGCCTAAAGCATTCGTTGTATCATCTACTGGTATTATTGATACACGTTTAGTGTTTTTTTTTCTACAAACAAAAAACATTAAATAACTCACTTAAGTAAACACGCTGCATACGTTTTGTATAAATCTTTATATACTTTATATCATGATATATGTTAAACCATAATATATATACAGAAGTACATTCAGTTTCTAAAAAGATAACAGTAATACTTAATATAATATTTTAATGAAACGAAATTTCTTTTGGGACTGTGTAAATTGAATGTTATGAAAAGAAAAGTGTAACGACATAGAGATTTATAGGGTATATACGGAACACAATAATTTTCATACTACTGTATTGCAGCAGAGATAGCTGCAGTGGCACCTACCTAGACAGTCTCCGGCAACAGAGACCTACCACCAGAAAACCTCATCCTACGTATTCCTCTTTATGGTATGATACGCAGCATCCTTGCTATGTATACTGCACTCTAAATATACTCGAAATATATGAAGATAGACATAAACGGTAAAATCTATAGTACCTTATTCAACTCATCTCCTCTCTTTAATTTCTTCCTACTTCAATCAATATAAATATTGTCAATCATTCTCTATCTCTGTTTACCAAATCAACAGTATATTTATATCATTCTCTTACAAATTAACCAAAATTGATTAACTCGCACACTTCTTAATTATGAGGTTAGGATCTTACCTCTTGAAGTAGTATTCCTCATGTTTAAGGTCAAGACCACAACCATCCATCACTTTTGTCCTTACTAAATTAAGCTATCTCAGAGAGCATCGTAGACGGTAAAGTCAAATGTGTTGCAGAACAGGCCAGTCCTCGCAACCATTTTCCTTCCTGTTCCATTAACCACCAGTTTTAAGTAATACTCAATGTGTCAGAGTCACATCCACAACATTTCAGATTAGTCTTTTAATATACAGTAACTTAGCAAATGTAAGATAAGCTAAATGAATAGCCGTCATGTTGAAATATTGCTCTCATAAATAATAAAGGAATAGATTTACGTACAAAATATTCTCTTCATAACAGATAACAAATTAGATGTTTTCAGTATATATTGACTCAAAGTTAGCTTACGTCTACGTGGCAACTTGTTTCAGACCTGATGGAATATTTCTAGACTAGTCGTTTTTATTCTACAAAGCGACGAGATGAGATAGATATTCTAATGGTAAATGATACGACTGCCCATAACAACGTGGCGCTCGTGTAATACACTGCACGATATTGTGCTCATCGCCTTGAGATATAAGATGTTAAATCTCGTTACCCCAGTAATTTCAATAGTTAAACCGCCCTGCAAACCGGAACACAGTAACGTTTAGACACTATTGCTTTTCGGCAGAAATAGGCGCTGCGGGTGGTACCTAGACGGTTTCCAGCTATAGAGAACTACCACAAGTAAAATTTTACACTTAAATGATTTGCTGTAACATTTGTGATGTACCTTATACTTATATATACTTTTACTGATGTCTCAAATTTTAAGAATCATCTGGAAACACTGAACCGTGGAGCAGCAGGCTGACTTCTTCCACCAGTCTTTACTTAATAATATTAAAATACTATTATTTTGCTCTAATAATTGATAGTGTAATATATACTAGATATATAACACTAGCTTTTCACCCGTCCGTTTTGCTAGCCGTATAGGATCAGGTTTGAAATTTGGACTTGAAATTTGTTAGAAATATACCCGCCCAGCGGTAACCTGCCGTCCCACCAGGGCGTTATGAACCCTTTCCTTCATTAACACCGCTGCAATTCCCTTACGGGAAGGAATTAAGTAATATCCATTCTTAGCTAATCTCGAAATGGCAAAAGCAATATCTGTACCAAATTTTAAGTGTTTACGTTTAATAATTTTGAGAGATCTAGCGACGTGTCAATGAATCTCTGAATATCTCCAACATATGCAGCTAAACTGATTATATAGCAGATGATAATGATGATTTGTTTCCATTGTTCATTTGATATTCGATATAATAATTATGTAGTACATATACTTGAAGGCGTCGGAACTATTGAACTTGGCTTAGCATTTGACATTATATTTAGCACCACGAGATACGTCTTCATTTCGTTGGTGTCTATAAATAGACTGAACAAAATGAAGGCGCTAATTGAAACCTTATGAAAAGCGCACCAGATGATTGGAAGCAATTGGAAAATTAAACATTCAGTTACAGCGTGATTTCCGACTTATGTTTACATATAAAGAACTATATATATTTGTACATATGTAATGAAAGTTAGTTAAGAAATAAGGTATTTAATGAGCCGTCCTTATAAAGTTGTCACTGTTGGTGAGATAAGGACAAAGGACAAATTCATTTACGTAGCAGGCCGGACAAGTGCCTCTTTGGTGAACTTGCATGATCGCGAATGCTGTAGCTCTTTTAAAAAGTCGATTTCTTTACAATATTGATGAAAATTCCAGATCAATGGGTGTTGAACCCGTGTCTCTTCAAAACGACACCTGGAATGACTTCTTCACAAACTGAACTATCATGGCTACACTTAATTCTCTAATAAGCAATTCACTATCAGACTTATATAAACAGGTCGAATTACTACAGCGGCGTTTTCCGTCAATTGGATAATAGAGTATAGTCACTATTGTTTTCTATGTCGATATAGATTGTTAAAACTCTAGGTTAACAATGAAATTATAAAAAATTAGACCAGATATTATTTACAATTATACTAGAACCATAATAAGCCGGATAAACTATAAAAAATTTCTATTAAATTAAATATTACTAGTATATGTAACATATCTGGAAATTAATTAATTAGTTTACTGTTTGTAGGTCTCTATTCTTAACAGATCATCAGTCGGCCTTGTCAGGGGGTGTCCAAAACTACGTCTATCGGTACGCGGGTGCCACTCGATCTGGTGAGACTTGCGGGAGCCCACTGGATGCGAGCAACGCGGGACCGATTGACGTGGAGATCGACGGTGGGGGAGGCTTATGTTCAGCAGTGGATATCTATCGGCTGATGAAGATGAGGTCTCTATTGCCACTCTACAACAGTAGTGTGCGAACAGTGCTGTGTTTCGGTTTGAGCGGCGATGTAACTAGTGAATTTACCGTGATAACGAGATCTAACATCTTATATCTCAAAACAAGCGCAATGTGATCATGTGTATATCATACTAACTAGCACCATGTTGTTAAGAGCGGGCGTATCACTTACCATCATGCAAACGTAACGCTGATCTTGTCACTTCGTAGAATGAAAAAATATGTACAGAAGACGAGAACAGCGCCTAGAATTTAAACTCGAAATGTGCAAACGTAACTTTATTCAATGTAAATGATAACATCTCACGTTATACTTGGAGAAGTACAAAACAAAATTTAGCCATTTATTTACATACAAAATGTTCGACAAACATTTGGCAAACATCACATCGAACTATTGGCCAGGGCCCAACATAAACAACGGCGAAAACAAAACCGGTCCGAATCGCTTACAACAGAAGCGTTTATCGCTTGTACATAACTCACAAACACATACAAGCGATATATCACTTTAACAGCTACATGTATATATCAACACTGACCCATTTCATTATACCACAAATCATATATAACACGAGCTTTGGACCTCTGATCTACATGCTGAATAACAATAAAGTCATATATGATGTAACGAGCTCGCCCAGAATATTGTCTCTCGCGTATTGACAGCTAAAACATAGCACTACTGTAACAGCAGATTTAAAATGTGATAGAGGTAGCTAGCTAGATCGGAAAACCATTCCACCAAATTCCACAGAGAAATCGAACTGGGGATTTCCGTTACAAGGTTAGTGCTTAACAATAGGGCTGCGGAAGTCGTTGAAATGTTTCCGCTCGTGGAATTTAATCCATACACGTGTAACGTTGTAGGTGCCAACGTTCGTAGAAAATAGATTTTGCGAAACGGCACTGAGGCGTAGTTCAGAGGGGGCGTTGCTTAGATCCCAGACCCTCTCTTACGCAGGGGTGAACGCTTCAAATAAGCAAATAGTGACAGCATACTCTAGTTCCCCAAACCGAAATAAATATTGTCTAAAGCCACTTGAAATGTAAGCTACAATGAAATTGGTAATTTATTTTTAAGTATAGATAAGCTTGGAGATTTCTGATACGGTATGTATATTCTGCAAGAAACCCTAGGTACGACACAGCTCGTATAGTTATACCTAGGGAGTTTTAGTACCTAGAAATATACTCCTAATCTTCCTACTTCTGAAGGATCGAAAAAAAGATCGTTGATCTTTATTAACCCATTAAAAATTATACATATGAGATTTATAAAAATTTAACATATGCCATGTAAAGATATACGATAATAGGTCAGACTCTAGGGCGGTCTCCACCACCAGAAACTCTCATGGTAGGTACCACCGCGGTTACTAGTTCTACCGACAAAAACTAGTGTGCGAACATTACTGTGGTCCGGCTGAAGAGGTGTTATAGCTAGTGAAATTACTAGGGTAAAGAGAATTAACATCTCATATCTTGAAGCGACGAACATGATGAGGTGTTGTACGTAACATCTCAACGCCACGTCATGCAAGCGTATCAGTTACCATCAGAAATGTCGCGCTCGTCTCGACGCTTTGTTGAATAAAAAATCTACATACTTATAAATAGGCAAATATCTAGTCCACACGTATTTAGCCATCTAGCACCTATCATGTTTGTTCATCAGTACAACTACGCAGCTGTTCCTAAATACAGCATGGCGCCTTCCGCGCATACACACGCGAATAAATTATAATCAGCGTGCCACGCCTGGACCCCGAACAGTGCTACCACTGTACTAGAGGTCAACGAGTGAACTTGGACTCTTGTACATACAACAGCAGGGTTATATACTCTTGTAAACAACTCCCGGAATTTGACATGAGGTCGGATATGCAGCCTTGAGGAGCCTTACATTAAACATAACTGAAATATTATAACTCTTGGATATCCTGTTTCCATATTTCATAGCTTTTATAACCGGAAATCCATAATGCACATTACTGTTTATGAGTTTAATAAATTTTAAATATAGATTAATAAAAGACGCAACTGATGGTTTTATATATCAAGTAATCAAGCTGTACATAGCTTAACGAAGAAAATAAACGTTATAAGGGAACCTTTATTATTTGATAATGATAGGTTTTTTGGAACTCTCATACCTAATATCATATCATAAACCTATCACCATAACATCGTTACTGTGTACCGGATGTCGTCGTATAATAGTTAAGGTTGTTTGGACGATAGTACTTTACTGTTTTTGACGTCATCGCCAATAAACATCGTGAGAAATTCAAATAAGAAGAAAATTTGGATTGACATAAAAATCGTATTTATTTAACTAGTTTTATATCCTTATTCGAGTTCACTATAAAAATTTTATAGAATCGCCAGTAAGGATTTTATATGCGGTTCCCGCCATCGTCAGAATTAATTGATGTTTTTTTCTAGAAATGAAATTAAAGCAAAGTGAACTGGGACATCGAACTCATTTCGGTCAGTAAAAACTCGATTGTTCTCGTCGTTGGCGTAATATAAATAATTAAAATTTGTCCTTTGTAGCTTTACCGAGCGAAAATCGCAGATAAATCAAGTAACGAATAAAACTTAACGAGTATCTTTAGAAGATGGTATGGGTTCTCGCACAAAGACAGTACCGACTCAGACAGTCCCCGGGGACCCAGAGACCTACCGCCACCAATTTGAAGAGAGCATGAGTATAGGATGTTATATAAATAGAATCAACGCTGCATACCTCTAGATGTGACAATGCACAAGATACTAGAATGTACCGTTTGTGACGCAGCATCCGACGTGCAATTAGAGTGCGTCTCCGCGGCACCGACGGCTGGCGCCAGTTCGCGTGGGTCATCAATTCAGTGCCCGTCGACCGCTGCCCACTGACCTATATACAGACTTACGTCTGTGCTATGGTCTAATTCTATTCCTAGTTGATTTCACAGTAACCATATTTAGATAATTTTAACTGGTTAGGCAATATTCACCTGTAAATTAGGATCATTAATACCATCAAGCCACAATAAGTTTTTGTTTCGCTAGCTCTTTAAAGGTCTCCTATTTTGTAGACCCATTTGTCATTTCCAATAGAAAAAAGACTAAGAAAAAATTTTGACTATCAGTAACTTTTTTAATTGATAGTTCAGGAACCTTATTAGACGATTAACTTGAAACTCATAAAATTACCTAATTTATTTTTTTTGGACTTGTGTCCTTCCAGAATATTCGAAGCTCCTCGCGACCATCATCGTATTACCTGACTTTATCTACAGTAGTATTTGATCAAGGACTTTCGATCTTTATCAACCTAAAATTAAAGTACAATAGGCAGACTTATTGCCTATGGGCATTCTTTACTAGTTAACCTAGGATGTGGGAAGATGCTGTGGTAGGTGATGACGAACCTTTGGTCTTGTAATTGACAGTAGTGACTACACATATTAATATATACAGTAATCCCCCCTATAACACGGTGGATTGGTTCTGCGTTAAGGTAATCGCGTTGTAGGAGTTTTTCCATATAACGCGTTTTTACGTCCCCGCATAACGCGTTACGTTTAAATTATTCACGTTTAACTTTTCTCGCTAAATGGGGGTTTAAATCGCATATTAAGAAAATAATATATTATGAACGAAATTGTATGTTTTATTAAAATCAAACTAAACTAAGAACTTTTTAAATAAAAAACTTATGTGTATGAACTAAAAAAAAAAGTTAATTTCAATTAACTACTAATTATGAACTGGACAAACCATTATATATTTAACAGTACAGAAAGATAATGTGGGAATTTCCGCGTTATATGGACGAATGCCCGTGCAATACGGGGCATGGAAATCGTATAATGTGTAAATGCGTTATACAAGTACCGTGCTATAGGGCGGACTACTGTATTTTTAGATTGATAGTTAAACATTTGCGGTTAAAGAATGATATGAAAGTTTAAAGGCTTATTTGACTTAGCAGCTAAAATTTTCTTTGTAAGTCAATTGGTGGTGAGTTTCTATTGCCTGAGACCATCTAGGTAGGTACCACCGCAGCTTCTATTGCAACCGACAAACAGTACTGTGCAAACATTACTGCGTTTTATAAATCACTTGGATTAACGATACTTGACGTCTTGGGTCTTGAAACGATCTAGGGTCTTAAAACCAGCACAATGTGGTGCAGTGTATAACATCCTAATCAGCATTACGTGTTTATAGGCTGGCGTAACGCCAACGGGCTTTCTTCCCGATAGTCTCGACGATAAGTTAAATAAAAAACGGTATGGTCTGAGATCATACGTGGAGTTTAGATGGGTACAGAGTATATTCGAACCTCACCTGGCTAAGCTAGGAGGTAACTTTAATATTATAAATCTGCCGCTATAATATTTCTGAATTCTTCATTATTCCTATTTTTCGAACAGGACCTTTCAGGAAACCAATTAGTTAAGTCAATTGATTCAGCCTTAAAGAAATGTACAGTAGTCTGAAGGAAATGTCCTTGATCGAAGGAAATAGGGAGACGGGAGTTGATCGTCCGTTACAATTCCAACAAGGGCGACAGTTTAGTAAGTAGTTATAGTGTACTGTATAAAACATTAACAACTAAGAAATTCTTATAGCTATCTTGTTCCAACATATACTTATAATAAATACACATAACATTGAAGATATCATGGTATATGTCAAAGAGAAAAATCTCAACAATTATAGCATAAGAAAAAAAATACCGATGTACAAAATATAGTTGTCCCAGCAGCATGAACTGAAAAGTGGGCTGTTCATTAATAGTTATACTTGTCTCCCACACAACACGCTATTTGTATCTATTGAATAATGCAAGACTTATACAATACAAATCAATAAATTTCATAACAGCTATAAATGTATGAAGAATTCTATTTCTTGTCTCCATCGCCACTTCCTAGCTCTGCCGTAATATATTGTAATGCACAGTGGCAATAAAAACTCAATTACGCTATAAAACCGAACGTTAGAGCTAACTTCAGGATAAAAATAACCAACGAGTTACGTGTTATAAGAATACATTGCAACAGTAACACAACTGAGAAGCGAAATATCTACTTGTTTAATTTCCTATCAAATTAACATTGCTATTGGTGTAATTATAGTTAACTGCAGGTGTAGTTATTTGGGTATTTATTTCTTCTTTTTTTATGCAACAAAGTGATGAAATCATCGGGACGTGAGGGTAAGTGACACACCCGCCCATAACAGCGTATTCTGCTCGTCGCCTCGAGACATAAGTTGTTGAATGTCATCTCTCCAGTAGTTTCACTAGCTACAGCACCCTCCAAAACACAGTAATGTTTGCACACTACTACACAATAGGAACTTTGGTGGTATCTACATAGACGATCTCCGGCAACAGAGACCTTTTTGTTGTTTTAGGCGGGGGAAATGCCTTCGCATACCTGCCCACACGAGGGCAAAGACAGGTTATGTTGGACTTGCACCGACTAAAACCACGATGTTCCATCATCATCGATTTTACAGCGGGTCCACAGGAACGCTTTCGCACACCTCCTTGACCCCTGCCAGCGCCAAATGTACAGCGCAGCACCATCTCGATGGGAAACGCTTCGTTCCACCTCTGTCAAGGCGCGCTGGAACATACAGCGCTCCCTCTTCTTCTCGGCCACTTCCCGTCACCTGGGCAACGGATCCCCCCGGATTCCTCACCTAGAAGCTATGGGAGTTAAGACAGAAAACTCTCTCGGCTCCTTGCGACGGATCTGGTCTTGGGTTCCGCCGCCAACCGTTATACGACGACCGACAACAAAGACCTACCACAAGTGATCTGAAGCTCGATATAATTAATATCATAAAGATGATGTAAATTAAGTAATATTAATTTATTTGAAGCAGTGTATGAAGGTGAGACACGAAGCCTTCATTAGCCGCGTGTAGGCGTACCTTTTATATCATAGCTTATTGCAAAACCGAATCCGATGATGTAACTTAAGTAACATACAATGCTCATGCATTCCGTTAACTATATTTATATGATAAAATACATATAAAAAATTTGGAATTACGTTACGTATGTACATTTATTTCATCAATAGCATTTATATTTATTAGTCATCTAAAAGGCAATGGAAAAGGCTTTGCTTGGAGTTTCTTTACGCGATCGAATCGGAAATGAGGAGATTCGCATAACTAAGGTCACCGACATAGCCTAAACGATTGCTAGATTTAGATGGCAATGAGCAGGACGTATTGATAGAAAGACTGACGGCTGATAAGATAAGGTACGCAGAGTCGGCATCCCGCACAATATGTACCGATAATCTGGTGAAGGTTGAGGGAAACCGATGGAAACGACGAGCGCTAAATTGGTATGGAGATCTTTGGAAGCGGCCTATGTCTAGCCAGTGTACATCGACTGATGATTGTGATAATGATGATCTACCTAACAACTGGGGAAGTAAAAGGAGGCGTAAAACCAGCGCTGATAGGAGTTGTTGTTCCATTCAGTTAGCATTAGCTGAGCCGTCTCATTTTGCCATAGCAATAGATCATAAATAAAAATGTATATATAAATGTAATGTATGACACTATTTTTTTTTATGATTAATATTATGATATTTATTATACTATTGACTTATTGATACTGAAAAGACTAGCCAGTTCGATTCCCACTTTAGTTATTATTTGTCACCGCCCACCGGCATTCGGCCTGAGTATTAAATAAGCTCCGTTTTTAACGAGAAACTCTGAGTCCCAGCAGTGAGAATATTGTATACGCTGTTTATTATGTTATATATAAAAATTTTGTAGTCGCATACCGTTTGTCACATAGCTGAGTCTATAATGACATAATAACACTCGCTACATACACGCGGCGCCTGGCCAAATTTTTTACAATGACACATTTACAAATGACCACAGCAAGTTTGACGCCAAGAAATCTCCGCTGACCTGAATAATTATTCGCAAAACGACTCCAGGTTGACCTAGTAATAAAAAAAATAACTGTCTATATACCACACTGTAATAATTCAATTTAACTGCAGCAACATGAAACTAGACGAGCTTAAAAGAAATAAATTACCCGCGTTTGAATTATCGTTTGGGCTCGCCTTTAATTTAAATGTCTCACAAAAAAATGTCACGAATGTATGAAAACATAAACATATTTAAAGTTAAAAACTATAATAAAAAAAATCAGTAACAATATATTATACTATTCCATTTTAACTGGAGGGGACGAGGTAAGTTCAGGTGGTGGTAGGTCTATGTTTCCAGAGACCGTCTAGGTAGGTAACATCGCAGCGCCTACTTCTAGCGCCAAACCACCGAAAGGGTTTTAGTTGGTAAAAATCCCACATACTCTTATCTTCCCCTCCTGAAGCAGGGTTCTTTTTAGAAGATTTACCCTCCACTTCCTCTTTCACCGATAATAAAAAAAAGGTATCTGTTTTCCGAGATCGTCTAGGTAGATACCACTGCAGCGCATATTTTCGCAGCCAAACAGTGTGGAAATATTACTTACTATGTGCGGGTATAAAGGGCGCTGTAACTAGTGTAATTACTGGGGTAACGAGACAACACCGTATGTCTTAAAAACGCAATGTGGTGGCCGGCATACCACTTACTATCAGGTAAACCTGCCGCTCATCTCGATATAAAAAGATAGATATAGAATATAAAAAAAATATCCTACCTCTTCGTAGCATACCATAAATTAGAAGACATAATAAATTAAATACTATCAATATCCAAACTTGCTAGAGATATTAGGTCAACACGTAACACATCGTGCTCGCCATCTTGTGACGTAAGAGGTCAAGTCTCCTTACCCCAATATTTTCACTAGTTACAACATCTTCAAACCGGAACACACACATTACTGTCGAGAGCCAGAAATAGGCAATAGACATCACAACTCATAGACTATTTACCTTGTTATACAATCCTGCCGCTCCATAATATTCTGAAGACCGACAGCATCTCGCAGCTGGACCGCTATAGCTGCTCGTACGGCCTCCGCGCATCTGTACTCTTCGATCCTCTCTGATAACATCTGTCCAAATGAAAACAAGATCTCATAAAAGTATTATTCAGATATATTGTTCCATTGTAATAAAGAAAGTTTATTTTAAAAGCTTTTGTTGGTGGTCTAGTGCTTGTAACAAAGCGAGGGTATCGAGAAGGGCTACAGCCCTCTCTGGGGCGTGCTTTAAGCGTATTAGCGGAAGGCACTGGTGCGTTCCTTAGGAGATCCAGAGGCCTGCTGCAACGCACTGAAGATGACCTCCGAGGGGGTTTTAGTGCGAAAAATCCCACACCTCGTCTTCTCCGCAAAAGCAGGGTATCTTATAAGATTCCCTCCCGATAACAAAAAAAAGGTATATGTAATCGGTGACCAGTCTAGGTTGATACCACCACAGCTCGTATTTTTGCCGTTAAACAGAAGTATGCAAACATTGCTGCGTTCCGGTTTGAAGAGCGCTGTAACTAGTGAAATTAGTTGCTTAACGAGATTTAAAATCTTGTCTCAAAGCGACGAGTGCAATGCGGTGCTGTATATAACAGCCTACCTAGCGCCACGTTGTTATGAGCAAGCGTGTCACTTACCATCAGGTTCACCTGATGGTAAGTGACACGCTAAGCCTTCAGGCTCGCCTCGTCGCTTGATAAAATATAAAATAATTTTCTCTTTTACTTATGAAATGTAATTTACAATGAAATACAGCAAAAGTGAAATAATATTCAGAATATAACTTTCTTTGTTCGCTGCTCTCGTAAACTTCATAAAAGCGAGTACTTTAACTTTTAAAAGCGTCCATTGTTTTTTTTTAAATTGTGCACTAAAATTGCACTGAGTTTTCATACATTCGAAGAACTCTCTTACTATGCTTTTTACTTTAAACATATAACAATATCACATAATATTCGAACACAGTAATATTTTCTATAGATGGGGTGTAAGGGGTCCCACACAACAACTCATTGGATCCAAGCCAACCTCGCCTGCTTGTGATGCACCCTGCTAATCAACAAACGAGGCTCTGGCTCCCACCAACTCGCATTAGACCAGCGTGGTGGCCAATGGCCCAAGTCCCCCCATATGAATCTCTACAAATAACGACTCCTAGTGTCCGACGGTACCAGATGCTACGCTGTAAGGTCGCGGGAAGTGGCTGGATGCAGTAGAGTAGAACCGATCGATGTGGAGATCTTTGGGAGAGGCCTATGTCCAGCAGTGAACATTTATCAGCTGAATAGATGTAGGAGCTACGTACCTACTTCAACGATCTCCGGCAACAGAGACCTACTACCAGTAAATGCGTCCTATAGAATCGGTAATAGCTCAGCGTAAATCGCTCGTAAGTCTCCAAGAGATGCAGATTTGTTTCTTCGTATGATTATGCTTCCGGTAACAGAAAACATCTTGTACGTCTCTGTTGCCGGAGACCGTCTAGGCAGGTACTACCGCAGCGCCTATTGCAGCCACCAAACAGTGGTGTGGAAACATTACTGTATTCCGGTTTAATGGGCGCTGTAGCTAGAGAAATTACTGGAGTAACAAGTCTTAATATCTTATGTATCACGGCGACAAGCGAAATGTGGAGCTGTGTCATTATCATCATCATCAGCTGAAAGACGTCCACTGCCTGATATAGGCCTCCCCCAAACATCTCCACATACAGTCAGCATGGCCTCCGGTACCGCTGGGCACGAGAGACTGTCGTATGTAGGGATTAATAAGGCGAGATTTGGACCATTTCTCACCACGCTATCCCAATCCGGGTTGGCGTGAGCCAGAGCCTCGTTTGTTGATCAGCAGGATGCACCACGAACAGGTGAGGTTAGCTTGATCCCGTAAGTTGTTGTATGAGAGTCCTTACACCCCCTGGTCTGTGTATATCGCCACGATATTTTGAGCGGACATTACTTATCATCAGGTGAAAGACTCGCTGGTCTCATTGCTTCGCCGAAAAAAAAACACAGTAGAGTAACAAGACTTATGATACACGTAAGTCTTCTCAATTGCTGGACATCTACTGCTGATCATAGGTCTCTTGTATGATGCTATGTAATATTCTAAACAAAGCCTTGTTGTTAAGAACCTACCACTTACCACTATTTAAAAGTATTTACTTATCGATATTTAAAAAAAAACTTAACTAGAGCCGACACCACTAATAAGTACCATAAAATAATTACTGACCTCAACATCATCCGTATATATTGATGAATTCCTAAACACATCTTTCTTGACCACCGCCACATAAGGTCCTTGGACACCGCCGACGAACTTCTCGCAATTAAAGAAAAGGGCGTCTTTCCTGACCATCCCTTCTTCAACTCCGAGGAAGGTCGGATTCATGTCCACATTGGAAGTGGGAGCAACGAGAGTATAATCCCAAAAAGCCCACGCTCCGTACTGGTGAAGGAGTAGTGTTGTGGCGACATCGTCAGCAAAGACACCGGTTAGTTTAGAGGCTGCTGGGAAGAATCCGATCATCCGCTTCCCAGTGCCAGTGTTCTGCTGTAGCCTTAGCTCCAAATTGTTCAAATCTATAAAACCCTCTTTGGATTCCGGTATCTTGATGATCTGAAAAAAAATATTATTCTGAATAATTATAAATGTTACATTATAATGTGAGAAAGGAAGTGAGTCCAGATCTTGGATACCCTCTGACATCAAGACCGTTTTTTGGACATGTTGCTTTCATGATTACTGATGGTAGGTTCCTGTTGCCGGAGACCGTCTGGGTAGGTACCACCGCAGTATTTCTCCCGTCAAACAGCGGCACGTAAACATTACTCTGTTCCGGTTTGAAGGGCGTTGTAGCTAGCAAAATTACTTAGATAACAAGACGACATGTTTTGAAGTGATGGGCACAATGTGATGCTGTATATTTCCACTTAACTAATGATGCTACAATATTGTGTAAGTTACTTTAAATTTAAAAAGTTCATATTTTTTTTATTTGATGAATTGATGAGATAAACAGAACGATCAGCTCATAACAACGTGGTGCTACTTAGCATGGTATACACTGCACCACATAGCGCTGGTCGCCTTGAGATGAATATGTTAAGTCTTGTTTGCCCAGTAATTTTATTAGCTACAGCGCCCTTCAAACCGGAAAACAGTAATAATTGCACACTGCTGTATGTTGGTAGATGTAGGAGCTGCGGTGATGCTTACCTAGACGGTCTCCGGCAACAGAGTCCTACCACCAGCCAATACGTCTTATACAAGCGGTTATAGCTCAATGTAAAGTCCTCGCAAGTCTCCAAAAGATGCAGATTGAATTCCTTCTCTTATTATGCTTCCAGTGTTAGAAAACATCTTTACTGGTGGTAGGTCTCTGTTGCCGGAGACCGTTTAGGGAATCCCAATATCCAGTAAGGTCCTGCAATAATAACTACTGCAATATTAACTAATTATAGTTGATATAATTATAACAGAAGCTAATCAACAAACGAGGTCCTGGCTCTCACCAACCAGCATTGGGCCAGCGTGGTCGAGAATGGCCAAATCAACCCATATGAATCCCTACTCGATCGATATGGGAATCTTTAAGGGAGACCTATGTCCAGCAGTGGACTTTTATCGGCTCATGATGATGTTGGTAAATGTTCATATATATAATACTAGTTGTTCCCCACGCGCTTTGCTGGCCGTAACATAGAATTCGACCGCGAATGACTTTCTACAGCAGCCGTTACTATAGCAACCGCTTAAATAATACGAAAAGAAAATGTTTAAACAAAATCATTAGAAATAATATGGTGAAGGATCTGTGAAATTCAAAATATAAATAGCTCATAACCATCTACGGATGGTCATGTTCCAGTGTCGATACGTTCACTAGTTTTCACGTGATTGGCGAACGTACAAAACCTATATTCATTATGTATAGGTGAATTATTCTTTAATATTTGCGAAAGTGATTGTAGTATATACGTTTTAACATATTTTATATGAAAAAATTATGTATAGAAGAATAAACCCAAAGTATTTTATTCTCTACAATTCAGTCGAAATGTTGGTAAGGGATATGTAATATATCTCCAGCAGTGGATGGACAAAGACTAATGGAGGATGAGGATTTTATTTATCTACCATTTCCTTTTCAGTTCCTCAGTGCTGACAGTCATGACTCTTTATTGATGAATTGCACTTTATGTTGTTACGCCAATTATTTGTGTTTGACGATAACAAATCAGTCAAAGGCCCTGAGCTTCGTCTATGCAGCATCTTATCACCAATCTTACCAGTAACGAAATGTTTCCCTCGAGTCATTTTTGTTATTCTAGCAATACGAACAGAGAATTGAAGTGTTCAACACAAACAGATGGTTGAAAGGCGCATTTTGATTTTTAATAGTGTTAATATGGAGACATTAGTCTTATGGTCGATCCAGGATACGTTCACCTGGTGGCAAGTCTCTGTTGCCGGAGACCGTCTACATAGCTACCATTAAAGCGCCTATTTCTGCCGTCAAACAAAAGTGTGCAAACATTATAGTGTTCCGGTTTTAAGTGCGCTGTAGCTAGTGAAATTACAGGGGTAATGATACTTAATATCTTATATCTGAAGGCTACGACCGCAATGTGGTGTAGTGTATATCATCCTAATTAGCGCCACGTTGTTTATGGGCAGGCGTGTTACTTACTATCAGGTGAACCTCCTGCCCGACACGTCGCTTCTTGAATTAAAAAATAATAAGATAATTTAATCGTAAGACAGTATCAATATTTGAGAATGAAATGTCGAAATGGTATCTAAAACTCTATGTAACTGTAGCTTTGACTACAGTCAATATATATAAAACACACACACAGGCAAGCACACGTACACGTATACATAAATACATATATAAATACACGCACTACATACTAACGTCATTTCTTCAGAAAAAAATTTGTCTATGATACTGTAACGGAAACTGGTTCCCGAAATACAGGAAATATTCCTAGTTCGAGAATCACGGACCATAACAACTCTGTACTTATCTGTAACTTTTATAAGTAAAAATATATAAATAAATAATTAAAAAAAAATCGAAATATTATCCAAACGGAAATAAGTGTTCAGAATATTTAACAGTCAAATTATATAAGCAATGCACGTATGCATCATACCTATAATTTCGATACGCGTACTGCCTTATCAGATTGCGAATGCCCGAAACAGTGACTGGTCTATGACCGCTGCTCCCAATTTTTGGAAATCGTAGGTTAATACACCCTACATCTGATAGCGTCTCCCATTGTATCTCCTGTACACTAAAAAATGCTCACCACACCTTTGTTTATACTCGTACTACTTTGTATTACAATGTAAGCTTGCTTGTATGTAAATGAATCGTGTATTGGTTTTGTGAAAATCAAGCACCATCTTTTATACTAATTGGCCGGATAAAGCCCATGTGTAAGAAGAGTGTGAATTTAAATATGGCGGCTGATAGAGGGGTGTGGAAGAGAAGTACATACTGTGCCGACCCCACATAGCTGAGAAAACGGCAGAAGGAAGGAAGGCTGGATAAAGCCCATTGCTATGCATTATCCTCCCTCGACGATCCTCATTGAGGGGGAATTGGACTACTAACGCTAGCCCAGTGTGGGTTGATGGGTGGTCAGAGCCTTGTTTGTTTACCACAGCGTATAGGTGAGATTGACTTGAGCTTCGTATGACGTTACACTCCTTTGAGCGGAACATTTTAGAAATTGACACAAAAATAAAAATTCGAAGGATCAAACTTTTAAGAGTCATCATCATCATCATCATTATCAGCCGACAGATGTCCAATGCTGGACATAAGACTCCCCCAAAGATTTCCACATCGTTGTTGGAATTCATGAAGAGGAATTCGCCAGTGCGGGTTGATAGGTGGTCAGAGCCTCATTTGTTATTCAGCAGGGTGCACCGCGTGCAGGTAAGGTTGACAGGGGCTCCGAAAGATATTGGGGGGGACCCCTTACACCCCTTTTAAGAGTATCACCCCATAACCAAAACATGCGATCAGTACATAAAAAGAGATAAATAGAGCTTAAATACAATCTATTTATTAAATTTAATTTCTCCAACAAGTTTTATTGCACAACCAGTTCACAACGACCTACTCTCTAGAAGGAACGGACCACAAACTCAGGTCATTTGTCTTCTCGTGATCTTCCTCCTATTTATTTTAAAGAAGAGGAATTCGCTTCCAGTTTCTTTCAAATATTCTTCCAAACAATATCAGTCATCCATAACTATACAGATTTAGGTGGACTTTGTTTTTATTGCTTAGATGAATTTGTTGAGAAATAAATGGATTCATACATTTTTTATTCACTTGTAACTAATGGAGACAGCGAGTGTGATCCTGCCATGAAGTACTGGTTACAGGGAATTCAATATTACCATCAACCCACTATGGAGTATTGCACTTTTCATGATTATTTTATTTCATGAACCGTACAGTTGATGTTGAATCTCGTTACCCTAGTAATTTAAACTAGCTATAGCGTCCTGTAAACCAGAACAAAGTATTATTTGCATACTGCAGTTTGTCGGTAAAAATACGAATAGCAGTGGTACCTATCTAGATCATGTTCGGTAATGGAGTTTTACCACCAATATAGTACATTTCTGTTTATTTTGTATTTTGATCTAGATTTCTTTGTGCATAAAAAAAATAAGCACAATATTGGACCATTATCATTAATTTTTGATCAGCTAATTTATAAAGCCGCTCCACGTAGACCGAGGGCATTCAACAATTCCTTAACTGATCCTCTATCCTCTTTCAATAACTTACACAAGCATATGCCTTCCATTAAGCATTTTATATTAAGGTCTGTCACTCTAAATGTAAAGTTTATTTGTTTATTCTCAGTTATGTCGGTCAAGGTCCGACAAGTTACACTTGAGGAAGGATTTCAATCCTAATAAGGCGAGCACCGTCTAAGAGTGGGTTATAAGTATCGACTTGCGAAAAACATATTTTTTTATTCCCGATACGATCTTTCCTGTCCCCGATGCAAGAGGTTATCTTCAGTTTTTTTTTTCTTCGTATATAATTGGCTCCAAGAACAAAAAGGTATCACATCACAAAGAAACAATCTTTTAAAGTATATAAGTATAGTTTAATCGTAGGTTTCTGTTTCTCGCAGCTACGTTTTACGTCGCCAAACAGAAGTGTGTATAAAATCTTGTGTTCCGGTTTTAAGGGTGCTGTAGCTAATGAAATTACTAATAACGGGTCTTACTTAACATCTTGTCTTAAAACAACAAGCACAATGTGGTGCTGTGTAACGTCCTAACTAGCGCCACGTTGTTAGGCGTATCACTTACCATTAGGCAAACGTCTCCCTCGTTTCGTCACTTTGTTGATTTAAAAAAAATTATGATTCAACAAATAAATTACATGTTATAATAGTATTTACAATTAGCTAGATAAACTTAGCCGGGTTTATAATGGCTAAAACTGTACATTGACTTGAAGCCATGTAAAGAGTGTAATAAGGTTACACTTTACGCAATGATCCCTTAAGCTCCGAACAATATAAGTTGCTTATAATACTTCGTCTGGTAAAAGGAAACCAAGTTTATTTACACTGATCATCATCATCATTAGGTGCCCTCTTCAAACTGAAGTTTGTCGATCAGATTGAGAAAACCAATTCGATCCTCAGCTATTCTTTTTAACTGATGGTATTTAAACCCGGTCCATACCTTTATGTCATCAAAGCAATTCTTGCACGTTTTCCAGGAATTTTACCCTCCAGGATTAACCTTGGGAACTCATAAAGGATCCTCTTTGAAGGTGTCCGAAAAATGCAACCTTTCTTTGCATTTGAAATTTACACTACAATTACATTTCACTAATAAGTTTAATTTTGTGATTTCCATATAATACATTCTCCTATTATTACTTAAGCAATTTCACATAATTTTGACCACGACACAAAAAGAAATATGTTCTAACTTAAGTCTTCTTTTTCTTATACCTAGGCTACTGTATAGGAAATCCTTTTTTACGAATTTTTCCAAAAATATTTTAGTGTTTACTGAATATACACAAAGTTAGATTTAGATGAGAATTTATGACCTGACGATGATTTTTATAACAAAATGAACTCTTAAACTATCTCAAAGCGCGTAGGAGTAACGATAGATAAGCCACGTTTAACATTGACTGCACTTTAACTGTGATCTATAATTAAAGGTCTAAAACTTAAAGACTAACAATTTAATAATTTTATAAAGTAAAAAATATTTTTTTAACACTACTTTTGATAATAATATCTAATGAACGGTTTTTTATACAAATGAGGTACCCAACATATTATCGGCTTCACAGTAAATAATTACCAGTTAATTGTGAGAGTTAACAGTACCCAAATAAATTTATAGTTAAATATTATTAATAATATAATAATTATATATATATATATGTGTGTGTGTGTGTGTGTGTGTGTGTGTGTGTGTGTGTGTGTGTGTGTGTGTGTGTGTGTGTGTGTGTGTGTGTGTGTGTGTGTGTGTGTGTGTGTGTGTGTGTGTCCTTCACAATATTAATATTCCAGAGAGAGATCTAAATTATTGTAACATTTTCATTAAAAGATCAATAAGCAAGTCGCTAAGGACTGCCTTCATTGAACTGTAACAAATAAAATGCATTTTAATTTATCTACATATACATATGTAACGAAAATGGGTTTTGTTTGTTCGCCAAACACGTGAAAATTAGTGAATGTATCGACATGGAAATATTAGCATTCGATGCGGAATGATTTGTAGATGGATATAAACTATTTTTTGAATTTCATACATCCTTGGTCATCCTATTTCTATTTAACTTTTGTAGACATTTTTATTTCGTATTATTTATGCGGTTCCTATAGTAACGGTTGTTATAAAAACTCATTTGCGCTGGCGGTAGCTCTCGACGAATTTTTCAGACAAATTTCAAGTCTAACTTTATATTACGATCAGCAAACGGGACAGGGAACAGTTAGTGAAAATGTAAAACTGAAAGCTATCGTATACTATGCAGATATTTCCATATTGCTGTTCAAAGGGTATTGTCGCTAGTTAAATTACTGGAATAGCTAGGTATCTTGTGGACCTTATGCTATATCCTAAAGCGACACGACGTGGTGTGCATGTATAACTAGCACCGTATTGTATATATTTGAATAATTAAAATGCTGTAATTTATTATATCCTAGTCTTGGTAAACATATAAACATCAAAACAACGTAAATTTTTAATGTGTTTTTAAATTGTACAGTAGACTGTTTTTTCTCTATTATCTCATAACAAACGATTTCTAATTACGTATACATTACAACTGATAATGAGTAAATAGGAATTTGCCGATCGTAACACTCAAGTGCATACTTATACCGCTAGGGTTTCAAATATAATTAAATACTAACATTTTAGGAAATAATTGAGATAAAAAGGTTAATAATTTTTACTTCACATTAAATCTAGACCATTCCTACAAAAAACTATATTTTTACGATTTAGTCCAGACAAATGATGTCGGATTATGAAATTATCTTCAGTGTTTCTTACAGCTAAAAAACGTTAGTTATTTCTGCTCATTTCGTCACTCCGCCAAAACAACAATTTGTTTTGTCTGGATCCATAAATAATATGTAACAAGGATTAATGAAAGATATTATTCAAATCATATGCTCAAGCAGAAAATTGTTAAAGATCTAGAATAAGGCAATCTTTTTGAAGGTCAACTAAAAATAAATGCAGTCGTAATAGTCTAATTCAAACCTTGCTAAAAAGATACACACTACTGCTATATTTTACCGAAGCAAAAATCGTGTAGACAGATCAATCTTTATTAGGACAGGCTTCTTTGATAAATAATCCAAATAAAATTCTTCAATAAGCTGTGTTTAAAGTTGGTAGATATTGACATCAAATTTTTCAGATTTCCAAAAACCTTATCACTGTAAATTATTATTATATCAAAATGTTTATTATAAGTGAAGGCCTCAACAGACTAATAGATGAAAATTGCTATCAGCTTTATGTAATTCAACGTAGCTTAGAAGATAATATTGCATTTTCTACAGTAATATAAAGACGCATTATGTGATAAGGTTTCATTGCGTAAGTACGCTGAAGAAACAGACAGGTGGAATATCATTCATTCGCCAACACGCACTTGGCTGATCACGACCTTGACCATCTTCGAGAAATCCACTCGTGGGAACATTAAATTGCTTATGATTTCGTTAATACACGTAAAATTCTAATTAGTACACTGTCTGCATAAGTCAACTATCCTTTCAATTTATTCCGATGTCTAGGTATTCATATAAAGCTTGGTAATTTCGAGCTAGTATTCTTACTAAGGCTTCTAAGACATAAATAGGTTCCTAGACCTTGAGGGTGTGAGGATATATTATCACTCAAAAAGCGAATCCAGGTTGATAGATATGTGCGAATTGGACTCGAGCTTGTCGATGTAGCACAGCGAGGGTATTAAAGTAAACCTTAGGGATTTTTGGGAGGGATATACTAAACAGAAATTGAAAATAATCACCATAGGGAGATCCTAAAACTAGAAGTGATAATTGATATAAGACAACCGAGTTATAGTGAGTAAAAATAACACAGACTTAGTTTCCAGACGTGAGGTGTCTTTTGAAGATAACAAAAGAAACAACCCTAGTTGAAATGGCGAGTAATAAAGTAACTGTTATTACAACCTTGAGTTTACGTAATAGGTGCGATAGTTATGCATACTTGTCGTTATCGAAGGACGTGACCGCCACGAAGTAACCACTAACGATTTAACTGCCTCCATGGCGCAGTGCCTAAGCGCATACATTGTAAGACGGGGATCCCTAGCTTGATTCTCTTGTATCTTCATATTGTAAGTCTGCAACAAAGTGATATAGTGCGGGATCTAGCATTTGGATGTTTCCGTTTTTGATGACTAGTTACGTACCACCTTTGAGATAAAGGCAAAATGAGTTAAGGTAATTCAAAGCAATCAGAGACCATCCATATGAATAAACTATCATCAGTTGAAAGTATTAGCTGAATACCGAATTAGTTTTCTCAATCTGACCAGAAAACTTCAGTTAGAAAAAGGTACCTCATGATGATGATGATATACGGTTACATAAATATTGCAAGCTGGTTTCCGCTCGCTTTGCTGGCTGTAACAACCTCCTTTCCCAAGTCTCTTTGGGGAAGGAATTTTGTAAGCTCAGTTTTTTAGCTGACCTACTCAGTATAAGGAACGTTCCAACTAAATTCCAAGTCTCAAGCCGTATGTATCCAGAGATATCGTGGTCTCTACATATGTGGAAATCTGGTGTATAGATAACGAATAACGAAGAGATAGCTCACTTTGTAATGCAGCCGTCAGTGCTAAACGTCTCAAAAAAGCGCTAGTTTGATTCTCACCAATCAAGGTCAACACCTTCCAGTGAAGAGAAATGTCGTGAGCAGACATGTTCCAATAACAACTTTCGTGGACATGGGATATACACCAACTCTCTCTTAGCCAGTGTGGTTGATAGATAGCCCTATCCTTCTCCTTGTGAGAGAACGTTTCCAAGTTCACTAACAACCACCACCACAAAATGGTGTTATTTTTCCCCCGACCTAATCCTATTCTTCTATAAAAATACACATAAATAATAACAATACACTATAAATATACTTTATATATATTTATAGTCTTAGTGACGTTATGCGAATCGCAGATATATACAGTGTTATACAACATCCGGCGGATGTTCATTCACAGAAATAACAGTTTTTTCTTTATTCGAAGAAGGAGCAAAATGAACAGGTCATACCTGATGGTAATAGCTACTCGTAACGATGTGGCGTTAGTTTAGATGATATACTAGTTCTTTTTCTTCTTAAAGTGCCTCTCCAACTAGCGAATGTTGGCGATCAGCGTGGTACAGTCCGTTCTGATATACACTACGCCATAATGTGGTCGTAGCGTTGAAACAATATATTCATTAGCCGTAGCGTCTTTTAAGCCGGAACACAGTAAAGTTTGTCAGTGGAAATAGGCACTGCGGACGTATCTACTTCGACGCTCGTCGTTAAATGATATATACTTTTAGGATAGATATATGAAACACAAAACCTACACAAATGTGAAGGTTTAGTATGTTAAGATATCAGTTAATTGATGATAAGGTTATACATACAAAAAGATATTGAAAAAAAAAAACAGTATATATATAACAAATTAATGTTGTATTTCATAACATTCATATAATATCATAGTTCAATGTTGCACAGTCAATACGCGACTGATAACTAGTAAATATGTTGAAACGTTTTAAAGTTATGTCGCTAATTACACAATAATTTTTTTTTTATATATTAGTAAATACATAAATTGTTTATTTATATTTTTACTTGCATAATGCATGTTTTTTTTTATATTATTGAATTGCGCTAAACTATGTTATACAAGAATTGACATCTTTCTTTGATTTCAGAGCGAAATTTATTTTAACGCTCTAGTAAAGTCCTCACTAAGATATAATTAATTGGCGAGAGTAAAAGGTTAAAGATCTTAAAAAAATATAATTATAAGAACAATATTAATTTTAAATCTATGATACGACTAAAAAAGTGAATTTTACTGAAGTATGCGTATATGTGACGCTATATGAGAAATAATATACTGCACCATATAATACTCGTCATATGATATAAGGCAAGCATAGGCAATCTCGTTATCTCAGTAACTTTACTAGCTAAATCGCCCTTCAAACCGGAATACAGTAATGTTTACACACTACTATTTAGCGGCTAAAATGGAAATTGCAGTGGTACCTACCTCGACAGTCACCGGCAAGAGTGCCATACCACCAGTATTAATTAATGTTATAGTAGTATTGTAATAGTTTTCGATATATTAATATTTAGTTATTTGAACATAATTACCTCAGCATTGAACTCCTTCCATGGCGCCAACTGCCTCTCCGTCTCCCTCGATGATACGAAGAGTGCAACCCTTTGCGGACGCAGCGCGCGGAGGAACCTTGGCAATGAGGCTCCCAACACGATGACATCATCGGCGTTTGCACCAATAGCACTGCCAATTATCGTTTTTGACTCCGATCTAATAAAAAAAAACTCAATGATAGGCAAAACTTTATTTACGATGAGTAGGTACTGGAGCTCCCTTCTCTATTTAACGACATCCAATTCATGTTAATGTAACTGCTTATTAACAAATATTCATCAAACTTAATAGAAGAAGGTAGCAGAAGCAATCTAGATGCAGCCACCTACTTCTGCTCCAAACAGTAGCTGGTTATTACTTCCGCTTGAAAGACACTGCAGCTAATGAAATTAGTGAAGTAAGATCAGGTAGATCATGGAGTTTTATCTGCATTTTCAATCTATTTGTCATCATCAGCGGATAGATGTCCACTGCTGGACATAAGCCTCCTCCAAAAGATCCCTACATCAATCGGACCTGCGCTGCTCGCATACAGCGGCTTCGCGCGACCTTCAGTCGTTTGAAGACTTCATATGGGGGATTGGGGCTATATCCCACCACGCAGGCCCAATGCGGGTTGGTGGAAGCCAGAGCCTCGTTTGTTGGTTAGGAGGGTGCACCACGAGCAGATGAGGTTGGCTTTGATCCCGTGAGTTGCTATATGCTTACACATATATCCATAAGCTAATATATAATCAATCTATTTATATAACAAATGATTAGTAAATTAGTTAATAATATAGTTTACCTATAAATCTCGCTTTGTCCGGAAGTATAAGAGAGAGCAGTACACCTTGTAGCGTGGGTCGGTAGCACATCTCGCAGTATGTAGTCTTCAATACACTGCAGGGCCCGGCCGGATCCATTGTAGTCGCAGTATACCACTGTTGAAAGAATTTCGTGATGAATATATACTCCACATATATCATCAATATAGCATCTAGTGGTGGTAAGTCTCTGTTGCTGGAAACCGTTTAAGTAGGTACCACCGCAGCGCTTACTTCTACCGCCAAACAGCGGTGTGGAAATATTATTGTGTTCCAGTCTGAATTGTGCTCTAGCTATTTTAATTACTGGGGTAACGAGATTCAACATCATAATTTTTTTATTTAACTAAGCGACAAGACGAGCGGGACGTTCACCTGACGGTAAGGGAAGCGCCTATGATGGCCTGTCCATAGGCCATCTTAGGCGCTGGTTAAAATGATATACACAGCACTACATTTGCCTAGTTGCCTGAAACATAAAATATTGACTATGTTACCCCAGGAATTTTACTAGTTATACGCCATTCAAACCGGAATACAGTAATATCTGCAGACTGCTGTTTGGTGGCAGAAATAAGCGTAACGCTGGATCCTACCTAAACGGACTCCAGCAATTGAGATCTACCCCCGATAATGCACGTCTTATATATACAAATGTATAACAATAATTTGCTTTGGTGATGATGTTATGTGGTGATATAAGCTGATAGTAACACACCACCACATCTATTAGCAGTCCTAAACTTGATGCACTGTAACGTTCATTACATAATTTCACACAATACAGAATGATAATCGACGCGGGAGGGACTACTTAGCAACACATTACTGATGGTAGGTCTTTGTCGTCACAGATCATCATGGTAAGTAGATGTCTATTTCTGCCGCAAACAGTACTGTATTCGGCTTTGAATGGTGTTGTAGCTAATGTGATTACTGGAGTAACGAGACTTAATATTTTGTGTCTAGGTGACGACCGCAATGTGGTATACTATCCTATCTAGCGCCACGTTGTTATAGCCGGGCGTACTTACCATTAGGGCAACGTCCCGTTCGCCCCGTCGCTTAATTGTATAAAAAAAAACAGCGCGATTGGGAGTGACCGTTCATCGAACTTTTACGCCAATGTCAGACAGGTTGGCCGTGCGTTGGGCGAAGAGTTTATGGCTATCTGCGATGATCAGATATTATCTGTGCACGTCGCGCATGTTAATATCGATGACAAATAAAGAGGCGGGCTTTTGGCACGCGATTGGCAACATTTAAAAGCACAGATGATGTAAATAATAAAATAATTTATTTTTATACTCTACAAAGGTCTGAGTTGAACTAGACGTCCAACTGATGATAAGTGCTTACCCCTTACTATGACGTAGTAAGATGTCTAGGTAGATACTAACGTAACTTCTTTGTCCACCGCCACACACTACTGTGTATATATTTCTGTATTCTGGTTTGAACGGCACAGTAGGTAATAATTATTTATTTTATGTTATAGACGAGACGATCGAGAAGAACATTCGATTTTTCTTTAATTCTTCGAAGCGATGAGAGGAACGAGGCAACTGATGGTAAGTATACGCCTTTCCATAACATCGTAGTGCAAGATAGATTGGTATATACTGCACCACTTTGCGCTCGTCACCTTGAGACATAGGATGTTATCTTTCGTTACCTCCGTAATTTCACTAGCTACAGCGCCCTTCAAACTAGAACATAGTAATGTTTACACATTACTGTTTGGCGACAGAAATAGGCGTTGCGGTGGTACCTTCCTAAATAGTAGATCAAGATTTGACCTCAGCGGTCTGAAGGCGAGGAGCACAATGTGATACAGTGGATATATCCTAACTGACATCACATTATTATTGGTACCCATTCGATTTAACGTCAAGTGAATGTACCGCTAGTTTCATAGCTTAAAAATAGATTTATAAAATTGTGCTATAGTGTACAATAATTTATATAAATAGTGCAAATATCTCTATAAATAACAAATATTTTTAAAAATCATACACCATTATAACTCGCTAGAAGTAGTTGGATAAAGATTAAAAACAAAGTTATATATCAACCGGTAATGTTACACCCGACAAGATGACGCGTACAAACACCCTAACATTCAATATATAAAACGAAAAAATAAAATTGAAACGAGGAAGTTGGCAACACTCGCGGCAATAAATTAGACAGTGCTGATCTTCCTAACCGAATATTAGATGGCAACACGCAAACTTGATCAGAATATCCCCGTAGTTGTTTATTTATTTCTGTTGTTTTCGTTGCTGAAAACGTCATTTAAATTTCAAATATTAGGTCCTTACATATAAAATTGCCGTTTTGTACGGGAGGAATATAAAGTCATTTTTTTTTTGTAAAATATATTTAATTAATCAAAGTATGCACCGTTCTTATCTGTGCACTTTTGCCATCTCATATGTAGTTCATTGATCCCTTTACTAAAAAAACCATTGGGGGCGAGAATCAATAAACTCTTTGAGGGCAGTTTGGACTGCCGCATCGGAGTTGAATTTTTTTCCTTGTAAGAAGTTGTCCAAATTCCGGAAAAAATAGTCATCTGTTGGGGAGTACGGTGGATGTCGCAGACATTGCAATTGTAGCTCATCTAACTTAGTGGTTGTTTGTTGTGCAGTGTGTGGTGGTGGTCTTGCGTTGTCGTGAAGCAGCAGTGGCCTAAAGCTATTGACCAATCTCGGTTTTTTAGCAGCTAGGTCTTTCTCCATGGTTTGCAGTTACTGACAATAGATATCTGCTGTAATCGTTTGGCCAAATTTTAGAATTTATTTAGGTAAAAGTTTAAGTTTTTTTTATAAAAATGTGATAGGAAATAATATAGGAATCGTCTCTAAGTATTATTTTGCAGTCGGTTCACGTAACATAAGGTCTAGAACAATCGACAAGTAGACTGTATATATATATAGCGCGTAGGCATTAAGTGCAACAAATCCATTAGATCCAGCCCGTATATGGAATTTCATTTATATAATAACACTATTGAATAACAAATGTTTATGTGCGTTGACTTTTAATCAATATAGAATAATATATACGAAAGAATGAAATAATATATATAAATATTTACATATGTGTATATATACAGGTATAAATATATACATGTATTACTATATATACTTATAGAATCTTTTATATATAATTTCAGAAAATTATTCAGCGTCGTGTTGCAATTTTGTTCAGTAATGCATACTAAGCAGCTATGAGACGAGCGAGATGTTCACCTGATGGTAAGTGATACACGTACCCGTAGCGCAAGAAACTGGGAGCTATTTATTGTTTGTCCAGCTGATAAAAAATCGTATTATTTCCATACAATAACATAATTTTTGACTGGTGGTCCCTGTTGTCGAAGAACGTCTTCATACCATCGCATTTCCTATGTATGTTCCGGTTTGAAGAGCACTGTACTTAATTCATTCGCTTTTTTTATTCAACAACGAAGCGTATACCTGATGGTAACGCTATACATTACACCACTTTGTGCTCGTTGTCTTGAGACATGAGATGCTAACTCTTTATCCCTGTTACATTACTAGTTAGCGCTCTTCAAACCGGAATACAGTAATGTTTCCAAACTACTGTTTGATGGTTGATGGTACCTGAATGGTCTCCGTCAACAGTGAGCTTTCACCCGTAACTCACTGCAATATCGAAGACTTAAGATATGTCTCTAAGGGTCGGGCTCATTGTGGTGCCGTGTTATATCATCATCATCATCGGCCGTTAGACATCCACTGCGAGACATAGGCCTACAATAAAGATTCCCTCATCGATCAGGTAGGTAGGAATTCATATGGGAGGATTTGGGATATTTCCCACCACGCCGGTCTAATGCGAGTTAGTGGGAGTCAGAACCTCGATTGTTGATTAGCGGGATGCATCACGAGCAGGTGAGGTTGGCTTGGATCCCGTGAAATATTGATCATAACCTCCGCCACGTTGCTAGGGGCTGGCATATAACTTACTCATGAACGTCGCGCTCGTCTCGTCGAATGAAAACAATCGTTGAAATATCATCAACAGAATGATATACTTTATTTATCAGTATATAATTACTAGTATATATTATTTTTATTCTGTAAATTAGGTAAAAACGTGAATGTAAGTATTCACGGGATGTGAGTGTGAATTAATACGTAAACTCTACACGGATTACTTTACACAAACACCGGCTATTTGCTTAGACAATATTAAGCCGCTTACAATAGTCAGCCGTCAAATACGTGATAGGGTAATGTTGCAACGCAGCCACATTTAACCACCTACCAAAAGTGTGAGCTGTTATAAATTTAACGCCGACGTCTATGCATCTTTGTTTTCTTCCCAAACAGCGTAGGCCATAAGCTATTTTTAATATTTTTCTGTTATCAATCCAACGATGAATTGATCAGGTGATCTGTTGCTGGAGACCGTCTTGGTACTACCACCGCTTGCTCTGTAGTTTCACGCCGCCCTCACTTTAGAAAGCGGCGCTAGAGGTACACACACACCGCGTAGACAAAGTACACCCGCGATCAGGGCCAGTTATCACCGCCCAGAGTTTCCCATACAGGTGTAGGTGTAGATGGTCGGGGAACAGACCCGAACCCGTCTCCGACGACCGAGCAGATTCGCCAGAAAGTAATAATCTAGACACAACACAAAAATCCGCCGACGGATAACTACTCCCCATGTATGACATATTTTTAGAAACAGGCTGTGGGTCCACCAACCCAGTATCAGATAAACTGTAAAAGTCGCTATGGCTTTCAAGCGCCTGTATCACCAAAAACAAAATCTGTACTTTCAGGCTATTAAAAATAGGACAAAAGTAAGCCCTGCTAGTTGCTAGTTGTAAAAGGCGATTGAAAGCATTTCCGGATTCGTGAGCTTTGGCGCAAAGCGAGCCTGAGGTGAACGACAAGTACGAGATGGTCCCGTGCTTATCGTACCAAAGAGAGGGTGTTGAGGAAGGTTACAATCCTATCTGGGATGTTTTTTAGGCGTAGTGTAAATCCCGGGGCCCCTCGTAACCACCGAGTAGGTTTTAATGGACAAAAAACCCACAACCCCTTGTCATCCCTCCAAAAGCAGGATACCTTTGTAGAAGATTTTCCTCCCGATAACAAAGAAATAGCTAGTACGCCATCCTTATTTCTGATTCAAACAGTAGTGTGCGACCATCACTATCTGATTTAAAGGATGTTGTAGTTAATGAAATTACTTTGGGAACAAGAAACAACTTCGAACATAACACATTGCACATTTCTTAGCTAAAGACACATTACTTTTGACATCGACTTTGACTTTATTCTTATCATAAAAAAAAATTAAAACATATTACATAAATCTGCTGAATTTTTTGTGAATAGTAAAGTAGACTGGTTTTTTTTTATTCTACTAAGCGACGATACAAACGGGACATTCACCTGATGTGATACGCCTGCCCATAATAACGCGGTGTTGTTTAAGATGTTATA
Organism: Ornithoptera alexandrae; assembly: GCA_029030555.1. Taxonomy (NCBI): domain Eukaryota; kingdom Metazoa; phylum Arthropoda; class Insecta; order Lepidoptera; family Papilionidae; genus Ornithoptera; species Ornithoptera alexandrae. The sequence continues at coordinate 2,776,153 of JARDVY010000011.1, read as the reverse complement.
CATGTATATAAACAAATAAAAAAATGCTAAATAATTTGTACCGTCAAGCCTAATGAGGAAATACATCGTTATCAACATCCGGTTACTCGTTTACATAAACATTTAGTAGCAAAAAAATTAATTGAAATTTTATACGAAGTAAAAATGTTAGGTAACTGAGGATTAAGTACAATTTAACTATTTCATATGTGGTATTTTTTTTTACTTATATATCCCAAACTGTATCCATAACAGAGTGGTTAAGAGCCTGCCTTATTACACAAAGTTTTTTTTTATACAATGAAGTCACCTGAGACATAAGATGTTGAGTCTCGTTACCCCTGTAAATTCACTAGATACAGCGCTCTTCAAACCGGATCATAGTAATGTTTGCACACTACTGTTTGTCGGCAGAAATAGGAGCTGCTGTATTAACTACCTAGACTTCACCGGTGGTAGGTCTCTGTTGTCGGAAACCATCTAAGTTGGTACCATCGCAGCGCCTATTACTGCTGCCGGGCGGACGTTTTAGTTATACCCGATGATAACTAAAACGTCCGTTCTGTTCATCTTATCGCTTAATTGAAAAAAAACTCAGTCTCCAGGTACACAGACCTACTACCAGAGAATCTTTTTTTCCTTCCTTTCTCTTCATGTTTTTGCAAAGTATACCCCAAAGTTTTTTACGTAAATGTTTAAAGATTTTTTCAATGTTTAAATAATAAAGATTGATTTTGTACTTTTCTTATCAGCCGGATAACGCCCACTGCTGAGCATGGGCTTCACTCATGGATCCTCATTGAGGGGAAATTGGTCCTTAGCCACACCACCCCAGTGCGGTTTGGTAGGTGGTCAGAACCTCTTCTGTTCTTTAGCGGTTGACTTGAGCTCCGTAAAAGGTTGAACGGAACCCCTTTCACCCCAGATTTCGTTTTTATTTTTATTTATTAACTGTTAACATTTTCTATGGAAAATTATTACATTTTGAATTCTAACATTATTAGATATGAAACATCTATAAAACATCAAGGTCAGAAGATAAGTGTTTTGTTATCAGTTGTTTGGCGTAACATACATCAATTCGTTAAATACACCAAATGATATATAAAATCTTATTTGCAAATATACACACGCACACATACGCACACCTTATAAAAACTATTTGTTATACTTCCAAGGACTTGAATGTTTACACGTTTAAACCTTAGTTTGACAATGTAGAAAAATATTATTTGTATAAGGATAACAAGTCTTTAAATAAATCAAACTAGTAACCCATATTTAAGTCAGCGCTGAACCGCAGTATGAATATTAAACAAGAAAACATGTCAGTTAGCATTTATTAGTTTTTTTTTTATCATATTTATATGATATAAAATACACTGATTTATACACATGTGTACTTATATTACCTAAAGAATTAATTAGGGTACTACTTTCAATTCTAGTACTTAAAAGGTACGAGCAACGCGGTACCAATCTATGTGAAGATCTTTGGGGGAGGCCTATGTCCAGCAGTAGACATCGTTTACAACGTAATATTTCTAGAAAGATATATAGTATAAAAAATTATAGTAGAACTTATACCGCTGATGCATGAATGAAACTGATACCACCATTATGACATTATATTTCACCATTATTACTATCCCCATGGTTTAGTAAGGTTGCTTCTGTTCCTTTGAACAATATATCTACTCTTTTACAGATTAATACTACGCTTTAGATTTTAACTGATTTTCTAATCTAATATTAACAGTTAACGTTGTAACAGGTAAATTATTGGTTCCATTTTATAAGTCACAAGTCGTAGAGTTAAGATGTTTGTAAGTTTTTTTTGAACCATCAAGTTTAGCTGTAACCTTCGTATTGTAAATCTGTCGTCTTAACAGCATTGCTGTGTTTAGCCGGCTTAACATATAAGGAGTATGGCTTAAAAAAGAATAAAAAAAACAACATTGCTGTGTTCCCACTATCAAATGTAAAGCTAGAATATTTTTGGCGAGTCCTTTCCGCTCTTTAGTTTAATTGACTCATAACCCCATGTGAAAGTGATGCCAGGAGTTAATCTAATTGTAAAAAAAAAGTTTACATCATGAAGTAAACTTAACACAACTGAATGCAATTATCAGTTGCGAGGGTTGACGATAGGATGATATACACTGCACCAGATTGTGATTGTCGCTTTTCGAAGATTGTAAGTCTCGTCTTGTACACTACTGTTTCGCTTAAATAGAAGCGACGATAGTACATATCTTTTGTTTTTTTGTTTCAGGGGAGAAATCTTCGAAAGGTATCCTGCTTCTGGGGGGAAATCAGGGTTATGTAGATTCTTACTCACTAAAACCATCTCAGTGGTTTGCATTCGGGGAGCCCACGGAGTCTCTTACAGAACGCACTGGTGCTCCTCTACACTTTGTATTAGCACGTCTATGAGGAAGGGCCAAATCCTCTTTGACATCATCGCTGAGCCATACGCTGTCTCACGCAGGTCCGCTTGTTGAGCGATAAGGGCCCCTACCCTTACGGCCCGCGACACTCTTAGACCCTTTCAGTCGTCTTCTACGACAAGCAGGGCTTACCTTAATCCTATTCTTACTAGCCTGAGACTACAGGGCTGACAATGAAACATACCTAGAAGGTCCTCGCAGCCAGAATCTTAGACAATTTAGACTACCATCGACACGTAACTTGTCCTGTTATCAATAACTCGTTGACCTTGACAATATAATCACATGATGTAATGTACATGTATTATACGATATAATTGCTCCATGTGTCACGTGAGCTGCAGATGTGGTCGAGGCTGCGATCCTATTCAAGGTATGCGGTTTGTGAGTGTTTAATATTTATATTAAACAGCATACGTTGTTTTATTTCATTAAATGACAATTGTTTTTGAAGTTCTATTGGATTTAATTCGATATAACGAAATAATTGAAGCAAGGTCTCTTCTCGTACACTGGTTGCAAGCAGCGCAGGTCTGATCGACGTAGATACCTTCCATCATAATTGTTTGACGTTCACCTGATGGTAATTGACACGCCTACCCATAATAATATGACGTTAGTTAGGATGATATACGCAGCACCACATTTTGCTCGTCGTCTTGAGATATTAAAAGTGAAGTCGCATTAGCCCCCGTGACTTCATTAGCTACAACACCCTTCCAACAGGGATACACTCGTAGTTTGCACAACACCATTTGGCGGTAAAAATAACGAATGTGGTCATACCTACTTATATGGTCTCCGAAAACAGAAACCTACTATCAGTAAAACTCATACTGAAGTTTGGTGGTCAGAGTGAGGGAACTAATTTGGTCTTCAGCTGTTCTTTTCAACTGACGGAATTTAAACCGGGTCCACTCTTGTACATCGTTAAACAATTTCTTTCCGTCTGCCAAGACCATGTTTTCCGATTTTTTTTTCCTAAATCAACATTCCTGTGTTGCATGTGGCCGAAAAATATACTTTTATTTGCATGATGATTGGAGACCTTTGATAATCGCTTGTCCAAAGGACGCGTATCGGCTATACGGTATTTGCACATCTATTTTGCAATACTAGCTGATAGACGTTGCATTAAGGTCAAATTAGTTTCTATATTTCATCACTTCTCTGTAAATATTTTTTTTCTTTTACAAATATTTTTAATTGCATCAATAATTTATCTAAGGAGACAGTGAGATCCTCTTTCGCATTAATTGTCTTTTTACACATATTTTAGTTTGTGTGTGCAAATACAGTTTTTAATTAATAAATACATTAGCGTATATCAATATTTAAAAAAATATATTATGTATACATTCTCTACGTCCCTAGTCTCCGTAATCAGGACAGTGAATGGTGTATGCAAATCGAAGGTTTCGCGACAGAGATAAGGCGGGCCGGGTTGAACTGAATTCCCGAAGTGATAAGACTCGAGAAATCCGAACTCTTGTGATTTCTATGCGAACCGTTCATGGAGATATTTACACAGCTGTTATTTGACTTATGATAGGAATTCGGTTACAAATGTTATTTTAACAATGATAGCTAAGTACTTAGTTCCATCTGGGCGTGGCGAGATCTACTTTTCATATAGCTTCAAATATGATTTAAATAATATATATCTACAAATATGAATATTGCGAATTATACTTAAATAAAGACAACGATAAAGAAACATTCAGTTAGTTATTAAGCGCAACTAGCATAAACAACAAGGTGTTAGCAATCATCATTTGCTAATCAAAACAGTATTAGACATCCTTGGTACCATTCCGTTGGTCTCAAACAATCTAGATCTACCACCAGAAAAATTTTATTATTCTTGCATCTTGCATAGTGAGGGGCCAGAGTTGTTATGATAAAACTAATTCTAATTTGGTCGTTATATGATCTTTTGTTCATTTTCTTCTTGATATTGTTTCGCAATCAATGAACACGTAACAGCTGAAAACGTATTATTAAGTTTTTCTCCTCAGTCTAAACACCACATATAATTTGAATTAAGTGTTTTCCGGGATGGCCTGGCAGACTAATTGGCAATCTCGATGTATCATCTATCAAGCTTGTCCGCACGTACGTCATACTCGCGAACAGGTGGTATAGTCCAGGGAAAAAAAACTGTAAATATATAATCTTTATTCAATTCCCAGATACATTTTAAATGATGAAAGGTATAGAAATTGTCTACGATTGTGGAATCATATTAATAACTAGGAAATTGGTGATACACGGGATAGTTTAAGAGAGGACCAGATAACCGTAAAAAATTATTTAATATTAAAACTTAGGTACGTACTAACGTACACGTACTAACAAATATCTTTTACGGAAATAACTTCATATGGTATTAAACAAGCAGAATGTACTTCCCATTTGTAGTATGAGTTTTTTAGCTTTTTTTATTATAAATGAACTAATGTTACCCTTGGGACGACTACAAACATTACTATATAATCGTTGAAAGTAGATAAGCCGTAACTCGTGGATAAATATTGTCAACATTATTATATTAGGTACTTACGTATGAAATTGGCGTTTTGTACGGGAGGAATATAATGTAATTTTTTTTTTGTAAAATATATTTAATTAATCAAAGTATGCGCCATTTTTATCTATACATTTTTGGCGTCTCATAGGTAGTTCATTGGCCCTACTACTAAAAAAACCATGGGCGGCGAGAATCAATAACCTCTTTGAAGGCGGTTTGGACTGCTGCATCGGAGTAGAATTTTTTTCCTTGTAAGAAGTTGTCATATTTCCGGAAGAAATGGTAATCTATTGAGGCAAGGTACGGGGAGTACGGTGGATGTCGTAGACATTCCAATTGCAGCTCATCTAACTTAGTTTAACTTAATTTGTTGTGCAGTGTGTGGTCTTGCATTGTCGTGAAGTAGCAGTGGCCTAGAGCGATTGACCAATCTCGGTTGTCTAGCAGCTAGTTCTTGCTTCATGGTTTGCAATTGCTGACAATAGATATCTGCCGTAATCGTTTGGCCAGATTGTAGAAAGCTGTAGTGAACGACACCGGCGCTGGTAAACCAAACACTCAAAAGTAACTTTTTCCGAGTCAATTTTCGTTTAAGGCAAGATTTGGCTGGGCCTCCAGGGTTCAGCCATTGCGACGAGCGCTTCTGATTATCGTACAGTATCCACTTTTCATCACAAGTAATGATTCGATTTAAAATCCCTTCATTATTGTGTCGGTTGAGCAAAGTAACACAGCAGCAGCAGTCGAAGCGTGTTTGCAAGTTCGATTCACTTAATTCATGAGGTACCCATCTTTCAAGTTTTTTTACTTTCCCGACTTGCTTCAAATGGGTTAATACAGTTTTGTCACTTACCCCAAAGCCTGCAGCTATCTCTGAAGTGCTTTGTGATGGATCCGCTTCCACTATAGCTTTTAATTCTTCATTTTCCACATTAGTCTCCGGCCGTCCGCGGGGTTAGTTCTGAAAGTCGAAATTTCTAGAACGAAAACGTTGAAACCAAAAACGTATCGTGCTTTCTTTTGCGACACCAGCGCCGTACACATCATTAATCCTTCGAGCTGTTTCCGCAGCTCTGGTGCCACGGTAGAAGTCGTACTCGTAAATATACTGATATTTCATATTTTCCATTGTGCGGTAATAAAGGACACCAAAGAATAAAATAATGAGAAAAAAACAAATGAATGGCTGTTTTCAAAACTCAAATGTACCAGCTTAATGAATTTGGAATTCTCAACCAAAGAGGAGATATTACAGATCAAAGTAGTCCGAACGACAAAATGCCAATTTCATATGTGAGGACCTAATATTTTGACGGATCTCATCAGGAGTTTAGGATAATAACGTAACTGCTTAAAAGTCTATTGTTTAAGATCCACACTTTACTATCATTGTTTTTTTACTGTCTTCATGAAATTATTAGAACTTTAAGCTCTTGACTCTGATTCCCGTTCACTATAAGAAGTGATGAATGACGACGTCGTTAATAGCAACATTTTCCACTGATTTAAAGAAGAAGGGCAGAAATTCCGAAATCATACAGACTGAAAATCAATAAAAGAATATTTGCTATTTTTCACGTCAAGATTTATTATGTACAGGACAAACATAAGATATTTAAAGAGTGGATACGATAAACAGCATAGTATGACGTTAAATCGAAGGTTCAATTCGGATCGGCGGAGAAATAGACCAGTAGAAAAATAACTTCACCGTTGTCGAAGTAGGAAGTTTAAAAATATAAAAGATATTATCGGGCCTGTTGCGTGGACCTTGCGGGCATTAAAACGCCTGGCAACGCGGCCATTTTGAATTATTTTAGGCGCCAACCGCGCTTACGTCATGTGTTTTGATCAAATTCACGCAGCCGACACTTGTACGGGTGTTACAGTAACCTATAAAACAGGTTATGTAAATATTTAGCACTTAATTTCTGTTACTTTGGGAAAATAGATGAATTTGTACGTACGCGAAAATTAATGTTCTCAGTTTAGTAACGAAACGTTATTAATAGTATTTTTTTAATTGCTCTCTTAGTTTACGCTCGGCTGGAACTCGAAGCCTTTTCTAAGGAAAGGAGTCAAGGCCAATACCGTCGAAGCTGTTTCTTTCGGCAAAATAAACCATTTTATAAATTTTTCTATTCAGTGAAAAAAAAAAATTACTAAGGGATTTTTTTTCGTTTCTTAATGTTCCCACTGCCAAGGCCATTTATTCTTAACGATCACCAAGTGCGACTTGACCTATATCACATATCCAAAAAGCTGTTGTATTTTAAATATTATTGGTGTTGAGTCTGTTGCGGGAGTCCCACCGCAGCTTCTACTTCTGCAACTAAGTGTTGGTGTGCAAACATTTCTGTATTCCGGTTTGATCTATTAGACGTAGTAATCGTCCTTAATCGCAGTGCATTTCGGACCTAAACAACTCCAAATTTTAGACTTACTTATTGAATCCAACTGAAAGCTGGATGTATGTATAGGGTGGCGCAAAAGCAATCCTCTTATCAGAAAATGCTATAAATTTTGCCTTGATGTAAAAAAATTAAAAGACCAAATAAAAATAATCCACAAGAAGAATCAAAGTTTTTCATATTTTTTTTTAAATTACAGCCAAAAACATCGGAAGGTTATTTTTGCGCCACCTTGGTATACATTATAGGTAAGGTAGGTATACATTATACAAAGTATACAAGGTGGCGCAAAAATAACCTTCCGATGTTTTTGGCTGTAATTTAAAAAAAATATGAAAAACTTTGATTCTTCTTGTGGATTATTTTTATTTGGTCTTTTAATTTTTTTACATCAAGGCAAAATTTATAGCATTTTCTGATAGGAGGATTACATTTGCGCCACCCTATATATATATATTTGTCTTTCGCAGACATATAAACAGTAATTACGACCACTCGCACTTCAGTGCGAACATGATTCTGCAAAGGGAACATGGCTTTGGCAGCCGTACTAGGTGAGACTCGTAGGAGATTCTTTAGATGTCATAACGTACTGAAGTGTTAAATTGAAATATTAAACTTTTATGTATATTTGAAATTCTTTACAATCATAAATTCACATAAACAGTTATTCGATAACTGTGTAAACAGATCTTTTGCTGTCATCGGCTGTACCCAAATACGGCGTTCGCAATTATAAACAATAGTAATACTTCACACAACGTATGAAAACAAGGTCAAAGTCCCGTGATTAATATAATACAATACATTATTGTTGATGAAGCAACCGGCTAGGGTGACAAACAAACATTTTTTTGATACACAATCACTCGTAACATGTAATAATTTAAGCTGATAACTCTCAAATTGTAAACATCTATATATGTGTTAAAAAAAATATTTACTTACAGAGTATATTTGCATAGAAAATAAAATTTGCTAAGAATTTCTGTGTATGTAAACACAATTTTAATATTACCTACATTTTACTGGAGGTAAGTTTCTGCTCTATCTAGATTTAGTTTACTCAAAATTCAAGTTAGTCTTAGTTCTAGCATCCATATCTAAATAGTGTTTCTAATTTAGAACTTCTTAACTTTTTCCTTTTGTTTGGTTTATATTGCGTTAGTCAAGTATTAGTATTATACTTCAATCAGTAATAGATGCTTATATTTATTTATATCAAGAGTTGAAAGAGTGGGTGGAGGTCTCAAGTCTCAGGTCCTCAAGATCATTGTGTTGTGTGTTGTCCTCAAGATCATTGTTGTGTAGTTTCTAGAAGATATAAATTTAGAAAAGGCTGTGTAGAAATAGTCTGTGATAGAAAGTCAGCATCAGGGTTAAAATCTCTTAGTCCTATGAAAATTACTCAGAGATCAGACAAAAAGAGAGACAGAAAATCGGAGAAAAAGGACAAACTCTTCTTTTTAGTTCAAATATTGCTTGCTATTAAGCTCAAGCTTGCTATTCTTTCCTTTAATAAGCTACAAGTAATTTTTAGTAGGAAGATGATTTCAACTTTCAACTACTTTTTCACTTTAATCGATTTATATATTCTATTCTTTAGTTTTAAAGTTGTAATTTATTTACTTTTATATAACATACCGTTAAAACATATGTTTTAAATTAGATTTAACCTATTCAAGCACACTTTGTTTACCCAGTACATTACAACTGTATTTATAATTCCACAAGGTCGAAACAATAGAAGCGGATGATCATTTACGCTAAACACTTGTTTTATTTGTTCTGATACAAAACATTTTATGAAAACAAATTTTATGGATTTTAATGTTTTACATAATCCATACTTACAAGGAATTTTTATTTTAATCAACCTGATGGTATATGATAGGCCCGTAATAATAACGTGGCGCTAGTTAGGATGTTATAAACAGTATCAAGTGCTCGTCGCTTTGAGACATAAGATGTTGAGTCTCATTACCTCAGTAATTACACTAGCTACAGAGCCCCTCAAACTAGAACATAATACTGCTGTTTGTCGTCTGAAACAGGCGCTGCGATGACCTTACCTAGATGGTTTCCGGCAAGAGATGTTTACCAGGAGTAGAATCAAAAAGTTTTAAACAATAATTAAAAAATTTAAAGTGTGATTTATGGCATTAGGACATCAGTATTTTACTGGTGTCTAATGCCAGAGACTGTTTAGGAAGGTACCACCGCAGCTCCTATATCTGCCACGTTTGAAGACATCGTGGCAACACAACTCATGTCTCAAAAAGCCAAGCATAACGTTGTGCAGTGTATTATCCTAACTAGAATCTCGTTATTAAAGTAATATATCACTTACCATCAGGTGAACGTCCCACTCATCCCATCGCTTCGTAGAATAATAAAAACTAGACGCGTAGCGCTAGTTAGAATGATATACCCTACACCACATAGTGCTCGTTGCTCTGAGACGTAAGATATTATGTCTCTTTAACCTATACTTTCTACCGATAATAGATAAAAAAATGTATCTAAACAAACTTAAAAAAACACATATGTTAATTCTTTTATAAAAGCGAGAAAAGTTTTAAAAGAAATAACCCGTAATTGAAATAGATACGCGCGGAACCAGTTTCCGCTGATCCGCCGCGACCTTGGACTGGTAGTTATTCGCTCCACGTGCTTACCGGCGTCTCGGACGTGTTGGACCTTTTAAAACAGCTTCATAGTCTTTTAAACAATTCTTTATTATGTTTTTTTATCAATACCACATCCTAACTCTTCATCACAAGCCCACGTGACTTTAGAAGCCAATGAGATCGAAGATGGTTAACTGTGGCACACTCGCCTAGAATACGCTTGCTCTTTAGGTTGTTAGGGGTGTAAGGGGTTCCACTCAACATATTATGGAGCCCAAATCGATCTCACCTGCATAAGATACACCCTACTAAACAACAGACGAGCCTCAATTCCCCTTCAATGAAGATTCTTGAGCGAAACTTATGCCCAGCAGTGGGCGTTATCCGGCTGATAAGGAATAATGATAAATCATGTTGCCGTATTAACATTCAAATCATCGCCTCCCCAGTCAACGAACCTGTTTGTAGGTCTAGGACAGGTCTCCATGACGTCATGTACTGTTATCAAAATAAAACGATTAGATTTAGCATAATCTTAATTATTAACGATTTTTATCGGATTTATTAGTTAGTGGTATAAATTAGTTTCTCTCTATCACCTCTATCACATAAGTAACGAAACCATCACTTATGACGTGGTACATAATGTCCCCTAATAGTTATAATAGTTACAACAAAAAGCTTCCATTTGTGCGTCTATGGCATCGTAACTTTCAAACTTCTCCAATTTACTAGAACCTGTAATTACTAAGTTAATTTCTTTTCAACTAAAAATAGAACAAATACTAGATAATCTCGTTGTTATTTGGGCTGACGTATCGCTTACCATCAGGTGAACATCCCGCTCATCGCTTATTTGTATAAAAATCATAGTCTGGCCGTCCGAAAATTAGATTAGATAATTTATATCTCAATATGACGAAATTTAGTACTAAAGGAAAACTTAACTATCAGCACATGGTTAAGGACATATCAGGTGAACTCGTCCTATCGCCCTTGTCGAAATAAGAGACTACTACTAGTGACTTGTCCTATCGCCCTTGTCGAAATCAGAGACTATTACTAGTGACTCGTCCTATCGCCCTTGTCGAAATCAGAGACTACTACTAGTGACTCGTCCTATCGCCCTTGTCGAAATCAGAGACTACTACTAGTGACTCGTCCTATCGCCCTTGTCGAAATCAGAGACTACTACTAGTGACTCGTCCTATCGCCTTTGTCGAAATCAGAGACTACTACTAGTGACTCGTCCTATCGCCCTTGTCGAAATAAGAGACTACTACTAGTGACTCGTCCTATCGCCCTTGTCGAAATCAGAGACTACTACTAGTGACCCGTCCTATCGCCTTTGTCGAAATCAGAGACTACTACTAGTGACTCGTCCTATCGCCCTTGTCGAAATCAGAGACTACTACTAGTGACTCGTCCTATCGCCCTTGTCGAAATCAGAGACTACTACTAGTGACTCGTCCTATCACCCTAGTCGAAATAAGAGACTACTACTAGTGACTCGTCCTATCGCCCTAGTCGAAATAAGAGACTACTACCAGTACAACTTTAGAGATTATATTTACATCAGATAAAACTTTTCCAGATATCTTTAAAACAACAAACGTAGTACGAAAAATAACGTAAACAGAGTGAAATCATCACAGAGCATTTGTTTACACTAGAACAGATAATGTATTGTTATATGCTAATAGGTTTCAAAATAATCGTCGCTCATAACGCTCCCGCGGTTAAACCCACACAGTAATAAATATATTTCTGAAATTAATATATATATATATATATATATATATATATATATATATATATATATATAAAATTGTTGTAAGAATTGTTTACGTAAACAAACTCATAATTTTTGCTAACGTAAATGTGTATGTATGATACTTAAATACTTGAAGACGGCGAAGGCAACTCAAGTTTTAGTGTTTAATGTAATCGCATGTGTCAACCATCCATTTTCGCGGCGTTTCATCGTCTGCGTCAGTCAGCTGATCATCATCATCATCAAAAGCTTACGGCAGCCCACCGCTGGACCGATAAACCGATCTTCGCCTATACGCATCAAGTTGTTGCGAGCCGCCTTGCGCAGATCCATCGCTCTGTCGATTCAGCTGATACTATATCATTGTTAGAATTTTCACCCAACTTCAAATTCAAACATGTAACTATCACAAATGAAAACAATAACAGCGAACTTATCAAAATCAGCTCCTATAAAACACATTGAATTAAAAAAAAAAACTATGATTTCATAACGGTAGACTATCATCTAAACTTCACTTGATTTCATTACTTAAATAAGTTATACACTATGTAACATGAAATAAATTCTTGTCCTTGAAAAGGAGGACGAAGTCGCGAAACTGTTCGCCAAAACAAAACAATTAAAATACCTCCAGACGAAATATGGCTCGGACGTGAATTGCCTTAGAAATATTATTAAAACTTATATAATATATTAAAACTTATTTCAACTGTCAACAAAAAACACCGAGAAAAAACGAATTTCCTTATCTTTTTGCAATAGAGATTAATTGTGGAGACTGATGTTAAGAAGTTGACGACAATAGACAATGATGATGAACTGTTATATATACTGGTGGTAGGTCTCTATTGCCAGAGACCATCTAGATAGATTCCTGTTGCTGCCGATAAACAGTAGTGTGAAAACTTTACCGTATTCCATTTCGAAGAGCACTGTAGCTAGTGAAATTACTGCGGTAACAAGACTCAACATCTTACAATATATATCTTAACAAGCGCAACGTTGTTATGAGCAGGTGGCAGACAGGCAGGTTGTCGTACTGCTAGTCTCTCGAACAAAAACAAGTGTTAGCAGACATAACATTTGCATTTGTATTTGACAAATGAAATAAAAAATACTTTTTTTTTACATTATACTTTTATGTTGAAGTTACGATACATTCTACAAATTTACTTTACAGCATCGAATTAGTAGAAAGTAAAAGATTATTAAAAAGAAATAATTTTAAGGTTTCATTTCACCAATATTTTAATATAAAAACATGTTTAAGGTACATTTTCACTAATTAACCGAGTAACAATAACGAAATAGCAGTACACGTTTTTTATATATATGACATCACCACGAAGATATTTCATGTTTATATTCCATGCCATATTAGGCTATGGTATTTTGTACACAAATCTAAATGTAACGGTGCTATAATAGACGGTTCGTGAGTGTATGTAGTTTAATATTAACGTATTATTATTATTCAACGTTATAGCGATATTAGCGTTGAAGAAAAATGTCGTTCATCTTATTGGCGGTAAGGCTATGAGTTGGTGAATGTCGATAGTCAAGCAAATTATCTGGATACAGCACTCTTGAAGTCGGAATTCGGACATCAGTAGGGATTTCGGAATGCTTTACTAGCTCTCTCTCATTGACAAACCGGATGTTTACCGTTGAAAGGACTGTTTCCCGATACAGCATGACTACTTAGTCATTACAACGCAGCGCCTATTGCTGCCGCTAAGCATTACTGTGTAAATATTATTGTGGTCTGTCTTGAAGGGCGCTGTAGCTAGTACAATTACTGGTGTAAGGAAATTCAACATCTTATGTCTCAAGGGACGAGCGCAATGTATATATATCTTCCTAACTAGCGACACGTAATTATGAGCAGGCGTATCACTTACAATCAGGTGAACGTCTCGTCGTTTAATTAAACAAAAAAAAAAAATTACGGCATTGTTATTATATTCCTGTTATCCACTCACGTTAACCGGAAATGTTCGCTACAACATCTTGGACCTTAACACTTATGTGAAATTAAGACAGTATTGGCCCATTGTAGATGTAAAAACCTTTCAGTAGAAAAAAAATATTTTGTGTTTTACTTTATCAATAGAATCTTAATATAATCCAATAAATATAAATATTGAATTCCAATTCAATTTGTAACAGTACTTTGAAGGTGTTGTAGAATAAAGAACTAAAACACAGTAATTTTTTATTTTTTTAGCAACTAGAGTTGTTAGAAATGAGTGGGACAATCTTGAGGGTTCACTATTCGGGTTCCCCGAATTATTGATCGTAGGGGTAGTAGGCCACGGCGTACGCTACGCTCAGGGTCAGCTTTGTTTGACACCTATCCTGTTTCCGCGCATAGCAGCGTCCCCTTCACGTATATAGTTCGTAGGTAAAGGAACCATAAAGTCATTCCTTTGACCCGGTCCTAACAAAGAACTGCTTTTGCGCAATATTTTTAAAACTGCGATTATTCTCGTCAGCATTTGGACATCACTTTCTTTAAGATCACAGCTTATCATATCTTTTGTCACTTTGCTATTGCGACTTCGGTCGTCCCCGTATTTTAAGAATTGTTATAAAAAAAATTAATATAAATTTGTATAGCATAGTAAAATTGGAAGGTTGTATATTAATTATGTATATAAACTTATGTTTAGAAATAATTGATTCCATTAATAATGTCAATGGCAGCGCTAAACAAACAAACCTATTTGATTTAATTTTAATACTTTGGAATCAGGCCAAAAGTAGGCGATTCATATTAGCACTATGACCTTAACTGCGTGTTCGTTTATAAAATGAGGCAATTTTTTTTTGGTGAATTTGCACGTGGACACCTTGGTAACTTTTTTAGTTTTTCATAAACTTCGAATCTTGCAATTTGTATGTTATACTACTTTGCATCGGAAGCATCGAAAACATTGTCATCAGATTCCATTCATGGAAGGCTATGTTATTGCTTTTATTCGGAGTAATGAGGAAGCTTTCACATTTTATACTGACTCCTTGACGTAGTAGTTAAGCTCTTGCACAGAGGGCCTTAGTTCTTCTTACCAGTTTGGTTTCTCTGAACCCTCTTAACTACCAACTACCTGCTTGTTGTAAACCTGCCAATAAACTGTCATCATCATCATCAGCCGATAGGCGTCCACAGCTGGACAGGTCTCTCCCAAAGATCTCCACAGACAGTCAGCATGGCCTCCAGTACTGCGGGGTACTAGGGGCTGTCGTATGTAGTTCATATTGAGGGATTTGGCCCATTTCCCACCACGGTGGCCCAATGCAGTTGACGGGAGCCTGAGCCTAGTTTATTGTTTAGCAGGGTGCATCACAAGTGAGGTTGACTTGGGTCCCGTGAGTTATAGTGCGGGACTCCTTACACCCCTAAACTAAAACTATAATTGAAGTGAAAGGATATTACAAAAGAGTCATCCTACGACTTTTAGATAAAAAGAACCATCGAAACAAAGATCGTCTGACTTATTTGGTGTTACTTCATCTTCGAACACATTATCATCACACAGTTCCTCGTGTCATAGCGGAGCTGGCTCGTATCCATCTGGCGCCACATTCCGTCCCAGTGATTTTCCGCTTTCGCCCGCCCGATCCCACTATTAATTTACGCATAAATGCAACAAACTGATTACATGGCATGGCTTCTTGGCAATTTGTCAAATCATTCCAATTACAATGCGGAAATTTACGCAAAGATGTGACGAATGCTAAACAGAACAGTTTAACGCTTTTCAATTGACCATGTATTAAATGTAAGGAAAATAAAGCATAAGTGGAGTTAATATACTTAAGGTTTGGACATTTCTAACTGGGTTCTTCTTTCTGTAGCCAAACAGTTGTGTGAAATCGTTACTATTCCACTATTTCAATTTGAAGGATGCTGTAGTTATATGGATTTACTGGGATTCTTCAATACTGTTTCAAGTACAATATTCATCACATTTTTTATAACCCTTGCGACTAGATTGTTTTGCAACGATGACGATGAGCGAGACGTCCACCTAATGGTCAGCAATACGTCTGCCTATAGCAACATTGCGTTAGTTAGGATAATATACAAACACCACAATGTGCTCGGCACCTTCAGATATAAAATATTGAATCGTGTTTCCAAAGTAATGTCACTAGCTCACTCTATGAACCGGAACATGGTTATTTATACACGAATTTTTAGTGATTGAAACAGGAAATGCAGTGTTACTTTCCGAGAGGTTCTCCGAGAATAATCTCTACCATAAGTATAATAAATCCATATTACTGACGTTATTATTAACAATTATTGGGAATCAGGCATATAGGACTCATCGATCAACATCTATTTGCGATAGAGAAACGTCCTACACATGTGTTTGTTAAATACAAACAAACCTAAAGCGAGCATATAAAGATGTTAACATATATATATATATATATATATATATCATATTTCAGAACCCAGGATATAGATTACGTTATAAATATAATACGAAATACAGAAAGTATT
Organism: Ornithoptera alexandrae; assembly: GCA_029030555.1. NCBI lineage: Eukaryota > Metazoa > Arthropoda > Insecta > Lepidoptera > Papilionidae > Ornithoptera > Ornithoptera alexandrae. Next base: position 2,759,863 of record JARDVY010000011.1, on the reverse strand, counting down.
CGATAGTAGATATGAAAGAAAGTTATCAGCCAAGTACAGTACGTTTGACAGGAACAAAGATAAGAAAGATTTATTAGCGGAAATTTTGTAAAAAAGTAAGATGATGTCTCTATGGTTGAACATCATAAATAACATACAAAGTTAATTAAAAAAAAAACAAATATATGTATTTTAGTTATGTAGGACATAACGTTGCAGCCCTATAGCCTAGGGCTAGTAAGAATAGGACTAAAGTAAGCCCTGTCTGTCGGAGATGGCAACTTGTAGGGTGTACGGGTTTCGCGGGCCTTGAGGCTAGGGCCTTTATCGCTCAAAAAGCGAACTCATGTGGGACAGCCTATGCATGTTGCCGTAACTCATCGAGGAGGGTTTCGTTCTTCCTCAGAAACATGCTAACACAAAGTGGGGCACCGGTGCCTCTCCGAATGCACTGATGGACCGTCGAAGGGGTTTTAAAGAGTAAGAATCTCACATAACCCTGACATCACCCCTGGAGCAAGATAAGGATATAAAGTTGAATTGCAAGGTTAATAATTATAAATTTAATTTTGGTTAGGAATTTATAAGGTGAAGAAACTTATGAAAATTAATTAGTTCAACAGCAATTTTTAGGAACTGAAATGAAATTACATATGAAATTAGCGTTTTCTCGTACTGTCCACTTTGATGTGAAATATCTCCTCTTTGATTAAGAATTCCAAATTCAAATTTATAAATTCATTAAGCTGGCACATTTGAGTTTAGAAAACAGTCATTTATTTGTTTTTTCCTTATTATTTTTTCTTTGGCTTCGCTTATTACCGCACAATGGAAAACATGAAATATCGAGTACGAGTTCTACCGTGGCACCAGTGCTGCAGAAATAGCGCGAAGGATTAATGATGTATACGGCGCTTGTGTCGCAAAGAAAGCACGGTACGTTTTTAGTTTCAACGTTTTCGTTCACGAAATTTCGATCTTTAGAACCAAGCCGTGGACGGCCGGAGACCAAAGTGGAAAATGAAGAATTAAAGGCTATTGTGGACGCGGATCCAATACAAAGCACTTCAGAGATAGCTGCAGGCTTCGGGGTAGGTTACAAAACTGTATTAATCCACTTGAAGCAAATCACCAGACCACCGTACTCCCCGCACCTTGCCCCAACAGATTACCATTTTTTCCGGAATTTGGACAACTTCTTACAAGGAAAAAAATTCAACTCCGATGCGGCAGTCCAAACCGCGTTTAAAAAATTTATCGATTCTGATTCCGAGATTGATTTTTTTTTAGTAAAGGGATTAATGAACTACCTATGAGATGGCAAAAGTGCATAGATAACAACGGTGCATACTTTGATTAATTAAATGTTTTACAAAAAAATATAAAATAAAATTCGCCATACGCCAATGGAGATACTGTTCTCCTTATATGATATCAAAAGGATAAGTAATACGGATATTGCTCCAACACGATCCACTTTTTGGATCATTCAACTGCACCAAAACGGGGCAAATGAAGATACACGAGTTTTTTGATGTCAGCCAACAGTCCCTAAACGTTATGAGCGCGCGTCACATATAAATCAATATATTAAGAGCAATGTATTACGCTGCAATGAGACCGAACATCGGCGACACCGATACTAAAATAAATTAAATAAACTAAACGATTGTTTGAAATATTGTTTCTTTCGCAATATTTCAGATTATTTCTTTGTACTTTTAAACCAAAAACAATAAAAAAAAAATTCTATATAACAAATCAATTCGCCTTTAAGTCTTTGTATGTAGTAGACGTAGTTAGTTTTCCTTTTTAATACTACGACACGAGACATTCACTTGTAAGTGATAACCCTGTCATAACAACGTGCTGCTAGTTAGGATGATATACACTGCATTTCAACATACTAGACGCCTTGAGACATAAGATGTAAAGTGTCTTGCCCCAGTAATTTCACTAGCTACAGCACCCCTTTAAAGCGAAACACACTAATACTTCCACAACACCATTTATCCGTAGAAACAGGAGCTGCAATGGTACCTAGACGGTCTACGACAAAAGAGTCTAATCACCAGTAGTGCTGGGAGACACTCCACAAGGTGGATCAACAATCTGGTGAAAGGCACAGCAAACCGCTGGATGTGGGTCTTTAGAGGAGTCCTATATCCCGCTGTGGATATCCATCACCGTAGTTATGTAATAAATGAAAGATTTTTTTTGAAATATTAAGTATCAGTATAATAACAAATTTTTATTTTAAATAATCATAAGAAATTATTAATAATTATAATAATGCACTAACTAAATAGAACCTCTAAGATATTTAATATAAAAATTCAAAACATTTAGATTTCAAATAATAAAAGAAAAGAAATCTATTAGAATAATTGAATAATAACAATAGATACTTTCATGACTTTATGGTAAACAAGGTGAAATGTTTACCAATAGCGTAATCGTAAAATTTTTAATGCGAAACTATTCGCTAAGTAGTAAATTTATGTCCCATTATAACCTCTAGCGAGAATAACAAAAACAACATCGGCGAAACGATAAATCATAGTAACAACGGCAGAGTTGCCTGTGTAAACATTGACCTCGTATTTCACACATTTCTACTTCGCACATTCCATAACTTAACGCGACTTACGTCCGGATATCAAATGACTTGAAGAAATATTCGTGACAGGTCTCTGTTGCCGGAGATCGCCTCCGACTCTCCCAATGTGGCTCTAATTATGATAATGAACACAGCACCACATTACACTCGTCGCCTGACAGATAAGATTTTAAGCAGCGCCTTTCAAACCAGGACACAGTAATGTCTGTAAAGTACTGTTTGGCACAACGGTGGTACTCCATCTAAACGGTGTCCGGAAACAAAGACCTACCGCCAGTGAAAAGGTACCACCGCAGCTCTTATTTCAACAACGCTATATATCAAGAGGACGAACAAAATTTGGTGCTGTTATCATCATCATCATCATCATTAGCCAATAGACCTCCACCGCTGGACATAAACCTCCCCCAAAAATCTCAACGTTTGTAGGGGTTCATATGGGGGGATTTAGGCTTATTTTTCCCACCATGCTAGTCCAATACAGATTGTTGGGAGCCAGAGCTCTAACACATGTTAGCACATGAGCTTCGTTTGTGATCAGATGTATCATCCACCAGGCGCGAATATTTCTGACCAATTTCAAGCCCAAATTTCAAATGTAATCTATGTTACGGCCAGCAAAGCTGGCGGGGACCAGCCAGTGTTAACTATACGTGTGCCTGTGATACCCCGCCTGTTATAAGTAATTAAGTCCTAGGCTTACATCATTACACAGCATACATTATAAGATACATAATATACAGTGCTATTAAACTATTACTCATCCAAACTCATTTAAAAGTGAAGAGGAAATATGATTCAGATACAGATATCCAGTCCATGTAACTGCTTACTATCAGACGCGACATATATCAGTTTCCCACTTGGTAAAAAAAATTACAAAAGAGATGATATTTTTTATTTAATACTTTTTTTTATGAACGACGTCAGAGATGTTTACCTGATGGTAAGTGATACGCCCGTAATAACGTAACGCTAGTTTGGATGATATACACAACACCACATTGTGCTCGTCGCCTTGAAACATAAGATGTTAAGTCTCCTTACACTAATAATTTCAACAGCTACAACGCTCTTTAAGTCGAAACACAGTAATGTCTGCACACTAATGTTTGGTGGCAGAAATAGGAGCTGCGATGGTACCTACCTTGACGGTCACCAGCAATAGAGACCTACCACCATTCACCACAGAACAAATATGGTGATAGTAGCGGTGATACCCCGTGTGACCGTCTAGGTAAAATATCTCTTACGACAAATAGTAGTTTACAATGGAACTTTGTTTCGGTGTAATTAACGCTATAACCAAAGAAATTACTGTGGTAACAAGAGTAGTACTGTATAAATATCTTAACGAGCATCTCATTGTTATAAACAACCACACCTTCCTCGTCTCGTCGTTTCGTTGAATATTTAAACCACTGAGAATTAGATATCTAGTTCTCATTAATTCGCACAAAGAAACATTTATATACAAACTTTTCCTGTCAGTGTCATGCCAGTTTGAACTGAGTGTTAGTATATATAATTAAAAAAAAAGTGACTCATCAAAAAAGGAGAGAGAATAATCGTGAAGTAGGTCACTTTGTATGAGGATGTTGTTGTTATAATTCACTTTGTTTTGTTACCGAACGAGGACATGTTTTATTCAAAACTTACTCATACAACTGATAACTGCAGGACTTTCATAGCTTATTAAGTAAATTTGAAAGCTGAAAAATTACAGCTATTCCTTATTTGCAATGTGAGACAAAAACGGAGTACGATTACTGCTTTAAGGCCACCATTTTTATTAAAAAATTTGGATGTAAAAAACTGTTTCACTGATGCATCATGTCTCCTGCCGGAGACCGTCAAAATACTAATCTATATCCGCCTCCAAAATACCTAAGCTAATGCAAGAATTTTCTTTACATTACTTTATTAAAAAGGATATATGATTACAAGCTTAAAGTACTTCTTTCTTAATCCCTTTATGATAGCATCGGAACGCTTTCTTACATTTCTGCAACCTTGCTCCACTCCACTTCTTCGTTCTTTTCCTCTTCATGTAAATCATGCTGGCTATGCGGCTGCACAACCTAGTTCAACGGAATATCTGAAGCTGTCACCGGAAAGACCATGGGAGCCAAGAGATTAGGTAGTATAGATTAGAGAGGAGGTAGACTATGAGTTTGCCGGCAATCACGATGAAGAAACTGTGTAGAAGAGTGGACAAAACCAATACTGACACTACTTTATGACTTAATCATAGTGTGTGAAGATATGCGTGACCGCATTTGTCCAGTGTAGAGGATTACAGCCTAGACTTACAGAAGGCTCTTAATCCCAAGGATGAAAACATAATGTAAGCTGTTATATAAGTATTTAATCTATGGACGTAAATAAGTATTATACAATAAAATGATATTATATTTATAAACCTGAAGAGACGTCGCTAAATATTAACATATGATGATATATACATACAATTCATTAGATCAAGCGGTGTGCGTTATCTACACGTGTAGTAACTTGATATACTTGTTCACATAGCGATATAACCAATGGCGTGTTCACATATAATCATATAACGGTACTATAAACAATATCGTTAATTCTACGGACAACTATTGTCCTTAATAGGGAAATATTGTCTGTGTCGAACATCTGTTTCATTTCCTGTGAGGTCGCTATACAAAGACTTTTTTTTATATCATCAACGACTAAGAATTGGAATAATATACATTTTTCTTTTTACAATAAAATACATATTGAAATATTCCTAAATATTACGCCTTGTGAGGTAAGGTACGAAATCACTCAATTTGTATGACAGGAAGAGGCTAGCGTTCAATCCCGATGCTTAAGATTTCTAAGAAACAAACCTATAGGTCCATCAAACATGTAATTTATTTAGTATTAACCTGATCACTAGAACATCTATGGTGCAATGTCTGACCGTATTAGTCATAGCAGCGGAAACACTAGCAATTCTGAAAAAAATCTTTTATCTTGCTTACGTCATTAATTATCACGATTAACTAACCGTGTTTGAATACCATTGACGTCACAACGTAGCACTTATTTAAGGTTTCTTCTTAACACATTGAAATCTTTATTTAGAAAACTGATCTAGGAACTGTTTCTATTTTGCTATCAAAAGAAGATTTATTTTCTGAATTTTACCTAGATTTTAAACTAATTTTATATTCTCTTCATTAAATCTATTACTTGCTTTCTTTTAATCTATGAGACGTATATATGTATTTTCTCATAAATTACATTGACTTTTATAATGTACTGAGGATCTATTTTATAATAAAATTATTAGTGAAAATAATTGACTAATTTTCTTTACTTTTACATAAAAACTGACTGACTCATATAAAAAAATAACAGTTATTAAAAAATTTAAAGCAAAAAAAATTTGGTGTATTTTTTTCTTTATGAACGAGATAATCAAGACGTTCTTCTGATGCTGAATAGTACGACAGACCATAACAATAAGATTTTATATGTATGATAAAACAAGATTTACATTACGCTCATCGTCTTAGCGCACAATTCCGATTTTCGGCAGAAGTCAATACCGGAAGTTTAATAATCCCCGGATAGGGCACCAGCCCTCTATAAATCGTAATCGGATTAATGAAACACAGAATGATAAAGTAATCCATTAATATCTACTACCGAAGCTCATATTTCTGCCGCCTAACAGTAGTGTACAAACATTAGTATTCCTGTTTAGAGGGTGTTTTGTAGCTAGTGAAATTACTGCGGTAACGAAACTTAAAAACTCATATTTTAGGGCGACGAGCACAATGTGGTGCTGTGTAGGAATTTAGCAGAAGTATCATCACATGAATATCTCACTAGTGTCGTTACGTATAATAAAAACAAAATAGAAAAGAAAGGGGGAAAATCCAGTAATTATTAAGGTATTACGGTATTTCAATTGATGTCGTTACATTTGAGAATGTGTCAATTGATCAGTTCGCTGCATCCGCCTAGCACGTCGCTGCGGCACTAGATTCCATTCAGCAAACCGATTCATCACAACGGTACTGTTCATTGTGTGAGATGGCGCGACGTCGTAACAGATACTAGGCATTGTCTGAAAGATATTATGTCTAGATCTTAATAGTCAATTGAATCTCATTTTTTAAGCAAAGCAAAAACGTTCAAACTCGGTCACAAAATTTCTTTTTAAATTGGATTTTTCCAATCATTACCAACCGTCAATGTGAACTGGCGGTTAGAAATATCCTTCTCTGAAAACTGACTGCTCAGAGAACGTGTGATGTTCTGGTCGGGTCTTCCGCGTACAGGAAGATTTATTGGTGGCAAGTCTATGTTGCCGGAGGCCGTCTAGGTAGGTACCGCCGCAGAGCATATTTCTGTCGCCAAACATTACTATGCAAACGTTACTATGTTCCGGTTTGAAGGGCGCTGTAGCTAATGAAATTACTCGTTTAAGAAACTTAACATCTTATGTCCCAAGGCGACAAGCGCAATGTAGTATAATCCTAATTAGCGCTACATTGTTCTGGCCAATTGTATCACTTACCGTCGTCTCTTACTCGTCTCGTCGTTTGTTGAATAAAAAAAAGTAGAATCCGTTGTTAGTCCTACATTCTTTCGACCTTCGATCGACGAATTCATAAAAGGTACTGCAGTAAGTGGTTGCGAATAGTTGTGGAAGACCTTGAAGAAAGCCTACTGCCAGCAGTGAACCAATGAAGGCTGATGACTAAGATAGATTCTTTGCGGAAGGTACGCAAGAAGAGTCTCGGGAATTGTGATTCCGATTCCCTATCATAATACCATTGTATTTTAACGTATTCTCAACTTTACAATAACATAATTTACATCTCTTAAGTATTATTACAGATAGATAGAGAAGGGAATAACTGAATCTATGGTAGATACACCAAATTCATTAAACAAAAGAGGGAGAGTGAGCATGAAGAGAAAGTTGCCAAATTAATAAAGACTACAGTAATCTAACTACTGAGTGTGGGTACTTAGAAAAAAAAAACACAAACATGAAATACGTTTTAGTTTTATAAATAACAATGACAGAAGTCTCTACATTTATTTTCAATCTATTAACACTTTAGAATATACATTGGGAACGGTTCTCGAAGGTTCCGCAAGGCTTTGAAAAGAACATGGGCGATTCTGAGAAACGACGGCAGACATTCCAAGTTTATAGGCTCCTATTCCTTAACGAGAAACTGTCGGAGCCTATGGGAAAAATTTAGTGTTCTCCAAGGATAAAAAATAATGACGTTTCACTTTAAACTATGATATTATTAATTATTAGATATATAAATAATTCTAATCATTAGAAATTACATTATTTAATCAAAACAAATTTTAGGCTGTAAACTAAAACGTTCATGACCTGTGAACAACTAATAATGATTACATATATGTAGGGTGGCGCAAAAGTAATCCTCCTATCAGAAAATGCTATTAATTTTGCCTTGATGTAAAAAAATTAAAAGACCAAATAAAAATAATCCACAAGAAGAATCAAAGTTTTTCATATTTTTTTTATATTACAGCCAAAAAACATCGGAAGGTTATTTGGCTGTAATTTAAAAAAAAATATGAAAAACTTTGATTCTTCTTGTGGAATATTTTTATTTGGTCTTTTAATTTTTTTACATCAAGGCAAAATTTATAGCATTTTCTGATAGGAGGATTACTTTTGCGCCATCCTATATATTAAACAGGAGACATTCAGAGTTTCATTGACTCATCACAAAATCTCCGAAAGTATTAGGCGTAAAAACTCAAAATTCGGTAGAGATATTGCTTCTGCCATTTAGAGGTCAGCTAAGAATGGATTTTTACAAGATTCTTTCCCCAAAGGAAGTTGTGGGGATGTTACGACCAGCAAAGCAGGCGGGGAACGTCTTGTTATTTACAATAGGCTTTCCCATAGGTCTCAGAATCGGACTAAAGCGCGGGAAGCAGCTGGATGGTGGTAGTGCATACCACCTACAAAAAAGTTAAAATGATCTATATAATTAACTGTCTGATAACAAAATATGAATACTTGTTGTGTATTAAATAAGGTCGCTTTCGTTTTAAGTGTTCTAGCTGTCGTTTTGATGACAACCATTGTTCAGACAATGAAGGTCTTCTTACAGAACATAATCTGAAATAATCACTTTGACCATCAAGTCGATGCAGAGGATGTCCAACACTTGCTGGTGGAGTATTCAAAATATCAGAGCAAATGAGAGGTCATCATCAATACTAGACTTGGGCGCCTTACACACGGTGTTATGTGGCCCAATCTGGGGCAACACGAGATATTTTTGAAATGTTGTAACCACATTATTAGCACCCTAAGGTTTTTTGTGTTATCACTTTTTTTTTGAGGCAATGGGTGTTTCATATCTCTGAGGGATAAAAACCCCAAAAAAAAAAAGAATTAAAAACAATAATAAAATGGTATAACGCTTATTGAAAACAATAGCTGAAGTTCGGAAGAGCTTTCTCAATCAGACCGCCTAACTTAATTTCAAAAGATACCTTTTGAAAATGATAATATTGTTTAGACAATTTTTTATTATAGTTAAAAATTAAGTTATACTTGAATTTTTTTTCTTTATCATAGAACGTCTTAATACACCCACGTTAAAATATTTATATGAAATGTTAGACTTCTTTGTCAGGTTCACAGTTTGTTTCAATCACGATAAACTTGATAAATTGCTGTTTAATGCATTGACATTATCAAAGTTCTAAAACTTCCTCTATAAGTGGTCGAGATAAATTATTTAACTTTGTCATTATTTGCCAATACTTCCTCTACCTTGAAGGATTTATTTGCCACAAAAGCTTGCACAAAAAGTCGTATTATTTTCTTTGTCTTTTGAAGTCGTAATTAAAATTATACAACATATGAAAGACTATAACTCGAATTGTGTATCTGCTTGCAGTGAAAGAAGTCCTCAGTTCGATTCCAGAGCTACATATGATTGAGTTTCGCAGGGTAGTTTTTGAGCCCTTCGGGTTTCTTGGCAAATCTACTGCCATAATGGAATTTATGTGTTCTAATTATCAACATATTAGAGATGGAGTATATTACAGAGGTACGGTTAACTATTATTGATCTAATTGTCAATCACAGAGATACTCGTATTGAAGTTTCGGTCCTAGAATGACGTGAGAGTCTTTGAGATAAGAGTAAATAGGCTTCTTTAGGCCTAAAGCATTTTATCATCTAGATTACATCTCTTCTTACTATCAGGGTGGGATCGTAATGAAGCACTAATTTATATAATATAAAAAAATGTTTAATTAGAGTGAAGAATTAACCAGTTACAATTAAAAGAAAATTGTATACCTAGGGTTTAAATTAAATGACAAGTCATACAAATATGACAAATACACACAAAAATTTTACAAATTTGTAGGCTTTGTGTAAACAATATGTACATCTGCTACGACTCTTACTAATTCGAAATATTAACTAAAAGTAGGGGTTGTGTGTAATTTGTAAGTAATCTGTCGTAAGAGACCATCTCAATCCCAATTCTGGCACTAAGTTTCAGCGGGAATTTACTACTATACTCATGTTCGAAGTGCGCTGATAATAAAATTACTGAAACAACTCGATACAATACCAATATCTTAAAACGTCGAACTACATCATTTATTGAGGGTAGAAATATAGAATTAAAATAGCGTTTGTTCATTAGCCATCCTTAGTGTGGTATATAAAATCAGATATTTCTACCAGTACTGGTTTAATTAGCACCAATTACTGAATTGGTGCTAGAACATACTGATGTTCTAGCCCCATAACGAAGTCATGCAGCGTCTCTGTGGAAAGGCTTCCGCAAACAAGGCGCGCGAGTCCCACAACGATTTAATCAACACAAGTACATCAATTACTACTGTAGTAATTATGGCGACAATCACTGCCACCATACAATCTGATCATAGACCGTCGTCGTCCCGACGGAAGCTATGATTAATCCTTAAGATAATATACTACTGTTTCAATTAATTAAAACTAACATCTTTATTTTTTTTTTGTTAGATAGTACCACTATTATTAGTTCTGTAGAGATTTTTAATTATTTTTCTACGAAGCAATATACAGGCCCTTCACCTAATGTTATGTGGTTAATCCTCCTTCTCTCTCTCCATTCAATATCGCTAAATCTTTTTATGAATATATTGAAAATCTCATATTACACATATACAAAGAGAACAATTCCACGTGAAAACCAAAAAGAGAGTCTAATGTAAAATTCTTAATTTCTTTCTTGGATCAATAGGTACATGAGTAGAACACTGTAAGTAAAAATAATAATGATCTAAGTTAATTAATAATTGTTTGACTCAAGATAAATAAACTTGTGACAAAATTAAGTTTATCTATAAATCTGTAAATATCTAACTATTTAGTACGGCTGATATACGCATTACTTACTCAAACACAAGAAAAAAAAATACTTAAATACATATGTAAATCTTTATAAAAGGCTTTGTTTAAAGCACCAAAACAGCTTGCTGTTTACCTTACCCATTAATTTCGATGTGTGGAAGACAACATGTAAGTTGTGTTTAAACATAGAGTATACTCGAAAATGATAAAAAAAACACGACGTTTGACTATAAAGTTGGCAAATAAAGTAGAAAAATTGTAGCAAAAACTTTAGAAACTAGGTAAAAGAAAACAATTTAAACAAATTAATTTCTATAATTAGCTGTTCCTCGCCTGGTTTGCTGGCCATAACACCCCCGCAGCTCTTTTCAGGGAAGGAATTTTATAAAAATCCATTCTTAGCTGATCTCTAAATGGTAGAAGCAATATCTCTATCAATTATTGAATGTTTACATCTAACAGTTTCGAACATCTCATGATGAGTGACTAATACTCTTTACATATATACATACAGGATGGCGCAAAAGTAATCCTCCTACCCTATATAAAATGCTATAAATTTTGCGATTGGCCCCTAATGACAATCAATTGTGGCGGTGGCCATTTACATGACATCATATTCTCGACTTGATGTAAAAAAATTAAAAGACCAAATAAAAATAATCCACAAGAAGAATCAAAGTTTTTTATTTTTTTTTTAAATTACAGCCAAAACATCGGAAGGTTATTTTTGCGCCACCTTGTATATACATATATCAGCTGATAGACGTCCACTGCTGGACATTGGCCTCTCCCAAAGATGTCCACATCGATCGGTCCCACTTTGCTAGCATCCGGTGACTTCCCGTGACTCTCATCAGATCGTTTGTCCACAATGTGGGCGGACTCCCAACACTACGCCTACTGGTACGCGGTCACCACTCGAGGATTTTACTGCCCCATCGGCCGTCCGTCCTTCGAGGAATGTGCCCAGTCCACAGCCACTTAAGTCTAGCAGTCCTTTGGGCTATGTCGGTAACCTTAGCTCTGCGGATTTATATACACATATATATATACAAATATATATGTGTATATAAAAATAGATAAATATTTCATAGAAATAAATCACAGCTCATTATATACAAAGACGCCGCTTCATGATTCTAAGAAGTACATTAAAGTAATGGCATTGACATTAGAACTGACAAAGAATGTTTATATTAATGTATGAAAAACTATATTTCTATTCGCGATGTTCATAATTAGAAACACGCTCACTACCGCAGACAGGGATTAATTATAAATACCATATTTTAATTGCTACGCCTTTCAGTAACCTCGGCCGCATCCTTGGTTCAATCGTGCACCTTATATTCTTTGTCTTAAGAAAGGATATTTTATAGAGATAACCATAACTGGAAGATAATTCCAAGGTGATTTTTTATTATACCTATAATAAAGTCGATCGGTGCATTACTTTCTTTGTGTTCATGTTTCTTATAAATGTATCAGCAAATAATTTTTTTACTAAATGATCTGAACTATGACTTTTTTTTGTAACTACTAATATTTTCCTAAAAATCTAAATCCTCTAGTATGAACTACAAACGACGGTTTCTGATGCCCAGTGGTACGGGAGGCTATTCTAACTGTGACAGACGTTGGCAAGGCGCCGGAACCAGAGCAGCGCAAGGCCGATGTGGCGATCTATGGGAGGGAGCAATGTCCAGCAGTGGACGTCTATCGGCTGATGATGGTAATGATGACTGATATTTTATTGGAGAGAGGGATGATTTTAGAAAAAATACCTATGTGGAAAAATTTACCCCCTTCGAGATTGTCCTTAATATTTGTCCTTAGACAGGTAGCTGGTTTTTAACGGGCTTCCTTACGCTGTGATGGCCCATTCGACGGACAGTTCTATATAAGCAATAGGCTTCCTTATCTTGTGATCGAACAAAAGTTATTTATTGGGAAGCTCCTGGTGGCGGGTGGAGGACCGATCGCTTTGGAGATGGAAGTCCATGTGCAGCGGTGGGCTTCTCCCAACCGAAAATTATTACTAAGAAAGGTAACATAACTAAATATTGTAATTAATGACCGTATAGTAACTAATATACGTACAAACGTTTTAAATTATAATAAATGTTATATTCATCATATTATATAGACATTGTGAGTCATTTTATTTTCTACTTGTAAACAATGAATCGCTTGTTCCTTGTGACGTAACATCACAATGAGAGACATTACTGTAAGTATTTATTTTATGAAAAAAATAATAATTATAAAGTTATTAACTTATTAGACGCTTTTAGCTGGTGGTAGGTCTCTTTCACCGAAGCGCCTCAGTCTACCGCCAAACTTCGAAAGATACCCTGCTTCTCGGTGGAAGTCAGGGTTATGTGAGATTTTTTCTCACTAAAACCTTCTCAGTGCTATTCATCATGCATTCAGAGAAGTTCCGGGATCTGTTATAGAACACACCGGTGCCCCTCTACACTTTATGTTAACACATCTCTAAGGAGGGACTTAACCCTACTAGGCACCATCGCTGAGCCATACGCCATCCCACGCAGGTTCGCTTGTTGAGCGATAAGGGCACCACCCTCAAGGCCCGCAAAACTCCAAGACCTTTTTAGTCGCCTTCTACGACAGGCAGGCCTTACTTTACTCCTATTCTTACTAACCCGAGACTACAAAGCTGAATATCATCATAACTAGCACCACGTTATTTAGTCTGGCGTATCACTTATCATCAGGTCATCGAACCGCTCGTGTCGCCAATTCGTTGTACAAAAAATGTTAAGAAATATACAGTGGCATTGGTTGGTATTAGATAAAAGGAATTTTATTATTAAACCTGTACTTAACTTAAGTTATGTTGCCTGAATGAAAATAAATCTTGCTAGCTACTACTAGCTTTTTAATTTTTTAACGAGGAAAATATTCTTTTCCTTTATGGGAAAAGAAGGCAGATTTATGAGATTTTTTTATTTATTTACTCACTAAAACACCCTCGATCGTGATTTGTATCTCTCATATAACACACTGGTGCTTCGCTGTATTACGCTACACCATTATTTGCTAGTTTGCAGCGCTGTTGTATTTATTCTAATTACAAATTTCCAAAAAGCTCTGTGATAAAAATATTTTATATTATGTTTTCACCGGAAGTAGATTTATCTTCCTAGAGATAGTGTAGTGTCTCTATTTGTAAAGAATATCTGATATGCTAAAACATTTCTATGTTCAAATTTTATATTCCTAGACGATGTGCGCAATGAGTTGTTACATAAACATCCTTAATTTAAGATAAGACACAACCACCTGAACTTTCTTCAGCACTTACTTTACTTTATCATCTTCAAACCTAACGCTGCTAAGACTAAAGTTTGATAAGTGCTAAATTCCATGAAGGAACTCGGCTAAAGAACTTAAACCTCAACCTCCTTTGAATTTTGCACTAGACGATTCGACGCCGAAAAATACACGAAAATCTTTGCAATTGGAGTCGCGCTAAAAGTGTCCAAGTATTCAGGGCAACCGTGGTGAGGGTTACTCACTTAAAGTACAATGGGCAATTCTATATTATCTTTATATCCTTATCGTAGAATATATCTAGGACATTTCTTAACATAGCGTGAACATATCTACACACGAGAGATCACATATCTACGAGAACGTATGTATATGTACTTTGAAATTCCTTACTCAACTATATATTTAGCGGCTTTTTTAAAAAAGTAACAACCTAGTAATAAGTAAACTATTAATACTTATTTACTACAATAATTATGACATTCATGTTAGAAAGGAAAACCTTGCTAGATTTAACAAAAGAAAAACGTACTCATCATCATCAGTTTGTGGCAGTCCACTGCTAATTATAAGCCTCTCGCCAGAAACGCCACATAGCAGGATCTTCATTTAAGGGTAAGGGATAATATGATAATATTTAAACATAGATGTTATTTGTCCACAATAAAAAATTGTGTCTGTAATCTGCAGGCTAAATAAATCTTCACGTTCAAAAGTTTTTAGAACGAGGACCCTCATCGTCCAAGCGCTTCTAGAGCTGTTCGAGCTTCAGGATGACAGCGAACAACAAAGGTGTCGTTTAGCCATAAAACAGCGAAACCCTAGAATTCCCTACCTCTATCTGGTATGTACTTAAAGTAGTGCAAAAGGGCATTAGCATTCCGTAGATTTCAGAGCTCATCTCAACCCACCGAGATTAACCACGAAAGGTTTTTTATACAGTAGAAATCCCAAATAACCTCGGCTTCTATTCAAAGTGGAAGTATCTTACAGATATTTCGCAAACTCACGATATCCAGCGGCAGAGCTATCAGTTAATTTAGGTTTACCTTATTTTTTGCTCAGCAGACACCTAGACACCATATATGGCGATGCACAAATCCATTCACTTAAATTTCACAACAGTGTGGAAATCAAACACGAGATACATTTCGAATGTATCACGAATCACCGCCAACTGTTTGCCAACGGTAATTTTCTTTGACATTTAAACTTAAGCCTTTAAGAGCTTTATATTATGTTCAAGATTTTATATTTATACACATATTATCAATGTACAGTGAATAAGTTAGCAAATCAATTTAATGTAAATATCTTATATATTTTAAGTTATACCCCAGTAAGAAAAACTTTGCTGTTACAAAAAAAATATATAATATGAACACAGATAATATTGACTCTAATACATTACAAATTTAAAATTGAAGCATATTTATAGAATCTATGACAATATAAAATTATACATTAATTCGCATTATAACTTCATAATTATTATATCGGCTCTGATGTCCACTGCTAAATGTAGACCTTTGTTACTGATGGTAATAGCTCAGTAAGGTAAAAAAGGCTTATTTATTCTACGAAGCAACGAGACGAACGGGACGTTCACATGATGCTAAATGATACATCTACCAATAACAACGCAGCATTATTTAGGACGTTATACACAGCACCACAATGAGCTCGTCTCGGTAGGCAGCTAAGTCTCGTTACCCCGGTAATTACACTAGATACAGCGCCCTTCAAACTGGAATATAGCAAAAATTGCACATGTCTGTTGGACGGTAGAAATCGGAGCTGCGGTCGTAGCTACCGAGTTGGTCTCCGCCAACAGGAACCTACCACCAGTATAGGTCACAGGTAGAGCTACTGTTCTATTCCTTAATAGGTTCCCTTTTAGTCGCCTTTTACGATACAACATTATTAAAGATATACTACATATAAAATAGTGAAATCCTTTTCGATGTTATGTGTTGTGTAATATATGTTATTAAAAAAAATTGACTACAATAAAAAATGGATTCCATTATGGTTGTTTAAACATATTTCATTGCCTTTGACCGATGATCCTTCGTTTCAAAACAGCATGATTAGTTATCGACAATTTCGAAATCGATTGTATCCGATTCGTGACGTCGACTGGATGTGAATTTAAAATGGCGGCCGGTTTTCCTTGTCACGAGATTTGATTGTGTATGTATCGTCTTGTTTACTATTAATATCAGTACATACATAATTATTTATATATAAATGATCCGATAACCGGATGCGGGTAGCGTGGGACTGAGCGGCGTAGACTTCTTTTTTTTTATTCAAATTAATCGAAGAGTCGAGCGGAACGTACACCTGATAGTAAGTGATACGCCCACCCATACAACATGCCGTTAGGATGGTATGTATATACATCATTGCGCTCATCGCCTGAGACAAAACATGTTGTCTCGTTACCCCAGTAATTACACTAGCTACAACACCTTTAAACCGGAACACATTACCTACCAAGATGGTCTCTGGCTGCAGAGACCTGACAGCAGTAAAATCAATTTCTATAGAGAAGGCCTATTTTTTCAGCAATGGACGTCTATCGGCTACTGATGATTTTTTTTATTCGATAAACCACAATACGAGTAATACGCTTACTGCATAGTTAGTTAAGACGATATACACTGCACCATTGCCTCGCCTTGGGACATAAGGTAATAAGTCTAATTAATAATTACACTGGCTACAAAATCCTTCAAACTGGTACATCATCATAATGTTTGGCGTAAGAAATTCAAGCTGTGGTGGTACATAAGTGGACGGTCTCAGTAATAGAAACCTACGACCAATAAAGCTAAAATTTACTTTTACACGATAATTTAATTTGCCATCACAACTACCTTCATCATTATCAGCCTTTGTTTACCCACTGCTGGATATAGGCCTTCTCCAACGTCTTCCATCAAATGCGATCCTCAGCTTCTCGCATCCACCCATTTCCGACCACTCTGATGATGTCATCGTTCCATCTGGCGGGAGGGCGCAGACAACTATCTTAGAGTTAAGTTAACGCTACAAAGTTGTTTTTATTCTTTTTTATACAAAAAAAAAAACAAAACCAGTTAGCGACACGCCTTCCTTTAAGAAATTGGTGTATAATACTTAAGATAGTAAGTCTAGTTACTTCAATAACATTAAAACTTGCAGAGCTCTCATTTTGTATCTCAAGGCTAGAAGCATAGCGTGATGCAGTGTATGTCATCCTAACTGGCGCAATAATCATATGACTTTCTACTCATTTACTAAAAGAGTATTATATCGCTGTAATCGCGTTTTCTTCAAAGCCGTACAAGATAACCTAATATTAACTTTAAAACGCGATCCAATTAATAATACTCAGTCGGATTCAATGAACTCTTGGCGTCATACAGTCTACAGCTACAGTCCGTAGGCACTATTAATAAATGTAGTTTTTTGCCAACTACAATAAAGTTTGCATAATTATACAGCAACATGAATTGGAGGTTGTTGAACTGAACTTTAACTGGTGATGGGCGTTCCGGGTGTCAAATTGTTTTAACGATACCGATTTACTCGAACTAATGTCTTTTACAATCATCCTGTCCACGGTAAGGCAGTATGGTCATTTATATCTTTAATCGGTTGGCAGTAAGCCTTAATAGAAGCTTTAACCTAATTCCAAAAACAAAGTCTTAACCCTAACTTTGTTTCTAAACAACGAATCGACAAGACGAACAGATCATTCATAACGTTAACACAGAACACAGGAATATAATATTTGCACACTATTACTTGACGGGTGAATTAGGTGATGTGGTACCAACTTACCTAGACGGGCCCTAGCAACAGAGACCTACCACCAGTAAAAATACTAAATGTAAATAAAATGAAGCGGTGATTAATTCAGTTCTTAAATTCGACTGTACGCGCTGTAAAACTTATATGAGGGTTCAATCTCCAACGAAATCTTATAAGATTACGGTTGAGGAAAACATCTTGATGAAACAACCAAGTTGATGGAACAAATTTCACGATCCTATGATATCTTTAAATAGCCTTGACTTTTCTCTTGTTACAGAAGACCCTACTGTGGAAACATGAAGAGGATTGGGTATATTATAAAATAAATAATATTTCTGAATAAATAATTAAACTGACTATATTTAGAAACTATAACATCCCAAAATTCAAAAGAAATACTTTCAAACTTAACCACATAAAACTTATTTCCTGTTTTCCTGACAACAAGGGTAGGATTTTTTGTATTACAAAATTCCTTGTGTAAACTTTCTCTGACAAAAACGGACTAAATAAAAAGATATACATCCAGAAAATAACAGACGAATTGAAAACTTCCTCTTCATTGTCAGTTTAAATAAACTTCTCAGCATATCTTCAGCGACGTCACTTCACACTAATCTGGTTATATTGAATCCACTTCAGGTTTTATTTACTTTAAGTCACATGAAAACGATTTCAAATAAATCATTCAAGACAAATAAGAATACTCCTATCAAACAGCGCAATACCATACTTTGTAGAACATATTACAAGAGACCTTTGTCCAGCAGTGGACATCCATCAGTAGTAATGATGATGGCAATACTCGAGTGAATAACCACATGGGTACCGAATTAATTTAATATTTTTTACAGAAAGCGTTTAAATTCGATGTTATTGTTTTGATATCAAGGGCATATCATATTTTTTATTTTAATTTTACGTACAATGAGACGCTAGTTAGGATGTTCACATAACACCACATAACGCTCGTCACAAAAAGTTGTAGAATATAAAGGTCTGTCATACCTTTAATTTCAATAGCAACAAAACCTTTTAAACTTTAACAGTAGTTTTTCCCTCTCTATTTTTAATTCAGGAGGAAAATACCCCGTGTAAAGGATATTAATAGAGTCACTGACTACAAAAAAAATATTCAACAAAGCCATCAGATTTGCGAGATATTCACCTATTAATAATTCATACGCCTGCCCATAACAACATGTCGCCAGTTGGGATGATGTACATTGTCAGTGTGAACAACATTATCACAATCATTTAACAACTACAGCGCCTTCTAAACCGGAACACAGGTTAGTTAGCACATTATTGTTTGACGGCATAAATAGGAGCTGCGGTGGTATCAAAATAGACGTACTTAGAATTCCGCTACTCGTGGGCCTTCAACCGTCAATCCTTGAACAATGTGCCGTACCCATTGCCACTTAAGCCTATCAATTCCTGGTATTTTCTATTAGATAATTAATGAGATTCTGGCAACTCAGTAAGTCGACGAACCTAAGATAAACTTGGTAAGACTACAGTAACCTTGAATTCAAATAACCTTTAGAAGTATACGTTTCTTTCTATAAGAGTTACAAGACAGTAAATCCAAACGATACCTGACCACGACTACTCCTCTTCTAGGAGCGCACGACTAAAAAGCAAAACAATATTTTAAAAATAAAATTACACAAGTCATTTACCTTTTGTTCCACTTGTTACGTCGGCACACGCTTATCGGCTTACTTCAAACGAAATAGTAAACGAGTTCAATTGGCGACCGTTTAAAAATAATTGGCAACGAGTGATTTCTAGGTAAAATAATGTTAATAGAATTTATCAAATAACACTGGGCGAAAAGGGGTAAGTACCCGCACAACAACTAACGAGATCCAAGCCAACTTCACCTGCTCATGGTGCACCCGGTTAATCGACAAACGAGGCTCTAGCTCACGCCAACCCGCATTGGACTAACGCGATGAGAAATAGTCCAAATCTCCCCTCATGAATCCCTACATATGACAGTCTCTAGTGCCCAGCGGTACCAGAGACCATGCTAACTGTATGTGAAGACGTTTGGAGGAGGCCTATGTCCAGCAGTGGATGTCTGACGGCTGATGATGATGATGATGACATGAACTCGTCACTAATACAAATTTCCCAAGGGTTATATTAAAATTAGATATTTTTATTAAATATCTGTATTTTTTTTTAAGTATTCTACGAAGTGACTATACTAACAGGACGTTCACCTAATGGTAACTAATACGCATGCCCATAACAACGTGACGCTACTCAGGATGACATTGCACCACATTGCGCTCGTCGCCTTGATACATAGGATGTTAAGTGTACTTACCCCGGTAATTTCACTAGCTACAGCAACCTTGAAACCGGAGCACACTAACGTTTGCACACTACTATTCGGCTGCGGTGGTATTTATTTAAACGGTCGCAGGCTACTAACGCGTTTAACAACGTACAACATTTAGTTGTGCTTTTGACCGCTGTCTTTATACTTTCTTATGATTATTATATTAAATCATATGTTATTTTAAATCATAAATATGTATAATATGGTTGTGTACTGATTTTGACAATATTTAAACCAATGTGTAACTATGTCGATTGTTAAAGATATACGCTTTAGTTGTGCATTTGACTACTGTAGTAGTGAGTTTATATTCTCTTACGATTATTATAATAAAACAAAACTTTTGAATTATAATTTTACATATATAATATGATTGTATATTTTAAGAATATTTAAATAAGATCGAAAGATTTTCGACTCTAGATTCATTCTTTGCAGAGTTGTCACTAACAAGTTTACTGAATAAGAAAAGATTGTTTACGATGTATTGAATTATTACATTACTTTATATTGGTCTAATTTCTTCACAATAGAACATTTCAACTTGTTTAGTAAATGTGTAGTAACCTCTGGAAACATTTAAGTAACAATCTAATATTCAAGTAGTAGTGCAGTTCGAGAAAAAAAGCTTGTTCTGTATTAACGGGGTCACGCTAACCGGAGTGCCGCCGTAGTTCCTCATTACATAGTTCGACCTCAGAAAAACCTAGGCTCGTTTTAAATGCAGCGAACTAACGGCATTGATGCAAACACTAGTGTTGTCCGTTTCAAAACTATTGTTGAGAAACTTAACTTGTCCGTTGTCAAGGGATGTGTGCGAGATAACAGCTGTCTCCTACAACATCCGATAGACAGGACGGTTGCCTTAATAAACGAAGTAAGTTTTAACAACATTTATGTAGATGGTTAAATGAGAAATTAATTTATTAATGCGTTGAACTACATATGTCTTAATGTTTTGTTAAAATGCTCCTCTTTTGAAAGGTCAGAAATCATTTAAACCACCTGCACTTTTAATACACTCTCTGCTAACGGATGCCCTTTCCAAACCATTAGCGAGAATACTTTGCCCTTTCTTATTCGGTCCATCTTTGCTTTCCTTATATCTTTCCTAGTACGATGAGTTGTTTACTAACTCACATTTATTTATACTTTAGTTATATGTTTTCATTAATATTATTTGTTTCAATGTACATAATAAATTTTTGGGGTAGAATGACGAACAGGCATGGTATTTTACTAGTGGAAAATAAAACGCCCGCTAATTACTTTATGGCACTTTTGAGATGAATACTGTACGTGGTCGTTACTCTAGTAATTTCACTAGTTAATTCTACAATGCCCTTTAAACTAGAACACGGTAATATTTACACATTACTGTTTGGCCGCAGAAATATGAGCCGCGGTGGTACCTTTTTCCTTTTTTTTTTGTGGGAAAATCCTGTATTAGATACCCTTCTGCTATGGTGGCAACAGAGGCGTGCTGCCGGAGTCTTATCGCCTAAAACCCGATAGTGTACATCTCAACACTTTTAGCCAAAATCACGGTAACGTTTTCGCACACAACCGTGATCCCGACAGCAAGAGACCTTAATGAGGCCGCGTCTTGGAGTGCAATTGCAACTCTCCACCCCATTTATCAATAATAGGCGGAAGTACCGCGCGCTCCACCTCAAGGCCTAACATACTAGATTACCACCGAATCCGCCACCGTGGCCTCAGTTATGGGAGCTGGAAGCACATCTTCGTACGATGCCCAGGTCTTCTCTCGCTCGCTCTCTACAATCTCCTTCTGCAACATTATTTTCCCACAGAAGGCCGCGTCAGCGTCCCACGATGTCTCACTACATTGCTTTAATAAAACCAAGCAGTGGGCAGTCATCCCCTACACCAGTGACGAGGTCTTAGCGCTGAGCATGCCGTGCTGAACAAAGCTCCAGGGTGTGATGCGCAGTATCTTCATCGCATACACAATGATGACATTTGTCGGCTTTTTTTCGGCTGTGCGGTTCAGGTACTTACCGCAACAAAATATACCTTTTTTCTCTGTGGGGAAATCATGCATTGGATACCCTTCCGCTGTTGGGGCAACAGAAGAGTTATGCTGGAATCTTATCAGCTAAAACCCCACGGTTTCTCACTCATCGCATTTAGCCGGAACCACGGGAACGCTTTCGCATACTACCGTGGTTCCGACAACGAGAGGGCTTAATAAAATCACATCTCGGGATGGGCGGTGGTATCTACCTAGACGGTCTCTGGCAACAGCGACCTATACAACATATTGTATTTACTAAAAGGTGCCACCAAGGTGCCAGGTTGAAATATTCCATTAAAAAATCCAGAAATAAATTATTAAATTACGTAAAGAAGCTCAACTCTAGCCGGTTAGTGAGCACCGAGTCGTAGCTACACTATGTGGTGCTTTAAACGATCATTTCACACGGAGTGTCGCCGAAGTTCACTTTATCGACTTTCCTGTTACGAGTGTGCATTGCTATTTCCGGCGCGAGGTTAACCTTAAACTGGGTTTACGAGGATGGTGCTTTTCATTTGCTGTTTTAATGGAGAACGTCCGTATTGTGATGACGTATGAATAATATATATCTGATTAAGGTACCTTATATGAAAAAAGTAGAGACGATTGAAGCGATCTACTAGTTTTGTTCCTCAATAAGAAATGGTAAAAATATCTATGTTATATATATTTATATATAACAGCCCTGACCGTATTTTTCCTGGACATAAGTTTTTTCCTCATTACTAAAATTGATGTTCAGATGGATTTTTTTAAATAGTATACAAACGTACGATGACAGTTGCACAGCTAAAACTAAAACACATAAGAATATATGTTTATAACATATAAGGACATATGTTTTCGAGACAAATCAGGACCATTAAGACTTGTTTCGCTGAATGATAAGCCGAGGTAATAGTAATCAACCCCGAAGCCAGAAAATTCTCGCCATAGTTTAAATAGCACAAGCGAATGAGTCAGATGAGTTGTTGAAATCAATTATGATGACCTCTCTATAAATCGATACGAAATAACGAGTGTCTATGGCGTTGTAGCTCCTCAACTATCTGATACTCTATTTAAAAAGAGTGCAAACCACAAATAATTGTTGTAAGAAATAAATATAATAGTACAAGTCATGGACAACTATCAGTAAAGATTCAGAGTTAAATAACAAATACTAAAATTTAATATAATACTACTGTTTAAATAGTAATCGTTTTTATTACTAATTACATACTCTGTATGATTATGAATGAGAAAATTTGAGAACAGCATGTGATGGAAAATATAAGGGAATGATTACATCCAGGGTTGGATGAGATAAAGGCTGTAGATGATGGTGATGAACAAGATTAGATAAACAAAGATAATTGAAGCAGTGAAATGTAGCGTGTCGTTTGTTAAACCGAAACCCCGTCGCTAATGTGCTGAACAATGAAAACAAATGAACATCTATTAACATCTAAATTAACTTGCAAGCGACAGTAATTGGTGACAAGTGTATTGTATACGACGACGCGTAGTCTGGAAAATAACCGGCGATCGGATCCAGGGTCGACGCTCGTACCTGTAACGACGCCCTATTGATTTTCTCTTCTTCAAACTTCCAAATTCAATTCTTTACTATATGTTTCTATGGTTTTAATATTTCAGATGCTTCAAGAACATCCGCGGAAAAGGTGAAAGATGATATTCATCGGGACTTGATAGAAAAAAAATGCAGACGATAATGGATCCCCGAGCATGGAGAAATGGAAGGAAGACCGATTTCCGAAGGCGGAGACAATAAATGATGTGATAGAAAAATATATTTATTTTATATTAAAATTCTTATAAATTTTGTAACATCCTTTAAGTAAATAATAGTTCTTTAAAACTATCGGTGATTAACTTCATGACAACCAATTTACGTCCCCACTGTTGGGGCACAGGCCTACCCTCACCATGAGAGGCGATGAGCCATAGTAATCACGCGGGCACAATGCGGATTGGTGACTTCACACACACCTTACAATAAATTTTTAATTCATGTGCAGGTTTCTTCACAATGTTTTCCTTCACCGTTTATATGTCGCTGTTGTAACTAAAGTTCACAAATGTACATAACATAAATAGTAGTCACTGGTACATACCGAGATTCGAACCAGCGATTAGGCCAGCGAGCTACCTTTAAATTTACTTATATTCTTAATTTTTTTTATTTATTAAATATAAATTCTAACATATTATGCCAATAGTAAACTTTAATTAACGACTAATTTATTAGTAAAATCTTATTTATTAATCAATTCTTTTATAAATTAAAGTCACTTCACAAAAAATTTTTGACTACAATTATAATTTTCTTACCGGCTTAATTTCGTAAATCGCCCCGAGCAATACGTATTAAGATAATGAATGCATTATGATAAAACTGAACAGAGCGCTGTTGTTATCTTCGCTCTTATGTCACAGAGTCATCGATCAACAAACAAGTGCCGATAAGAGACATTAATTGAATGAAGAATCGAAAACACAAGATGAAGGACAGATTCTTGCGCAACGCAAATTCAATTCAGTGAACCGGTTTTATTTACACCACATGGGCGGATTACGCTCGTATTTTATGGAAGTTCTGCTCGTTGAAGCACAGGAATTGAAGAGAATAGAAAATACTTTATTGGACTTCAAATAATATTACAATTAACAAAAGTCATTACATAATAATACGCTATGGGCGGTCTGTAGGATTACTATACTGGATGTTAGGAGACCGCTTCCGATAACGAAGACAGACGATAGTACTAATGACACCTTTGATGATGAGACGGAAAAAAAATCGGTCCTGATTAAAAAACAATTATATTTTTAAAACGTTTTATTAGCATTATTTACGCTCCATCATGTTAGTACAGCTAAATAAAACGATAGTTTCATAAAAAATACATTACCTTACTAAAAACAACACCAGCAATGAAACACAAAATCAAACATAGCTGATGCTCCGATCAACGAACGTACGGGCGCAGCGATTTTTTTTTTAATCAGGATCGATTTTTTTCCGTCCCATCAGCATTATTAGTGCTATCGCCGGTCTTCGATTTCGGAAACGGTCTCCTAACACCCAGTGTACTTCTTGTTTAGAGACTTCAAAAAAGAGACTCCCAATTCTTTATTTTCGGAGGTCTGATTTAAGTTATGTACTATTTTTATTGGAAAAAAGTATGCCCTTAAAGTTCTATAAAAATCTAGAATAAATATAGTGGGTGGGAAAATAAGAAATTTTGATTTGGATCTATATCTTTACTATTAGTTGACAGAGGCGTTTCGATTAACCACCGGTTAAATATAATTTTTTTACAAACTAAAATATACTATGAATTGTTGAACCATAGTATGATTTAAAATTATATTCTTGTTGAAGAATTCTTGAGTCAGTCGTATAGATTGACACCACAATTTTTTATTATGCAGTAAACCGTTTCTTCATTGAATTAATTATGTTCATCATCGTCATCAGCTGATAAATTTCCATTCCTAAGCCCTAAGATCTCCACATCGATCGGTCTTACGCTGCCTACATCAAGTAGTTTTCCACGACCTCCTCCAGATCATAGGCCTGCCTTATTGGATATATATATAATAAATGAATATTAACAAATATTGTTAATGTTTTTTTGTAATTTTCTCATCTTCCTACATTACGTGTACGTTATATTAATTATTAGTTTTTGTTAAATTTTATTCAAGGGTATAAATGATGGAGAGGGAAGATAAGGGTGCTAACAAGTATTTTATACCAGGCAACCTCACTGGGTACATTTATAGGCACACGATTAATATTTCACGCTAGTCTGAGTTAAGTCCTAACTGAACGCCTGAACATCACGGTCACATAACCCTGGCTAACAACTTCATCCGAGTGTGATCAATTCAAAGGTATATAATATTATAAACAAAATTAATATACCAAGTACGAAGGTATGATCGCTTATAAAAATAAGTAAAAGCTAAAGTAAGTTGAATTATACTTTTTTAATATGCAGCAAAAAGATTTATAAAATTTTCGCGTATAAGTTTTAGCTTCTGACATCGGAGTTCTCGTCCTCATCAGCCAGAAGCCTCTCACTGATGGGCATTGGTCTGGCGCAAACCTCTCAGGCGGATATTTTTTATCGTATAAAAATTTTTATTTAATAACCGTCTATATACTCGTACATATATATATATGGAGTGTCAGGGATCCCGCACTACAACTCAAGGCCAACCTCACCTCCTCGTGGTGCACCCTGCTGATTAACAAACGAGGTTCCTCCTCTGCCATCGACATCGAGCCAGCGTGGTGGGAAATGGCCCATATCTCCCTATATGAATCCCTTTAGTGCAAACGACGGCCCTTAGTGCCCGCCGGTACCGGAGGTCATGCTGGTTGCGGACGGATCGATGTGGAGATCTTTGGAGAGGCCTATGTCCAGCAGTGGACGTCTATTAGCTGATTGTTAATTATTTTTATAACTGTGTACTTATTACATAAATGTAAAATTAATGTATATTAGTAAAATAACCGCAGCCAGGTTTAGTGCGTTTTCTACTTAAATTTATGACAAGTTGTTCAATTCCAAGGTTTTGTTTTCTCTTTATATGCACGTATATAGTCTTTTTTTATATTCAACGAATCGACAAGATTAACGATACGACAAACTGATGTTAAGTCATAAGCCTGATCATAAGAACGTGGTGCTAGTTACGATGGTTTCATTACACCTAATGTGCTCGTCGCCATAAGATGATAAACCCCTTTACCCCAATCATTTCTCTAGCTGTAACGCCCTCCAAAGCGGAACACGGTCATGTATGCACACTACTGGTTGGTGACAGAAATTGAAGCTACGTTGGTACCTAGACGGTTTCCGGCAACACTAACCTACCACCCGTTCAACAATAATGACAGGGACCGCTATATCAAGAATGTAACAACAAAGAAATGTATTACTATAATACATAAGAGGAGTTATAACTCTAAAGCAAATTTCAAACTTAAATATTACATACATGCATATATATCACGCCTCGTTCCCAATGGAGTAGGCAGAGACCACCTCTCTCCACTTGCTACGATCCTGGCACACCTCTCTCGCTTCCTCAACTTTCATGAGCGTCTTCATGCATGCTCGTCGGTTGCGAGTACTCTTGACCCGGTCTTTCTTTAGGACATCTTCGATTTGATCAAAATATGTCCACCTAGGTCGACCTGCACCGATTTTTCTAATCATTCTAACCTTGTATACCTCTTTCGTTAAATCTTCTTTCAGTGGTCAAGGAGTACTCAGCCGTCTGTCCGGCACTATATATTGAGTAACGCGTGTGCGACTCCGGCTTCCCGAGCTACTACTGTCTTCTTTCTGCTCTTTCCGAGTCAGAAGTATCCCCTCTTATTGTTGATCCCTTCCCAAAGTCAGCATTGCTTTACTTTACACATTTCCCTACTTAATCCATCTTATTTCCCTTCCGCCAAGCCAGTGGTAAGCCGTGCCCAAGTGCTGCGTGCCAGAGGCGAGTCTGGGTTTAGCGTGGCATTACCCTGGAACCGGGTGACCCTAGAACTAGATTAACCATGCCCAAATATACGAGGGTCTGTTTGGGTGATCAATTTTTTTCCCTTGCTACTCGTGGGAACGCTATGGAGGTATATACTTGTATTTCGTGCCAGAATGGCGGCGACGAGGATCACAACCCGTCACGTCTCGTTTCCCGTGGGAGCGAAAAGTGGGCTGCAGATAGCCACTTTGCTACTTAAATATTAAAATAAAAAATTTCATTTATACATATTTTTAATTGAACCAGACCTTCGGGATGTTCACCTGATGGTAAGTAATACGCTTGTCTATAATAACGTGGCGCTAGTTAGAATGCTATTCACGGCACCACATTGCTCTCGTCGCCTGAGACAAGATATTGAGAGTCATTGCCCCAGTAATTATACTAGTCACAGCGCCCTTCATACCGGAACACAATGATGTTTGGCACCCAATACATGTTTTGGTTATATACAACGTTCTATTCTAAAAACCGAAATTATTAATCTCGCCATTTACCCACCAGCATCTTTAAAATCTATAAAGTCTCGATAAAACAATGCACCATTGGATTAATTTTTATTTTCGCTCTGTACTGCTGCTTTAAAATTCTATTTACAGCTTCCGCAGTCGCTGTTTAGTGAAGATTTTGATAAACACTCCGTTTACGCGCGATTCAAGGTCGTTCAAATTAAACATTTACATCAAATAGATATGTTTAACTTTAACAAACAACAAGGACATATAACAAAGAAAATAATAAGAATGAACGTGGAAGGTTATAAAAATATAGGAAGACCGAAGAAAGTGTGAAAGATGACATGTGTAAGAAAAGTGTGAATTCAGATACAGACGGCTGATAGGGGTATATGGGAGAGAAGTACATACTGTGATAGCTGGGAAATAGGGAAGGAGGAGAAAGAAGATACGTTTAACTTTTTCAATTTTAATTACAGTAAGAATTACATCCTCATTATTAAAAGTATAAGTACTTCAGTGGCTTTCTAGTATTTATAATATTTTTTTATATAGAAAAATTGAGCAAACGAGCAAAAAGTTCATCTGGTGGGATGTGATCACTGACGCCCATGGACAGTCTCAACACTAGTCGCAGCTGCGTTGCCAATCTTTAAGGAAATAATACGGTCTTCTTTTGAAGGCTCTTGTGTTTTATTGGTTCGAATAATTACAACAACAACAATTCTATACGAACTGAAAATAAAGTATATTTTTTTCTCAAAAAAAATGCGTTATATAGTTCCTAAAGTTATTGTTTCGTTGTGAATAGATAGAAGCTGTATTAAATAATAATAATAAACAGCGCACTTATTGTTTCCACTACTGGAATTAAGACCTTCTCTTTCCAGGAGTCAAGACCAACAAGCTGGGCAAATGCGAGTTGATGGATTTAACATATCTAGAAAAGCTGCGCTTGTAACATATCGATATCGTTACTATGTTTTCCTTCAACAGAAGCTCAAGTTCATTAGGTTATTGAACCCGCGCTTCTTGCAGACTTATACTACGTCATGAACTAGGCTAAAGTGAAAAGATTAAAAAGGATATAATCAATATTCTTTGTGCGAATTGAATTGAGGTTCATGTCGTTTTGCTATATAGTCAGCAAAGGTGAATACTGCACACTTCACACGCGTTATCTCCCGGTGACCTTCCTTCACCGGCTGCCGGCACAGCAACCAATGGCTAACACGATTACCATTATGCGATAATACAGACCTCGCTAATCGAATTTCAAGGAAATCACGAATTCAGACCTCGGATCAATACTGTATTCTAATTGGGCAGAATATTATGCATTGTTATATATTTGCAATGCAAAAAATAACTCTCTTACGAATTTAACTACTCGTATCTGTATTTGTTTCTATTTAAAATCTACTATTAATAAAAACTTTGTTGTTAAACAATTTTGAATGATATGAATATTTTGAAAAAGTTCAATGGATAAACTTTCTCATAGAAATAATTGATCCTTGTATAAACATCATCATGTCTTCTGTTTCTGTATTGAAAATAATTCATGTCAAACTTTATTATTTTTTTTAATAACGGGTATGATTCATTCTTTCTTATTTCATTATAGACAAATTTATTAATAATTAAATTCACACACTTTCAGTCAAATCAGATTATACAGATATTCAGTTAGCATGTGTTAGAAATGTACTGGTTAATAAATTTCTAACAAACAAAACGTTATAGACTACTTTTAGGAAAAAGGGGTTATCTGCGTTTTGAACAGTTTTTAAAATACAATAAAAATCCAGGAAAACACTTGGAGTTATATTACACGAATAAAGGTTAGTTTGGTGCAATTGGTATTACAACTACAGCAACCAAATTGTTGCCAAGGTAGGCACTATTGTTTCTAATCCAGGAAATCGAAACAATAACTTCCAGCTGTTAAAACGATTGTCCGGGCGGTCGGCCAAAATACGAAGGTTTCATTAATAAGTACTATGCAAGTGTTAAATATTAATTTAAATTTGATAGAGATCTCAAAAGTAGTTCTGTAGAAGGAAGCGCATTCAAATAGAAAAACTTTACTACAGTCAAAAATTGTTTAAGATTACTCAAGTCTTTTATTACCGATAATAAAAAATCAGAATAAGATATTTACTGATGATAACTGCTAGAGACGATCTAGGTAGGTATCACCGCAGCTTCTATTACAACCGACTAACAGTAGTGTGCAAACATTACTGTATTCCGGTTAGAAAAGTGCTGTAGCTAATGAAATTTCTGGGGTAACGAGATGTAACATCTTATGCTCAAGGCACTAGTTTGACATTGTTAAAAGCAGATGAGAGTTTTGTCTTTGCTCGGTAACCACTCATGTTATATGTATTTTTAAATATATTGATATAATATAAATATTTTTATTGGTGGTACGTTTCTATTGCCCGAGATCGGTACCTGAATTTGAGCAGCTCCAATCTTCGCCGCCAAATAGTAATTTGAAAACATTACTGTTTCCGTTTGAAGGGTGTTGTAGTAGTGAAATTACTAGGATAATGAACTTACTCATAATATTTATGTCTCGAGGCGACAGGCATAATGTGGTATTGTGTATATCATCTTAACCAGCGCAATGTTGTTACGAGCAATCGTTTCATTTATAACCGAGTGATCGTCTCAGTCGTCTCGTGGAATAAAAAGACTCATTATAATTATCATGTATTTGTCTATCAATGTAGTTTTTATAAAACATTCATCACCTCTGGGTAGGTGTTATTTTATTCGTTCTACCCACATATCTTTTAGATCTTTACACCGGACCAAAGTAATGTTGTTTACTTCAAAAATAGAAAAATCTATTTGCAAAATTTTCAACACGAAGATATGTATGTTTAATAACATAAACAATACAATAACTTTAACTAGTAATAACATATAATTTAACTGCACACAAACACAACAGCATTACTTTATTTATATGTAACATATATATATCTATTACAAACTCTATCATAAAACAGTTGATATGTGAATACGTGTTGTACGCATTAGCGGTTGTTTGAATTGCAAATTATCGACTCCCAATGCCAGCGAGCGGCTTGTTATTGTCGCAGCGATATCGCTTACCGCTTCTATTCATCACAATTTTCAATAAATATACAAATTTACTAATTCAAGAAACAGATACTGTATATCTTTTAACAAGGAGATCGGCAAAAAACGCTAAATAACTGTCGTTAAATGGATTATTGAGTAAATTTTTTTGGTTGTTGTCGCTGCACTAAATGCATTTAATCACAAGCAAACAACTATTAATTTTGATCATATAATAAGATATTTCTTTTACATAGTAATCATTTATG
This sequence comes from Ornithoptera alexandrae, assembly GCA_029030555.1. NCBI lineage: Eukaryota > Metazoa > Arthropoda > Insecta > Lepidoptera > Papilionidae > Ornithoptera > Ornithoptera alexandrae. The sequence goes on along the minus strand of JARDVY010000011.1, from coordinate 2,727,986 downwards.
TCATCATCATTATCATCATCTATTAGACGTCCACTGCTAGACATAGGACTCCTCGAAGGATCTGCACAACCATCGGTATTTATTACTTAACTGCAATTATTGAACGATTTCCGCTGTCGCTATTCACTAGACATCCGCCAACCCGCACTTAGCCTGCGCAGTGGACAAATTGTCGTACAGCTGATATTAAGTGATACACCTGCTCGTAACAATGTGCCGCTAGTTTGAATGCTATTCACGGCACCACATTGAGCTCGTCGCCTTGAGACTTAAGATGTTAAGTAAGACGGTTTTCATCCACAGAGAGCTGCCTACTAACAATATTCTTATGAGAGAACGCCCAATGCTAAGAGGCTTCTTTATTTATTTATTTTTGTTATTCTTTATCATCCTACACATGAGACGTATAACTGTTATGAACGCTTTCAACAAAAGTGATCTCTTATTCATCTTTCGCCGCAGCGTATTTCCTCTACTTCGTACGAGTTACGACTTCCTTTATTATATTCTCTTAATCATCTGTTCTTTTTAAGCGCCGAGTTGGTTAAAATCCTAGTAAAGCGTACTCAATTGGCGTGGTAACAAATACACGCTACAAACAACCTAACCTTAAACCAACACTGCAGCGCCAGTCTTTCACTTTCCATGACATTTCCAATAGGAGCGGCTCTAATTCCTCTGTCAAACTAGTAACGCCATAGCGCAAGTTGCACTTTCGTGTCACTCAGTATTACGTAAAACTAATTAGAGCGATTTTTCAATACAATCAGGTTTATTTCTTTTTTTCATCGTTCATGTTTATTTAATTATATGGAAATTAATTAAATCCATAAGATATGTTGACAGTGATCTATAACTATTTTAAGACTTAACGTAACTTAATTTGAGATATCTTTATGTTGATATTAGTGATCTTTTATTCAAATCACTAGAGGAAACTTCTACTGAAAAAGAGTCCAAAGTTTTAAACAATAATACTCATACAAATAACAGGTACAAAATTACTGAGTTGCGAATAACATTTAAAATAATTAGAGATATTATATAAACTTTTTATTATAACATATCTAGGCTTATGTCCAGCAGTGGACGTCTATCGGCTGATAATGATGATAATAAATCTTAGACAACGCGCTTAATCGCAAAATATTATAAAAAAAAATCATATTAATATAGTAATAAAGCTCTATACTCTGATGATATTTAATGCCGTTAGACATTTAACCGACTTATACCACTCATCGGATAATGAGCTGACAAAGCTAGAGTCCGCGTCCTAGACTTATACAGATAGATCATGGCTACATTATTTTAGATACTTTAAAAATGTCAAGATATATCTTTAAACTTAATAATACCTTATATAATATATCCATAAAATACTAGTATTCATTTGTTATAGCCAAACGGATGGTCTTGGAGAAAGATTATATTTATTGAAGATGGATGCTGATACCAAAAAGAGACTTCATTGCTTTAATGACGATTTATTATATTAACCGATTGATAACTGATTGATATAAATAATAATAATAAACAACCCTCGTAATGTTCCTACAATTTGGACTAGAGACTTTTCTCATAAGGAAAGAGTCAAGATCATTTATCCATTACAGAAAAGTGCGGGTTTGCAGGCGTCACATATTTACGAAATCTGATGTTATGGAACATATTGGTTTGCTCACGTTTTACTTCACCGGAAGCTTAAACTTGAAAGAGATTATATAGCGTTTACGTCGACCTTACAAACTGAGCTATCACCGCTTTGGATTGCGAATTAAAGACAATAATTTTGATAGCGGTGTGAGACTAATATAACGCTATTAACTATAATAATTGTAATAACACCGCCGTTCCGCAAGGCAACAATCAGTTCCATTGACCATCTGCTCTAGAACATACTCCTATGAGTCACTTTAACACCGATAACATGCCAAGTTGTGTCTATTGTTGTGTGGTATTACGTATGATAATATTTAGCTGTGTTTACCTAATAATTATCCGTTTTACTTTTAACCTACGTCCATCCTGTAGCCCTTAAATGAATAAAAACTTTTTTTTTTTAATTATGAACCTCTCTCTGTAGGCAGTACTACAGTACCCAGGCATGGTAAAAGATAATGATCATAGTTTTAATATAGATGCTGTTTTACATACAACAACATATATTTTGTATTCCATTTAATTAACATATACAATATTGGTACAACGGGTGTAAGGGTTCCGGCACAACAACTCGGATCGGGACGGGATCCAAGACAACCTCACCTACTCGTGGTGCAGCAACCTGCTTATCTATAAACCGAGGCTCTGGCTCCCACCAACCCGCATTTGCCATTGTAGTGGTAAATGGCTCAAATACCTCCACATGAATCTCTACAAATAATGGCCCCTAGTGCCCGGCGGTACCGGAAGCTACGCTCGCCGACTCTAAGGTCGCGGGAAGTGGCTGGATGCAGCAGTGTAGAACCGATCGATGTGGAGATCTTTGGGAGAGGCCTATGTCCAGCAGTGGACGTCTCTCGGCTGATGATATATTGGTATAGTATAGCAGTTACTAAGTTTTTTAATTATTTTTACTATTTATCTTACTTTTTTGCGCCCTGCTATTTGTTGCTAACAATACACATATTACTGGGATGATTTGGTACAGAAAGCCAAAAGTACATCCGGTGTTAATTTTGTTTTATGTGATACAGTTATTTTATAAATAAATGAAATGCTAAATATTGTGAAGCAAGCGATCCAGCACGTATAACAAATACTTCTTATACCAGGGTTCGGCAACCTATTATTACCTGAAAGTGAAGGGTTGTAGCTAATGTAATTACTGGAGTAACAGGACTTAACATCTTATCACAGGCGACGAACGAAAACAAATTCACTATATATAATATAATCCTAACCAGCGCCTCGTTGTTGTAAGCAGTCGTGTCACTTACCATCAGGTGACCATCCCGCTCGTCTCGTTGCTTATTTGAATAAAAAAAGTCACTGACTGTCCTATTTAATAAGTCCAAGTTTTATTTCGAACATAAAGTATCATCATGACCATCATCCTAACTCGATAGATATTTATTGTATATATATATAGGCCTCCCCTTGAAATCTCTATGCCGATGGGTTCCGCGTTGCCCACATCCAGGGGTATCCTACGATCTACATCAGATCGTTGGTCCACCTTGCGAAAGTCCTTCCACCACTGTGTGTAACAGTACACACTGCCGCCGAATAAGGTGTAATACATATAGAAAATATTTATAACGTCAGTATTTAGCAAATGTCTTCTGATACTTAAATTCTGGTTGATTTTGATCCGCGATCAAAAAAAAGGATCCTTTTAAAATTCTAACCTTTTTTATTGTTTCGTGGAGAGGGGGAAGATTCGAGAGATACCTTGCTTCTGGGAGGAAATCAGGTTACGTGAGATTCTTACTTAAACCTTCTCGGTGCTACTCATCAGTGCATTCCGAGAGGCTCCGGAATCTCTTATAGAACGCACCGGTGCCCCTCTACACTTTGTGTTAACACGACTGAGGAGGGGCCTAACCCTGCTAGGCACCATCGCCGAGCCATACGCTGTCCCACGCAGATTCGCTTGTTTAGCGATAAGGGCCCCCACCCTCAAGGTCCGCGAAACTCCTAGACCCTTTTAGTGGCCTTCTACGACAGGCAGGGCTTACCTTAGTCCTACTCTTACTACCACCAAACTACAGTGCTGAGTAAAAACAAAAATGTTAAAAAAGTTCTAACTTAATTGACAACCAATTAGACCAGGATTCAAACTGACCTTTATTTTGATAGATTTGAAATAAGGCCACGAAGGCTGGACAATTGGGTGAAGTAGGGTTTGTACATAATTGTATTCAAATGTTTTACTGCAATGAAACCGGTTATGCTCGCGACGCAATTGTAATCCTTGCATTTCCTCGATTTGATTATTATACAATTGTTTGTATTGTAATTCAATACTAACACATCCTCCGCGTTTACCTCGTTTTGATGTTAATAAGCTGGTTCGTTTGAATGATTTATAATCACAAACTTACATAAAAGGAATGATAGTCGTCCTGTTATTTAACTGCCTTCTTGTAGCGGCTAAAGATTACTTAATAACACACAAAGGACCCCGGTTAGATTCTAAGCTACATATTGTGGATTTAGCATTTCAGTAGGATCTTTTAGAACCTGCCTAGCTTGCTGGCACAAAACAAGATGTGAAATGATACCCTATTGCTGATAAAAAATATATATATAACTTCAAAAAATGCATTATTAACAATATATTTTAATTAAAATAAACGTAGTGTAAGTAAACCTGATGGTAAATAAACCACCTACTTATAATAATAAGATTTTACTTACGAGGATTCATAGTGTGCATTATTACAAATTAAGACGTAGAAAAATCTTTATCTTCTTTCACTTTGTGTTCATAGATTTATGGTATGTAATGTTAAATCTCATTACACTAGTAATTTTTCTAGGTACAGATCTCTTTGTAGAGGGAAAAAAATAATACTTGCATCAAATGCATGCGGTCTTCGGATAAAAATACTACGCAAAAAAAATACTACTCTAAAAATTTCATCATCATATTTTTAACCTTCTGCTGATGTCCTGGTGAAATCACAAGGAATCGTTGGGCATTAGACCAGTCACTTTCAGCTGAGCAATGAAAAAAATAACCGACAAAAATTCAGAAAACATGTAAGATTTGGTCTTCCGCCGCCTTTTTGCTTCACAACCAGACGTCCTTCGAAACTCGTTTTAATTTTTTATTCGAGTGGCTCTCTGCCTTTCACCCGTACTTTCCACAAGAAAAAAAAAACACCATAACGGTCCCATTATCCGTACATTGCATCCGTATTACACGTTACACGTCGTTAAGTAATTAATGAACGTTCATAAAAATAATAATAGAGTATTTGAAAAATATTCTATGCATTTTTTCCAATGGAATTGAAAAATACAAATACATCTGTTATAACTCTTGTATAAGAGAATCAATATTTTTTTTTTTATGTTCCTATTTGTCTATTTTGTCGATGGTTTTGGCTGAACTACGGGAATACTTTCGCACACAACTGTGATAAAAAAAGCAAATCTAAACTAACAAAACAATAACAGCACGCCGCATTTTTCTATCGATAACCGCACGTAATCGATTGTACCAAATCGAATTCAAGGACGACGCCAGCGCACAAATCGATGTCTATTTTCGCGCGCAATTCTCAAGATATTAATACACTAATGAAATGTACAGCCAAACTCGGAACAAAACAAAATTTTTGACTGCCATCGTGGTGCCATGTCCGAAGTCCCAGACTAGCAAAATAATATTGTGTTTGATTTCGGAGCTACATGTGGATTTTACTTGGTGGTGGAGAAAGGCAACGCTGGTGTTCTCTTGTGTCAGAGACCAAGACTTACTTTGGATCGTTGCGGCAGAGGAGTAAGTATTGATTCTTTTAAACAAGCCTGGTAAACTATCAAAATCTTCCGCCATAACATAGTTGCGTCTGTAAATTTGCTATCACAACAGTATCCCATTGCTCATGCTAACGAAATATGAGAGACGATATATTCTGGGCGAGCACGGTTCACTATCCACAGCTTCATTGTCGCTTAATACCTTATAAAAATTGAGATCAAGTGTTAACCTAATATAAACAAAAAAAAGTGATCACATAATTAAAGAACAGTATAAAGTTTACTGACAATGGGTTCATGTGTGTTAAACCTAATCCGTGTACGTAATACCATTTTTCGTTAATCTCCATTTTAAAAAGTTAAATAAATAAAATAATATTGCTAGTAAATGACAATAAACCTTCAAAATTGATATACATTATTTTCTAAATAAACAATAAAAGAAAAAAATTACAATAAAAAATACAAAATGCTATCAAGAAAAAAAATCAAGTGCCTTTGTTAATTAACACTATGATGATGTTGATAGAAAAATACATTATTGAAAGAACGTAAAATTTTTTAGTAATCGGTAAAATTACAGAACGGTCAAAATTATCGAAATCAGACATGATTATTGAAGGTTAAATAATAGTAGATTGACCATTTAATAAACTGAGACTTTTATATAGCTGTATTTTAAGTAAGATTAAAAACAGACACCAAATAATAAATGCGAATAACTGCAGATGATCAACTATGTGTTTATTTTTAAAATTGTCCTCGGAATTAGGCAATTCACCAAATTAGCATTTACGCTTGCCAAAATACAAAATGATGACACAACAAAAATGGTAAAATATCTTCTTCAATTATAAATTTTCTTGTTTCGTTGATAATTTGTAATAAATTAATTAATACGTGTGTTAATTTTTATAATTTACCTTTTCTCCGTCCAAACGGCCCACAAAAAGAGTTCCCTTTGCCTATCACGTTATCATCAATGTATCTGATGAGTTTTGATACGTCTTCGGACACTTGCCCACGGGAAATGTTCCCCCATCTCACTGGCAAATCTTCTTGCATGGATTCTGATTTACCTTTTGTACCTCTAGATTTTTTTAAAACACTTGTCATATTACAATCACATCACAAAAAAAATTATAACCGCGAATTGTACTCACTATAATCGGTAGCACTTTACTTTCGAAAAATGTTATTTAAAAAAAAGTTTTGTTTTTTTTTACGCGAGCTCGCGGGAACAGAAAACGCGTCGTTACAAGGTCAACTCGCCGCACAAGTGAAGCACGCCGTTGATCACGCTCACGAACGTTCTGTATATTTCATGCAATTGGCATCGCCGTACATGCGGGTCGCAAAGTAGTTGCCGCAATCAACAGTGTTGCCATAATATAAAAATAACTACCAATTAGTAATAAATATCACAACAAACATCGTTTAGTCAAAAAATAAGCAGCGTCGAAGAACATTATTAACATCTTATTAAGTATATGCTGTGAAGATCAGTATTTTTGTAATCCTTCTTGAAGCAGTGTTTCGGTACTACTAAGCAGCAAAAATTATAAGCATAATTAATATCGATGCATTACAAAAGCACCTTGTAAAAGTTACTAGAAGCAATATTATGCTATGTAAATATTGTGATTTGCGCTTGATTTTAGGCAGGCGTCACCGTTAGTCGAAGAACCAACCACCCTTGTCGCTTAGATCCAAAAAATATCCATATATATTCTATTTTCATAACTGTTACGTAACCTTGGTAACGAATAATTAAATCACCTGGACGACGCTGTTTGTTCAGTATTAAATTTATTTTTTACTATTTGCAGAATTTTGTAATCGTTTTCGTCAAGATGATGAAGGTGCAGATAGCCAATGAGCAAGATAGAAAAGAAGCTAAGAATAGAGAGAGAAGACGTCAATGTGAGCTCGAGCGGAGATCGAGGATTTTCAACGCAAGGAACAGAAAAATCGGCGTAAGTATTATAGATTATTTCTTTATTGTTATTACAGTGAATATTTAATATAATCTATTGGTGTCCATTGGTGAAAATAGGCCGCCTCATAAAAAAGTATTTCTCTTTTTCGTTTTGATTTACTTACGGATTGGCGACGACAGCATGCTGATGCCGGTCAACGGGATTATTCTTTCTCTGGAATTATTCTATTATGTTTTTATACATGACATATTAACAGCTATGAAAATATTAACAAATATCTCACAAGGAAAACAGGAGGACGAGATTTGAAACGGTTACAGAAGTATTAGAGTAGAGCCAAAAGATTTAAACTTTTCTTTCTTTCACTGTTTTCCTATAAAAATATATTTTTTTTAACGAAATAGATCCTTGATCAACTTTTTCAATACTGTCGTTGTAACATAATAGGACACAACTTTTCATCATCTATTGAGACCACGAATAATCTTTACATGTCTATTTACAGGTAGATGTCCCTTTCTTGGAACGTCAGGTAGCAGAGAAACGGGCCGAAAGGGATGAGCAGGAGAGGAAAAACCTTGCGTTTGCACAGCAGATGATCAAAGACAGCAAC